>OY776099.1:21979226-23381726 GCA_963675205.1 Catocala nupta
TATATATAATAACCATGGCGATGTTATCATTTTTGTAACAGAGTGATGTAGTTAGCGAAATCTCATCGTTATACGCCTATGCCTAACTCTTCGATGCCGTTGTCTTGTTACAAATGGAAAGGCATTATTATTGTATATCAATTCGGTAAATATTAACTTTTGAGTGTACTCAATTCATATATTACGAAACTCGAATCATTAATTTACTTAATTACAACTATCCTACTTTATAGAAGCTGCAAATTCACGAGCACTCGGTAACAAATGTTGGCAAATATGCGCAGTTATCGCAAGCCTCGTTTGCGAAATGAACAGCATCTCATTAGCGTAATGCATCATATTCAGTGCCGGCGATCCGAGCGTTTGGTGACTGCTCACCGTGACGGGGTAACACTTGTGATTGTGTAAAATGGAATGTAAGATCCAAGTTATTATTATATCGCCTGAAGTCTGGTGTTTAAGACTGATCGCAAGTCAAAGAAGTTAGACGTGAATCTATTGCTAATGCAAGCAATCCGTTGTAAATCGAATGTTCCGAAGAGTTATTTGACCTTATCCCACCTTCCCCCTTCCTTTTGAGAACCACACGTACTTACTGGTCTTCGTAACCACGGATGGACGGTTACCACAATCCCCTCTCGCACCAAAAGGTTCAGCAATTCCTTCTTATAACATACAACTTTGGAACGGTCTTCCAACATACGTGTTTCCTCCTTTCTATGACATTGGGTCCTTCAAACGGAATGTGAAGAAGCATCTGATAAAACCGGCTTGACACTGACGACGCCTAGAAGACACCTATTTTCTCCTCGTCGTCGCTGTCTCTGGACTGTAATTGGGCTTTCCATCAGGTCCATTACAATAACTAAGCCGTACTACTTTAAAAAAAAAGATTAACAAGATTAATATAATAGTTATTTTGACAACAACTTGTATTTCTTGCACATCTTGTATTCATGGTGATACCTGCGGCTCCGTTCGCTCGTAAACACTATTTTTTTCTGTATAAAAGTTACTCTGTTTCTTTATCTGTAGGTACTCTCAACTACGAGTATGCGAAATATCACGATGATAGGCCGAGTAGTTAAGGCGTGAAACCGTAACAAACAAACTGACATTCGCATTTATAATATTAGTTAGTATGACGTTAAATTAGCGTCACGTCAATAAATCACCAAAGGGTTAATTGAGTTTAGTAATTAAGTCCAACTTTGAAGGAGACGATGCTTTCGGCAACGTTTTTGAAAAGAAGTTCTCACTTACAGCAGTCTCAGGAACCGTGCCCGATAAACATTAATAAAATATGTCACTTATATAAGCTGACTAATGAAATGCGTGTATAATACTACTGCTTAATCCTTAGGGGCTATTAGAGGATATACGTTATATTACGATACAAGGTGACATTTTTCATTGAGGCCTCAATGGGATAGTGACAATAGCAATGCGGTAGAATTAAAACTACCTGAAAATACACTTAATCATATTGTATGAAGTGCATTAATCAGACCTTCAATGCAATTGCGCCATTTATAATTTGTTGAGTTATACACAGACCTTAACCACGAGGTTGTTGCATATTTACAATGCAGTAATACTGTAACAATTCGAGCGCTAATGTAAGACTGCAATAATACTGCTTATACTCAATGATGGTCCGCTCACAAATCTATGATCGTCTCATTTAAATGGGGCCAGTAGTTTGTATGTCAAGTAGTAGTATATAAACAGAAATAATTCGAGTCGTACGTCATATCTGTGGATAGTAGGATTTGATTGTGATTGAAGTACGACGATGTGCGCGTGAGTTATTTTGTACGTTTTGTGGTTTACCGTGGCCTTCGTTTTAGTACGTAATTATTATTTTACGAAGTCTATCGCTTCGTGCAATAATAACAGCTTGGCTATTACCATGTGCCAGCAATATCCGGATTTGCAGCCTCTCATTTCCAGTATATATGATGTATGATGTACATTATATTATATATATTAGTGAACATAGTATTCTCCAATTATTTTAGCAACGGGTTCACCACTATTCTAATAATATTATATGAAAGTTTGTGAAGGTGTTCGAATGTTTTTTAATTAATCAAGCGTAAACGATTGATCGGATTTGGATGATAGTTTACATATACCAGATTTTGGATTAACACAAAAATATAATTTGTTTCTCAGTAAGCGTTTTGATCACGTAAGCTAAGCCCTGGGGCCTTAGTTGAAATAATAGTATAAAAAATTATGTGATTTCTAAACTATAAAAACACTTGCCTGTATATAGGTTTTGAACGTCTAATTTTATATTTACTTAAAGCTTATTTTTTTAACAACATAATCAGGCGCATAAAGTTTGAATCCAATTAGCTAGGAATATATTTTTTATACAAATAAGCATTTTCCCCCAAGAATGGGCACGGAGCCAGGATAGATTCAATTTTCAAAAGTGCTTCAATCCGACTATAGTTCCTTCTGCTGAGTTTTTTTCCTTTATTGCAGTGACTAAGGCGGAATAATTACAACCTATGTAATAGTTTTCTTTGAATTTCAATGCAGACATATATGTAAATATTACTCAATGTAAATGTAATGCTGGCTGCACGAATGGTGTAATAATTTAGTTGGAAATATCGTCGCTATTACATTCGTTGAATGTTGTACGTTCAAACTTCGGATTGGACAAAATAATGTATGAAACACAGATAGGTGTTCTGTCAAAGTATACTTAGTTTATATATTTATTTATTGGTTTACCAGTGGTTTTACACTAAAACATTCATTACAAAACAGAACATAGTATTACTCTTAATCTAAGTGCACAACTTATGTAGGTAAACATACAATTTAGAAAATTAATTATTGACAAAAGTTATCCAAGTATCGGGGAAACTAAACTTATATTAGAAAACTTATATATGGTACATATTTTTGAATAGGACAGTAATTAGTGGATGGTTTATTGACAGCAAGATTAAGGACTCGGTTCTTAAATCGTTGAAGTGTTGTGCCGAATATGTCTATCTATTTACTGTAGTGATTACATATTTTACTTAGCCGTGAAATAGGCGAGTTGGAGCCTAAAACAGACTTACGAAAAGGAGTAGTTTATTCTTAATGTCACTTTACGATACGTTTATCACGCTGTATATGTCCTGTGAACTAACGCAGAATATGTAACACCCTCATTTCTCTAACTTTGTCAAAGACCCATGTTTTGGGGAAACATGCGAATAATAACATTCAACCAGCGCAACTTTCTAAACTTCGTAACCTGCTTTTTAAATGTAATTATCTTCGCCAATCAGTAGAAATTTGCTACGTCCCACATTAAATTGTTATTTATAGAATCCTTGCTCTTACACACGAGTTTGATCTCTGTACTAAAGATCTATCCCTTAAGAACCATGCTGGATAAGAGTCCTATATTTCATCCAACGCGAAAACACTAACCAAAAAATCATGTCGATTCGATGCTACGTGTAAGACAAACAAATCGACAAACATATATTCACATCTATTGCATAAGTAAGTACAGTAAAAACTAGCTGCTTGTGCTTTACACTATTCGCGTTTAAATCTATATGCTTTTCCAAAGATCAAGCTATCTTGAAATCAAGTTTTATCTAAAAACATTCAGCGGTTTTACTGTAACACAGTAACAACCACACCAAGTTTCTTTTACATTTGTATAGCAAGGATTAGTATGTATATATTTTCTTATATATATATCTGTGTATACAGGTGTATTGTGTTTCAGTGCACATGTTCTGGTCTCGATAGACTGAGAGGCGTTGCATCTGACCTTGATTCATCACAATTGATCGTATAATACATGTATCTAATGTATTGTTTATTGTAAGGTATTAGTACATACACAGGCGGTATTAATTCAGTGGGTTTTGTCTTCAGTATATGAACATATACTTTGGAAATATATACGCTATGTAGGTGTTATTTTCCTATTAGAAAAATACTCATGCAAATGACTAGGCGGGGGTCAACGCACATATTTCACCAGATAAGATTTAGGCTCTATGTAATAGGGGCCTAAAGTGTCTACCATAAGGTAACAGTTCCAGACTCTGATGCTACAGTGAATTTCTTAAGAGGGAAACGCAATAATCACTTGAGATCCGAAACAGAGATTTGACGATTGTACGCAAACATTAACACAAAACTACAGAAAGTATAATACATAGTAATCTTTTTATTGAAGGTATGCAATATATATAGGTTTAATTTAATTAAAACCCTTACAAGCACTATTTCATCAATGATCTAATATTAAGGAATGTTGATATTACAAGCTAGACTAATATTTATTACAACACTCCTTGACTTGATATCTAAAATGTCTAAACAATAAATTAATATCATAAAGTTAATTTGAATGATATCACGATTACTGTCAAATAAAACAGATACGTTGGGTTATTTTAATTAGGCCTTCGCCCACGGAGAGTGGTCCATAAACCCATACAGAGATAATTCATAATTTTGGTATGCTACATATATTTTGGAGAACATTAATTTGATATCGTTTAACATTTTTCTTTGACATATGACGTTAATGTTAAGCCTATATTAAAATTCCAATAATATAATAGGTCTGTTTTATATCTGACTTAAGATTTAGTACCTATATACATTAGACTTGATTAGTGTCTATTTATGATAGTAGCAGAAATTGTGAGCAGCGATAGCTACTGAGCAACCAACAGACTTCAATGCAGAGGGTCTCGGGTTCGAACCCACGTCGCGCACCTCTGACTTTCGGAAGATATACGACTTTTCGAAATTATGTGCTTATTGATTGACAATTATTATCGCCTGCTCCGTGCCTCGGCGAGCACATTAAGCCGTCGGTCCCGGCTGCCATGAACATCTATGGCAGTCGTTATTGGAAAGTCAGTGCCCTATTTCCTGACACGAGTCTAGCCTTTGGATATCGTTAGCCTTCAGGTTGCGGAGGTCAGGTTGCAGCCGCTCAGTGTAAAAACTGATATCCAGTCAAATCCAGTTAGATTAGAAAAGCCGACCCCAAGTGACATGGGAATAATAAAGGCTAGGGAGATGAAGAGCAGAAATAATGAGCTATTTAACAGGTACAAATAGGCAAATCGTTGTATAGCTAAGCCAAAGGGACTCGATACTCTGGCAAGTATCACTCGCGTAAAACCGACTTGCATGTCTGAGAGAAGTACATAACGGTATGAAAGGGTTTAAAATTTGTAAGCTATCAATCAAACTTACCACACAAACAAACCAACCATGTCCGGTATCAATACTAGTATTTTTATCCTGCGTGGAATTGATGGAAACGAACTTACGGGCAGAAGTTACTCAATAAATATTTGCCATTACTCATAATTAAGCTTTATTAAAAATAAGTGGTGAACAATAATTATAGTTGAGTGTAATCTAAGTGCGATATAGACCACATTATACGATAAGCAGGTCCGATGTTTATTGGCTTTATCGCAGCGCGCTGTGATAACGCTCGGCTGATACACAGATAAATACTAAATTGATTTCTATAAGTTTATTTGCGGTTATTATTAGTTATATTTATTTATTGTGTTGTATTTACTTAATGTTCTGTATATTTAGTTAATGACAAATCTACTTCAAACAAGATTAATATAGGAAAATAGCTAGGTTTTTTAGCTACACTCGCACATAACTTGAGTCTTAAGAAAGAAAGGCTCGAAGTGAACTGAAAACGAGTAACAGCTTGTAAATACTGTATAGTTAGGAAGGGAGGGTGGTCTAGTGCCAATGGAGGGACAAATAATCTGAGTCCCTAGGGTTGGTAGCAAGTTGAGACGTTTCTGGTGTTGCTAGCCACGGAACAACGGCGGGCACTGCATACTTCAGCATGCTCTCCTTGCTAGTATAAATAATATATCGTACAAAGGACAACATTATTTTCTTATTAGTTTATTAACTTGACAAAAATATTAGTAACCTTTCGACCGAGAACTTAGTAACCTTATTTTATTCAAAAGTCTTGCTTCTTATGCCGTTACAATCCACATCTCGACTTCACTGGTGTAATTTTAACACGAGAAAAATATTCCAAATACGAGCACTCCTTCATCGCAGTGCTTGTGAGTCAAGCGCTATCTGTATTGACACAAGAAATAGTGTCACTCGCGAATTATCTACAAGGAAACTTGCAGTTACCGTTATCAGCCGCATTCGTTAACACTGATAACACGAGCGGTGCACACGCACACACACACACACTACAGCCACATTACACAGTTATAATATTCGTGACTTTGTTAATATTTTACGACTAGACGAATAATCTAAGCTTGTTTTCAAGTGATCGCTTCTTCGAAACTTACCTGAAGAGATCGATTACAGTTGTTATGAGTACTTCTCGTCATTACGACAAGCAAAAATTAAATGTATGCCCATACCAAAAAATATGTAATGAATTGAAACAATAATAACAACTCATCTTGTCTTTACTGAAATAAGTACCTAAATATAAATTCAAAAGTGACAGTTATGAGAAATCATTTAAACAAAGTTTACTACCAGGCACAATAATAAAAAACTTTGCTTAGGCCCCTGGGTCCGAGCTTTGGTCAGAAGATTAAATCATCCCCGTATTGTAAATCTCTATACAATTCTCAACGCTTGTTCACACGAGAACTTATCTTACAATTCTAACACACAGGGTGCTTTCTTATATACCGTATCCGCATCCAGTTTTTCAACTTTTCCACATGTGCAAAGGCCGTGACTTTGACAGAGAACATCCATTGTCCCTCGCTCGTGTGTCGTCTTATTCTACGTGTACATGTATACGATAGTTGCACTATTGTTCGACGGCCAACGGATCGTACAATCCGCATGTCTAGTTTAAATGCAGGACGTTAGGTATAAAGTTGGTAAAAATCTGTGCTTCAAGATATACAGTTGTAGTACATGGTCGATGTAGTGTAACGATGCGGGACATTCGCATTCGAATGATTTTTAATGTATTTACAAGCCAGTAGGTATATAGGTGTGCGCACTGATTCCTTGTCCACGCAAATTAGACATTGCTTTGGCCACAATTGTATTCCAATATTATTCAAATGCAATTAGGTGCCTCACTAGTTTGGTGTGATTATTTATGATGACAAGGTCATGTTTAATTCGGTCGCTTAAAGGTGGACATTAAAAAAATTGGATATTAAAAAGTAATGGTTGTTGCCTTTAGTGGCAGACAAGCTAGCGACGCACCTAACTTTAGATATGGCTGTATTTATCGATAATTTATTCTGCAAAGCCAAAGGAACTATCCGGTCGCGGCCTGATTAAAAATTACTAATTAAATATACTATAAAGTTATTCTATATAAACCTTCAGTGGAAAGCATCTTAATTTTACAAAGTATTATTAAATCGTCTAAGCAGACAGTATGGCGAATAAGCTAATGACCTACTGAATCAGCAAACATCTAACAGATGCGGTGATTCACCGACACTCTAAAAGTGTTACGCGTACATTATTTTTGCGGTTTTCTATTGTACATAATATTGCAAATCATTTTCACTTTTTGTACCCATTACCCATAAGTACTGTATGAAAGATAATATTGTTAGTATTCCTACAGATTAATTGGTCTCTAAGCATAAGTTTATCATACAGCGATCGGGCAGAGCTTTTCATTTACAAAATTCTCAATAGTATGAGAGGCTCTGGAATTATGCATAGTTGGAAGTTCACATAGTTGGCTAAATAGTAGCGTAATAAACTTCATGTCCATGTATGTAGATATTAAATTAGCGTTTCTTGTTCAGGCTGTAATGTTTTAGTTAAAGTGTAAGTCTTGGTGTGAAAGCGTAACAAATCGATGTTTTTCTGTTACACTCTGAATCTTATTTTTGAGAGGTACGTGAATTTTTCATTTTGTGGCTACATTCTAAATTATGTATATTATTTAGCTATGTATAATGATTTAGGCTCTATTCGTAATCTTGTAATATTTATGTGAATGTATACTGCGAAATATTTTACATGTAAAGAACTTTGTCTTTTCAAAGTACGAAAAGGTTGTCACAGATCATTTATAAACCTCTTCGTTTTACCCAAGCTTATTTGTTTGATTAAATATAATGCTTATTGTCTTCTAATCTTAGAATGAAATTATATCGATGTTTCGATTGCGTAGATCAATTTATGTTTAACAAAACTTTGCATTGAATTGACTGACTGATTATTAACAACCTGTCAAAATTACATGAGAAGAGTTTGATTTAACATATTATTGATTAGCCTTTCGGAAACTAGGCTTAAGATGTAGAATACCGAATGATATCTGAGCAGCGAACAGTTTTAGTTCATAATTTTCCAAAATGACCGGTTTGACATACTTAAAATCACATGTATTATTATAGCCAGCGCTGTGTATATCTCAAGCAGTGGGCATGGATACGCCTTCAGCCGCTAACGGTACACCGTACGGTACAACGTTCACATTAATTGTGGCCAAATTATAGCCGCCACTAACACATTGTATACGATCTTATCCTTTCCAACGTACTACTGTGTTATTTCTAGGTTAAACTGTTTAAACAGCTCTTGAGTTTACTATCAGAATGTAGTTTTGATATAACCGTCTCTAATCCAAAGTCTGACTGGCTTGATAATATTTGATACGTAGTTTCTACCTTTTGAGAATATGTAAAATGGCCTCAGGAGAATTGAATGAAATAATTCTTGGACGGTACGATGGTGTGGTTGTTGAGCTGCTATCGCCAATATTGAACCTATACGTTTTCGCAAATGTCTGATCCATGGGTATTTATTAAATATGGATGTATGTACAATACCTAATATTCAATTCGTTGCGATTCAGGTTTGTTCTAAAGCGCTAATATTCTACTATTCTTGGAGAAGAATAAAAAGTACGATCATGCAAACACTGGGCTTCCCCGCGGCTTCGCTTGCGTAAGTAGGTTCAGTTATGATAGTTATAGTACTTCTTTTTTAATATAATTTAGCCTATGATACTCGGTGATAATATAGCTTTCTAATGGTAAAGATTTTTTCAAATCGGTTGACTAGTTTCCGATTTAAATCCTTACAAACAAACAAAAGATCAAATCATTCCTCTTTATAATATTATAGTATAAATTTACCGACATTGTCAATGTTTTCAAGCTGCCAGAAATACTCTTACTGTTTAAGGACAATCGTAGTTACAAGATAGAACGGAAACGTTTAACTCAAGTACATGTTAAAATTATGCATATTGCAAAACTTGACCAATCCAACGTTGACCTTATCTGGCGGTGCGTAACTGTGTAATATATCGATGTTATTATTGGATCAGGTACAATAATCGTTTATTATTTATACACAATGCCGATGTCATACATACATAATGTGATAAGCACGTGGATATATGTACATGAAGTATAGCATTCTTAGATAGCCCGCACACTTTACTGCGGTACACTGGCACTGATTTTATTTTGATAAGCGATTTTGGGCCTTACGGACTAGTTTTAGCTTCAACCAACATAAATACACTTACGATGTACTTATTCCAGAAGCCACTTTGTAACCTTACAGGTCAATTCTGCTAAAAAACTTATCTCGAACTTGCTTGTCCTCTTGCCAGCAACGATAATAAACAATTATTATTGCTTAAATTATAACGGTAGGTTCTGATGTGAGCTTGGTAGTGAGATTAAACAGAATTTTCGAATGTCTGAAAGTTTTCTATGATGCTCTCTAAGATATGTGAAGACTGCCAACCCCGACTGGGCCAGCGTGGGACAGTTTAATACAGAGCTGATAATATATTATTACGATATTTTTAAAAGTTTCTACAATTGATGTGTTAATCCATGATGAAGTAGTGTTGTGATGCTTCGTACAACAAAAAGACAAGTTTTCTTTTCTTTGTTGCCGAGGTCGTGATTGCCACTTAGAATTATGAGCCTGTTTTACCTGGTTATAGCGTATCGCCACCTGTCTCTGCTAACTATTATCTACATTCCAATCGGCATATTTACTACTAGTCCTAGGAACTGAACCGCGTGAAAGGAACTACTTGATTACGAAATAATTTTAACAAATATATACTTATTACGTATTCTTACATGTGACTGTCTTTAGATAATATCATGAGCAATTACATAAGTTTATACAATAACCAGTAGTGGAGGCTAGAATGATTTATGCCTTAGCTAATTTTTAAGTATTACAATTGCTTGTATAGTAAGATTTTTGTAACACTTATAGTTTGTACATTAAAATTATAAGATAAATTTAGTTTACTGTGTTCAAAAGTTCCTAATTAATAAAAGAATTAAAGAAAACAGTAGTGCCTCATTAACACACGCAAGTTTATGCTTTTATTGAAAACAAACCAAGCTCGACTACGCCTTGCTGTGCCTTATTCTGATATTAATTATAAGTTAATAAAAGTATTCTAGGAAAATTTTGCTTCGGGGATTTCGAAATAAAAAGTATATAAAAACACTCTTAAATAGAAATGAAACGTTGTATAAAAAATCAAGTCCATCCATCGACTATGTTTCGAGTTTTACAAACACAAAAATAATACTTACTTAGAAGCTATTGTTTTGTATAAAAATGTATATTATATTATAACTTGTCGGCAATAGGGGTGTTGTTCCTATATCGTTATAGGCATAACACTGTGTAATTGTTCACAATTATGACGTAGGGGAATGCAATGACGCATATCCCTCCGCGGGGGCGGGCGGAGGGATTATGTCGGACTCGCCGGGGTAAAATAAAGATGTTGAAAAGATAATGTACCTCCCGGAATACCGACTAAACCTACCACGGTGTTCCTCGACAAAACCACTATCGACGGGGCCGCGCGAATCACTTTCGCATACGGTCGCGACCCCGCCGAGGTTTCGGCCCGCCGTATGAAACGGCAGGCCACTACACGAAAGACCTACCCAAAATAGGCACTACTTCACCTACTGTCTTCCCCCTAGAGGGGAGACGGACTCGAAACAGAGGCGCGCGTGGGAACACGCACGCCGCCTCTCGGACCTGGTGCTGAACGGATGGCGGGCAGGCCCACAAAGCCCGCCACCCCCAGGTCAAACCTCAGGGTGGCTGGAGGTCGTCTCGCGCCCTCCGGCGCCCGGCTCTGCGGTTGGGGAGAGGGTTTAAACGCTCCCTCTCCCGCTCCGCCGCCTCCTTGATGGAAATTACTTCCTCACAAAAGGAGGCGACGGCGTTCCACGACCTCTCACTCCGGACCATAGACTGAACTACGGCCGGGAGCGAGAGGGCAACCGATCCGACTGCCGCGATCAATTCACGGCGCTGCGATGCCCAGGCGGGGCAAACCGCCAAAGTGTGCAGCGCCGTGTCCTCTACAACGTCGCGGCAGTCGCCGCAGTGGTGACAACCGGGCGTCTCTTGCCGGCGTATACGACACAGGAACCGGCCAAAACAACCGTGGCCAGTTAGAACCTGTGTCAGCCGGAAGGTGAGGGCGCCATGCCGCCTCTCCAGCCACTCCTCAAAAACGGGACTTACCGCCACGATCGTGGCGTGCCCGAATTATGAATACAACTAGTATTACTAACGTACAATAAAGTTGTATTACATAGCTACAACTATAAAAGCAATAATGACGGTACGCGATCACAATTAAACCTTTTACAGTACATTTCGCATATAATAATAGTTGAAAACTAACTTTATTATTATGCGCCAAACTTGCGCAAAATTATTTGTCGTACACTAGCCTATATGACGGCTTAGCTTGTGCCTATTGAAAATTATACTATTTTTTATTTTCTTTGTATTTATGGTCAAGAAGTCAGTACTTAATGAGATAATAATTTAAAAAAAGAAAACAACTCGCTTTTGTATTGTGGAGGAACAGGGTGTGAAGTCCCTCGAACACAAAAGGAGAATTCTCCGACCAGGCTGGTTGATCGTGCCTAGCGGGCCGCGGCCCGACGGTTGATGTCGGGAGCTTTTATATATACTCAGTCGCTGTGTAAACTTCACTTGTGCGATGCAGAATAGTATGACGTCATGTGAAGTGCGATTGTATCGCCATCTGTTGAATGTAGGCTGAACTTCTTCGTCTGTGCGGAGTCGCCAGAGTATAATAGGGTTTAATATATTTTTAAAGTAGCCTCAACATCTTGTATATCTTAAATACTACAAGTCGAATATTAACATTGTTTTAAAGGTACATATATTATATTTGACAGATTGATTTAATAACTAGACACGATCACAAACTGACTAAGACAACGATCACGAACAAACATGACCATTAATTCCCATGTTGTAACTATTTTCTAGTAATTTTATAATAATATTTCTGATACTGGCTTAATCAGTCATGAAACGTATAGTTAGTTAGGAAGGAAAAATAGAGGCAAAGAGAGAGAGAGGAAGACCGAGAAGAAAGTATATATACAGATCAACTGAAAGAAATTACAGTATAGTAGAGACCCATAGAGAATTTAAGGATTTTGGCAATAAATCAAGAAAGATGGCAATGTTACACCAACAAGTGCATAGCACTTATGTATGGGTGGTTTTATTTGTGACACGTAACAGTTTCCACAAATACAACCCCTAAAACAATTTGCTGCAGCATTATACCATTTAACTGCGGTACCCTAATAAAACCGGTTAAAGTGTGTCGCACTCGCCCACAGGTGATCTAAAAGCATTTCATTATAGTTCTGTAGGTGGTTGTAAAGTGAATATAACGTTGCTTAGGCAACCGTTTCATGTAGGAGGCTTTGACGCCAGTGTGACAACAATCCAAAGGTCCGTCTTGCGGTCAGAAGGTCATTTATGTGCTATGTAATGGTTGAGTCGCCAAAACTTTCTTGAACTGTATGTGAAGTTTGCTAGTCTGTATATAGCTATGAAGTTGCATAGTGTTTCAACTCGTGAATTATCCATGACATCCAAGCGAGATCAAGAAACAGGCAATGTGACACTATAGCCATCTATTTTTTATATATGCCTTCTTGATCCCGTGGCATAGGTTTGCGATTATGTTTGCATGCCGTTTGAGGTCCGAGATTCGATTTCTAGCTCGTGTAAAGTGTTCCTAGGTTTTCTGTTACGAATCAGTAAAGGCATGAATGCTGGCTATGTGCCTTGTAGACATAGTACAAGCTCGCAAAACGTGAAACCTAAAAACGCAGTTGTCAAATAAAGGTGAATTATACCTCTGCCTAATGCTTCAGATATATTGGTAGAGACGTAAAACTGTGTATGTAATTTGGCATATTATTTGAAGTCGGCAGACGAGACTAAAATGTAGTGAAGAGTTGATTTATTCGATTTGAAGTATGCTTCGATTAAAGTTGGTCAGTTAGATGTGTAGATACTTCATTCGAAATAATGCCAATGACTTTAAAATCACCTAGTACAGTTACGGTATGGTATAAAACCTGCTTTTCTTTCATGAAATAAATCATCGCCGTTCAAATCATATTCGTTGAACTTTAATTGCTTATTTATGAGTACTGTTAGTCCGAACATTTATATTTTAATATTACATGAAATATGATATTTTTATGTACAACGTCCATTAAAAACTTTCACTCATTCATACAAATAAGATCGTTTTGTTAATATGAAATTTTATAGCTGTTATAATAGAAATTAAATTTATAATGATGACAAATTTTGCCATTGGAAATCGTAGTAAATATCAATTTAACAACTTCCTTATTTGAATAACTATCAATAATATAAATTATCAATTTAATTTATATGCAGTTTCCGTTATTTGTTTATTTTGACAGCAATGTAAATATTGTTTAATTATGACTGCACGTCGCGGCGGGCAAGTGCTTTAAGCGCCGTTGCTGTCGCGTTGTTGCCGTCGCGCCGTTGTAGGGTGGATTCCCACACCGGACAATTACTTGTGTGATATGTCTTTCTGGGTGTATTTGGCTTCATTAATTGTATGTTTGTAATGACCTCCCTGACACATGACTCGATGATACATGGAGCGAGTTATCTAAAAATATCTGTTTACTGTAAAACGCATACCGGAACAAATTTGCATTTAACATTGCCTTCCGCGGTAGCAATCAAGCATATGGACATGTTATTTAATAGGCATCTCGCGTTGAATGGTCGCCATCACTAATCGCGTCGTCAATTTCTCATTTTCGCTTCATTATACACGTTGTTTAACTCTATATGTTAATTTCGAGAGTTTCATTATCCCAGTTGTATGTTTTATTTATCCCGGGCTTATATTAATGCTTCGTCTGACTGTATAGTCACGGATTCGGACGTATTGATTTTCCATTACGTCTGTTAAATACAGACTAAGTTATAAGCAACATCATTAGTTATTAAGATAAATGTCTAAGCTTTTGACTGTATTGTATTCCCATTATTTAATGTCAATCAGAACCGGAATTTATTAAACTAAAAGGATATTAAAGCACTAAAGAACAACTTCTGAACAAGGAATAATTCCTGTGTTTCGAGAAACTTGACAAACGTTCAAACAACGGATACACAGAACACCCAGAGATTTTTGTCCCGTGTGGAAGGAACCACTCAGCGCCGTAGCAGTGACTACTTAAACGACAACGTCATCGTGCAGTCAAAACGTTACGTTCTACAATATTCAATATTTTGTATTACGACTCTTTTTATACCTGTAAAGGGATAGAGGCAGACGAGTATTACGACCACACATTTCTCACTAAGTGTAAGGCTTCATGTAGAAAGATGTATGTAACATTAGTTGATCATATTGCCGTTTCCCAGGCTTCTGCACTAAACTCCTACTAAGTAAAATTATTAAGATAAACACCAATGCATCATACTATTTATAAATGATTTCTTTACAACTGCATAAAATCGAATTGTGAATAAGATTTTCTTTATGATGTCTGTTTCAATACCCTCAATAGTCTTGCATGTATAGTGCTGTAGGCAAGCTGGTCACATTCTCGATCAATAGTACCAACGGCAAGGCTATTCAACACACACAAACACTAAACGCTACAATATCCAGTATAACGCAATATTTGCGCTCACAGCGCACATTTGAATGTGCCTTTAGTTTCACATTATATACAACCGGTACTAGTTACGAGAAATGTCAGCGCTGCTTTCTATTTGACGTTAGATCTAGACGTGTAGCTCTATTTGGCTGTAGGTTACCTGGAAATGTCGCTTTTTTACCGAGCTGCTTTTGTAGTTAAGTGATATTTTATACAGCACCGGGAATATGTGGTGGTTTTACATTGCGGCTGTTAGATGAAAGTTTAAATGTAGAAATGTTTACGTATATACTAAACTAGTTTATAACAAAACTAACGCTGCAGCGCGTATGGGCCTTCGGCAATGTTAAATAATACTCTCCTTAGGCGGATAAAATGTGGAAAATTTCTACGGGAAAATTATGTAATTTACTAAGAATGACTCTTGTGGGCAATTGTCAGAGAGCAAGTTAATGGGCAACTCATTACTCTTGACACCTGTAAGTGACTCAAATACTCAACTATTGTTATACAATCTCTACATATCGCTATCCGTATGGATAGAAAAAATCAGTAGACAGCCACTCTAGAAAACAATTATTTAATTGGTTTGACTAAACTTTGAACTTAATATAATTGGTCATAATTAAACTAATAAGATTTGATTACCATAATAAAAACGTTTACAATTGATTATATCATATAATATCGTCGCTATAAAAATACCTATATCCATATTAGTAGGTAATATAATCTACCGAAAAAATCTTTTTCATATAAAAGCGGCCAGATGTTCAACAGATAAAATTCTCAACTCCATATACGGTTCTGTGATTCAAGCTGGCTTATAACCACGAATGACTATATTTGGTGAGGGTATCACCAAATAAGAAGACATGATTGTTCTCATTATACATGATTACTTCCTATTATGAACTAAAATAAAAAGCATAGATTTCAATTTGAAGCTCATTACAATTTTTATTATTAGTACCTAATGCCATCATTTTGTTTAAGGTGTGTTGTTCGGTACTTGATTATATAAACTATACTATCAATTCAACTTACCCGATGCGGGATGACACCACTGTCATTCTCATTTGACTCCTCAAATGAACTTTCAAAATTCTCTAGTAAAGATTTACCATTAGGCAGCTCTTTTAGAACGCAGGAGACAAACTTCTTTATGCTAACTTGACTGTTGAAACTTGAGTTGACTTAATTGAAACTTCATTTTAAATGAAGGGAAAAGCAAAGATAGACCGTTATTGAGCACCGCCGTAAGAGAATTAGTAGAATATCAATTTTTATTTATTATTGTCATTTCTATATAAAATGAAGATACAAAAATTACTTTTTATTGTTTAATATACACAGACGCGAGAAGCAAAAAATCTTAAGCTTGCCAAAAATTAAACGTTTATTAATCTGGTACGAGCAACCTGTTTGTAATACCAAAAAAACAATCGACAGGTTCTAGATAAATGGCGGCTACCAAACGAACAAGATAATAACATTTTCTGCACCGTATTTGGTTATCATTATCATATATCTTAATTGATTCATTCATTGATAAATCTTAGAAAAGAGACATGAGCGATAACGTTTCGCAGAAAACGCTAGTCACCTTAGCTGTGAAAAATCATAATAAAGCATGCGATTTTGAACCTTCTGCACCCTGTATTAAGAGATTAGTCATGTGTAACCCACTACCTACGCAATTTTATACGCCAACGATTCTTTTACTTATTAAAAAGGTTTGTAAGGGATGCCAAATAGGTAGGTATTAGTAGTATTACGCAAATTCTTTCTGCGACATTAAAACACAAACTGAATTCGGAGTGCTAACCTAGGAATATATGTAATATAGGTACTACTGCTTTCTTATTTTACTCACTAGAAGAATAAAACACATTAATGTATATGATTTGAGTTTAATAGATCGTAATACCAATTTTCCAAGTCATAGAGTACATCTTAAAAGATAATCTAAAAATGTTTTCCCTTAAGTTCATTTCGCTAGAAAAAGGTTTAAACAGAATGACTTTAATCGCACACAATTAAAGTAATAACGACCGCCGCCACACTCGTCTTAGTAATGAGTGGAAATAATTTTAATGGCGTACGAAACTGTTTCACTGCTATAAACAATGTTTTTGTCTACTGAAAAACGTAGACAAAGATGTTTAGAATATGTGTACAAATAAAATGCATTTCTTGTATCACTGTCATCATTACGATAGTGTTGTCTTGCGTAACAATGATACGTTTTAAGGTAATACGTGACGTTATGTGTATATAAACATTTAAAATAATTTTCTTTTGTAGTCCAAAGAGGCTTTTAATGTTGTCAGTTTACCTTAAAAACAATGTCGTCAAACTTTCACCGTACCCGTCCCACATCTCGTTACGTCACATCTCCATTAAAAACGTAACTTTTTCACCATACAAACGTTTTCTCTGCGGTTTTGACAGCTTTCTTTATGAAGACAGCCGGTCCCACGAATCATTATTTCTCATTTTTGCGAGCGACATAATATACATTTATTCTGTGAGAAAGCACCCTTAATCTCGATATAAACCCTGCCGAAGACCACACAAGAAGTTTTTGGGAAAATGACCTTTTAAAGGCCTTATTTTATATTTAACATTTATTTATCTAGTTATGTCATCATTAATACATTTAAAAGCAGGGCTCTTGTCTGTAGACTTATCACTACTCTTCTATATTTTCTGCTTTCATCTTGATCTATTAATTTTCTTTTTACAGAAAGCTCTGCCTCTTCTCTTTTGCTTCCTAGTAAACCTTGAATTTGTCTTTTTTAAAACTATCGTATTCCACAAAATTATGTTTTGAAAAATACACTTCCAAATTTTAATCATACCTTTCTACCTTTGCCTGTATAATTAATACATATACATACGATAACTACAGAATAGACCCTCCAGAGGCCTACATCATTACTTTTTGACAATCTTTAACTGATATTTTCGACAAGTAACACAATTTAATGTTGTATTCAGTACTACAAAATCATATTTTCAAAAATGTATAACTTACCTTATTGCAGTCTTCCATTCACTATGTGATAAAAATCCACGCATCGTGGGTTACGATAAATGCACATCGCGAAACTTCAATATGCAATTCCCATGTTCAGTTGGGTATGAACAACATGCACAGTGACAATATGCAATGCAATGAAACTATCTGCATCGAACAGCCTTGATTGGTATTTGGAGTTTTCGATTAAAATGCAGCTTTCATAGAGTAAATACTGGTTGGTGGTAGCGAAACAGAGTTGTTCATAAAATCTGCGGATTTATCTTTCTATCTGCGAATATGACTATTATATCTAAATTACTGTAAAAAAAGAAAATAATCCATTATTTTTTTTTTCGTTATATGTAACTTGAACTTTTTAGAATAATATGCATTTTAAAGTTCGTTCTGTGCACAGGTGAAGGGAATTAGAAATTTGAAATCATTGCCATACAAATTGGTATGGCAATGGTTTCTTCATATTTGAAGACAGCAAATAAATTGAGACAAAAAAATTAAAAAAATGTTAGAGTAACTTTTGGCAAGACAGACATAATTAGGATTGTATATACCTAGATTTTGACTCGTAAGTTTGTCAAATATTGTTATTTGCTTAACTATATTATTATTAATTTATCCTATTGACTACAACGGTATTAGGTTGTAACAGTATTAGTATTATGGTTTCATGTTTTCACCAAAACATAATTAAACACAGTAGCACATTTAAATCAAATGTGAATGAAAGTAAAACCGTGAATAATGTTGTCCCCACTCGTATACAATTAGCCCAGTGTCCTATGTGGGGTCAAACGCATTGTCGTTAATGTGAGTTAAATACGCTTAATTAGGGATGTACGCTGTATATAATTTCCTGTCATTACTGTAGTTTTTGGCTCGTTTTGATCACAATGGGCGACGTCAAACAGATTATGTCGTTAGGCTACGGGAGTTAGCCTCACTGTAATTGATGTCTTATTATGATAATTCGTTTTTTATGACGTCACAATAGATGGTAAACGGTTGCCATGACTCATGCTGTCTAAGCTTCACTTGGACAATTTGCCTTTTATTTCTTTAAATCTTTAATCCCCTGTGTTTGTAGGTATTTTGCCACTTTTAAGGAAACGAAGTAGGCTGTAAAGTTCACAAGAGCTATATTAAAACAAGTTCCTCTTGAAATATCACCATATTTAGCTTGGATATCACAAAATAATGAGTCGAATAACCATTCGGAGAAAATGCAATAGCCGTCGATAAATGTGCAACAAACTGGTCTAATCGACGAAATTCACGTATCGCTTGACGAGGCCTTTGTCGTATCAGAGCGAGACAGCAATACATAATACTCGTTTAGAGTGAGACGGAAAACGACTCTCGCATCGATGCTCGTGAGTCATGCTTCGGCGCTCGCGCCGACTCAAATCGTGGTCTAAATAATAGAATGTAGCGGTTTTTATTAACATAAGAACTGTAACATGGTATTATAATTGGCGATAATGTACTTAACAAAAAACTTCTTTATTTGTTTTAGTCTATTTGGTAAATAGCGTATAGCAATGATTCATTGTTACTTCCTTAATATTTATTTATGAACTCGGATTGATTAAATAAATTTACTACTGCATTGACGTGGAATCGCTTAATAATATTTAATCAAAAACAACAAATACCAATTGAGGAGTCAGTAAAATAATTAAATATGTGCCTTTTGTTATTAAAACCATCTCTTAAATCCAACCACCTGTAGTTTATCACACATAAAATGTTTAAATCAAATCAGGTTATTGGTTTGTTACTTGTTCCACGTCGTGTGATGAAAGCATGGACCTTTCCGTCGAAGTCGTCAAGCAAGATGTATTACCACCTTCTCGATCGTCATTGGCTAACTTAACAGCGCCAGGTGGCAGCACATCTGTCGATACAACACTAATACAAACGTTTGTGCCAATTTAGAACGAAACCTTACTAAACATTCCTCTGTATTATAGTTAATACTTGTTTAAATTGACGAATTTGTTCATGTTTTTTGTAACTATTGAGTGTTTGTATAAGAACACATGCTCCATCTGCCTCACCATTATGAAAATATGCAAGTTGTATAACATTAAAAACGCAGCTAGTCTTATTACATTGTTTTAATCTTATCTAAGCTTGTTTTCAAAGTTAAACTTGGGATAATTTCAAACCATGTCCTTGAATGAGTGTGCAAACAAATTGTTCTTACTTAATGTATTTCAAAATTGGCTTGGTATGAAACACGTTATGTTGGCAGAGCGTCTCGATGCGAAATTCGCTCCGGTGACTCACCGGCTTCACTATTTAGTTTAAACGCTACAGGACCGGTTCGAGCTCGTTTTTTGTTTGAAGCCTTCGTTTTTTCAAGCACACTAACCGTATTAAGATTCTGTTGACAATGTTTTATATTGTTGAGATTTAATCTTCTCAAGATTACAGAGCACGCCTCGCAAGTGCAATGCAATTTTATATCATCATAAAAATTGCTGAAGTTATAACGAGACGGCGAATTCGAATAGTTTTTATAGTAATGCTTGAGTGTTAGAGAGTTTAAAAATGTAACTTTTGACTTTGTCACGACGTCTCTTTGTTATAATGTCGTTATGGGGAACCGTTAATGTAATTCAATCGTTCCAAAGTTAGGTTTCATGAGCACGCGATATTTTTTTGTACTTATAGCACTATCAATCGTGGGAATATTTTGTAGTCTTTTTATCTGATTCATTGTAAGTTAACCAATTAAATGGAATTGCCATCATAATATACTTAAATGAAAGATCACTGTTGCTTTAAATGCATGATAATTTTCTCGCTTATTGCGGAGAACAGGAAGAGATGGTAAGATAGAACGGGACTCTGCTGATGATCGTCTGCTATTTAAAATATTGTTCTAGTATGATAAATATCAGGTTCGCATTGCAATTTATGCATGCGTCTTGTAATTTTATCGCTTAAGATTCATGCAAACGATTTCTCATTAAAGCCTTTTTTACTTTCGACTTATTTAGATCTTCTTATAGCATCTACAAAACGTTAGAATTCCTTTTCTCTGAGTTAATTAAGTTATGACAAAATTACAAAAAGACTTGACGTAGATTGCTTTATAAATACTCCTACATTGAAAAATGTTACATTTAATAAAGACGGAAGTGTTTTCTTTTTTATATTGTAGTAATCTATTGCTTCTGACTTTATTATGCCAAGTTTAGCGTTTTGCTTAAGTATTACATCAGTTTTATCAAATTCATTGTGCGTGAGCATACCAAGAAAATTTACGTTATGTTCTTTTTCTGAGATGGCGGCAATAAACTTGTACTTAGCGTAGGTTGTACTTACATCATCAATCTACGTTTACCTCAGTAAGTTTGTACCGTTGATGGTTAGCATAAGTGCTTCTACAACTTAATCTGCATTCAGTTTTATTTTGACGGTTTTGGCTTTGTTATACGTTCATAGGATTATTAAATCCTGATGAATATCTTTATACTGATCTGGGTGTTTCTATGTATAATATACAAGTATTTACAAAAAAAATATGTATATATGTATGTTTATCCATTGTCTAGTACCCATAGTACAAGCTCTGCTTAGTTTGGGCTAGATGGTGTTGTGTGTATGTGGTAGAATATATATAGAATATAGAATGATTTTGGATTTGAGATTCCATGTTTTATGATTTCTGTTAATCTCGTAGATTGTAGCGATGTAGGATGATTTTTCATTCAATTAATTATCGGCACTTGTAAGTAAAACCTTTTTATCCTTGTCTTAGTAATACTAATTTTATCTGTTCTTTGTTGATTGTCCATTTTTGATGTGAATTTTCCTTTTCTACTTAAATGACGTCGGTTATTAAAAATAAGGAAGCCTAAGAAGGCTTCCTTATTTTTCTCCTTGCCTCTTGTTAGATTTGATACAATGAACACGAACGTAATTTTATTTAAAATATTTTATGTAAGAATAACACCATGAACTGAGCTAGTTATAAACAAGAGTTACAAAATCATAATTATTAATTTCCCAGCCCCAAAATCAATATTATTGTCTATGTACGCACCTGTGCAAACTTTAATACTATACATTTTTAAACAAAACTGCCACTCGCGAACAAAGCCGAGGAGGCAAGTTTCCGAGCATCTGTCTGGCTGCCATAACTTCGCGATGTAAGTACGTCGCACTTACAATGGTGTTCATTAGCATATGCCATGCCAAGCTCGGGTGGAGCTGAAACGCGGTAGGCTTGTAACAGCCTGCTTCGTGGGACCTCGATCAGTAAAGATTAGGGAAGAATTTGGAAATGTTCTGGTGAAATAAACGTTTCAATTTATATATATATATATATATATTCGTAGTATTCTTATACATAGTACCTATGTATACTTCTTTTATTCAGCCTGAATAATATAAAATAAGTCACTTCAGGGCAAAGGCCACTCCTCTTCAATATTTTGATCTTTTATATTAAAGTGTATATAGATATAGTACGTCTGCCTTTAGTTTAACTAGATTGTATACCCTAATGTAATATCGGACATATTATGAACGAATACACAGCACTAAACAGATTTTTACGAGCTAAAAATTCCTTTTTCATAAACTATATCTATCCATCCAATGCGAAAATCAAAACACCACACAATTGTACTCAACCTCGCGTTGTAAGAATAGAATCCTACAGTTCCATGCAAGCAGATACGGACACAATGGCGGAAGCTTGTGGTCCACGCCAACCAATCAACCACTGTATACCTTGCAAGCTAAAACCGACCCTATTCCTTTGTAATAGCTGCTGAATATGTAGTAAATGCAAATGTGGCGTTTGCTCACAAAGAGTTGAATTACGTACAGTTATTTCAAGCTAGGGAACCTGAGACAACTCGGTCTGAAGTACTGCGTATTGGATGCATAGATAAATCATATTAAGGTTTTCGTACAAAACGTTGACAAAATGCACTAGTAATGTGTTTTGACTAGTGACTAGCTTAGTCTCATAGCTCTAAAGCCTTCGAAAGTCTCAGCCCAACTGCCTGATCTATAGACTATTTGCGATTTGTTGACGTCGAATGTAGTCGACTACCGATGACCAACTGATGATTGATATGACTGTCATAAGTGTGCCAATTATTATCACAAGTACCTACGCGATCTGAGGCAAACGACTTGATGTACTCGGCAAGGTGAATTAGAGGGAAACACGGGACAATATTTTTATTATAACGTTATTCTGCAATTTCATTCATGTCCGTAATTTGTTAGTTAAAGAATTAGTTATCGTCAAAGGGCTTTGATTTGGTTAATCGATTACTCTCGGTTAGCCGAACTATGAAGATGTTTACGTTCGACTGAGCGATTCCCCGTCTATTCATCCGCCTCGCAGAATATTACTTACCCACGCCAAGTCACCAGCGAAAACTAACAAATGTAATCGCATCAATAAGTCTTCTCGATCTATTGAATCGACATTTCCATCTCGAATTCTCGGTATCTTACAGAATCTCGCCCGTATTTTACTATTTGATTCTAAAGGAAAACATCTAATGCCTTTTACATAAGCATTTCTTTTAAACATTCTTGTGCTGCATAAACGGCTTATGCGATTGAGTCGAAATCGTTGCTCAAGTGAAATAGCGGATAACGAGGAAGCGAGGGAGTATTCGTCTTTCCCGGTTCTCAAACAAAATACGAACATGCTTTGTTTCATATGAACATTTGATGTGGAAATCTTTTGTTATTTAAACATACTACGTACCTACTACAAGTCTAGGGTTTCAGAATAAGTTAAGACAGAATTGTTTTTGGCGGTAGTAAAGTAGAATACACCTTTTGTGCCTCAAAGCACTATTTTATATTCTGATCGAGTATTTTTAGTAATATAAGTTAGGATTTTAGGCATATACCTGTGAAGGCAAACCACATATCTTTCCAAAAAAACTACTTTACCTACAATATATTTAGGTTACGAAGTAATATTTACGAATGTTAAACTTATGTTCAAGAAGTTACTAAAACATTTTTAATATACTTACAATCTAACTTTATAATATCATTTTTATACATTTTATAAATCGCGCTTGCAAGTAAATTGCTGGCATCCTTACTCCATATATAACACTTGAGTGTACACTCAAGTTTCAAATGGTATAGTAAAGAGGAACCGTCTACAGTTAACCTGCTCATTTATTAACCATACAAATTTGTTGATGCCACCCAACGTGGCAATAAAGTTTTACGTGCGAAAATGGAAGCCTCTATTTTACCGCCAACGATACGAGAGCTGGACATATACAGTTTAAATTTTATATAAATTGAGGAAATGTAATTTAAAATGGTTGCCTAATGCTTTGAGTATATGGACTTCTTAACTGGCAATTGTTTTACTGCAGTATGTGCTGCAATGTGTTCATCTATAGCCCGGGTAGCACTAAAACATTGGATGCATCGGCCATTGCAAATGTACTGTTTTGTCAAACAATATGCAAAGTATTGACATGTCATTGTGTACGATATGGCTGTCATTGCTAGCCAATATATTGCAGCCACACATTGCAGTTGAAGTAATGCCCGTTTAGAAGCACCTTACGAGGTTGGCAATTGAAATATCCACTTTAAGTGAACCTCGTGATAATATAGAAATTTAGCTTGGTATGAGGGGTTTTCAAGAAACGCAAAACTCTTATTCACTGTAAATGGTGCTGCATAATATATTATTAGGACTTCCGTTTGATATTAACTTGGTAAACCAAGAACTTAACTCTTTATTTCATTGCAACTATACACTAAGTCCGATTAGTTTAACATTAGATTCGTTTGGCTTGCTTATCATTATTTTAAATGACCCGTTTAACAACAATCTAAAAAACAAAAATAGACTCCAAGGCCGTGGAAATTATCAAAATGTTTCATATTACCGCCTCGATGGCGCACGACATGCCAACTTTACCTTTATTTATAGAACAAGATTAATCGCAGGACTATTCTTAGCTCACTTTGAACTATTTCGGTGATCCTAGATTATAAATACAACGGCTTGACTATTGAGTGGTTAGCACGCGCTGCCGTAGTTTGCCAATTTAGTTTGATTAATATTGCGTAAGCCAGGAACCTTTGTAATAAGGCGCAACATTTAATTGATTTAATAACTACAAATATCCGGATTTACAATGCAATATGTAGTTAACATAACAACGTATTAAAATAATTGCGAAAACAGGAACCCCTCCCCTCCCCCCGAACTATTGTAATAGAAAAAGGTTGATAATAGCGAACTCTGACGACGGACAACCGCGTCGTGTAATGAAACTTACTTTAACTTGCTGTTATTCGCTCCGGATACGAAATAAGCATCAGACTCTTAGCAATTATTTTAGTATAATGGACTACCGCCAAGTTACGCCTAATTTGATTATATAATATTAATTTATTATAAACCTCTTAGTATATACATATGTATAGTAAGTTTGTATTTGTGTAAGCAATACGTCTCTTTCGCCACACAGACTGACAAGCATGTTTATCAAGCAAACGTTATCATTTTACAACCTTTATAATATAACCATTTATCTACAGATAAAACGATACTCATAGAACCTCGGTAGCGAGGAAGTTGATTTAAGAATATTTGTATACTACACAGCTGAAAACGCCTAATCTTTATAAGTGCATTTAAGTAAAGGTGTATACAATAAAATTACATACATACATATTGACGCATATTATGTAAAACGGTAGTTAGAGAGATGCAATGCATCTCTAATTACTCATTCGGGAATATAGGCGTAAAATATTCTACATTAAACATTTTGGAGTCGTAAATTCGCTCCGGCTTTCCCATTTGCAATCAAGTTATCCAAACCTAAATGCGTGCTATGCTCGTGCGCTTTTTAGAGATATATCTAAGCGGCTAATCGACGCTTCGCGTGACTAGAAGGCTGGACTTTTCTTGGCTCAAAGAATCAGCATTGCTATTCAACGTGGCAATGCTGCCAGTCTTCTGGGCACTTTCCCGGTCGACAGCGATGCTGAGGAATTTTACAACGCTACCTAAACCAGTCATTTCCTTTCTTTATATCCCATATTTTTTTACTTTTCATGTTTTATTTATAAGTGGTTAGGTTTGTTAATATTAGTTAAGTTCTAAATTATAATTGTTGCTTTGTTTATGTAAATAAAGTTACTGAAACCTAAATTGTAAATTTAGAAAAATGATGAGTCACTTATGGTTACATAATTATAATTATACTGCTATTTTCTATTAGTTAACGATATCATTGTGGCAAGCGGTCGTTGAGAATGTTACGTTTCAAGCGCATGCACGTTTCGTAATGTATATAAAAATTGCGATTGTGGAATTAAAGTACGATCAAGAACAACACTAATGTGTTGCCAACTGTAAAACGTTGTGCTCGTTTAAATAGAGCCTACTTACAATCGCTATACATGTGGATTCTGATGCAAGCAACTACTGTGTGATTTTAAAATGATTGCCATATATTTAATGTAATAATGTACACATTAGACTGATTATATGTTATTGTTTCATATTGTTACATGAAAGTATTATACAATTAAACTAAGCAGACATTGCACATTTGAACGAAATTGATATTTTGTAGGAAAATGGTTTTGTTTTGTAGTCCTAGGGACGTACTAACATCTGCAATTTAAAGCGTTATTAATGCATGTGCGAGAAAGCTATACACTCTGTGCGCTGTTTTCCTCTCGCAAATGTAATAATAATGCTTTAAGAGATTTTAGTATACCCAGATCTAAGATTGAACACATACTCTGAAATTGTTGATTTTAAATTTCACTTATAGTAATAGTTACCTTATATAGCGAGTAGTCCTAATTCTAGGGATACCCAAACATAAAAATATGTCAAATTAATCTTGTATTTCTAATTATATTCTACGTTCTATACGCTACAGGCTAATCTATGGATTGGCAGACTGAATATTTACCCTAATAAGTTCTTAGTTCAAATAAGTTTCTGGAAAGAAACGCATAGCAAACAATTTGGAACTATGCTTACTAGAGGGCCATAAAATGGAAAAGGGTCAGCCTTCCCATCAATCATGTAACAAATTGCAGAAGAATCTGTATAAACTTTGTTGGTAATGCTAACAAATTATAAAATCATTCAAGTCAATATTCTGCTTCAAAACACCAGTTGAGTAGTAGAATTACTTGATATAATGTTTGACACAATTTAGTCTGCTCTTGTACGAGTAGTAACACTGAGTCATAGGTGTTTCGCTTGCCATATGTTCAATTGTCGTGACTCCGCTCCAAGTATTGAGTGTATTGAATACAGCGAGTAATAACGCGTTGTCTCTCAAAACATTCTTGAGTGTTTTGTTGACTTACATATTTAAGACATAACTACATTTATTACCACGTGTTCTAAGAAAGGAACTAAGTTTGAGTGCTACCTGACAATGTTTTGGTATGTTTTAAAGACATCTATGTAAAGAGTATAATTCTTAATTAAAACATAAATATAAGTAAACGAATTGGATTTCTTAAGCACCGATAATACCGTCTCCAAAGAATTTATAACCAAAAGTACTTTAGTATCGATATTGTCTTGTGTCGTTGCTTGTTGTTTGTTGATTCAACTGTTGGTGGAGGTATTTGCATCTCTTTCAGGTCCCGCCGCAGCTTTGTGTCGCTACAAGGGTTATGGTGAATGGTGAACATGTCCCACCTTACACTAACAATGTTTTGTCTCTTTCTTTCCAGATGGATCTATCCACCCGTCTCGCTCCACTGTTCGCCGGAATGTTTCTCTATCATAGAAGTGTTTTGCATTCCTTTTGGTTCTCGGAAACTTTGTTGCCACGTTGTAAATGGAAATGGGAGCAATACTTATTAGCATTGTAAGATAATTCTCGTTAACTATTATGGTTGTTACGAGTAGTTTAGCAATTTTGACGCAAATATATTCATAAATGGAATTACCAATTCCAATTTTCTAGTAGTTGTTGAATGAACAACGTTATTATACGTTTGTTTGTAAGCAGAATTGATTTACAAAGTGCCCTGAAGCAACTTTTATTGATTTGGAATCGAATTCGCCTTTGTATAATGTTACTCATTAAAATTGATTGCATATATTCCCAAGGTTTTGTACAGACGGAAGTTTATTCTCTGTTAGCAATACGTGCGGAGTTTTCGCTTATTACATTCTTGTACGATATAGATTAGCTCTCCGATAGCAACATATATGATTGTATTCACTTTTGTAACTATTGTAATAAGGTTTACTTTCGTATGTTTAGCGTAACTGGTAGCTATAATTCGTTTGGAGGCGATTCTAATCGAATTACGAATCGTTACGGTCGTTTAGGGATTTCACTTATTACCGACGTTCATCTGATTTTCTTATTATTAGATCCCGTAATAGTTCTGTGACCAGATACTCTTGTTTCTTTATTAAGAACTCGCTTAGATTCTCTAGTTTCTTTTAGAGCATGCCTTCGAGAAACGTATAAAATAAGGCTTCTGTTTTGTTAGACTGTTTTCTTTGTCTTGCCTAACATTTTGGCCTAATTCTGGGATTTTCTATCACATTTTCTTTTACCACTATGTTATTTAGTGTATCTTGATTATTTCCAAGGTTGGCTCCAACAACTAGATTAATTATTCTATCGATTGTAAGTCTTGTACGCCAGTGTTTGTAAGGTGACCGATGTTTGTACGTCAGTTGTAAATTTTATATCCGATCGCTCATTTTTGACGTCAGTACCGCATTATCGATCGATTCACACTTTCTATAACCTTTGTAGTATATTCTATACGAAATATACTCTCTATATTGGTAGCGTTTGATTCAGGTATTTAGGTCGAAATTAGATAACAGATTTCGATGTCATTGACAAACCTTATCTAATCGAGGTTGGTAAGGGCGTTTCAATAATTAGTTAACGTTTCGTTCACTTATTCTCTTTCTCCTTTACAGATTTTACACATATAGTCAATATACTAAAAGTAAAAAGTGATAAAGTAACTGTGATAGACTTAAATTAGCATGCACTATTAAAACTTAGTGATAGTATCAGTGAAATGTCCTCAAACTAATATGGAGAGGAAATTGACACGCGAGGACTTTATGAGGAAGAGTTTCCGAGCGCCGAGGGTCTCTCCGGCCCCGGACGGACAAGAACCAAACGTCAACGGTGCGCCACCACCGTCGCCCGTCTCTCTAGCCATGTTGGAGCGGACGCCGCAAGGACAACGAACCCAGTACGAAGTTACTTCGTCTGGCATAGCTCCTAAACGACTAGAAATCAATAGAGCACACCCGATCCACTTAAAATCATTCCAATCACCTGATCCTCCAGATGAACCAGCGGCAATAGCACCTTCTGACGATGTGCTTCGGAAATTGGAGCGTCAGATTGGCGAAATGGAACGGGGACTAGAGAGAGCTCAGAACGGCAATGTTTCTGTTGATGAAAGGGTCAGATACGCTGAACACGAGAACCTACTACGTACTGGTGTATCTTCAGTAGGCGGTGGTGGTTACCTTCCAGCGGATTCCGATACAGAACACGATGTTGTACCGTTCAATAGAAACGAAAGCACACGAAGCAGTACCGGAGGTGCTTCTCCCGCACCTCGACCGGCTACTCGACTAGCGAGAACTAATTCCGACACCCAGCAGTCTGTTGCTGCCACTGCTAGACTTATGAGAAAATTAGCAGACGGCGGCAGCAAAGGCGAGGAGAAGTCTAAGATGATAACGAGGAAAGCTATCCAAGCAAGGATGGAGCGAGTTAAGAATTCTGTGGTAGGGAAACATGAACACAGGGTCCTGGCCGAACATAGGGTGGATCCACCTTCGCCGAGGACGCCGACTTCCCCCGTCTCTCAAAGGTCTTCTGATAAGGTAAAAATAGTTCTATTGATTAATGTGAGCGTCTATTTTATGTTATAGTTCGATAATAAAGCAAAAGAATCACCGCTGTGAGCAAGTCACGAATGAATTGATGTTATAGCTGTCGTCTGCGTTTATTCTGAACACATGTAGTTGGGCACAACTGCAAAATTATTGGGTCTTAAATCTAATCGGATAATCTATATCAATTTCTCCCAGTTGATTTATGTACTATCTTAACTTATATGCAGATACCAAGAATAAAGCATAAACTATATAAATCATTAGGCTTTTCTTATAATAGCACGCACAATTACGTGTTTAAAGAAAGAACAAATTAACTAGTTTAGTTTTTAGAATAAATTAAGAACATTTATTACAAGGCACTTTCGTATATTAAACCTTTTTGTGAACACAAATCATCGTGCCTCTTACCATTGATATTTTTACGTGAGATTTAATGGGTCCCCGGCCCACACGAGTTTTCCTAAACCGTATTATTGGGTAACACGCCTTATCTTGTTATTTTATATCATTCACACATGTTAGGCTTGCGTAACATCTTTTATCAAATTGGATAGTAGTTCTACACGATTTTGTTTAAATATACGGAGTTTATAAAATACATTTTTTGTTAAATGTAATGCTTTAAAAATGTTTTCGAAAATGTAGAATGTCTTTGTGATTATGGGTCAAGTAAAAGTCTTGTGGAACCTTATGATTTTATTGTATTCGAACAACCAATGTGCTATTTATTATACAGTAATAAATTGTAGTACTATAGATTACTACTAAATTTAACTTACTTGATTGGTAGTATGTGTAAAACGTATTACTAATAATGATTGTAATTTTTTATTAGCAGCAATACCATAATTAAAGAACTCGGGTTCAATCCCAACGCGTACCTGTCATTGCGAGGTTATATGTGCATTAAATACAGTAGTAGACCATGGCCTTTCTCTTCTCACAATAAGAAGTGTCGTGTATTAAGAAGAGTCGAGTTGATTGTTTGTCGTTTAGTGTTTATGTACTGTTCCACTGCCAGCTTTGGGATAGTTCATAAACACATTTCTGATTCATTTGTATATTTTGTGATACATAAACAACGATTTCAAAAGAATCGCTGCGCCCTGCCATTTGCTAAAAATATTCATATTGATACAAAATCCACGTTATCTGGTCTTTGGAAAAAGTTATATAAAAAAGACATCGCCTTACCTTTATTTGTTTCTGACAGAAAAACAATTTGTTTTTTTATTTACCTGACGCGAACAAAGTTGATTGGTAGCACCTGACGCGTGGCGAGTGACCGGCTGTAGTGACGTTGTAACGTTCGTTATCACGACGCGTGTGCTTCTAAATATATACACAACCATCGATTATTACACTACACCGGTTAGTACAGCTCACTGAGTTGTTTGTTTAAAGAAATATGAATATTACTTATAGTCGCGATTTTGTAAAATAATAAGCAGAGAAATGTTGGACTACCTCGCAGAGGTTTTGAGATCGATCTCATGTCACGCCCACTCTGGTTTTCCGAAGTTACGTGCTTATTTAATTGTTAATTATAATTAACATTTTAAAACATTTGATATTTTAGCGAGCGAGAATTATCGTTCGCTTTCTCTCGCTAAAAATATCGTGAGAAAACCGCATAGCTGAGAGTTTTCCATAATGTTCTTAAATATATGTGAAGTTTGCCAACTCGCAACGGGCCAGCTTAGTAGACTATGGTGAAACCCTTCTCCCACGACCACCATGCTCTGTAGTGGGACAGGCTGATATTACACGGTTGTGTATTGAAAAAAAACTATTCGGCTTTCACTGCTTGTCGTTAAATGCTAAAATATTCATGATACAATGCATTTGGAGCATATTGAACAAATGATATACAGTATGCATATGCAAATGTACAAGATGTATGCGTTTTTGCTGTTTTCAATACTCTGTAACGTGTTACCGTTCAATATTGGTATTTTCAAGAATTTTATAACACATCGGTACAGAATGTATTTTTATTGAAAAGGCATCTTTGCCTTTTGTGTTGACCGTTGAAGAACTACTTTTTTGCGTAATGTTAAAGTCCATTGACCGCTTATTAGGTAGGCAATATAGGTGTTGCTGATTTGAGTAGGTAGTGTGTATAAAGGAACCTGTGAAAAGTGACGCTTGAAGAACGCTAACTTTAACTCAACGGCAGAAGATAAAATTGGTGAACATAATTAAAGAAACAATTATAGCTTTAATTTTAGTATTATAATGCCTCATTGGCGCAGCAGTTGCGAATGCGACTGGTGTGCATGTGGTCTTGAGTTCGATTCCCGGGTCGGGCAAAGTGTTATTGGGTACAAGAAATTCGCAGTAGCAATTAGGCAATAGACCTGGTCTCTATTACGTGGGTAGGCCTCTAACCATAGCTGGTGATATGTAGGTGTTATACTTCTCTGCAACTCTCTTCTTGGTTATATAGGCGTGAGATGTATATTATATTATACTGTCAAATGCGTACAAGTATATAAAATGTATAGGATACGTTTCGTCAAGTTGATTATATTTACTAGATACGAGTAATCACTCGTCTGGGTTAGAATTAGCCCTGTGGCTCACGATAACCTAATCCGGTATCAACCGTCGTGTCCGATAATACGCTACTGTCGCCATACTGGAAGCCTCGATGACTCGACGTCATAGTTCGAACGTGTTCGACTAGCAACAATCAGGTCAACATATGCCGCGTATTAAGTGTTGTATCCCAAGGCAGTAATAGCTGTAAAACGATTTTACACGTTCACTTAATATTTTAAGCAAAATCACGATTTGCACGTCATAGAAAAATTTACTTTAATTTAATAATATTTATCAAAATACGTATATTTACAACAACCTTATGAAATGATGAGGTGATGTAATACTAACTTTTTGAAATACAGCGTAAAGTAATTTCTTATTCGTTCTTTATTAATAATCGTATATATGACAGACTCATTAAAATTTCTAGACATTCTAGAAAAAATTTATATGTTAAAATATTCTTTAAACTAAATCTTCTCACGATTTCGCCAGCATGAGTCCTTCGATGACACTTATTGAAATAATAGCATCCTATGCTGATGTTAACCCAGAAGATGGTCTAACGTATTGTACAAACTGTAGGTTACATCCTAAACTATTTAAAGGTGCACGTGCAACCAACATTATAATATCCTCACAAACGTTTACATTTCTAATAATAGTAGGATTGATATGATTTGAGAAATCATTTTTTAAAGGCTGATCACAGTATCCTTTTCATAAGTAGGCAAACCGATGAGCTATGCTTAAGATCAATCATAACACAGCGTCATGTCTGCTTACAGTTAAAAAGGTAAAGATACGTTGAGACTTCTCCAGTTCCTATCTAGGTCCCACGTAGACGATGAGCCTATTGCCAAATACCAGCCACAATTCCAGACTCAATGCTGTTACATAATACCTAGATATTATGAATGATAAACTTGCCACTATAAGAATCCAGAACACATTATTGTCAGTGTAAACAATTGAAATGAAAATCCATTCACTTGTTGGCACTGTGTTGTTTTCAAATAAACTTGCCTGGCTATTTCTGTTTCCCGAATCTACTGTTTCTTTGTATTTCTTGTATCATTTGGTGGCAAGCAAACATACGACATGATTCTAATGCAATGCATTTGATATATTGATTAGTCATTTTGTATAAATCTTTATAATACTCAATTCTTTTGATTCTAGTCTTTAAAAAGAAAACTCCTGAATCAGGAATAATTTCTGCGTCACGGGGGACTTTACATTCAAATAACAGACGCAAAGAACACCCAGACTCGGAACAACTATTAGGGAATCACACACATTTTTGTCACATATCGAATCGAACTCACAACACTCGGCGCAATGGCTGTGGCAAGGTGACCTTAAAACATAAGTTTTAATGTATGTTTACGGACGAATCGTACGATTTCAATAGTATGCTACCCTCCATTTTTATTTCTGTTAGTTTTGCAGCAAGCCTGAAAATGTGCCTAGTTAAGACAATAAGTTCATCCTCCTATTAAGTGCAACTTAAAACATTGCTAGCCTAATGTGGCCGTGATACCCCTCTGCTTACCCTTTCGAGTATATATAAGCGTGAATCTATGCATGTATATACATATGTGGTATATAATTTACATGTATTGTACAGTCATGTATAATGACAATGAACAGATTATGTCATATCACCGGCGGCATGGCGTGGGTCGTTGACTCGTTGACCTATGGTGTGTTATTAATGTAATGGGAGATGCGCTATACATATTCATGAAATGTTTTTGTAATGTCATTGAGTGCTACCGACCCTGTACGCGCTAGCCCGGTGGCGTTAGCGCGACTGGCGATTACAAGGTCCCGGGTTCGATACCCGGGACAGGCAGTATTTAGATTTAATGTGAGATTAGTGGGAATATACATTAATGTTTTATCATAATTGACACTAAAATGAAATATAAGATTTGTCGTCAAATCTGTATGCGTTTATGCGTCAGTTTCATTTAAAACCGTTTAATAATTTACGTGTTACTGTATCAAATACCATAAAATCTTTACGCTATTTAATATATTTATTACTCGTAGGATAATACTTAAAAACATGTGTAAATAAATCAGACAAATAGTGCTAATAAATAGAATATATTCTAAATGTGCAATTTTTTTATTCTTGCAGGTAAGCGCAGAACAGTCAAATAAACATGGTGACACATGCCATACCGGTTTTAAAGAATTCTTTAAGGTAAGTAATAGATAAAAATAAATTTAAACACGTACTACTCGTTCGAATTACGGCCAATGTTTTACTTTAGCATACTCAATCATTTTGACAGATTCCCTGCGCTAAACCTGTCAAAACGCCACATTAATTTATCCGTTAAGGATTATCTGGTGATTGAAAAATAAGCCCTAAATGTTCTTCAGCCAACAACGACATTTAGTTTGCAGCTAGATTTCAACGAAAAGACAGCCGTCAGGACAAGTGAACACTTTTGCATAAATAGTACTAGTTTCTTCGACTTCCTTTGTGTTAAAGAGGAGGCCATTTCATTTCCCATTTTCTTAGATCCATACTTCATTTGATGAAATACGGTTCAGCAATTTAGTTATTAAAATATAGCAAACTGGATAGCGTATACTATGTTATTTTACGACTATCATTGTATGTACAAAAGTAACTCTGTAATATACTATATTTTGCACATAATCGTTCTTATGGCGGCACTTCACATGGCTGTTTGTATTTGCGTATTTGATAAATTTGACAAATAATAACCACGTGTAGATGGTTTGTGTGGCAAAGTATTTGCCTTTCTTACCTATTTGACAACTACAGCAAATACCAAACACGCGTTACCGCGTGCTTGTCAGTTTTTTGACGCACATCAAAGAGATTATCAAAGACGGCAAATAGGCAAATACGCAACTAAACCATCCACACAATGGCCGGCGTTGGCGGCAAGTCATGTCAATTTCAAATGCGCGGGCTGTCGACTTGGCATCCCGGGCCGTTGTCTTGAAAATTATTTTTGTGCATACCCGACATCCACCAGCGCCTTGCTCTCCGTGGTCTTTTTACAACCTTGTATTTTTTTAATACAAAGCATATAATAATAGCATGCGTTTAAATAATAAAATCCTGCTGCAAGTTTGAAGATGTCAATACTTGGTAAACGTGGTAAGTTGGTAAATAATTACCTCTGCTCATTCAAAATGTTTGTGTATTTGTTATTTGACGCCTTATTTGGCTTCATGTGTCACGGTCATAGTTGCCAATATCTATATGTTTGCCCATTTATCAAATATTCGCCCAAGTACAACAAACACCCAATACCAAATACAAATAACCATGTGAAGTGCCGCCTTTAAATAATAGCAGTATTTTTGGTAACAAAAACTACCTACTATGTTTCTGAAAATTATTCTGTTAGGTACTTCGACATGATCACAACATTCCAAGCGATAATCGATGGCGTTCACACAAATATGTGACTTTGAATCGTCGAATGTGAACTAAAATGTTTACACCATAACGTTGGCGGGCCCAAGGTCAAGCACATTGTAATGCGGCTCGAACGATGAGCGGTGGCACGTAAGGCTCTGCCCACACCCGCGGTTTAGTAATAAATGTTGAGATGAGTGCATTTCTGAAGAAAAAGTAAGGTTTATTTATTAATCTGTTCCTATGGTAGTAGGGTATAAACATATTCAGAATATTAACTTAAACAAAATAAAGCAAACATTTGTTAATTGTACTTTCAGATTATTTTATCATTTATCTATGATAAACAAGAATATATATACCTACAATGAATTTTTATTGTAACATGAAATGGTTATATCTACATATTGAATAACGAACATATTATATACAATAATAAAATTGGTATATTTGCAATATATACTAATTTCAATGAGCAGAAAATAACAGACGTATTTTTATATTAAATAATGAGTAATTGAAATTACATACTCTTTAGATAGATCTTATAATATTCCTTTAAAACATAAACATTGACACTACAAGTAAATCAATGTAATACACTGTATAAATGTAATGTGGTTGCATTTTTAACAATAATGTTACAGATAGGATAGACAATGCTTCCAATAGATATTTAGGCAAAATACCGTTTTGCGGCAAAGCAAAATATTTGGTCAATGCTGCGTGTATCACGCAAGTGACTACCCAGCTCAATGTTCGCTAGTGGTCAGGGTATGTTCCTCGATGTCCCGCCGTTGCGCGTCGGTCGGTGTAGGCTATGCCTAAGGAATGCACGCCGCATAACTAAAATGTGTATGGATCGTCGGGCAAATAGACGCGTTTACGTAATTGAGTATTTATTGCGAGGAGCTGTTTTGTATGAGTTTCACGTGCTCGTAAAATTACCTGTTGTTCTTGAAAGAATACGGATTTGTCAGCTTGTATTTGTTTGTAGTTTATAATTAAACTGATTAAAGTTTGTAACGAGATGCTAATAGAATTAAAACTGCTAATAGTGGAAGAAGTATTTCTACAAAATGTTTGGTATATGTGCTACCCCAGGAATTAAGTTAAAATTATTCCTAATCTTATTAAAATAGATTCTGCAGTTGCTATTCGAAAGTAGAACAAACGTACAGAATTATTTTGGTATTCGAAAATTCAATCATTTTGGAAATTATTCCTGTCTTTCGTATTCGTATATAATAAAGAAATGGAGGAAATACTTGTGAGAAAAAGCGCAAAATTACAATCGTAAGGAAGAAAGACGCTCGGTGACGCCCTCTCCAGAGTTTCGCTTGATAAATCGTTTTGCATAATACACCAGTAATATTATTACGTTCAGTGCCATCGCTTCTGGCAAATAACGTTACTTCAGCCCAGTTAACCTTTTCATATTGGAGCTCTTAAAAGAAACGTGTGAATAATAAACGTTTTCAAGAATTAATTATTTTTATTTTTAGCCACAATTTCATTTCTATACATGCAATGTCAACACTATTTTTATTTTTATTTTAATTTTCCAATCTCGCTGTGAATTGCGAAATTATTTGTAAAACTAGATTTTTTTCGCACCTTCATTTGCGTAAACGCAGGTTAGGTTAGATAAATAACAGTAGTTTTTCTGCCTAAAAGGTACTCTACGTCCTTTATGTAGAATTTCATGATGATCGGTTGAGTAGTTAAGGTGCGAAAGCGTAACAAACAAACAAACTTACTTTCGCACTTATAATATTAGTTAGAATTTGTTGAATAGTTTTTTTAAAAAGACCATCTTTAAACCTTGGATGTTAGTTTTAAAAACTATTGATTTACTAGGGATAAGCGCTGCAATCTGAAATGATGATTTCAGCGTGCAATTAAAACGAAATACGTATTTACGAATACACACAACCTTTAGTCTTTTTACCGTGTTAGGTTCTAAACTAAAACATGACTAACATAAGTGCTTGTGTTATATTTTTTTATTAGCTTTGCTTTGCAGACCCCGGGTCCAGACAGGATGCTTTTTCCATAGTCTCTGGTTACCAGTTAATTGACGCTTTATTGATGTTCATGATTACTGCTTCGCTCTTTTGGATTATAGCGTGATATAGTCTATATAACATGGTGCTATGAACGCTTTAAGACTTTCGCGATTTGTACTCATACTTAATATAATGCTAGGTAACAGGTCTTACTCGCGATGAAGTATTTAAAGGTAATAAATACCTATTGACTGCCCGACGTTTCGACCGACACGAAACTACACGGTCACACCCTGTATAAACTGTCAATAAACGAACTATATAACTCAAGGATAATTCGTCAAATCGGATTAGTAGTTCCTAGCATACAAGCTCTTTAATTTTTATTGTTATTTACAACACGAATTATTAAAAATGTTTAACTTATTTAAAACACGAATTATAAAAAATGTTTAATTTTAAATATGGAAAATAAATATTTAAGAATATAAAAATCTTTAGGAGGCTCACCCGCGCTGGGTACAGATACCAAGTTAACGGTGGTTAGGATTTTGGGTTCAGATACAGGAACTTTGAGAGGCAGCGTGCGTGTTCCCACGTGCGCCTCTGTGTCGTGTGTCCGTCCGTCCTCAGGGGGACAGTAGGGAATAAGGAAGCGGTGACCAATGAGTAGGTCTTTTCGGTTAGAAACCTGCCGCTTTATACGGCGGGCCGAAACCTCGGTGGGGTCGCGATGGCATGTGAAAGTGATTCGCGCGGTACCGCCAATTGTGGTTTTGTAGAGGAACACCGTGGTAGGTTTAGTCTGTATTAGTAGGGTGTCTCTAGTCACCATCTTTCTTTGCCCAGTTGAGTCCGACATAGCCTCTCGCCCGCCCCCGCGGTGGGGTATGCGTCAATGCAACAAAGAAATTTAAAATAGAAACGAAATAAAAAATTAGACAGTATCCGCCGAACAATGCGCACACACGACACGCATTGTGTATATTTTTTATAAATATGATTTCAACATCCTCGTTACCGATAGATACTAATTAAACAAGTTTGTTAAATTTTCAATAGTATCCCAGGTTGTAAATATAATCGTAGTCTATTCAACCTACATTGAAGCGTCTTGACGTGCTTCGTCTAAAATTGAGTGTCTGTGAAAGCGACTTAGCATAAAACAACAAGATAATTAATCGGTCGGCACACAAGTGCTCTTGTAACCCGGTTCTCTTCACTGAAACCGACAATTTGCTCATAATTGCCTTCTACTGGTGTTTAATTAAATTCTCCTTGTAATTTTAATAATCAACAAGTAATTACAAGGTTTAGATCAAGTTCGCTTAATGTTCGCGTTCGGCAAATAGTTTGTTGCAAACTTCAAATTATGTTTTTAATTAAACTGTTGGCAATTTAATACTCTGTACGAAAACTGATAGCTGTATTGATGAAGTTACTTGTATTTTCTAACTTTATTGTTTTAGCCATTCAATCCATTATTGATTTTATAGCAAAAGCAAATTTTCATGTCTTTTGTGAAATTCTCGTAAATATCTATATAGATAAAATACTAAATATTTCCTTGTAATTATAAAAAGTCTTTTATTTGTAAATTGCTGCTTATCGGCATAATAATAGACCAATTAAAACACGAGGTACGAGTAGGTACTCAAAAACTATTGTGATTATACATAGCGTACGATATGTAGCTCAAAATCTGCTTGCAAACAATCAGCCGCAAACATTCTGCTTAGTCGGCTACATATTAAATAGGATGAATACACAAACACAGAGTATCATCTAAGTAGGTCGGTCGATAGAAGCAATCGAGCCAATATTAAAGCCTTGACATGCTGACTTGCCTGCATTGATTATAGCTATTTTCCGTTTCTAATGGGGAACATTGTTTGATAACGTGCGCTTTGAAATATGTAGGGGAGAGATATCAATGATATATGTGCTGAATACTGATTTTTATTGTGTGTTCTTGGCTATGTTTTTAGTGGAGAGGATAACGTTGTAGGAAGATTGAGGGACTTTTAACGGTTTCACTAAGTTGGCGTGCAAGGGGGTTGTTGTTTTAACGGTTTCACTAAGTGTCCTTACCAGTATCATTATCCTTCCTTACAAGCAGTTACACTGTTTTTGTTAGAATTTCGTAGGTTCCCTATGTCCATACTACATACCTACCTTCCTTTTGCAACTCATTCCTTTCTTTCATACCACTTTTTAATACCGTAACCTCAAAAAGTATACACCATTTCCATAGTAGCACACTGTACAGACATAAAATTATATGTTTATATTTTGTCAGAATATTAGTCACAGTCAACAGACATTCTTTTTAATTTTTACCCTATTATAATTCTATGAATAAAAATCTTGTTACCATAAGAAGACTGTAACCAGCTTGTATAAAGTACGCATTCATTCACAAACAAAGATGAAAAGACATTTGATTCGAACATTCTCTTAACTTGGAAATTCTGTCATTGAAATTAATTACGATAATTACATTTTCCTCGAAGTATGTACCGCACCAACTGCGTGAATTTCTAGCAACACGTTTATAATGAACTTTGAATTTAGAAGGGGACTGAAAGCCTTCCCGGTATTACCTGTATATTGTATGTACCGTTTTCTACGAACAAATTTCTAACGATGAATGAAATACAGTTTCTGACAGTGTGTTAGACGGTAATCAATGATATAGGAACAATGTATTAGATAGAGTTCAATGAACCTGAGGAAATGACAAATTGAGATGAACCTATCAATTGTTAGAATACCAGACATGATTGAAAACTTATGGTATCTGGTCGCCGGTATGTCACTGTCACCATATAGGTTAAGCGTTACTATCAGTTTATCTGTTGTAAAATTAGTAGCAGCGATAGATAGCCTAGTGGGAAACCGGTGGATTGCCACGCATAGGTCCCGAGTTCTATCCCAAAGCGCATCTAGCAATCAAGCACTTTTCGAAGTTATGTGCGTATTAAATAGTTAATTATTGCTCGCTTTAACGGTGAAAGAAGACATCGTGAGGAAACCTACATGTCTTAAGTTCCCTTCGGCCGCCTACGAAACCTACGTAGCCAGTTACGTGTGAAGAATTATTTTTCTTGCTACGAAGTTAGTTACGTACAAAGAATTTTTTCTTCCTACTGTTCTTAAAAATATGTGAAGTCTGCCAACCCGCACTGGGCCAGCGTGGTAGACTGAGAAGAGAGCCGTGCCCAGTAGTGGGACAGTTTAATACACGACTACTTTCCTTCTGAATAGGCCTAAAGTTCTTGATCAATGATTAACCTTTGTTCAAAGGCCCGCTGCTGTTACTTAACCGTTGTTCATCTAACATTCAATGTTAAGTAATGTTTTTTATTCTGATTAGTAACTAATTAGCTTACTTAGCTACCTCTTAAATATTTGAGTTTACATTGTAAGACTGACAAACTTGTTGTTTACATTATAAATATACAAAACTGTATTTATTACTTGTAACCGTCAAAAGGGCTAGATGATTGCCCCAAGGAGTGAAACTATTAATTTATGTGCATTTACTTAATTTTGTAACAGCGTTATTACAGTGCCAGTATATAAGAGATATTGCGTCGTGCGATAATTTATGGAGTACACACCAGTTTTGGTGTTACGAAACTGAGGAGGTTGATGTATTACTGTTCGGAATTCTGAATATCCGGGTGAACAAGCCTGCAGTAAGTGTTAGTATACCTATCATCTATGGTAGGTGTATTGGTGCTGTTGCCATTAATTTTTGTTACTAGATTTTGTCCCCAGTTTCACTCGCATTAATGTAGATTAGATTATGTTAGTAACAGTCCTTTTTTTAGACGAAAGGAACTCTAAGTCCTTTTCTGATCCCCTGACAACGTTTATGCGAAATTGCCTCTATAGCGACTGCTGTGCACGAGGTCGGGCCAACAAAAAGTTATTGGGTTTTCCTGTTAAGAAATCTAAATACAAGCCCGGAGTTTAGAAGTTGGCGGTGTTAGACACCCACGTGCCTCGGAAAGCACGTAAAGCCGTTGGTCCTGCGCCTGATCTCTCTCCGGTCGTGTCGGATTATCCGTCCCATCGGATCATGAGAGTTAGGGAACAGAGAGAGAGTGCACTTGTGTTTGCATTATTATTAGTATGCAAAATATCACGATGATCGGTCAATTAGCTAAGGAGCGAAAGCGTAACAAACAAACTCACATTCGCATTTATAATATTAAGTTAGGATAAACTATTTTGGTTGCCTATCACTCTCAATTTTAGGCCTCAAGCTAAAAGCAGATGAGGTAATAGTCATCGAAGTTCAAATATTTGCGTAGGGATCGGATTGACGTCGATAGATTGGACTGCTATTCCTATCTTTGAAATAAAGTACTGAACTAAGAAAGCACTTTATTTCTTTAAACATATATTGGGTTTATTTAGAAACAATAGTATCAATTAAACTACTATCACTGCAATAGCGCCAAGTATTTTGGGTCGGTCGGGATAAAAAGTTGTATGTGATCCACAAATATGGTACCGAGTCTGCGTGTTCTGTGTACGTAGTATGAATGTTTGTTAATTATTGGGATTCAAATTATTGCTAGAGCAAGAGAAGTAGACATCAAAAAAGAAAAATAAACATAATTATAAAAAATATTAAATACACTGAGATGAGTGGAGTATTCAGCAGTGGGACAGTTTAATACAGGGCTGATATTACTATATTACAAAAGCGACTTACTGTTTAAAAAGCAATTATCCTATACAATCCAATAACTAAAGTCTATTGAATAAATCGCAGCTCCTTGGCTGCTATTAAGTCGATCTGATGACTGATAAGACAAGTCCCTGTTCCAGGATAACGTCTCGCCACAGGCGCCTATTGTGCAGATTGCCCGACTCGATCGACCCTTTGTGAAAGTTCCGTAATGAAATTGACGTTCGTATTGGCTCGATATTCATTCAATATTCGTAGCTCTTATTGAATTAATTAACGATTGAATTGCCTGGTTAAGTATGTGTGTTGAAGGTAGGATGCAAAATCGATTTTGTATTCAAAAGAAAGAAGATTTTAACATTTAAATATTTTATGATTCCTTAAAGATACCAAAATATGTCTGATAATTAAATACTTTACCTTTCGTAGATGTTTGAACTTTAAATGTTATCCAATTTCCAGTATACAAAGACCTTATCAAAGGTTTTATAAATTTCAACGAAAAGTGTTATTTCAGCTCGGCGTCCAGTTATAGATACCAGTCTTGCAGAGTTTACTAGTATTGCACCGGTAAACGGCAATAATTCTATTTCGTGGCATATAAACATAGCTGACAAAAATTCGGTGCTGTACACCTTTGCCTACCTCCTGTAGAGATATATATTAAATTCGCTTCTGCATAACCGTTGAAATAATCAAAATATATTGAAAATCATGCCAACGAGTAAACGCTTTGAAGAGTTAACCATGGTAGATCGGAGGATATACCATCCTAAAGTTTATAACTAATACGCAAACCACCTATTTAGCGGGTTGAGTATCGGTTGAAATTCCAGAATATCTCACTCTTGTTAAGTTTACAGTGGGTTGCCAAAAAACGTCTACAATTGTAAGTACATTTCATTTCGTTAAAAATTAAGTATTAAGAAATATAAATCGACACAATCAGCGTTCTTGTGGCACTTATTAAATTTCACAAGAGTGGGAACTGGAGTAAATAAATGATTGTCTCTACATAGCACTTTCTTTTGCGATATTTATTTATTACATTCCATATCTTTTATTATTTCTTTCGAAAAGCAATAAGTTTCAGTGCATCATATCCTCTTGTCTGTATATGAAGGCTTGTCTCTTCATTAGTCTATATTGTAGTTTGTATTTGCCCAATATGCTGCCGCTGTTTACTGCATTCCGAGCGGCGCCCATGAATTCCTCCAGCGTACACGAGTCTGGGCATGATGGACGATGGGTATCAAATGACATATATTCTGCGGAATAGCGCCACACTCGCACTACAGCTCGAACTTAATTACGGGTTTGCCACGACGACTCATTAGAATATTTAAAACTGGTTGTGCCACGCGGTTTCACCTACGTTTATCTTTAGTGTACCGCTCTCGCTCCCGTGGCTTGTAGCCTATGTTACTTCAGAATAAATATAAAATATTAATATTTTTGAGTTTATTCATTGCGAGATACAGAGAGAAAATAAAAATCTTTCCTCTTTATAATATTAGTATAGATAAGTAGGTAATGAATATCTTAATTTGCTTTTTCTAAAAACGATCGCAGAAAGAGAAACACTTTAAGTAACGAGGTAAATATTTGAAAGATGTATCCTAGACCAAGCTAAATTTTTAATCAAATTATTGGTTTTGCGTTCGTCCATGTTGATTTTTTAACATATTTATTCATTACTTAAGTGCCATTTAAGATTAAATATCACTATACAGGCTTATAGGTAAGCAGCCTATATTCTAAAAACATGAATTGCAACAATGTTTTATTTCAATCTGTTTGAGTTAAGAGCGTAGGTAGGATAAATAGTAGTTTACCCATATTATTACTTGAAGAAACCCATTTTATATTGACACAGTGTAAATGTGGCTGCTCTAGAGCTTCGCGTGTACGCGCGCCAATTTTCAACATGGCCGCCCACGTGGAAGTAACGCGTTGTTCGGCACAATTGAGTTGACAGATTTCCTACAAATCCATATTAATGCGTGATAAAATTGCGTTTATATAAATGCACGCCAATCCACCTTGGGGGAAGCCTATGTCCAGCAGTGGCCATCTTTCGATTGACATGATTAAATTCACGAAATATTGTATTTATATAAACGTATTACTTTACTTTAGATTTTCGTAATTCGTTGTCTTGTGACATCGAATGCTGCAAAGATAATAATGCCTATATCTGAGCAGATCATGTAACTTGTTCTTCTACTAGAAAATAGAACTCCTGTAACAGATTCCTATCATATCCGAAACTCGCAGCGAGCAGACGAGCGGTTGTAAAACTGCTACGTGCCTACACCGTACGTACATTCAGAAAAACGTTTGGCTTCTAGCCACGATAGTTGCATCGCTATCGTAAACTTGGAAGTCTTTGGGCCGTGTCGTGGTAACGTATTTACGTTCGTACGATATTCTAGTTCACAAGCGTATGGCCAACTGCATAATATGTGTATGGAAGTTTCTGTTACGTGATGCTCATGTTAGCAATGTACGTTGTCATTGTGGAGCTTCCTGTGTATATACATAGTCGGAAAACTCGCATTAAGAGTATCACACTGACTGTTGTTGTCTATAAGATGCACTTCTAGATGTTATGGTCGCAAAGGGATGCCTTAAGTTAAATCCAGGTTTTCCATTCGTGGTCGTTTAAGTTACCATGAAACCTGATCTTTGCATCTTTTGGGTAAAACGAGCAGATTTTGCGTGTAGAACTATTTCTTTTATATATGCTCGGCATTTCCTGAGATTATAGTGGCTGTATCTCGGCGTATTTTACGAACATTCATTTAACGGTGAGCAAAGCAGACAGACTCGGAACAACTATTTATTCATCACACAAATTATTTTGCTATTATGAGATCGAACAGTGTAGTAGACACTTGGCGCATTCGCATAAATTGTTCTACTAGTCTAGCTGATGACATTAGTTCAATGTCGGCTCATCAAAACGACTCAACACAAAACTTCTATATTTAACTGTTAACAAAGTCGGTCACAGGACGACAACGGCATTCTTTGAACCAACTTATTTATCACTTGGCCTCTTTTAAAAGCTCTTCAACTTTGTAAAAGTTTACAAAGTCTGTCGCCATAATTAACTTTGTTTAATGTGTACCTTAATTATTTATTTTAATGGAAATTAAAAGTTAATCTTTATTAATGGTGCATATTTTCTACTTTGCTTTGTCTAGGCATTTACGTAGTTATGGAATTAGTTCTAGGCAAGATGGCAACAAGATGACGCTGATGATAAGAGATCTATGTATGTGAGAGTGGCACACTCGTGCGTCGCCGATCCTGCAATAAAGGAACCACGGAATTGCTAGCACAATGTTCTATTGTTTTACAAAGAACGTCATTAGAGCTTTGAGTAACAGTCTCAACATTCTCATCGCAGGATTATAGTACAGCTTCTCCAATTGCAAAAATATTAAGGAAAACCAAGGTATATTACACGTGGTTCTAAAAATATTACTGTCACACAGAAACCATGCCTTCCCAAAGATAACAATCTCTATGCAAATATATAATATCTTTTTCGTTGCTGTCCGAAAAAACGGACAAATCAATAAACACACCGTTAGATTTGTAAAAAACTGACAAAAATAATATTCCACTTATACTCTGACGCCCATAAATAAAAATAAAACTACACGCGAAAATCCTACCTAATATTATAAATGCTAATGTGAGTGTATGTCTCACGCCTTAACTACTTGACCGATCATCATGAAATATTGCATATGCGTCAGTGTACAGAAAAGGACATCCAGAAAAAAGTACTGTACCGGAGAAATAGAAATTGATTGACAAAATTTACTGTAAGGCGAATTGAACCGTGGGCAAAAGCTATGAGAAATAAAACTACACGCCAAAATGGACGATATAGTCTTGTAAATCTGTCGTCGAACAACATCGTATTGACGTTGGTGAAGCCTTACACTCGTGGAAGCCCGACGACATTTCATTACTGCGATTATACTGTACGTCTATACACAACTCTTTGACTTGCCCTCGCTCTCGGTGAGGACTCTAAGAACTGTAATTACGACGAGATTTTAACAGAAAAACGTATATTATCTGGACGTTTTGTGTCGAATATGCGAACTTTTTACGAATAGGATGAATCGATTCGAGTGTTGCTTGGTGATTGGAATCGATATCACCCTAAGTCCAATATTAAACCATCAAGTCTTGGAAAACCAGACATAATTTAAAAATATTGTGTCTGGCCATCGGTGTGCCTCTGCGACTCAATAGGTTAATGATCTTCCCATTAGGAAGGTAAGAACAGTTCCGCAAAAAAGCAACTTCCTCGCTAGGGTTCAAGCCGTTTTGCAGAGGCTCTCCAATTACTAGTAGGTAATTAGGAGGTGTAGATTATGTCTATACATAAGCTACACCTATTCCATTAATCGTATCATACTAAGAACTATTATTTAGATTAGACAAATTAATGTTTTGTATGGGCATCGAAACCAGCGCAACGACAGCGGCGAAGCGACCGCTCTCCTGTTGTGCATTCGTGTAGTGCTCAGTTTTACAATACCGATAATAAAAATCAATACCCAATCCGAAGTGCTGGCAACAATGTAACTTTACTGGCGGAGTTATTCGCTATTGCCTTTAAATTACAATCGTATGTGCTGACAGTATGCGTCAACAAATCTGTCCAAACTTAGGATTAATCGATAATACTTTATCGTTCAATTCGCCTGTATAAAATTATGTTTGTTAAATGCATTCGTTTCTACTACGCATGGTAAATAATAGGTATTGTTGCCAGTAATGAAAATTAGGTATTTCAATATCGAACTATAAAATACGTAATCGTTCCTTTTAACGTTTACTTATGCGATACCTACAAGCGCCAAAATTTGATTAAAATATGCGGCCTTTTGTTTTTGATCTGCACGAAGTTTATCATGTAATTAATTTCTGCGTTGAAATCTGCTTTATACACATACTAGATTATGCCCGTGGCTTTGCTCGCGTTTTTATAGGTCATGATTATAAATGTCTATCCCTCGGGAACAGGTACTTTTTGTTTGGTTGTAAGGTACCCTACGTCCTTCTATGTACCCCTAACAACGTGTATGCGTAATTTCATAAAGATCCGTCGAGGATCTTCAGACGTGAAAGCGAAACAAACAAAAAACAAACTCACATTCGCATTTATAATATTAGTTAGGATATAGGTAGGTAACGCACGAAAGTAATTCCTGGCTTTGTATATAGGCACGTGTATGTGACGGTGGCAGTCAAATGCACGGATTGAATGTGACTGTTCAATCATAGTAGCCGTCCAGCCATGAGGTTGCATGGCTCAATGGCTTCTGGATGAATAAATAGTTTAGTGGAAAATAGTGCAAATCGATATTTCTGATGCAGTTTTTGTTATGTTCAACACGACAACCAGATCAGAATATTTACAATAGAAAAATGTGCGCCGCGTTTTATGTTTTGACGCGGCTTCTAAAATCTCGGCTCTACAATCGTCAATTGCTTTCGAAACCGGGTTTGGGATACTGTGAAGAACTACAAGATGATGCTTTTATATTATTACTAGATGTTCCCGCGGTTTCACCCACGTTTATCGTTTCTGCGCCGCCCTCGTGGGTCGTAGCGTGATGTTATAGCCTATAGCCTTACTTGTTAAATAGGCTATCCAATACTAAAAGAATTTTTCAATTCGAACCAGTAGTTCCTGAGATTTGCGCGTTTAAGCAAACAAACAAACAAACTATTCAGCTTTATAATATTAGTATAGATAACTTCTTGCGTGTTAATATAAAGATACTGTCTCGGTGTCAGAGCGGTAGTGTATGCATGTATTATGCACGAGGTCTTAGGTCCCGTTCCCAGTGCTTTGGCAAGCATGTAAAATCCTTGGTCCAGCACCTGGTTTCTTTCCGGTCGTGTCGAATTGCCGTCTCATCTGATTATGAGGGTTAGGGAATAATAAGTGCATTTTTATTTACGCATACACTTCTACACTATAATATATCTTGCGCAGATGACCAATCTTCGACCGAAATTAGGTAGAGAGGACTTCTAAATTTACATGACATACCTATTAAATTAATCTCATGAACCTCAAAAGTGGTTATTATACTGCACAAGTAGTTCACACAAACATAACCTCCAACGTACGTATACATGTATTAATGAATTCAATGAATCCCCGAGCGCTAATAATCAAACATTATCGCAACCAAACAAACCGACTGAAACATCTGATTACGAATCAAAACTTAATTTACCAAATAGCATTGTCAAGTGCGAACAATAGAGAGACGCGCGGAACTCTTGTTCACAACTCTTGCGAGTTGTCGAGCGCAACAAAAAGTACTTGGGTGTTTGGAACTTAAACAGTGGGCGAGTTGTGTCGTTAACACTAGTTAGTGTTGTTGTGTCACTCTGACAAGAGATAAATGTTTGCTAAGAGTTTGTGTTTGAGATGAGGAAGTATATCGGCCAATACCAGCTTATTCTCTTCTTGTTAGTACAAATGGTCGGATTTATTTTTCCTTGTTAAAGGAAACAGACTGATTAGGATATAATCGGGTGCAGTCATTGGGTGAAGGTACATGTATATCATTAAATGAGCCGTATGCTTGAATATGAACACAACGCAGCAATAATACAACACTTTATTTCTTTCATAGGCTCATAAAATCAAAATCATATATAAATTTATTCAAGTTAGGTTACAAGGTAACACTTATGAATGTCAAAGTTACACTAAATTTTCTGTGAATTTACATTTACTGCCACGTTCATCAAACAAAGGGTGTAGGACTCATGAGAAGAACGGAGAAGAAACTCATGGCCACTCTTTTTAATCGCCAAGTTTACAATAATATTTCGTTTACAATACATAATCCAACACCTAATTCTTCGAAGGAGTAGCTAGTGCTGTATATTCACATATTTCTTCAGCTAATTCCACGTTATATAGGGCCAACCTATAGTCTTATAAATATATTTGCAGATACCGTGTACCTCTGTAACACTTGGACTATGGATATCAAGAGGAGTAAGGCGATTAGCTTTAAAATATCTACGTAACAATCTGTAAATCGAACCCATTGTTTGCTTTACTATACGTTACAAATAATTTGAAGACACGCAACACATCAATCAAATATCTTCATTAAATAATTCAAGACATGACATTTTCAATCAACTGATTAATAATTTAGGATAAACTTAATAATTATTTCGACAGGTAATTATGGCCACTAGCCCGCAGCTGGGTTGCTCGCGTGACTTAATAACCAATGTATATAGCTCGATACAGTTTACACGTCGGTGATTTGAATATATGAGTATCATGATATATTTGGCAAATTAATCGTGCTCGTCTGGTCCAGTTAAGCTACTGAGTAGCCAATCTGGAAGAGTATATCCGTACGATAGATCAAAATTGTAATTTTCTGGACCTTCAGTTATGATTGGTTTAAAAATGGATAAGTTTGGGATCCGAATAAATGGTAGTTATAGTCAACTCTTTTTTGAGAAATAAACTCTTTAAACTGAACTTTGACATGTCTTAGTCAATCGGGATGGAAATATACGCAAACTCTTTTGACGTATATCTCCTCAATAACTAACTTCAGAACATGAGACGGTTTTTAGTTCGATGCGTATTTTATGTTATTAATATTCTTATTTAACCCAATCACATAATCCTACCGTATGCGTTCGTACGCCGATGACCGAATTAAGGGTTCAAATTTCTGTTTCTTATTCTTATTTCTAGGTTAAGTAACCTAGCAGTGCATTGCGCCTAAAGCAGCCTAGAACTTCTATGCACGCTAGTTTTCATAAGTCATCCTGATACCGTTGTATAGAACAAATTGCACTTTCAGCTAAAACCCGACTGCATAATGCATATTGACTATAGTAGACATAGTAATTCATAGCTTTTTAAACTTAATGACCTTTGAGTAAATATTCAAAGTAATTTTACCTTATGCACTTTTTGTTGAAAACACACGTGTTTGAGAAATTTCTACGTTTGCGATGTTTTCATATGTGTGAGATGTATTTGTTTGCATTTATTGCGTTTATATGATGGTCCTAATGTATGTATGTATTAAAGACGACGGCTATGAACGGTAGAAAACATCTTGGATATTTCATATTAACTAAGTTCATAAATGAGCGGTATAGCTAAACCGACTTCTTGTAAACGCTATATAAACTTCGTAAAGTAAAGATCAATTACATGGATGATTATACAGTCCTTCGCGACCCACGATGTTTTCTTAGTAGGTACCAAGAGTCCAATAGTATTTTAACAATATTCGGGCACTAGTAATAATTTCTGCATTACAGGGACGTAACAAATATTTAAAACACCGAGACAACAATTTGTGGATCAGACAAGCTTTTTTTACGTGTGGGGATCAAACCAACAGCACTCGGCGCAGTGTCACGTACGATAGGAGTACTAGTTTATTCACGTACCTTCTATTCAACATAATATACTCGTATATCCTATAAAGCGTACCTGAAGTATAATATTTTTCTTCCTTTCTGTCTTAAGTACACAATTTATCGTATAACTCCTGGAATTTAAATTGCCAGCGCGCTGTGTCCGCGTTGAGTGCAGGAATTTTCTTATTTACCGCGCATGCACAATGTTTATACTTAACATATCGTTGGAAAAAGTATTTTAATTGTGTTATTTTGAACATTTGCACTGCCGTTTTGTTATTGTTTACATTGGTTTTTGTACGTGGTATTTTATTTTGTTAGATGTTGCACGAACACCAAGCAACTCGTAGAGGTTGCAAAGTTTTTGGTCTTAATTAGAATTACGAATAAAGCGTTAAGTTATTAAGATTATATTTTAAAATATTGTATATGAAGAGTGTCATTCGTGACAGAGGTATGACGATGAACTTGCCTCTTATAACATAAGCTCATTAACTTTTTGCGTAATATGGGTAGACTTACATCTGCACTTAATGCTTAAAATCAATTAAAGGCTAATGAGTAGACCGTTGGATTACAAGATTTGTGTTTTTATCTATAGCACTACACACTTTTGCAAGATAGATGCCCGTCCAAAAGTTTGTCAGCGTTTACTTTAACAGTGAAGAAAAACGTTATAAATTATCTCGTACGCTTAAGAGTTTTCCAGAATGTTCTTGAAAATGTGTAAACTCTGCCAACCCGCGCTTGGAAGGGTTTCAATATATTCCATCTTGCGTGGTAGGATAACGCCAAACGCAAAAGTTTCTTTACTATAAGAAAACTTGCGCAGAATCGGATGGATGTTTAATAAATGTAGCGGATACTTTTGTTAATAAAATCCCTAATAGCTATAGATATCATATTACACATAATTGTTTTCTTAAAGACGTTGTGAACCAACCAAATAATTATATTGATACGGGTATGTCCATTTCGTTCTCCTGTGTGTCTTAATGATCTTGTAAATGGCAATGCAAACTTCTTAACATTGAAATTAAACCAGCTGTCTACAACACAACATTAATAAAAATCCAGAGCCTTCAACAGCAAGACCCAAAAGACGAATAATTCAGTTTCAAGTGACGCAACTAAGGTGGATGCAATAACTACCATAACACTCACATTTTTCTATTAAACACAAACAACATACAATCAAATACAACCCTTGATACGTGCGAATAGAGCTTAGTACTCTCTGACAGTTAGAGTTATATAAGACGTTTTAAATTTCGGTGGCAAATATAGGGCGGTGGGCACGCCACCCCAGCTACACAGTACAGTATACTTCCGTTAGTCGTATTCCAAATGTCGTGGTAGACAGACGTGCATGACGTCATAGAACATGATGTTGTCATAGTGTAGTGTATAGTGAAATGGCTAGGAAACGGGTAAGCAGTGACATTGAATTAGCTAGATTTACCCCTCGGACGGTAAACTAGGTTACAACTACCCCGCTAGAAGGATTTTTACACCGAAATTGTGCCGTTATTTACATAGCTGTGATTCGATTTTTGAAATCGAGATCGCACTGTTTGATAAACGTTTATTTATTGAATGGAGTATCTCTTTTGAATAGGCCCTTTTTTAATATTTATCGGTGTTGTGATCTCTGTGTTGTTTGAGTACGATATCAAATTGAAATTTTATATTTTTGTTTATTGCCATTTGAATTTATTGATGATAATTAATTCATTTTTACTGCGAAGCGATGATTTTGTTTCTTAACTGTAAGTGTGATTCATGTCGATTATCATATTTTGTGGTGATGATGAAATATAGGTAAATTACTCATATACGATTGAATTAACATATTAGCCCAAAAGAGCGAAAATCTGGGCGTGACTGTCATTGTCCATTTCATAAGTGTTATTCACGCTTAATTAATTTTACATTATGAGCAGAATTATAATCATGCCCGCAGCTTTATGTACTTCATATATGTGTAAATATATAAACATCTGGTATATGTAAATGCAAAGTAAACAGTTCCAAAATGCCATCAATGTTGAGTAATAATTAAACAGTTGTAATCGATTCTCGATTCTATGGCACTGCAGTTTTGTGCCGCGTTTAGATCGCGTGACGTGTCTTTGCTAGTCAGTTTGTATAGTAATTATAGGTAGAAATAGTATTATTTTTTAAATATATTCAAGCGGTGTGTTTTTAAATATGTCTAATAGTAGAAATGATTTATAGGCATTTGTATTTCTGATTATTTCGCTTATAAGGGACGCGTCATTTGACTTGACCGAAAGTTCGTATTGACATGTCGCATTCTTAATAAAACAGAGACCTATCTGAGTATTTTGGATCAAACTAATTTGAACTCTGTTGCAATAATTCAACATGAATATATTATTAGAATTTATAGTCACAAGATTAGAGTTCGAATTGCCATACTCCCAAATTTCGAGTTAAGTCGTTGTTTTATTAAGCATGCGATGTATTGATTGAGAAACAGTGTATCTACTTAATAATTGAATGTTTTAATGTAAGGCTCATGTATATTTTGCTCTGATTTGGTTTGAAGCTAGCTTGCTTAGGAAATTGCAACGGGCTTGACCCCTATTACGCAGGATCTAAATATTGTCGCTGCAAAGTAAATGCGATCAACCGCGCCCTGCCGGCGATTACGGGCTTAATACTATGTTCACTACTAAAGATATTTACAGTTTATTCAGCCAAGCTTATAGTTTCGTATACGAAAATATTGCTAATGTATTAATCAATCAAGTCTTAGAATACCAGACATGAACACAATTTTATTGTGTTTAGCCATCGGTGTGCCGCTGCAACTCTATAGGTTAAATCTCAATCTCGTCATTTAATACGCAAAAGTGTGAGTAATGAGCTTTACCAAATTATCGTTATCAGAATGACAACAAATAACACTGCAGTGTTTCATTTTGCGCCAAATTAAACTACGTCATACTATAAACATACATACATGCATATTAAACAGTAACAGTAATATACGCAATAAAACCTTTTCTGAAGGTCCCTGTGCATTAAACGCCAGTAATAGACCAATATGCATTCAAATTCATTCATTTGATACTTTAAAATTCAGTGTGTGAACTAAAATAAGAAAGCATGCACAAGAAACTTAATTCGTTTGTGAATAGAAACTACTTGCGCATAAACTCGCTCGAGTCACTCGACCCCTCGCTTGTTGTTTTTTTTTATTTGTACTTTCGATTGTGTTTCTGCCCCTTTATACGTATTCTTAATAATAATAGTAGCGTTCCTGTTGAGAGAAGTTCGACTTAAATATGTTTTGTTAGTTTGGTGGCGTGTGGTGAAGTAGAAAATGGATAGAAAAGTACTGACTTTAGACATTAAAAAATAAAGCGCGCGTTACCAAATACAGACTGTAAGCAGCATGGCGCAGGTGTGAACATTGTAAACACTTATTAATGTCTCATTGTACTCACATATACAATTTATATAAATTTTAATCAACAAGATTAGGGCCCAAACACGCAATATAGTTTATCAAGAACGATTTTCCTATAACCCTTGGTTACAAACTTACATTATTCACGAAAAATACTTACTTACTGTAAAGCAATAGACTACTTGCCCACAGTAGCTTTAAAATGTATTCATTGACCATCAACACTTATAGTTGCCTTCTCGTTACATGCGTCGTCGATGTGTCCTGGTTTATTTAGTACTTTTATTATTATTCAATGATAACGCCCTATATGACTCATTATAATATATTGCATACCTAACAGGAACTATAAATTTATTGATTTATGCAGGATGTTCATATAATAAACTTCTTGCCAACAATATACAATAAACGGAATATCGGGACTTATAAAATATCTTGAGGCATTTTCTTATCAATTTATTTGTCTTCGTAGTTATGATATAATACTTACGTAATGTCTAGGGGATAAACTAGGACTATTACAAAATTCAATGGAGTCTTATATGGAAGGTGAGATGAGAACGGCTATTCGCTACAAGAAATACAAGGATCGAGTAGAAAAACAAAATAAGAAATATATTGAAAGGATTTAGTCAAATTGGAAAAACAATTGCTTTGTTTGTATCATTAGTTTTTTGCGATAAACAGATACGATATATAAACATCTAACCGCTTTTCTTGTATCTGAGGGCTTTTCCAGTCATTGGCAATTAACACAAAGTGTATAGTCAAACAAATTCAGATGCAATTCAAATCATTTAATTGCGTAAAGTCGTATATACATTATTGTTAAGTTATCATAAAGTACAGTTGTTATTTGTGGTTTTTAATATATTGTTTTATTCTATGTGAGAGGCTTGATACCACAAACACTCCGCGCATCAAAAACTTAACCACTGCGACCAAATTCGTGTACTCAAATTTGAAACTATATCTTCAAATCAGATTTGTCTTTTCGGTATATCATAAAGAGCTCTTGTTCTATATTTGGGCACGTCTAAGTATAAGAAACCTTTCCTTTGTTTCTATGTATAATTTGTACGTATTTACAAAAAAAACGTATATATGTATGATTATCCATTGACTATTACTCATAATACAAGCTCTGCTTAGTTTGGGCTAGATGGTGTTGTGTGTATGTGATAGAATATCACTGAAGCGTTAAAATTCCGCTTTATTTTTGCCCTACCCGTCGCACGAATAAATCTTTTAAGCAAGAAATTCAAAAATAGCCCGAGTAATATATTCTTATGTTATTTTGATGATAGCGATATTGAAGAACAAAAAGGGTAGTTTAAATTTAGTTTATTTGATATTAATGAAAAAATATTTTATATTTTTATAGGTGAATTACCGATTTGTTTAAGTACTGGCCTATTTTTTATACCAACAAAGTGGCAAATAAGCATACGGCTTATGAACCTAGAACTTTTCATAGCACAATAACAAACTGTTTCATCTGAACTTCACCTTTGACTTTTCAAAGTTATATGCGACTTCGATAAGTGAGAGACGTGTGCAGTTGAACTTGAGAGCTTCTTGCTGTAGTAAAGCCTTGTTTCTAGTATACCCTATAGACGAGTCACGGTCGGTAGCTAGTCTATTATCATGTTTAACATTGGTCTATCAATACATTCGTCTGACATTGGCATTGCAGTAAACAAAGCATTCCTGCCAGGTGGCCGCTTACAATACCGATTCATAGACATTACAATCATTGATATCTAGTGGCCCTTTGTTTTACTTACAGATAACTCTATGATATTTCTAGTAAAAGAAAAATAAATAAATATAATAATAGTATCTAATAACCAAAAAAGATTTAAATAAATACATTAAATTAAAAAGAAAATTTGATCAAAAATGATAATAGGCTCGTTCCTTATTAAAAATAGTGTGTTGTAAGTCTGCTTAACAATCCGAGTGTGATGCAATGACATTATATTATTATGATATTTATTAGAAGTTCTATTAGTTAAAATATTTCAAGTAAAGAATAACTACGGCCTAATCCTTCTCCAACTGATAAGTTTCCCGTGCCCAGATGTAGGACAGTTTATGAGTAGGGCTGATATTATAAAATGATAACATTTATTTATTTAAGAATGGTAATGAAAATCGTTGGTCATGATTAAGACAGATATGCTTTTCTTCTTCCCAACAAATGTCCATTTGGCGCATGCTATTCGGATCGTTATAAATCCGCTTACTCAACACGAATTAGTATGATTTTCCATTTCTCCGCGGCTTTGGTATAGTCTTCAAAATTCCGAATGCAATCTCGATACGAGTGCCGAATGTAATCTCACTGAGACGAGGTCTGTTATGCAGCGGAGATGGTAGCGGAAGCGATTTATTAACAGAAAGACATAACACCAACCAAAATGCACTGTTTAAATTTCTTGCATTTAGACATAGAGATATTAGAGATAATAATATTCTATCACATACACACAAAACCATCTAGCCCAAACTAAGCAGAACTTGTACTATGGCTACTAGACAATGGATAAACATACATATATACTTTTTTTTTTGTAAATACGTACATATTATACATAGAAACACTCAGACCAAGACAAACATCCATGTTCATGCACACAAATGTTTGACTTGTGCGGGAATCGAACCCGCGACCTCAGGCGTGGCAGTCGGTTACATTAACCACTACGCCATCGAGGCCGACAAATATGTCAAGAATATCTCAAAGTCAACACCAGTAGATAATTCCAGTGGTGTTATATTTGTTTAGACAAAGCATTTGTAGATAGCGTTAAAAGTATTCAAACTAATTCATTACCTTTAGGTACATTTAAGACGTTTTCGTCATCAGAACAGAATTTTAATTTTACATCTAACGTTTAGTTATTAACTTCGACCATTAACGCCGTAATATCAGTCATAGCTTAAAGAATAGAACAGTGCAGAATAGAAGCCAACTTATTAAGCGTTCCTAATTGATATTCGGCGATCACAAGGTTTAAATTTACTTCATATATATTTGTGAATGTGTTTTTCGAGATATTAAAATAGTCATGCGTATTGGTTTTATGTTAACCTGTGACCCCTGGTTATATTGGTTGTTGTGTGTGTGTGTCTATTATATATTTACGGCATTAAGAAATAAAACTAGATATGTTTATAATGTTAGTTATATAACAATATAATTGACACAATGTCCATTTATAAAAGTTTATGAGATCCGCTTACTCACTAACCGACTCCTAAAGCTAGTAGCTGGAACGTAATCATAAAAGCTACGTCAACAGTTATTTCCTCGGCGGATAGCTTCCTTGAGTGCCGCTGCAAATGTATCTCTCGGTAGAAATCTTCAGATGTGCTCTACAATTGTTTGTTGTGCTTCTTTATATTTGAGAGCAACATAACAGCGTTTTGCTCGCTGTTTCGTCCCCTTTACACCTTAAGTCCCTTTCGCCGTTGAATATTACAGTACCTTACGTTGTTACTTGCCTTTATTGTGGAACTAATATGCAACATGTCTATTTGCTAGCTACATTTCCATTTATATTTTCGTCTAGTAGAAAAGTAATCCGTTTGTTACTGCCATGGCTAATTGAAGAATCTATTTTGACCTGTGATACACGGTAATTTGAAATTAGTGACTTAACGTACTTAAAAAAAACATTAAATATAAGGTCAAATCAGAAGGACTGGCACCGTATTTAGTTTAAAACTTGAAATAAAAAGACGAAAGCTAATAGAAACAAAGACTAAAAATGATACCAGATAAGACCGTTCTCCGTTTATTTTTATCTGTGGGTGCAATAAATATTTTAATACATTTCCGGGTCATTATGATCTAAAAGATTTTCCACGTTACAAAACATTAAATGCATTGCGAAAAGCTTTTCCCTCTCTATCGTGTACTAAATGACATCGGTGGCGTGTAATTGCAGCACATTTTTCCTACTGCGAAAAAAATATACTTTTAAAAATATTGTCGCAAATGTTCTTCGTGTTACTAAGTACAGATTGTCATGTTACGATAGAAATTGCATGTAAAACAAGTTTTAATTATTGTGATAACATGTATATAGTAGCTGGTACTGGTTTTCGGTTTCTTGGTTGCTTGGTTTTCGTGTATTAGCTGCATATTTGATTACCTTAGACATCAAGCTAATTATTATAATATATATTAGAAGCGGTTAGATAGCCAAACGTAGGTTCTTATTCTTGTTTAACCATCGCCCAGGTAATTATGCCAACAAAATCTTGCAATCCCACACCAATTTCTCTGTCATAGTATTATTTACCGTATATAAAATGTCTCAAGAACGCTGCCCGACCGTTAATTTCATAAATTTATTCATCTAATTTGCATATACAAAACTGTTTCATAAATACATGTAATTCAATTTCGTTTATTTATTAAAGGAATAAAGTAAATTACTATTTATTGTGTATTTGTTATAATACTTTCTTTTAAATTTAACTTGAGATAACGTAACGAAAAAATGTTGTTGCCCCACAATAGTTTCAATTCTTCTACAAAATATTATTAAGTACAATTTTTGAGAACCTCAATCTTGATCATATCTTTCAATCTTAACAATTCAATATATGACGTAGCACTACCGCAGATTTGCTTTTCGTTTGGCTTTCATTACCTATTAACAGTTACAACCGAAGCAAAATCCTGTTCGGCACCATAGAACAAAGCTCCTTGTAGAGGCGACACAACATTTCGCACAGTAGCATTGTGCACTATATGCAGGCTATTGATCGACGTCGACCTGGCCCACCCACCCTCACAAGCTCAATCCACCACCGTGTAAACCTCACTACCACACGTATACATGCGTGACTGCAATCGATATCATACTCTATATCTATGACTGTAGAGTCCGTTTTATGATTATTGTTGGTTTAGGATTGCTGTACGTAAATATCACCAAATTGTATTGGAATAGGATTATGGTACTTTATTGGTAGTCACTGATTATGTTGATGTTTCTAAAAGTTATATCGTAATATTGAAGATCCGAACTCAGTCGTCCTTTGGGATAGGCTTATGCCCAGCTTTAGACTGTCGCAGACTGATTAATACTATCATAATGACTTGAACATAATTATACTATATTGTAGTGGTAAATATAGTATAGGTGTGTCATTATGTCATATCTAATTCAGTTTCAATTAGACATTAATTATTAGAGGACTTAGTGACAACTCTAATAGTTAATTAAATTATGGGTTTGTGATGCTTTGCGTGATAAGTCCACGCTTATTTCAAACATAATAATATGTAGGAATCCATATTAAAGCTTAGTCAGTGACGTTAACAAGAATGCTCTTGTGTAGTCCACAATACTATTAACTAGATTTTGCCGCGGCTTCGCCCGCGTAAATGTAGGTTAGATTAGTATCAGTACAGTTAAATGCAAACTTAATGGCGGCTCGGAAGTTAGCTACGAGTGCAAGTGTGCGCAGGTACATTCGACGGAAATAACTCACACAATAATTACAAGATGCGAAAGACGAATGCGGGTAAAAGAAAGGGCACGCGGGGAGGTGCCCTGCCGCCCCGTGCCGCTACTACACGCTGATACTTAATATTGGGTTCTGCGCAATGACTCGTACGATGTTCAGAGCCGCCATTAAGTTTGCCTTGTACTATACTTATTGTTAGATGAAAGGTACCTTATGTCCTTTTCTGTAATCCTAACAACGTGTACCTATGCAAAACATCATGATGATTCGTCGTGCAGTTGAGGCATGATGAGCTTAAACAAACAGACTCACATTGACATTTATAATATTAGAAAACTACAAATATGTATAAATTAATTCTTATAAAAACCCGCTATGGTAGATGTCTAATATTTATCAAAATTCGATAATTATATCTAATATGATTATTACATATTCGTGTATTGTTAAAAACTGTATCTATTAGACATATATACGAATGTTGAAATATTGAAGGGTAGATAGCAATTGTTCCGTGATTGCACAGAATAAAATATAAAATTCAGACGTGAACGTTCGTTTGGCAAAATCATTGTTATTGCCTAAATATGGAGATGAATATTAATGTAGTTCCCTTTTTGTAATTTAATGGCCGAATTAATTTTTATAATTCTTTCTTTACCCTTTTGTGTTTTGAAATAAAAAGTGATGGCACGAATGGTGCTCTGGTTCAGACTGTATACAACAAATAAGAATGTGTAGTTAACATGTAGATGTTTTTTGTGGCCGCGTTCAATCAATCAATCGAAGATTTTATGCTTTAACTTGATACAATAGTTGTTACAGTTGTGGCTTTTCTGGATTGAAATACGTTAAAGTTTGTTTGTTGTTTGTATAGGATACCATAGCAAAGTACCGCTTTTTGTGAGAGCCATCTTTATTGGAAAATCTTGGATAGGGTTACCTATTAATACTTCCAAGTAAAGTGACCTCTTTCTCAGTTTATCCATTTTGAGCCTCAAAGGTGGTATATAGGTATATCGTAAAGCAAAGTGTAGATCATAACTTGCACTTTTATAAGATAATCAGATTAATGTATATTTTTCAATAGTCTCAGAATTAGGACCTTTTTTGTGGATGAAAGGTTTTATGTACCCTTTTGTGTACCTCTGACAACGCGTAAGCAAAATTTCATGATGATCAATCAAGTAGTTAAGGCGTGAAAGCGTACCAAACAATCAAACTCACATTCGCATTCATAATATTAGTAAGGATACTTGATAATTCTGCTCATCTACTATAAGGAATTAAGCATGAATATATACGGTAAACAAATCAAGAGAACGTATTACATGCGTCGGCTGAGCAAACAAGGTGGAGTTGCCGAGTTTCTGATCCGATTAAAAGTAAACTGAAAATTATAATGGAAATGCGTTTGATGTTTTAACAAGAGAATTTACCTACATATATAAATACCATATTCACTTAGTTTTTTGTTTACTTCGTTTGAAGTATTTATAACACTTGGAAGAAGTCGGTAAAGGTACTCTGGAGAATTCGGTTATGTTTTGGAGATAGGCCAGCTTAGCTTGTTAATAATATATAAATTAACTAGAATAGGTACATTTACAAAACATAGTAAACATTTGTAGAAACGATTAATCTTTCTAAAGGCAGGCCTTCCTTGAATATGACGTAGGTTAAGTATAATTAGTCAAAGACATCACTACTACACTGTGACGTAACAAATTAGTGATGTAGTTGAGTGTAGTTACATTAAATTTTCTCTTTACCAGCAAAGACGTAGAACTTCTCGCTCCGAAATCTTTAAAGCATATAGCCTCGTTGTGAATCAGTAATTCCATGTTCTAGAAATTTAAAATATTATTTAGTGATCTACTTAATACATTTTACTTAAGTTTTTAATTATTATTACTTTTGTAAAGGCCCTTAAGAGATGAGCCTGTCTGGTTTGTCTTGCTAAAATGTAGCCAGTATGAACCCAGTGCTAACAAGGTTTTAAAATTATCGCTACTTAATACGGAAATAATGTTATCTTAGAGTAAATGAGCTACATTTCGGATTATATATGTCAAACAGCGGACAAACTTAAATCAAACGGGTTTCTTTCTGTAGAAAATATGAGTGCATATGATATAGTGATATATGACGGACGAAATGAGTGAACCGAACTGTGATTACGATAAAATGGTGGACTTGAAACGATATTGGCTATACGTGGTCACGTGAACGCAGCAAGATGGGTGTCAAAGGCAGATACTTGGTGAATGATTTACTTTTTAAGCACGTATAATGCATTATAGTTATAATGATGTAGTAAGAATATAGTAGTTTTGTAGACGTAGTGTAGTTATCTAAGCTTTTAGTTTGTAGATATTTTGTAGCGTGTTTGATTTTTATGTTTGAATTCTCCTCTTATTGGTGTCTTCTAACGCACCATCGTTTATAGATAGGATAGAAAATCCGCGGCGGATATTGATCGTGTGTCAAAAGAAGTTAAGGACTCTTGAAGATATTTAGTGTTTAAATGGGGGAGCTTGCAAGCATCCCTAACTAAAATTAGGGAGGAATAGCGGTACAAAGCATCCTTTGCATCACTTACCAAAGATATTAACACTGTATGTTTTACATATTAAACTACACGGTAATTAATCATCATTGTCAAAGAGACATTTAACACCTGGATAGTTAATTAATATAAGTATTACACGCACTATTTAAAAATTAGAAGCACCTAGTAGTATTTTTAGCATTGGAGATTTGCTTGAATCGCTTGGTAAAAATTATAAGACATCTATCCTATTTGTACGTAAAATGTTGTAGAATTTCCACACGTGGACACGAAATCGGCTATGTACCTACTTCACCTATTCATGTGATGGTGCTAAAACGTTAACGAGTACATGCAGGTGCTGTGTGTAGGTACATATGTAGCCTGGCCACTGGAGTGTATCCGCAGGCTAGACGAAAACTATATTATGGACGCACGTGACGATTCTTGGAGGAGCACTGGTCGTGAGTGTGGGAAGAGGGCGGGGTGTATGCGGATAGCGTGTATCCTCTACTAAATTTTGCCCGTGGCGTCACTCGCGTTAATCTAGATTTCGTCATGAAACTCCCTCGGAAACAGACATTTTCTAGATGAAAGATACCTTATGTCATTTTCTGTACCCGTGACAACGTGTATGCGAAATTTCAAGACAAAAAAAAGGTTGTGTAGTTAAGGCGTACAAGCATAACAAACAAACAAACTTACATTCGAATTTATAATATTAGTTAGAATTTATGTGTCGATGCACATTTTGATAACCACTATGTTTTTATGGCTTTTGTCGCGGTCGTTTTGGCTTCTTCAGCAGCTATAGACACAGAGGCATGAGACCGAAACAACGCGGGGCGTAAACCGCAATATGTTGAGTTAATCTTCTTTCTAACTTTCATGTAGAATGTTAAAAGGTGACATGCATATTGCATTTGTCACACAAATTTAGCGAAAATGTCTCAATTACTCAGGCATTTTCGCTTTATTTGGCCGAATATATTTTGATTAAATTGTCCTCAGTTCGTCAGAAACCATGTCCTAAAAATAGTGACACATTTATTTTTATTTTCTTCACTTACACCGTCGCCGTTACTAGCACCACCCATTTAATAGACACTCGTGCAGGTGTGTTAGTGCTCCGTATCTGCGACATTAGTTTGTCTCCCTCCGAGACGTTGAGCTCGACTACTTTTCCAGTTGTCTGCCCCGCGCCTGACTTTCGTGTGTTCCACTATTCAATTCAACGTTTTATGAAAGCTGTGTAGTGCACATTTTGTTACGCTACGGGTTTATTTAGAGATTTCAATTTGTTTTGTAGTGTAGTGTAGAGCTTTTCCTTGCCTTTATGTAAGGTATAAGACACCCAATAACTTTGTACGTTGTATGGTTAGATTTTTGACGAAGCGTAACTTACATGTTAATGATAAGTCTATTTATAACTTCGAAGTAGATATGATTGTTACGATGATATATGTACAGCGTTACTGATATTATAAATGCGAAGATGTATATGTCAGCCTTGATAACGTAGTGGTTAGTGTAACCAACTGCCACGACTGAGCTCGCGGGTTCGATTCCCGCACAAGTCAAACATTTGTGTGCATGAACATGATGTTTGTCTTGGTCTTGGTGTTTCTATGTATAATATGTACGTATTTACAAAAAAGAAGTATATTATGTATGTTTATCCATTGTCTAGTACCCATAGTACAAGCTCTGCTTGGTTTGGGCTAGATGGTATTATGTGTATGTGGTAGAGTATACTATACTATATGTAATATGTAGGTTTATTCTTCTTATATTTAGCAAGGGATCAACGGAGTATACGTCAAAAACACAAGTAAAATGTACGGCTCTTGTGGTGAAGTAACTTTTTATTCGAACCACGGCAGCGTAGCCACACGTGTAAACTAAAAATTAATATGCGATAGAGCTATTTTGGAATTTTCGATCCGCGCGTATTCAAGTGTTTGCTTGGTCGTACGACCATTTCGGTTGAATTAAGTTGATTTCTGTGTCATATATAAATTGTAGAAAATTCTTCCCATTAATACAGAAAGAAGAAATAATGTACTAATCATCGATATGAAGGTTATATTATTGTTATTTCTAAGAACATAGTGGTACAATTCGGCAGTTCGCATTTATGTAATAAATATGGACATATATACGACTTATGATTGAATGGATTTGAGGTATCAACACGGTCGCACAGGCTGTTACATGTTGACTGGTGACGTCACCGAGTTTGGATTAATGTCCCGGGAAGTGCTTCTGCGTATTCCCCCAACATAATCCCAGAGCTATCACTCACACATACAAGCCGGGTGTGTCAGTGAGCTGTCTATTTGTTAGCTCGTTGCGTGAACTGACTTCACGACAACCATTGGTGCTATAAGATTCAACGTTTATTTTCATTGTAAGTACTTCTAAGTTGAGGAGATGTGTTGTAGAAGTTTTGACGGATGCCACTACGCCGACGGTTATGCGTTCGACCCGCATATGGGACAAAAATTTGTGTGATCTATAAATAGTTGTCCGTGTCTGAGTGGTCTTTGTGACCGTAGCTTAAATGTTTGTAATGTCCCCGTGACACAGAAATTATTCCTTGGGCGACGGTTGTCTTTTTAAGATAATTATAAAAAGAAGGCCTCTAAAGAAATTCTTATGAAAACCAATTCACAAAGTAATACTCATTAACATGTTTGAAGGAGATTTAAAGAGAGTACTTTAAGGCAATATCTTGAGTCAGTCCCATGAATGATAGTTACTATTAACCGTCTTAGTTAGTCGCTAACTCAACTGTTCCGTAAACGCAATATAAATACAATTACCTTTTCAATACAATGACAATACAATAATTACGCTTATTAACTTTTTACGCCTTAGTTGTGTATCTTAAAGGATTTGAAGTTGCATAACTAAGGGAAATCTTTGAACACCACTCCCTCATTCTGTAAAAGATAAGTCAAATGGGTAATCAGAGTGAATCAATAATTTATAACATCTCTTAATTTTTCCTGTTTAATTTGAGAGATATTTTAGCCACACACGGTGATTTCAGCTCCATAATCGACTTATTCATTATTAACATACCTTCAGTAAATCTTATATGAACTAAAATAGCCGCTTTAGACAACCCTTACCCAAAATACTTACGAAGGCAATATTCACCATACAAATTTTAGAGTTGTAATCAATATCTCTTAACGCCGGGCTCTTGACGCACTCCACTAATAGGTAAGCATCTCTTCATGTTAGTGTTTTGTGTGCCAAAATGGATGTGTTCACCCTACTTGTGATTCGGCCCGTACCTACATGTAAACATACCCACACAAATGATACAGACCCTAACAAGTATTAAACAAGAACAAACAAGGTTTTTTAAGAATTTCTCTACATTTTCCGATGGAAAATCTAAAAGTTCAGGAATTTTTGCAATCTACCCTCGTTGTGTACACGTAACAATGTACGGTCTTGTTTGCTTTTTACCTTCTACCCTCCGACAAAATATTACAGTAGATAGGTACGAAATATCTCGTATAGGGAGCGCTTTTTGTTGCTGACTTTTGGGTACGCGAGATTGTAATCCCAGTTTGATTACTAACATTTTACATAATAGCGTCTAGAATTTTATTCCAATTACTTAGCAATAATAGTGTTACGGGTCGTATCTTCTTATGGAGCAAATATTTTACTGATTAATTTAGTTATATGTATATAGAGAATTTCACACACATATATATGTATATCCCTGAAGACGTAAGCTGAGGTGCTATATTACATCCTTATTTCGACAGTTATGGTTCTAGGTGTCTCAGAAAAGAGGGCGAGTCTATTACTGATTACTATGCACTATTTCTCCACATTGGATATGAGAATTTCTCGTAAGAAAAACCCAAGAACACTTGTCTTACCCGGATATGGAATACGACACCTCATGCACATATGTCGCACATATCACAGTATTAGTGGCTGTGCTTGTTCACTTAGCAAATTTTTTGTATATAGAAACACAAAAAGTAAAATTAACACTGTCCTTTGTTGCAATGATAAAGATTTTGCCGGGTCATCATACATAGATTTCAACAGCCTCGTCGACAACAATGCATTTAATTAGACCTTGGTTGATATATTTCTACATGTTTTCTAAGATAAAACTAAGCTTAAGTCTTACCGATGTAAAAAATAAACACTCTATACAAAGTTATTTAGGATGAACGATAACTATCGTAATAATGGAATGAGATGGTCGGTAATGTACCGAACCGTCATTAATAAGGACTGTTACACATATTCTCTTGACTTCTCCCATTAACGATATTGTTATGTGCAAACCCTTTTATACCTCAAAAAGCGACTTCTAAACATTGAATTTTCTAAATAAAGGCGATATACATAGTTATGTTTGGAATTGGAGTACTAAAGAGAGATCTTCAGAGGGATAGTTGTGTGTCTCGTCACATCAATCTGCATGAATGTAGTTTAGCCGCCTTGGTGCTGCCACTGCGCCGAGCGTGGTAAGTTCAAGTTGTCCCTACACAGAACAAATATGTCTGTGATACACAAATAGTTCTTCCAAGTCTGAGTGTTCTTTGTTTAAATGTCTGTAAGAGACCACGCGTATTTCTATATGAAATAAAAAGCGAGGGTGAGTATACTTCAGTACTATGCTCATAGCCAGTTGCACTCACTGATCGGTAAACGATTAGCGAGGTTAAGCAACGTTGGGTGCGGTCAGTCTATAGATGGTTGACCGCTTAGTGGTATTTCATCTGAGCGTCGCCGTGCTTCGGAGGGCATGTAAAAAGTCGGTCCCGGTTGTTGCCAAATTGACAGCAATCGTTAAGCCATGTCGGTGGCCTACGGGCTTGAACAACTCTTGACAACAGGTTGGCCACTAACCACACGAAAAGAAAAGAAGAAGAAAAGAATACAAAATTGTGGTTTACTAAGTGTTATAATATTTAACATCTTCGGAATAATCCGAATAGCCCGATGGACGTAAATAGACTCGTCAGGTTTTAAGTGGGATCTGAAAATCGTAAGCCAAATGTAAGTGTAATTCACCTCTGCTTAATCCTTTCAATGACATAGAGACATCGGGCATCATATATCTTATAATCCATAAAATCCATGTTTATGGTTATGATTTACACTTCTTTGTAGAGACAGATATGATCTTAATAAATGCGAGGCTCGTATCTTTTATCTATTCTAATATTATAAAGAGAAAAGATTTGATTCTTTGTTTGTTTGTAAGGATTTAACACAAAAAACTACTCAACCGAATTTCACCATTAGAAAATTATATTAACACCAAGTAACATAGCCAATATTTCTTCTTAATAAAAGTACTGCCACTAACATTAACCTGAACTAACCTACTTTTACGCGAGTAAAGCCACGGGCAAAAGCTATTTCTATAATATTCTCAAAGGAAACATAAAAGCAGGTGGGAGCACACATCTCGAGGCATCTACTTCGAGCTTGCGATCTTAACTTACTCGCACCTTTATTCTCCTGAACTTCTAAACTCACATTATTAATCTCTGATGAAACATAAATTATATCGCGCTTGTAAATGTTAATAAATTACACGATAAACTTGGTAAGTTTAAGCTTTTTCTTTTGGTAAAGATACACGAAAGTTTTGCGTTGCTTTAGATATTATGTTTGAGGAAAAATGTTCCATTATTGACCGATGTTTGATGTATTCTTAGTAGGTCGTGTCTGGAATCGTGCCCAGTAGGGTCAACTCACCTGAACTACTCCCTCCATATACATATATCGTCGTAATGTTGTGCCGCAAACGTAAAGGACTTAAAGTTAACTAGCATAGTAAATGTAATATGCTTTTACTTCACTCTTATGAGCGACAGAAGCTTAAATTACGATGTGCATTAAATCCTCATTTTTAGAGTCCCCATATTAAACAGTAAGGATATATTTTTACACAATACCGTCATAGTCTCAACCTCTTCGGAGAACAGCGTAGAGACTCTTTGTATGTAAATACTGTTATTGAAGAACGTGAAAATGTGCTTTAAACCCATATGTGTTGTTTCTTATTTCTACAAACAACCGCATTTAAAAAACTTGTAAGTAGATTAGAATAGACGTTTATAAAAAGTCGAATACGGTATTAGAATTTAGTTCAAACATATCGAGGGCTCCTATAAAATCTGTGTTCAAAAGTACCTATATATATTTTAGTCAGTAATTGACAAAAACTCAACGTATTGGTTTATTCTTGATATACGTCATCGTCATCTGTCCACCAGCCTCGGGTTTCCGACTCTTAATATTTATTGTAATATAAAAGAATATTAAAACAAGCCTTATATTTCTACGCAAAAGGAAAAAGCCAACAATATAAAACAAACTCCATAAATTTCCATCGACAAAAAGCCTCTATAAAATACCGAAGATAACCAAAAAATAAGTCAAAGTAGGCACGCGGAAGCTTTGTACGTCGTCGATAATTTCCTTATAAGAAGCAATTTAATCCTTTAAGGCTTTTTACAAAGGCATTCTTTGCAAAGCAGGGTGGTTTTGGCCCAACGCGCAATGTTCGCGGAGATTTCTTACCTTCCTGAGGTAATGACTTCGCAGAGTACGTTCCCGTAAGGAATTTACCATTATGTTATATAAACGAGTAGGTAACGTACCTTGGGACGATTTCATAATGTTAATAGTAGATAAGAATGGCTACATTTTAGTGTTATAGAGGCTGGAAGTAGGCTTTTAGTTTTGAGCGGCATTAGGTGAGATGAAGATTTGTTGTGATTTTGTTTATATTTATATTTATTGCGACCAAAATATTTATATAAATAATGTTACAATACTTTAGACGGTGTGTGTTGTGTAAATATCATGGAATTAATAAATACTTATTAATCTCTTGGTTAATATACAGATAAATTGAAAATAAGACCTCAGTTGTAATTTTTTATTATTGTGATCATAAGGAGTCACTTGTATGTATATGTAAAACGTTAGCGTCATATTACCAAATAAACCTTTATCATAGGCATCATACTTATAGCCACAATATTAGTAAAGTGTTAAGAATGTGCTTCTTATAAAAATATGTTTGTTACTGTATCTATAAAGTCGTCCTAAATTATACTCCTTTTCGGAAAGCTTTTCTTGGAGTATACGTCTTCCCAGCTGCTTTTATGGCAATAAAGATGATCTTAATCCATCCTACCTTCAAAATCTTTATCCTTTCGCGATATAAAAATGTAACTTATTACATGACCACAGTGTGTCAGAAACCTGCTTTCCATCAACGGTGCAGTCCCACTTGAGCCATATTTGAACGGGAGCAGGTCGCCGCTCGCGGCTACCTTTATACACCGCATCTAGTGCAAGCTCATCCCACTTTCTGTAAAGGGATTTAGGTTAGGACGCCAGGCTCCGTCTTGAATCAGGTACTTCTTGCTTGGTTGGCGTTTGACTTAGTTTACCGCGAGAAAATACTCCGGAGAGCGGGCGTGTATACGTAAGTTGAGGTAAACTGTTTAGATGTGAATTTCTTGTTTGCTTGCCGTGTTTCGTATAAGGATTATGCATGCACTAAGTTTTGTTTTCTTTGCATGTTTGCGTCTTAGAGCGGCAAGGTACATTTACTATATAGGCAGATTTATAATTTAGACACCTGGCTTCGGCATGGTTGGTCTCTGATCAAGAGGCGTATTATAGCTTTCGTTTATCTATATGGAAGTTATAAAAACTTTTAGGCTGGCCGGATTCAATTGAACGATCGCCTAGTTTTAAAAATAATTAGACAAATAGTCAGACAGACAGTACTCGAACCGACTTGCGAATTTTCTAAAAGATTTACCGGACCGACAAGCTCTCACTTTCTAAACAGGGACAAGCGTCCATGCCTACTTGGAAAGGAAAATACCACAACATTACTACAACGACTATTCAAGCATGTTAGTCATTTAAGACTTATTACGTAGACCTTCTTTTTCTATGACAAGCAAATCTTTTTAATTTAATCGACTAAACAAATTAATGTTCACTGCTCCACAGGTGCACAACTTGTATTAGTAGTAAAACAGGTAGCCAGTGCATAAATTCAAAAGAGTAATATTTATGTTACTAACAATTGCCTCAACGACCGTCTTAAATTCTAAAACCAGCGCTGTGAGCTTTTGAAACTCGAACAATAGGGTGGGTCGGTTCCATCGCAACTTAACACCACCGAAATTTGGACGCCGTCAAACAAACAATAGCTTGAATCTCATTTAACTCGGACTGCGATTAAATTAAAACAATAGAATTGTAATGGAAACTTGGCAGTTGGACACGATCTGTATCGATTGTCTCGGTTGACCGACTTTGGTGAAATTCGGCTGTCACAGTTTCGTCTGAGAGAATATTAGCGCTGATGCCGATTGCAACGGTACAAATTTACTGCTTCTGCACATTTTGATTATTAAGTCAAACACAAATGGGTTGCTGCCTTATGTTTGATTTTGTACATTATTTTACACACAATAGAAAATTGCGAAAAAAGGAATCTATTAGCGCGAGCTGTGTCAAAATCCTTCGCACAGGTCCATTTTAATAGCGGTTTTGTAATAGTTTATATCGTGTAACCTTATTTAATTTTGAGTACATTTAAAAATATATGTATTTTAGGGTAATGTAACAATAATATTTAAATATTAAAAAATTGTGAGTCAACTACCTCATTATTTTATAAAAACCTTATTGATGACATGTTGATGTTATCTTTCGTGAAGAAAGCTTCTCCTAGACGCACATTTCTGATACTTGCTAGTCTAAATATCTGTCCCTATAGACGACGACTTTGCATTTGAACTTTACTAACGGCCATGTTAGTCAATAGGACGGTAGTATTTTGGCGCCCGCATGTTGTGTAGGGGACTGACCAGTACGGTAATTGTAATGACAGGTGCTGCAATAATAAGCATACGGGTAAAAATAATACCATATGATGATGTCAATTGACAGCATATATAGAACAAGAAAAATAACAATTTAAACAACCAAGTCGTCAGTGTATTCCGAATTGCCAGTAAGCTCAATTTTGCCAGAAATATTTCGTGGAGAATCCTTCCATAGACGCTGAGCTGGTATTTTCTACTTGAGGTTTCTTGCTTTTTAATGCTGGAAAAACCTATGCCATCAATTTGCCAGCGATCAGTATGACCGTGCATCTAAATTAAAGTTGTCTAATTGGGTGAGTTCCTGTAACTGACAAGTAATCTTAATTAATAATGCTCGAAATCTACGAGGGAATTTATTTCTGCTATTAATTGCTATGGCAGCGAAAGTTTAGTGGGTACCCGTTCGACTACCACACAGAGGTCTCGAGTTCGATCCCAAGTTATCGAATTTATGTGTGTATTAAATAGTTAATTATCGCTCGCTTAACGGTGAAGGCAACCATCCTACACGCCTGAGAGTTGTACATAATGTTCTCGATGACGTGTGCAGTATGCTAAACTGCACTGGGTCAGCGTGGTGGACTATGGCCTAAACCTTTTCATATTGAGAAGTGGCCAGTACCCAACAGTTGGACAGTTTTAAACAGGGCTAATATTATGGCATAAAGCAGTCATTATTCATTAATGATTTGTGACAAATTTATTCCTTTATAACTTTGCTGCAAAGAAATTTTTATGTGCACGTTTATTATAGAACTGTAGAAAAAAGGTTGCAGTGTTTATTACCGCGAATGCAATTTGTGTAATTGTGGATGGCGGTAGTATTCTTTGAAACTAAAAATTGCTTTTTCAATATTAGTTTGTTATAGTTTTGTTATGACTTAGATTTTTTTATCAATGTGTTTGTGTACTAAAGCCATTATGATTTGTGTTCTTATTCCCAAAGTAGTATAGCTGAATTTTGTTTGTAAATGTCTACGCATGTAAAAATATACAGAATGTTTAACTTTTGTGCCTCGACATTAGGGAGGCTGTCGTAACTTTGTATTACATATTGCAGGATTGAATACTTCTGACGCATATTTTATAACTTATCTTAAGGCGTATTTCTTGGCCCCATGTTATTTTTGGAGGCAGGTTAGTTTGGCAGTAGGTTCTGGAAGAGGTAGGGTAGGTTGTGAAATAAGCAAGAAAATAAGATGATAAGATTTAAAATTATGTAATATTCTGTCAAACTTTAAACAGCACGTAACTATCATTTAGTTAATTCGGAGTCGTATCAGACAGTAATGACTTACTATTCTTTTGTTAACGACACACGCGTGATTTATATATAAAATGTCGGTTCGTGTATCGAAAAATAGACGGCGAGTATTATACTCGTCAGTTTTACATTCATATTTGTTTATAAGATTGTAGTGTACGCGTCGATCACCATAGAGAGTAGATCACCGCATTATATATCAGTATCGTTTATATTCGGCAGTGTCAGAGCTGGTATATGTCACAAAATACATAGTTACAGAAAAGCAACGAATTATCACGTCTGAAAGCACACGCATTCACCTTGTAAATAATTTTGTACCGACTGAAAATGGAGGCAATTCTATATTTGAGGAGTATATTTTTTTATGTTGAATTGATCTAGACTTCCATATCCGAAAATCGATTTTTGTATTGATTGAAATTTGACAGGAGCCCAATAGTAATTATGTCAAATATGTATATATGGCAGTAATCGCATTTTGGCTCCAAGAATGTGGTATCAAACGCTTGTACAGTCAGAAAAAGATATTTACAGATAACACAATGAACGTTTGAAATATATTTACACATGGCCTTTTACCAACGCGAAGATCACTCGATCCCAGTCCTCGATCGTAAACATTTTAACCAGAAAAGATCACCCTTTTAACACACGAAATGCAAACGCCAGATAAAAGTATAACACTTTCCCGTTAAAGGAAATACACATATTTTTTTCCTTTCTGCAAAGGGCAAAACCCGGGTGCGTTCGTCCCACTTCGCAGTTATTTCCCGACGGATATCCCGGGTAATCCGGATGGGTTGTCAGCGCTGCGGTATTATGACGCCTCCGTGATTGGCACGCGGGCCTGGGACATAGTTCACGATTAAATTAAAAGGGACACGTTACGTCATGTTTTAAAAGTTTTGGGTTCGCGTGACCTCGGCTCGATCGTGAATATGTAAAGTGAATTAACTATGTGGTGACGTCATTATATAGTATAGTATCACGCCTGTATATACGAATGTATGAATAAGCAGAGATGTGGTTATTATACTACATTTCCAGCCAGTCTCCTGCTGTTTCCTACGCCCCTGTTACGTCTACCGGGCACGTTTCCAGATACTGTACTGCTACTAAGAACTTCATAATAGGTAATCTAATAACACTGCCTTACCCAGATATAGAACCTTACAATTCTGTCCTGTTTTTACATACTTAGCCACCTCTGAACGATCTCTCAGAGTAAGAAAAATATCTGATGCAGTTTGTGGAGAGTGCCCATATTACTTAATTGTAAAGTATGATAGTATAAGCTTGTTCGCTGTTTTCTAGCGAACGAAGTCGCTGCTCTTTTATTACGACATGTACCAATGTAATTTACATATGTTCCGATTTTAATTATTGTTTCTTTTTCGTTACAGGTAAGCATCTGAACTATCCAGTAATCAAGATTGGTTATGGTAAACTTTAAGTTTAGTAACGGTAAGTTCGATATGACAAGAACAAGCTGCTGTCAAAAACTAATTAAGCCAGGTGTTCTATAAATTAAATTGATGCATGTAAACGGCGATCTATATCTATTTAAAATGTTGGTATTTACTTACACTTTCATAAACATAAATAAAATAAAAATACGTTCCTTGACAAAATCTAAAAAAATATTTTAAAACATTAAATTTTGATACTAAAGTTGAAATATCTTTCAATATGTTTAGCAATACTCACCAAACAAAACGAAATCTCAGTATTCAAATGAAAGGGAGGACTCTTTTAATCTGAATCTTCAGATGTCTGACAGCAAAATCTCACTTTTAAACTTTTGCTGGAGTTCTACCTTCTATATTACATACCTTGAATATTTAGAATAGCAATTTTTGTAAGGTTGCATGGCAACCACAATAACGAAACGTCTTATTATTTTATTCCTAGAATAATCTCGTGTTGACAAAAATGACAGAAAATATATGTATAACATAAATATACAGCCATACTTTTAACGCAATATTTATATTATCAATACATAATAGGTATCTGGGTTATTACGCCCATCACACCTTTTTTCACGGGCTGGCTGCAACGTGACGAAACTTATGCCTCAGTAGGTCCTGGCTTTTAATAGCAACACCGCACCGACCCTCGTCGGATGCCAGTATCTCGGCGGATTCCGATACATCGATACATATCGATATTGGCATTCGATTCTCGATAATCTGACGCCTTATTGTGACTGTTGACGCGAAAATACCGTATTCGGATACGCTTTCCTGTGCGGTGGTGTGGATAAACATAATACTACGATAAATCACTTATTTCATCGGTTGTAGAGAAGGAAAATTAATAATTACTATTTTATAAATAATTGATTTCAATTTTAAACATGCTCGAATCAAATTTTAATTTATGTTAAACCTTAATAACATTTATAGAACGATGTATTACACGGCAATTACAGTTTTCGATAAAAAAGTGCTAGGAAAAATCTACAAAATTGAAAAATTTTATGTTTACACCTAAAAACTGTACACTTTAAAGTCGACGTTATGATTTATCCAGTATTAATAGTATCTAAGTAATCAACAAGTTTAGATCAGAGTTCCCCAGGATTCATTAAAACTTGGATAAGTCTATTTAGTAACTTTTGATAACATTGACGCATAAGGTTGGCTTGAGATTTTATTAGATTATAATACTTTTATAAAAGGGACAGCCTGAATGACGTAAAGGTTGTACATACCCGTACTTGACCTTTACGGGTTAAGGGATCGGGTTGGCATAGGACAACTATTTGTGTGACCTAGATTTAGGATATTTTTCATATGGCTCTAGAGAGTCTTTGTGACAGGCAAAAAGTAGATCGCAAAAGAACTTACGTTTCTAGGATAAAAGTATTTTTTTTTGTACTTCTAACCACAAAACTTTATATATATATTTTGTCGGAAAAGTTTTATAGTTTAATCTGTGTCACGAATATCGGTACTACTGACCTGATAGAAAAGATCTGTGACATATTGTAGACTGGATAGGTTAAGCGTACTCTAAATCAAATGAAGAATACAATGTGCAAGATTTATCGATGTGTGGACCAAATCTAGCACGCTATGTTATACGTAAAATTATTGCAAACGCATAAATATGTAATAATAAAGTTTTTAAATAAGCAACGCAACAAAGTCCGTATAAAGTAGATTAATTTAAATGTATAACATTTGCGTAAACATAAGATAATATTATGCTGTGTTAGTCAGTAATTCTGAGCACCAGATCCTATTAGGTGGTACTGGGATTAAATAATAGAATGAATATGTAAAACTTGCTAGCAGGCCTCAGTATTCCAAGTAGTATTTCCAATTCCAATTTAAAGACTAAGAAATCACTATATGATTTAATTTTTGACGTGTATAGCGCCAGATGTATTTTACAATATAATATATGTAATAAAAGACAGTTGTGGATTGTGGTCAAAGACTTAGATTTACTAAGTTGCCAGCGCGCACGTCTCTAACCCGGTTCCTATATCAAGAAACGAGTCGTTTTATCTACGGGCTATTAATTTTAGATACATATTCTATGAAAAATATGGCGAAATTTTACTTTCCGTATTGATTGTTCTATTAAAAACATACGTACAAAGAAAACGCAGGCTCAGAACAACTATTTGTGGAATACAAATTTTTGTCCCTTGTAAGGACAAAATCTACAAGATTGTAGCAGTAGCGAGACGTCTACGGAAACCACTATCCTATCCAAGCAGCTTAGCAATATAATATAACTATATTCACCGCGTCTTTTTCCATGCAAAAAAGATCTACGTTATTAAAACTATTCGAATATAAATGTCGGTGTGATTTTAACTCGTCGTTGATTAACCGAGTGTTCATAGATTTTTAACAAAAACTTCAGGTTGAGAACATTTGTAAGCTTTAGGTCTTGACCAGTCTTGGCCCACACACGTAATATACACGGAACTAATGTAACAATGGTTAATCTGTATGTATGTTCGTATTAATAGCCGTGTATCGATTGCGTTCGCGTGTCGATGGCACTTTGAATATTTCAGTGGCACGCCATATAGGACCTTGAGTTTCTACCATTGTTATGGTGACGTTTCTATAGTAAACTATATTTGGAAATATGTATTGTCATTTTTCGAACTTATACATTATTGAGCCTCGCAATCGTCGTCGATGTCTAAGGCTCGCTTCGTATATATAATAAAAATAAATTATAGTTAAAAAAATCAAAAACACGCTTTATTCAAAAAAGTAAAATAGCGCAGGGTGCTTTCTAAGATACTTTGATAACCCCCACCCCAAGGGGGAACGGCCATCAGTTCTACTATAAGACATTTCAAAGTTATCCATAAATTACCGGACACCCTGTATATGAGGGGCCATCTATAAATTACGTCACATTGTGTGACAAAGGGTAGTTCTATTTAAGTACAGTAATACTCTGCTTTACGCGGGGGAAAGAGAGAATTCCTAAATGGAAATATAACTAATTTTGGAACTGCTGTTTTAATTTAATAATTTCTAGATGTAAAATTGCAAAACATGTGACGTCACACTAGGGAGGGGGACAAAATTAAATGTGACCAGTGACAGGTAGTGTCAAAAATCATGAAATTGGTGTGACGTAACTTATATATGTCCCTTTATTCGGTGTTCGAGCATCTGCTAGTGAATAGTATACAGTCATCGATCAAATATACCATAGATGCACGTTCTTGTACTAAATCGTACCCAAATAATGACTCCGAATTGATGTGTACTTATAGTTATGTTTACTCGTTCGACTATTTAAAAATAGTCCTAAAGTGAATATAAATTTAACTTAATATAAACCTTAATACTTAGTGATAGTGTCGTAATACCTATGACAAAGTATCATAAATGTTTTCTTCATTCTCTCGATACGGTAAAAATATTATATTATGTAAACAAAACATTCTGAAATGAACCTTATAGTAATTACAATTAAGTGTAAACTCATCGCAACAATTATGCGAGTATTATTATTTTGACTATAGGCATATGATATTCTTACCGCTCAGAACATAGAAAGAAGGAATGATAGAGTCGTTATTCATTTTAATATATTTTTTAAATCTTTGATTAGACGTGTAACTAAATTTACGTTATTGAATGACAATAATTTGATAATAAGCTATTGTTATATTCTTTAATTTTAATAATTAAATTATAGTAGGTAACTGTAAGGAAGACGTTATATAACTTTAAAAAAAGCAAGCATATAATATATTTATATTAAAGAAGGCCAATCATTTACAGTACTAATAATTATGCTCAACTTCGTACATTGTATTACATGCTATTTTAAATATTTGTATGTGTGTTTTCTATGTAGTTTCAATAAATAATAATAAAACTATATACTCGTAGATGGTCGAATTAGCTAACAAAACTAGATATATTTTACCAGGATACTTTTGTTGATGTAGATGCTAAAAATATAAATTTTAACTGTTCTATCGTTAAGGAAGGAACTAAGTAAAAAAAATGAACAACTTTACTAAAATAATGTTTTCATGTACCTTTAAACAATATCAACTTATTTAACAATTGCCGCTTAGACCGATCTTTTGTTTCTGCATTTTTCAATTTTGTCGCGTAATACGTATGTCAATATATTTTTCAATGAAAACTTATTAACGTTACCGTATAACCAAGATTCGGTGATTGTACTTGGGAGTGTTCGTCTATCCCAATGAAAACATTGGTATGGTTAAATTGTAAAAATAATTGAGAAATGCAGAAAAATTTAAAAATTATTTACTTATAACATTACTTAGTACCTGAACAGTATTTGAAGTTTTAGGTGTTTCATTATTTCTATCTAAATTTAAATTTAATGTAGCTTTCCCCGAAGTGGATGTAGATCCTATGTTTACTGTCAAATGGGGTATTATTGCATTCACTTCAAATTGCACTATTGACTCTTCTTGCTATAAAAATAACGAAAACAATAGTTAATAAATCAATCGTATATAAAATTAACTAAATTTAACATAATTTTAAAATTAAATGGCAAAATATTTTACCTGTATATTCTGTACGGCTACATTTTTTAGTTTATTAAACCCTTTCTTAGTTACATATATATGTATCTTCTTCATTAAAATACTCTGAACAAATTACGCTAGAAGTATTTGGTTGGTAAAATTCGTCATCTTTATCTCGAGCTTATAATACGTCTCCATTTCTCCCTTCGAATTTCATGTTGTGGAAAGCTAAAATAAATTAATACAAATATTATATTAATAATTTAAAACTTATAACGACTCCATGCCATTTCATATGGACTTTGTTCCAAAGTAGTGGTGTCGATTCGCTCTCGCTTACGGGCAACGCACGCAAGAGTGAGCGGGACGGGTGCGTAATACATCCATTTAAATTTAAACGAAAATATTTTCAAATATATTATTTAAAGTGTATATATTCATCAAAATATAATAAATATTTCATAATAAAACTATACTTACCGAAAGTACCACACTCCATCCTTTTTTTGCACTTTTAGAGTATAGTTTTTGCATTTTTTACTACACACTTTGGCATTGTGAAACGTCACACTGCTAGCGCGGTCGTAAAGTGACTGCGAGCGAAACTGTGCATAAAACTGATTTATGCACAGTTTGGATGGAGCCGTTTTTCGAGCGACGATCGTGCATCTATAGTATATTTGATCGATGTATACAGTCATGATGTTTTGACCGGCAGGTTTATTGATAGTAGTTGTATTGAATTATTAAACCGCTCGTTAAAATGTCAACATACGTCAATAATTTATTCATTTAGGTCACTGAGTAATGATTGTAAACTACGTACGGCTACCCTTTTGAATGTCAAGGTTATGGCCGTAGTAATGGCCTGGGGCGGTAGCATTTAATTCTGATATCAATATTATTGCGTAAGAGTGAGCGAGGCAGTACGTTACAGAGTTTATAGCATGCATGCAATTATCAATTTTAAATTTAAAGCATTGGTGGTACAGCACCAGGTTATTCTTATGGCCACACCCTTGAGTCAAAGGTCTAGGGGTCAATGGGCTATATATAATGATTATAGATATTGTGACATAAATGAATAAATTATCACTGGGTAAGTCAGTCACTATTTATTTACAGATACCAGGGCAAAATAAATATAGACTTTACTTTATTTGGATTACAAGTAATTTAGGATGTATACTTTACTTGTTTCAATAACCCTGTCAGCTTATCTTATAAATGTTATAATATTTGTATTAGCATTAGGTTCATGTTGGCAGCGAAATGGGAATTCGGATCCCATTAACCATTAGTTTTTTTAATTGATGTCCGCTTTCGCTTAACACAATACTTTAATTTTCACTAGAGTATAGTGTACATCTATCGTAAGTTTCATACGGAGGTCCTGGGACCAGAGATGTCCTACGGGATAAGAATTGCTTTGATTATTGTGTTGCGGGTAGCATAAGTGAGCTGTGATCTTTTCACCTTGCCCTAGCAGATCATGAAGATCTTTTGGAAAAGCTGTCAAATTGCTAGAGCTTATCCTAGATACGGTTTTTAAAATGCTTATCAAAGACGTGTTTAAATCAAGCTCATGTCAAGCGATTTGATGGCAGTCGCGAAGCTATTCAGCCAATCACAGCAGTTAACAAAAATAAATAATTAGATTGTGAAAAAAAAAATTTTTTTTCGAGCCTCGATCGTCTGTTAATAAATGTTTCTGTTGATCTGCCTTTCAAAAAACTTGAGACTAGCGTTGGAAATGGTGTTATCGACTTATTATCCTGTAGGCCGTATGCTTGCCTACCTTGTTAGTACGAATATCCAACGAGAAATAATATTAATCTGCTTTCTAATCATTTGCTCAGTAAATGCTGGTGTCCTTATTTAAAAGTAGGCTGTTTGTCAAATATTCCTGCTCACTCTCCCTTACAGCATTCAAGGGCGATGTTTGGCTGGTTTATTCTTAGAGTGAGACCGCACGCTCGCTTAAACAGATATTATTAAGTCAAACGAAATTAATTTTGGGTTTTAATAATGTCTATAGAGGCGTTGTGCCGTTACGAAGTGATTATTAATTGGGTGCTATACATCACCTATAGAGTTCGATGTTTGGATTATTGATATTGCGAATCGAATAGCATGCCGAATGCCATTCAAATGCAATTCAAATGTATTAAAAAGTCCATACTATCTCTGATCTTTGGTTATCACACTTTTATTGTGGACTTTTTCTAATAATAAATTAGACAATGGAAAAAGAAAGAATTTTCAGGACGGTGATTTAGTGTTTAGGTTTTATATCAAATTGTAGTTAAAATAGGAAATTGTATGTCAAAACTTTAACGATGTTGCAAATGAAATTATGATGAATATTATCTATGATAAAACTTTGTATAAGCGTAAATGCTTAATTCTCACAAAAATTATTATAAGTGATCTGCTTGATTATTAGACACCTTGAAAACCATCCCAGTTCTTAGACCAGGCTTAAAACAAAAACAAATTCGCTTTATAGTAATTCCTTTTGTGTAGGTAAGCCGACATACAAACATATATATACAGACAGATAGCGTAGCTTTCTAAGTAACTAACACCCTTTTACATCGATAGTTAAAATATAATATATAATGCATTAATACACGTACAGTTATCAGTCGTTGATAAATGTTCTGCCTACACCCGTGAATCATCCCGGAGGATTCCCATACGATTAGTGCCTACTTTCGTAAACCAGAGTTTATAATAATTGGATATATTGGCACGCTCTCTGCTGTACCGTCATTAGCGGAACGTGGGTGTGTGAACCGAGATATTATTACTATTTCCATTAAACGATATACTAGATTTCACCCGCGGATTCGCTCGTGAAGTATGTTATTTTATAATTATACAGATTATTTTTTAATAAGAGAGGAGAGCCAGAGCAAAATTTCAACTTTGATTTCAGTCCCGGGCCTCCTTAGAGAATTAACTGATATTACTTACAGGGTTTCAATTTGTTTTCGTCTTGTTAAAATCATCATTCTGCCTGTATTTCTTTGTCTCGCAGTGCCTCCATACTTTTAAATCCGGTCCTTTAGAGAACTAATAAAAGATTTTTTTGAATCGGTTCAGAGATTACTTTCAAATTTAACATTTTTATAATATTCGGGGCTCAGGTCATAAGATTGCGCTTGCGCGTAATCGATCGTGTGGTCAGACTAGTCTGACTAGTCATACCTATGGCTGATAGACAGCATTGGTTCAGCCTCTATTACATGAGATGTTAATACGTTGCTGCGAAATTTGGTGTAATACATTAGCGCTTAACTCATCGCGAATATATATGGGATCTTTATGACAGCCCCCAGAATAATCCTCGTGTCACAAACAACACATAGACTTAGTAAAACTAATTGAAGATCACACTCAACGGAGTGGCACTAGACCACTACCACACACAATCACTGCGACACCCACTAGCCTAATATAATAAATGGTAATACTATATCTATTTTAATCAGGTTCTAGATGACCTTGTTTTACAATCCTAGTCATACATACATCATAAGATAGACATATATAATCAGATTGAACAAATCGAGACGCTGAATATATTTGATACAATCGATTCTCGTAATCACCGAGTGTTTCTCGGTATCCAATCGACTGAAATAGCCGCTGTGATGAAACAATGCATTGAAACAATGGTGTCCCTCGGTGGGGAGGTCACTGACTCATGATTTGATCTTTTGAGTGACAGTTGTCGTTTGTTTTATTGTTATGGTAAGATGTAGGCAAAATTGGCGGTGGGACTAAGAGTTATTATGTACTAGCGACCTGCCCCGGCTTCGCCCGCGTGGTAAAAAGTAGTATATCCTCCCCTAGGTTTTAAACTATCTCTATACCAAATGTGATCTAAATCGGTTAAGTGGGTTAGCCGTGAAGAGGTAACAGACAGACAGAGTTACATTCGAATTTATAATATCAAAGTAAGGAGTTGAATACTTTAAACTCATAGATAGTCATATAGTATTTCGCTTGTACATCTATAAAGGGATAGGCACAGATTTTGCAAGCTATGTTTTAGTATGACGTAATGGAGGATAAGAACCAACCTTTTCGTTATGAGCCTGCTGTCACCTCTGCACTATTTTCTACTTTATTCCGAGTAATCAAATCGATTTTTGTGATAATCCAATGACTCTCAATAAGCTGATATGACCAAACGTTTTGATGTGATGTTGACGAAGTAATGAATTCAGATAATAACGATGAGCCCTCCGATGTCAGGTCACTGACTTACTCGACGCTCTTTTGACATCTCGTGTCATACCGCTGAGGTAATCTGAATAATAACGATGGGTCGATACCGCTCGGGTTAAAGTTGCTGACGTGGCTACTTAGTTTTGAATTCGTAAGATAGTCTCATCATTACTGAAAAGATAGTATATTTATACAATGTTAATATTATATCAACGGGTTCTTTTTATTACAGAAAACCGTATATTTAAGGTTCTTTATCTTGCATAGGGGTGCATGCATCAGTTAGGTGCGTTTCATCGCTGATATATTCTATATACCGATATGAAAAATAAGAAAAATAAAGAAAACTAAATTATTTACTGTATAAAAAGATTTTATGTGTACATGATATATGTACACGCAAAATCTTTTATACAGTAACATGCAGAGCCGGTTTGTATGGAATTCGGTATGAAGATAGATCGATGGATGGGTAGTAGCTTGTTTAAAGAAAGAAAGCACCTTTCATATGGAAATACAATTTCCGTAATGTACGAACCTTGATATGCTTTATAATCATATGCTTAACATAACTAGGCTATGTAATTCACAAGAATATTAACAAGTAATGCCCTGTCAAAGCATGTTATCATACGAACTCAAAAATTATATAATGCAGCCTTAGTATTTCCTGTGTTTTTTGATTAAGGCTTCGGGAAATCACCGATATTGGATTCAATAAGGAGCAGAAAGTTGGACGTTTCATCGATAATTCCAGCTTTGACAAGCTCGAGACGAGGGCCTTTTTAATTACGCCAAAGTAGAAATATTTTTTACCTTATTTGTGTACACAAAAAATAATTTTGAAATTTATGCACCGATAGCTACGGACGAGTATGGCTCTTGAATAAAAGTAATATTTCTGTGATTAAGAGGTGTGGTTGTTTGTTATTTGCATATTTGTGAACCCTCTGTACGGGATGATGCCGTAGAACCATAATAGTAATAACTCCTAATACAAGCATTCTAGCTTAGCTGGAGGGTTAACAAGAATACTAGTCATTTGAAACCCAAATTGTTAGTAATCTTTAGTAATTTAGTAACTAATATAACATCTAGTCTCGTCGATGGCATGGTGTAGCATACCGAGCCGTTTATATCCAAATATCAGTACATAATACTCTTCTTGCCTACTTCTTCGAGTTATTTATGAGTAAATGATGCATGAATACAAACTTGTGAATCTAAAATCTTACGTTAATTTGTTGCGCATAATATGATGGAGAATTTAGAATGTGTTGTTGGTAAAATAAGATGATTCTGTCGCAATAATTTTTCCATTAACCACAGAAATTGTCCCGCCTTACCCACCCGTGGCGAGACGTCATCGTCCGCTATCCTTTGTGTTTAAAATGACCGAGTAATGTTAATTCTTTACTTAACGGTTAACACATTAACTAGTTTCGACTAGTGTTCGGTTTAGCGATAACAAGGGTCTATTTACGTTATCTGTTTGTGTCAACAGTATCGGCTTTGTCCGCGGTTTACATGTAGTGTTTAATCACTTTCCTCTACTTATGTTAATAGGAAAATGGTAAGCGTAAAATTTACTTGTACAATGATTTAGGACAAACCAATTTTTTTCATTTGTCATTGTTTGATTAAGAGTTATATGCTCTTGAGATAATTGGTCTTGAAAGTAAGCTGTTGTATGCGATGGGTTTTTATGTTGCGAAATATTGCTTAATGTTCATGATTTTTATCTGATTGAAATTCATTTTATAAATTTATTAGAATAACAGGCCAGTGGCCACACAAATTAAACTTTATGCTTGCCTTATGCCACGTAGTCATACCTTAAATTTGAATATCTGTATAACGAGTGGTAGTCTCTGCCTATCTCGCCAAAATTATTTCGACAAATGAGAAGTTCATTATATTTGTATTAGAATGCGGTAAATCATATAAACAGCTTTTTCTGAAATTGACTCGTAAGCTGTCATCGCAAGAAAATTACTTCGTCGGCTTTTATGAGAATAAATTAGACGACTAACAACGTATTATTTTCAATTACGCTCAGGCATAATATATACTCTAAAGCTTTCTGTGTGAGAATAATATTTTTATTTGGCAATATACGCTCTTATATTTGTGTCGTCATTTATAATATTAGTATTGCAGAAAAATCATTACTTCTTAATTACATATTTCTATTTAATCTTTATGTATTGAGAGATAGTTATTCCGAACCAAGTGTTTCTATTGAAAATAAATGGCACGATACAGGATTCGAATTTCGGCGGGGTTGCGATTGTATGTGAAAGTGATTCGCGCGGCCCCGCCGGCCCTGGTTATGTCGAGGAGCACGATGGTAAGCATAGACGGTATTACCGGGATCATCATTCTCCCGGTGAGTCCGATATATCCTCTCCGTCGCCTCGCGGAGAGGTATACGTCAATGCACGTAAAACAAATAAAGGATTCGAATTTTTGGTTCGATTTCCAGGTCACAACAATCGTACCAGCTACCGCTGCGTTACCGAGGCAGTTTGTAATTATAATAGTAGCTTAATAATAAAATAGGCGCCGGTTATAGTTATTTAATTTTCTATAGGTATATATACAGACAAACAAATACTTGTATCGTATAACATTAATTATGATTGTGTAAGAGTTCACTTAAGGGTTATCTGGTTATACACTGATTTGGATATTCACTATATACCACGAGTAAAACGGTTTGTAATCAGTTATGTCGCAGTTAAGTTCGCGTATTATGTGTTGTGAATAATTTACTGTGCCGCGAAATCTTCTATCGTGATATCAATAAAAATATTTAAGATTTATTCATAATCACAAAATATTTTCAAAAATATAAACAAATATTAAAAACTAATACAAAATATTCAAATAAAACAACAGCGTTTGATGAAAAGAGCGTCATTATCAAATGTTTAATTTTGATACAAGAGAAATATGTTATTATCGTAGCAAGTGTAAATTCATAACCTCTAACAACCTCTCCAGAAAATAGACCTTAAACGAATCCATCCACGAAATCTGAAACGACACCATGTTATGGTTTTCATTTTAAGTTGTAAATTACTGAAGCGTCACTTCCTTGATTTATTTCAAATGAGATATTTTGATCGTTCAAAATATATCGAAAAGGCACATCGTTAATCTTGATATTAGTTTAGATTTACTAAACTTGATCGTAAAAGTAATACTGAATCAATATAACAACCAAATAAACAAGCAATAAAAGATCAAATCTCGTTTTACGACGCAATAGTCTCAAAACAACTGTCCGATATAAAAACTCAAACCTTTGTTCCTCAAAACTATATTGTTGAGGTCTAGCTAGTCTAGACCTGGTGTTTTAATCGAGGAGTAAATTAAAAGCCGTCAAGATAAATCCTCAAACGATGCGTCACCGTGTGCTGCCGCTGCTGGCGCCGGTGTTCTTGTCTAAGCTCTGGAGGAGAAGGCGTCGGGCCAAAGCCATCGAGAAACTGCACGGGGTAAGCTTTTAGTCGCACCCTTACTTACATGGATACGTAGTCTGAAGCCTTCATCACAGAAGAGATAGGCTGAGATGTATGACACCCTCATTTTTCCATCTATGGTTTTTGGTCCTACTTAATAGAAGGCGAGTCAACTGCCGTCGACTGGGAGTTTCAGATTCCGTGCTGTTATTGAATATTTCTTGACTGAGAAATACAATGACAATTGACTCGGAAATCGAACGCAAAACCTCAACCACTACAGTCTACCGCTACGACACCAACACGGTAGGATAAAGCGAAACATTAAAACCAACGCCAATTATTTTCGAAGTGGTAAGTCAGTATTTCGCAAGAAGAGTCTAGTATAAGGCTTTGTGGCGTGTTTTTTTTGGCTGATTTTCATGAACCGCTTCGCTTCAGTAAGACTAACTCCCAAACTCCCTAAAGTTTTGGGAGATATCAATACTTATTCATACTCTTCTACTATTGGCACGGTTTATCTATATTATAACATGAAAGGAGAACATACTACATTTTCTAAAGTATAAGTGCGCACACGGACCAGTGTAAGATTTAGCAATGTTAAAGTTTATATGGAAACGGAGTGCAGAAAATTAAAAATTAGTTATTTAAGATCGATTTACGGCCACTAGTAATTTATTAATATGGTATTTTAACATCCATCATGCACGCCAAATATAAAAGAATGTACTTACCTATCTCTTGCTTCTTTCATTAAACAGTACAATAGAAATATTGTGAGACCCACAATATTCGTAATCTTGCCTTATATTCTGCAATTTCTTAGCAGTATTGTTGTCTACACCTAACAAAGCTGGCCAAGTTAGAATGAATAGTGCAAAGGGATTAAAATTAGAAACCACATTTATTCAAACGCACGTCCGATTCGCTTAATATGTGCAACGATAGTAGTAGCGAATGCTGTGCATGAGGCTTTGGGTTCAATTGCCGAGTCAGGCTAATAAGCTTCTTTGTCAAACCCTCAGTAGTAGCACGGGAGTCTAGAACTGTACCCGGTAGGCGTCTAAAAGATCGCTGCTATCAAGAGAGACCTAAACTATAGTTGGCGATATGTGGGTGTAATACACCTCTGTCTACGTCTTTGGGGTTCTATATCCCCGAAGACTTAGAATTAAACTATCACATACATAGTCTTGAGCCTATGTTCGAGTCTATGTATGTGATAGTTTAAACTTTTAATTGATGAGCTATAGAGGCGCTCCAAAAAAAAGGGATACTTTTTCTTTTTTCTTTGCAAAGTATTTTTGATTTTGGGTTGATAGACCTTTATTTAAACGCTCAACACAGACTAATGAATAATAACCGGTTATAACGAAACGTTGGAAGGGTATTGAATGAAATATTTTACTAAAACACGGTTCAAATTAGATGTACAATATTAATAACGCTGTGTGGTTTGTGTTCAACCACAAATTGCGAGCGATGTTACAATTTCGTTTGTAATGAAATCGTGTACTTAATTATTTGTAATTATTTTAGTTTAATTATGTAATGCTTATATAATATGATTACCTTCTCTAAAATATGTATACTTTTACGTGAGCAATTATAGCGAGGGGTGAAAATAATAGTATTAAGTTTAAAAAAATTCGGTCTTGTACTTGTCAAAGATTGTAATAGGATTTTCTGCTTACGGCTAGACTGATTTGTCTTATAGGTATTTGGTATGGCGATAACATGAATTTTGTTTTATGACATAATAATAATATTATCAGCCCTAAATTAAACTGTCCTACTGCTAGCCCAGTGCGCGTAGGCAGATTGCACATATCTTCAGTTTGTAGGTTCTCTCACGATGTCTCATGCCACAGGCTACTGAAAAGAATGCGATCTTAAAACTGGATTTGAGAACACTGATCAACGACGTGTAAGAATTTAAATAACTTCATTTGATTTCATTGGCTGTCGCAAATTTTAGTAAAGTAAAACTCCTATGATGAACAGTGGCTCATCATAGGCGTTTGACTGTCTGTTAACTAGTATTTGCCTGCCTTTTAGAGACCACGTAAATCATGATTTAAGGCTACGTCTACATAAAAGCAAGGGGTACTTTGAAATAACTATACTGGAACATTGAGACAACTACTATCTTAGTCTCCCGTGACCATGGCTGCTGAAAAGCAACCGAAACGTCGGGGAAAGTGTAAGCCTAAATATAAATAGTTTTAATAATTTTATTAGCTTAACAATTCGTAAAGTACAATAGTAGTAGTAGTGTAACAGTTTCAAAATTTTGTAGTTTATTTTGTTAAATAAACTCCACGATAAAATCCGTATAAATGAGTTTAATTTCAATAAGTATATCATGTATACTAAGGTCTCATTTGGCTCGACGACAAAGCTTACCATCAAGAATTGCGGTTAGGAGAAACAGCCTTCTCGCTTGTGGTTTGTAAAGACTGCGCGTAATGCGTGTGTGTTAGCGGCAAACAGCATCGCCCATGACATATTGCCGCCATAATACTTAAGTACACATGGCTACGCAGAAACTTGGCCTGCTTGTTTAATGGCAGTTTCCTTTACTTATGCCTAGCCAAAAATATTGCGTCAATGTTTTAAGAAACTATTCATATCAATTTAATATTTATTTCCAAGAAGGTATAAAGAGGTCTTACTGTAGGGCTCTCGTGATATGAATCTATGTATCGTCTCCTTCGCCATCAAGCTGTGTGTACAGTTTGGCGATGTTGTTATGCCTGAGATGTGTTATTATATTTATTATATGTATAGTCAAACGGTACACGAAATATAAGTAAAGAACATTGGTTATACGAATTTTAGTATTTATTTCTTACGTTGCTGGTACTATCTTCATAGGCTACGTTAAACGTTGACATCAAGCGGTCAGTCCGCTTGCTTGCCACTTCTGTCAACTTAGTTTAAAGTTTGGCTCAAAACTTTATTTTGTCCTAGACTTGGTCACGTCTATGTTTATCCTTCGTAAAATGTTATTGCTTAGTTAATATTTAGACTATGATATTATCGAGGCATTTCGCCAAAATAATATACGTTTGAAATCTACCAGCCAGGAAAACTTTCCTTTCTATTTATCGTGAAAGGAAACACAATAAATTTGATATATTCTCTTCCTTTCCTCCGAGGGCGGTTCAATGGAAGGGGTTGGAAAATTTAAACGTGTCGTTTGCTCGCCTCAATAAAAAGAATACGGCTCATATAGACAGCTGGGATTTACGAGAAAATTTACAATTTCTCATTGAATTTTATATGTTTCACTTACTGAAGAAAATATTTTACGGTGCTTTCCAATGATATACCTACGGCATTTGTTTTGGATATGACGTTTGGACATTGGTGAGTTTATTGCTGGTTGATTATTTATTGAAAATAAAGACATCATAAAGGTTGATTTTGTCCTTAATATGCAATAGGTCGCCGATCGTTTTAGGTTCTTAAATTTATATATGACTAAAAAATAAGGGAGTGATGTAGCACACATATCTCTTTTTGAATAGGCATTATGTATTAGAACGTCCTCTGTAATATATTTATAGCAATATAGATATAGAAGCAATAAAAAATCTAATACTACGCACTGACTTTAATATCATACAGTATTATATTTCCAAAACTCGATAATTCCACACGAACCTTGAGACTTTGAAAAATGTTATTAGTATTCATTGCGCGTGTCTGGAGAAATATTCGTCAGACTGATAGATGTAGCCATCCGAGTGTGAATTTATAAGATATATAAGACGTGTCAATTTGGAGATGCGGAGTTTGGGTACTAATTAATATGTGACTAATGTGAGATTTAAAATGTTTGTATCTACTTGTGCTTTTAGTCTTTACGAGGGTCGATACTATGCCACTTGGAATATACCTACGTTGAATTTTAATTTAGAATAAGACAGAAATATTTTACTTCAGTTACAGTAGCGATGGTTCCCGAGTAACTGACGCACCCGCGTCCCCTTTTCTCTACATTCGTATTACTTACGATACGTATCAATATTTTATTTTATTTGTTATAAAATTCGCTGAAAATGCGTTTCGTTCTACCTATTCCTAATATGACGATGCTTCTAAAACGTCTGTTCTTTGCTGATAAGATAAGTTAATAAAACAATGTAATGTGCTAGGCACGACTTACAAATTCAATTGCTGCATAATGCCATGTTAATCGGTATAATTTTGGAAAGTACTAAGCATAAGCTTTTGTATTTGCCGTAAGTACCGTGAACTCACCATGAACAACATTAACTTTCGCCAAGACTAATTGCCTATCACGATACAAAGGAATGTTGCCAACTATGTCGGTAGGGATTTATTCAATGTTTTGACATGTTTTTGTTTAGTATACGTAGGCGCAAAGAAAGACAATGGATCTAAATTGTGTTTTTACGATGTCAATAATATATAATCTATAGTTTAAAGACTTATTTAGATTATGTTTGTAATAATAATATCAGCGCGGTATTAAACTGTCCTACTGCTAGGCATGAGCCTCTTCTCAATGTGAGAACGGTCAGGCCATAGACTACCACAATTAGATTATGGTTAATTTAACGAAATTGTAAGGTACTAAGTTTTCAGTGTGGCTAAATTGAATTTAAAGCACTAGATATTAGTGTAAGGATTTAAAGTCTAACTAGATACAGCACTTAGGGATATTTAACGATTACTTAAGTGTTAGTAAAGTTTTAGTATATAAAATATTTACTAAGGACTTACTTAGTAATAGCTAATCGTCGTTAAGTTTAAAACATTTAAAGTGCATTAAATATTTTGCACATCGATGTACACTTCGTATAATATCTAAACATCTAGTCCGTTATATGGTGATGTTTATCAGTACCTAGCATTCAATTAATAGGTATACACCACGTATTGTATGAAAGTGTTAATGTAAGATACATACATAGCAGCATTTAGGTCTTAGTAATAATGTATTAAAAACAATTCCAGACATATTCGAGATCAGTTCTGTAGAAATATTTAGTTTATTTTTTTTAATAAATCCACTCGAGGCCGCTTTGTAACTATAATTCACAAGAAAAATGTAAAAAGTGAACGAACTGCAGAAATAATGATTTAAAGACGGCCTCCGACTTGTGTTCGCATGTAACGAGCAGCGAGCCCTAGGAAAACAACTGGGAAGCCTAACAAAGTACCGCATACGTCAGCAAAGTACACACTGTTCGTGACCTACAATCTTATACTTAGTTAAGTCGAGACACAAGACGGCTTGAAAACTTTATACTTTATACTTACCTGAGTTGACCGGTACAAGATTATTATAAGGGCTCAAATGTAGCCTGGACATAGGCTATATTTTATAATAATAAGGACAGGACTAGTCCTTCTTTCCTCTCATCTTTTCTTCCATCCTTGCATGCTTGTGATTTAAGAGACCTTGAATCGAGTTTTTGTTTCGAAGAGTCAGCATATCCTGCGTATGTTTATGGTTGTTAGTTTATGAGTTGTAATGTGGAATGATTGTTATTAAAATTAGTTAATGCATTGGAGTTTAAAATGAATAATAAGCTCGTGTGATACTCTTGCCCTTTCTGAAACGAATTGTGTTAATCCTCCTAACTATTCTAATCCCTGTTATTAGTCATCATGTCAAGATTGTAGTGATAGATGAAAACTGTATTCAAATCAGTTGATTGTAATTCTGATGTCTTTGGATAAAATAAGAGATTGTTGTATACCCTTCTCCGTGGAACCAATGTATGAACACAACTTTGTGATTTACCTATGATGAGATTTCGTCCAAAGTACGGATAGTTTACGATCTGACGTAGCCTGGTCGTTTCACAGCCTAAGACCGCTTGTCCTTTCTTCAGTACCTAGGTCATAGAGACTCCTAAATATATTTTCTCTTTTAAAACTTAATAACGTTCAACACGTCTCTTTTTTATAAAGAGCAAAAAACACATTGTGAAGCAAATAATATTCATAAACTTGATATCGTAAGTTATTCTCGACACGTTTCAGCGTGAAGGGTAGTTGTAAAAAGTATATTTCGCTGACATAAACAATTTTATTTTACTGTATTTTGTGGTTAGTAGTTTAATACGATATAAACGTGTTAGTCCACTGTGTAAGGAGGTTGGATGTTTATAGATACAGTTTGCTAGAGAGTAAAGGGTAAAATGGTTATAGTAAATATTACATTTTTACGTACGTAACTGCCTTTTTTTCTTACATTATATTTTGTGATGCATATTCGAACGACAATAGTATAATAAATCATTTTAAGTTAATGCGATATTTCATGATGATCGGTCGAGAAGTTAAGGCGTACAAGTGTAACAATCAAACTCACATTCGCATTTATAATATTAAATTAGGATTTTGAGTCTCGAATTTAAGTAAGTGTTTATAAAGCCACCACACACACACACACACAGATTACTTTCCATCTCAGAAATTATTCATTATAATATTAAAGACACATAAATGCTATTAAAAATATGAAATTTCAAACAGCTAACATAAAAAGTAATAGAATAATTTTAAAATACAATTAATTAGTACTCTGATTATGTGTTAGTGACTTTCTAATCTCTGTGTTTAGTATTATTTTACATTTGTGAAGATATATTTCACTTTTTAAATAATAATTGTAACTTTGACGTTTACGAAAGTACTGCTTTTCACGCCTTTTTGCTGTAGAATGGGTTCTCAAATTACACACCTCGGACAAGTGCCAATATTTCTCGTACTGGGCATAATTCTTGTATGTTGCGGACTTTATAAACTTTGAAGCAGCGGAGATAAAGTACGCCTAGTATCGGAACAACTATTTTTCGACCATACGTTATTTGTCCTGTTTGAGGGTCAAACTCTGGACATTCGGTGCATCGACAGTACTCAACGCATACCTATACAACTCAATTTTACTTCTCGCCTCTGCTTTTAAAGATGTAGACTCAGAGAAACAGCGTTTTTTGCCACTTGCCGACCCATAAACTATCTCTGTGCAAAATATCATGTGCGTATATTATACCATTCGTTGCGCCGTTGCTAAACAAAAAAAACAAACAAGATACACTTTAATATATTACTGGCGGACCCGACAGACGTTGCCCTGTAAAGACGAAAAAAAAAACTTAGGAAAAAAACACCAAATCTAAACCATTCTCGAATCCACATGAGAAATTTCATCAAAATCGGTCCAGCCGCTTAGGAGGAGTTTAATTACAAACACACGCACAGAAAATCTATATATATAAAGATTAGTTAAAACAATACAATTCTAGTAGGTTATTTTAAAATCGTGGACCGTAGTAATTATAACTCATTTTATTATAACAGAAATGGTCAGACAATACCTGTCTACATCTACTGCGTAGTTTAGGCAGCCCAGTTAAAATGTTCCTCACATATATTAGGTGAACGGAAACATACGGCACTGTCACAACACTAAAATTGGAACAGAGCAGTTAAGATAACTATGTCTTCCGTCATTCCAATATCTTTTAATATGGTCGCTACTTAGTGAGCTTCTTTTTTAATAGTTTTCTGGGAACCAGTCTTGGTTACAATAGGTTAGTTCCATATGGCATAGTTCTACGATCCTTAGTCCTTTTTAAATTGTCTAGCAGAATAATTTAATGTCGGCTAACTTGATCGTGAGGAAGTTTGTTAGGCGCTGAGTTGGGCAAAGTGCTGTTGAGTTCTGTGTTATAAAATATTCAGTACAGTACGGAGTCATCGGCCTGCACCTTAATTACATAGCAGACGAATTGTTAATGCGTGAACATTGGTAGATGTGTACATAAATGCACGCCTGTATATACACTAACACCATCTTTATTTTGAGTTTCCACGTAGAAAGGGCGACCCTTCAGCTGTCTACCTGGTACATTACCGAACTCCGTAGTGCTAAGTGGCTGATATTATTCTCAACCCCTTCAATCACGCAGGAAGGTAAATTAATGATTAAGGCAATAAACTTGCAAGACTGGTATCAGTCCTTACATACAGGCACAAATTCTAATACAAGCAGTTTCTTGGATTTGTAAACAAAACAGCCAGCAACTATGTCCGAAATAAAATCATACCGAAGATATACAATTTGAACTACGGAGACGCATCTGCCAACCATGTAGACAATTTTAATGTCAAGTGCAATGAATCTTAATAGATAAAATAGCGACCGCGCCGTTAGCTGCAAGCACGCGTCGCTTATACATATACATGACACTTATAATGTATGGGGTTTCAAAGGTTCGCGTGTCATTATGATAGCCGTGATTGATGATACCAAACTTTCGGATTAATTACTGCTGGACAGGCTTTGGGATGAGACGAGAAATCGTGGGTAACGACCGGTGTTTAGAAAATCATGTTTAAGTAAAAGCGGTGTGATAAAACCACGTCAGGGCTTCAGGCCTATCAGAGGTTTTAGTGAAAAGGTCAATTTAAAAAGAAATGTTTTAGGTATGAATCCTTGTGTTGCGGCGAACTTTTTATTCAAACAGTTAACGGACACAAATGTTACTAATACTCGGATCACATTAATTGTCACGTGTGAGATTCAAATCTACAACACTCAACGGCTTGGCGAATGCTAGCTCGCAACGCCATCTATGCAGTTAAAATTGTAATAAAATGTATTCTATTTTAAGTATATAATTTTTATTATCTTGTAAGTGAATGGCTACTACATCAATAGTCGATTTATGAATCACTAAAACAAAATACTTATCTATAGCCAGAGACATACTACTGTTGGTATATTTTCACAGCTGTAAAGACCAGTTGTTAAAATATGTTATTGTACTGCAGAATATGTTTAAAGCATAATGCATGACAATACTGATCGCTCATTTATCATATTTCATAAAGATTCACGGCTGTTGCCCAGAGGGGGATTTTCATTTACACTAGCCCTATAAACTTAAAAATTTCATAGGTTCCTGATACCCAATACATAAGTGTCGACGGGATAGTGCAAGAGCAGAAAACAGCTGTGTCCTTAAATATGCAATATAAGGCATAAATATTGACCTCCTTGGTCTGACCTCATTGGCACCAACACCTTTATAATCTCATCGATGAACAGAATAGTGTATTACAAAATAGGCACCCGTTTTACTTGATAGGAATAGTAAAAACAACAAGCTCCTCATTTTACCAGCCGCAACGTTATCAAGCCGCAGCCGTGTAAACAGCTCACGGGGTTAACGACCGCACTTGTTATGGGATTAGTATGGGTGACAGTGGCTTATACACACCACACACTGGCTACATGTCACGTGGCAAGCTTACAACATATTTACCTTTGGTATGAAGTTGACTCGGAGAACAAATCTGAACAAATTCTTGGTATTCATTGAAATTAAACTATTATATACGGATTTTATCGCGTTGTTTATTTAACACTTTTACATAATTTAGAAACTGTTACACTACTATTCTACTATTAAGCTTTACTAATTTTCACGGAGAGATCTCTCCGTCTCTCCGTGACCATGGCTGCTGAAAAGCAACCGAAACGTCTGGGAAAGTGTAAACTTAAATATAAATAGTTTTAATAGTCTTAATAATTTAATTAGCTTAAAATAACAGTTGAATGAAATTGAATGGAATGATGAATAACATTCGCGTAAACAGAAGACAATATTAAATTCTTGGTATATAAAGATGTCGTTCTTTTTTGTCCTAGCCTGTTTCATGGTCTGGTATTGAATGTATCATTTAAAAAGGCTGCTGAGATAGTGAGGCTCGCATAACGTTACTCTGTATATCAATTAAGAATGATTAGTACAGTCTAAACCTATTCTTAGTAGACAGCGGTAGGTTGGACATGAAACCTAGCCAACCACCACCTCTAACCATCAACTATTACCACCTCTATTAATTGCAAGGATCGTGTTATCAAAAGAAATAAGAATTCTTTTGAAGGTTCACATGCCTACCTCTTTCATTCCTTATCTTTCATGCCATATTTACTTCCTTTTTCTTGGTGTGATACCTCTTACTATAAGGCGGGCAGCAAGCTCGTGTGCTGTTTTCTATTGGTTATGTGTCATACTAATTACAATGTACGAGTATGTCTGCAGGGCCTTATGTTAATTCCTCTAAGTTGCAAAATGTTCTAAATGAAAAGACAACAATGACTATTGTAATTAGTTTACTTAAAATATTTTACACCAAAACGATGCATTAAAGTACTTTGACATAGCAGCGGTCTCATACAACTCTCATAAAGTTTATAACTATAGCCAGCTTATCTTTAAAGTTGTGCGTCATCCCATCATCCTGCAGGCAGAATGACATTTATCTCCTGAGTAACTTTTAACTTTTAGTCGGACACTTTGAGAAAGCCTTAAATTTTCTTCCTTGTGGCCACGACGTCAGTAATAAAGCATTTTCTTGTTATATGAGTCACAAAAAGTACGGTCTAAGTGTAAAGATGTATGTTACAAATATTCCTATCGGATAGCGAAAACGTCACTTTTTTTGTAGATATGCGTTCTAACACGATGTCTTCAATTTACATAATAATTTTTGACATTATAATTTATGTTCTTCTTCTTAGCGTGTCAATGGCAACAGTTTTTAAATGCTTTTAGCCCAGTGCTCGGCAACGCGAATTCCATTAGGCATTGCTTACTATCTTGGTATCTCATCAAGCGTGCACAAATCTGTGCTTGTGTGGGGCACGTCAGCAAATAACCCATTATCTGTTGGAGATGCACTGCAGTCGCACTTACTTGCACTTGGTTCGATATATACCTTGATATATTATCTTTAGATTTGCCAGCCTGGGTACGTAACCTATTTAGTGCCTTCCAGGTTGGCCATGGAAGTTTATATCCCGCAGGTAACATTTCTGATTTTTTAATGTTTATAAGTGTTAAAATTAAAACAGTACATCTTAATCCTCAAAAATTTATTTACTCACAGATAAGTCTTGTGGCGTAAGCATTAGAATTATTACTGAGGTTTTCTGTTAGGTAATTCTCAGTAGCAGCACGCAGTCTGGCAATGTGCCTTGTGGTAATAGGCTCCATATTACGTAGAACCGAAAACATAGCTCACCAACCTTGCCAAGGCCTCCCACGGTGTGATTTTGCGGATTACTCCGGACGTGCTCGCACAATGTTAAGATAGTGTGTGAAGTATGTGTGTATCCTTTATAATGATTGTATGACTATACAGAAAATTGGTATAAGAGTTAAACGGTCTAATGCAACACCTCTTTATACCTATCAAAGTCCTTAGAAGCTAAACTGAAAACTATTACCAAAATAGAGAGTCAGCCGTGCTAACCATTGATGAGTATTTTCCCATGATGTATAGCATATATATATGTATACGTTCATTGGCAATTCGACCATGAATTCATAATCCTTTACAATGTTCTTGCAATTAACAACTTGGGGTTTCGTTTGTGCATTAATTATGATCGGTAGCCGTAATTCTGTTATATCAGTGATCAATGTCTGAGGCGAATGTTTCAAACTTAAACTAGTCTGTATCTGTACGATTTGCGTGTTTGCTCTACAAGTTTCGGTTAACGAAGATGTTGAATTGGTGTTTAGGTTCGTGACTACGGTGTACCTAATCGGTTTTATAACTTCGTTGTTTGGTTAAATTAGTAATATTGAATTGGTTCAAGTGCGAACTGATTTATGAAATTATGATTATCTGTAAGGTGTCAATAAAAAGAGTGAGTTATGCTGTGTCGTGAGCAAGAGAACTAGTAGAAATTTTCTCTTGTGCTGGCAACACAGCGGCCTTTCGGCAGTATCTTTGCAAGGTCAGCTAGTGAATCTCCTGGTTTTCTCAGTTTTCATCACCCTGACCGTACTTCTGGTACCTTAGAAGCTTATAAAACAAACGTACCCTGCCAAAATTATTGTCTCCTGTCATTTCGGACTATTTGTATTGGAATTACATAGCATAATTGACAAATTTACCGTACCATACCACGACATGTATGTATGGCATTGTTATGAAGATCATGAATGACTACAAGAGTTTATTTTAAATTATAGCTTTTAAGCTTTCGTGTTTTTTTAGAAATAAATATGTTTTCTTTCTTTCTAATTTTAATTTTATTTTGGATTTGTAAAGTCCCATGGTAGACTAATATGACACATTTTTAATGTATTTTGTTTTGTCTATTCCAGAGCGCGTCGGAGTCGTCGGCGGGCGCGGGCGGCGGCGGCACGTCGGGCGGCAGCGCCCGCGTGTCCTCGCGCTCGCGGGCCTCCGAGGAGCCACACATTGGTACGTACAACATGCACTAATTATCTGAACAGATGCTCAGGTAAGGTCTACCATAAAATCGGTAGGAAGATCCCTTTCGATTTTATGGCAGACCTTCCATTGGGTTGCGATGTCAAAACACTGTATGATTATAGTCCTCTAACGGTAACCTTGATAAAGTAATTGTAATGTGTGGAAGAACATGGTGACGATTATTTAATAAATATATAACAACACTGTATCGATGATTGATGTCAATTACATGTTTGACTGGATTTGATATAGACGGCTGTTTTATATCGATTAGAACCATAAGCGTAGCTGGTTAGGGGCGGTTGGAGGCGTATAGTGAAAATAAAGCTTGTTACTAATTATTGAAAAATTATATTCTATTTAATTTCTAATAGGCATTTATACCTACGCTTATGCTATATGCGTGTATCCTGACGGTTTTCTCGAAATAATTATATATTTAAATTAGAGTCTCGATCTAGACCAGTAAATACAATTAAGTTTACATTTGTCATTTATCTTAATTTAAGAGAATACCATTTACGTTATTTATGTCACTGAGTCTAGATACTCTGTTCACATGTCCATCCAGCTCTTTGGAACGCACATCGCTAGTATACTACTACGCATTCGCTTTTTACAAAGACGCCCCGCTCATTATATTGTATGCAGAGATAGCTGTTAGTAACAACTACACAAGCGATACAATGAAATGACACTTGGAGGTCGTACTGACTACGCTTGCCGTCCGAAATGATACGCATATTACACGTCTCTAGTAAAAGAGCAGCGCGCGTCTCAATGTGCTCTGAGCCAAGATCCATGTTTAAGAATGACGGTAGCATTTTAACATGGTACTCGGTTAAGTATGAGGGCATTACAAAGTGGATGTAGCGATCGATGCGGCTCGGAGCCTCTTGTTGACCCATTTACATAACTTTTAAAACTCGCTCCCGGGGGAACAACTACTGTGAATTAATTTCCTTTTTTTTTCTCAGTATACGGCTACTTGAAACAGTTGTTAATAAAGCTGCCTGTGTAACGTATAAGGGATAAATTGAAATTAAACACTTTATACGGATTTTCTCGCGTTGTTTATTTTACTTTATAACACTGTTATTACATAATTTTGAAAACTCTAACACTACTATTATTTCTTATTATTTTATTTATTATTATTCGACGTTTCAAAGTGCAAAGTGTAAACTCAAAACTCAAATATAAATAGTTTTAATTAAAAATATATAGCTTAAATAGTAGTAAAGTTCAATAATAGTAGTGTTAGAGTTTTTCAAAATTATGTAATAACAGTGTTATAAAGTAAAATAAACAACGCGACAAAATCCGTATAAAGTGTTTAATTTCAATGTATAACATTCGCGTAAACATAAGACAATATTATGTATAAGGGATAAGATTAAAAAGGTTTTTTTCGTACTACAAGGTGGGCTAACATGCTTACGGCTCGCAATGAAAGCGGTGACTGTAAAAAGGGAATTAATTATACACAGCCCTTCAAAAAAGAGTAGTTCTACTGTCTGCTCATAAGACAGAGATTATACCAGTTCTGCTGATAGCACAGCTTCCCCTTAAGCCTAGAGGCTTACTCACCGCAGGAACTAAGCAAATACTTGTTTGCCTGTGGTGTGCGATTTTGTGTGCGATTTTCGCCAGTCAGGTTACTCTAGATCGATCAAAAACCAAAATTTACGCGAACAAAAAGCGCGCTGCATTCTCCTTCTTTAAATGTATCTATACTATATAATAAATACAGAAATACTCTGGCGATTTGTAACCTTTTCACAGCTAAATCTAGCAATAGATTTTGTTAAAATTTTTACCTTTACCTCACATGCAAATGAAATGTAGGCTAACAGCTAGTAAACCTATAAAAAAGGCTGTTATTTTTTTATTACACATCCATAAATAGTTCTAGTTTTGTGGTATTAATGTGGCCTTGTATAATGTTTTCAGGAAAGTACAAGCTTCTAAAGACAATCGGCAAGGGCAACTTCGCTAAAGTGAAGCTAGCGAAGCATGTCCCCACCGGCAAGGAGGTCGCCATCAAGATCATTGACAAGACGCAACTCAACCCTGGATCACTGCAGAAGTTGTTCAGAGAGGTTAGTTAGTTACTTAGTTGGACGTGTGTTCTCCACACTTAGCCCCACAATTGGGCCACTGTGCAAAAGTGATCGACGGGAAAAGTTGTTCAGTTACTCAGTCCGCCTCAGCTCCATCCAGAAACGTAGTGGGGGACCGATGTTGCGCAGTATATCATTCATAGTTTCTGGACTGTTTAGTAGTTCCGCCAGTAGGTTGCTCACGCTTTTACAATGAAGGAGCAAGTGAACCTGTGTTAATTCGGTCTCCATGCAGCGTCTACATAAGGGTCTGTCTGCATATGTTGAAAAGGTGTTTGTTGAGTGAGCAGTGGCCTGATATTATACCAGTCCAGTTCAGAAAGGTATCAAATCGCCTTCTTTATAACTCTTCGACATTAATGTTGAATTGCTAGGATAGCATACTGGTTCAAGTTCGCCACTGCCATTGCGTCAAGTGTCTGATACACTTGTCTTGTATGTATGCGTAGAGACAGGACCAAAAATTGTATAACCTAGTTTGTGCCGAGATTGGTTGTTAAAAGAAGTTTGATAGCATGGATGGCGTCGGGTTAAGTAGTCGCCTCGCCACTACTATCACATCGAGTGTTGTGGGTTCGATCCCCACACGGAACAAAAAATTGTCGGTTTGCAAATGATGGTTCCGAGTATAGGTGTTTTTTGTGTCTGTTGTATGAATATTAAGTCCCCCGCAACAAAGAATTATACAAAAAAGTGGTAGCATAGATATCTTTTGACTCTCATACCTGTTACGTAGAGTAAGCGTAAGTTAAGACGTTTGCTCGACGAGTAAACGACCAGCGCGAGCCATCCCCGCAGTTACCATGTATGACTAGACATTTGCTACTGCACACAAGCAAAACTAAACAAACAATGACTGGCAAATTTAAAGTCTATGTGATCAGTATTTTATAAATAGTAGATATTTTCGGGTAGAGACTATGGATACCCAAGAGAACAGCATACAATACAATAATTCAAGCCATTTTTTAAAAGAAAGTCAGCTGCCGCACTAGGAACAATTTTTGTATCGCGGGAGCCATTACAAATTTTCAAACTACGGATACAAAGAACATCCTGACTCGGAACAATAATTTGTGGATCACACAATTTTTTGTCCCGTGTGGGATTCAAACCCACAACAGTTGGCACAGTAGCGAGGCGACCACTTTAGCCACTACGCCATCAGTGCAATCAGAAGAAGAAGAGAAGTCTTTTAGACCTTAATTTGATTTGTTTACAAACCTTGTAAATAAATATCTTAAAGCAGAACATGTAATAATATGTTAATACGGAAGAGAAGGTGATATATGAAATTCATTTGAAAATACTACTGGATGTAATGTTCTAACATGTCACTGAATGGTGTTGCAGGTGCGGATAATGAAGATGTTGGACCATCCGAACATCGTGAAGCTGTTCCAGGTCATAGAAACTGAGAAGACGCTCTACCTCGTCATGGAGTACGCGTCAGGAGGCGAGGTAAGCCATCTTACTTTATATTGTATCCATTCGTGACTCGGTGATCATATAAAGCATCAGGGACAATTAGAATCGTAGTAGGAACGGGTAATAAGTACCCTTAAACTTGAGTTCTTACTTCTTTAGAACTTTAATTTGTATATATTCCGAACGGGAAAACGATCAAATAAACAATACAGCTTCCTAACTACGCAAAAATTTGTTTAATTATGCATTAAAAATACTGCTTGCTGGATAAAAATACATAATTATTGATGTATTTTACCAATATTGGCATCATGATCATTGATCATTAAACCATAGACATTAGGTGGTTTCTGTTTTACTAAAATATTATATGGCAACATGTAGATAGATATTATAAGATAAATAATGAAAAAACACAAGCTTGTATTTAAATATAACAAATAAAAAATTGGCTCCAATATTAGACAACGGGTCTTAATCGAGTTAGTATATCTATATGTTCTTCTTTAAATCTATATATTACTACGTGAAGCAAAAACTTTGTACCCCTTTTTACGAAAATTGCGCGGATGGAGGAGTATTAAATTTAGCACAGTTAGTTTATATGTAGAAGTAGGGGCGAATTCTAATATTTTATAAAATATGCATTAGAAATACATTAAACTAATGAAAAAGCACTACACACAACCATGCATTTTACACAAGCAGTTGAATCGCGTTCGTAGTATTTCATTTGCATTGTTCGGTTGACTTCGTAGAATGCTTCGTAACTATGGTTACATACATATGTATGTGGAGTAGGTGACTAAATGAAATGTGATTATAAGGGTATTAAGTTATATACAATAAAACTTTAATAACGACCAAATTTAAAATTTTAATAAATTATGGGTGAATTTCGACCACTTGGCGACCACTAGTAAAATTAAATATGTTTTACTGCAATAATTGCCTAATATTGTATTATCTGGTCGAACTGTAGGACAATTTATACTAATATTATAAAGAGGAAAGCTTTCATTTTTTGTTTGATTGTTTATTTGTACGGATTTAATTCGGAAACTACGCAACTGATATTAAAAATTCTGTCACCATTAGAAAGCTAGATTATTACCAAGTAACATAGGCTCTATTTTATTTAAAAAACAAGCATTATTATTACCAACATAACCTACTTTTACGCGAAACGTAGCGAAGCCGCGGGCTAAAGCTAGTTTCGTATAAAATAATTATTATGAGAAAGACAGGATGACAGGAAGAACAAAAAGAAAATAGTGACATTCTTATGAGGATTTCATATATTATTGCAGCTTCACTTTACAGTAGACCCCCGGTAATCCAACAAACGTTTTGGAGGGCGGTCTCGGACTATCGAATTTGTCCGATTATAAAGTACTGTCTTAGACTCCCAACCCGTGGAGTTAAACCCGGCTTATATATCAGCTACCGCCGGGCAGGAGGGGTAGAGGGGCGCCACCCACCACACCGACTCGCGCGCAGCCGTCATGGCGCGAGCGGTCCGCGTGACAGTAGGTTGTATGCGACAAATCACAAATCAAAGTAATAAGATTCTATTTGAACTACAACACGTCAAGCGCTATTGCGATGCGCTATGATGGCGCATACAGGCGCAACCTGTTCAATAATGCATTATATTAGTGAAGATTTGCCGAAATAAATGTTACGTACAATAATAGCGGATTAGACAGAGGCCGGATTACCGAAGGTCCACGATATTTTCTTTGTGTCTGTAGATACGAGTTATGGTGTAGTTGTTAATATAACAATGTGTTGTCGTTGTCAGGTGTTCGACTACCTGGTGCTGCACGGCCGCATGAAGGAGAAGGAGGCGCGCGCCAAGTTCAGGCAGATCGTCTCCGCAGTGCAGTACTGCCATCAGAAGCGGATCATACACAGGGATCTTAAGGTAACATACAAACGACTTGTCTTATGTTTATGCGAAAAAGAACATATAGCTGATGTTAAACACCAACGCTCGTTGAAGTCTGCTGTGTGTGAACATGTGCAACAGGGGACCAACCACTACCTACGATTTGACAAACCACATATACTCGCAAAAGAACATCGATTCCTACCAAGGATGCTTCGCGAGGCTATTGAAATTAAAAAACATCCTAATTTCAATAGAGAGGATGGTTGGAATGTACCACCAGCTTGGGATCAAGTCATTCAAATAGTCAAACCCAAGAAGAAGCAAAACACAGCTAGACTTCATGATACTTTGAGCTCATTCTGCGTAAATAGGAACACCAAAGATTAAATTATGTTCGGGTACTTTAAAATAACTAGCTACACTTCAGAACGTTGGGACAACTACCATCTTAGTCTCCCCGTGAACATGGCTGCTGTAAAGCAACCGAAACGTCGGGGCAAAGTGTAAACTTAAATATAAATAGTTTTAATTAGAAAATATATAGCTTAAATAGTAGTAAAATTCAATAATAGTAGTGTTAGAGTTTTCAAAATTATGTAATAACAGTGTTTAAAGTAAAATAAACAACGCGATAAAATCCGTATAAAGTGTTTAATTTCAATGTACAAACGACTATCGTTTAAACTCCAGACTATTAGCTAATCATTCTATGTGCACAGACTCAGGTCTTTGTCCGCGAAGGGCTAGAAAATATGGCATGTCTAGCCTTTTCGTTTTTAAGATTGCGCCGAGCGTAAGACACGATTGGACTGAATGACTGAGCTCGATATTGAAATTTACGCGCGGCCGCCATAGTAAAATTGTATGGCGGATTTAAAGTGCTTTTTTGATAAATATATGGGACGGACAAATTGTAATATAACTATTTATGTTTCGTTTGCTGTAAAATAGGATAGATTTCAACTATTATAATCTAAAAATCACGTAACACGAGCTTACCGTTTTGCATTTTTCGTGCAGATTCACGTAATTTTGTAGGTGAAAATATTAATTATTTTAAGTATTTTACACGGAGTTATTGTAAACACATTAATTTTTATGGTAAATGTATATTTTATATTTGTATTAAACAAAAAGTGTTGACCACCTGTTTTGGCACAATTCGCTCGGCGCAGTTTTAAGTCCCACATCACAGGGTCGAGCCTCTTACTATCTGGGCATATTTTAAGAATTCGTGGTGCTACTATAACTTTTCTAGATGAAAGCCCAAAACCAGTTCGCGAGATCCAGGAATGGAGCTCAGTTAAAGTAAGAAAAATGGTCTATAAATAATTCGAATCAAATCAAACGTCAAGGTTACACTAAATTATACTATGAATTTTTGCGTTTACCTGTTGCCACGTTCAGCAAAGTAAGGGCGTAGATCTAATGCACCAATTATTCACCATGTTTGCTCATATCAACGTGATCACATGTCCACCTTGTTCATACTTTATTTAAAGTATTATATATATATAAATAATACTAAACATATATATATGTTACTGGCTGTCCCGAGAGAAGGTGCCCAGTACAAATGAAAAAAGAAAAACATACCTAAACCATTGTCGATTCCACTTGAACACACACAAAAATTTCATCAAAATCAGTGCAGCCGTTTAGGAGGAGTTTAATTACAAACACACGCACAGAAGATTTATATATATATATAAAGATATACATGCATTTGAATTGCAGGCAGAGAATCTGTTGCTGGACGGCGAGATGAACATAAAGATAGCTGACTTCGGTTTCTCCAACGAGTTCACACCGGGAGCTAAGCTCGATACGTTCTGCGGCAGCCCTCCATACGCCGCGCCTGAACTCTTCCAAGGTACAACTATACACCTAGTTTAACACTCAGCTACTTTACACCATTGTATTACTTCTACATCTCAACCGAAAGACGTCCACTGCTGGACATAGGCCCTCCCTACTGGACATAGGCCTTCCCCAAGGTTTTCCACATAGACCGGTGTGTACTACTTATTTACTCTTAATTAGCAGCGAAAGCGCCAATTTATCAGATTTGCGATCGAGAGTTTCAGAGTTTGACTTCCACTCATTGCACTACGCATGTGAATCACCGACTTGTTGTGTTAGGAAACATAAGCATTTAGCAGTAATTTGTAAACCAAATTGCCAAACCTGTTTTGTTTAATATTTTATAAGCGTTATTTTTATAAGTAAAACTAAGAACGGCGATGAAGCGTCGTGTCTTCGATTGCAGCAATTCAATTAACGTCGAGAATTTCTTCTTCAAATTTTAATGGAGGAAATAATAACAGTACTGTACTAGTCATGAAAAGACTTAGTATCTTGAAAAAACTTATGACGTTATCTAATTTATCACTAAAATTCAAGCTAATTTTCATACCACTAAATTGTAAAACACATATAGGTACTAAATATAGGTAGGTATTTACTTTAGTATCGCAGCAAAACGCATGTCTGACCTGCCTGATAGTGACCGTAACCAATTTGCTACGTTCCTGGCATATTTCTCTTGCCTCTTTCATAACATTCTTGATGTCTACTCATTGGTTTAGTTCTTATCTGGACCTAGAACTAACTGTTACCAAGTGTTAAGCTGGATAATATTGAATCTTGAATATAATATGTAACGTGTTTATTGTTGATAGGCGCCAAGAAATAATCAAACATCTCGTGCTTCATTAACTCTAAAATACATTCTTCATCTACACTTATTATTTTAGAATACTCGTAATATGACCATTTTCCAGAAATGTTCTAATTTGATCAGAGAATTGACACTAATTCCGACTCTTATGTTGTATGATAGATTACTCTTTCATGTAAATACGTAATGTGTGTATTGAATATTGCAGGCAAAAAGTACGCATACCGCGTCTTGTGCTTCTTTAACTCTGAAACACATTCTTCATCTACACATAGGTACTAGCAACCTGGCCATTTTCCAGAAAAGTTCCAATCTGGTCCTAGTACTGACTCTGATTCCGACTCTTACGTTGTATGATTGATAACTTTTGAATGTTATTATATAACATGTAAATTGTTGTTTGCAGGCAAGAAGTACGACGGTCCGGAGGTGGACGTGTGGTCACTGGGTGTGATCCTGTACACGCTGGTGTCGGGCTCGCTGCCCTTCGACGGCTCCACGCTAAGGGAGCTCAGGGAGCGGGTGCTGCGCGGCAAGTACAGGTACATGCACATACACACACGCACACACACCATACTCAAACAGACACACACATACAGAGAAAGAATTAGAATAGCCGTAATATTCATAATATTAGGCAATCAAGATGGTCTTTTGCACCGCCACAAAACACGGGATTTCATCCCAGCCATCTACTATGGCACGCAGCAGTGGCTGGAAATACCTTTCCCAAGATAAGCCACAACATACAGCCTCTTAATCCAGTCATCTTCTTAGTAAATAGTCCATCTAGCCTAGAGATCTGCTACTTTTAACAATATGCTGTCTCCATTCTAGGATTACTTTGCTATAATGGTCTTTCGTCTTGCAGCAAATTGACTAGCCTTTAAAAACTTAAACTTGTTCCGGTGATTATGCTTTTTTGGCTGATGCCATATGTTACTAAATATTTATTCTATACTTAGCATAATAAGGTTATCCTTATTATGCTAAGTATTCTATAAATATTTAGCAACATCAACCGCAAACATGATTGATGCCTGATGATGATGAATTAATCATTCTTTCTTATTTTTTTAGTAAAATCGAAATACACTTGATTTTTTTTATATTATGAGTGAATCATTGTTAACATATCATTTATCAGAGTTTATTTAATGGATCTTGTTTTTTACAACTACTTTTTCGATTGTGACGATAATTCATTTAACAGCTATTTTGTAATCTTTGAACTCATGCATGCTCACTTAAATCTGACACTAAACCGTATCATAACGTAATGTTCCAGAATACCATTCTACATGTCGACTGACTGTGAAAACCTACTCAAGAAATTCTTAGTGTTGAACCCAGCCAAGAGGGCGTCCCTCGAAAGTATAATGAGGGACAAGTGGATGAACACAGGCTACGAGGACGATGAGCTTAGGCCTTACGTGGAACCGCAACAGGACTTCAAAGACCATAAGCGGATAGGTGAGAGAGCATACAGTATGTACTGTTTTATTCTATTTAGGTCGTGTCCACATGTAGCGTCAACTTTGCTTCTCAACTATACGTAAGCTATCGTATCTTAAAGGCATCACAATACATAAAAAATATTCGATGATAATTGTAACATTTTGTTTTGAGATGGTAAGCGTACAGTTGGCTCGCGTATTTTACGCTACACGTGGGCAGTTCCAATGATATGAACATTGAATGAGGGTTAAGGGTACTTGTGGGTTATAACCATTTAAATTGACATGTTGAGTCACTGAATTGCTAGATTAATATAAAATTTTATAAAAATATAGATTTGGGTTATTAAAATGCCTGATATAAATAAAAAATGTAGCTATTAGATTTGATATCGTTCCATATTTATATATTGAATATTTGGGACTAGAATATAATTTAAAGTATATCATCACTTTCACCTACCATTAGTAATATTTAAAACTAAACCTTAACTACTATAATATTACTATTTAACCCAAGCTTTGACAGTGGTAAATCACACACCATAGCATGCTATAGCACATGTTATTTTTAAGCTAATATACTAACTGCTATTTAAATTTTGCTAATAAACATATTGGATAATGTATGATTTGGTAAAAAAATGTTGTCTCTTGTATTCCATGCGAACTATTGGCACAGCGCAAGTTGGTACGTCCGCAGGGGGTTGAGTTATGTGTTATGTGTTGTATGTGGGGATGCAATGTAATTCTGTCTTATTGTTCTTGAGGCTTTTATATTATAAACTGCATTTCTTTTCGCTGATGTTTTGTGTTGAGTTTTCGCCGTGGTAAATTACGAATCGAGTTAGCGTGACTATATAATTGTTTTCTATCTAATAATATATTTTTATATTTGCGGCCATATATTTGACTGCACGGATGGTGTAGTTGCGCCACTGCGCCGAGTGTTGTGGGTTCGAATTTCACACGGGAAAATACTTTGTGTGATCCGCAGATGGATGTTCCGAGTCTGAATGTTCTTTGTGTCCATTATTTGAATGTTTGTAAAGTACCCCGCGACACAGGAACAAGTGCGGCAAAAGTATTTTAAAAAAAGAAGCTGTTTCATAACCTATCTAAACAAAATAATGAACATGTTACTTTTAGATTATTTTTTTGTGATATGTAGATAATTAAGTAGTACCTCTATAACGGACAAGTAGTTTTAAAAGTTTTGGCTGTAAATGTCAGTAAATATTGTCTGAATATGTGTAATTTGTCATTTGTCAGTAATTATGAATTGTTTCTTACTCTATTTTGGCTTGATAAGGCTATTGTATAGAAAATTGCCTTATTATAATTTACCACGGCTAAATAGAGGCAGAAATCTATATTTTAAAAAGCTATTGTAGCTGTATTTTCTTTGTATATAGTAAGACAGAATTATTATTTTTATTTGCGTTTAATTGGTGTTATTATTAACTAATAAAATTATAATTTTAATGCACGCAATTTAACTGCTTTTTAACCCTAATGTAGGCAGTATTGTATAAAGCTTATTTTTAATTATTATTTTTGTGCTTATTGTCTCGTGAAGCATATTATATGCGATAGCGTGTTATATTAGTGCTATATTAAGCTGTTGCTTTTTGTATATTGAAATTTAGTCGATACTGTACGATGGAATCGATTTTGTTGCAAATCTCACTATATCTATTACTTCAAAATGTGTTTCTCTTGTTGCTGTTCTGGCGTAAGCTTGTGCTTATGTGAGGACGATCGTGAGGTCGCGAGTGTTGGGTAACGGCAATTCATGAAGGCTCGACGAGAAAAGCTTTGCTGATCGTGATGTCCTAAATATAACTGGCGGGTATAAATGTGGGATTAGTTCATCTTTGCTTATCCTGTTGGGGATGTGTCCTAATATATGCTAATTTATCCTTTGTGTTCATAAAGGTATCCAGTATGCAATCGCTTTCTATAGATAAAGGTGCCCTTGAACATACATACACCTCTGTGAGAGTCACAATATTAACCTATAAAGAGTAATTGTTAATACTTTTCTATTGTTGACTAGCTTCTTTCGGCGGCTTCGCTCGTATGTCATTAAAACATATCATATCTTAATCAGGAATAGAATAAATCTTTCTTTTAAAGTTAAGTTCAGTAACGTTATTTGTAATTTGTGAGATATAATATCTCACAAATTATTACAAATAAATTTTACCTTTTAATAATATTAGTATTAAAACGTTGTAAAGAAATCTTGAAAAAGGTGTTTGCTATTTTAAATTCAGTGAGAAATACAAAAGAAAACAAACCATTTTAAGCTGTTAAAATATATCATTTAAAGTAGCCTTGGAATAACATGCAAGAATGGTAAAATTTAAAATAGTCTGTAAATCGCCAATATAAAAAAATAAACTGGCTTTAACCGCCCATGCTTCGCTGTGGCTCAGTTTATATTTGTTGTTGGTTCTAGGAAGGAACTTCGGGATAAAATGCATATCAATAATCCTTTTTTATAATTATACATGTGACGTTATGTAAAAAAACAAGTCAATCCAACGAGTTATTTCTGAGTTATAGCGAAACGGCGTTATAAGGTTTTTAATAGATCGGCAACGCGCAAGTGATGCTTCTGGTATTGTAGGCGTCCATAGGCTACGGTGACCACTTACTATCAGGTGGGCCGTATGCTTGTTTGCCACTTTAGTAGTATAAAGAAAACAACGGAATCCATAAATATAGTGAGATTTAAGTCTTAGAACAGTATCGATTACTATCGTCCAGTTATTGACCTTACACAACTACCCAAAGGATGGGCACCACTGGATGGTTCTTTTTGACAATGAGAACAAGTACTGGATCGGGAATGGAAACCAATAACTACACAAGTTTTGAGAGGTGCAATAAAATAATGTTAAACTCCAGTATATATAAACATTTATAATAATTAGTTATGTGTACGGTTGCATTCGAATAAAGCCCGGTTCTTACGAATCGTTTTAGAATTTTTGAAACTTATTCTATGAAAAATATGTCAAAATGTAACTGTCCGTGGTTAAAAGAACTCGTTTCTTGGTATTGTAATTGGACTTAATTTGATAAAGCTACATAAATATGAGCGTTGCGTCGTTGACCATTCGTAGGCATCGCGTTGTGAACAACTATTCGATTTATGTTATTCGAATATGATTCGAATACAATTAAGCATATTATTAATAGTAATGCCTTTTTATAAATCTTATTTTGGAGTGTAACATTATTTATTATTACAGGATTTATGAGTACCTACGGTATTACAGGATCGCAGCAAGTGGGAACTCGTAATCTATACCAACCCTCTTAGTTATAGGCGTGTGTCTTTGCCCAAAAGTTGGCAAAGATCTAAGTCATTTCATATTACGATTGAGAGAATTTGTTGGAACTGATGCGAGGGACGTCAAATTGTTCGAAAGCTATGTACTTTAAAAATAACTGATTTGCAATTACTCTACATAATATAACTATTGAAGAATTTACGTATACACCCGTATAATACTGGTTATATTTTATGGTCGTAAAGTAAAGGCAAAAAAAGCATCATCAGCTAAAAATATATGCAATTATTTGAAAGGTCATTAAAAATTGTGTTTTTTTGTTTTGTCATGGAAATATACAATTCTTATCTTATTTTAGTAGTTTGCAGGAAGACCATATTTAAAATATTGTTGGTGTTAATTATTATTTTTATATAAGATTTAACAGTTTTATATTAGTCACAGGACCCACTACGACCTTAAAATATGACCAAACTTTATTGCTATACGCTGTATACCACATAAACCCACAACAAATTGTCTAAATTCCTTATATATCTGCATTCGATATATAAAACGTATATGTAACTACTTATATAAGTGTATAGTAACACGGTGTGTGTATGTTGGTACAGAGGCGCTAGTCTGTCTGGGGTACAACCGACAAGAGATCGAATACTCACTAGCCGAGGCCAAATACGACGATGTGTTCGCCACATATCTGCTGCTCGGAAGGAAAAGTACCGACGTAAGTTATACTATTTATTTTTACTTCTATATGGTTATGTCTATGGTTTCGACCAAATGAGTTCAAATTAAATCAGAGGATACGTGTATTCATATAGGTCACAATGTACCTATTTAGTGGCTACGTTTACGAGTTGCCATGTTTAGCTAATTAAGGGCGTAGAACCTATTTAATAAAATATAATTTTACTAGCGCTCGGCCTCGACTTCGCTCGGGTTGAACGTAAAATATTGTCTGCCCCTATCAGGAATAAAGTACCTTTCAACTAGTGACTACAACTATTTGATCGGCCTCAATTATAAGTTTACGACGAATGTGGCATTTTTGTATTTACAAAAATTATCTAAGTAGCGGTACACCATTAAAATAAATGATACAGTGTAACTAAGATTTCATGCCTGTGCACGATGTGATTATAATGTCACTCCGGTGCTACGGTGTGAATATATTGTCACTCTTGTGGTACGGTGAGATAATAATGTCACGCCTGTGCTGCGGAGTGGCTATATTGGCACTGTCGCCTGTTGGACCTGTTGCAGCCGGAGTCGGACGGCAGCCGCTCGGGCTCGTCGCTGTCGCTGCGCACGGCGGCGGGCGGCGCGCAGGCGCCCTCCGCGCCCTCCGCCAACGCGCACTCAGGTATGCTCCTGCACCGCCCTCTAGCGTACGCCCGACACTCACTACTTTGTACAACACGGGAATTAACATGACCATTTCGGCTACTAAAATCTAATATGAATGACAAATATAAAACATAATTATTTTGTGTTATCTCCTAACTATATATCGACGGAGATAAACGAGTATAATAATAAATTTTCTTCTTAGTAGTTGAATTATTGAATTAATTCCCGTGTCAAACTTGATAAAAGAATATAAGCCATTAACATAATCATTAATAAAAGCAATAGCAAAAAAACAGTCAAAGTACCATTTTTGTACTTTACTGTTAATGAGAAAACTATTGTAATAATATAAATATTACAAAATATACAAAGCTGTATACACGCAACATCATTGCTTTTATTATTATATAACATTTAAAACTCGCATATTTATTTATAATCGGGGGCTACTCATTAAATTCATTACAGTAAATACATTCAGTTTTCTCATAATTTCCACAAAAAATATTTTGTCACATCTGTGACATTATACTTTTAGTAGATAGATATGAATACATATTTGTCACGGATGAACGACGTGAGAAATATATCAAAATGCTTTTAAAAGCTTAGGTTGTTCTGGATTAGCTTAAGCTTTACTATAACTGGGTGATCATTTCCATTATATTCAAAAAATGCGATATTTTTTACCATTTGTAATGTCCAGTCAATTATATATGACAACTACTTTATTTCAAACTTGAGACGCGAGAAAGTTAGGATTTGTCTTGACTTGTTTATGCATCACCATTTATATCTGTAATAATTATGTTATGACAAAGTTTTGCATGCGACTAAGTGAGGTCCAATCTTTATAATTATGTTCAATTAGATTCTACTCGCGTTAATAAATGTCTGTCTCTCGGGAACAGTACTTTTGTTGTGGATGCTTGCTCACACTGTCTTTTAATGTAACAATGTCACAAATTTCTGATTGTGACATTGATTAAAAATATTGTCATATATTTTTGTCCGAATGAGTAGGATCATTTTAAAAATACTGCTTTTTATTATTATTATTGTGTATTGTGTGCTTTGACCTGTCGCATATCGATCACAACCGTTATCTTTTACTAATACAACCATAGTGTGCGTCTTTTGTCTACATTCATTTGATTTTGGGGTTTAATTAATTGTTTGAAAAGATCTGAGATAATCTTGTTGTGTATGTAGTTGTTGGAAATCTTTTGTTTTTTTGGGATATCAGAGTTTTACTCTTGTAATTTCCATTACTATTAATAGAAGAATTCGGGTTTCCATACTCATTATGTGTCCACCTAGAATAGTAGACCGTGGGTAAAGAATATATTATAAAATATTCGACTAATATGTCATACTGGAAAATTATGTTATTAAAATGATCACTACAACTTCACGATGGATACATATTGGGGGTATGCTTAGCAACGGTTGATTAAGTTAGTAAGCCTGCGTGTGTTGCGAAGCGAAGTCGGGTAGAGTAGGTAGGGTCGGTTGTGATCGGTTGGCGCACTCCGCTAACGGGTTGGGCGCTAGGAGCGGGCGCAGGCGCGGGCGCGGGCGCGGGCGGCGGCTCGCCCTCGCACCGCGGCGTGCAGCGCTCCATCAGCGCCTCCGCGCGCCCCGCCGCCTCCCGCCGCGCCTCCTCCGGCGCCGACGTGCTGCGGACGCAAGGTACACGCGCGCACACACCCACACCCACACCCACACCCACACCACATGTACAAACCAGTATATCCCCTCATATTCAAATTTCTCCTCAATCTTAAAACACGTATCTAAGTACTAGTGAATATTTGTTTGAAGGCCTTCCAATAAAGGCAAGTATTTAGCGATAGCAAAGATTGAATAAATTATAGTAGTGTGTAACGTGTTATAATAGTATAAAACATTCCTAATTGATAAAATACGCATTTAGTCAAAAATATGTCTACAGTATTATGGTACATGTATTTAATTATGATTTAATTTTATAATTATTGACAATTTGTCACAAATTTGTGACATTAATAGTAATCGAACTTTTTCTTACTTAGTGACACACATTTACACAATACAGTAAATAAACAGCAATTATGCTAGCATTCAAGAATTAAACATAGACATCAAGAAATTCTCAAAGAACACAATTTTTTTTAATAATCTTTTATTTTATCTGTATTGCAGATACGTTTTCAAAGTTACATATTTTTCTACATTGCTAAGAAAACAGTTACTTACGTATTCTATTAAACACCATTAAAAGCGTGTCTTTGAAAATGTTCTGTTAACCCGGTATACTAAAATAATCAGTGTTGCTTAATGTACAGCCTAGTATATTGTTACTAACATAATTGTTTTTTCACACATTGAAACCATTTTCTAACCCAAAATGAAAAGTTGGTAATTGGCATCATACAAACTTGCTTTTCTTCCGCATATCATGGGTGTTTGGATACAAAATATTAACAGAAAATTGGGGAAGTAAATCATCGTTCTAATGGATCTACACACCGATAATCTCTATCAAAAGAAACTACAACAAATAGTATAAAAATTACTCTGCGTGAGTAAGGCTTCTATCACTAAGAGATATAACATTAGTGGTACTTTCATATTAGCTTATAAGACTAGCTATTATTAGACAACGAAATGTTGCAATTTGTAATACAATGCTGCAATACTAAAACTGAGTAATGAGAGCATTAATTTTTGAATGGTATTGCTCATTTACAACATACTAATTTTGAACCGTACGGCGATCGAATTAATCGAAATTTTTATTTATCATTAGCCTATAATATAATTATTAGTGTTTAACAAGATTTATCTTTATGTCCACCTACCACGGCATAAGTTGTGCGGTATCAATTTATCGCTAGACGTTCACTAGATGTCGCTTAATACAAATGAAACACGACCTGTATCAAATAAAAACGAATTATAAAAAATTCGCATTGCATGCTTTATGTAAAAAGTAATTAATAAATAATCTTATTGCATCTCTTTGTGACAAAAATTTTTGAGCTTGCATTTATCTAAAGTGTTGGCAATGTTTTGTATTAACTTAGTTAAATGTATATTTATTAACTTAATTAAATATATAGTAACAACGAACGTGCCAGCTTCTTTCCGCAATTTCTGATATCCGGATTGCTACGTGGATCACCCGACACTAAGGCAATTTTCTGTGTGGCAATTAATTCTCAGTAGCTTTATGTCAAATACAGAGAGATGTAGTAAAATTAAACTACACTGGATCACGACTAGGATTGGAAATACTAGTGGATAGCACCAAGCTTAAATGCTCTAGGTAACAAGACATCCTGTTGGAACGTTTAGTTAAAGGATAAAGGCTTCCAAAAGCTGTTGAATAGAGGTCACAGGTCCTTGCATATTCCATTTTTATTTATTGCTGACCAATTACGGTGCAGCAACTAAGCTATTGTATCTCAGTGAGATCCAACCCTTATAATTATATAAGGGTGTAACTGTGACTTTAAAATATATCTCAGTGAGATCCAACCCTTATATAATTATATAAAGGTTGAATCACTGAGATACATAAACATATATTTGCATCTGTAATTTATAGTCAGATAGTAGATCTTATTTTCGAGTTACTTATTATTGACCTAGCTCCAAGTGTCAAACATGCATTCAAAATCACTTGACATTTATTATAGTTAAGTGGAGACCAACTTTTACACTAAAAATATTAATACGTCGCAAATTGCACGGCTATTGTGTTTAACCGTTTCTCTGTTCGTTATATACAGATGTAAACAACGATATTAAGATTATGTTTGTATATATAATTCCAGTGGGCACGACCACGACAGCCGCCAACAATACGACGTCTACGGCTACGACTACCACATCCAATTTTAAAAGACAAGTATGTACATATATATTTTACTATTATTATAATTTTCTTATATTTTTGATGACCAGTACTTCTACCGTATATATATTATAGTATTTTTAGTTGTTTTAGAGTGTGTAAGGTACATAATAAAATTTGTTTAATGGTAGTTAAATTGAGAAGTATACGTAAATATATAACGAAACAAGACACATAAGTATATAAGAAAAGACAAATATTACGTTGTTAATTTTTTTAGTACAGCTTAATAATTAAAATAGGTATATTTAATTTTCTTGATTATTATAATTATAATGAGTATTATATTACTATATTGTAAAAACTAGAAATAATATTAGTATATATTAATTTAGAATTAGTAAACATGTATTTATGTAGATTGTACACAATATTTCAGAACACAATTGACTCAGCGTCAATCAAAGAGAACACAGCGCGGATCGCTCAAATGCAGGTATGTTGTATTTACACGAAGCTTTGTTAAATAAATTTTATAGTACGCGATAAAACGATTTTCGCGCGAAACTTATCGCGATAATAGCACATTCGCGCGAATACTTATCGTGATAATTACGATGTCGCGCGTATACTTATCGCGATAATTGCACATTCGCACATTGATTGCTCATCTCGTGATCGATTGTTGCAACAATTATTTAACTGATACTGTCGTATTTTTAATTTCGCGTTCGTGCATAATTAGAATCAAACATTTTATTTGTTATTAAATTGCGTGCTCAACCATATTAGTCACATGCATGTTTAATCGCGTGAACTTGCAATGATTGTGTAATCGCGTTCTATTAGGACGACACCTTATATAGTCGTTTAATATTTTATTGTTATGTAAAAATTATAATAATGTCAAAATTATATTTGGAATAAAAATATTTAAAATTGATCTCAGTTCCTAAAATATTCCTGAATATCGTTCTGTACGAGAGGATTATTAAATTAAGTTTATCAATTTTGATCAATTCAAGCTTTATCAATTATTATGAATTTGTTGCGCTCATATATATATATATACATTGTTGGAGCTACGATTTGATGGTCGCGTATGGCTCGGAGCTATCGTGGAGCCGAGAGCGAGCGCGAGTAGTACAGCGGGGCGTGTCGCAGGTGCAGAGCACGGGCCGGCCGAGCAGCGCGGCGCCCAAGCTGGAGCCGCGCTCGCGCACGCTGACGGGCGGCGCGCGCCGCACGCAGGCCTACGACGCGCCGCCGCCGCAGCCGCCCAAGCTGTCGCCGCCGCGCGACGCGCCCAGGTACCACATCATCGACAATATAAGCGCCATCATACATGACACAGCCTCTTTAGTGCCTCTTTGATGCCAATTTGGTGCCTCTTTAGTGACACTTTGGTGCCTCTTTGGTGCCACTTTGGTGACACTTTGGTGACGCTTGGGTGCCACTTCGGTGTCACTTTAATGCCTGTTTGGTGCCTTTTTGGTGTCACATTGGTAACAATTTGGTGGCTCATTGATGCCTCGTTGGTGCCACTTTATTGCCACTTTGGTGCATCTTTGTTGCCATTTTGTTGCCACTTTGTTGCCACTTTGGTGCATCTTTGTTGCCATTTTGTTGCCACTATGAAGCCACATTAATTACACCGTCTCTGCCTCTACAAAAATATTATTTATGTACACGTTTACATGTTTGTCAAATTCCACCGTATTATGTAACGTAACGAATATAACACATTTTCCCAGCCATCTTAATGTGAATTTCTATGTTGTTTGCCGTAATGTTTATCAGGAGACACAATACTGTAGGTGCTCTCCTATACGTACTTATAAAATATTCTTGTAACAATTATATATGTATATCTCTAACGTTGTATATATATATATATATATATATATATCGATATATATCCCGTACGAACTGTAGCGTTATAATCGCATGAGGGGGTAACTGAGGACTTGAGGAACTAACAAGCATGTGTGGGCAGTGCTCCTGCGGAAACTAAGAACGGGACGGGCGGCGGAACCAACGGTACGACCAGTACTACGGGCAAGACACACGTGAAGAGTGCGTCGATCTCGTCCGCCAGCGGAGCCCCGCCACTCGGGGCGGAGGCCCAGCCCCACAACGCGTCAGCAAGGGACCTCGCGCAACCGCGCCCGAGGTACTTTAGTGCCTCATGAGCAGTGCCCCAGCAGTTTTGGTGCCGCGCGAACAGTGTCGGAGCGGTTCAAGTACTGTATACGCAAAATGTTGGTGATTTCAAAATGTTTATGGTGCGGTAAATTTTAATAGTGTGCATATTTTGTGTCATAGTATTTTTAGTATCGGACACATCTCGGTAATACCACTCGTGGCACCAAACATTTTGTGTTGCGGCACTAAGTTCACTGAACGGTGGTACCATGATTTGCTGGGTATTTTGTGTCGCGGTATTTTAGTGGCAGATTGTTCGCTTCCTGCGGTTGGACAGCAGTTTTGGAGTAGCTTTGAGCAGATTTTCATTTTCGCTTCGGTTTCACAGTCGGGGTTTGATTTGGTTCGGCTTGCTTGCTAGAAGAACATGTAGTTTTTATTTTATTTTATTGATTAAATGGCAGACTTTTCCCTGGTGAACATATAGAAGAATCGTAATAGATGTATTATTTGATATGCTGTATTCGGCGGCTTTGTTGCTTCGCAGAATATTAAATAAACAATACTTTCTGCATTTTTTTAGTTATGGCACCATGTATTTTTTAACTGGAACTATTGCAATTATTTCTTTGTAATTGATGACACTTTGAAAATTACTAACGAAATATTATTAATTGGGTTATGGCAATTCAGGATTGGTTTTTAATTTATTTCATTGATGTTTTTTTATTTGGGTTTTCCAGGTTTTATGTTTTAGATTAATAAATGGGCTGTACATAAATGCTTGTGTGACTAATAGAAAATATACGTAGAGTATTAGAATACACGTAGTCGTTGTAGTATATCACATTTTGTCATTAATTTTTATTAAATCTGAAATTGTTTATAAAACAAACACTTTTCGGTTATATATTAAATATATTTTAATTTTTATTTCTTATTTAATTTTATTTATTTACTATTATATTATTTTTATATTATTCTAAAGAGATGAGCCTTGAATGGCCTCATTTTAAAATTATTATTTTATATTTATCAGCACGTTTTTTATTTCAATATGAGTGGATATTACCCCATAGTACACAGTGGTATCACAATCAAGCTAAAACCAAACCATATATTCTGCTAACGATCTCACTAAAGCTCGCAGTGACTGAGGTGGTGACGTACCGACTTAACGCTTAGTTAAGCGTTACTTTACTCACCTGCCTACTATTATTAATAGTTTAAATGTTATAACTTTAGTCAGATTGTGTTACCACGAGATGTATATTATGATTATTATATAATATTAAATATATTACAATATATGTAATACTGTTTTCAGCTTGAACTCTCAAGTGTCTGCGACGGGTGGCGGCGCGGCCGGGACGGGCGCTCGGCGCGAGTTCCCCAACCCGCTCGTGTTCCCGAGGAATGTACCGTCTAGGTCTACCTTTCACTCAGGTAATTCATCGTAAAATCTTCAATTCACGTTTTTTAGGGCTGTTTTTCAATCGTCAGATTACTTTTATCTAAGGAATAAATATGGCGGTTTAATATATTTTCTTTAAATAAAACCTGTCAAAATGACATACCTACATATACTTAGATTAAACCATAAAGTAATCTGACGATTGAATAATCGGTCCGTAGTTAGATAGTTAGCAAATAATATTTTATCGAGTTTAACATAAGGTAAAGTAATTAGGCTGATGCATTATGGTTCTACTTTACTGAGCCACGAATCTTAGCTACATTCAGTAAGTCGGACCCTCAATTATAGTATCAGAAGTTAGACTATATTTTTGGACATTTATCATGTAAGTTTGACTAAGCTAAACTCCGTAAAATATAGTTTCAATATTGTAACAGTTATGCCGAGGGCTGGGTCGATGTTGATCAATTCGATTAATATTATTATTCTCTTTTACGTATGTGTATAAAAATAATGTTTATAAAAGAAATGTTGTCACGTATGTTCCGTGCATGTTGCGCGTGCGCAGGCCAGACGCGGTCGCGCGGCTCGTCGGGCGGCGCGTACGGCGACGGCGGCTCGCCGCACCAGGCGCGCCCCTCCTTCTTCTCCAAGCTCTCCAGTCGCTTCTCCAAACGGTACGTACGCACGCACACACGCACCCACGCACACACACTGATGATTGCAATTCATTCATTGAACGACCAGACGTTTATAACGCACTTATTGTTTACACTATTATTATCTCAATTTTAAATAAAGCAGTTATGTCATTTTTTATTCACTCACTAGTATTTTTAGGTGTGCCAGCAATAAAATATTTATTAAGTAAAAACATTTACGTCAACAATATAATCTATGGGATTGGAAATGGTGCTTAGGAAGATATTAGTTGCGAATCACTGTCCTTAAGTATACACAAAAATTAACGTAATAAAAATATATTTACCTACACCAAAAGTTAAAACTTACTGCAAAAGTTATTTTATATAATACAAAACAAATACAGTCAAATTCGATTCAAGAAATAATACAATAAGTGCGTTACATATCACACAAAACCAAAACACTATATGTATATACAAAAAGAAATAGAGATACGACACATGCTATAATTTTTATGAATTCTGTCTGTAGAGATAATGCTATCACGTCCATGTGTTCCTATCTCTTAAACATTGTAAAGCGGTATAACATCGCAATAAACTTTACATCAAGGCGTAAAGTATACAAGCCATTTAAACCATGCTAGTTTATTCAAAACTAATAGGATTACATTACCTAGACATTTGTAATAAATCATCGTTTTGTCGTACTTTTTCTCCACTAATCACCACAATTGCTTATGCAATTTGTTTGTGGTTTTCAGTGCAGAACTGAGATAAGCCTGAGCTGTTGTAGTATTATATAATTTATATTGGTTGAAAAATAAAAAAGCTATGTTAGCACATGTAGATAGTTTGTAATGTTTGTCATAGTAACGCATTCCTATTGGTTGTTAGCTAGCATGCGTTTAACTGGCGTGTGCACTTGACGCCTTGTGACTTAATTGATTCATATTTCGGTGGGTTCTCGTGGTATATGGACTATGAAATGTGCCACACCATGAAATAGTCGTAAATAACACATTTCACACGATGTAAAATACACTATCCATCCAATGACTAACCAACGGATATTATTATAATTTCGGTGGTGTTATTTATATTTTATGTTACATTTCCTAGTAAGCTACGCGCTTGAAGCTAGCTCGCTCTTAGTATTCTCATTTCCATATTTATAAAGGCGTTTTGTGCTCTAAGTTTATATAAAATATTATATAAATACATTTTCTTAATAATGATATCTTTATAATTACAAAAAAAATATATAGATAATATATGTATTAAAAAAAAGACGTAATAAAGTTTATATCCTATTTTTTTTTCGTTATTGTTTAACTTTTTTTTCTATAAACTGTATATATTCTGTAACAAGACGCCTTTTAAGCATCATTTGGCCTATAAAATCACGCTAAGCATCAATGTTAGCGACACAGCTTCCATGCACTTTTATCATCTTTCATTCACATTATAATATAATTAGTGTAATAGTTCAATAGTTCCCTAGTAATGGTGCCCGACCGGGTTCCGAACCTGTATTTATTTGTATAGTATTTGTTTAAAAAGGGTTGTGGAGAAAGACTCGTGAGGAAAAAATACATTATTGGTTGGGCAATTGGAGCTATGGCTGGCATATGTTTTAATTTTTCTATTTTTATTAATTTTTCCAATACGAAGACGGCCGTTTATTCTTACTTTTATAACACATTTTAATCTTAAAAGAAGCACGTTTAACTTTTTACATAATGCTTTAATAATTTAAAATATAGAAATAAAAAAACCAACACTTTCAGACCAGCTCCAAGTTATCCGTTCACGACCTACGTTATTTTTATTACTTTTTTTTGTAAATAATTACACCATAGACACACTATCTGTCTCTAACTTGTCACTATTAACCCATTCGTTATGTCTCGTATGTGTGAATCATTATGTGTGTTTATTTATTCATTTTTTTATTATTATTTCTTAAGATCAAATTGTCTCCCTCTAAAGATTCCGAGCTCTTTTTTATTTGTAATCTCGCGTCAATTCAGGGGATGCACGATGCTACCTACCTCCCGTTTCGTCGCACATGATATACCGGTGACCGCGCTAAAGACCCCTCTACTGAAGTAGTTTTAGAATCAAAGCATGACATACTCCCCTTATTTTTTATTTTACTTTTTATTAGTTTTGCTAAACAAAAGTGTGAGCTAAGGCCACAGACGCCACGCCTACATGCTTTGAGTGTTGTCCGTAGTGCTTTGTCGATAGTAATTAAATAAGAGAGTAATTGTAAGTATTTTTGTGCCTCGTCGACTTTAAGAGGTGTACGGAAGTAAAAAGAGAAAATAATTTAAAAGATTATGTCTCGTGCATCCCCCGTGTTGCGGATTATATCTTAGCTAACCGTACGCTTCTACTAACGTTCGTCGACGGTCGCGACCTCTATCGGTAACAGTTTCGCTTCTAGTCTATTCCACAACCCTTTGATTGCAACGTGACGGACTTTTGTACGTGTTTTGAATATTTTTTTTTTACTTTTTAACGGAGGGAGTTACGTTTAGTATTGTGCATCTTGTGTTGCGGCGCGAGAGAGATTAGGATTGCCATAGACTTTATACGCGCGCGTTTTATTATTGCGCACATGGTTCTTTCTTTGTGACGATTAGTTACGAAATGTCTAGGATGTGTGTGACTTTTTAGGAAATTACAGGTATTTTATATATATTAGAAGTAGAAACCATTCCTTACCTAATGGATATTATAACAAGATAATATGGCAATCCTACAAGTGGCAGAATAATTAACAACTTGTGCCTAACCGAGCCGGATCCGGAGGAGGGGGGCGATTCACCTGATTGGTCGATTCGCTCACCCGTTCCGTTGTACGCAGGTTGAATCAGAATCCGTGAAGAGAGCGCCGACTACGGACGCCAGGAGGAGATTATTAAATATTATTATTAATAAATTATAGGGAATTGTATACAGTACTAAGACTTTGTTGATCAAGATGTTATTTTTTGATCGATGGAGTAGGTATATTTCAGAAATGTTTGGTGTATTAAAATTACTATTTTTAGTTATTTTGAATGCTACATTTGAGAACCAAGAAATAAATATTTTTGACATGCACTAACTCAAAGCTACTTGTCAATTGACAACCCAGTTAGAAATATTCCTGATGTGATACTAACGGTATTTTTAATACACTGAATATGTTTATAACATGATGTTGTTCATAAGTGTTAATCTTTTTTTTATAATTGGCGTAAATTTGAAAATCCATTTTTAGTTAACATACAATTAAAAATTCGATTTGTAATCATTATTGTCATTATAAAAAATCGCGACGACTTCTGTCTACATTTTATTTTATTGAAATTGTAAACTATATTCATTTGTTTTATCAGAAATACACGTTTTATTGGTACCATTGGTGATAAACAATTATGTAAAAGTACACTGATGTGTGTTAGACATTTTATTTTTCTAATATTAATTGTTAATATTTTCGTGGAATAATATGTAGCGGATAACTAGTCCCGTCGCGAGTTGCATTTTATCACTAGCTCATAAGACGTATAGAGTTCTAATTTCGAGCGAATTTTCAACATTCCAGGGTTCCGTATGTATTTTATATTTAAGTTCACAAAAAGCACAAATCTGTTTTCTTTTGTAATATTGTATGGTCTATTTCTATCTAAATTCAGAACTCTGCCTAAATCGTTAAAAATGTCATCGACTGAAACAATATTTTGTATATTTGTATTACATTATTATACTATATATAAGTGAAGATATTTTCTCTATAAAAAAAATCTCATTGAGTTTTTTAATGTGGACCATCGTATAAAAATATACCTGTAGATCGACAGACTTTTGTATAGACACCCTGTGTTCTATTTCTTACTCATAAAGTATTTTCTTAGAAATATTCTATCTAAAACTTCCAGTTATGGTCCACAGATGCAATCATAATTAATATTTAAGGCGTGAGTGAGATAATTATCAATATGATAATAAAAAATACATACATAAAAATAGTATTTTTTTAGCGATAAGATTCAGGCGAACCTATAGCTTTGGTACAAATACTCAGTAGATGTTACCACATACGGACTAACGCGTTTAGGCAGCTGTATTTTAATAAAAAAAAATAAACAAATTAATTAAGGGCCAAAAATAAGATATTTTCGTCCTCGACTGTACCCTATTTATTTAGGGGTGTGTTTATGTAACTAAAAGCTTTATTTGTTTACAAGGTGTAGATTTAATAGTCTTCTTTTTGCATTCGAAATCGTGATAATTTGGCATAGGGTTAGACTGAGCTATATTATATTTTATTATATTATATTATAATATGTTCTGGAATATATTACGTTAACGTACTTATACATATATATATAAAGTGTAATAAATACTGTAGTCGTATTTGTCTATGTAAAGTTGTTCATAAAATGGTAATACGCATTATTAATTGCATTGCTAGCACAAACAGTTGGTCAGAGAAAAAATCTGCTGCTGCTATTTACATCTTATGTTTCTTCATAGATTTTGATATCATGTAAGAATTAATGTCCAAAAATCTAGAGATCTACTTGACCTTTACATTTCCGGACATAATATAACTTGTAAAGATTACTATAATTGTGGAAAAGTTATAACCAATTTTCCGTTTTCTTGGCTGACAAATATATTAATCATTTATACAGTGTGCATAATAAATCTTGTCCGATCCTTAAAGGTGTTGTGTTGAGTACATAAGGAATATCCTTTTATAAAAATCGATTAAAATAATCACCCCAGTAAATTTAACTTATTTAAAATAATTATATTAATAGATTACCCATGGCAACACCGACAACTTATTAATCATAATACCTAGGTATCACTAAAGTTCATAAAGGTTCACTGATGCCGCGCCGCGCTACGCCTCGCCTACTTACTAACGCCTTAAATAATGCCGCCAAAGGTATACCACGCTCCGCGTCCTTGTCAAGTTTAGTGGAGTGTTGCTAGACTGAGCGAAGTTTCAGTATTTTAAGGATAAAAATAATGATCAATACTGTACTTAAAAATATTATGAGGTCGTTTTACGATGATATAGGTAGTTTCTTTTTATTATTTTTCTTAAAAGCCCTTAATGGATCGGACAAGGTTTATTATACACACTATATATTAAAACCTTTAAGTATAACCACAACTACAATTATTACACTTTACATAAAGAAGTTGAGATTATTACTGTTCATTGAAATTAAACTACTATATACGGATTTTATCGCGTTGTTTATTTATCACTGTATTACAAAATTTTGAAAATATTACACTACTACTACTATTGATTTTATTTTACTAATTTATAAGCTAATAAAATTATTTAAACTATTAAATCTATTTATTTTTGGTTTACACTTTCCCCGACGTTTCGGTTGCTTTTCAGCAGCCATGGTCGCGGGGAATAATAAATAGATTTAATAGTTCAAATAATTTTATTAGCTTATAAATTAGTAAAATAAAATCAACAGTAGTATAGTGTAATATTTTCAAAATTTTGTAATACAGTGAAATAAACAACGCGATAAAATCCGTATATAGTAGTTTAATTTCAATGAATAACATTCGCGTAAACAGAAGACAATATTATTTCTGTTCATTATGTATCTATATAACTAATTATTATATCAAAACACAATAATTATTTTCTTTGCTCAAAAGTGCATCCTACACCTTGTAAAACAGATAGTTTTCATATAGGACTTTCTAAATGTCAAAGCAAACAAATACAAGAGCTATTATATATCGACGAATCCATACATGTCTCATATATATATTTCCCCATATTTTATTACTCATTAGTATATGATTATTAAATCATTAGGCTCGTTAAATAATTGTACATAAAATATGTGTTGAGTGAGCGAGTGAGTGTCATGCGTTTGACGTTTTCTAAACTTTTCTATTGTTCGTGAAAAGTCCATTATTAATATCATAAATTTAAGTACTCTATATATAATGTATGTATAATTTATTTTCAATCAATATATCTTATTATATTTATTTATTAGGAACAAGGATGTTGCGGATGTAACGTTGTTGACTTCTGCGGATGTGGCAATAAATTATACATTTTAATTATTACTGTCGTTAATTACGTATATTTGCAGTTCTAAGGATGTTTTGTGAAAGAACTAATACCTTAACCTCTTCTCTATCAGAATCTCACACACAATACAAAAGCATTGTCTCGCAAAGATAGTTTAATACACATATCGTCACATGCATAGGCGCTAGGCGTAATCGCGATTTGAGTATTTTGGTCATATAGCCTAAAAAATCAAGTAAGCGTGAGATAATAGTAATTCTGCCACACCATCAACCAGAGCCGCGGATGCTGAGTGCCAACGCGTGAGGATGTAACATTCTTGATCTGTGCCACACGCTTCATACTGTATATAATCGTTTTATATAGTCGTGAAGCCTCGTGTAACAATATATATATTCTTTAGATAGTGTATAGTAAAAATGTATTTTTCCTTTACAATTTATTCACTCTCATATATTCGAAGAGACCTTAAAGCAATAAAAGATTATAAAAATATATTCGTTTAGAATATCTTTCTATATTTAGAAAATTATTTAGACAATTTTGACAAATCTTTAGTTCAACTATGTTCTAGTAGAACTTCACATCATATTTATAATTATAAATATGTATAATTCTATCCGTATGCAATGATACTTTTTGTAAAAATAATTTGTCCTTTTCTTTCAATATACTGAGAGGAAGAGACAAATAATTAGAAATATATCTAAAACCTATATCATTGTAATATATGTTATATATGAACGTCTATCCAGTATTTTCCCGTTGAACATTAGATAGTGAACTGAACAAATTTATGTCAAAACTTAGGTGCTGTTTGTAAGGGAAAACCCGTGTGGAAAATCTTGTATTTTTATTGCTGTTATTATCAAAAATAATAATGGCGTCCATTATTGACGTCCTCAGACGTGCGATGTTCATAAATATTACATTTGTAATTACTGGTGATTAAATAATTACTATCTTATACTTATTCTATTTACTGGTGATTATTAAATATTGAATTGGCTAAGAGCCTTGTTAATCTATAAGCCTATGTTGGCGTGCGATCATCATCATGAGATTCCGTTTTTGTTGTCCCAGTCGGGCAAAATCGGGAATATCTGTATATTTCCGATAATATTTTGCTCCACTGGGAGGTCCCCACCATGTGTCTATCTATGTGCTGACTTAAATATAATTCTACACCGATTATACTTTGCATTTGTATATACTAAACATTTTTGGTACCTTAATCACTGCCAAATGTATAACGTGTTCTTCCAGTTTTAATAAAGCAGAATTGTATGTCTGTAACATGTAATATTTTTGAGCAACGCATATAAAATATTTTGACATTTATTTTAAATAATATATGAAAATATGATTCGATATAGATAATATATCAAACAAATAGAAAATCTATAATTTTTACGCACATAAATAGTGCATTATTTTTTTCTGTGAGCATTTTTTTTACTTTAAGCAATATATAAATATATTCTGTAACTATTACACGATTTAGGAAAAATGCAATACATTCTAACTTAGTTCGCTAAGCGTAGTTAGATATTTAATTTTAATACTTTACATCCGAGATTCTTTTCTGTATTTCATCCCCCTTTTTGCGTTTTTAGCGACATACCCGCTCTGTTAGTAATCGTTGTTCAAATGTGAATAGTAACACAATATGATTATTAATTAAAAGAATAGAAAGATTTGTCTGTATGATTTAAAAAGTTTAAAAGCACTGGGAAAGTAAGCGAATGATAAATTGATTTACATAATATATTCAGATATGTGTTTACTAATAGAAAACAATATAGTAACGCTATGTTTTTATATTATACAAAAGCTTTCGTCGCTATGTTGTGTATTTAAAATCATGATGTATTAAAATATTACCAACCGTCCAATTTTTACGCTCATGTTTCCCAGTACTTTTAATAAAAATAAAAATGATTGGAATCATCAAAAACAGTCTTCTAAAATCATGGGCATTGCTATAAGATGCATTCAAATAATGTATTCTTTTACTTGTATGTGTTTGATAAAATTTAAAAATAAAACTTTAGTAAAAACTACAAAAATAAATATAAGCAAAATAAAAGATATTTTTGGATTTTACGAACACTGAAGACTTTGCTGTAAGAGAATTAAGTTGACCTACATAAATGTGTATGAATACCTATTTTGTTTTGACAGTAAGCAGTAAATGGATGTGTTACGCTTTTCCAAATAATCAAGTTTTTAATAACAAAACATGTGTTTTATTTTAATTTCAAATATTAAAACTACTCCCTCCTACTGTTCTCGCTATGAACGATGCCTTCGCCGTCACGTTGCAAAGATGTTTATAAGAATGTATAACGATATACTGAATCTTCAATGTCTAGTTTTTGTCTATTTTGAAATGAAACCTTAAACACTAAATACATATTTAGCACATTATAAAGGTTTTTGAATCAAATAGCACAAAGAATATTGTAAAGACTTAAAGTTATATAATGTCGTCCAAATGTTATGAGTTAAATATAATAATATGGTGAGTATTCTCCTGGCAGACTGTCAGTACTGGGGGAATCAACCGGGCGACAGAAACCGCGTATATTTTCCTCCCTGGACATACAACGGAGGTAGGGCCACACCGGAATAAGCAACATTTTTGCTAAAGTTTTATTGATTCCAAAGTCTTGGTGATTCGCGGACGATCTTACCGAGTGGTTTGGTGGAGCGATGAAATACATCTACAAATTTACATATGTATATTTTGTATATTGGCAAACTACTTTTAGAGTCAATAGTAAACTGATAAATGTTAACTACGATAAACACTTACTATCAATAGAGAAACTTAATTTATCTATGAAATATATTTTATGCATATTTATATTAAACACACATATGTGTGTATTATAAATAAATATACTCGTTAATTTATTTACGCAATTAGTAACAAAACTTTGATTCATGCATATGGGCATTACAATGTCAATATATTTTTATGTTATTACATTAATTACAATTATTTTCACGTTCCCGCCAAACACTACGGATCGTTCTGCGATGGGATAACTTTAAAAATTGCATTTGTGTGTGAATTTTTAATATGTAGTCCAACCGATTTATGCTCTACATAAAAAGCATGAATTGCTCCAATAACATTTATTTCTTTTGAGAATTTGATGCGCGTTATGCATGGTTACAACCTCAAAAATATTTTAGCTTTTTATTTTCTTTTTCTAAAAAAAATAATGATATAAAAATCTATTAGCTATATTTTGGCTTTTAATTAAATATCTTGCCTTTATAAAAGAAACAAAAAATAAAAGTACTAAATTGGATGGATTACTAGTTTACCGTGAATAACAAAATTTAACCAGTTTCTGTTTTAATTTTTACTGACAATTTTACAAAAATCTTTTTGGATTATATTAACTCGTCTAGTGCTGCATTTTGATCCCTTCTTATATTCACCCTTAATTTGCAGAGTATGTAGGTCTGATTATATTAAAATAAATACTTAATAATTTATAAAGAATGACTTTAACTTTTGCATACGCAGTAGTTATGCATGTGACCTGAAATTTATAAGGTTCTAAGTTAGTACTAGAAGCTACACATTAACGTAGACGCAGAGTAAAATATGATGATTTATCTGCCAAGCGTTGTCCGCATAGAATCAAATTATTTGCTCCTGTATATCATTTTTCTTAATAAAATCTATTTACGTATTTCTTTATCGAGGTTGGCATGGTATTTTTTATTTTGTAAAAGAAAGGTGTAGCAACGGTAAGTAATATCAGGCAGTTTGATGAAAGATGAGGCATGGCGTGTATTTGTGCCGCTGTTTGTGTGCTCGCTTGTCATTGTGCGCTTCTGTGTTAGATCAAACCTTTTAAATCTGCACTTCCTACATTCGTGATATTTGTAGTACGCCGCAAAATTTTGGAACAAACATTGGTGAAATTGGGGAACATTGGGCAAATATTGGAACTTTTGTATACTTACTTAATGTATATTAAAATATAATGGAGAATGTTGAGGCAAATTATATTTGAACTTTTATATAGTGTATATTAAAATATAAGATTATTGTTTTAAAATTTATATACTGGGTATCTTGCTGGTAATTGTTAAGCTCTTGTCTGTCTAAAAAGGTTATACATCAAAAACAACATTTTTTAATAACGGAATTGCAACAATAAGCTACTATTTCATACAAAACTACAGCGTCTACTCGGTTTAAATAGAACAGGAAATATTTTGCTATCTCAGACTTTCTTTCATAATAGAACTTGTTCAGTTTAAGATATAAAATTTAAGGCCAACTTAAATGTTGCCAACACAGGGTGAACACAAGAAGGTAAAGGTTCTACAGTGGCTTATATATTTTATGTTAAAAAATGAGAGACGACTTTTAGGTTATAATTGGCATATACATAAGAGCGTATTACAAAGTCACAATGTGTGTATGTACTGGCGACACCATGTGCCCTAGTGTTTAGTGTTAGTTTTATGTTTTTCTGTTTTTAGGCCATTGGACGGTCCCACCCCGAAGCATGCAGTAGGCGCTAGTCCGCAAGCCATGCTTGGGTAATTATCCTAGTTCATTTATCCTCTGTTGTTTTACTGTCCGGCAACAATCGTCGTGTGTCCTCTACTATATCTCTTGACTCTTTGAAATAAACTGATTTGATTTTTTTAATTGTCTTCAACTCTGTCAGCTGTTAACCAAAGATGCGTTGCGATTGTCTCGATTGTTTTAATAAGTTTAAATAATATATATACTGAGCTAGACATTATGCCTTTTAAAAATATATATCTATATAATTATTATATAGATATATATTTTAGATATAATTGAGAGTCAATATATACGAACTATATTTAAGTAGCATACTGATGTATGCTTTTTGAATATCATTCATAATTATATTTAATATCGTATTAATTATGGCACATCCTTATTTCGATAATCGAGTTACAAATCCGCTTGCACTCGGTCGACTAACAACAAAAGCATTAATTTTCATTTATTTTCATTACTAACAATGTTTGAAACATAGTCACTAACAGGCTCTTGACTAGTATTAAACTTACAAAATAAATATGTATACTAATTTATGAACGTAAAAAGAGTAAGTAGTAGAATAATTTTCGAATTTAGTCGATTGTGGCATATTAGTCAAATTCAAACATGTAATTAATTGCGCTGGTACCTACATTATTTTAAGTTTGTAGTTATAATTTAATGACGTATGCAAATCGACTATGTTATAAATTATAATAGACGACTTACACACAAGGTTTGTATTTTAATTGTTTTTTATTAGATAAAAAATGGCCTTATTTACGAAAACAAAGTTTTCAGAAGAATATTATCATTAAATCTATTTTATACCCGTTATCACCTGAAAAATTTAATGCCATATATTTTCATAATTTGGTTTAGGTATATAATGATTTTGGTGGTAAAAGTTTGTTCCTATATCTGGAACTATATTCTCTCTAGTATAGTCTTCTTCCCGGAATCGGAAAACCTAGGCAAACGTTCTCTGATCTGATCAGATATATTCCTAATTCCGTCAGGTTCAGAGTACTCTAATCCGACTAGCGTGCATGAAGACGCCGCCTCCCCCGTCGAAGTGTAGACGTGAGTGAATGTGGATACCTTCCTAACCCAAAGTTAAATCTTATTGGTAGGATGATAATATGGTAGGTCTTATCTAACATAGTGCAATGTATTGACGTAATAACGTATATACAGACAAGGCAACGAGGAACAAGTGAAGCCGCGCGTGTTGCGGTTCACGTGGAGCATGAAGACCACCTCCTCCAGGGATCCCAACGAAATCATGGCTGAAATACGCAAGGTATGGTACCTGGTCTTTTATGAGAAGACAGCAATGTAAGAGTAATACTCCCGCTGTTGCAAGCATCCAAAGACTAAAGTAACCACATACCACAATGCGGGCAGTTAAAGTTTTTGCCATTTAAATAGTAATAAAAACATAGATAGTGATGTTTAATCGATTCAAATTGATTAAGAAACAAGTCCCTCATTTGATCTTAGGGTACTATTACTAAGATTGAATGTGGTCTTTCTTAGGCGATTTCAATTCGATTTGATTGATATATATTTTTATAGTGATTTTAACCACACCGATATTAGATATATGTATTTGGTAATTCGTTTCTGGTAATGTTTCATCTCGTTTTAATTTCTTATTCGTTTGATTGTGGTAGTCGTTAAAATGAGATAGCATAAATTTTATTTTAGCAAATTACTAAAATGAGTAAGCCTGTGTACTACACAGAAATTGGAGTACTACTGAAATACGGTATTCGAGGTTTGCTATCCAGTCGTAGTAACTAGAAAATTAAAATGGGTATATTGTATTAATCAGGTGCTAGACGCGAACAATTGCGATTACGAACAACGCGAGCGGTTCCTGCTGCTGTGCGTGCACGGCGACCCCAACGCCGACTCGCTGGTGCAGTGGGAGATCGAGGTCTGCAAGCTGCCGCGCCTCTCGCTCAACGGCGTGCGCTTCAAGCGGATATCTGGTACATAGTCTCTGACGATACTAACACTTTTCGCACTTACTAATTATTGCCATACTCTCCCTTCCTTTAGCTGGTCTGAATCCTCCACCTACTTGGTAGTTTAGTTGGTTTGACTTTCCAGGAAAGTGCCACTTTGAAGAGCAAATTATTTGTCGACTGGAGTTATGTTTCCAATTTGTTGGTGTTTGATGTGCTCGAAGGTGATTCAGAGAGTTAGACTAATTGAACCATTCGATACGATTTTGTTTTCGCATTACCGGAGTTATTTTGAGTTATTTATAATTGTCTGTTGATATATTATTTCTGTCTTCTGAATTAAAGATATAGTGATATATATATAAGATTTAAAATTGTATCGATTTTCGAGTGAGTGTTTGTGAGTCTCGGAATCACCTTAGAGGATAGAAGGTTATAATAGGCTCGTGTGATCGCAGGCACAAGCATCGGCTTCAAGAACATTGCGTCGAAGATCGCGAACGAGCTCAAGCTGTGACTGCCCGGGAGCGGGCCGCGGCGGCGGCGGCGCCGGCGCGGGGCCCCGCGCGGCGCGTCGTCGGACGAGCGCGAGTCGCCGCCGCCGCCGCCGCCCCCGCCGCCGCCGCGCTCCGACTCGCTGCGCCTGTCGGCCGAGGACATGGCGCGCGTGGCCAACGGCGGCGCGCGCACGCCCACCGGCGCGCTGGCGCACTTCCTGGCCGCCTACACGCCGGCCGAGCTGGCGCTGGCGCGCTCCGACTACCTGCGGCCGCCGGCGTCGCCCGCGCGCGCGCCGTCGCTGGCGCCGCGCTCGTCGCTGTCGCTGCGCGTGGACGAGGACGAGCCGCGCGCGCGCGCCCGCCTGGCGCCGCACGCGCACTCGTACAGCGTGCACACGCTGCGGCGCCAGGGCCGCGCGCGCTCGCCGCCCTCGCCGCCCTCGCCGCCGTCGCCACCCTCGCCCCCCTCGCCCCTCTCGCCCCTCTCGCCCCTCTCGCCGCCGCCCTGCGACTGTCTGCCGCTCGAGCCCATCCCCCCGCCCGAACTCTTCGACTTCTGAAGGACTCTCAACGCTCAGGTTTCGTTCCATTTTTGTATACCGAAAGTTGAAGTATTCGTAGTAGGCCGGCCGCTCTCCGGTTCGATATTGCCCGTTCACCCCCTTCGGGGGGCGGGGTGTTAAGTTGAGGTTTTAAACAAAACAAAAATATGAAATGTAAAAAAAATGGAAGCCTCGATTTCGTTCCCGCGTGTATTATCATCGTTTGGAGCTGCGCAGTGTTGTCAGAGCGGAGAGCGGTCTCGCCGCCCGACTCGAATTTGTATTATTATTCGATTTATAAACTGGTATGTCGTCGGCCGCGGCCGGTGCAGCTGCGTCGCCCACCGACCACATCGCCGTCGCCAGTCGCCAGTCGCCTGTCGCCTGTCGCCAATCGCCGTCGTCTGTCAGTCGCCGCCAGTCGCGCGGCGGCGGAGGCCGCGGCCGGTCGGCGCACGTGCGCCGTATGAAATAAATGAATTGATCGTGACTTAAGAGTTTTATTTATGTCGGTAGTAGTGTTGGACAGTGTGTGGAGCGTATATGTGCCAAGTGGTTATCGGGGAGTGCGACGCAGTGTTATGATCTTTTCCTAACATAGTTAATCACCACTCTCGATTCAGCGCATCTTTGTATAAATAATTTTACTCGTGTCATGAATTTTTATTATTACATGATTGTTTTTTCTGTAGATAAGTCGTCTGTCTGTCGGTGTGCGTCGCGCGGTTTATTTTTATTTAATTTATATTTGGAATTGTTTGTTTTATGAAATCGTGTTTTTTTAAAAGACATTATTTAATGGTACTTTCGCGCGTGCGCACTGACAGACGGTGTTATTGTGCTATCGCTTATATACTATATTACATTATGTATTTTAATCGTTGTAATAATGTACAAAGTGAGTTTGAGCTCAACAGATACAATCTAGCTTAGTGTTAATTATATTTTTTTTCATTTTCCAATATAACAAAATATAAATACAAAATATGGCTGTCTCTGAATAGCGATATAATGTTTATAATGTCATTATAAGTCAATATTGTGCGGCCGTTTTAAGTTGACACTCCTTATGTTTGTAGCTGAGAGGCAAGGAGTGTCACGTTAGACCGGCCGGATGATGCGCGGTCGCCCTCACAGTTGCCTCTTTCTAATAGAAGGCTGAATTAGAAAGTGTCAAACGTTAATGGTGTAACTGTAAGGGTTGGTACACACTCAACTTAGTCGCGTTATAGTATACTTCACTTAAAATCGTTAGACGTGTAATTGTGATCAAAGTATTACGAACTTGTAGTTATAGCAATAATGGTAGTCGTCGGTCTTGTCGCCGCCTACTGTCTACTCTGTCTACTCGATGTTATCAGCCTTTCGATATATTGTGTATCACTAAAATATTTCTTTTTCGAATTTGTGTGACGCTTTCAGTTTTGATATTTACTTTGGTGTGGACTGTCGCATACTCTAGGTGATAAATATAATTATAATAAAATAGGTATGTATGTGCGTGTGTGGTGGGGCGACCGCGTCACTTTTTCTATTATATAATTAAGTGTAGTGTTATACCTTTTACATGGAATCACAAATTCTGACGCAATCGGCGACGACTGTCGTGTTGTCCACGCCAGCGTGATATCTTGGCGCCAAAAACCAATCAAACTATCTATCGATGTCACTTTGAATCAGTAGTTTTTTTGCTCAAAATCAAAAATGTATAAATAAATTAAGTGAAACAAGATCATGTTTTTATTCACGTACATATAATTGTCATGGACGGTATGTCGATAAGTTGATTAGGCGGGACTTCATTGTGTACCGACAAAATAACAAAATGTATATTATGAACAATCATATAACAAATCAGCCATCTTTTATTTGCTATTTATAATGTTACAACGAAGATAATCATGAAATAACGTAATAATTTTTTAAGCTCAAATAAAAATGCAAGAATATCACCATAGAATGAATTTTATTATATTTATGTTCTTATCACACGTATGCTCATCTTTTTAAAAAGTTATAATTTTCTATATCCTGTTCAATACACTACCCAAGGCTGTTTATAAAATGATATATATATATCAAAATGTACCCTAAGATCTATTATATATAATTATATCTCGGTAAAACGTGATGCTACGAGAAACGACGACGCGACGAGTTGTCCCGAAATACATAATACTGTTTTAAATGTAGTTATATATTTATATATATATAAAATAAATAAATATATATATACATATATATGAGCTTTGTTTTACGAATAGTGTAGTACATTTTGCCTGCGAGGTTGACGCGTATGGAGAACTTTGTGAGATATTCAAAATGAAAAATAAATTTTATTTTTAATTCCAATCATGTAGTTTTGTTTTTGTTGGTCCTTTGTGGTTGCGGTCCGTTTAAGGCCGGTTCCTATGTTTAAGAAACGAGTTGTTTTACCTACGAACAGTTTATTTTTTACACAAATTATATGAAAAATTTGTCATAATTTCACTATCCGTAGTTAAAACGGCTCATTTCTTGATATAGAAACTTGGCCTTTGATGTAAGTGTCGAGACCAATGAATATAATACCTTTAATTTTGGTTGGTAAGTTTGGAGTAGGTACAAGTGCGATGCCTCGGGTTAATTATGTGCGCATGCTTAGCAGCGGCTGTTTGGGATGGCCACTAATGAAATTATCTCGTGTTTTTAATTATATTTTAACCTGTATTAGGTACACTGTACTGTAGTATTACGGTGATTAATTCGACACCTTGTATAAAATTACTTCTAATGAAAAGCACTTTAACTAAATGTGCCTCAGTTGCTGAATGTCCACTTCGCAAAATGTCTACTGGTTACAAAATGCCCCTTTCTTACAATGTTTCTGTCGTAAAATGTGGCATTCGCAAAATGTCTCTTGTTTTCAATTCCTTCGTATCAGTAACGACGATCAGATTCACGTACAGAGGGTTCCATAGTAATATATTATATAGATAGGTATCACACAAACTAAAAAAGGACATCCATTACTATTACATACATTTATTTATTTGACATATTTAGTCCTACCAACATTTAAAATATGTCATCGTTTGTACCTATTACTGTACTACTTATTCAATTGTATCATATATGATTCAAGTGCTAGACTAGCTTAGTATGATTTGTCTCAAGTTCATTTTATATCTTTAATAAATAAGTGGGATCCCTTCTTTTCGCATACTGTTTTCCCCTTATATACTACAGCATATTTTTTTTGTGCCATAATAATACTTTGCCATAATTGTCTTTGGCATAAAGTTTATGTTGCCATAATTATCTTAGTGGCAACCTGAAAAATAGGTTCACGTTGCCGCGGGGTGCCCTTTGAGCCACCCCAAATGGCTATTTGTGATAATATACCTAAAATTCAACTGTATTACAATGTTTAAAAAAAATATGTAAGCAGTTATGTGTAAATATAATTAAGGGTCGATTTTTCAATCGTCAGATAACTTTTATGTAGGGAATATGAATATGGACAGCTTTTGTATAGAAAATATGTCATACCGCCATATTTATACTTCAGATAAAAGTTATCTGACGATTGAAAAACCGGCCCTAAGACAAACAAAAGTATACCATGTTATTCAGATGGATAGGGAACCTAAATAAGTTAGTAAGTGCCACATATTAGTAGGTACGCATTCTAGCTACGTTTGGAACTTTAATTGAAACATAGTTCAAAGATATTTCCTTTTATTTCTTAAACCATCAACAATTAAATTGCAATATTTACATTTCTTACATACTAACATTAAAATAAATTAAGTAGTTGAACAGTTAACGTACATCATTTAGATAAATGGATTGGGTGCATAACACCAACATTTTATCATTATCATTTAAGTTTAGATCGCCCAATAAAGACCACAGTGCTTGAAATTCCCTCTGTGAACAACAAAAAGCGGCAGTACATACTGATAATTTTCTCACAGATACTCCTCACTATGAATCTAGTACAACACCAATCACGTAAAAATCTCTCTTTAAAGTCAACCTGTATTATTTTAAGTTAATTTGCTCTTCCACATTGCAAATACATAAAAATACTAAACTTATGACACATATACAAAGAATACTGAATAATAAGACTAATAATTTAATTATGAGCATTTTTACAGCAACTCTAATTAATCTAAAGTTTGTCGACACAGCTTTAGAGAAACGAGAAATATATTTTTTGTCATATTATAGTGGCTTGTGCGACAAGCTTTATATCAATATCTTCAATACAGCTTCTGTATTTTCTATTCATGGCATTCTATATCATGTTTCTATCACTAAAATAGGGTAAGCAGAAATCATGTTTCTTTATTTATCGGCATTCCATCTAAGTCTACCTCTGTGCTTGGAATTAACGGAGGCTTGAAGCCTCCATACTCAATCCTCAAATTACTGAATTTCGGCTCTCTATCTGCCCTCCTCATTTTTACCTCCACGACGTAATTCTTGTTGTTTTGCCACCAATCGTTTTGTTGTTTTACTGGAACGGGGCCGTAGTAATTATTTAATTTATTTTGAGCGTTAGTTAAATAAGATAAATAGTTTTCCAAGCTGTTTAGCTTTCTGTCACCTCGAGGATTACTACCAGAAGTATTATTTATGTATTGGTATGAAGACGCGTATTGGTTTCCCCATTGAGTTGACTGTACGGGCCTTTGTGAAGGTTGCTTCAATTTCTCATTTTCTTTTAACAGTTGGTAGTATTGCGATAGGTACATCGACTGATTGAGTTTCTTCTGTCTCTCGTCTTTATACTGTTGGTATTGAGGATTGTTTTTCGTTTCGGCACGTATCTCGGAATGACTGTACGCGTAAGGAACTGGAATATGAATAGGTCTGTCTACAATTTTCTCCACTGGGTAGGGTACTTTAACTTCTACAGGTACTCGGACTGCGTAAGGTACATTTTTCTCCACAATTTTCTCGACCGGGTAGGGCACTTTCGTTTCAACTGGGTACGGTTTGTCGATGTACTTTGTAACTACGACAGGTTTCTCGACAATTTTCTCGACGATCTTCTCAACAGGGTAAGGAACTTGTACGGGTTTCTCCACTATTCTCTCGACTGGAACTGGGTAAGGAACTCTCTTTTCTACTATTTTCTCAACCGGGTAAGGTTGGGGGACGGGTACGGCAACCGGTTGTGGCACAGTTACTTGGATGTGTATCGGCTTCTCCACATACTTGGTCACAGTGACAGGTTTTTCAACAATCCTGTCAACTGGAACGGGAATCCTTTTCTCTACTGGATATGGTACCGGAACTCTAGTTTCGTAGTGAACTGGGTAAGGAACTTTCTTTTCAACTGCGTAGGGTACGGGAACTTCTTTATGGACAATTCTTTCAACTGGTTTTTCAATTTGTACAGTGACGGGTACGGGTCTGTCGACTGCGAATGGATATAAAATTTTGTGCTCCACTGGGTATGGAACTTCAATGGGTATTCCTACTGGTGTTGGTACGGGAACAGGATGTAATACTTGTTTCTCAACAACTTTCTCCACCGGATACGGAACGTGTATAGGCCTATCTACGTACACTTTTTGTTCCACAGGATATGGTACTTTGACTTCAACCGGGTAAGGCCGGGGTACTTCGATCGGGTACGGTTTATCAACGTACCTGGTTACCTCTACAGGTTTTTCTACAATTTTCTCATACGGCACTGCTACTGGAACTGGTCTATCTACAGGCACCTTAACTTGCACTTGTTGGGGGTACGGCACCTTTTTCTCAATGAATCTATCAACGAACTTAGTGATAGGTACTTCTTTTTCAATAATAATAGGTTGAATTATCTTCTGGTTGCCATTATCGTAATTTTCATAGTATTGGATGTGTTCGCTTCTTTGATTGTGATCATCATTCGCGTTTACTTGGACTGATGATTGGATATTTTCGCTTGTATCTAACTGATCCGTGTCACTGTCCTGTTCCTTTTCTTCACTTTCTTCTTTCGAAGCACCATATTGGTAAAGTAGTTTGCTCATGTTTTCTTGAATTTTCTTTGAATTCTTCAAGGCATTGACGTATTTGTTGTAAAGAGATTTGGCCTCATCCAGTGTACCTTTGTTGTTACTTCGTCCTTCATCTATATCGATATATTCGTGGACTTCCACATCGTTTATATGAGTGATTTCAACAGGTATTGATTGTTGAACTTCGACAATAGTTTTCTCTTTTGATGGAGACTTTACAGAGTCTTCAATGAATTCACTGTCTGAAGCTTCATGATCGTCAACTGTGTTAAACATTTCCGATTCGTTTGCATTGATCAGTCGTAGCGCTACTGTGATTGGTGCCAGATAGTTCTGGTTAATAGGTCTCGGTGTAACATTTACTATTTCATTGTCTTGACTTTCGTGATTTGTATAATTTTCTTCTAGCGTGTCTTTGACACCTACGATTTGGTAACCATTTGCCATATACGGAACCATTGTTGACACAAGATTATCAACTATCTGTTCTCTAAAACTATTATAAGAATTCTCAGAAACTACAATAGGAGTTGCAAAATCGTAATTATTTGAATCGGACAGTATTTCCTGTTGATTTGAGCGATCATTTTCTGCTTGTTGTACGTTGCTATTGACAATATTACCTATTTTTGCTTTGACTGTTATATGTTCTCTTGTGTCTTGTGGCTGAGGATCGTTATACTTATAAACATACCTTGAACGCGGTTTAATGTCTTCTGATTGTTCATGAATATATTTTTCAGCGGCATGATTGATGTACAGCAAATCTTCGTTTGATATAAGATCTTGTGTAGAAGCAACGAGTTTGTCAATTCCATCTAGAGTTGTATTTTCAACGTATGTTGGTGTTTCAACAGTAGTATAATAATATCTTTCGTTTCGTGCATTAGGTCGAGGCGTTTCAACTCTGAACTTAACAGCGCCTCTATAAGTATAAGGCTCGGGTAAACTAGTAGCAAAATTGTTAATATCATGAAAATCATAAGATGGTACTTCAGCGAATAGCGCCTTAGATTTATTCAGATCGTTTTGTAAATCTTTAGATATGTCTGTAGTTTCTGTGCAGTTATGATCTTTAAAGATTTGGACGGGAGAATGGTACTCGTTGAAATCCTCTCCTTGAAGAGGTTTGGAGTCTTCTACGGTTTTAGTTGCTTCGTTGTGTGTATTGTCTTTTCCTTGTGTTGGTGTGTTGTATTTTGCTGTGTAGTATCTGGGGGAAGGTTGGACGGTGCTGGGGAGTTGTACGGCCGGTCCTGACTGCGTGTATGGCGTGTACTGTTGTTGTAGGAGGTAGATATCGACTGGCTGCGCGCTCGGAGGTGGCGCTGGGATTTGCGTCGAGTTTGATTGAGCTGTTTCGTAGACGTTTTCGGTCTGGAAATAAGTGAGGAAATATTACTGTGTAAGTATAAAATAATCTAAAAATAACAGCCCTGTCTATAAACTGGTCCATTACTGAGCATGAGCCTCTTTTTCATACTAAAAGGTAAGACAGTTTAGTAGTAGATGTAACATATCTTTGAGTCTTTGAGAACATTATGGGTAACTCTCATAGATTCAAGGATTTTCACATAGAAGCTAGTGAATAATTAACTATTTAAACTGTCAATTGTTGGAATGCCTTCGTTCATAGGTTATGGTAACCGCTGACCATTAAGAAGGCTGCCACCATGTATGTTGCCCAGCTTAGTACTTAGTTGGTATAAAAACGCACATCGGCAGTCAGACAATAGGTTTTCAATCACATCTGGCATTCCAATAATTGACATGAGAAAATTGGGTAATTTGGCTTTACATTGTACCAAGGATGTTTATACCTTTTGATTGTTAAGCTCATACAGCTTGTGTCCGAGCGCTATGCTGTGAGCCTGCAGCATGTCCTGGATGCTGCTGCTGACGCCTTGATACGAGCTGTCTGCCGAGTGGCGCGCTTGTTGCTCCGACTGTAATGGTCAAACATTATATTGATAAGGAACTTCACAGTAAACATAGGTAAACTGATTATTGATCTATCGAAGTATTCAATGAATAAACTAGCAAAGCTACAAAGTATTGTAGCTAAACGCCTTTAAATTGTGTTCCCGTGGTAAAGTTTCAGAGTGGTTCCTTATGGACGCTCGGTACTGAAGACAAGTACAAAAGACACCTAGTATAGCAGCTATGGCCGCTTAAGCTAAGAGCACAGTGACCCTTTTTTTAAATTTTAGACAGTTAAAGTAAACTATAATTATTATAAATATTATTATCAGCCCTGTATAAAAACTGTCCTACTGCTGGGCACGGGCGAAGAAGATTTAGACCATAGTCCACCACGCTAACTAAGGTATGACTAGCGTGTTGCCGACTCTTTGAAAATGAATTATGATAAGGGTTAGTTATGTGTGTCGCCAGAATTCTTACTCATCGGGCGAAACGCAGAAACTGTGTAACTACTCTAACATCAGTTTTCTGTAAGAGGTTGGATACTTGCCCAGGACGCGGCTCGTTCGTACCTAAATTGATTGTGAAGGTAAACGGTAGGAACTTCCACGCGAATAATATTGAATTTAATAATACAGTATTTACCTGTGGCAACCTGACATAGTATTGTGCTACAGCGCCCTCGGCGGCGCTCGCGGGCGACAGCCGCCAGTTCCAGCCGAACGCCGCGCCATCTGGTAAGGCTTCCTGTAATTATACAAGTTATATATTACATTAGTTACTTTTGTAATAGGTTCTCTGAGGTTCAATATGCTAGAACTAGGCAGGCAGATGAGCCCATAACGAATTTCTACGCGCTAGAACAGACAGCTGGGCTGTGGCCGCAGGCCACACAGTGGCAAACGCTTTGTACCGCGTATACACTAGCCGGCCAACCCGAACTGCAATATTTTTTGCTGATAACTTAAATATAGTCATATCTGTTTCATTTTTATTGTGGAAAGCTTGTGTGTCTTAATTGATTTTACTTTATATTATCAGTGTAATTAGTATTATATATAGGTAACCTTTTTAATTAAATAAATAACGTATTCCTAACAAACACGGGTACCTACACATCCTTGGTGAAGGCAATCTAACAACGTATCTGGCTAATGGATAATAAGGAATAAAAAAGAAAGAAAAGTATTTATTCACAGTAAATCATATCAAATATACAACAATAAATACTTTTGCAGAACTGTTTGTTGAAACAGTAGCTTCCAAAACATTCAGTCATGAACGTTTACAACATTATACTTTTACACTTACCTACATTCGATAATAAGAAAATCTAATTTAAGCAATTAAGTTTTCTTTTAATTTATTCAGAAGATAGCTTTAACGTACCAAAATTTAAACATAGATAAAAAATCATCAAAAATATTAAATTCCACAAATAAATGAGCTGCTAAGCTATAGATTAATTACCTTAATAATTATTAAGACGGTGGTTTGATTAAGACGGCAGTAACGTCGTTTAACATAGCCGAGTTTTTTTTTTTATTGCTGATTGAGAGATGTTGGCGCCAAGTGCCTAAAATAATCACTTATTATTTCGTACGTCGCGACACCGATCTCGGGCTGTTTGTAGTTATTTTACGTAAAACTGCTTGTTTTTTATTTAATGTGTGTATAGCTTAAGAACTTTTCGTTAAAGTAAATTTGTGATAATTTGCTTGGAACCTACACAGTGATGGACGTTTTCTGCAAACCCGTCTCATGTTAGTGCTGGAAAAGAAGCGGTTAAAGTTTTAAGTAAGTACCTATCCTCCTATCTATTTCCATTAGATTTGATTAGTTAGCCACACGTTAAGAATATAATATCTTGATCTTAAGCAGGCCTAATTTTGTACTGGGTTTATTTAGTGATGAGGTTTATTTTATAAATTAGTTATGTTCTATTAGGTGTAACTTGTAAGGTTGTGCCTGCGTATTCAACAGGCCATTAGTCTAACTAATAGAGATGATTATACATAAAAAGCGTATTTTCTCATTTTTGTTTTTGTAAAGAACTCCCACACTACAAATAAATCTTTAAAAAAAGACTGCAAACATTCAAAGAACACCAAGAGTCGAATCACACAATTTTTTATCTCGTGTGAGGATTGAACCCAGCGAGACGACCACATAAACAACTATGTCACTGTGCAGTCACAGGATATAAACAGTTTGTAGTACTGATTATTATATCGTCATGCTTATATTCATGTAAATCAAATTTACTTAATAAATATGTAAACAAAAGGTTCATTGATTTGCCGGTTCGAGGCCGTAGTGGTTAATGTAACCGACTGCCACGCCTGAGGTCGCGGGTTCGATTCCCGTACAAGTCAAACATTTGTGTGCATGAACATGGATGTTTGTCTTGGTCTGGGTGTTTCTATGTGTAATATGTATGGATTTACAAAAAAATTATATATGTATGTTTATCCATTGTCTAGTACCCATAGTACAAGCTCTGCTTAGTTTGGGCTAGATGGTGTTTTGTGTTTGTGATAGAATATTATTATTACTGACATGACCATAGACATTTCAATGAAGTTCAATCGTAGTGTTTATTATAAATCAATTTAATTATCTAAATGGATTATTATATAATCTAAATGAGTTAAAAGCGTAATGTTACGGTTTACTTCGCGTCCGATGTCAATTATTACTTTCTCACTTATATATTATTTAACAAAATTAAATGAAAGTTAACGGTAGGTATGTGGCCGACGATGCACTGACGTTTAAAGCTTTATTAATTATATATTTACTGACACATAATGTAGAGATCATACCTAACCTAACCTTAACCTAACAGGTTAAGGTACGATTAAAATACCAGTTACATAATACTTAATAAGTTTATTTACACTTCAACTCTACTAACAACACTTCTTACAAAACACTAAAAACATTATTTTCTATTACAACAACTCTAGCTACTTGTTCTGTAGTTACTACAGCAATGTCGATTAATGCAAACAGACAATGCTAACAAATTTTGAATATCTGTAAAGACCCGTGACACAGAAATTTATCCTAGTGCGCAAGTTGTCGTTAAAACAGAAAATAAAAAAGAAATTTAAATATTTGTCTGTAATTGATTCTCCGAGTAAATAAAGCTTTACTTATACCTATATAATAGAAGAATTCAGCATCAGATTGATAAAAAAATTGCAGCGGTTATCCCTAAAAACCGTATATTTCAATACGCTTTAATTTTCTTAAGTTTTCTATTAAACAAATTTATATCAACGAATCTTTTACTAAAATTAAAAGAGTTGAACTATGTTAATTGCATAGTTCATAAATTATAGATATTTTTTTATCTAAAAGGTAGGTAATCTCACCTTTCTATTTGATTTTATTTATTAATCAGGCAAAAATTATTGTAGTATGCGTTGAGGTACCTAGTGGTAAACTTAAAAATACGGTTATAAGTGTTACAGTGTTACGTATGCCGTTAGTTAGATATGTGACCAATGTAACATAATTTGGATTATATTGTCTTATGTTTACGCGAATGTTATACATTGAAATTAAACTTTATACGGATTTTAACGCGTTGTTTATTTTTTATAAGACACTATTATTACATAATTTGAAAACATAAAACTACTAAACTACTATTGTTAAACACTTTAACACACTATTAGTTACTGTTTACTTCATTTTAAGCTGTTTAAATTATACAACTATATAGATTTAATTTTAGACTATCCCCGACGTTTCGGTTGCTTTTTAGCAGTCATGGTCACGGGGAGAGTCCCATATTTAAATAGCTTAAATTGAAGTAAACTGTAACTAGTACAAGTGTTTAATAATAATAGTTTAAAGTTTCAAAATTATGTAATATTAGAGTTTCAGAAAAATACAATGTGATAATTTTTTTTTATCAAATTGGATTGATACGGAACAATGCTTACATATTTTATGTTTATAACCCGCCATTACACATGGTTGACGAAAGATACGATATCATCATCTTTATTTTACGTGTCATTTGATACCTTTATTTATCTGGTTTTAAATTTTTCTTTTAGAAAACGGTATATCTAGTATACGGCGAAACAGTGATACCTACTTACTTTTAGCAATATTCTGTACAATGTACATTCATACACAGTATTAGTAGTAACAATAATATTCTCCTAATTATGTTTCACAAATGAATATATTAATTTGTATTTAAATTTCTAGCACACCTTAACCAAATAAATCAACTTCCTCAGTAAAAAAAACCTAGTAATTGAAAAGTTGCTTCTTAATGAATTTATTTCCAGTTTAACAAGACGACCAAAATTACCATTACAACATGACCATCGAAGCGAGTAACTTAGTAAACCATGACATCCCATGACGTAAAATTAGCGCTCCACTGCAGACAATACTGAGGAAAGCTAGAATTAGAGTTATTAGCATTGCGAAGCTATCAATTACTATTAAAATCGGTGAAGTGAGGTATTGCAGGCGACGGCGCGTGCGCAAGTCGCTGGAAAAGCTATGATTTACTTTGAATTACCTCATATTGCATAATAAGCGTTACTTGTAATGTGACGCTGTCTGGTTTTGTGCTGTATAGTCAGTAGGCTCCAGTGGCCGTTTGCGCAAGCGTTGTTTGTGTAAGAAGATAGTGTCACTAGGTTTATTGCAAGATGTCCCTCGTCAGTAGTATAGAGTCAGGAACTTTGTAGCAGTCAGTTAATAAGTCATTTGACTGGATGACGTAGTAGTTTAAATGGTCGCCTCGCCATTGCTTATGAGACGAGTGTTGTGGGTTCGATTCCTACTCGGGACAAAAATTTGTGTGATCCACAAATGGTTGTTCTGAGTCTGGATGTTCTTTGTGTCCGTTGTTTGAATGTTTGTAAAGTCCCCCGCGACACAGGAATTATTCCTAGTGCGGGCGCTGACATTGAAAAAAAAAAAATAAAAAAAAGTAGGTTATCTACTATTTGGTGAACAATGTAACTGTAGATGGCAGATGAATATCGCACGTGATCTATGACGAAAACTTTAAATAACCGATTAAATATGAGTATAATACACGTCTGCCTAAATCTTTCACGGAGCTTTGGGGCTTAAAGACTACCAAGAACACGACGTAAGGTAGGTATCGAAATAATAAAAATTAAGTTGATCATTTTAAATTTATTGACCGAGGCAAGCCAGCTAGGTAGGTACCATAAGACAGAACATAAAGGTAATTGGTTATTGTAGCTTATAATCGCCTGCCCTACCAAGGTTATCATATATCACTATCATAGGAATTAAAATTGGCACAAAAGGGAAAATTCCAGAGTTAGGTATCTATGTGTAATATGAGTCTCCAGACTTACTAGGCGAAATGCTTATTGTAACTACAGAAGCCTTCTCTTTTAAAATATATGATACTAACTAACCCTCGGAAACAGTATTTTTTTCCTAGATAAAAGGTACTCTATGACCTCATGATATCATACACATGCGAAATTTCCGCCTATTCCATATGTCCCTACTGACATATTATGCCCATTGGTAGGGATACTTGGAGTTTCTTTTTCACTTATCGCTACCGGTTGGGATATATGCAACCCTTTGCTACATATATCCCTACTGATCCCGCTGATCCGCAATTACAAAACTAATTTAAAAAAAAAACAAATAGAAAATTGAGTTCATACGGATTGTTAACAATACTACATAAGCACTCCAGGTCCAAAAACCCGCTGTAAAGCTATTATACACGACTTGAAAGCACCGGCATCCCGAGATCAGGCATATGTGTAGGTACGTGAAATTGCTATCCAAAATGCACAACTACAACTTGTTACGGCAGAAACTTCAGTACTTAGGTAGGTACTTTCTTAGATATGGTAAGGGAAATAGGTACATAGTACCTACTTTACAATGTATGGAAGTATAATTTTATATTTTACTTTGACTCAAATTAAGTTATGTTTTAATAGTAGGTAATTTACTTATTTGTTTGTATTAAAATCGTTATCGCGACTTTATACTATATTTTTATTTTAATTTTTATCACAAATAATTTACTTAATATTGTCTTATGTTTACGCGAATGTAAAAAATTTAAATTAAACACTTTATACGGATTTTGTCGCGTTGTTTATTTTACTTTAAAACACTTTCATTACATTTCTAATTAATGAAATAAAAAAGCCCTTGAAACGTATCCCTACTGTTAGCGATAATTGGAAAACACCTCAAAGTATCCCTACCAGTGTGGACCAGGAGGGATATATGGAGCAGAAGGTTCCATATATCCCAACCGTTAGCGATAATTGGAAAAAAAACTCCAAGTAGACCTACCAGTGGGAATATTCTACTACATACACACAACACCATCTAGCCCAAACTAAGCAGAGCTTGTACTATGGGTACTAGACAATGGATAAACATACATATATAATTTTTTTTTGTATGTACATACATATTATACATAGAAACACCCAGACCAAGACAAACATCCATGTTCATGCACACAAAATGTTTGACTTGTGCGGGAATCGAACCCGCGACCTCAGGCGTAGCAGTCGGTGACACTATGACGAATAGGCGGAAATTTCATGATGATCGGTCGAGTAGTTAAGACGTGAAATCGTAACAAACAGACTCACATTCATAATATGGGATTAAATATAATGACCATCAAAAATACTAATTGCACAGCAAATATTGCACAGCATAACGAGCAGATCACTGCATTTCGTCTCGGAAGGGTTAGGTTATATTAGGTTCCTTCTTAAATCCACCCAAAAATAGGGGCCCCGTCGACTTAGTTTGATCTCTTTAAATATATTTTGCTGTGCAATTAGTATTTTTTTGCTGTGCAGTTAAGTACTACTCTTATAATATTAGTTATGATTATATTATCTAGACATGTGCAATTTAAACTGAACAACCTATTTAATGAGAGGTAGGTACACTAAATAAGAAACTAACCACCGCTATTTTTTTATCACCTCTTTACTACAGACATTTAAAAGAAAGGCCAGGGTAAGTACTTCCCTTAAGCCCGACGAACATGCATTAAGAATGTAGTGAATTACCGTAGCACGTGGAAATTCTTAGCGTGGACAAGTATCTTAGCACTTTCCACATCATACGAGGGTGCGTTTTTAAGTTCGCGGAATGGAGGGTATGGAAGGTGGTGGGGGTGCTTGTTTAGTCACTAACGTGTTTAGCAACTAATAATTAGTATATATACCGAGTATTATAATAATGAGGTCATTAGTCTTTGAACTATCGTCCCTCAAGCAACTCAATCTGGAAGAAATTGTGAAGTATGGAGAAAATCGAGTTCCGCGCCGTTATAAAGTTCCTTACCAAGCAAGGAAAAAATGTTCAAACCATTTTGGAAGAGATGTCATCTGTATACGGGGACTCTTGTCCAGGAAAAAACATGGTATACAAGTGGCACAACCTCTTTAAGCAAGGCAGGGAATCAATTGAAGACGATTCCCGGCCTGGGCGGTCTGTTGAGGTCACCACTCCAGATCTTATCGAAAAAATCGAAAAATTAATATTGGAGGATGCACGTTTGAAGAAAAAACAAATCGCAGAGATGGTTGGAGTATCTGAAACGACCATTTTCAAGGTTCTCCATGATCATCTCGGCATGACAAAAGTCAGTGCAAGATGGGTGCCTAGAATGCTCACACCGCCTCAAAAACAGAAGCGCGTCGAGTGTTCGCGTGCGTTTTTGAGCCAGTGTAATGAAGACAAGGATGGTTTTTTGGAGCGAATTGTTACTGGGGATGAAACTTGGGTTCATCACTATGAACCTGAGTCTAAACAAGATTCCATGCAGTGGCATAAAAAGGGTACACCACCGCCTAAGAAATTCAAGGTGTCGCAATCGGCGGGAAAGCTCATGGCGACAGTTTTTTGGGACACAGAAGGAATTTTGTTGGTTGATTACAAAGAAAAAGGTGTTTCCATAACCGGAGAACACTACGCTTCAATTTTAGAGCAGTTAAAAGAGGCAATCAGAGAAAAAAGAAGAGGAAAATTGACCAAAGGTGTCCTGCTCTTGCACGACAATGCTCCTGTTCACAAGAGTCGAGTTGCGTTGGCTGCTTTGCACAAGGTGGGCTTCGATATCATTGATCACCCACCTTATAGCCCAGACTTGGCTCCCAGCGACTATTATCTCTTTCCAAATCTGAAAAAAGAGCTTCGAGGAAAGAAATTTTCAACCGATGAAGAAGTGAAGGATGCAGTTTCGGCGTATTTTTCAGAGAAAGACAAAACATTTTTTTATGAAGGTATTCATAAGTTAATTCATAGATCTGAGAAATGTATTAGGGTTTCAGGTGAATATATTGAAAAGGAAAAATAATTTTGTAATATTATTTCATCCCCTTCTATTCCATTCCGCGAACTTAAAAACGCACCCTCGTAGGTATACAATTTTTGAAGTGAAAACTTCTTTAGGCGCGATGAGCACTTTTTGGAACTCGCGTCATCGTCACCGAACGCTTTCCATGAGCTATATGTATACTGTGTAGGTATATATGTGTACTTTTTGGGGGAACAAAAAGCGTGAAACGCGTGACATCGTCACCGCACGCTTGGTACTTAGTTTTTCTGCCCCGCATGGTTTTTATTTCCAAGTTAGTAAGCTGGCATGCCGATCGCATAGTGAGTGTTAAGACTGCGCCGAGCGAAATGTGCCAAAACGAGCGGTCACAATTAAGTTGAAAAAATCAACACTTTTTGTTTAATACAAATATAAAATATAAATTTACCATAACAATGAATTTGTTTACAATTACTACGTGTAAAAAACATAAAATAATTAATATTCTCGCTTACAAAATTACGTAAATTTGCACGAAAGATGCAAAAACATAAGCTCGTGTTACGTGATTTTTTGATTATAACGGTAGAAATCTATTCTATTTTACAGCTTAAACGAAACATAAATAGTTATATTACAATTTGTCCGTCCTAAATATTTAAGTTATTGATTGACAATAAAGATAAATATTTATCAAAAAAGCACTTCAAATCCTCCATACTATTTTACTATGGCGGCCGCGCGTCGCGTCGATTTGAATATCGAGCTCTGTCATTCAGTCCAACCGCGTCTTACGCTCGGCGCAGTCTTAACTGCTTCCAACAGAAGATTTTGCACGTTGCCGCGTTTTGTGGTTGCATCTAAAATAGTGTTAACATATAGAGTAGGACATAAATACGAGCATGACAAATGATAAGCTTGGTTGTTATGACGCTGCTGTACCAAGGCTTTGTAGGCAATACAATGATTTATCCAAGTCTTACGATATCGATATTAGTCAACCCTTATCAAAATATAAAACACACTTAGAACAGGTTATTTAAGTTTTTCATTAAGTTTCACATTGTTTATTTCTATTGTTAATTTAATTCCTAACGTGTAGTTTATTTTAATTAATTTATTTTATATATTCTATTTTATGCTTTGTTGATATGTATGTGCATGCTGTGGTCTCCTATAAGTCCTATAACTAAAGGAGTACACTACACAAAACTAATGTTCATTTGTCTGTGCAATTTTGTGTATAATCTTTGTTGGAGATCCTTAATAAATAAATAAATAAAAATAAATATAACTACCTCCTTTTTTTATATGACTAATGTGGCAAACAAGCATACCCATTACCATAAGCCCACCTGATGGTAAGTGCCTATGGACGCTTGCTACACCAGAGGCATCACTTGCGCGTTGCCGACCTTTTAGGAAAGGAAGTGGGAAGGAGAAGTAGCGGGAAGAGGGAAAGGGGTTGATTGGGCCTCCGGCACTCTCACTCACCGAAGGAAACACAACAGTAGTAGTAGAAATACTGCTATTTATTATGCTATTTATTAAACTCGTTCATTCTGCTTGTTAAAACATTGCTCATTAGTAAAATTTTCTGGCCAGTAATTTTTTTTACGACCTCCCTTTGCATACCGCTTAAAAAGTTATTTTGATTTTACCACCCTATTCATTTTTAAATTATCAGTGCAATAATGACCAGTGCAGCTCTTAGGCTGGAAGTCATAAGTCATTTTTTTAAATACGCGACTTGGTTCTAGGTTCTATATTCATATCCCGAGATAAAATCTTTTGCTTTCGGACAGGATTTCTTCGAATTCTTTGCTTCACTGCTTTGGTCGCCTTTCTCATACAAATACTACGTGGACGGCCAGATCTTTTTCTGTCACAAACAGAGGAGGTTTCATTGTACCTATCAATAGCCCGGTACACAAACATTCGACTAATACTAAGCGGATAGAAAAATTGCATTTGGCACCATACTTATTTTGTGTAATGCTATCACAGCAATTCAGTTCTCTTTATCACCCCACTCCATTTTAATATCACAATAATATTTAATATCGACTGGCGCGAAAATGAGAAAAAAATTGTAACAGTATTTATGGCCAGACTATAATATTCTAATATTCTATCACATACACACAACACCATCTAGCCCAAACTAAGCAGAGCTTGTACTATGGGTACTAGACAATGGATAAACATACATATATAGTTTTTTTTTTTTTTTTGTAAATACATACATATTATACATAGAAACACCCAGACCAAGACAAACATCCATGTTCATGCACACAAATATTTGTCTTGTGCGGGAATCGAACCCGCGACCTCAGGCGTGGCAGTCGGTTACACTAACCACTACGCCATCGAGGTACTATGTAGTTAGTAAGTAAATTGTTACTAATTCTAATGAATTATGTCCGAAATAAATGTTCTATTATTATATATTATTATACTCCTGTACCTACGCTTCAGAGACATATATATTAAAAGTCGATGAATGTCGTAGACTTTCATACATGCCATGACGTCTAATCCATACGAAATTATTCTATACTAGACACTATTACACAATGACATGTTCATACATCTTTTCATATTTAATTCAACAGCGAAACTGAATGTTTTAACTTCCAATTTCTATTGAATACCACGGAAGCAATTACACAATCAATAATTTATATTACCACAGCATTTCTAAGGTTGAACACATAGATATAACAGTTATGTGCTCGTGCGGAAGAAATATTCTCTCCAAGACCGGTGGCCATATATGCAAGTAAAACTAACTGGCTACAAGTAAAAGTTGGCGGGAAAAAATTGCAACGAAAGTAGTCAACGTTTTTATGTGATTCATTCCTATAGGGTACCAAGTAACTTTTACTAGATCTATCTAGGCTCAACACCGGTTAACTGATTTTACTTTTATTATACCTTTAATATTATGTTGTAGTTATTAAATATATTATTGCCTAGGTGGAGCTGCGTCGGTGGTTGATAGTTGTGGAGAATATATGTGAATGCATATACATATAATTTAATTAAAGAACTAAGTTCCTCTCGCGTCTGTCTATTCGCGATAAACTTAAAATCTACTTATCGGATTTTCACGCGGTTTTCATCAATAGGTAGAGTGATTCATAGGGAAGGTTTAGGTGTAAAATTCGCAAACGTTTCGTGTAAAGTTAAAATATGATGCTGCTTGTAGAAGATGTCGAAAAAAATAAGCCGATTAGGAGCTTTCATCGGAAACGCTGCCTATAACAAAGCAAGGTATGGTTGGATTGTTCCTCTTTTATAGATCTACGGAAAAGTTTGCGATGGCCCGATGGCATATGTCTATCTTTTAACGAGAGCTTACTATACACATTCTAACTTCTACAAAAATGTTCACATATAATGTGGTAATTGAAAAGCTAATTATATTGGAGGCAATATTAATAGTTAGTTACCATTTCATGCCAAGTAATGTGGACGTATGTTACATTTAAAACTAATCAACAAGCTGATGCGACACTGATGCTCTATTACACGTGTGAAGCCGTGGCGGGTCGCTAATATACCATAATCGTAGACATAAACATTATATAATAATATCAGCCCTGTATTAAACTTCTACTCTTGGGCACAGGCCTCTTCTCAGTAAGAAAAGAGGTAGGCCATAGTCCACCACACAGGCCTAGTGCAGGTTGGCAGACTTCACATACCTTCGAGAACATTATGAAGAACTATCAGATATGCAAGTTTCCTCACGATGTTTTCCTTCACCGTTAAATTGAACGATAATTTACGATTTAGTTTCTATGTTTAATATGTATGGATTAACAAAAAAAAAGTATATACATATGTATGTTTATCCATTGTCTAGTACCCATAGTACAAGCTCTGCTTAGTTTGGACTAGATGGTGTTGTGCGTATGTGATAGAATATTATTATTATTTAATACGCACATAACTTTGAAAAGTCAGTCATACATAGATGCATTAGAATCGAACTCGAGACCTCTGCGTGGCAATCGTTGAATTGCCACGCACGGTCTGCCACTAGGATAAATATGTTAACTTACATAATATATTTAACAAAAGATTACATTCTGGATTTCACACTTTGAACACCAGAAGATATAATAAAGATTCTATTGTTCGATGTAATTGGTGACCTGTACGGCGTTTAGAGCGTTAAAGTACCATACATAATAGGTACATAGTTGCATATGTGCGTGAAGTACCCTGAAGTATTTCAACACTCGACCGCGTTTTACGAAGCAATCTATTACGTAAATATATTCATAAACTCACGCCTACGCCTCAAAAGAATAAGCAGAGATTACTATCTCTCTTACTTCATTCAGTTACTTTCAACCAATGGTGCTTTAACAAGTTGTTTATGCGTACCCGTCGTGCGAAGTTTGCTAGGCCCTAACAGTGTTTCGTGTTAGTAAAACCTTTTTTTTTAATAGAGATAATGAAAGTTCCTGTGTCGCGGGGGACTTTACAAACATTTAAACAACGGACACAAAGAACAGCCAGACTCGGAGCAACCATTTGTGGATTACACAAATTTTTGTCTCGTGTGGGATTCGAACCCACAACACTAGGCGCTGTCGCAGCGGAAAGGCGACCACTTTGATCACTACGCCATCCGTTCTGTCATTTTTATGTAACACATGAATGAAATAAATGTTTTACATGAAGATTCAAGATTTTAATATAACATAAGTTTATTAGGTAAAAATGTCTAGTTCCTAAGAATAATTATGGTAACTAGTTGCCTATGATTGATTTTGTACATTACTAGCAGATCTTGCCTGTTCGAACGAATCGATCGCATCGCCACCTACCTGGTCAAATTGTGAATCTAAACTATCCAGGGACTCACTCAAACTTACTCAATATTTTATTAGAATGCTGGACTGATTTTGATGTATAGGAGGAGAATTATAGGCAAATATCATTCACAAGATTCTTATTAGGAAGTGGCAGTGAGTGATGCAGAAATTTAACATAAATAAATATGACGTAGGGGTTTTATAAGGATTTCGTCAGAACCTTTATCGCCGGTAGCATGATGAAATGGTATCTACAGCACTGTCTACCTCTCCCTCATATTAATTAAGCAAGCGTGTAATTAAATATAAGGAAAATGTAATTTAGGGTACGATGAGGCTGGCATACCTTTATGAGGTAATGTCCCTAAATAAAAAGACAAAAAAAATTAGAAAATGATTCTTATTTTGTGAGATAAGCATCAAAATTGAATTATTTAAGAATTCGAATATCTTATCCAAAATCTATGAATATAATAAAATTGTAAATAGTTGATGTTTGTACAAAGGATATATACCTATATATAAAAACATGATATATAGAAATCCGAAATAATATTTTTAGAATTGTTATCTGTCTGTATTTTTGTACGCGCATCACCAGAAACTACTGCTTGAAACTATATGGGATTTCTACACGTTTTCATTGCTGGATGTCTAACTTAAAATCTAATGCATATTTTATCTTGATACATCACCCTGAAGTCGAGTATTATGTGTGTAGGTCAGCTTTCTTTCAATGAAAAATATAGATTCCCAAATTCCACGCGTCTGTCGTCACGGGCAGAAGCCATTATAAAGAATTTTAAGAATGGAACATTTTTAGATAAAAATATATCTACTCTTAAAAGTGTTTATGCCTTGGTGACTGTACTATATGACAACGGCGGAAATAAGTATCATATTTAGAGCTTTTTAAATGTAATAAATATTTGGGCTTTTTTTATAAATGTTTTCAACACACTATAGAATATAGTAAAAGATATTATTAAATTGTATTTTTACTATGTAAATAATGAAATAAAAAAATATATGCGTAAATTGTTTTCAAGAAAAGTAGAACCGCAAGGCATATCAATGCGCTTTGAACCGAGCCTGTCTCTAGAGTGTCCTCAATATCAGAATCGCGTAGGTCTCCCCTCCCGGATATTGATATGATTTGCTATATACAGTTTATTGGTCAGTCTTCTTGTTTGTCTACCGTCTATGTATTATGTAAATAGCACGGCGGGTATTATATATTAATAGAACAGATGCATAATCACTACCTCGTTAGAAGTAACAGAGTATGCGCTTGCGCAATTATGGGTTATGAGGTGAAATCTGAGTCAGGCTGCGTGTAGGATCAGTTGAAAGAATAGACAGATGAGCGCACTGACGCATTGAGAAATGTGTGTGTATACAAACTTCACTCATTTTATATAATCTAATAATAAAAGCTCTTTATATTAACTGTCCCACTGCTGGGCACACTCGGTGTGAGAAGGGTCAGGCCACCATACTGGACAGTCTACCATACTGGCTCCGTGCGGGTTGGCAGACTTCACATATCTTCGAGAATATTATGGAGAACAATACAAATTTCCTTACGATGTTTTCTTTCATCGTGAAAGCAAGCGATAATGAACTTTTTAATACGTGCTTAACTACGAAAAGTCCAAAGATTTGAGATCGAACTCGAGACCTCCTCGTGGCGGTAAACAATCTTCTACTAAGCTATCGCTCATTTAGTTCAATTCTTGTTATTGTACACGTTTTGTTTGTTAACGTTTAGTACAATTTTGACTAGCATACCTATGATTAATTAGTTTGGGTATCACTGGCTGCTGCATAAGTGGTCACTAGTACAGAAGGCAGAGAATTTGTTATCTTACATGCACATATGTCAATAATGACTTTATTATTAAAAAGAGGTGTTTCACATCCTATTTTATAATATATCGCCCTCTTAATAAACAGCGACGTAACTCGAAATTTAGCAGTAAGGCAATTTGGAATCTAATTGCGTGACTATAAATTCTAATATTATGTTTGTGTTAAGAAATTGCAACAGAGTTTAAATTTGTGTAATCTAAAATACTCAGATAGATCCCTGTTTTAGTGCGATTTGTTGATCCCACGTATTAGGACGCGAGAAATCGCGGGAGTAGCTTGCATGCAAAGGTTCACGTAACAACACACTAAGAATAAATCTAACGTTGCAAGAGAGTTTACAACCGATCAGATTCGAAACTATTTATTAATCACAGAAATTTTAGTTCCCTGCGGGGACCGAACCCACGTAACAATGCGGCACAACACTTAAACGATTGCGCCATCGGAGCAATCAAATCATTTATTACCAGAAAAGAAAGAAAGATCAATCAAACTTAGGCCTTTCGGAAGCGATAGCCGTAACGCTTACACTACACCAATCAAGCGAAAATTATAATGTACGACTCGGTAATACGTTACGTATTCAGTTTCCACCCATCCATCATTCAAGCTTAATTGCCAATGCCGTGAAATGTGGAAGTTACCTCACGGTTTATACGACGAAGTAATAAACTGTTATGATTATTTGATGCTTTCCTTATAACCTCTATCTATTTTGTTTTGTTCTGCAGCCAAGCAGCCATAGCCTAGAGGGAGACAGTTGGATTGCTACGCAGAGGTCTCGAGTACGATCCCAAGTCGAACTCTGATTTTAAGAATTTATGTGCGTATTATAGTTAATTATCGCTCGATTTAACCGTGAAGGAAAACATCGTGAGGACACCTGATAATGATTTAACACTTCTCATAATGAGAAGAGGCCTGTGCCCAGCAGTGGGATGTTTATATACAAGACTGATATTATATCCTTACTAATATTATAAATGTGAAAGTTTGTGAGGATGTATGGATGTATGGATGGTTGTTACTCTTTCACGCAAAAACTACTGGACCGATTGCGATAAAACTTGGTATGTATGTAGATAGCCGGAGACTTGGATTCACACATAGGCTACTATTTATCCCGATATTCTCGAACGGGACTTACGCGGGGGAAACTGCGGGGAAAACCTAGTATATTATACTCTTCTCGTTTACGATGACAGCGACCCGGACTAATTATAGCGTCTTTTGTGGATATTATATAAACATGGATAGGACTGACCTTTTGGTAAGCTGTTACCGTGGAGCCTGGTCATTTGTTACAAGCACGGATACATGATGCATAGATGGCTCAGTGATTCTCATGGTCACTTCGACATAGTATCTCTACGTCGAATGTTGTAAGTTACTGTGATTAAAAAATAATTGTTCCGAGCTTGGTTCTTTGAGTCCTTTGAGTCCTTTGTCTAAATGTTCGTAAACTCTTCTGGGATTTAGAAATTTGTATATTAATAGTTTGTTTTTTACAGCAGTCATATTCACGACCGGTACAGCACCCAACCAAACTTGTAACAATGAGAGTTCAGACTAGGTAGGTACTATAAATAGCTGATCATGTCAGCTTCTTATAATACGCTTAACGTAAGATATGATCGTCAACACAGTTGTAATATAGAATTTATAAATTAATAACTCAGTTATAGATACCTCTTATAGTTATCTACAGTACGATAAAGATATTCTACCGTTAATTCGATTGTTTTTTAATTTAATTGTTTTAGATATGACAACTCCCGCACTAGGAAGAATTCCTGTGTCGCGGGGGACTTTACAAACATTCAAACAACGGACACAAAGAACATCCAGAATCGGAACAACCATTTGTGGATTACACAAAGTTTTGTCCCGTGTGGGATTCGAACCCACAACACTCGACGCAGTACCAGTGGTGAGGTGACCACTTAAACCACTGCGCCGTCCGCGCAGTCGAAGTTTTATTATCTTTATTTTTAAACTAGATGTGCCCGCGGTTTCACCCGCGTTTATGATTACTGCGCCGCTCCCGTGGGTCGTAGCGTGATGTTATATAGCCTATAGCCTTCCTCGATAAATGAGCTATCCAACACTAATGTTTTTTTAAATTCGGACTATTAGTTTCTTAGTTTAGCGCGTTCAACCAAACAAACAAACAAACTCTTCAGCTTAGGATACGCCAACCACATCGTACCCTATCATACACAACACAACATTATTAGTATTTACCAGATAAAAGATAATTATTGTTGATTATTGCGGCAGACTTCAACCAAAGCACATAACCGCATTGTAATTTCCGACATAGGATTCGCCAAAATACTTTGAATAAGCCCAACATACAAAATATTCAATTTAAATTATCTAATTAATAATTCCCTTTTATTCCTGTTCCTGCCACAATTCATCAGCAAACGCTGCACATCTTCAATTTTGCCACACATGTCACAGTTAGGTGATGGTACATTACGCACCAGAAAAGCAAACTTTGCTGATGGATAGTGGCCCAGAACGAAGTCTTCGCGCTAACTTTCAACCAATATTAACATCATCAAACCATGGCACACGAGAAGGCTCATCTTAAATTACTTTATACCAGATACATTTCTCATTAGAAATGTTTAATTATTAAAAATGAGATATCCATTTTTAATACCTAATTAAATAAAAATTATGAACGGCCCGTTTTCCATTTAAAACAGAGAATATCTTCAATAAGACTACTCATCTTCAAGGATGTGTAACAAGAGACTGTACAAACATTCAAACAACGCACACAAAGTGGGGAAACAAACTAATTCAAATGTCCTTGTGTATTCCCAATAATCTGACATAAATCGAAGTTAGTTATCTACTATATTATTAAAACAATAAAATTCAGATCAAATCAGAATAAATACTACAAAGATTAGTAAAATTAGTTATTTAAGAGTTCCTTAGAATGTTTGCCTAAGGCTTTACCTTTTGATTGTCCTATTACCATATGCCCTTATTGTGATCTTGTATTATTAGTTTTCATATCTTGTTCTGAATATACACAACTATAATCCGGTATCTAATTGTTCAAAAGCTTATTTCGTTTAAGCCCTGCGTAAGTTTACTTTGTTGCTTTTCTTGATAATGTTGTTAAGATTTGCATGCGATTGTAAACTACAGCCGGCAGTGAAACTCATTGAAATGTTTGTGAAATCCTATTAATTGTATAAATGTGAAAGTTTATGAATCCGTGAGAGATATATTTGATACAAAATTATGTGTAAACCTTTAAACTGGTCTATACATATTTTCTTATTGTAACTGTTCGATATCTGTACACACGGCTACACATCAAGTTAGACACCCGATATACGTATAACTACGCTACATACAAAATAGAGATTTGTCGGAAAGGGACAGTGCGTAGTGGTGTCGATGTAAGTGCACGATTCCCAGCGTTCAACTTCTAATAGTTCAAAGTTTAAACAGTTTAGATTGATGTGTCGGTGTGTGTACATAGGAGATATTTGAGTAAAAATAATGTGATTTAGGAGAACATTAAAAAACATAATAATTATTCTTAGCTTATACTGAGATTTATTTACATATGAATCGATAACACATTATCCGACCGGAGAATCGAACTCGAGAACTCATACACAATAGTAACATTCGCTACCGCTGCGCCAAGAAATCGAATCTAGGACACCACGATAATACCGATGGCGTATCCGCAATCTTACAAACCAACAACACAAACAAAAATAACTGCCATTTCCAATTATCTTATTAAAATCAAAGAAATATCCTTAATATCTTCTTTATCGCCACTTAAGGCTTAAAACAGGAAATGAACCTCTAGCCTTTCACTCGCGGAACACGTTATTTAACTTATATACACATGTTACGTAAGATAAGGGCGATGTGGAGTACTTATGCCTTCGTGGTATGAGGCAGTGAAGTGCTTTTATGAACAACATTAGTTGTAAGTGTCCATTTGGTAAAAGTTGGACAGCCAGATAAAAATTAAGAATTAAATTTAGTATTAAAATATATTAAGCAACGATAGCTCAGTGGGGAGACTAACAGACTGCAATGCAGAGGGTCTCGAGTTCGAACCCACGTCGCGCACCTCTGACTTTCGGAAGTTTTATGAATTTTCGAACTTATGTGCATATTGATTGACAATTATCGCCTGCTCCGTGCCTCGGAGAGCACGTTAAGCCATCGGTCCCGGCTGCCATGAACATCTATGGGAGTCGTTATTGGGAAGTCAGTGCCCTATAATATCTTGACGTTGGTCTAGCCCTACGGTATCGTTAGCCTTCGGGTTGCGGAGGTCAGGTGGCAGCCGCTCCGTGTAAAAACTGATATCCAGTCAAATCCGGTTAGACTAGAAAGGCCGAGCCCAATTGACTTGGGAATAATAAAGACTAGGGAGAAGATTAAAATATGTACGATTTAAAAATAAAGTACTATATAATTCTGGATTTCATAGGGGTTTATTTTTAAAAGCATTAAGACTGCTTAGAATTTTTTCGATAGTGTCAATATTCGGATCTATAAGTGCACTATATGCAATTGTTAAGATGCAATTGTAAAATTGAGATTTTAACTTAAATTAGATTAATATTTTTATTGTTATATTATAATTATAATATAACAAGTTTTATTTTAAGTAAAAATACAATTTCGTGTTATGGGAATAATTCTAGTGTCGCGGGAGAATTTAGGGACAAAACACATGGACATAAAGAACGCCCTGACTCGGAGGAACAATTAACGGATCACACTTTTTGTCCCGTATGGAGATCGAATCCACAACATTCGGCGCGGCGGCAGCGGGAAGGCACCACTTTATCTAACTATAACTATGCGTGCAGGCAAAATAGTAAAAATATTTTGAAGATATATTTGTAAACTAGTTGAAATTGTTTATTTATAAGTTTGAAGATTATCAATAAATGTTTAGAAAATCGTACAATATTAATTTCACTTAACAAGATAAGCTAAAAAGTAATTAGATACAATTTATGTGTAGGTAGCATGTATTACTTATTGTTCAAATATAAATTACTAGCAACCCGCCCTGGCTTCGCACGAGTAGTACAAAACCTTAACAAATTATACACCTAAACCATCCTCATATATCACGCTGTCTGTCTGTCTATTGGTGAAAACCGCATGAAAATCCGTTTAGTAGTTTTTGAGTTTATCGCGAACAGACAGACAGGCACGGCGGAGAACTTTGTCTTCTAATATGTAGTAATAATAATAAGCTTTTGTATTCTTACTGCTTAAGTACTTAATCTAATTGAATTTTATGTGTAAATAGATTTGTTATGACAATTTTGTATCCTTCTCTTGTCTATATAAAAGGTTTGTCCCTTGTCCTTTTCTGTATCCCTGATAAAGTATAATATGCGAAATTTCGTGATGATCGGGCGAGTAGTTAAGGCGTGCAAACGTAACAAATATACAAATTCACATTCGCATTTAAAATATTAGTTATGATAAATTACATTTCTAAAATATGACCACTACTGTCTGTTACATGCTGTATACGAGGGACAAGGAATGTAAATAGATTAGCATAACGCTTTATACAGAAACCCGCACATTTATTCAAATGTCTTTAGAAATTGAATGAAACTGGGAACTCCTTGTATTCAATAAGTCTGTATTAAGTCCTAACTGACATTGTAGATAGATCATTGCAGCCGCACTTTCTCTCGCGCCAGGAAACAGTTACGACGGACGTTGTCTAGTATTGTTCACAGTCGCACAATGAGAACTTCTCATTCATCTGTTATTTATGTTAGTATATCTACTGTGTTATTATTTTTGGCATTTTATTGTTGTATCTTCATAATAGATGTGGTATGGATAGGAAAAAAATTTATTTGTGTGATTTAATTTGAATGTTGGCTAGACTGTAATGTTTTTGAAGGTTAGATTGGAAAGTATTTGATTTTTGGTGAAATATGGCATTCTCTTTTTAAAGATTCTTTTTTAAAACCATTCTTCTCTTTTACTTCTGAAATCTAGTCTACTCAGTGTCAGTAAATGTTTGCTACCCAACTAAATGATGTCTTCGTTTATTTTTGGAACCAAACCGTCGCACTAGCTAAAACTCCAACGTCACAATGACTTTACTTCGTATTTGTTACAAACAGTATAAACAATATCCATACTCGAAACAAACATGTGTGAATCACATATTTTTTTGTGTCGGGTTCAAACCCACACGAATCGACGTAATGGCGTAGCGAGGCAGCCACTTAAAGCACTTCGCCACTACGCACTCAGTCAGTGTTGATTTGTGATCAGGTGATCAGTGTTGACTCTGGTGTAGTTTTATTTTATTTTACTTATAGTGTTTGTTAAGATAAGGGTCAATGGATAAGGCATTTACGATCAAGGGGTCGTGGGTTCGTAATACTTTTATTGGACCAAAGACATTATGTTGATTTGTTTGTCGATTAAGATATTAATTTTGTTTGATAAATGCCATAGATATATTTTATTTACAAGTACCTTTCTAAGTAATAATAAAAGCAACCAAGATTAATTAGAATTTTATAAGAGTTTCGGGCATTGATTTGATTGAACATTGGAATAATTCAGATACTTTTTAATCGGTACTCGCCTTTCGTTAACCTCTTTCATCACTTAGAACGTGAAATCTGACTATTTATCCCGTAGACACCAATAGCTCCAGGTTCTACTAGGAAAGTCTAAGTATGTATCAAGGTGATGAAACTAAATGGATTCGCAGTAATTCACTCACAACTTACAGTCAGCGTCATAATTTGATACGCATTCGACAGATTTTAAATTGCTCTCTCATTATATATAAGTATTTTTGTGTGTTTGCTTGGCAACAGTTATTATAATCTTGTAAGTAAATACATAGAAGGACTATAGTCACTAAATGTACAACCAATTACATACAAACATGACGCTTGCAATTTTTTTTTACTAACTTGATAATCTCATAATTACACAAAATTCATCATCTTTTATTGCAGTAACAGTTAAAACTATTTAATCGCAATTTATTACTATAGAACAATAATAAGTAAATTTTCATTAAAATAATACTGTTTCAAAATTATTTAATGTGCAAATACTTAACTGTACCAAATATAATCATACCTAATTAACTCAATTTCACAAAACAAATCATTTTATATATTTCATAATTCATATAATTAGTCAAACATATATAATTTGGCTTTTGCGACTTTCCTTTCATGCTCATTATTTTATATCCTGCATATTATGTGACAAATATAGGTAACGTGACATACAGTTACTTAATTCATCGCATTCTTATGTACAGACATGAAATGGAAATGCCATTTAATTACAACTGCAATAAACGAAATGTGGCTGTTTTCTGCGTGCTATGACTTGTCTATAGTGAAAGAAGTTGTCTATGATATGACTTGTCCCTTTGATCGCCACGTCAAAAAAACAAATGTAGCACACATTTGTTTTTTTGACGTGTGTCGGCGCCAAGCTACGATTTTATCCCTTAATTTGTCATGTAGTCGTGACCGTGGCGTGTTGGACACAGTTTGCTTTGTCATGTATACATGACTGGGGCGGTCAAAAGGTTAAAATAATAATTTATTAGTATCGCCTTGACTGTGTATGACATTGCCGAAGACTGCAGACTTCTCTACCACCAGAGGTAATTAAAAAAAAGCTTTCTTGCGTTTTTTAGTAGTTATTAAAGGAGTAAGATTATTATAAACACTATAAATCAAATAGCATGGTATATGCCCTCGGGACGAAACTTATAAAATAATTTGTATGAAAACACTACGATCCAAAATCATAATCAAAAATATGTTTATTCATATACGTCACTAAGTAACACTTATGAACGTCAAAGTTACACTTATTAATATGAATTTACATTTAGCTGTTGCTATGTTCAGCAAAGCAAGTACGTAGACTCGATGAGAAGAACTGACAAGAAAGTCTCGGCCACTGTTTTTTACACAATACAATATTGTTTATTTAACATATCAGTTCTGTAAGGAGCGGCCACCGTCCATAGAAGACTCTTTCTATATAATTAATAATATTTCTCTTAATAAAAAATGTTCAGAATAGAGTTCCAATCTAGTCTCAGTGCTATAATATAGGGCGTCCTGAAACATTTTTAAAATAAAGTAAATTAATTACATTAAAAATCTCAAAATATGACTCATATTTGTGATATTACCGTTCGGGATAGGCCACAAAACAAAATCCCCTCAAAATAAAACGTGGACATAAAATGCTTTCATTTTACACTCGATTTTGCCCATGGCTTCAATTGCGTAAATAGAGGTTAAGTCAATTTTCTACCCCCGGGAACAACGACGATACAACTTTGGCATGGCATGTGAAAGTGAATAGCTGACAGCATATAAACGAGCACGGAACACCAATAGATAGAAATCTCTTTCAACGTCACATTAAAATACATTGTAAAGTAATACACTTATTCATTTTCGTTCGGACGCAGGCAGCCACGTAATAACTGTTTTTCAAATATTGGCAACGCGCTATCCCTCGGAAACAGTCCTTTTTCTGGATGAAAGGTACCCATAAAGGACATACCTTTTCTGTATCCCTGACAACGTGTATGCGGAATTTCATAATAATCGGTCGAGTAGTTACGGCGGGAAAGCGTAACAAACAAAGGAACTCACATTTGCATTTATAATATTAGATAAGATTTGACATTTATTAGAATAGATTGGAACTCTATTAACTGGAACTCTATTTTGAACATATTTTACTACGAGGATTTGCCTTAAGATGATATAAATTAACATCAAACTTACCGCATTAGTTAACTGCGAGCAAACTGCTGACACACTGAACGCTAACCACACCCGCACCCACTGGAAATAACAAATAACACATTATTTTACAACAGTAATGACAGGTCTATTTATTTATTGATTTTATTTATTTGTTAAAAAAGACAACGCCCTACTATGAATAAATCATGTGGTGCGGGAAAAGAACACCCAGACTTGGAACAACCATTTGTGAATTGCATAAATGTTTGTCACATGTGGGGATCGAATCCACAACACTCGACATACTAGCCGTGGCAAACCAACTATTCAACCACTACGCCATCTGTGCAGATGTTCGCTGCCGATTTTCTCTGAATCAGTGGAATCGTTTCAACTTTTAAAAGACTACAGCTTTTAAAAGATACTATATTATCTAAGACTTCCATTGCTTCAACGTTTAAAAGTCTCTTGCGAGTTGATTCGCAGATCGATTTTGTGTAGTTACATGAATACTAAATCATACTACTAGGCTATACGAATACTAATCTTTGTGTTAGGAATAGGTTCACGTCGATACTACAATCGGTGGTATCCGAACCCAGGATCTCTTCATCGCGAGTTCCGCTGCTAACACTCCTTGATATCTAACACCCCACCAAACCACCACAGTCGTCGCATAATGTCCACGTTGTACTCTGCTGAGTAATTGGGAAGCTTCTATAGAACTTTGAGCATAAACTCGGTCATTCTGCTTGTTGAAACATTGCTCAAAAATAAAAATAAAATCGTCAGTAAATAAAAAAAAATCGGGACCTCCCTTTGCGTACCGCTTAAGAAACCGTTATGATTTTACCACCCTGTTCATTTTTAAATTATCAGTGAAATAATGACCAGTGCCTCTCTTTTAGGCTGCAAATCCTAAGTCATTTTTTTGAAATACGCGACATGGTTCTCAATATATATAACTAAATATATTATAGTGCACTTACCATATTGCTTAACGGCGGTTGTATATCTCTATTGTTTATTCTTTTCCTCGTGTACTCGCTAATATTCTGAAACAATAAAATCGTATGATCAATAATAATATTTTACTATGTTATCTTAATTATCTATTGTCATTAGTCTAGTCCAACTATAAATATACGCTATCAACCATAGATTTAAACCATAGATGTGGCCTCATCGTACTTAGTTTGTACGAAATATGTCCATATAAAGAAAAGTGAGCTCACATTTAAGTGTATAATGTGTGAAAAAAGAATGATAGTGTAAAATTTTCAATAGCAGTGAGCGTGTTTATAATTCCGATCTCATATGATGTTAGTATTGTTTCGGATGATAACTTAACGTCGACTAAGTGATTGCACGGATGGTGTAGTGGTTTACGTGATCGCCTCGGCAGTGCCATTGCGTTGAGTGTTATGGGTTCAATCCGTCACACGGTACAATGAGTTTGGGTGTTCCTTGTGTCTGCTGTTTGAAATTAGAGTGTTTGCGTGGTCTTTTGCAACACAGGAATTATACCTAGTTATTAAGCCTAGTTGTCTAAGAAATAATAAAATGTTTACATAACTATATCCATTTAGATAATATATATAAATAATAATAATATACAAATAATTTCCAGTAAAGTTAACCTAAGGAGAACCTCGAGGCCGACCTCAATAGCATAGTGGTTAGTGTAATCGACTGCCACGCCTGAGGCCGCGGGTTCGATTCCCGCACAAGTCAAACATTTGTGTGCATGAACATGGACGTTTGTCTTGGTCTGGGTGCTGTTTCAAAATTATGTAATACAATGTTAAATAAACAACGCGATAAAATTCGTATAAATGAGTTTAATTTCAATGAATAACATTCGCGTAAACAGAAGGCAATATTACGGGAACAACTATTAGTGGATCACAGAATTTTTCTTCCGTGCAAACAACACTACCGATGCAGTAGCGAAGGGACCACATAAATCATTACAGTGCAGTCATATAGTTAGAAAATATTGATGTAGCTATTTAATTCTTTACAATGTATTTTAATGTATCGTTTAAAGACATTTCTATCATTTCGTATTCGCTGTTCCGTGCTCGTTTACGTGCAGTTACTACTGCTACTCACTTAAACATGCCATTACCGTCGCGTCGCATTGTCCACATTTCCGCAATGTCAACATTATAACATGTCTGACGATAAATTACGCCTTTCAAGTCACATCATATTGTGATATAATCGTGTTAAGTCATCATATTAAGCCTACTATATAATATATAAGTGTCCTTATTTCCCAGATCGGTACGAATAAATATGTAATTATGTATTAAAAATGATAAAGTATGCACATATGGTAAGGACTGGAAAACTAAAATATGCGATAAATATGTAGTGAAAATAGCAACGTTAGAAAAAAAACACTCTTAATTATGAAATATCAATGTGTATAAATTTAATAAGCTGCTGTAGATATCATTACAATATAAAAACACTTTCAGAACGAAATTCAAAAGATACACAATTCCAGCTTCCGTATAATTTATATTACCTCTTTGAATTTCTGTAAATAATCAAATGTGATTTATTAATTTTCGAAATTTAAAGCTTGCTCTTCGAACGATTTAATGACTTGTACTGGGTAAATTATCTTTCAACGATAATAATGTCCTCTACACCGAATTTCGGTTATGGCGGTCAACCTTAGCGGTGACTGGCCATCTACACAGGCGGTATTATAGTGCACAAGTGTATGCGCAAACACAAGTGCACTCACTGTTCCCTAACTCTCATGATCCGATGGGACGGTAATCCGACACGACCGGAGAGATATCAGGCGCAATACTATCAGCTTTAAGTGCTTTCCGAGGCATGGAGTTGTCTAACACCGCCGACTTCCTAACCCCGGGCTACTATTGAGATTTCGTACAAGAAAAACGCTATAAGATTTTGTTGGCCCAATTTTCAAGTCCGAGACCTTATGCACGCTACGGAGGCAACGCAACGCAAAACGGAGGCCTTTCAACATCACAGGATGTGATTAGAGCACTAAATATTTACATAATTTAGTAAGTTTAGTCCTAGTGACACAACAATATGAAATAAAAATAATTACAGTATAAAGCCCTTTATTTTTTGCAGTAGTTACGTAACTTAATTTTTTGTTTAGAATCATCCGCTGCTTTAAAATATTTCATTCCGATTGCATAAAAATTAAGTATCAGAATTTTCAAGACCATCTTACGTAAAATGTTGGAAAATGGATCTTAAAAAAATGTGTTTAAAATATGGAAAATAAATAATCTTGATCAAAATATCATAATTTATGAAGAAAACAACATTGAAATTAAACTACTATATACGGATTTTATCGCGTTGTTTATTTGTTGCTTTTCAGCAGCCATGGTCACTGGGATAGTATCCCAGTGACCATGGCTGCTGAAAAGCAACCGAAACATTGGGGAAGGTGTAAACTTAAATACAAATAGATTTGATAGTTTTAATTATTTAATTAGCTTAAAATTAGTAAAGTTTAATAGTATAATATAGTAGTGTAACAGTTTCTAAATTATGTAATAGAGACGCGATAAAATCCGTATATAGTAGTTTAATTTCAATGAATAACATTCGCGTAAACAGAAGACAATATTAAGAAAACAACATAAAATCGAAAACAATCTCAATTAAAATATGTATTTACATATTAATCTGGGCCCTAGTTATTATTAATTATTCTGTTATTACTTATTACTCAGTCAAAACATGTTTATAAAAACGCTTTTATCTATTCTTTTACAGCACGTAATATACATAATTGAATGCAGTTTTCACAGTTGTATTGGTGCATACGCCGTTTAACAAATATTTTAGAACATCAAAAAGTGTATGCTTCAATGAGCTATAAAGGAAAAATAATCATTAAATATAATTTAATCGACGCAGACGTATCGCCAACGATACAAAATTGAAGATTAATATCAAGCGCTCCACGTCTTTTTATGTTAATTAAATTTATATTTAATTATCAGTTTTCACTTTTTAGATCACGAATGCGTGTTTATATCGCTAAGGTGGGAACTAGTAAAATATGTATATGATGGATACTATGGCTTTAAACAACACTAAAGGTACACACATGACTTGACAAAAAGGGCACTAAAATGGTATGCTGCCAGCGCCCCATAACAACGCAATAGGCTATTTGACTAACTAGACAAATGAAACAAGATGTTTTCAGAAGTTTCTGACAACTATCTCACATTGTTTAATGGTGTAGTTGGAACCTACAAATAATATTTATACTAAAGAATATTAAGAATTTAAAAAAAGAATGTGTATAACAAAATACACAGATTACTTTAAATTGGCGTTACATTGGACATCAAGGGATGATGTTTACAAACGTGTGACGTCAAATATGGTGACACTATCGCATCAGATATAAACCTGCAAAGAAATGTGTTCTTTTAGTTAAATAAATAAATCAAATAAATGTCGCCAATAAAAACCGTTAACGATCACGTGATTCCAATTCTAAAATTAAGTATACTTATATTAGTATTTGCTATAAATATATTATATTGCAAATTGCTTTCAAAATCTATACTAATATTATAAAGCTGAAGAGTCTGTTTGTTTATTTGTTTGTTTGTTTGGTTGGTTGAACGCGCTTATCTCAGGAACTACTGGTTCGAATTGAAAAATTCTTTCAGTGTTGGATAGCCCATTTATCGAGGTAGGTTATAGGCTATATAACATCACGCTAAGACCAATAAAAGCAGTGCATAAAAGAAAAATGTTGCAATAATGGGAAAATTTATCTAATGTGAAGCAGACGAAGTTGCGCGAGTCAGCTAGTCTCTAATATACATGATGGCAATGGATAAGTCATTGCTTTTTTTTATACTGTCAATTAGTCAATATTACTCCTCCTTTTGAAGTTCTGCAATTTCTGAGCATAACTTATAATGATATTTTTTTTTTTTATCTGTGCAATTTTGTAGTTAGAATAGGGACATGGCCTAGTCTACATAAAGTCTTACATAAATACATAATCTAAAGCTGATAATATATCTAATAGATATAGAGGCATATGTTCGAGTGGTATTTTAAAATATTTATAGAAAAGTAATATGTACTAAATTTTTATATAAGTATTTTAAAGGCGAATACGACACTTGTTCACTGGCGCCGACTCCATAAGGTCTGGGTGTAGCTGAGCTCCTACCCTTCCCCTCCCACAATAGCATTATCTGTAGGACTAAGACCTCCCAATAGCTCAAAGTCAAAGTCAAAAATAATTTATTCGCTTAGGTCACAAAGTAACACTTATGAACTTCAAAGGGGTTATTATATATTTACTGAATTTACATTTATGTTAGTTGCAAGGTTCAGGCAAAAGGTTGAGCCTATGAGAAGATACCTGCAAGAAACTCAAGGCCACTCTTTTAAATCGCCATCAACTTATAATTTCAGTATTTTACAACTCATTTATGTACCAGAGGTTGCAGTCATTATGCCATATGTCACTGTCCATATAAAACTAAATTCTAAAATAAAGAAAAGTTGGTAATAATATGTAAAAAGCATTTGAGATTTGAAATAATATTTATCAGTAGGTAGCCATTTGTAATAGACAGTAGTATGGCATGAGGACGCATACACTTACACTTTGTGACATGAAAAGGTAGTTCGTGACTAAATGTAGTTAAAACAAAATTTACGTTAATACTTATAAAGTTTGTTTAAAAGAAAAGAAAGACACTTTAACACCACAAAATAAACACGAAGTACCTTCACATAACTAAATTGACTTATATAATACACACATTGTTTGAATCCTGTATGAAACAAGCAACTAGTTCCATGAGATTTTATCATTTAAGTAATCATTGATTGAATAATAGCCCTTCCGGATAAGCTGACTTTTAACAGCACTTTTAAATTTTAGTAAAGGTAAATTTATAATATCAATCGGTAGTTTATTAAAAAAGCGTATACTGAGTCCCGCAAATGAATTGTGAACTTTATGTAAACGATGATACGGACCTACCAACTTATGCTTATTTCTAGTGTTTAAGTTGTGAATATCACTATTCTTATTATATAAGTGAATATTATGTTTTATAAACATAATATTCGTAAATATATATTGCGACGCAACAGTAAGCTACTCCTGTGACCTTGGGTAATATACGCTAAGTCTATGAAAGTGGAAAAAGAATATATCTGCTAGTTATTGTTTTGAAAATTATAGTAACTAAAATGTTACTTTGTATTAAAGGCCCCATTATTTTAAAAATGTCGCTGCGACAAAGAGCTATGATAAAAACGTAAAACGTAGATACCTTTAATCTCTGCGTAGTGCCTCGGGAAACAGACGACAGTAATATTTATTGTAATATGAGAATATTACAATACATATTATTTACTATAGGTGAGAACAAAAACGCAAACCTTAGAAAGGTATTATGGAACATCTGTAGAGCGTTTATATTTACCGATTGACCAGATTTATAAGGCTAAAATATTATCGTCAAGTATCGTTTGAGATGATAGATTCAAAACATTATTAGGTACTACTAGCTTTTGCTCGCGGCTTCGCTCGCGTTAATGTTAAATTATTTTGATGTCCAACAGATGGACCGTACTTTGCCTTCCTCATGGTTGGCGGTGGCTCGACTGGTTTAGTATTGGTGAACATGCTATTTGCCAACAGCTCTCACAATGTGCTACTCTTCGAAGCTGGTGGATATCCTCTGATGGAATCATATGTAAGTATTATTACAATTTTAATACACTCATTACTAGGTTTTGCCCGCGGCTTCACTCGCTCGGAAACAGTACTTTTTCTAGACAAGAGGTACCCTATATCCTTTTCTGTGCTTCTAAGAACGTGTATGCGAAATTTCATGATGATCGGTTGAGTCGTTAAGGCGTGATATAATAACAAACAAACTCACATTCGCATTTATAATATTAGTTAGGATGCAAATGTGAGTGCAAACTTTCATCTAGAAAAAAGAAGAATACAAAATTGATGTAACCTACATTTACATGAGCGGAGTCGGGTGCTCAATCTAGTTTATAATATTAGTTAGGATTACACTTACTTCTGAACACTTTCTTCGCGTTTGATGATGAAACACTACAATACTGTACATAATTTGAGAACCACAATGACGTACAACCTTTATTGGTCATTAGTACAAGAATAGTAGCGCTAGATCTGCGCTTGTAAAATACGGTCAGTGTACAGGTACATGCGTGACTCGTATAAACGTGGTACTACTGTAGACTTCAAACCTTGAATGAGCTTTTAATGTTACTTTTCCCTTCATGTTTTGAAAGCCCTCGCGGTCATCGTTGACCGCGAAATATAGATATTGTTATATTGTGTGAGATGCATTAACATAATAAGATTTAAATGATAAAACATATTTATTATCAGAGATTCCTGGAGTAATACGACTCTCTTATTGGTAGGAATAACATTACATACGAGTAGAATAAAACATGACTTCCGCATATGTTTGAGCTTCAATTGCATCCATCGTGCGATCCCGGATTCGATTTCCCGGTTAGAGAAACTATGGCAATTCCTACAGCAATAATGTGCCCAGTAGAAGCTAATAGATTCGATTACGTGGAACCAGTAAGTATTATAAATAGATTTAGACAATACGAATAATCTTTAATATTCTCGATATACATAAATAAAAGGTTTTACGGCTTAGGATCTAAATCCTTAGTTCTCAATGTGGTCCAGGTGGACCCCCAAGGGTCCTCGGGAGACTCGACGGGGGTCTACGATGGCGTGACAAAAGAATGGGGAATTCACAATTCGTAAGCGAATATTTATTTGCTTTCGTTAGTGAAGAACTAAAATGGCCTAGCTTAACTTCACCTACAATGGGCATAGGCAAATAATAATTGAGGAATACCACTAGCTGAAGACTCGAGAATTTATTCTAAAAAAAAAAAGATCAGCTCGTAGAGACTTGATCAAATTTTTTTAAACTTTTTCGTCCGAATATACCTACTTTACTAGACGGATTAAATTTCTAGATGCCAGGGGTCCACGGGAACCAGCTAAATTTTGAAAGTGGTCTATGAAAATAAAAGTCTGGTAGGTTCTGATTTAAATGGTTTTACGTGCTTGCCAAGGCACGAGGGTGTGCAAAACTTTCAACTTCCTAACGTCGAACTGCTTTTACGGGAAAAAATCCAATAACTTTTAAAAAAGTAGTTGGATTTCTTTTTCGAATTTTTATCCTCATACATAGAGCACTCACTGCCGCCACGCAATGACGCAACCAAGGCATACAGGCAATATACACAACAAAGAGTCGAACCGCACACTGCAAACCGACATCATATGTACCTATTATGACCTGAGCTACCATACTATCTATTGTCTAATTACGTAGTATATAATAAAGAATGGAACGTTAACAAAGAACAGTTGTAATAAATCATTCGTTAAAGAACAATGGTGTTAAAACAAAACGGATTGTTTCTACTCTCCAACGTTATGTAATATATGATGGATACTAGCTTTAATAGTTTTTGTATAACGTAGAACAGACATATGTGGTCGTCTTTAAGTTGGCATTTTATAGAGAGCGATAGAGACGGTGTGCGTTAAAATTTTACCCATTGCAATACTGATGTAAACTTAAATAGAGGAGTAAAAACATATTCATTTTAATATTTAATTAATAATCGGTGCTTATTGAGTATACAGTGTGACTGGTTAAACATTGTACATACTTAAGGACATGATAGTTTATGGTTAGACGTAACGTATAAAAATAAAAAATAAATAAATCTGTGTAATCTGCAAAGAAAACCTTTATGAAAATTTGTATGAAATATCCATAAAATGTGGATACTGCGCGCGTCGCACACAGCTGTCGGAGGCTAATGACCTTTGATAAGAAAAGGACGGGCGACGGTGCAAATTCGGGAGAGTGCAGGGTGCAGTAGCGGGGGTTTTGTTTAGCTTTCGTATATACGCAAGAGTCACATTAAGTTTTTATTGGATAACCAGGTAAAATTAGTAAGTAAGTATAAATATTTTTAGATATTCGGGTCCAGAATCGAGTACTGAAAACCCTATTATCTTCAATATGTCCAGTCTTTTACCAATCAGCCTGTATATGCATTATATGCCGAGTATTACATCACACCGTTGACTTTTCATAGTTATATGCGTACACCTACGAAAAGTCAGTAGCGCATGCTTTGCGTTCGAACGCGGAAGCTCTGCGTGGCAGTCCAGCGATAACCTACTAGTGCCATTTAAATGTACTATCGACCAGTCAAACTCAAATTCAATTCATCACAATATATCACAGCTCTAATCTACTATCACACCTGCCAAACGAAAGTACCAACATAACAAATATTACGTCATGGTCGAAAGCGCAATATAACACCTCCGTATCTCGGCGTGATTAAGTGAACTAGTCGCGATGAACGGATATATGTGCCGACATCTTGTTATTATTATACACATACATACGTAATCATTATTCAAGTGTAGCATATTCCGGCACTAATGTACCAGTAATGTGTGACGTAATGTTTGGTGTTTAGGCGTCAATGAACGCGTAATCGCCTTTCTTCCAATCCGTTAAAATAATTTAAGACTGCGCCGAGCGAAATGTGCTAAAACAGGCGGTCACAGTTAAGTTGATAAAATCAACACTTTTTGTTTAATACAAATAAAAAATATACATTTACCATAACAATGAATTTCTTTACATTTACTCCGTTTAAAAAACTTATAATAATTAATATATTCGCCTACAAAATTACGTAAATTTGCACGAAAAATGCAAAAACGTAAGCTCGTTTTACGTGATTTTTTTATTATAATATAACAGTTAAAATCTATCCTATTTTACAGCTTAAACGAAACATAAATAGTTATATTAATAATAATAATGTCCTCCTGACAGAATTTCGGTCACGGCGACGAATCTTAACGGAGACTGGCCATTGGCGCAGGAGATATTATAGTGCACAAGTGTGTGCGCCAACACAAGTGCACTCTCTGTTCCCTAACTCTCATGATCCGATGGGACGAATAATCTGACACGACCTGAGAGAGATCAGGCGCAGGACCAACGGCTTTACATGCTTTCCGAGGCACAGGGGTGTCTAACAACTTCCTAACTCCGGACTCGTATTGAGATTTCTTAACAGAAAAACCCTATAACTTTTTGTTGGCCCGACCCGGGATTCGAACCCGAGACCTCATGCACAGCAGTCAATATTTAAGTTATCGGTTGACAATAAAAATACATATTTATCCAAAAAGCACTTCAAATTCTCCATACATTTTTACTATGGCGGCCGCGCGCCGATTTGAATATCGAGCTCTGTCATTAAGTCCAACCGAGTCTTACGCTCGGCGCAGTCTTAAGTAGTTTCAGAGGAAATACGGCCGTCGAAGCATACAATATTTTGGCACACTGGATGTAGACATTTAATGAAACATATATAATAATATCAGCCCTGTATTAAACTGTCTCGCTGCTGGGCACGGGCCTCTTCTCAGCGTGAGAAGGGTTAGGTAATAGTCCACCACGCTGGCCCAGTGCGGGATGGCAGACATATCTTCGAGAACATTATGGAGAACTCTCAGAAATGTAGGTTTTCTCAGGATGTTTTCCTTCACCGTTAAAACACATAAAAATGTTTACGTTTTTTGTGCATAATTTTTAGAGCAACTATTACATAACGAGCAAATATTTTGTTCATAACTGTATCGTTAAAAACATCCTGAATAGACGTAGACAAGATGCGCACCTAATAATTATTGTACTTCTTCTCCTCCTCCCTAGCCTTTCTTACTCCTTGAGGTCGGCTTTTCTGGTCTAACTGGATTTGACTGGACATCAGTTTTTACACGGAGCGGCTACCACCTGACCTCCGCAACCCGAAGGCTAACGATACCGTAAGGCTTGATCAGCGTGTGGATATTATAGGGCACTGACTTCCTAATATCGACTGCCATAGATGTTCATGACAGACAGCTTAACATGCTCTCCGAGGCACGGAGCAGGCGATAATTATCAATCAATACGCACATAATTTTGAAAAGTCATATATCTTTCGAAAGTCAGAGGTGCGCGACGTGGGTTCGAACCCGAGACTGCATTGCAGTCCGTTGGTAATTATTGTACATGGGTATTTAAATTTTAGCCTACTAAAAATTTAAAAATTAATTAGAATTAAACTAAGTAAGTGGTTTTTCTGTGTATATATGTATTTTGGTTTTATTGATTTTCTCAAAAAGTGCTGAATCAATCTCGATTAAATTTATATGGGACCATGCCCCTTAACCATGCGTGAGCTACAATATGTTCAGCCGAGTCGTCACCCACGAATAGGCATAATGACTAAAATAAAGTTTTTAGTCCATAGTACAAGCTCTGCTTAGTTTGGGCTAGATGGTGTTGTGTGTATGTGATAGAATATTATTATATATTGGACACGTATTTTTCTTTTGTCTTACAAACTAATAACAACGAAGATACAACGCGTTTTAATTTCGTGTTACGTCACATGTCGGCACAAAACAGTAAAGTCATAAGCCGTGGGGGCTTGGGACTTCACTGTTATGCGTTATATCTTAGTAAATTTTTATTAATTTGTTAAACCAAAAAATAGGTGACCAATATATTTTGCTATTCTAAAAGATAGACTAATTAGAATCACTTATTTTTACACCCTGTCATCAAGCCTATTATCAGAACTGACTGCGAGATAAAAAATAATATTTTTATAAAGTGATTTATTTACGAATATCGACAGTACTTCCTGGTCCGATTTACCTTCTCTTTCAATAAAGCAGGTGATGAAATCGGCAACTTGTATATAGATAGTTTAAAGAGGATATGGTAATCAGGCCTTAGATTTTCGTATTATGCAGAAAGTGACAGTGGCTATGTATACATAAGTAGTAAGTTGGTATGTTTGTCGAAGGAACAATGTAAGAGTATTCCGATACGATTTACCAAAGCTTTGCTCTCACTACTTTCGAATCGATTGGTACAAGTTATATACTGATAAACGGACAATATACTCGGTGGAGCAGTTGTAAATGCAACTGCTGTTCATGTGGTGTCGTTCGATATTCAGGCAAAATGTTATTGGGTTTTTCTATAACAGAAATATCAGTAGCTTGAGTCTGAAACAGTGTCCGATAGATGGCAGCAATAAACTCGCTGCCCATTAGAAGGGACATAAAGCGATAGTAAGTGAGTGTAATACATTTCTCCCTACTGTTTTAAGAACATTGAACAGTATCCTTCAAATCAAAAATAAAAATAGATTTTATTTGATTGCTTATCTAGTGTAGCAGTTGTGAATGCATATGCTGTAGACTCGGGTTCGATCACCTACTTGTGATATTTTTTATTGGGACCTTATATCAAAAAACTTCAGTAGCGGACCGGACACATTGCCAGGCCCTGTACGGTTGGCAATGTGTCCAGTAGACGACAAGAGCCTATTATGCTAGACCTAAAAATAGAAGTGGCGTAATATAAGTCTAATAAGTCTAAGTCTATTACACGAAAGGGGTGAGCAGAAGTGTAACTATTCTATCTACATCACACACACAAGTTACACGGCCACATATATCTTATGTCTTTCAACATTTATGATAAGGAATTGAAATCGCTGTTTGCTTGCGCTTTGCGTCGTAGAGCTTTTACTTCCACTTGTCCCTTCGCGAGTTGCGCGGGCGCAGGCGGCGTAACAGGTGCGCGACAACGCCACCTTCACTCATATCTAACTAGAACGTTCCGTATGAACACTTTCGCAACATACATACATACATAACATGTCATATAACACAGCTGACTTCGATGGCGTAGTAGTTAGTGTAACCGACTGCTACGCCTGAGGTCGCGGGTTCGATTCCCGCACAAGTCAAACATTTGTGTGCATGAACATGAATGTTTGTTTTGGTCTGGGTGTTTCTATGTACAATATGTAAGTATTTACAAAAAGAAAGTATATATGTATGTTTATCCATTGTCTAGTACTCATAGTACAAGCTCTGGTTAGTTTGGGCTAGATGGTGTTGTGTGTATGTGATAGAATATTATTATTATTATTATAACACAGCTGACTTTCATATAAGTCCAAAAGCCTTAACAAAAATGCTCGATTCAGAATATATGACACTAGTTTATGTCCGCGGCTGCGTCCGCTTAAATAATAAGTAAATTAAGTTTATTTCTCCATAAGAATTACACTTAATCTATGTACAAATATAGGGCTTAAGGTAAAGACCCTGAATTTTAAACTACGTATGTAGGTACCTTTATATAGCCAGCCTCATCTTCTCCCTAGCCTTTATTATTTCCAAGTCACTTGGGATCGGCTTTTCTGGTGTAACCGGTTTTGACTATATATAATTTTTTACACGGAACGGCTGCCACCTGACCTCCGCAACCCGGCTAACGATACCCTAAGGCTAGACCAGTGTCAGGATATTATAGGGCACTGACTTCCCAATAAGGACTGACATAGATGTTCATAGCAGCCGGGACCGACGGCTTAACGTGCTCTCCGAGGCACGGAGCAGGCGATAATTGTCAATCAATACGCACATAATTTCGAAAAGTCATACAACTTCCGAAAGTCAGAGGTGCGCGACGTGGGTTTGAACACGAGACCCTCTACATTGCAGTCTGCTGATAAATGGCAATATTATAAATGGAGGTTTGGTGAATACATTTCTATTCCTCATGTACTTTTTTACTGGGTAACAACGTGTATGCGGAATTTCAAGATGATTGATTGAGTAGTTAATGTGTATAAGCTTTACAAACAAACTCATATTGGTAATATTAGTTAGGTTTATTTGCGGCCTGTATATCGTCATATCGCTGAAGGGGTAGGCAGAGATGTCTCACACTTACATTTCAGCTATGTTTTAGGTCCTACTTAAGAGCTGAGCCTAACGCTATCTACAAGGTACGTTGATATTAATGTGAAATTAATGGCTGCGTCTTGAATCTAAAGAAGGGCGTTAGCGTGTTCTTTGAGTGTTTATAAAGTCCCCTGTGACACAGGATTTAGGCTGCCTGTCCATTGAAGCGAAGCGAGGCTGCGAAGCGAAGAAACTGGGAAATATTAACCAATAGGATTGCATACTGTAGCTGAGCGGAGAATTTATGCAATCCTATTGGATCATATTTCTCCGTTTCTTCGCTCCGCAGCCTCGCTACGCTTTAATGGATAGGCAGCCTAAGTTAGGACTTAAACTATAGGTAGTTTAAAGGGTCAACTCTAACTATAGGTAGTTAGAGTTGACCCTTTAAAATAAAAGTATGAAGAAATGAATTATTCATTTTCTAACTCCGTGTGTTGTTACGGAGTATTTCGTAATAGAAAATCCAAACATACATTGCCTAACCCAAAATTGAACTGTATAGACCTCTTGCATAGCTATCGCATTCAATACCGCTGCGCTGGTGATGCAGCTATGAACTTAATAATAAACATCTAAACCAGCGGTTGGCAACCCGCAATCCGCGTCTCCTGTTTGCGTCCCGCAACTGTTTCGTAAATAAGGTCTTATCATTTGGAATTATTTTAATATCGCGCCAAAACTGAAATGAGCTCCAGCTGCGAAAGCTGGCCCACAAAATATTTCTCAACATTTGTGGTTGCTTTTTTGCATTTTTAACATAATTGATAAAGGCATACAAAGTTGTGAACATGTCCGGCCCGCCTCCATTTAATTTTGTCACTATGTGGCCCGTGCCTGCTAAAAGGTTGCCGACCGCTGATCTAAACTATCATATTAAAGACTAGCTATTTTTTGCCCGCGGCTCCGCTCGGGAATAGCACTTTTCCTGGATGAAAGGTACCTACCCTAAGTCCTTTTTTGTACCCGATCTCTCCCCGGTCGTATCGGATTACCGCCCTATCAGATCATGAGGGTTAGAGAACAGAGAGTGCAGCTGCGTTTGCGCACTTGTGCACTATAATATCTCACACATGGCCAGTCTTCGCTAAGTTAGGTTGCCGTGACCGAAATTCGGTCTTGAAGAGATTATTATTAGTTATCTGTAGATAGTTTAGTTGACTTTCTAAGATTGTCAGTAGTGCGTCAACCTCATTAATCTTTATGATGTACGGCGCTCGTGTTTTAAAGTAATCAACACAAATATATACATACACTTATGGTCAATTGTACAATGTCCATCTCTGTTACAATGCATCTGAATGATTTAATGAGATTAAAAAATTTGTGATCAGATACATTAATTTGTTCTTGAAGGTTTAATGATTTAATCCTAACTTATCTATACTAATATTATAAAGCTGTAGAGTTTGTTTGTTTGGTTGAACGAGCTGATCTCAGGAAATGCTGGTTCGAATTCAAAAATTATTTTAGTGTTGGATAGCCCATTTATCGAGGAAGGCTATACGCTATATAACGTCACGCTACAACCAATAAAAACAGAGCGTCAATGAAAAATGTTGCAAAAACGGGGTAAATTCTCTTATGTGAAGCAGACGAAGATGCGCGGGTCAGCTAGTTATATTATAAAACCAAATTTGAGTTTCCATGTCTGTTTGTTTGTTACGCTTTCACGCCTTAACTACTCGACTGATCATCGTAAATTTCGCATACACGTTGTCAGGAGTACAGAAGAGGAATCTCATCCAGAAAAAGTACTGTTATTAACCTGACCTAACTTACATTTATGTAAGTGTAGTCGCGGGTAAAATCTGGTAGTTAATATTAAAATAAGCAACGATAGCTCAGTGGGGCGACCAACAGACTGCATTGCAGAGGGTCTCGGGTTCGAACCCACGTCGCGTACCTCTGACTTTCGGAAGTTATATGACTTTTCGAAATTATGTGCGTATTGATTGACAATTGTCTCGGAGAGCACGTTAAGCCGTCTCGGTCCCGACTGCCATGAACATCTATGGCAGTCGTTAGTTAGTTAGTTAGTTAGACGTATGTTATCCGCACTTAGCCACGCAATTGGGCCATTGTGCGTAAGTGACCGACGCGAAAAAGTTGTTCGGTTACTCATACCACCTCAGCTCTGTCCAGAAAGACAATAGGGGACCGGTGTTGCACAGCACTTCCTTCATCGTCTCCGGACCGTTTAGTAGTTTCGCCCGTTAGTTGCTCAGGCTTTTGCAATGCAGCAGCACGTGAGCCGGTGTCTCCTCGGTCTCCATGCAGCCTCTACATAAAGGGCTGTCAGTGATGCCTATGTTAAACAGGTGTCTGTTGAGTGAGCAGTGACCCGTTATTATACCCACTAGATGACGCAGGTTTTTCCTTGAAGAACGCAGCAGTTTGCGTGACAGATGTATGTCTAAGGATGGAAGGGCTTCCTTTGTCTGTCTACATTCCTTTGTTTCTGCCCATTGTTTTTCATGTAGTTTCGTGGTTCTGTCACATAACCATGTTTTGAGTTGGCAGAAGGGTATCGGGACAATTGGTTCGGGTCCTACCATTTTAATGCTCGATCCTCTCTTTGCCAGTTGGTCTGCAGCGTCATTGCCAGAAGAGTTGCTGTGGCCGCGTATCCATTGCAACCTTACCCGATTTTTTGTTGCAATTCTTTGCAGCTCACGGTGACACTCTAGGATGAGTCCACTGTTAAAGCAGTTGCTTTTCAGAGCTTGTAATACCGCGGCACTATCCGAGATAATGCGTATCGTCTTATCGCTTATACCCCTTGATGTAACCGCTGTTGCAGCCCGGGTGATTCCAACACATTCTGCCTGGAAGATAGTGTTGAGGTTTCCCAGGGTTGTTGAGTAATTGATGTTTAGGTCGTGGGAGAAGACTCCGACTCCTGTTCCTGATTTTGTTTTAGATCCATCCGTGTATATTCTCACTTCGTGTATACCAGAGCTAACTTTGAATTCTTCATGAAGTTGGATGTGGTATTTTTTGTCGAAAACAAAAGTTTTTGGGATGATATCACATGGCAGTCGTTATTGGGGAAGTCGACACAAAAGATCCCACTGGGTCGAAGTGTCGCCGGTCTGTACTGACTGGCTAATAATATTAAAATGTATAATCACGGTTATATACTCGAAGAGGATGGCAGGGGTGTGTAACATCCAAAATTCCACCGGTAATAAGTATAGGCCCCACTTTGTAGGGGATAAGACTATTGTCCATCTACGAGGTGTAGTTACAGACTCCGTGTTGCTACAGAAAATTCGATGTTGTTCGATCCGATAATCGAATGTGAGACATCAAGCACAGCATTCGCTACCGTTTCGCTACTGAGACAGTCAAGGTTTGGCAGTTAGAATGAATTAGCAAACTTACAACTATATATCGTCTTAGTAATTTGCAGAGATGGCTAATAACGTTTGCTAGGTAATTTTGGGTTCACTTAGTTAGGGACTAAGTGAGCCGGACTTAAGCGGGACCTTATGATACGTGGCGAAATTTGCTTCTTTCGTCCCGTTGTACGTCCAGGCCGCGATAGCTCTATTAGATTCCGTTACTACTACTGAAAGAGAATAGCCGAATAGGAAAATAAACTAAGAATTTCGTAACTATAAAAGCGGTAATGCTTTTTCAGTTACTAAGTTCTTAGCTTGGCCCTAGTTAGAGGTTATATCCAACTTTAGTTCTAAGAGTCACGTAATAGATGACGAGCGTATTACCGTCTAAAATGCCTTACAGCAAAAAACAAATAACATTTATCACGAATCCAGAATGTAATCCAAGACCTCATGCTATCGGCATTCACCACCACATATTTCAGATACACGCTACAAAATACTTCAACCAATAATCTAATTAAAGAACAACTACTTGTATCGATAAATCATTACAATTACTGAATTACCTATTAATTACTTCCTCAATATTATCGCGATATTAGCTTAGTTAATTACTTTTTTTAAACAACGCCCGCACTTTGTATAATACCTGTGCCGCGGGGGACTTTACAAACATTTAAACAACGGAGACAAAGAACATCTAGACTCTTCACAATCATTTGTGGATCACACAAAGTTTTGTCCCGTGTGGTATTCGAACCCACAACAATCGGTGCAAGGCAACATAAACCACTACACCTTTCATGCAGTTATTATAACTTTAACGTGTTCTTCGAGGTACGCAGTGGAATCCTTTCTATCAGCCATTAAGGAAGCTGCATTTCGCAGTTACTTAGAATATCTTAAGAGCAAAATCCGCTAATACATCATCCGGTTTAATGATAGCGCATAAATAAACTGCGTCTAAATTATCTTTACTAATATTATAAATCTGAAGAGTTTGTTTGTTTGTTTGGTTGAACGCGCTAATCTCAGGAACTACTGGTTCGAATTAAAACAATCTCTTTTTTTAGTATTGGGTACCCCTTTTATCGAGGAAACAGCGACGTTGCGAATATTCGCATCTGCATCCGCAATTGCGGAGTTGCCGCAAGTATTTGGACATCTGCATTCGCATCCGCAATAATCAACGCGAATGTTAATGCGGATCCAGGTATAGCGTAGGTTGCGACAAGAAATATGATTTTTTACAAAAGAGGCTTGAACCTGTAAAGGTGGTGACATTAGATGCTTTTTATTAAATAAGATGCATAATTTTCCTCAACATCCGCATCTGTAATTGCGGAGCCACCGCATCGATTTAGACATCCGCATCCGCGGATGTCAAAAAATCTTTATCCGCAACATCTCTGCTAGGAAGGCTAAAAGCTACATAACATTACGCTACGACCAACAGCGGAGTACCAATGAAAAATGTTGCAAATACGGGAAAATTCTCTTATGTGAAGCAGACGAAGTTGCGCGGATCAGCTAGTTTAGTCATATGAGGTTCGAACCCACAACACTCGGCGCGTCAACAGTGGCGAAGCGACCACCTCTAAGCCATCAGTGCAAGTACTTTTACTAATAGTAATGTTACAAACTAGTAATTTTTACTTTCCCACTTGCGTAATAATTATTATTGTTGATAATACTTTTATCCCACAATTGTTATTATAAAATTCTTAGATTGTAATCTTTGCGTCGTGTAAAAGTTTTGTAAAAGCGACGCAAGTGGTATCAAACTACATTTCACGCATTGCAGTCTTTTCTAACTTACTAATGCTTTGTAAGGTTAGTGGGAGACCTTTGGACTGCTTCGCAGAGGCCTCGAGTTCGAGCCTAAGGCACGCAGCTCTGACTTTTCGAAGTTATATACGTATTAAATAGTTAATTATTGCTCGCTCGAAATATTTTGAGGAAACCTGCATGTCTAACCCCCTGTTCGCACTAAAAACATGCAACATGTGATGTCATAACTCATGAATCTCATAACATGTTTTGTTGTTAGTTGCGTTCACACTAATGACAAACAATTAAACTTTTGAATGTATCTCAAGATTTATTGTTATCTGTGTTAGCACTTACCGATGTTTAAGATTTGTTAATGTTTTGTCGATGTATCTGTCTAGTTTGACGTTCGCACTGTTAACATTATTGATATGTCAATCATGTTTTACAACAGAATGTTGTTATACAGTGCGAACTCAGTGCGATACATTGTCAAAAAACAAGTACTTATACATGTTTTTATGTGAATGTAATATGTAATGTAATATTTTTAGTCAGTGCGAACTCACGGTAAGAGTTCTATCGAAAATCAGACAAACCGCACGGGGCCAACGTGGTGGAATATGTCCCTATTCTTCTTATACTAAGGGGCCCGCGCCCAATAGTAAGATAGCTTAAATTAGGGTTACCAGACCCAGTTATTATTATAGCAAAATATGCTGTACAGGTAGCGCGGCAAACGTTCGCCTTACCGCCGGGTTCGATTCCCAGTCTGGATAATTATTTGTGTGATCCTTATGATTCTTCTGATACTAGGTAAACTGTGTATCGGTTAATTTTTATTTTTCGATTATAGATTATAGTTATAAAAATCAATGAAGTTTTATACAATTTGTATTTAAAGTTATATCGCTTAGTGTTGCCCGTATTCGTTGTTTCATATCGCCATAATTACACGATGGTTAACATTTTAGTTAATTCAAGACAAATCATAGTGAACTAAATACAAGCAATACATGGAAAAATATAGTATTCGAATTGGCCATTCAAAAAATATTGATGAAATAGTTAGTATAAAACCGCAACATTACCGATTTTCTTCAGACAAGGCGGCAACTTCATATTGAAACCACTGTTCTTTGTAGCCAAAGCAGTGAACCGATATTGACGCAATTCCTTATGGATTTAGCTTGTAATCTGAAGACATTGCACATGCAACTAACCAAGGAATGCGGACAAAGTCACGGGTATTAGCTAGCACGTAGACATAACAACACATTTCTATTCATCGACTTCAAAACATTGTATATGCATAAATACTTCGAGTAGTAAACTACAATAATGTTTATTATATAACAGATGTATACAACTTTTAAATAATTTAAAATGCAACCTTTTATTATGCAGATTTGGAAATATTGCAATGAATTTATCTTCGTGATTTTGTGTCTGCACTCCGTTGTTTTGTATTGCATGTGCGCTAGGGTTATCAAAAGAAAAATATCTGAAAATGTGATCAAGAATGGCGTAATGACTTAGATGGAGTTCTAGCAACCAACAGGCTTGCTACGCTGCTAACAAAAAATCTCGAGTTCGATTGTCGTCTCGCCAGTGACAATAATAACCAATTGTTGCCATAGTAAATGTAGAAAAATTAAATATTATAATTATATTGTTGATCCAATTTTCACGTGGGAAAAACATTATTCAATTTATAAAGTAGTTAAACGAGGGGTACAAGAATTATTCCTAGAGCAGGCGTCGAATTTTGTTCTAATCACAAAAAGAAAGACACACACACGCTTTCCAAAAGCACACCCACACTCTACTAACACTAATATCTTTATTTTATCTATTTTTCTACTTATACTTTTTTAATGCCTTAATCTGAACTGTACTTAACGAAGAGAACACTGGTTTCTGAAACACAGCTCACGTTAGTTTACAAGACAGGTTATTTACTACTACGGTTATAACTATGCTAATAGTTATAACCTATTAAACAGCGGTACACCAGTGGCCACACAATGTGTAATTAATTATAGTTACTATTGAATTTTACTAATTTATAAGCTAATAAAATTATTAAAACTAATAAATCTATTTATATTTAGGGTTACACTTTCCCCGACGGTTCGATGGCTTTTCAGCAGCCATGGTCACGGTCACTAAATATAAATAGATTTAATAGTTTAAATAATTTTATTAGCTTATAAATTAGTAAAATTCAATCGTAGTAGTAGTGTAATAGTTACAAAATTATGTAATACAGTGATAAATAAACAACGCGATAAAATCCGTATATAGTAGTTTAATTTCAATGAATAACATTCGCGTAAACAGAAGACAATATTATATTCAAACAATGGACAAAAAGAACACACAGACTTTGAACAACCATTTATGGATCACACAAAGTTTTGTCTCGTGTGGGATTCGAACCCACAACACTCAGCGTAGCGGCAGTTGTGGGGCGACAACATTAACCATTAGGCCATCCGATATACTACTATTGGTAATGATAATTATGACTATGTTATACTTATGACGTTTACTGAAGCACATATATTATGAGGCAGCCCTAACGTCCACACATTCGAACAGATATTGTCATACATCATACCTACATGTGTTTGTACATCTGAAAAGTAATGAAGAGAAAGTATTATATATCTTTAAACAAGTTGATAACGTTAGTAGTTACTGAGCTGCAGCTGTGACAGACAGACAGACAGACGGATAGACAGACAGGTAGGTATAATTGCACCATACGGACGCGATTCCATTATGCAAGTTACTTGCATTCAAGTTGCAAATTGCATACAACTTGTACATTGCATATAAGTTACACCTTGTATGGGGTAGTTTGAACTCTAATTGAACGAGCAAACGTTAGTTGCATGTTTCGAATTTCGAATGAGTGAGGTGTACGCACATGATATCATTCGCTGTACAAATTATCGAAACATAACGTCTGTTAGGTGGGCGCACGAGAAAATAATCATTTTTATTGAGGAGAACGTCTTCCACCCATGATGGCCTACTCAATTGTTGAACATCTCCATGTATGCAAGTGAAACCTGCATGCAATTTGCACACTCTCGAAAACATGTTTCCAATGCAAGCAACTTATACGCAAATGTGACTCATACTTGCATGCAAGAGTTGACTAATGTAATCGCGCTTTTAAGGTTCAGACTGCACTAATGGCGAAGCAGTTTCCTATGGCTCCTATGGTGGAGTTATGGACGTTGAGTTCGTTGCGCGTCTGTGACCAAAAAATATCAAAGATTTTCTTAAAAAATCTATGGTATTTTTTTCGCGATCAATCACAACGAGTTTTCTTGACTCCCCGTAGGGGTCACGGATGCGCAACGGAAGTATTTTTTTTATGAGTAATCGTACATTCCAAAGGATCGCTGACACTGCGTGTGCGGTGTTGTAGGTTCAATATCCATACGGGACTGAACTTTGTGTGATCAACAAATGATGAACCGTCTTGACTGCTCGGATCGTATAGTGGTTAATAAATGGTTGTTCCAAGTCTGGATGTTCTTTGTGTCCGTTATTTGGATGTTTGTAAAGTCACCCACGAGAATACGAGAGAAGTCTTTAAAAAAGTAGTAGCGCCAAATCTGGTTATTCTTTTGGTCTGTTGTGATTTTTTTTTTATTCCCGCGACACAGGGGTTCTTCTAGTGCGGGGTATGTTTTTTATCTATAATTTTATTACTGCGCCGTCCTAGTGAGTCGTAGCGTGATGTTATATAGCCTATAACCTGCCTCGATAAATAAGCTATCCAACAAATAATTTTTCAATTCTAACCAGTAGTTCCTGAGATTAGCGCGTTCAACCAAACAAACATACTCTTTAGCTTTATAATATTAGTATAGATTATGAATGGTTATTGGATATTGAATGCTGAATAGTTTGTTTGTTTATTTGTTTATTTGGTTGAACGCGCAAATCTCAGGAACTACTGGCTCGAATTGAAAAATTATTTTAATGTTGGATAGTCTATTTATTGAGGAAGGCTATAGGCTATATAACATCACGCTACGACCCACGGGCGCGGTGCAGAAATTATAAACGCGGGTGGAACCGCGGGCGCATCTATTGTAGATATAAAATGAAAATACATAACAGTTCTACTGCTTTATCTTCGAAGGATAGGCCGAATTGTACTATACCCGGATTTGACCAGCGTTAGTTTTTTGGTACCACGTAACCACCTATGGTTTTTCGGTGCCGTTTAATAGATGGCAAGACTATTGTCTTCAACCGGGTACAATGCCAGACTCTATGTTGCTGCTGTGAAGTTTTTTACGGAAAGCAACATTTTGTCCGACCTGGGTACCGAATCTGAGTCTCAAAGGAGGTTCTCAAATCAGTTAATTTTTTAAGTTTGTTACCTCATAAAATCATAAAATCGTCATTTAAAAACGGTTTCGAATATCTAATAATCGTTTGTTGGGACATTTCGGCAAATTCGGTTAAGTAGTTCAGGCGTGAAAGCGTAACAGACAAACAAATAAACTCACATTTATAATATTAGTTGGGATTTGCTGGTGTATCTTCGATACATTAACCAATAGGGTATAAAGTAGAATAATTATTGAAAAAGATTATAGGCCGTATAAAATTATGCTACGAGCCACCGGAGCGATAAACTTGACTAAACTGAGGGGACCACATAGTCTTTTTAACCGACATTTTACATCACAAGAAACCGATTTCCACAAACTAGAGAAAATCTCTTGAAATTTCAATAATCGTTTAGTTTCACTAACGAACCGATAGAGTAAGTTATTAACATTATAGTTATTAGTTTCGTCTATGAATTGATGTTCATTAACTAACTGAGCGCATATTATTAACGCTTGGTTTCATTTTATATTTCAGCATTTCATTTTACTATTAAAATATCAGGTATTCATTTATCTAATATTATAAATGTGAAGGTGAGTTTGTTTATTTGTTATTCTTTGACGCCTTAACTACTATAGACCAATCATTATGAAATTTTGCATAAGTACATGTTGTCAGGGTAACAGAAAAGGGCAGAGATAAAATAAAAAAATGTTGAGATACAAAGGTGGAACATTATAATACACATCAAGTTAGACACCCTATATACACATAACTACGATACTTACAAAATAGAGAATTGTCGGAAAGGGACTGAGCGTAGTGGTGTCGTTAATAGTAAGGCGTAACAAAAATATAACGCATTCTCTCGCACGATTCGCAGCGTTCAACTTCTAATAGTTCGAAGTCCAAACAGTCTAGGTTGATGTGTCGCTGTGTGTACCAGAAAATACATATTAATACTATAACATACATCAATATGTATATTATTTTACCCAAAGAACAAATGGCAAACCAAATAATCTTTTTGGGCAAGCAGTATCAAAATTGGTTGCAAAATAAGGGAGAAATTAATATTTAAAATTTGGATATAAGAATAAGGGTGGTCGTAGTGGGAATATCTCTCTATCTCCCTCGCACAGTTGAGGTAAAATACTAAACATTTTTGCCACATTTTAATTACCTATATTACTAGATTTAAATATCTCATCGCTTTTACTTAAATGCCTGAAGACCAAAGTCTTTGACCAGTGTGTCCTACCTGTTATGACCTACTGTGCCGAAACGTGGACAATCACGGTAGGGCTAGTCCAAAAATTCAAAGTCGCCTAGCGGGCTATGGAGCTAACTATGCTTGGAGTTTCTTTAAGGGATAAATTCAGAAATGAGGCTATCCGTCAAAGAACCATTGTTACCGACATAACTCGCAGAATAAGCAAGCTGAAGTGGCAATAGGCTGGCCATATCTGTAGAAGGATCAATGGCCGTTGGAGCAAGCGAGTCCTAGAGTGGAGACCTTGACTTGGAAAACGTAAGGTAGGAGGCCCTCCGGCCAGATGGACCGATGACCTGAAAAAGGTAGCTGGGTCAAACTGGATGTGGAAGGCGGAAGACCGGATGTAGTGGCGTAAAACGGGAGAGGCCTATGTCCAGCAGTGGATTGCGGTGAGCTGCTTAATTGAATAAAAATGTGTGACAACTACCCTATTACCTAACTAAAGTTTCCTAGGCAAACTTGTATATAGATACTAGCTATGTATCTATATATAAGCTTGTATCTATATACACGTATCTTTATGTGTATGTAATACTCCTCTGCCTACCCACAGGTATATAAGCGTGAGACTATGTATATACACATATTTACATTCAAAACATCACTTTTATAACTTTAACGAAAGTAAATTCTTCATAAGAAGCTACAAGTTCCGTTGGCTCGCGTGTTGCCAGCACATAAATTAATTATTACCAGGTCTTTGACATTGACTTTACGTATAATGCCTGTTTAAAATTCACCTGTTATAATACTACTGCGCTAGAGAAAGGAAGGAGTGGCACTTACTGAAACGTGTAAAAAAGATGGACGGCTAATTTCCTTAGTGGTAACTCGTAAAATGTCCGTTTGATGTTTCACAATGACAGCTGTGAGTGAAAGGGTTGCCAATTATTTTGGTGATGTATGAGTGGTTTACACGGAGAAGTACTACCTTCTATTTGGCAAACGGCTAAGAGTGATTCTTGATCGTTTGTAATACAGGAACCACCCGCGCGATTTTGATGCTAGAAAAAAGGAATTGCAGATGAGATGAACAAAAAGGTAGAGAGAGGGAAGTCTGTGTATGACTTACTTTCCAAGCAAAACACAGTAACAGTATAAGTTATCTACACTGGTTTCCTGTATTAGGATGGTACAACCCCAGATGTCTTCGTCGAGTCGGCACTAAATAAAAAAATAACAGCAATTTCTCTCAAAAAATATCTTACACCAATGCGGCTTTTGCTCTATCCTAGCTACTCTACCTTTCGTTTCGCGGGGCCCGAGTATTAACTACTTCTGTTATATGGCTAATCCGGTACTGCCTACCTCCCATTTCCATCTACTTTACGTCATTCCATCTTTAATGCCTTTTATTAGGGAAGAGTTACGTATCATAGGCTAAACTAATGGTATTTCCTTGTTTGAGCTCTTATAATTAAAAATACTAATGATTATTATCCTTCTCCGCGGCAAAGCGGAGTGGAGAGGTTATGTCCGGCTTATCCGGGTAAAGATTGAACGTCCCGGGTACTACCGTCTAAACCTACCACGGCGTGCTGACTCGCTGCCTTGAATGATGTGTGGGTCACTGAAACTGAAACTACATGAGCGAGATCATAATTATGTTATACCAATGCTACAGTTATAACACCATAGCATGTTAAATTTAAAACAATAGCACGTTATAATAGCTGCTATTAATAAATAATAAGTGATGGAAAACAGTGATAAAACGATCACGGAGATTAAACAATTATATCACAACGTTGCTGCTTGTTTTAAGAGTGAATGTGCTAGAGATGTACGATATCTCGCTATGGTGTAATTTAGAGCAATCGCTTTATAATCTTTTAAGTATGAAAGTAAAGTTTGTTAGAGTTTTAACAATCGCTGACAATTTATTTTTTATATTGCTATGTGGTTATTATGCCAAAAAAAAAACTGCTTCGAGTTTTTAATATGTTTAGAAGTAAATATTACAGTCGCATTTCAGTTTCTCTCAGGGATGCACGATACAAATTGTGACGTATCCGTTATTTAAATCCCGGTATGCGAGGGCGATAGAGAGATATCTAGCCCACTACGCTGCGCTTTTTCATACATACATCTAACTTCAATTGTTTTTAAATGTAATCGTTGCCACATATTCTAGAGCATTTTAGAATTGTTTTCGTATAAAGGTTTTATGCTTTGTTGTACACGAACTTTGTTGCACGCGGACAAAGTCGCGTGTAAAACAAGTCTTTACACACGACTTCGTGAGTGTCAGTTAGAGAGCATGAACATGTGCTACAAACAATGTAGTTGAATTGTTCCCTCTAACGCACTAATATATAATACGCATAATACACATTAGAGTCGATAGGAGTGCGCACCAACAAGTTTGGGTCCTCATACCTCTGCCGAACGATCAAGGCATAGAATTCTCTGCCAAGCCACGTGTTTCCTTCTTCCTACAACCCTGGGTCCTTTAAGCGAGGCGTGCAAAAGCACATTCTCAGGCCGTCAAAGTAGGAACCTCAACATCGCTTCGGCTGCTATGTGGATGATGTGGAGGCCACTACTCTTGGACCTCATGACTGCTTACCATCAGGCGGAGTGTGGTCATTTTGACGAGCAAGATACAAAAAAGTATATTTCCAACTAGCTGTCTCCTACGGTTTCACCCACGTTTATGATTACTGTTTCGGCATAATGATATAATTAGCCTATAACCTTCCCCAAGAATTGGGCTTTCAAACATAATAGAATAATATTTATTCAGATCCGTCCAGTGTTTAAGAGATAAGCGCGTTCAAACTAATAAAACAAGTTAGTTCTTTAGGGTTATTATAAGGTCACAAATAATCGGGCACGCCACGATCGTGGCGGTAAGTCCCGTGTTTCAGGAGTGGCTGGAGAGGCGGCATGGCGCCCTCACCTTCCGGCTGACACAGGTTCTGACTGGCCACGGTTGTTTTGGCCGGTTCCTGTGTCGTATACGCCGGCAAGAGACGCCCGGTTGTCACCACTGCGGCGACTGCCGCGACGTTGTTGAGGACACGGCGCTGCACACTTTGGCGGTTTGCCCCGCCTGGGCATCGCAGCGCCGTGAGTTGATCGCGGCAGTCGGATCGGTTGCCCTCTCGCTCCCGGCCGTAGTTCAGTCTATGGTCCGGAGTGAGAGGTCGTGGAACGCCGTCGCCTCCTTCTGTGAGGAAGTAATTTCCATCAAGGAGGCGGCGGAGCGGGAGAGGGAGCGTTTAAACCCTCTCCCCAACAGCAGAGCCGGGCGCCGGAGGGCGCGAGATGACCTCCAGCCACCCTGAGGTTTGACCTGGGGGTGGTGGGCTTTGTGGGCCTGCCCGCCATCCGTTCAGCACCAGGTCCGAGAGGCGGCGTGCGTGTTCCCACGCGCGCCTCTGTTTCGAGTCCGTCTCCCCTCTAGGGGGTGGACAGTAGGGTATATTATAGAAGTGAGTCCTTTGGGTAGGTCTCTTCGCGTAGTGGCCTGCCGTTTTACACGGCGGGCCGTAACCTCGGCGGGGTCGCGACCGCATGCGAAAGCGATTCGCGCGGCCCCGTCGATAGTGGTTTTGTCGAGGAACACCGTGGTAGGTTTAGTCGGTATTCCGGGAGGTACATTATCTTTTCAACATCTTTCTTTTACCCCGGCGAGTCCGACATAATCCCTCCGCCCGCCCCGCGGAGGGATATGCGTCACTGCATTCCACCACGTAAAAAAAAAAAAAAAAGTTCACAAATAATAAATTCATTTGGATCACAAAGAAATACTTATGAACGTCAAAGGTTGGCTATTGGTATACATGCCTACACCCATCCTTAATAAAACTGCCTTCGTGGCGCAGCGGTAGTGAATGCGACTGCTGTGTATGAGGTCTCGGGTTCGAATCCTGGGTCGGGCCAACAAAAATTTATTGGGTTTTCTGTTAAGAAATCTCAATAGCAGTCCGGAATTAGGCAGCTGGTGGTGTTAGACACCCCCATACCTCGGAAAGCACGTAAAGCCGTTGGTCCTGCGCCTGATCTCTCTGCGGTCGTGTCGGATTACTATCCTATCAGATCTTGAGAGTTAGGGAACAGAGAGTGCACCTGCGCAGATGGCCAGTCTCCATTAAGATAGGCCGCCATAACCGAAATTCGGACTGGAGGACATTATTAAAACATATAAAAAGAAAACATACTATTTATACACATATACACGCTTTTATTTAACGTTATGTCCAACGTAACGAAAGCAATAAATAAAGAAACGTAATTAACAAGAATGTTTGTAGCCATTTTAAATAAAGATCGTGACAGTTAAATACAGCCATCATCGAACGTTCATCTGTCATATTATTTCATTGAGAGCACAGTAAAAAACGAAAAATGTACGTGGTGATCACTTGTCAGTTTTCTTTAGAGGAAAATGACAGCGTAACTAATGTTTACTTAAATGCGACTAAACGTTTGTTAGTATTTTATCCACGTACAAAACAGATGACAATAAAGCTACGTAGCTAGCTTTCTAGAGTAGTAGAGCCTCGCTGATTTCAGCATGAATGGGCCGGCTCGACCGGGGAAGGACTACCCTCTCACAGAATATCGACGTGAAATAGCAGTATTCCTACTGTTGTGTTTCGTTCGGTGAGTAAGACTGCCGCAGGCCCAATCATCCTGTTTACCCCTTCCCGGTCCTTCTCCTTCCCACTTCCTCTCCTAAAGTGTTGGCAACGTGCAAGTGATGCCTCTGGTGTTGCAGGCGTCTATGGGCTACGGTGACCACTTACCATTAGGTGGGCCTGGGCTTGTTTGCACCTTTGTTGCATAATGTAATAGAATATATTTTAGCATTAATAGAACTACTGGATTTTGCCCGCTGCTTCTTTTGGACACTAGTTTTTTCTGGAAGAAGGGTAAGAGTATCATATTTTACTATTATTAGAGATACATAAAAGGACATAGAGATGTCCTTTTATATATTTCATGATGATCGGTCAAGTTGTTGAGGCGTGAAAGCTTAACAAAATAACAAACTCACATTCGCATTCATAATATTAGTAACGATAATTCTTATTATTTCTGAATTTTTTCACTATCACAATTGCGCAATATTCAGATTTACGGAGGTTCGAGACAGCTGTTAGAGTTGTTGAAATATCGAATAGATTGTGCTGATATTGTTAAGTCGATAAAAAGGAAATGCTACATCTCAGTCATCCTAGCGATTTTCCTTTGTATAAAGCTTATGGAGACCCTTAAATATGACTACAACTTTTTGTTACAAACTTGTCGCTGTATATGATCAGAATTTTGAATACGTTTTGCTAATGTGATATGCGCTTAATTGTGTTGCAATTATATTCGAATGGGTTAACACTTTTCTTTACTAAAATAGTAGACCACTGCTTCGGCGCAGCAAGCAGGATTGAGAGTGACTACTGTCTGTCTTGGTAGTTTTCCCGAGTTGTCTGTCAAGTATAAGTCAGTCGCAAGACGGAGATAATCTAAAAGCAAATGTGATTGTAGTTCATCTAGCTGACCTAGGCAACTTCACACATAAGAAAATTTTGACCGCTTTTGCAACACTTTTCATTGATTCTCCACTCCTATTGGTCATAGAGTAATGTTATATAGCTTATAGCATCTCTTGATAAATAGGCTATCCAACATTAAAATATTTTTCAATTCGAAATAGTAGTTCGTGAGATTAGCGCATTCAACAAAACAAACAAACCCTTCAGCTTTATAATTGTTTATATGTGAAAGTCATTTGTTGGTTTCTACTTCCTTTACGTAAAAATGGTTCAACCCAGTGACATGAGTCTTAGATAGGGATACCTTATGAACTGAAGAGTGAAATGAGCTACTTTTTATCCCATACAAATTCACGGTTCCCGTAGGTATTACTTTTCCTTAAAACCATGGAGTGAAACCATGGGTTGACGTTAGTAGTCTATTATTATGACTAGATTGTCATTAACGACTCAATTAAGACAAATACAGAAGAAACACGACCAGCAATAAATCGATGCTAAAACGTCGTAAACTCTCGATTTTTATCTCGATTACTAATCGGTGTAGATCTAATAAATTATGCATTAGAATCTATCTTATGGCTTGTAAGAGATACTATAATACATATATCACACCTATTTATTCCCGATAGGCTAGAGAGACGTGTTTATTTATTGTATCTTTATTAAAGTGTATGACTGCACGAATGGCGTAGGGGTTTAAGTGATCGCCTCGTCACTGGTACTGCGCCGAGTGTTCTGAGTTCGAACCCACACGGGACAAAACTTTGTGTGCAACACAAATGGTTGTTCCAAGTCTGTGTGTTCTTTGTGTCCGTTGTTTGAATGTTTGCAAAGTCCCCCGCGAAACAGAAATTATTCCCAGTGCGAAAGATGTCTTTTTAAAAATTATAAGTATACTAGTTTTCCCCCGTGGTTTCACCCGCGTAAGTCCCGTTCCCGTGGGAATATCGGGATAAAAAGCCTATGTGTGAATCCAGGTCTCCAGCTATCTACATACCAAGTTTCATCGCAATCGGCATAGTAGTTTTTGCGTGAAAGAGTAACAAACATCCATACATCCATACATCCTCACAAACATTCACATTTATAATATTAGTAAGTAAGTTACATTCCTGAAATTATACTACTGCTGAAAATGATTCGGTTGAGCGACCTGAGAATCGAATCTAGGCCATAAATACAAACTTACGACAAGACAATTAGGCTGTTTTTTTTTTATATAAACTCTTGGGTATTACACTACATAAACTCGGAACAACAATTTATAGATCCTGTATGGTGATCGAACCCACAACACTTTGTGCGTAGGCAGCGACAAGATAACCAGTTAAGTAAGAATTAATGGTTTGATATGAATTTTGAGTATCAGGAAATATACTATTTCTACACAATACGTAACTTTGTGGTAACAATGTGTTATGTCTCTTCGTCGCTAAACGGAACTGTGTAATATAAAACCGCGGTCAACTGGATAAATAACACGTTATATGAGAAACCATTAATATAACGCTTTTATGTAATTAAGAAATTTTGTATTCGCCCAGTGGTCGAAATTCGACAAAAATCATGAATGAAAATTTGAGAAATACATATATGAATTTACTAATGTTTAAATTCATATATTTTACATTAGTATATATTTTGCATTTATATTTACTATTGCATATATTATGTTTTCTATCATAAAGTTTCCAATAACAAAACTAAGCTTTGCTAAATTTTTAAGAAAAATCAAAAGGAAATCAGTTGAAAAACAGAGAAGAAAATGGAACTGAACTGTAGTTTTGTCTTGTCCTATTTAAATATAGATTGTATATATTGTCTTTATGGTTTTCGACTGGCTACGATTTTTACCTGCCATATTAGATGTATCTCTTACTTTGCACTACTTTTAAAACATCGTAAATTTTCGAGAAATTCATTAATTTTCCGCAATAAACTTTATAATAATTCATATTTAAAAGTATTCGTTGTATATAATCAACCAACCCAACAACCAACCCAATAAATATACCAAAATTTTCTGATAAGAAACCCACCCCGTGTGTAGTACCTTGATTGTTATAAACCTCTATCAAACAATACATAATGCTTTAAGATTAAATATATATTGCCGAAGGGATAGACAATCGTTTATAACAATCAATAATACGCCAGCTATGAGTTTAGGTTAATTAGGGTTGCCAACCGTACTTTATAATTAAGTATTGTACGTTATTTCGGGTAAACGTACTTTATACTTTTTTAGGAAAATTTAGTAACTAAAAATACTTTAGTTTACCTACGTCAACATTTACAGGTTTTATTTAATTGTTTTCTTTAAGCAACGCTATAGAGATTCCCTAAACTGACAAAAAACAATTGTTTATCCATCTCAATATAGACATATACCTATTGTAATGATGCGGTTAAGACGTTCCTTGATAATAAATATTTGTTAGATGTTACTAGCATCAAAAAATATGGTAACAAGAAAGCAGGTTAAATAAATAATACTTTATTTTCGGAGCATGAACTTTATTTTTTTACCTCAGATAGTAAATGTACTCTTTTTGTTCAAAATTAGCCCTGCCCTACAGGTAATAAAAGTGATCCTGTAGCCGTCTACCGGGCTTCACAGAAAACCCAACAACAATTTGCCCAATCCGAGGTTTGAACTAACGTCATATATTACAACAGTCGCATTCACAATCACTTTTCTTTTTAAGTTAAACGCCTATCGGTTTTTAATCGTTAATTAAATTTATGCTTGAGCGCGTTGATGTTTTTTATATTGGTCGTTTATACAGATTATACATAAAATATATCGATACACAGATACGAGAGAGAAATCCATCTCGAATATATTTTTTATGAATTTATTTCGGTTAAATATTCATATATTGTAATTAATTAGGGTAATTTGGTATAGTTATATTCAAATAAAGTCAATCAAATGTACATATTAATTCATATTTATATCTCTGTTAATAATATTTTCTATACTTACTGTATAAAATTAAGTTTTAATATTTAATTTTATACAGCAAGTATAGAAAATATTATATAATGTAACATATGGCGTAATGGTTTAATGGTCGCATTGCCGCTGCCACTGCGGCAAGTGTTACGGGTTTGATTCCCACACCAAACAAATATTTGTGAGATGCACAAATATCTGTTTCAGATCCAGACGTTCTTTGTTTTCGTTGTTTGAATGTTTGTAAAGTCGGATAACTTTGACATAGCAATTACTCTATGGGCAGGACTTTTATAAAAAACAATATTGATTTAAACATCATGATCCGTAATATATCTTACATACTCTTCTCATCGTCTGTTTGTTTCTACACTTATAAAGTGATTACTCGAGAATCACTCGTCCGATCTACATGATTTATTTAAAAAAAACAACAAGTTTTTTACAAGATTTAAGTAAACTCAAAGCAATAATTTGTGGATCACATAAATAAATGTTCCGTATGGGATTCGAACCCACGATACTCAGTGCGGCGGCTGTGATGAGGCGACCGCTTAACCGATGCGCTACCCGTGCAATCTTATGCGGTTTACTTACATGCTTATTTATATCTAAATAAATACATTATCATCGCATTATCATGATAAATAGCTTATGGTATTAATAACAATTTTAGTGCATTTATCGACAACAAAATGTTGACAAATGTTGTTTTCATATGCACCCCTGTCTGAATATACGATTTTAAGTTAATATCAATATTATTTATGTTTATATAAATTTCATGGTAATTATTAATTTATTTTGCTATGATAATTTTATGTTTACTAAGTATGTAAGTACCAGCGTTAGTAAACTTACGCATAATAAAGTTATTATTACGCATTTACGTATCCACGCAAAAATCCGGATGTCTCGATAGTACATAGGAACAGTATTGGGCAAGTTGTAAGATGGTATATAACCCAAAAGTCTTTTTCTCTATAATAAATAATAATTTTAGGTTAATCATAATTCATAACATCATAACTAACCAAAATATATAAATTCAAGATCGTTGTAGCTTTACAAAAAATATAATTTACCACTCTTTACAAAAATCAAACGGATAAAATTAAAACTTACCTATTTTCAAAACCCACAACACCACAGAATAAAAAGACACACACACAAAAATTTCTAAAAATAGTAATCGCACAGACCGCGTCTCATACAGCCAGAAATGTCAAATGTTCGCGCCAAAAGCGCGTTTCGTTGTCGGGCGCACGTTCGTGACTGGCCGGCTGAATGTAGTGCGTGCCTTTGCATCGAAGGTATAATAGTACTTTTCCCTCGCGTAGTGGAGGCTAACTTTTTAAATAACACCCTAGATGTAATCCAAGCTGTCTAAAGCCGCGTATCAATACGAGCAAACAAAGAATTAAAAAAATATATCTAAATGACTGTACGAATGCCGTTAAAATAATTTGCCGTTTAAATAATTTTAAATGAAACAATTAAATGACACAAATCAGGTGTTTATTGCGACTGTCGTGTATGAGATCTCAGCTTCAATTTCCAGGCCGTGCAAAGTGTTGTGGAGATTTTCTGTTAAGAAATTCTAAGTAGTAACTTAGGGCCTACAATTGTTTTCAGAAGATCATCGTTGACTCCTGATTTGTTACGTAGGACCTTAACCATAATTGGTGAATTATTTGTTTAATATATCTTAGCATAGCCTTCAGGGAAAATAGCTTTAATATGTACTAGCTGAACCCGCGGTTTAACCCGCGTTTATGGTTACTGCACCGTCCCCGTAAGTCGCAACATGATGTTATATAGCCTACTAGATGTGCCCGCGGTTTCACTTGCTTTTATGATTACTGCGCCGTTTCCGTGATGGTATATAGCCTATAACCTTCCTCGATAAATAGGTAAGCCAACACAAAAAGAATTTTTCAATTCGGACCAGTAGTTCCTGAGATTAGCGCGTTCAAGCAAACAAACAAACAAACTCTTCAGCTTTATAATATTAGTATAGATAACCTTCCTCGATAAATAGGCTATCTAACACTAAAATAGTTTTCAATTCGAACCAGTAGTTCCTGAGATTAACGCGGTCAACCAAACAAACAAACAAACTCTTCAGCTTTGTAATATATATTTTTTATTTTATTTATTTATAAAAGATCTCCAACAAAGAATATACACAAAATTGCACAGACAAATGAACATTCATTTTGTATAGTGTACTCCTTTAGTTATAGGAGACCACAGCATGCACATACGTAGGTATAACAACAAAGCATAAAATGGAAAATTAAAAAAATAATTATTTAAAATTATTTAAATAACACGTTAGGAATTAACTTAACAAAAGAAATAAATAATAATATTAGTATATAATTAAGATCAAGTAAGAATTTCTTTCAGCAATAATATTGCTACGGCGGTCTCTACCATGGTACACCGTTTATGTAGATTATAAAACTTACAAAACAGGAACTAGCTTCTAATACGTAAGTTTAATCATCTGTATAATTCTGACGTAACATCTATAAAGTGCATTACTATGAATAAATAAATGAGATGCAGTTTATTTATGCGCTATCACTTAACCGGATGCATTAGCGGATTTTGCTCTTAAGATAGTCTATGTAACTGCGAAATGCAGCTTCGTTAATGGCTGATAGAAATGATTCATCTCCGTGCCACGAAGAACATATTAAAATTATAATAAATACATGGCATACGGGCCAAACATTTGTGTGTTCTATAAATAGTTGTTCCATTGCTGAGTGTCTTTCGTGGCTGTTGTTTGAATGTTTTTAAAGTCCCCGTGGCACAGAAAGCGCCAGTTTTAGTGCGCGCGTTACCTATTATAAAAAAATTATATTAATGGCCAGTTTCACAATAATCAAGTAAATGTTATCCGAAATATAAATCGCACGCTGTCTTTCTCTTGTTAGATTAAAGAAAAGAGATGGCGAGACTTTTATCTTATACATAAATGCTATTTGAGGTTTGTGGAACAGACCCTAAAATAACATATATAGGTACCTACATAGTCTTAAGTATATATCGCCAACTATGTTTTTAAATCCCACGTAAAAGCGAGCCTTAGCCATCACAGGGCAGTCTCAGACTCCGTGCTACTGAGAATACTTGACAGAAAAGTCTAATGACACTTTGTTTGGCCTGGGAATCGAACCTGAGACTCACTATACTCACATCTTATCTTATCTTACTAGTAACATTATCCACAGCTGCGCCGTCAAAGAAGTTTATTCTAAGCTTGTAAAACCCTTAAAGTCAGAGTAAATTTATTTTTCTTTGATGATATTGTCACTGAGAACGCAGCTTAGCTCGCACTACTTTTAATATCGATTTCATTTGACATTTGATAGAGAAATGTAAGAAACTTGTAATTATACCTGACATAGTTACCATAGATTATAATACTTTTGATAGACAAGACGGCTGTGTTGCTTGCCTACAATATCTATTGCCTGTGAATTTTATAATACTATATACCTACAGAAAAGAACGAAATATGTTACAACCTCGTGTTAGAAAATTGCAATTGGTTTAAAAACAAAATTGATTCAAACATCCTTTGGAAGCGAAATTGTTCGTTAGCTATAATAATAATAATAATATAATAATATTCTATCACATACACACAACACCATCTAGCCCAAACTAAGCAGAGCTTGTACTATGGGTACAAGACAATTGATAAACATACATATATACATTTTTTTTGTAAATAGGTACATACATTTTATACATAGAAAGACCCAGACCAAGACAAACATCCATGTTCATCCACACAAAAGTTTGATTTGTGCGGCAATCGAACCCGCGACCTCAGGCGTGGCAGTCGGTTACACTAACCACTACACCATCGAGTCGTCTATGTATATCTTTTACGTAAATAAAGAAGGAAAGAGTACTTTCCTTCTTTATTGCGCTACATACAGATGGTTTCTGGCGATACTTATTAGTTCAAATTGTCAACACAAGTGCAGTATTAAAAACAATATAGTCTGGGTACCAGTCTAGTTTGAAATATCATTGCTGTGGTTTGTAAACTGTATTTTAAGACTACTATTTAGCAAATTCATTTCATTTCCTTTGACAGGAACCAGTCCTGCGTCATGGATTGTAGTTTTACTCATCGATAATTTACTTCATGTTTATTTTGCCATACCTTAAGGCGCGATTCCATAGGGCAACTCTTGCATGCAAGTATGACGTCACATTAGCGTACAAGTTGCTTGCACTGGAAACATGTTTTCGAGAGTGTGCAAATCGCATGCAGGTTTCATTTCTATACAAGTGGAGATGTTCAACATTTGAGTAGACCATCATGGGTGGAAGACGTGCTCATCAATAAAAATGATTATTTTCTCGTGGGCCACCTAACAATGGGTAATAATGAGTCGATAATTTGTACAGCGATATATATCATATGTGCGTACGCGTCACTCATTCGAAATTCGAAACGTGCAACTAACGTTTGCGCGTTCAATTTGCAGGTCATTTGAATTAAAATATCTACAAGTTCAAACTACCTCATACAAGTTGTAACTTGAATGCAGGTTTGTACAAGTTGTATGCAGTTTGCAACTTGCATGTAAGTAACTTGCCTAATGGAATTGCGCCTTTAATTATCATCAGCCATATTTATAAACAGTCCCATTGCTGGGCACTGGCCTCTATTCAGTGGCGTAGCGTGGGTGTCAGCCGCCTGGGTCGGCCGAAAATGTTGCCGCTCTTTTATTTAGGTATTTTAATTTAAAATATTATAATATACAGTAATTCTATAGAACTTTTTAGGAAGTAGTCATCATTATTGTGTATTGTACAACTGCCCACTCCTCTCGTTTGTCATGAAATGGTTTAAATATTTACAAGTTATTATTATTACTGATTGTAAAATTTTACCGCCCCCTAAAAATGCCGACCGGGGTGGGCCGCCCCTGCCGCCCCCACTATGCTACGCCACTGCCTCTATTCTCTATATTAGAAGGATAAGGCCGTAGTCTACTGCGCTGGCCTAGTGCAGTTTGTTAAACTTCACAGTTCACACTTCATCTCTTCGAGAGCATTATGGAGAACTTTTAGCAAAGTAGGTTTTATTTTTTTCCTTTATCGTTAAAAGGAGTGATATTAACTACTAGATTGTGAACGCGGCTTCGCTCGCTTAAATGTAGGTTAAGTTTTTCCTGGATAAAAGGTACCCTATCTATCTATACCCTATATATCTTTTTTGTACCCCTGGTACACGTTGCATGCGAAATTTCATGATGATCGGTCGAGTAGTTAAGGCGTAGAAACGTAATAATCAATCAAACTCACATTTGCATTTATAATATTAGTTAGAATTTGTACGCACACAATTTCTAACTCAGTACCTATTTACCTATATCTACAAATAAATATATGATTGTTTGATTGCTTTTGGTTCAATAATATACTATATATACTGGGTATTTCTGAGTGTAGTGAAAACATCTCAGGGGGTGATAATACTTTGAAATTAAACTACCTACTATATACGGATTTTATCGCGTCGTTTAAAAATCCGTATATTGTAGTTTAATTTCAATGAATAACATTCGTATAAACAGAAGACAATATGGTGATTATACTTGTTATTATGAACAACTTTTGTTCTGGGATATAGCCGAAATCGCGAAAAGAAATCAGCTGTTCCATACAAAATTGGACTTTGACCTCGACAAAATGTATGGAACAGCCTTTTTTTTTTAATTCCCCCTGTGGTTTTCACTATACTAAGAAACACCCAGTATATATATATATATATACAGCAGGGAAATAAATATATTGTAACTAGCGCTTAGTAAAGACTCGTTTAAGATCATCATGAAATTTCGCACATACATATGTTGTAAGGGGAACAGAAAAGAACTTAGGGTACCTTTCATCCTGAAAAAGTAATGTTACATATCTAACCTTATCTATCCTATATACATTTACGCGAACGAAGCCGTGGACAAAAGCTAGTGGCTTATTAAAGACAAATGTAAGAAAGTGCGTGCCTTGGGATTGAACTAGTGACAATTCAACAGTTGTGTGGCATGATTTATTTAGCGTTGACGAGCCATATATTATCTGTATCGAAGTAAACATTGAAGCTAATAAACTAATCATACGTCACACGTCGCAGCGTGTCGGAAGCGTTCAACTATCGAGGTGTGTGCAATACTTAAAGAGTTAATGCTCTCTTGCTTCCTACTTGTTACACGCAGTGTTAAGGCCCTCATACATGAGTACGGTGAGAGGAACGCGAGTTACAGATGCAAGACAACGCTACCACTATCTTGCTTCGAAAAGTAAAACTGCCGCCTATATCTTGCGCAGTATAGAGGCCTTCACACATGATCAGTTGGTAAGGACGCGAGACATAGATGCAAGACAACGCTACCACTATCTTGCTTCGAAGAGTAAAACTGCCGCCTATATCTTGCGCAGTATAGAGGCCCTAAGACATGGTCAGGTGGTAAGGATGCGAGACACAGATGCAAGACAACTCGTCCACGGTCGTGCATCAAAGTATAAAACCAATAAAGTAATACTTTATCTTGCGTACTGCAAAATGATATTTTGCATACTATAAAACGGCTTTTATAAAACCAGTGCCACATATCATTACATTCGAATGATATTCGAATACAAATATCCACAATTTACTTTCGATCGATATTTACTTTTATAGTCAAGGATAACAACAAGGAAACATTCGAATTTGTTTATATAAGAAAACGGAAACCATGACACCCATGCGTTGTTATCCTATATTGACCAGAAGGTGATAGAAGACTTTTGAAGTGCGACTTAACGTCTATTTACAGAGGACAGAAAGCAAGTGTCACACTGTTTTGTCTTACTTAGCGAAGAAAACAGAAATAGCAAGATACTTGCTTCAAGTAAGTCAACTGCGTCGTGTAAGTGGGTCTTAAGGTCGGTTACGATTCGCGATGCCATAATAAATGTTGTTATAATATTGTTCATTAAATGATTTGGATTGCGCAGTAGTTTATGTGGTAATCTCGTCGATATGTACAGATAAGTGTTGCGGGCTCAAACCCTATAATTTTTTTTTGTCTTATGTACAGATAGTTGTTTCTAGTTTAGTGCTTCTTTGTATCCATTGTCAGTGTCTGTAAATTCCCCTGCAATATCGAAATTATCTCAATGGCAGTTATTTTCTATCTATTACATCATACATGCATAAACTCGTGTCTATACAATAAACTCCGAGGGGTTAGGGGGAGTAAACAGAACTTTGTTACATAATTTCTCTAACTAAACATGTTTTCACTTCAACGTATAACACCTTTATTTTTAGAATTTAGTTTTATATTGACAGATACATACGGCATAATGACTGCAACACCGGGTACATAAATGAGTTGTAAGATACTGAAATTATAATTTGATGGCGACTTAAAAGAACGGTCTTGAGTTTCTTGCAGGTATCTTCTCATAGGCAACGTTTTGCCTGAACCTTACAACTAACATAAATGTAAATTCAGTAAATGTAATAAATTCGCTAACCCCTTTGACATTCATAAGTATTACTTTGTGACCTGAATGAATAAATGATTTTTGACTTTGACTTAGAAGGTGAGCCGACTGCGTTACGAACAATTTTTAAATTCTATACTTACTGATACTGATTTATTCATATCACAAAACTTTGGAACTACGCGGTGCCAACTTATGCCATGGAACCATTAAGGCAGACCTTACGGTGTCTTTAAAATATATTTATGGAAGAATTCGTAAATTGTACGATATGTCTGTGTTTCCCGATGAGTACAATTTGGGTGTCTTCGATTCGCGAGTGAATAGGTATCTTCTAGGCAAACGTGCTCCATTGTCAACTGCATCGTCACTTCACATCAGGTAAGATCGAGGTCAAACGCAAGCATATTAAAAACTAAAAATAAAAGAGATCACTTATTCGACTATCGATTACACAGTTTTACTAATTATTCTTGCAATATCGAACGTATATTCGAATAACGATTCGGAAGATGGTTTTGGTTCTCTGTCACGAACTTGACAACCTTGTTGCGTTTCTCATATAACTAGATACTAGCTTTTGCCCGCGGCTTCGCTCGCGTAAACGTAGGTTAGGTTATGTTAGTCCTTTTTAAATAAAATATAGGCTATGTTACTCGATGATAATATAGGTTTCTAACAGTGAAATAATATTTAAAATCGGTTAATTAGTTTTTGAGTTAAATCCTTACAAACATTCAAATCTTTCCTCTTTATACAATTAGTATAAATTATCAGTCAATATTATTCGACTACCTATATTAATCAATTAAATAATCGAATGTAAATCTCGTAACTTTGAATGAAGCAAAAATAACGGGTTTGTCGTTAAATAGGTTGTACAATATAGATTAACGAGCGTTATAATAAAAGGGAAAGCACTTAAGTTTGATCAGGTGCAGCTTGCCTCTGATAGAATATAACATGATACAAACTTTGAAGAACTTACTTAGTGAATAAACCAGGGTTAGCAAGATACTTGCTTCAAGAACTGCGTCGTGAAATTGGTCTTTGGTTACGATTTAGTAGTTGTAGTTCGAAGTATACTTTGAAGAACTGTTAATCTTAGTTTTTTAGTTACAAGAAGTTACTGACTCGATGGAGCAGCGATAGTAATTGCGACTATACTAAATGAGGGCTTGAGGTCGATTCTCGGATAAGCGGTTATTTCTAACAAGAAATTCTGAGCAGCAACAATACAACGATCCGGTAGACGGTTTAAAAGCTCGCTTCCTCTCAAGGGACCGCCGCACCCCTATCTAAACCGTAGTTGGTGATATGTTGGTGTAATTACTTCTTACTTCTTCGAGAATATAGACGGAAGACTAGTACGTGAATAGATACGAAGTGGTAGTAGCCTGGAGGACTCGATGGTCTCGAATTCGAATCCTAGATTAAGGCGGAAAAAGTTGTTAGATTTTTCTGTCAAGGAATTACGAATAGCAGTCTAAAGTTAGACGTGGATTGGTTGGCTTTAGTTGCCAGTGACACACTTCCCGTGCTTCGGAAAGCATCCAGCTCATAGTCACTCTGCGGTCGTGTTAGATTGTTGTCTTACTGGACTACGATAGTTAGGGTATAAAGAGTACAATTGTTTGCGCATATACTAATGCACTATAATATCTCCTGCGCAGATAGCCAGTCTCTGTAGGTGGGCCGCCATGACCAAATCCGTGAAATGCTTCATTCATAATTTAATGAAATTATCCTTTTTTTATTGACTGTATTATATGGCATATTTAGTGCTACACTTGGTACATAAATGAGTAGTAAAATAATGAAATTAAGTATAATTTGATGGTGATTTAAAAGAGTGATCGTGAGTTTCTTGCTGGTATCTTCTCAAAGGCTCAACCTTTTGCCTGAACCAAGCAACTAACATAAATTTAAATTTAGTAAATTTAGTAAACATATTGCTAAATATATAATATGTAACTGGTGAAATAAAAAAATGCAAATGATTAATCACGTAATTGTAATTAAGCGTTATTTTTGTTTTATAGCTTCATGAACCTTTTATTGGAAATATTGTTGAAATATTACAACATGTATATTATTACATTGATATTTTAATGGTATTACGATTGCTATGGTACCATGGTACACATGGTAGGTACTTGTATGTGAACGGGTGATCAAAATATAGAAGCTTACAAGAATATATTAGTGATGAAAGGGTCATAAGGTCATAACCCATAATGCAATCCTAACTAACATTATCGGCGGCCTCCATGGCGTAGTGGTTAGTGTAACCGACTGCCACGCCTGAGGTCGCCTGAGGTCGGGTTCGATGCCCGCACAAGTCAAACATTTGTGTGCATGGACATGGATGTTTGTCTTGATCTGGGTGTTTCTATGTAGGTATAATATGTATGTATTTACAACAAAAAAGTATATATGTATGTTTATCCATTGTCTAGTACCCATAGTTTGCTTAATTTGGGCTAGATGGTGTTATGTGTACCTATGTGATAGAATATTATTATTATTATACCTAAATGCGAATGTAAGATTGTTTGTTATAGTTTCACGCTTTAACTGCTTCACTGATAATCAAGAAAATTTGCATTTGTTCTCAAGGGTACAAAAAAGGACAAACAGAACCTTTCATCCAGACAAAAGTATTATTTCCGAGAAATAGAGACAGAATCTACTTAAATACGAGCAAAGCCGTATCCTATCTAGAAACTTATAAATTAGGATTAAATATGTCTACGTCACCCATATTTTCTTAGTTTTGTTTCTAGGCTTAAGTAGCAGGGGCTAATCGCCCGTCTTCTGGGAAAAGTTTCAAACTCTATGATGCTTCTAAGAATTTCTTGTTTGAAAAACTGACATTTGCTTCACCCGACCCATCTCGGAATCCAATCCAAATACACATGTGCAGCATTCGCATTTATTACAGCAGTGCCACTGGAAAAAACGTGCAAAATAAATTTTATCAAATGGTCAGGTTTTAATGGATCAAAATGTTTTTTCTCTGATATAAAAATGACTAGTATTTTGGTAACCTCCATAGCTAAACTAGAATGCTTGTGTTAGAAATGAGCTCACGTCGTCATAGTTTTGACTTTAAATCATTCCACAAACTCTGAGCCTCCTTATACTCAGTACATAATGAACCGAGTAGTATACCTACACGCCCTACGGTCACATTACCCTCGATTATATGGAAAACCGCCGCGTTGCCGAGCCACGGAGCCATTACACTTTCCCGAGATGATTTTACTACTTTCCTACTATGGTATTTTTAGATTGGTTTAATATGACACCTGTGTTGCCCTAGATACCGCAGATGCAAGAAATAAAACTAGGAATAGTGATGTTTTTATGTTTTACTATTATGTATTGAGACGCAAGAAAACAGTGACTAGACTGACGATCTTCGGACGTACCGTGGTGCTAGTTTGCCATAACGTTTGATTAGATAGTGAGATCCTATGTTATCTCATCTTATATTGTGTGGAGGCCAGTCAGTACAGACCGACGACATTTCGACCCAGTGGGATCTTTTGTCTCGACTTCCCCAATAACGACTGCCCTAGATATTCATGGCAGCCGGAACCGACGGCTTAACGTGCTTTCCGAGGCACGGAGCAGGCCATAATTGTCAATCAATACGCACATAATTTCGAAAAGTCATATAACTTGCGAAAGTCAGAGGTACGCGACGTGGGTTCGAACCCGAAACCCTCTGCATTGCAATCTGTTGGTCTCTCCCCACTGAGCTATCGCTGTGAGAGAATGCTAGTGAGATCCTAAGTTTGATTTCTAATTAGAGCAAAATGTTACCGGCTATTTATTAGAAAATTCTTAGAAGCAAGCTTAGCAGAAGTCAGGAATTGTGCCTTATGTTCTCTACATACTTGAGAGCTAAAACATAGTTATTGGAATATGGTTTTAGTACACCTCTGACTTTTATTTCTTAAGTACGTAAATTTATTTGTAATGGTATAATAATATCCCTGTATACACATTGTCCCACTGTTGGGCATTAACCTCTTCTCAGTCTGAGAATGGCCGTAGCCCACCACGCTATCCCAGTGAGGGTTAAACATATATTTTCGAGAGCATTATAGAGAACTCTCAGACATGAGAATTTCCTCACGATATTTTCCTTTATCGTCAGAGCTAACGATAATTAAATATTTATAAGCGCATCACTTCGAAAATACTCTAACTAGGCTATCGCTGCTCATATTTCATCAAATTAGTCTCTGTGTTTGATTTTATCAAAATCGATTTAGTAATTTAGCCCTAAAAGCTTACTAGACGAACATACAAACCTTCTTAATGAAGGATATATACAGTTGTACTGCTATTTTTTGAACTAAGAACAAAAAACATTTCATCGCTGACCGCAGTGAGTCATTTGGGTTCGAATCTTACACGGGCCAAATATTTGTGTGATCCATAAGAAATATTATTCAGAGTCTGGTCAGATGTACTCTACATTAGTTAATTATATGATTGTAAAATTCCCCGCGACATAGATGTTTAAATATAACTGCCATCTTTTATTAAAAACAAGTGTTGTCACTTGCCTAATATAAGCCCTTACCAATATAAATAAAATACACAATAAAAATACGTGCAACATTTTTATACATATATATTTATTTACCCAGCACACATTGTCGGCTTCGATCGCGTAGTGGTTAGTATAACTGATTGCCACGCCTGTGGTTGCAGGTTCGATTCCCGCACAAATCAAACTTTTGTGTGCATGAACATGGATGTTTGTCTTGGTCTGGGTGTTTCTATGTATAACATGTATGGATTTACAAAAAATGAGTATATATGTATTTTTATTTGTCTAGTACCCATAGTACAAGCTCTGCTTAGTTTGGGCTAGATGGTGTTGTGTGTATGTGATAGATTATTATTATTATTACTGTTATTACAGGTTACAGATCCAATACAGCATTGCAGCAAGAAAGCAGAAGAAAGAAAGAAAGAAAGCATTGCAGAAATGAACTAACAATTATTATTATACTAAAGATAGCTAAGATAATCAAGTGTCAGCATCTCAAATGCCGCTAAAGAACAAACACAAATATCTAAACATGTTTGTGTTTGTCGTGCCTATCCCTTCGGCGATTCTTAGATGTGATGTTACGTCTAAACCTCTATTTCATGCACTCATTCGTCACAAATCTCTTACGGTTATCTTACTGACACAATATTCCGAATATACTATTACTTTCGTTTCATTCACAAACCGGTTGTTCATTCCGACTTACGAGCCGTTGGTTCATCAAAATATATTGCAATTAAAAAGTTACATCAACCAGATTCACACGGTTGTTTGTAAATAATATCATAATCTGTTATGTAATTTTTTAATTATTTTTATGCTATATTTTGTTATTTATCTGTGAATTTACTAAACAATGCACTGAAAGTTTAAAATATTTTTGGCGCGTCAAAAGAAGTTGAATTAATACATCTATACTAACTAGCGGTCGCCTAGTGGTCAAAATTCGACCAAAATTCCTAAGCTTGCTACTTTGTTTTCTTTTTCTTTATTACATATAAATAAGGTATAGGTAACCATAGTTACGAAGAATTGTACGACGTCAGACGAACAATGCCGAAATACTACCAACGCGATTCCACTGCGTGTGTCAAATGCTTGGATGTGTGCGTGTAGTATTTTTTCATTAATTTAATGTATTTCTAATGATATTTATTTATTTTATTTATAATAATAAAAAATAAAAATATATAATAAATAATTTTTCCTCGAGAAATGAGCTATCCAACACTGAAAGAATTTTTTAATAATGATAGATTTAATAATGTAGAGTGTAATATTTTCAAAATTATGTAATACAGTGATAAATAAACAACGCGATAAAATCCGTATAATTATAGTAGTTTAATTTCAATGAATATCATTCGCGTAAACAGAAGACAATATTAGGTTAGTTAAGTAACAGTACTTATCTATACTAATATTATAAAGCTGAAGAGTTTGTTTTTTGTTTGTTTAGTTGAACGCGCTAATCTCAGGAACTACTGCTTCGAATTAAAAAATATTTTCGTGTTGGATAGCCCATTTATCGAGGAAGGCTATAGGCTATATAACATTACGCTACGACCAATAGGAGCGGAGCAGCAATGAAAAATGTTGCAAAAACGGAAAATTGTCTTATGTGAAGCAGTCACAGTTGCGCGGGTTAACTAGTTCTGGTTAAAAGGAACCCTATATCCTTTTTTGTTCCCCCTGACAACGTGTATGCGAAATCTTATGAGAATCAGTCGAGGAGTTGAGGCGTTACAAACAAACAGACTCACATTCGCATTTATAATATTAAATTAGGATTCACTGCAACTCAACTCGGTTATAATGCAATTTAGCAGCTATCTGCTATAAATATAAAGGCCTTGAAATGTTATTATTATAAACTGAATATTTTAAACATTTTTGTGAAACCATTTACCCAATGATGAGTAAACGCAAGAGCATTTTTATACAAAGTACGTTGCCTAATTTATGTAACATTTGAATGGGCGATCGCGTATCGACAACTTATCATGCATTTAAGATGTGCACATGTTTGTGTTATGTTACGTAAGTTGGAAGGTATGTTACGGACTGGTTACAAAACGAATTAAAACGTTGTATGGTATCTTTCTAATACGCTGATATCTTAGTGGTTTAAATTGGGGCCTCGCCACTGCTACTGAACTGAAAGTTCGATGACGGTGCGGGACAAAATATCGTGTGAGTCATAATAATACACTTTTGTTTCGAATTTGGGTGCTCCTTGTGTCTGTTGTTTGAATGTTTGCAAAGTCTTCTGTGACTCAGGATTTATTCGTAGTGCGGCAGTTGTCTTTTTAATAAAATAATATCAATAAATAATTGTATAAATGTCGCATGGTTGAAGTGGTCATCTCTAGCGGCGATAGGCCTAAAAATAGACATATAGGTATTTAAATAAATAGTACTATATAATATTGTAAAGTATTGGCGATTGAAAAGAGTGGCAATGAGTTTCTAACCAGCTCCTTCTCATAAGAGCTCTACTCCTCGAACTGCTTTTTTATACTTAATTATTTGCTGTTTAATAATCTTTATATATATAAATCTTCTTCGTGTGTTTGTAATTAAACTCCTCCTAGACGGCTGGACCGATTTCGATGATTTTTTTTGTGTTTGTTATAGTGGATTCCAAAATGGTTTAGATTTGTTTATTTTTTTGTTTCGTGTGTAAAAGACAGTTTCTTTCGAACAGCGAGTATTATATACAATTATAGATGTTAATGTTTAAAATTTATTAAATGAAAATAACATACTAGAATTTCAATAGATAAAGCATAGGACTGAAGTTTGCGAGATCGCTCTTCAGGAAGCAATATCATCGTTGTATTACCGACGTAAGCACACTTGTAAAACAAGCATTCATATTAACCCGTGAGATTACCGAGAATATTATTAATTTGCAACCGAGTAACCATTCGAGTAGTAACCTTATTAAAAAAGACATTCTGCGCCTGCTGAAACTACTAATAGGGCCAGATTTAGAGGAAGGCTAAAGTCCCCTTTACAAGGGATTTCATGAAAATTACTTTAATAACTGAATTGAAATTTTCACCTAGTATACAAATTATTCGTGGTCTCAACGTTTTTTAATCCGACCCTGTGTCAAGTGCTACATCGATGCGGTCAGAGATACTTCTTAATGCCATAAAAGTAATGAATACCACGCCACTGTCGCAAGTCAATCATTGCTATCGTATTGTGTAACTCGCGTTCCCATATCAAGAAACGATCATTTTAATTACAGACAGTTACTTAGGTGGCTCAGCGAACCAAAGTGGATCTTTGCCTCCAACATTAAAGTACGCCATTCCTTCCTGTTTTGTGCCAATCTAGACCAGTGGCGTATCGTGAGCGGTATTTATTTTCTTGTATATATATCATGCAATGCGAAAGTTTAAAAGTTATTATAATATACGTTGTTTTAATTATTTTAGGACAAAAAAATACCTATATTAAAATGTCAGAAATGGATTCAGTAGCCGATTCTGAACAAAGTACTTTCAGGAAGTGCGTTTAATATGTTACACGTTGTATAGGCGTTTGTCTTACAATAACGTACTGATGCAAATACACACACACAAGAAGCCACGGATGGCTTAGTGGTATAAATGGTCGCCTCGTCACTGCTATTGCGCCGAGTGTTGTGGGTTCGATCCCACACAAGATTTTGGGGCAAATTTGTATTATCCACGAATGGTTGGTCCGAGACCGGGTGTACTTTGTGCCTGTTATTTTAATGTTTGTAAAGTCCACCGCTGTACAGGAATTATTGATTTATATATATTCCACCTGGTGCAGGAATTATCTATAAACACGCTTTTATTAGCTTGGTATGTAAGTATCTATGTGTCTATGAATAAATGTAACGGAATCTTTGAACGTGATTTTCACCCCTTTCGAACCGACGGATTGATTTCAAACTTTGCACACTTAGGTATCGAGGACCGACGACAATACAATAATTTAGTAAAAATATAAACAAAAAAATAAAAAAAATAATAGTTTAAAAAAACTAAATGATGAACGCAGCGTCTATTAGAGCGAGAGAACGTCATCTTGAGTGACGCAGCGTTAAACGCTCCATATGCTGCGCAAATGAACTCAGCGCTTTATAGGCAGTTAACGTGTCTGTTGTAATATATCTCTACTCATCCCTACGGAGAAATGCAAGCGTGTGTCTTACAATAGCAATAACGCATGTGTCAACATGTATGCAAGTTTATGCTTCTCACCTTCTGAACTTGTTTACATACGATGTGCAAGTCCTATGCAAGTTATGTAACGTGAATTTAAGTAACAATGTACATAAAATGTTTATGAACGTGTAAATTGTATGTGTGTCGCAAATAATTGCGGAAAAATATAGTGTGATGGCAATATGCGAAATTTGGTTGTAAGACATCTCTACATGTCCCAGCGGTAATTTTGCCTTGAGATTTAGTATGTATGTAATAACTCTCCCACTGCTGGGCACTGGCCTCTTCTCACTGTGAGAACGGATAGACCATAATGTATTACGCTGGCTTACAAATTCATAGTAATATACATTATAACAAATAATCAAAATGGAAATAAAATTAATAAAGCAGTAAAATAAAATATTGAATATATCTTTCTTTCTTTCTTTATTGCAACAAAAGGTTTATACATTTACAGTGTCAGCCCTGATTCCCAAACTAGCGTGAGCTGTATGTTGGGAAACAGTCCTTCCCAAATACAAATTATACAACATTGTTATAATAATATAAGCAAGATACATAGAAAAAAGCTGACTCAAAAAAGTAAAAGGTGTGTGTGTGTGTGAGAGAGAGAGAGAGAGTGTGTGTGAGTGAGTGAGTGTTTGTGTGTGTGTGTGTGTGCTTATATTTAACATTAACATTAAAAATTCATATTCAAATTAATTTAATTATAAAGTAACAATAAAACGAAATTAAACAAAACTTAATTACAATTGAAATAATAATTCTTGATCATTTATTATAATTATTCGTCGCCCACACACATGCATATGTGCCGAATGTGCCAGAAAGGGACTAGCATATATTGCAGATAACACTTTAGTAGAATACTTATTGATTGCTTCCTCAACTTTGAAACCATCTCCACACCAAATTCCATCCAAATCGACCCCGTAATTCAGCAGTTAAAACGCTACAAACAAACTTACTTTCGCGTTTATAATCTCTATAAGTATAGATAAGTTTAATGACCTCATACCACTACTAACTACAAAACGAATGCGTCTTTAATTCGCGTAATAGATTCCATTCACATAACAATGATAAATTACTCATATTACGTATTAAAACTCTTTTCTTTTTCACGAACAAAAGCCCAAGGCTAAGTACTAATCAACGGGTTGACTAAAGAATATGTGTGACGTAACAAGCGACGCTGCGGGCGAAAGTATGTGGAGTAATTTGTTATGTTATAGGAATGCCCTCAGATTAGCTTGACTTATTATAAAAAAATGATATAGAGTTACAATGTTTTAGATTAGGCAGGGCTTTGAGGGAAAATAAACAGGTCTATAGCGAGTTAAACTTGCACACGTAGGGTTCCATACCATCGTGCAACATCAGTGGCGCAGCGTGGGTATCAGCCGCTTGAAGCCAAAGAAAATTTGCCGCCCGGGTCGATATAAAATTTGCCGCCATCTTATTTAGATATTTCAATTTAAAAGATTATAATTTATAGTAATTCTAAGAAAATTTTTGGCAAGAACAGTAATCATTATTGTGTATTGTACATCTACCCATTCCTCTCGCTCGTCATTAAATGGTTCAAATATTTACAAGCTATTATTATTAACTATTGTGAAATTTTGTCGCCTCCTAAAAGTGTCGCTCGGGGCGGGCTGTACCTACCGCCCCACTATATTCTTACTTTTATTATTTGTTGTTATAGCAGCAATAGTGATACACACTCTGTGAAAATTTAAACTCTATACCTATTACGGTTCATGTGTTACAGACGCTCGCTCGCTGACAGACGGACGGGGACTTAGTAAATGGATCCCGTTGGCACACTTCGGGTACTCTACACTAAAAAGTTGGTGTTAAATTAAAATTTAAGCATCCTTTCTAATATTATAAACGCAAATGTGAGTATGTTTCTTTGTTTGTTGGTTACGCTTTGACGCTTTAACTACTTGATTAATCATCATTCGATTTTGCATACACATCAACCGTGGGAGAGCCACGCTTCGGCACGAATGGGCCGGCTCGACCGGAGTGAAACCACGGCCTCACAGAAAACCGGCGTTGTGTTTCGTCGAGTGAGTGAGGGTACCGGAGGCCCAACCGTCCCCCCTTTCTGGTGGGGGCAAATTTTAAAGTCTCTGGTGTTGTGGGTGTCCATAGGCGGCGGTAATCGCTTACCATAAGGCGATCCGTCTGCTCGTTTGCCTCCTAAACCATAAAAAAAACACTTTGTCAGTGGTACAGAAAGAATGGAACCTAGAATACCCACGACTATATTCAAGAAGTTGTAGGCAGAGGCGATTACACTCACACATTGCCAACTACAGTTTTAGTTTCCACGTAACAGGGGGCGAACCTTTTGTAGTCTACTGGGCCCAGTTCCAGACCTCGTGCTAGTGAGAATTTTTCGACAGAATACCCTGATAAGACTTTGCTAGACCCGGGAATCCAAGACTTCAGTTAAAGAACCCCATATTAGTAAGCAAATCAATTAAAGTGTCTTTATTGCATGTGCTAAATTAGCAAATATATTTTAAAGACATTTGTCTTAGAGCTCAAGCCCTGGGACACGGGCAACATTCCAAGCATATAATCAACAGCCACAAAGTACATCCAGATTTTAAAAAAATATTTGTGGGTCACACAATTTGAGTTTGAGATTCAAGTCCACAACACTCAGTGCGGCATTATTGGCGAGAGGACCACTTGCCCGCTACGCCATTCGTGCAATCAGCTTGTAAAATGACAGCTGCTTCCTATTTTAATGTAATTTTAATAATAAGAGTAAATTAAGTAAATATAATAATAATCGCAATATAATATTACTCCATGCATTACGAAATCGTGTTTCGATGTAATTTAAATAGATCGCAATTATGCCACATCTAATTTTCTCTGGTCTACACGTTGGATAATTAGGCGTCTGTTCGATCTGCGATTATCAGCGCTTGCGCAGCTTATGTAACGCGTGCACTCGTAGAAAGTAAACGTAGGGTTGTCCATCACCATATAAGTATATAGCTGTGGGTGTGTGTGATTTATAACACTATAACATACATATATTAATATATACATGTTATATATAGATGCATATATACATACGAATGTCTACATAACTTCGAAGAGATAAGCTGTAGTGTTTTACACTGACATATGGTCAGATGAATTTAAGTGCTAAGTAATGAGTACGTACCCAGTAATATAAATGTCTTTAGGATATTGCCATAACATGTCCTTTTTTTTAATGAGATTTACTTAAAAGCAGACGACATGCCGCGACAGCCTGGCGGGGAGACCATTGGAATTATCACAAAGAGTTTTTGATTTTAATTCTATGGCACACACCTTGCATTTCAAAAAGTTATGTGCGTATTAAATATTTCATTATCCCTTGCTTTAAGCAGGGCCAGCTTAGTGACCTATAGCTTAACTTTTTCATATTGAAAAGAGATTCAAATAGTGAGACAGTTTATATTAAACACTGATATATAGGTACATAACATACATATAGCGGTCATAAGTAATGTAAGTCCTAAATTCCTAATATTATAAATGCGCATGTAAGTTTGTTTATAACGCTTTCGCGACTCAACTATTTGACCGATCATCATTAAATTTCGCATACACGTTGTCAGATGTAAAAAAAGTATTGCTCCCGAGGAATAGAAATTTACTAACAAAATTAAGATTAACGCGGGCGAAACCGCGGTTGATATCTAGTAGGTATTATTTATTTGCCTACCCCTTTAAGAATAAATCTATGTCATATAAATATGTTATTGAGACAACCCTAAACAAAACGGTTAACGCGCGTGCGACGTCCACTAAGATTCTTGACGGCTACTTATTCTAGAATAACAAATTTTATACCTGCATATAAACAATTATTTACATATCGTGTCGATTGTCAATGAGGCAAATCTATGTTATGTCAGAGAAGAATGCGGCGTTTTATTTGTCGTTATGCAACGAATGAATCAACGATCATAATAATTCGGCTTAGATTTCATTAAATTGTTGTGTGTCTATCTGGTATGAATGGTTTATTAACCTTCATCGACAATATAACTCGGTAATGTACTTATTCTTGTAAATAGATATACCTACTATATTTGTTTGCAATTCGTCTCAAATAGCAAACGCAATTATAATTATGTATTATAATAAAAGCTGTGTTCTGATTAGGTACCTGTTTCGATGGTCCGATGGAAAAAGATTGGAAGCAATCGTTAGGTCGAAGATCTCGGGTTCGCTTTCGGATGACACAAAGTGTTATCGGATCGTGCAGCCTCTCTAATCCTAAGCAAAATATAGTTTATATACAGGACTGATAAGTACTTATTACTGATAACACTTTATTATATCTATATTTATATGTTATTAGTCTTCTTTACCATCGATCAAATTTCTTTACGAACTGGCATACTGCAATAATTTAAATTATTTATTACAAACACTAATCCTTCCAGTATTTAAAGTTTCCTTTTATGAACATAAAACACAAACTTAATTAAATAAACTTACGACGCAAGGTTCATCTTTGTCTCTATAGCGGAACAAGTTTGATTTACATTGTAAATATTGGACTCGACAATTTTTATCGTAAACTATTATTACTGTATGATGATTGATAACACTTTTGATATAACATTTATCAGACCGATACTAACTCCATCTATCCATCAGAAAATAAACTAATTCGCAGCGACAGGTGATATGTATACGTATTCCTAAAGCTATCTTCAATTACTAAAATAGTACATGATATATCAGAATGCTTCTTTTAATTTTACTTGAATAAAATCTATATTTCAGTACATAAAAATAGTTAAGTATAAAAATAATATATATTGCAATAATCAAACGCAATAAAATGACAGGCACATAATTTTTTCACGTTTTGTCAGTGACATTATTTTGACACAAAATCCCGCAAGTAGTAAAAACACTCAAGAAAATCTATATTCTAGACAAATTGCGTCGAATTAATATGTTCATTTATTAAAATAATAACATAATAATCATGGATATCACTAGTATTGCTAGTAAAACTGCTAACATCGCTCCCAATGTTGCCGTGAATGCTGTATTACTACCAAGTCAAGAACTGCCTGCAGAAACACCTATAGTCGCTGGATACGACTGGGAAAACGGCACAGACTTCAGCAAAATACTCGAAAGCTATGCCTACTCAGGTTTCCAAGCCACTAGCTTCGGGAATGCTGTGCAAGAAATCAACAAAATGTTAAAATGCCGTTCAGTGCCTCTTACAGAAGAAACTAGCGATCCTTATGAAGAAGATGCCTTTATTAAGAAGAAGACTAACTGCACCATATTCTTGGGGTATACTTCTAACATGATCTCGTCTGGTTTACGTGATACACTGCGATTTTTGGTCAAAAATAAGCTTGTAGATTGCATTGTCACCACTGCGGGTGGTGTTGAAGAAGATTTTATTAAATGCCTGGCGCCGACTTATGTTGGAGATTTCAATTTAAGCGGGAAATTGTTGAGAACCCGTGGTATTAACAGGATTGGGAATTTGTTAGTTCCAAATGATAATTACTGCCGTTTTGAAGAGTGGGTTACTCCGCTGCTAGATGAAATGATTGATGAACAGTTACAAGACGGTACCTTATGGACTCCGTCGAGGATTATAGCTAGGTTAGGAGAGAAAATAAATGATGAGAGCTCTGTATGCTACTGGGCTTGGAGGAACAACATCCCAATATTTAGCCCTGCATTAACTGATGGTTCTCTAGGAGATATGATGTATTTCCATTCATTCAAGCGTCCAGGCCTTATTATTGATATATTGAGTGACTTACGAAGATTAAATACTATGGCTGTGAAAGCCAATAATACGGGTATGATTATTTTAGGAGGTGGAGTTATCAAACATCATATTTGCAATGCGAATTTGATGAGAAATGGAGCAGATTATGCTGTATACATCAATACCGCAAGTGAGTTTGATGGCAGTGATGCTGGAGCGAGACCCGATGAAGCGGTATCTTGGGGTAAAATCAGACCGAATGCAACACCAGTCAAGTTATATGCCGACGCAACATTGGTGTTCCCGTTGATTGTTGGCCAGACATTTGCGAAGCATCATTTTAGCAATAAAAAAAATGTTTAAAGTTTAGTGTTTTTTCTGTTTCTTGGTGTGAATAACCATGTATCAATACTAAAACCTCTTTGTGCAAAATAAATAAGTATTATTATTAAATATATAGAAATGCATGTTTATATCATGAAACATATTATAATGATACAAGAAGAATGCCATACATGCAAGACAGACTAAGAAGACTAAATAAATCAGCTTAAATAGTGGTTTGTTTGAGTGTTCAAGGGTTTTATTTTTCAAAATAAACTATTGAAAGGCATAACAAAAAGGAATAAATATTATAAAAAGAATTAACTACAAGCCATTATCTATGATGTAGTTTGATCTCATTAAAATGTCAAGTCTTGAAATGCCAAACATCATTAAAATATATTGTCTCAAATTTTTACCTTCTGATGTTCTCAAAAACCATGTTAATATTATAAATAAGTAAGTAGCGATGTCTGTTTGTTACATTTACAGGGCAGACCACTTAAGCTATTTTAATGAAATTGGGTATGATATAGCTTGAAACATAACTGTAGCACAGACTACATTTGAAAGTAATGTGATTGAACTCATGGGTAAAACCTAAAATGCTACTAAATTAATTATCAATTGAGTCGTATTTGAGTTTGTAGGTGACATTCTGACTTACTTATTATAAAATTGTTACCTGGCGATTTAATTATTTATTTTAATTTTATTAAGTAGGTATTAATACAGACAACAGAAATATATATCTCTTCATATATTTCTGTTGTCTGTACTACTTATAATCAACTTTTAAGAACGCATTGAGATTTGAAACTAAACCATTGTCTTGGTTTTTATGTGGGTATTATCATGGTCATAGGTTATTTGGTTCTAGGGTTATATTGTAGGAGAGCGGCTCCGAAAAGGGCGAGGGTATACCGCTCTATAATAGAAACCTTACAGCATAAGCCCTAGACAACTCTGGGGTAAACACGGACAAACAAAAGGTAGAATATTATTTTATTATTATAGTATGTAATAAAAATTGTTCAATAAAGTATAAATTAGTAAAGGGTTATTAGTATTTTTCAGTTAATCATTAGGCGAATATAAAACTAGTGTTTGTATAGTAAAACTGTTATAAGCAGTAATCTCAGTAATACTGGTCTATCTACTGTTCTAATTTCATAAATGATTTGCATTGACTGCTGGCGTAGTGGTTTAATTAGTTCTGGACAAAAAATTGTGTGATATTGAAATGTTTATTCCAAGTCTAAGTATTCTGTGTCCGTTGTTTGAGTGTTTGTTTAATCCCCAGCGGGACACGATTTATTCCTAGTGCGGGCGATGTCTTTTTTTAATAATAATTCGATAGCTTGTTTTTTGGCGGAAGTTATTAGACCTAAGAGCGCGGCCACACGATGCGTTGCCGGTGCGGTGCCGTAACGTCATACTACTTACAAATCACTATACCATGTCACACGACGCGTTGGGCCGCGGTGCGGCGTTGCACCGCAAGCGCGCCAAGCGCGCCGGACTTGTGAGTCTTGTGACCTGTGAGACGAGGCGCGGAGGGGTCATGCGCTGCGGCGCCTGGCGGCGCCGGAGTGACAACGTGCCGCCACCGCAGTATTGTTAGTGCATTGAACGTGATTATTCACGTTGTGTACTACAATTATTTAATATTTATTTTTCTTATGATAAGTACCGATAATATTGATATTGATTACCTTATATCTTTAGTACAAGAAAGACCTGCATTATGGGATAATACACACCATTTAGGTGCAAAAGGTCCAGGTTGCAAAATATCCAGGTTGCAAAATGTCCAGGTCGCAAAATGTCCAGGTCGTAAAATGTCCAGGTCGCAATATGGTAATAACAGGACCTTCTTATAACTAGCGGCCACCCGCGACTTTGTTTACTTCGTTTCAGTAGCAATCTAGCAATAGATATAATTATGTCCTTTTGATGCAGAAGGTCCTGTTATTACCTTATTGCGACTTTGACATTTTGCGACCTGGACATTTTGCAACCTGGACATTTTGCAACCTGGTCATTTTGCGACCTGGACATTTCGCGATCTGGACATTTTGCAACCTGGACATTTTGCAACCACTGGACATTTTGCACCTAAATGCGTCTGGCACCCTATAGCTCGAATTAATTGCGGTACGATGCCGCACCGCACCGTGAACGTACCGTATGGGCTCGCTTTAACATCCCATTACTACCACTGATTTATAAAAATCAAAAATGTTTTTTAAACATCAATGATTACTACCCAAAAATGCGACGCAACTACCTACTATTATCACGTTCATAATTTGTGAAACAAAACTTTATCTGGTATATTTTAAAACAATATTCTCGAAATGAAACAGAAGTACCTACTTAATATAAATCTTATCAGTACTCATTAAGATTGCTGATAACTGGTTGTAATGAGGGTTTCATAATTGAAGTTTATACTGAAGTATATGACTGCACGGATGGCGTATTGGTTTGAATGATCGCCTCGCTACTGTCACTGCGTCGAGTGTTGTGGATTCGGATCCCACACGGGACAAAACTTTGTGTGATCCACAAATGATTGTTCTGAGTCTGGGTGTGCTTTGTGTCCGTCGTTTGAATGTTTGTAACCAATACACTAGCAATTAAATACTTAGGAATCGAACACGTCAGCTTTATTTACATACATACGTAGCATCACATATATCTTTTCTCTAGAGTGTGGGTAGAGGTGGATCCACCTTGCTCTGATTCGTGGCACCCTACAACTTAAACAAAATTTCGCTCTCATACATTTATTTGCAAAACTCATATATATCTGATTAATTAACATAGGTATCTATCAGAGTATCTAATAATTTTAGTTTTAATGAGATGGTTGGCGTTGCTTGCTTGCTTTTTTATCGTAGGAATGTTTCTATTAGGGTCGGCCGCGCCATTATATGCTTGATTCTTTTTTGGCAGCAGGCCCTCATGGGTAATTCTGCGTACGCTCAGGGGTCCGCGAACCCCAGGTTGAGAAACATAGTAGGTAGGTATATCTTCGAGGCGGCACCAGTCAATAGTCTTGATTCTAGACTATTGACTAGTGGTAGACTATGCTAGAGACAGAAGAAGGGCATAATACATAAGCTGATATAAACACTTAGTTCATTTGGAATGAAAAGTAGTGCTACACATTCATAGATATATACCCGAAGTGGTATGGTGTTATATTATACACACTATACTATGGTTTTGTGTGTCACGTGATAGAGGACGAGCCTCTATTCCGTAATACACAGAGTCTTGAACTGTGCCTGACAGACACTAGATTCCAGACTCCTTTTTACTTCTACCTACTAATTATTGGCAGCAAAACCCAATAACCCATTAATCGAACCCAAGGCTTTGATCTCGAGAGGGCAGCAGGTGCTTTCACTGTCCCTGCGCCACTGAGGAAGTTCAACCCTCTTACAGAATGTCGACGTAAATTAGGTAACATATTTCTTGCTTTACGTTCAGCGAGTCTGAGCGCCGGAGGTGTTATTACTCCTTCGGTCCGATCCCTTCTCATCCTACCATCCCCGTCATTTTAGTTACCATCGCAACGAGTGATGCCCTTGGTTTTACAAGTACTATGGGTAGGGGAGACCATGTATGAAAGTAACGGGATGAACGTAACAAATTAATTTCTGATCGAATTATGTTGGCTACATTGATAGTTGTTGTAGTGTATGCGCCTGGGCGGCGCGCGGGCAGTCGAGTTGAGTCGAGTGCCAACCGTGAGCGAGAGCGGACGTGCGCTAGACGCATATACTACTTCACCTACGAGATCTATCAAAGTGTGTTTTATTAACCCAGTGAACATTACAAGTGGCGACGAGGATAAAAGTAAGTACTGAAAACATTTACCAAAAAAGGGGAAGAATGCATGCCGAAAAATAATGCAAGTTGTTTACGATCAGTTAAGCGACTATATTTCGATAAGAATCGTTAGTAGTTTGGATACTTAAGTGAAAACGGAACGTAGTCACGCGGTACCTACCTACATAAACGTTAATAAACCGTTATCAAGGTAGATGTTCACAGCTAATGATTACTTTGTTGCCTCAGTTTCGTATGATTAAGTAACTAAATTCTGCTTCGATTGATGTAAACAACTGATAAGCGTAAATGTTACAAAGGCCATGCAGTGAGTGTTGTTTACAACAAAACAAAGGGTCATGCCTGAATAGTATGCAATTATTTTAAATGTGCTGTAATGCAAACAGTAAATTATTGTAAATTATTATTATTGAGTAAGTGCTTTCATTTAAATAACAAGATAATTGAGTTATTTGTACGATTCTTATTTTAAATAAAAATAATAACCAACTATTATCATAAATCTTGGACATACTTAACTTTTCTGTTGTAAATAACCTACATACCCACTTATTGTAAATATAAAACAAAATCAGTAGATGCTATTTTAATCAGGTCACTGGTTTTGCTAGGATCAATCGTTTGCATTTCGACACAGAAATATCAAGGTCACGCAAATACTATTCGCACAAACGACCACGCATAAAGAATAAATGAGAGAAAAGACCGGGAAACGTTAGTGTAAGCATCAATAATGACTTAATTACTAGCATATTTATTGCTAACTAGTTAGTAAATATAATAATTTGTTAATATATAAAGGTTATTATCAGTCAATTTCCATAATAGTAGTAAAATAACGCTATTGAATAAAGTTATTTAGTATATTTAGTTGGTCATACTTATGCTTACGTTAAAGGTCATGCCGAATCCGAAATACTCTAATGTGCACGCAAATACTAACAAGTACCCTAAGGCTATGCAGTAGTGTTACCGTTATATATATATATATATATAAAAATGGTAAAAGGCCACGCTTAAGAGTCTCAAAATCCTGTTACAGGACGCCCCAAAAAAATTACTCACGCAACTTCAATGCTGACAACTTTAGATCACTTTGATTGTGAGGGTGACACGACATCAGTTTGTACCCGATGGGAGAAATGGAAACGGGCCCTCGAAATTTATCTTTTAGCTGCTAATATTGACTCCCCTAATAAAAAGCGAGCTACTCTTCTCCATGTTGGTGGATTAGCACTACAGGAGATTTACTACAATTTGCCCGGGGCCCATGCAGAGGAAGGTAAAGGTGATGACGGGAAAGACTTAGATGTGTATAAAATTGCACTTGAAAAACTTGACGGTTATTTTTCCCCAAAGCAAAGCTATATTTATGAAAGATACATTTTCCGGCTCATGCAACAGGAAGAAGGAGAAAAATTCGAAAAGTTTATATTGAGATTAAGGAATCAGGCTTCAAAATGTAACTTTACAAATAAAGACGAACATTTGATTGACCAAATCACAGAAAAATGTAGACTTGTTGATTTGAGGAAAAACATTTTAAAAATCGGAGATTCAATTACATTAAATAAAATCATTTCTAAGGCAAATGCCTTAGAAGTTGTTACTAGACAACTTGAGCAGTTCGGTAACTCCAACAACCAAACTGACAGCAAAAAAATTGAAATAAACAAGATTGATTCCAAGAAACCCTTAAAGAAAAACTTTAAACTAAATAAAGATCTCGGATGTAGCCGTTGTGGTAGTGTTAATCACCAATCAAATGATACTAAGTGCCCAGCTAAAGACAAAAGATGTTTAAAATGCGATTTTGTTGGTCACTTCCGAGAATGTTGCCGGACTAGGCGGAAAAGACGATTTACAAATAATAAGACCACGGATCCAGCAAATAAAAAACAGAGATTAGACTCAACGCCAAACCAAAAATCTGAAATTGACTACATTTTCCATTTAGATGAAGACAGCGTAATTAATTGCAACATAGGCGGAGTAAACTTAGACATGTTGATAGACTCCGGGAGTAGATGCAATGTAATCACAGATAAGACCTGGCAGTTTTTAAAAGAAAGTAAGATTTATGTCACTAACCAAATCCGGAAACCAAACAAAATTTTAGTCCCTTATGGCAACAAGAAGCCTTTAGACGTCATAGGTTCTTTCAACGCGATTATATCAGTGGGTGAAAGGAGTAAAGAATCCACTGTTTACGTTATCAGAAATGGTTCGCGTGATCTGTTGGGTAAAGCTACCGCGATCGAATTGGGAGTGCTCCAGATAGGCCTCCATATTAACACAGTTGAAAACAATACTCCAGCAGCCTTTCCCAAGTTCAAAGGGGTAACTGTCCAAATCCCAATCGACAAAACGATAAAGCCCGTAATTCAACCGTATAGAAGGGTGCCTATCCCTTTAGAAGAAAAGGTTGCCAAGAAGCTAAATGAACTCAAGGAAGCTGACATCATAGAAGAAGTGAACGAGCCATCACCGTGGGTTTCACCCATGGTACCGGTACTAAAAGAAAATGATGAGGTACGTATCTGTATAGACATGCGAAGAGCCAACGAAGCTATTATAAGGGAAAATCACCCACTTCCAACGATGAACCAGATGCTTCCTAATTTTCGACAGGCAAAATGGTTCTCTAGGCTCGATATTAAACAAGCATTTCATCAGCTTGAAATTAATGAGGATTGTAGATACATAACTACTTTTAGTACTAGCAAGGGACTATTCCGTTATAAAAGATTAATGTTCGGTATATCCTGTGCTCCGGAAATGTTCCAAAAAATTCTAGAGAAAATGTTGTTGGGATGTGAAGGTACATTTAATTTTATTGATGATATTATTGTGTATGGGGCAACAGACAAAGAACACGATGATCGATTGAGTAAGGTGCAAAGGGTTTTAAAAGAAAATGATGTTCTTTTAAATCAAAAGAAATGCATATATAAAACCAACAAAATCGAGTTTCTCGGTCACGAACTTACAGAAGATGGAATAAAACCCCTTGCAAAATACTTATCTTCGATTAAAATTAGTAGACGCCCAAACACGATTGAAGAAGTACAAAGTTTTCTCGGTTTAGTCAATTTTGTGGGGAAATGGATTCCAAATTTGGCAACACTTACCGACCCCCTTAGACAGTTGTTGAGATTAGGGCTTGGAAAATCGGCAACCGTCGACAAATTTTGGACTTCCAAACAAAGTAGAACATTTGAAGCTCTAAAGCTTAGCTTAACTAATATAAAATGTCTTGGTTACTACAATCCCAGCGACCAAACGCAGGTTATTGCTGACGCATCACCAGTGGGACTGGGTGCTGTCCTTGTCCAAATAGATACGGAAGGTCCTAGAGTTATCGCTTATGGACACAAAGCTCTGACTGATTGTGAAAAAAGGTATTGCCAAACCGAAAAGGAAGCATTGGCACTAGTTTGGGCTGTTAAGCATTTTAAAATATACCTTTTTGGCAAAGACTTTGAGCTCATAAGCGACCACAAACCGTTAGAAACGATTTTCGGACGACATTCAAAACCTTGCGCGAGAATTGAACGGTGGGTACTCAGGCTTCAAGCATATAGATTCAAAGTTATCTATCGCCCTGGTAAGTCAAATATTGCCGACCCCATTTCTAGACTATGTCAAATAGCTCCATCGAAGCCATTTGATAGCGAAAATTATATAAACCAAATTGTGACATACTCTCGACCTGTCGCTGTGTCCCTAAATGAAATAGAGGCATCATCATCAAAAGATGACGAAGTCTCAAAGGTAAAAAGGGGTATTTTCAATGAAGATTGGCACGAATCCGTAAATTGTTTTAAAATCATAAGAAACGAGCTTTGTTTTTGCGGAGATATTTTGCTGCGGGGTACTAGGATAGTCATACCAAAAGATTTACGCCAGAGGGTATTGGAAGCTGCTCACGAAGGGCACCCTGGTATAGTGGCAATGAAAGGTCGCCTAAGGGCAAAAGTGTGGTGGCCTAGGATCGATGTGGATGCTGAGCGTGTAGTGAAAGGTTGTCACGGATGCACTCTTGTATCGGCTCCTAATCCACCACACCCGATGAAAAGGCGATCATTACCTAAAGAGCCATGGATAGATGTGGCCATTGACTTTCTAGGGCCACTTCCGAGTCGAGACTACATACTAATTCTGGTCGACTATTATAGCCGGTATAAAGAAATTAAGGTAATGAGAAGTATCACTGCACTTGACACCATTAAAGTCCTAAAAGAAATATTTTCAAGGTTAGGTTTTCCCGCAACTATAACCTGTGACAACGGGAATCAATTTACGAGCGATCTGTTCCACAATTTCTGCAAAGAATGCGGTATCGTTGTCAATAGTACTATTCCCTATTGGCCACAAATGAATGGGGAAGTCGAAAGACAAAATCGAGATGTACTAAAGAGACTTAAAATTAGCCAAGCTGAAAATAAGGACTGGAAAGAAGATGTTTTAAATTATTTAATGATGTATACCCCACTCTGTTACAGGTACAACACCATCTGAGTTATTTTTTAAAAGACGCTTTCGAGATAAAGTTCCTTTCGCTCCAGATGTAGAAAATAAACTCATAGATTCCGATGTGAGAGATAGGGATATGCTAATGAAAGAAAAAGGGAAAGAATATGGGGATAGAAAAAGAAGAGCTACTGATTCTAATTTAGAAATAGGGGAAAAGGTAATGTTAAAAAATATAACTAAGGATAACAAATTGACACCTAACTATAACCCTACCTCTCACACAGTGACGGGAGTCACCGATGGTGATATTCATGTACGGAACGACGAAACAGGTAAAGAGTATCGTCGAAATATTGTACATTTAAAGAAAATTAATGATTCTTGGCAGGTTGTGGACAATGATAATAAGGACACAGGGTCATTAAACAATGAGGACTAAAGTATTGCAATATACCTTTAAGCAAAAAAAAAAAATTATTATCTGTCTGTGACTTTGTTGATGATATAATGTTGTATGCCTGATTTACTAGTTTATATATTATTAAATCTATTCTGTTATTTCATTGTTAATATCGCTGTTTAAGTTATTGTAACTTAATTATTTATAAAATAAAGAAGGGATGTAGTGTATGCGCCTGGGCGGCGCGCGGGCAGTCGAGTGCCAACCGTGAGCGAGAGCGGACGTGCGCTAGACGCATATACTACTTCACCTACGAGATCTATCAAAGTGTGTTTTATTAACCCAGTGAACATTACAGTTGTATTCACTAAATTGCGCCATTTTGAACCCCCTTTACCTCAGTTGCTCTCACGGCGCTGTGCCGTCAGGCTGTCGACGTTGCGAGTCAGTGCGTCAGAAATACCACCAAAGTAGATTTTAACAGTTTTTTTCAACTGCGTTTGTTTGTATCATGGTAGGTAAACCTTGCATGTCAAATGTCGGTAAAGTAGCGTAACTATTCACCTCTATAATAGAAATGGTATCTTTCTAAAATGGTATTTAGGTTATAGCACAGATAATATAATACTATAGGTTATAGGCATATGATTGTCGTATTTGGGATATTTTAAATGTAGGTACGGATTTATCGCGTTTATGGTGTGATATCTAAAAGCATATTTTGTTGCGTTTTATTATATTTAAAAGTAATACAAATCTATTTTTATTATTTCAGAATGTAGTAGAGGTTTAGCTACTGCAGAAATAATGTTTTTGACTGCAGAAGAAGTACTTCTCAGAAAAGTACAATTTAGAGAGGCTGCGAATTCATATCAGCTATGCCATGTAACTTCATATATATATAGGTATGTGGAATGTTAGAAAATATTACTTGCAGTAGGTTCAACAAGTCTTCAAAATATAGGCTACATATCAAAAAAGAAAACTGGCCGAATAGATGTGGCTATTCGAAGAAGAAAAATACTGGCCGAGTAGATGTGGTTATTCCATTGACTTCGTCTGATAATTTAGACACCCATCTATCTCTTTAGCTAGTGTCCAGGACATTATGATGACATCGTTTGGCCCTTATAAAGTTAAGTCCCTGCCAAAAGCAGGCCCCAAAAAGAATAATGAAAAAGGAAGGAAATGCAGAAAATCGGAAATAATGACTGATACTCCAAACAATCTTGAAATTTAAGAACAAGAAGAAAAAGGTTAAGCGCCAAAGAAGTTAAGAAACCTATTTTGCAGACTGCTAAAGGGACAAAAAAATCCAAAGGCTTTAGTTGTTAAGAAAACTTAAATAAAAGGAAATAAGGCAAGAAATAAGAAAATGGTTGCTAAAATAATAAAGGATAGTAGATGATTCAGACTGCGAAGATTGCTTCTGTTTAATTTGCATGGAATCCTTTTCAAACAGCAGATTAAATAAGGATACAGAGTGTCAGCTGTGGGCTCATGTAGACTCATCGATCAAATATACTTTGATCGATGTGTAGACTGGATTAATAACGTAATAAGTTATGTGTGCCATAAATGTTTGTCTGATTGATATCTCATTTATTGTGTTTCGAAGAAACCCTGCTGATTATAAATAAATATGTTGATTATGAAAGTAAGTTTGTTTTTATTTACAATGTTACCAAATCCTCTTAGACTGTTACAACCAACCATAGGGGTAGTGATGGTTGTAACAAATCCTATTTCAAATAATTAGTCGTTTTCTTCAAAATCTGTAATATTAATTGCATTTAAGCTGGTGTTAAAAGATAGCTGAAAATTGTTACGTTCATCGCTGGTCTCCCCTACTTGTAAAACAAAAGGCATCACTCGTAGCTCTCACTCGTGCTTATGGCCGAAGTCAGGGCAGGAAGGTTGACTGCTGCAGCAGCTAAAAAATCTTCAGCCATAAACGTTACTCAGTAGTACTTGAGCGTTAGTTTTATTATATATAAATACATAGCTTAATTATTGTTCAAGGATTTGAGAGCTATTCGGTTAAGAGGTAACTAGATTTATGTTAATTAGGTAATGAGGTTTCTATAAATAAGGCGTCTTTAACAATAGACAGGAAGGTATGTTTATTTATTTTATAAAATTACCTACTATTTCTCACCAAACTTCATTCGGTTCGATTATTTAGAACGTAGATTTACTCTGTATCGCAGATTTAGCCAACTAGCGTGTAAAAAAAGTAGTTTACTTATTTATAAATATCATGGTGCTGGAAACATTTTAATTGATTTTGTTATCGATGTTGAACAAACTGTTTTTAGGTCTTGCGATATATTTTTACGACCTCGTATATAAACCAATTAATCTATACCTACTAATATCATTAAGCTGAAGAGTTTGTTTGTTTAGTTGAACGCGCTAATCTCAGGAACTACTGGTTCGAATTGAAAAAATATTTTAGTGTTGGTTAGCCTATTTAGCGAGGAAGGCTATAGGCTATATAACATCACGCTACGATCTACGGGAGCGGCGCAGTAACGATAAACGCGGGTGAAACCGCGGGCACATCTAGTGCAATAATATATTGCATATTGTTAGGATAAAGTAAAGTCCTCCAGACCGAATTTCGGTCACGATAGCCAATCTTAACGGAGACTGGATGCGAACTCCTATACATTTTTATTAAGCAATACTTGAACAGGTTACAGGCAATAGTTAATGGGCCCGCAACCTACGTGGGACTTAAATAATTTCCAGCAAACTGTATGTGTACCCCTTCTGGAATATAAAAGTGTGAGTCTATATATGAGCTAAGTGAGACTTATACATATCTGGCGGTATAATATTCCCACATTTCCATCCCAAATTATGTGGGGTAGGTATGCATGTATTATAAAGCGTTATGTCAGATTTTATTTTTCTACTAAATTTATTGGACGTATAATATTTGAAATTTTACGTTGGCCACTAGACATTAAAATTTACAATTCGGGATAAGAAACTAATTCATATTTACGCCAATAAGGCAGGCATTATTTATTTATTTGTTATATGGCAAATTAAATAGGTATACAGAAAACTGCATGCAGTGATTGCAACTGCTTTTCAATAGTATCATCAATGCTGTTACTGGTACTGTATTATATTTAAGCGCCACCTCGTAGTGAATAACAGAACTATAGTTGATAGCGACATCTGTTTTAGAATAGCAAAACTATTTCGTAACACTGCCACCCATTTTTTCAGTTCTGAAAAGAAGTAGTTTTCTTTTACTTTATTTATCAAAAATTATGATAAATCAAACATAATTTGAAATATTTTATATATGCTATTAACTTCTCTGTTTTATTTAGTCAATCACGGTCGAACAAAATGTTTCCGAACAGAGCGGTGTGAATGAACTGTCAAATATGCAATGAAGTTAGCTGCTGTCTGGATTCCCTCAATTGATTAGTGTGCGTCCGTGAACAGCTTTTTTATCAATGTGTGATGTGTGTGAAAGCGGCTTTGAAGTTCCGACTCCGAGTTCGTTTGCCCAACTTTGTTCATCCGATTCGACGTAGCCGCGCGGCCGGTCGTGTTATCGGCATTTTGTTTACATCCATCCTCTCAACCAAACATGCCTTTGCCTCACATAATTTAAACAAAAATGGACATGTATTGCCTAAAAAACAAGTTTTAACATTCGATGTGGTAATTTTGTGTGATAAAGTGCCGCAATATGTGCGTGATGCGTTCGTTTCTACTGGCTATGCTCCTTCTATCCGGTAAGTCGCATCCTTTGAGCCCTTCGTCGGGCTATTTATAGGTCTTTACGGTCATTCCGTGCAGATATTAATGGGAATTTGTTAGAATACATAATTTGTTGCACGTTTCTCTGGAAACCGACACGCTTTGATGTTGACAGTGTGCGGACGTTCCGAGAATGCCTTTGCCCCGTTTGATGTTATTATAAACTTAGACGCGTGTTTTTATGACTCGTTTTGAATATAGAATGCCGATTGTTTAATTTCTTTTTCTTGGTAATGGACTTGAATATGCGTTTGTTATTAAATTAATGTGAATTCAAATGAGAAAATTAGCTTTGATATTGAAAACACTTCATAACAATTGATGACATGTATAATGCATTAAATATTCATGATCGCTCATTTAGTTTAATAAGTATTGCATTGTTTTGTGTAAAAAATTCTTATGATTACGCGAATGTCATACCTAGGTACGTGAAATGAAAACTACATTTAACAATTTTGTGTACTTAGTCCATTATTACGACTTATTCGGCAAAGGTCTAAACGTAACAATAAAATAGTTATATAAAAAAGATGTCAAGAAATAATTCTATCGAATATAAAATTCTAATTAAGTACATACATAGTCTTAACTTCAATAGACCATTAACATGCAACTTATAATACTTTATCTTATTGTTTTGTCTCCATTGAAGCTACAAAATGTCTTATTAAAGGACATCTTAATATAAAACAGGCATTGTACAAGGTACATTAAAATGTTGTTGTCATGACAAGATGCTCTACATTTTTGTTTACAATCAACACATTGTGTCACTCTTGTAACTCAATAGTGTTATGCTTATCCTTTTATCAATACATAACACTGTACTTCACTGACATGTTGGCAACACATAGTTAATTTATTATACCACTGTAACTTATACTCATATGATAAAGTATATACATAAGATATGCATTGTGAAATAATTATGAATAGCTTCATAATCGTTTTTAAACTATTTTGTAGTAATCCATTTGAGTAACTTTGATACGGAGCTCAACTATGTGCTGTCAGTTTAGTTTTTTCTCTGGTAATAGGGCTTGTCTGGAAGGGTAGCTGCCTGTAATTTTTTTTATCAATTATTGTAGAGTCTATGACTGCATATTTTTTTAATTCTTAATATTTTAATTAACATGTCACAGAGTAACAATTAAATTCCTACATGCATAGTAATATTTACATGCAAATTAACTGTCTATTTGCTATATTTTGTTTCTCAGTCATAATAATAGATTACTATATTTACGATGCTGGTAAGCAGGGTAATAATAGCAGGTAATGTCCTTGACAAAGGCCAATTTTAGTGTACCGGATTCACATCCTGCCTAAGTTTTGATTAGGAAAGTCTGACCAGCAAGGTGAGAACTCACAACTTTACATCTCCAAAGGGAAATACAGAAGTCTATGGCAGCTATGGTCTTGCTTATTATGGTCTACTGGGGAGGTACAATACAGTATGAAGATTAAGGAAAGCAATATGATGTGAGAGATACATCATATTGCTTTTCTTATTCTCCTTTTCTCCTCTAGCCCTTCACAGTCCATTGGCATGATGCTATAGGTATGGCTGATAATCTTCTTTACTCTGGCCTTATTATTATTAAGCATACTTACATAGTCTCACGCTTATTTCCTTAAAGGTGTAGGCAGAAGGGTAGATATTACGTTTATATTTCACCAACTAAGGTTTTATTGCCCACATGATACGACTTTACATGCTGTAAGGAATGTGACGTTTAGCATGTAAATAGTCTCCTATATATGAGTATGACTGGTGCAAACTTGCTTAAACTTGCGGATGAATCAATCTGCGTCATAGTCACTTCGTTGCCGGCCTTTTTCATTTAGGATATGATAATTACAATGACTCGTCGGTCCCGGTATAACCTTTCGTTTAGAGATTCGTGTGATATTTAAAACAAAAATCTTAAGTAATGCGAATTGGAGTTGGTTTACTCGTCACGCTTTCACGCCTTAAGAGGAAACACAAGGGCCGTTTTCCATACAAACGTAGTCCCCTGTTTCCTCCCTGGATAAAGCCTGTAGAGCAATAATTTTCAAAAAAAATATATGTTCTCTATTGGCATGTTCCATTTTCCTCTTTTTTTAAATTAATTATTAAAAGAGACATGAGCTTTCAAAAACCTCAAAAGTTGGCCAGATTTTCCGCTGTGTTTAAACATCCAGAAAAATAAATTTGACTTGATTATAAAAAAAAAGGAAAACATAGGAACACGGCCAAAGCCTTTTTTTAATTTTAATGAAAAAAGTAGTTAAATCGGTCAAGTTTTGGAGAAGGAATCAGAGACTTAGTGTTTCCTCGTAACTACTCGACCGATAACCATGAAATTTCGGGTACCTTTCATCCAGAAAAAGTACTGTTCATTTGAGGGATAGAAAATTGACATAACCTTAATTTAAACGAGCGAAGACGGGGGTAAAATCTAGTTAGCAAATAAATGACGTTTTCCTTTTTGTGATCGTTGATTTCGGGTTCGATTCTTCGTTCGGGTAGTGCTTTGTTAGGAAATTCTAATTAGCAGCAATGCTGGCAATGTGCTTCGTAGACAGTAACTTACTTACTACTTATTACATGGGACCTTTAACATAGGTGGTGAAATGTTGGTGGAATATATTTCTGCCTTCTCCTTCAAAGAAACAGGCCGTGAGTATATGCATGTATGCCAACAACGTAAGATAATCGACATTTAAAAATACCAGATCAATTAAAACTTGGGTCCATAAGATATTAGCAAATATTTATTTTGATTCCTTTTTTTGTCTACGTCGGTTCAGGTAGCGACCCCCGGTGTACGCCCACGGCGCCGTTGCCCAGTGGTTCAATCATCTCCACGGGGGACAAAACTAATTAAAATCGGCACAAACTAATGGCTATTTGATTTATGGCCGTAATTTGTATTTATGGATTTCTAGTAGTACATATCGCACCCCTAGCTGAAAACTCCGGTAAGTCAAAAAACCTGATTTTTCAGAAATGATGTAAAATTGATTTTGGCATATTTAGGAAAGATATCAAAATTTTAATAATACATTCATAAATGTAACATTTTCTAAACCTTGGCGAATGAACTTATTTATATTAATGTTTGTTAAAAACCTGGCAAATCCAAATTTCTTGATTACCTACTCTAGTTTTGTAATGAGAATAAGCAACTTTTTTGTGCACTAAGTTGAGTTTCTTTACAAATACGTTATTTATTTGTTTCTTTTTAAATACCTTATAACATTAAAATAATTGTCGTAATCGCTGCTTTATTATTTGAAAGAGACCCCTTCGACCCTTCCGACCACCCGAATATTACATCTGAGTGGTACCCTCCTTTTCTATACTTACTCCTTACAATATATATGTACATATGTTAACAAACTCTAATTCACATTTATAATATTAATTAGGATATCAACCCTGTTTATAAAATGTTTCACTGACAGACATAGGTGTCTTCTCAGTGCGAGAAGAGTTAAGGCGCCATTCCATTAGTCAAGTCACTTGCACGCAAGTTGCAAATTGCATACAACTTGTACAAACCTGCATACAAGTTACAACTTGTATGGGGTAGTTTGAACTTGTACATTTTTTTATTTAAGTGATCTGCAAATTGAACGCGCAAACGTTAGTTGCACGTTTCGAATTTCGAATGAATTCGGTATCGCATTGGATCTTCTGCAGCCCATTTTCTCAATATATTATTGGATGCACCATGGGCATCTCTCCTGTGAATCCAATTTCGAATCCACTGAACAGGCCGGCGACGATGTTGCTTCTTTTATTCAATTGGTATAATATTATTATCTCAAAAATGATTCGGCAAGCAGCACCGACCACAGCATGTCTTCCACCCATGATGGCCTTCTCAGTTGTTGAACATCTCCACTTGTATGCAAGTGAATCCTGCATGCAATTTGCACACTCTCGAAAATATATTTCCAAGGCAAGCAACTTGTACGCAAATCTGACTCTTACTTGCATGCAAGAGTTGCCTAATGGAATCGCGCCTTTAGGCCCTAGTCGTATTGGGCTAGTATCTAACTTTGTATTTGATCTATCTTACTAGGTAGCCCAATACCAGTTGGTAGGCTTCACATATCTTCAAGATCATCGTAGGGAACTCTTAGAAATGCACATATCTTTACGATGTTTTTCTACACCACTAATTTTTGCTATAATGTAATATTTATAATATACTAGCGGATCCGACAGAGGTTGTAGTGAACAATAGAAAAAAAACATTCTCGAATCCACTTGAACACACACAAACAATTTCATCAAAATCGGTCCAGTCGTTTAGGAGGAGTTTCATTACAAACACACGCACAGAAGATTTATATATATAAAGATGGTCTTGGAATAAAAGGCGAGACCTCTGTGTGGTAGTCCAAACGGCATTATACTAAGGTATTACTGTTAATTATGCCGTACTTATACCATAATATATTGACATAGTACATTTTTATACGTACACACAGCGACACGTCAACCTAGACTGTTTGGACTTTGAACTATTAGAAGTTGAACGCTGCGAATCGTGCGAGAGAGTGCGTTATATTTTTGTTACGCTCTATCGTTACCATAACATCGACACCACTATGCACTGTCCCTTTCGGAAAATTCTCTATTTCGTATGTAGCGTAGTTATGCGTATATAGGGTGTCTAACTTGATGTGTAGCCGTGTGTACATATAATAAAATAACTGACTCGCGCAACTTCGTATGCTTCTTATAAGAGAACTTTCTCCATTTTTGCAACATTTTTTATTGATGCGCCGCTCCTATTAATCGTTGCGTGATGTTATATAGCCGCCTTCCTCGATAAATAGGCTATCCAACACTAAAAGAATTTTTCAATTCGAACCAGTAGTTCCTGAGATTAGCGCGTTCAACTAAACAAACTCTTCAGCTTTATAATATTAGTATAGATTGTAACTGATCGATGTCTGTACAATAGCGATATTTAAGAAAAATAATAAGAAGGGTCTTTATAAGACGTAAAAATGGCAAATCAATTACTTTTCGATATTTTTTGTCTGTTTGTAAGTTCAAGTACACGCGTGCGTTATGCAAAAACTACTGCACGATATTATATGCGGTATTCACAGTTGTATTATTGGAGTTCGAACTTAAAATCTGTTACATGTTTCATCTTGATACGCCGCCTAGAACTATTGATCGCAAAATATTGATTGGTTCCAAATTCTACGAGTACACACAGCGAAACTGTTTGGACTTTGAACTATTAGAAGTTGAACGCTGCGAATCGTGCGAGAGAGTACGTTATATTTTTGTTACGCTCTATCGTTACCATTACATCGACACCATTATGCACTGTCCCATTTCGACAATTCTCTATTTTGTATGTAGCGTAGTTATGCGTATATAGGATGTCTAACTTGATGTGTAGCCGTGTGTAGTAAGTTGCAGTAAAAAAACAAGTATTCAATAAAATACAAGTATGACGGTTTTCTTTATCGCAATATTTAATAACTGTGATTTTAACAATAAAAGTTTTGATAAATATCGATCGCTATCACTAGACATTATATAACCTCTTTGTATGTTTTGCCGACATAAAAACGTAATTTATGTAATATAATAATAGATAAATATTGCAAAATAAGATAATATCGCATGTTCTTGCTTTATTTATACGATTTGATTTACAATTTTTTTATAACCATGCAAAAATGTGTGATATTTCACACACGTATCAATGATATTTTAAAGAAAAACATAGGTACAATGAAAACTATTCGTGTGTAGATTTAAAAAGTAAGTCATTATTAAATACTAGATTTTTTAGGTTAGATAAATAACAATGCTTTTTTCTGTATGAAAGGTATATATGTCCTTTTCCGTTACCCTGACAACGTGTTTGCGAAATTTTATAATGATCGGTCAAGTAGTTAAGGCGGGAGAGCGTAACAAACAAACTGACATTCGTAATTATAATATTAGTTAAGATATATAACATTTACTTAACGACTTAAATATAACTTTAATCAACGTAAAAACGAGTGTCATTTTGAACTAACATTATTTTGATTTTACACATAGTAAACTTACTAATAGCTACCGATAAACATCTTAGTCTCCCCGTGAACATGGCTGCTGTAAAGCAACCGAAGCGTCGAGGCAAAGTGTAAACTTAAATATAAACAGTTTTAATATATAGCTTAAATAGTAGTAAAGTTCAATAATAGTAGGTAGTGTTAGAGTTTCACAATGATGTAATAACAGTTATTTAAAGTAAAATAAACAACGCAACTAAATCCGTAAAAAGTGTTTAATTTCAATGTATAACATTCGCGTAAACATAAGACAATATTATGTAATTTACAGAAGTTATATTAAGCTGCTCATTTTAAAGTTACATAGGTATACATACGCTTATTTATGACTGCGCCGAGCGAAATGTGCCAAAACAGGCGGTCACAGTTAAGTTGATAAAATCAACACTTTTTGTTCAATACAAATATAAAATATACATATACCATAACAATGAATGTGTTTACAATTACTCCGTGTAAAAACATAAAATAAATAATATTTTCACCTACAAAATTACGTAAATTTGCACGGAAAATGCAAAATCGTAAGTTCCTGTTAAGTGATTTTTAGATTATAACAGTAGAAATCTATCCTATTTTACGGCTTAAACGAAAGACAACTATTTGTGTTTCGTTTAAGCTAAGCTCTAATATAACTATTTATATTACAATTCGTCCGTCCCAAATATTTAAGTTTTTTGTTTACAATAAATACATATATTTACCAAAAAAGCACTTCAAATCCTCTATAATTTTACTATGGCGGCCGCGCACCGATTTGAATATCGAGCTCTGTCATTCAGAACAACCGCGTCTTACGCTCGGCGCAGTCTTAATCATTTGTTTTATTTCACTAATTTATTTGACATTTAAATACGACGAACATAATATCAAAGCATTTTTTATTCCCTTGGCCGGTGCAAAATTAATAAAGGAAATTGTAATTAAAGATCGAACTTAAAGCCAGTTCGAATAGTAGTACTTGAATTATCAGTCATCCTATTAGTATTGATTAAACTTTAGTGTGCTCGAACTAATGGTAAAAACTAATAATAGAATGATTGATAATGAGAACTCTTCTTTTTTAACAGTTTATTTTTTAATGCGTTTGTATATTATTGTAATTGACGCGTCCATGAAGACTTCATACATACAATATTACGACAGTAAGATTTTTGACTCGATTTGAATGTCTATAAAATAATAACAAAATAGTCAGTTTTAAAATCTGTAACAAATAAAAGTGTTACTTTAAGTGAGTCAGAACCATTCTTCTATAAAATATTCTTAATAATACAAAATACTAGATTTTACAGCGGCTTCGCTCGCGTTAATCTAAATCTATACTAATATTTTAAAAGCTGAAATTTTGTTTGGTTGAACGCGCTAATGTCAGGAACTACTGGTTCGAATTGAAAAAATATTCTATTGTTGGATAGCTTATTTATCGAGGAAGTCTATCGGCTATATAACATCACGCTACGACCCACGGGGGCGGCGCAGTAATCATTAACGCGGGTGAAACCGCGGGCACATCTAGTATACAATACTTCAACGCTGACGTCTCCACTGAATGACATTCCGCAGACGAAACCTCAGATAGAAGCTAGTCTAGTACTATCGGCCTCGATGGCGTAGTGGTTAGTGTAAGCGACTGCCACGCCTGAGGTCGCGGGTTCGATTCCCGCACAAGTCAAATATTTGTGTGCATGAATATGGATGTTTGACTTGGTCTGGGTGTTTCTATGTATAACATGTATGTATTTACAAAAGAAAAAGTATATATGTATGTTTATCCATTGTCTAGTACCCATAGTACAAGCTCTGCTTAGTTTGGGCTAGATGGTGTTGTGTGTATGTAGTAGAATATTATTATTATTATTATTATTATCATAAAACTGACAAGGCTGTTTGTGCATGTGCATTTTTGAAAAGTAATCACAAGTGGTTAATTCGAAAACGCTGAACTGAAGACAATTGTTTTAGAATTTTTATATGTCTATTTGTTTGTACCATTATACCGCAGAAACTACTCAAAGGATTTTGATGTTGCTTTCATATTTTAGTAGGTTAGGGTTCGACTTAAAATCCAAGCCACGGTTCGTATTTGAAAAACTAATTACGTTTGGCTAGAGGATGAATACAGATACAATTATCAACATATTAATTATAAGCTTTCGTTTTACAAACTATGCAAATATACCTAAACGAGAAACCCTTTACAAAAAAGGATGTATGCAAACTAAATTAGCACACTCAAGACACATCCCTATTATACGGATAAGCAATCAAGAAATCATTGCTAACAAACCGGGGTTGCACAAAACAAGTAAAAACTCGGGGATGTAGCCACCCCTGGCGCATGGCGGGGCAACCTGAGCCCCAGTAGGGGCGCGCTACTATAAAACCCGACATATTTACGAGTTCTGTCTCCCCCCACTACACCGTGTCTATGGTTTAAGTTAGAAAAACTTGCGGGTACGCCTCCTTGGTAATTTATTTTAAATATTTGGCATGTTCCGAAAAAGTTCTGTTATTCGAATTTAGAATGTACGAGATTTTTGACTAAAGCCTGAATGATATAAAATGTTCCAAAAAAATATGTATTTCGAATTTGGAATTACAATACGAAAACAATTTTAGCGGAGAAAATTCTGTTTGTCTTAATATTGAAAATTGTCTGCCTTACTAAACCTGTCGCATATTGCGTTTTACGTTTAGGGTGAATCGAAAGATCGCAAATTTGATTGCCAGGTCATGTTTGTATTTCCCTGACAGAATATTAGTTTGAACACGTGTAAAGATTCTCGTACTTGTACGTAGCACTTAAAAACATATCGGCAGATATGTAAGTGAATAGTAGATCTCTGCCTACCCCTTCACGGGTATACAGGCGTGAGTGATCACTGTATGTAAATAAAATTTCTATATGTAATTAAATTCTCTCTCATTTCTGAGCTTTTATTTCAAACTAGCATTTACCTGTGACCTCGTTCACGTCGGCTATTGTTCGCCCGTGACGTCATTTACGTCGATCATATTAAACGCCATATCTCCAGTCCTATAAAACGGACACGGACGAAACGTGGCTTGGATTTTAAGTTGAATCCTTAGCGACTAAAATATGCGAGCAACATCAAAATCCTTTTAGTAGTTTCTGCGCTATACTGGCACAAACAAACTGACAAAAATCTAAATGTTTATTGTCTTGGGTTTAGAGAATTCTAAATAGCCGATCTTAATTAGTTTATTCAAAAATATCTTCCATACACAGACAGCCTTGTTAGTTTTATGATAGTGCTAGCTTCTTCGGTTTCCTTCGTTTTCCTTCGAATGTAATTCAGTGGACACCTCAGCGTTGATGTATTGGCAAATATCGATTTTCCGTATTATCGCGTATTAATAAAATTATTTTTTTGTTTATTGCCTGGTAACAAATTTAACGTATGGCCTTGAATTTTAAGGTTAATCCTTAATTAATTAAGTTAATCCAGTGATGAATAGGACGATAGACTTTGTTTTGTATGGCATATTATACTAATAAGAGGCTAAGCTATATATCAGACTAGTTTTTGCCCGCGGCTTCGGCAGGTAACAGTAACAGTAATAATATAAATGCGAATATATGTTTGTTTGATACGCTTTCACGCCTTAACTCCTCGACCGATCTTCAAGGAATTTTACATACACGTCAGGGATACAGAAAAGAACATAGGGTACTGGCGACCAAAACCTACTAAGAATATAAATAAACATTAAAGTGCAAATTTGGTTATTTAATAATAATTCCTTCATTTTACAATTAGTCATTAATCGATAAGTTACTCAAATTCAACTCTTCATAAAATGCTAATTAATTAATTATGTTGATGACTCTCACACGTGTTAAATATATTTACTTTATTAAAAGACTAGCTGTTCCCGCCGTATCACCACGTTTATGATAACTGGTCCGCTCCCGTAGCTCGTAGCGTGGTGTTATTTAGCTTATGTTACTACTAAATAAGCAGCTTTCTAATGATGAAAGAATGATTAAAATCGGGCCAGTAGTTTTTGAGTCTATTCATGACAAACAAAAATACAAATCTTTTCCCTTTATAACATTAAATTAAAAAGTAAATTACTTATTACTAGCCTCAGCTTTCAAACTATCTCTACACAAAATTTAATCAAAATCGGTCCAGTAACTTGCAGTGGAAACGCAACAAACAAACTTACATTATATTATAATAATCTATATACTTATAACAATAGGAAAACCTTGTTATTCGCAAAACACTAACAGTAATGAATTACACAAATGGTATTATACAGTGTAAATAACCTATATCGAAAAATATTTTATTTGCTAACCATAAATTCGCACACAGCCTGTTTCCGCTTCTCACCACAGACATTATAGAACCATAACAGGTTCCATCATTTGAATGCATCTCAATATTCTAAATACAAACGAAAAAATGGAGAGCGAAAAATTCTCAATTCGCTTATCATTTATGCCGCGAAATAAACCCATAGTAAAATCACATCTCCGTCATTCAAAAATCAACCCTAAGATTTATACATCAAAGTTTATTTTCGTAATAGTTTTGATTTGATACATCGTAAGTTTTCAAAGCTTGTTATGGTGTGCGTAGAATTTTTTACTCCGTTCCGAATGAATATTTTTAAATTTTATTTCACGTCAGCTAGTGCGGAATGCTAAAAACTGTGCCTTATAAAAATATGGAAAAAGTATTAAAAACATATTTTATATTCGTACTTCTAACTAACGAGGTTTTTTATACAGGAAGTAAGCGATCATTCGACCATAATCTTTTGATTTCGCGCCGTTCGAAATTTGAATTTTTTGTAGTGGCTAGAAAAATATTTCCAATATGGCCGCTGGCCGCTGCAATCTTATACAGCCATGGTGATTAAATTGAAACACTTTTTCTGTTCTGGATATAAAATGAATAAGTAAATATTCGTTGCCTTGGCTACTACAGGGCCGAAGCAAACGAAAGTCCATATACCTATGTATAATCAAAAACGTAAATCTAGAACGTTCCATTAAATGATTAAATTAGGTAGATAACATATAAACAGAAATGAAATAGTATTTGATTAGCCTAGAGCACTTCAACAGTAGGGGAGGAACCTACCTATAGCTACCTATAACCCTATAGCTTCCCGCTCTTAGTCCCTAGGGCTTGTAATAATACCTACCGCTTGTATTGCTACCTTGATCTGTTTGCTTGCCATCCTAACTAATATTATAATTGCCGATGTAAGTTTGTTACTTTGTAAGCTTTCATGCCTTAATTACTCGACCGATCATCATGAAATTTCGCATGTACACACAGCTACGCATCAACCTAGACTGTTTTGACTTTGAACTATTAGAAGTCGAACGCTGCGAATCGTGCGAAAGAGTGCGGTATATTTATGTTACGCTCTATCTTTACCATTACTTCGACACCACTATACACTGTCCCTTTCCGATAATTCTCTATTTTGTATGTAGCGTAGTTATGCGTATATAGGATCTAACTTGATGTGTAGCCGTGTGTACACGTTTTCATAGGTACAGAAATCAACATATGGTACCTTTCATCCAGAAAAGCGTTCCCGAGGGATAAAAATGTATTGACAATATTTACATTAACGGAAGCGAAGCTACAGGGTAATTTAATAATAAAATACTAGCTGTCCAGACAGACGGTGTCCTGTACAGGCGAAAAAAAAAAATCTACACCGTCCTCGAATCCACTTGAACACACACAAAAAATTCATTCAAATCGATCCAGCCGTTTAGGAGGAGTTCACTGTCAACACACGTACAGAAGAATTATATATATAAAGATTATAAAGCTGAAGAGTTTGTTTGTTTGTTTGGTTGAACGAATTAATATCAGGCACTACTGGTCCGAATTGAAAAGTTCTTCTATTGTTGGATAGAACATTTATTGAGGAAGGCTATAGGCTATTATAACATTACGCTACGACCCGCGGGGGCGGCGCAGTTATTATAAACGCGGGTGAAACCGTGGGCACATCTAGTGCTTTATATAGAACAATATAATATTTAGAGTAAAAGCAGCGATAGCTTAGTGGAAAATCGTTGGCCTGCCATGCAGAAGTCTGGAGTTTGATTCCAAGGTGCGCAACTCTGACTTTTCGAAGCTATGTGCATATTAAATAGTTAATTATATTTAATTATTATAATAGTTAGTCGGCCTCGATGGCGTAGTGGTTAGTGTAACCGACTGCTACGCCTGAAGTCGCGGGTTCACATGCACATTTGTGTGCATGAACATGGATGTTTGTCGTGGTCTAGGTGTTCCTATGTATAATATGTATGTAAGTATTTAAAAAAAAATATATATGTGTGTATGTTTTATGTTTTTGTCTCTGCTTAGTTTGGGCTAGATGGTGTTGTGTGTATATAATGTGATAGAATATTATCGCTCGCTTTAAGGGCGAAGAAAACATCGTGAAGAAACCTGCATGTTTGAGAATACTACATATTATTCTCGAAGATGTGTAAAGTCTGCCAACCAGCACTGGGCCAGCGTGGTGGACTATGGCTTAACCCTTTTCACGCTGAAAAGAGGCCCGTGCCCAGCAGTGGGACTGTTTATGAACAGGGCTGATATTAGTAGGTACATATTACGCAACGTACGGAAAAGGACATATGATATCTTTATCCGGGAAAAAGTGCTGTTCGCGACGGATAGAATTATTTTGACAAAATCTGTATTAATGCGAACAAATCCGCAGGCAACATCTAATGCGCTATATTATAGACCAGAGGTTCCTAAACTTTTAAGATAACGGAGCCCTCATCAAATATCTTTTATTTTATGGAACCCCATATCAAATTATTACAAATCAAAGACATGTATAAATAAGAAAAAAACTTAACTTCGCCTCACATATTTTGCGCTATTTCAAAATAATATTCGGTATTATTTAACTGCCAAAAATAAATGTTTTTTTTTTTTTTTTTATTTTGCTCTTCAAAATGACCACACTCCGCCTGAAGGTAAGCAGTCGTGTGGTCTAAGAGCAGTGGCCTCCACATCGTCCTCATAGCAGCCGAGGCGATGTTGAGGTCTCTACTTTGACGGCCTGAGAAGGTGCTTTTTCACGCCCCGCTTAAAGGACCCAGGATTGAAGGAAGAAGGAAACACGTGCCTTGGCAGAGAATTCCATGCCTTGATCGTTCGGCAGAGGTATGAGGACCCAAACTGGTTGGTACGCACTCTAGTCGACTCCGATTTCGTGAAACCCTAGTGACTTTCCAAAGGAACCCTTAGGTTCCGCGGAACCCACTTTAGGAATCGCTGTAATAGACCACTAGCTAACCCGCGCAACTTCGTCTGCTTCACATAAGAGAATTTTCATTTTTTATTGCCGCTCCGCTCCTATTGGTCGTAGCGTGATGTTATATAGCCTATAGCCTCCCACAATAAATGGGCTAACAAACACTAAAAAAAAATTTTCAATTCGTACCAGTAGTTCCTGAGATTAGTTCAACCAAACAAACAAACTCTTCAGCTTTACAATATTAGTATAAATTATTTAATTACTACTAAACTGTTCTATATTATAGAGTCTATAATATAGTAAAGTTTATATAATTTATTTGTCACAATGAATGGAGAAAACTCACGTTATCCTCAGAGACCCTCGCAGCCGGTGTATTGGACCGTCCCTTCTTGTTACGGCTGGTGGTTCCGTTTAAAGAACATTCCCCCACGCTTGAGTGTAGTTTATGTAATTAGATGTAAATTAACTTGGTAATCTGATGATCATCGTCAGTTGTACGTCCTTGTATTCAAGGATAAGGGTATAGGAATAGTAGAAAGTATAGATAGATAACTCTTTATTCAAAATATTCGCGCAATGATTGAGGTGGAGTCAGTGATATAAAAAGCTGAACATTAAACAAGTTCGTAACAGTATTTTATGAGGCTGGATGTTATTATTATTGTACTAAAGTAATGAATATATGAATTAATGTGATAGAAATAACTATAATTTAGCTGATACTGCAGCAAAAGATGAGTTATCTATATATTAATACATAAAGCAGAAACTTTGTACCTCTTTGTACGAAAATTGCGCGGACGGCGAAGTATGAAATTTGGCACAGTTAAAGTTTATATGAAGAAGGAATAGCGAATCTTATTATTTTTGTAAAATATGCATTAGAAATACATTAAATGAATGAAAAACACTACACGCACACAACCATGCATTTGACACACGCAGTCGAATCGCGTTCGTAGTATTTTGGCATTGTTCATCTAACGTCGTACAATCCATCGTAACTATGGTTACATATTTTATTTATATGTAATAAAGAAACAAAGTAGCAAGCTTAGAAATATCGTCAATGAAAGAGTATAATTAAGTAAATAATTATTTGTTTGAAAAAGGTAGGTAAATTAACCTGTAGATATAGGCTTGGCGAAATATAAATGAAATGTGAAAAAATTATAAGAGTAAAATTATATACAATAAAACCTTAATAACGATCGAACTTAAAATTTAAATCAATTATGGTCGTATTTTGACCACTTGGCGATCGCTAGTTATCATTATTGTGCATGATAAAAGACTTTAAAAATCTCAGTTACATTTATGGCGTTATATCATTGACTATACAAGTAAAAAAAAAAATATATATACGATCTCCTCCTTCCATCCTCCTTCCAAAAAAAATACCTGCTGAAAATGTTACTTTTTAAAGGTTACTTTTATTTATTTGTCCTGGTGTATATGTAAACATATCTTTGACCCACTACCTTGTATGCAATTAACCTGAAATTTTCAAACGTGAATATGTCGCCTGTCATAAGAAATATATATATTAATGACGTAAGCACTCGCTAATTTCACACCTTATTATATCGTATATTTAGTAAGCACGAAAACTAGGGAAAAGAATAATACTGCTGTGGTACTAATTGCTGCGGTTCTTAAAAACTTGCTATTTATTTGTAATTTTAATGTTGCCTCGTTTCCCAGTCTGCTAATTCTTTTTCAGCATAAACAATTTTCAAAAATACTGGATAGTCTTTGACCTAAAATGGTTTTATAAGCCCAGTACACACCTTTTACAACAATTTGATTCACTGTAAAAAATACTGGAAATACAGGTGTACAAAATTCAAAATATTCAAAGCTGGTCACACGTAACATCGCGCGTAACGCAATTAAAACGCGGCGTCCACGCTAACGAATCGCAGTGACACTCGGACGTCAAGTGTCGTGTGAATGTTTCTAGATTATTTTTACATTTGACCAGTTGGTTTAATTTAACTAGTTTATTTTATATAACTATTGTATAATTTTTAATTAATGCGCGTAATACTAGTGTTATTTCTCATTTAGCATGCGGGATTTATAATTTGAATATCCAGACTTAATTTATAAATGTTTACGTCTGTAAAGATTTTGAGTTAATTTTTAAACAGCCGGGCTGCGTTAATAATCATAATACACATATTTCAAGAAAACATTTTTGTGGTTGTGGTGTGTCTTGCTTGTTCTTGCTAAGCCATCTTCTTAAGAAACTGGTGGAAGCACATTTTGCAAGAAAATAAATGCGACTGCAATCTTGGGGTTGTAAAGTGAAGTTATTCCCTTATAGTTATAGGTCATGATGCGGGAATAGTTAGTAATAGTTTTTTGTACAAGTGACATATGCCGCGCAAGTCAAACGGTCCAATTAGTTCTAGAAAAAAGCAACGTGAAAGCGCTAATGAGAATATACTCCATAAATAAATTAATCCACGACCAATAGGATTGGTTTCATTTTTACACCGGGTGTTCAACCAACACTCAATTTCCGAGAGTTTATACGAGTAGATACTCGTGTGTTCACGTCAGTCAAGAGGTAGACTGTTACGTATCTAGTGCATTATCCAAATGATATACTGTTCACCATTTTGACTGTTCTGGAAAGATACAAGTTTTCTGTGGCGAACACAACAGCTTTTGTTCTCATACTATTACATACTTTATTGGCTCAGCGACCCAAAGTGTATCTTGGCCGCCGATACGAGAGAACGCCACTTTATTTGGTCTTTTACCGTTTATTTTTTAGTTCTGATACTTTACTTTTATTTATTGCATTGCTAGGTTTTGCTCTGCGGCTTCGCTGGCGTAGATGTAAGTTATGTCAATTTTCTATCCCTTGGGAACAGTACTTTTCTCGACTAAAGGTACCCTATGTCTTTTTTTGTACCCCTGACAATGTGTTTGCGGAACATGATATAGGTCGAGTAGTTAGACATGAAAGAGTAAATAAAAAAAAACAATAAAAAAACTCAAATTCGTATTTATAATATGTATTAGTTAGGTTGTAGACAAATCTTTGTCAAACACAACGGCTACTTTACTTTTAGTTTCTAAATTAAAAATAAAGCATTGAGTCATCCTAACGACTCTGATGCTTGATAATAATAACAATTACTGTATCAGTAATATATTTCACCTTCTCGTTAGCATAGATAACAAGTTTGGTTTGTTGTTGTTTTGGAATGTAACTTAGGTATATAATGAATAGCCTGGGCCAAGGATAGGGCCTTAGGGTACACCAGCAAGTAAGTATGCTTTAATTGCTCATAAAACTTAAAACAGATGATGGTGTTTGAGAGACTTTATATAAGTTTTGAGATATGCAGAAAGGCAATATGGTTTCTATAAACTTTAGTCATGATAGTACTAAGATTTTTTTATAAACACTGTGTTAAAGGCTTTAATAGATATCAAATAAAAAGGTTATCAGTAGAAAATCGATAGAAAGTATTATATTTATTCTATAAATAAACAATTTGTTCTACTAATCTAACTAACTACTGACAAGTTTATGATGCATACATACAAAAGCTCAAGTCATGTTCATACATACTTAGGTCTATGCCTGCGTGTACTCAAAAAGGTGGGCAGAAGTGTATTACAGACTCACATTTAACCTGGTATCTTAAGATAACATGTCGCCGAGCAAAAGCTTATTGTCGTCTATCGGCATTGATATATTTTATATATCAATGTCTATCAGGCACTGTTGCAAACTGCCGCTGCTACTAAGAATTACCTACCAAAAATATCCAATAACAGTAATTTCAACCAAGAAGTCGAAACTGAGATTTTGTGATTAGCAGTGAAAATAAGCGTAATCTTATGCCACTGTACTAACAAGGCATTATATATTAAACTAATATTTATAAATGTTTGTTTCAGGTTTTCAACATTCATTTGGATCCGAAGGTGAGTGGATACCCAACACACAGGGCAACTTATACAAAAACAGTAACAGTCTTGAATATTATCAATTAAAACGGTTTCTAAATTATTTTGTTTGTGGGCCTTAATTTTGATAGAAATACTTTAAAATTCATCAGTTTTATATCGGAATCCTACGAGATCTTAGCAAAGCTCAACTTTTACAGTAGATGTTATGTCTAGGTAGATAATCAGTCATTCACTTAGTCGATATCGCAATTTTAGGCCAGTTCCTTTATTAAAGAAACGAGTTATTTTGGTCATAGATAGTAACATTTTGACATATTTATCATAGAATATATGTCAAAAATAACTGCCCATAGGTAAAACTATTCGTTTCTTGATCCGAGCGTTAGGCCACAAATTACGGAATAGCTTCCTACTAAAGACGCCTTACTTGTGATATACTAAACAATCTTTGACAGTGCTTTGCGCTCGGCGCCATCTGTCACTTATCACAAGTAGGTATTGTTATTACTTTCGTCTCTAGCACAACCAAAACTTGCAATAATCCATGCTTGGTATTTAAAGCCTTTTCTTTACACAGCTGTTCATCATATTTAAAACTACCCTCAAATTTTCGGTGTACTACATGACATTTAGAGTCAAAGTAACCTTAAGGTGGGTACGTCCCGTCCTTCGACCGGCGGCGACCTTTGTCTCACGCCCTCTGAGTGCCTCTGACGTAATAGTTCAATGAGCTACTGTGAATTATTGAGTTGGTAATGGCAATAGGTCTTTCTTTGATGTTAGTAGTTCGTTTTATATAACTTTTTTATTATTATATGTCGCCTATGGGCGCCTGCATTAAAGGGTATTCTCGCGCGCTCTCCAACCGATAAAAAAGTTGTGATCGTCAATGTAATTTAAACATGAATATAATAATTTGAAGGCCTCAGTGGTTACGGATGTTTTGTCTGTATCGTCAAGATATAGAGAATACCATAGCTGCTGAACAGCAGTCGAATCGTCGGGGAAAGTGTAAATACATATATAGTTTTAAATAATAATAAATCAGAAAAATAATACAAATATAACGCGGCTAGATCTGCATTAAGTAGTTCAGTTATACGCCACTTACTAAATAGACATGATTGTCTGATATACCTACATATTATGTTAAGATAAACATACATACATATATACATAGATTCACGCCTGTTTCCCTGAGAGGTAGGGACTACGGATTTCCATTTGCTACGATCCTGACACACTTTTCTGGCTTCATTCAATTTCATAACATTCCTTATACACGCGGTTTAAGGTGCTTTTAACCTGGCCTTTATCCAGAACGTCTCCGACCTGATCGAGAAACGTTCGCCTAGGTCTTCCCTTTGCGACTGATCCATTCACACTAGCCTTATAAACTTTCTTAGTCAGTCTTTTCTCGTCTATTCTTTCTACATGCCCAAACAAGCTATTATTATAAAATAACGACTTTATTCAAGATTTAATAATTTTAAACGGCATTCGCTATTTTATTTCGACATAGTGTATTAGACGTAAATATGTTCTTTGTAAGAATTACCCCCTATTGTTACAAGCTTCCACAAGTCACTGTTTACCGTATCTTGTATCAGTTAGTAACGTTATACATCTACAATTTATCTGACTATCTACATGCCAATCGACCGCAGGCATATATTTATGCATTTAAAAATACTACTCTTGTATCGCATATATTGGTCCTTACACACATTCGAACAGCGAACATTAAGAGCGCCCAAACTCGGAACAGCTATTAATGAATCACATTTTTTTTATCTCGTTTGGGATTCGAATGAAGCAATACTCAGTATAAAGGCAATGGCGATGCGACCACTTAAACGCTATACGTGCAATCAAAATACAAAAAGAAAACGATTTTACAAAATAAGAACAAATAGTATATTTATAAAACTATACACCTGCAGTGAAAACCTTTCAACAATTGGAAACAACGGATACCGGTGAAAAGATTCGCCATATTGTGAGCGGAAACGGAAATCATTGTTTGGCCTGTGCCGCGGAACCTAGCCTTTGTCATTTTCCATTCTGCCATTGAATGGGACGCGTTATAAATATTCCAAAATGTTTATGGCTAGCTTTAGTTGCGTTTTGTTTTATAAGTTTTAACCTTTACTTTTTTGAATTTTATCCATTTTTGATAAACATATTCATTTATAATAATAATGATAAGGGTGAGTGTGCGAGTCACCGTCTGCCCATTGCATTGATGCTATTAGAGTATTCAGGGCAGACGCCGTTTTTCATCCATAGTTACCAGTATACCGGTCCACCAAACACCCATACCCATAGCCCCTGTATTAGAACCCATACGTAGAAATAGTCTTACGCCTGCTGCGGCTAGTGCCGCTGTCGGTGTTTCATTCCATCTTTGATTAAAACTCTCGAAGGGCCTCTTCACGTTGGACTCATGTCTCCGTGTAAACCTCCCAAAGAGCCAGGTATTTTCATAATATAATATCTTAGAAAATACCTGTGATAAGTGAAACATAATAATAATGTTTATTTTCTCTCGACACTATTTACAATGTTGACAAAAGATACAAATTGCTTAATATTAAAATAAAACAGAAGAAACATTGTGGGAGACTGGCGCCTAAGCTAGGCCTGAGCCTGTGTTATAGGACACAGGTCTCTACCCCGAGACTCAAAGTCTAGATCCTTAGCTCTCAAAGTGGTCCAGGTGGACCCCCAGGGGTCCACGGGAGACTCGACAGAGGTCTACGTCGGCGTGACAAAAAAATGGATCTCCACAGTTCGTAAGCGGTGGTCCACGAAAATTGATTTGCTCTCGATAGCGAAGAATTGAAATGTTGGCTTGACGTAGGCAGATAATATTTTAAGAAGCTCAGCGACTGTACTTGTTTAAACATCGATCGACGGATATTTTGAGGAATACCACTCGACCCGCGAATTTATAAAATAAATTTTTATTCAACCCGTTTTAACTTTTTGGTCCGGATATACCAATTTTACTTGGTGAATTAAATTTCTAGCTACAGGGGGTCCACCGAAACCAGCTAAATTTTAAAAGTGGTCTCTAGATTTTGTACATAGGTGTATTAGCATTAAAATAGTGAAAGTATAATATTCAATGTTAATATTGTATGGACTGTGGAAGGATACTTCTTGTTTGTGTGTCCATGTTTTATGTATGTGCGTGCATGCGTGTGTATGTGTGGGTGAGAGGGTACCTGTGTTTAAAAAGCATACTTATGTACTTTAATTTCACGCCTGTCTCCCCGAAGGTGTAAGCAGACGTTTATAACTTTAATACATCGCCAGCTATGGTTTTAAATAGCACGATTACCTAATGCCTATAATAACGAGATGGGTGTAAAAACCCAAGATTCAACCTCTTCGTCTTCATGTGACCTTTCTTTTTATTTTTTTTCATCAGCTTTTTGTAATGTCCCACTGCCGGACAAAAGCCTCTCCCTTGGACTTCCAAATCACTCTGTTGGTGGATATTCCCTGACCTTATAACATTGTGATCCCTATATCGCGGGGGTCTTTTGACCCACAGGGCCCATATTCAAACTCGACCGAGGGATAACCCCAAGATGTCTGCACACCAAGTTACAAGTCAATTGGTCCAGTGGATCCAGAGCTATACCTGTCACTAAAAACTGTCACTAACAGACAGACACAGAGACTCACATAGTGTTTTCATTAATCTTTTCGAAGAAGACTTAGAGGTTAATAAACGTTAATAGGCTTGTCTCTTATTAAGAATGCAGTCTCTTGCAGTCTACCTCGCATAGTTCCAGAACCCTGCTGAGAATTTCTTGTAAGAGGACCTTTGTTCAACCCAGGCATCTAAGTCGCGCCACCAAGTAATCCTTCTTAAAAACAACAAGCATAATTTGACGACTATGTAACTGCCGATGATGAATATTAAGAGTTGATTTTTAAGAGTGCGCCGAGCGAAATGTGCCAAAACAGGCGGTTACAGTTAAGTTGATAAAATCAACACTTTTTGTATAATACAAATATAAAATATACATTTACCATAATAATAAATGTGTTTACAATAACTCCGTGTAATAAACTTAAAATAATTAATATTTTCGCCTACAAAATCATGTAAATTTGCACGAAAAATGCAAAAACGTGAGCTCGTGTTACGTGATTTTTAAATTATAACAGCAGAAATCTATCCTATTTTATAAGCTTAAACGAAACATAAATAAGTAAAGTTATATTACAACTTGTCCGTCCCAAATATTTAAGTTATTGGTTGACAATAAATATACATAATATTGTCTTCTGTTTACGCGAAAATTAAATCAAAACAGATATAATAGTTTTAAGAATTTAATTAGCTTCAAAATTAGTAAAGTTTAATAGTAGTAGTATGTAGTGTAACAGTTTCTTAATTATGTAAAAGAGTGTCAAATAAACAACGCGATAAAATCCGTATATAGTAGTTTAATTTCAATGAATAAATATACATATTTATCAAAAAACCACTTCAAATCCTCGACACAATTTTACTATGGCGGCCGCGCGCCGATTTTAATATCGAGCTCTGTCATTCAGTCTAAACGCGTCTTACGCTCGGCGCAGTCTTAAGTCTGGCAAAGTTTATTTGTGTGGAATTATCATTTATTTATAAAGTACCAAGTGAGGATATCGTTGGATAGCCATGTAGAGGTCTTGAGTTTAGTCCTGTGATACGAACCTCTGACCTTTTAAAGTTATTAGTATATCATGCTGATCTAGTATGAGTTGGCTTGCTTATTACAAGTTTGAAAACATTATCTAAATCTCTACATCTGTATGTCTGAGACTGCAGAGTACCCGTAGAGTCATTGTGTGGGTGGCGCGAGTCGACCCGGCGGCCAGGGAGAGCCGTAGAAACGGTGCTCTGCTGGCCGCCCGCGGTATAGTCCAGAGGCCCAACCGAGTCTAACCAACTTGGTTGGCTGCCTCATCATGCCGCGCATAATCTCGAGGTGGCTCGTCGTGCCGGATGGTGACCGGAGGGTGGGTCCCGGCGACCACTTTCGGGAGGGTACGGGGGTCCTTCCGTCCGTCGGATCGGCTATCGCCATACCACACAGTAATATGACGAAACTTGCTCTGCGCCTTGCCCCACTTTGTTGCGAGAATAGTCGCCTCTTTTTTTTTTTTTCACGCTTTCCCTTCCATTCACTCTATGGCAGTACGAACAAAGCATTGTCGTTTAACAGCAGCCAATCGCCGTAACCCCACCGCTGCTTCCTCTTCCGGTGTCGTGGAGTTCATTAACATCAGAGGACTCCACGCTAACCTTAATGCTGTCCATCACCACCTGGAGACGGCTCGGCCGGCAATGCTTTTTCTAACGGAGACACAAATACGCCGTCCTGCAGACACGACCTACCTGCAATATCCCGGCTACGTGCTAGAGGAGTGTTTCCTCGCGAAAGCCGGGGTATGCTTGTTTGTTAGGGCGGATATTTGTTGTCGCCGTCTACACTGCCTAGAGGACCCTTCCTTCTCTGTCCTTTGGGTACACGTAGATCACGGCTCTTTCAGCCAAATCTACATGTGCCTCTACCGATCCCATTCAGGAGACGCTGAGACAACTCGACTCTTTGATTACCTGAGTCAGGCGGCAGACGACGCGCAGGAGCAGTTTCCGAATGCTGAGTTGGTGTTCTTGGGAGATTTCAATGCCCACCATGAGACCTGGTTGGGTTCTCCCAAAACAGACCACGCGGGACGAATTGCCCATGCGTTCGCTCTCACGCATGACCTGTCTCAACTGGTACTCCAGCCCACCCGGATACCGGACATTGCAGGTCAGGCGCCCTCTCTGCTCGATCTGCTGCTGACAAGTAACCCGAACCGGTACAGTGTGTCGATTAGTGCTCCTCTGGGCACCTCAGACCACTGTCTGGTTTGTGCCACAGCTGTTGTTGTTACGCCCCCACGACCCGAGGAGGCAAGACGACGACTGTGGCACTACTCGTCAGCAGACTGGGATGGAATGCGGGAGTACTTCGCATCCATCCCTTGGGCTCAACGCTGCTTTGAGAACAGGGATCCTTCAGAGAGCGCTACTGCTGTCGCTGGTGAAATCATCCTGGGTATGGAATATTATATTCCATACAGTGATGTCACGAGCGGTGGCAGGAAAAGGCCCTGGTTCGGTCGTGAATGCGCTGATGCTGTTGAACGCAAACAGACAGCGTACCGCGCTTGGACCAGGGCTCGCACTCTCCACGACTCTAACGTGGATCACCTGAAGGCAGCGTTCAACCAAGCCACAAAGGTCTGCAAGAGGGCATACTTAAGAGCGGATGCCCAGCGCGTCGCACGGTTCGGCCAGGAGCTCATGGCCCATCCTACGGGGCAGTCGTAGCTATTGGCGCCTGGCCAAAGCCGTGCAGTCCAACTTCTGCCAGACCTCGCTGCCCCCTCTGAGATATCCGAATGGATCACTGGCTCATCGGCCGCAAGAGAAAGCAGATCTGCTTGCAAATCTCTTTGCGGCCAACTCCCGAATCGATGACTGCGGTTCGCAGCCGCCTAACATTGCCAACTGCGGCTACACCATGCCTGATATACGTATCAGGCAACGTGACGTTCGTGCGATACTGCAGTCTCTCGATGTTCGGAAAGCCAGTGGACCTGATGGCATCCCAGCTGTGGTCCTCAAAAAATGTGCAGCGGAGTTGTCTCCCACATTTACGCGCCTATACCGGACGTCTTACGCCGCAGGCATTGTGCCTGAGGCTTGGAAGGAGGCGAACGTTCAACCGATTCCCAAAAAGGGGGACCGTTCCGAGCCAGGCAACTATCGACCCATAGCTATCACCTCAGTGCTCTCCAAGGTGTTCGAGCGGATTATTAACACCCAAATTGTCCGCTACCTGGAGGATCACTCGTTGATCAATGATCGCCAATACGGCTTTCGGGCTAAACGATCAACGGGTGATCTTTTAGCGTTCGTCACGCACCTCTGGGGTGAGGCTATGGACAAGCACGGCGAGTCTTTGGCTGTCAGCCTAGACATAGCCAAAGCTTTCGATAGAGTCTGGCACCGGTCTCTTCTTTCCAAGCTTCCGGCCTATGGCTTACCCCCTCAACTGTGCACCTGGATTGCAAATTTCCTGCAGAAGCGTCGTATTCGGGTCCTTTGCGACGGTCGCGCTTCCAAATTTATGCAGGTCAATGCAGGAGTGCCTCAGGGATCCGTCTTATCCCCTACGCTCTTTCTTCTGCATATCAATGATATGTTGAATCTCGGCAACATACATTGTTATGCAGACGACAGTACCGTGCATGGGCGATATCTCGGACGTCCTGGAGCCAAACAGGCTGAGGTTGTGGGGAAAAGGCAGGATCTTGTCGTTGAACTTGACCAGACCTTGAACCGCATCTCTGAATGGGGTGCCAAAAACTTGGTCCAGTTCAACGCCAAGAAGACCCAGGCATGCGCGTTCTCAACAAAAAAGTCTCCGTTCCTTTCCCTCCCTTCTCTGAAGAACACTCCACTGGTGATACGTGACAGCCTCTCCATCTTAGGTATGGATCTTTGCCGCTCCCTTAATCCCAAAACCTACATCGAGAGCGTCATTAGGCAAGCTTCGCGAAAACTCGGAGTTCTGAACAGGGTGAGGCGGTTCTTCGCGCCTGGGCAGCTGTGCCTATTGTATAAGGCACAAGTGCGCCCTTGCGTGGAGTACTGTTCTCATCTTTGGGATGGCTCCGCGCAGTACTTGCTAGACGCTCTTGACAGGTTACAGCGGCGGGCTGTCCGTATCATCGGAGATCCAGAGGTCACGAGTTCACTGGAACCTCTGCAACTCCGTAGGGATATTGCCTCTTTGGCATGTTTCTACAGAATATACAACGGGGAGTGCTCTGAAGAGTTATTCCACCTTATCCCGCCCTCCCCTTTCCTATCCAGAACAACGCGTGCTGGGCTCAGATGCCATCCTTACACGGTGGAGTCGACTAGAGTGCGTACCAACAAGTTTGGGTCCTCATACCTCTGCCGAACGATCAAGGCATGGAATTCTCTGCCAAGGCACGTGTTTCCTTCTTCCTTCAATCCTGGGTCCTTTAAGCGGGGCGTGAAAAAGCACCTTCTCAGGCCGTCAAAGTAGAGACCTCAACATCGCCTCGGCTGCTATGAGGACGATGTGGAGGCCACTGCTACGACTGCTTACCATCAGGCGGAGTGTGGTTATTTTGACGAGCAAAAAAAAAAAAAAAACAATACAGAGGAACAGAGCAAAGGTTCGGTTTGTGGACCTCGATGGCGTCGTGGTTAGTGTAACCGACTGCCACGCCTGAGGTCGCAGGTTCGATTCCCGCACAAGTCAAACACTTGTGTGCATGAACATGGATGTTTGTCTTGGTCTGGGTGTTTCTATGTATAATATGTATGTATTTACAAAAAAAAAAGTATATATGTTTATCCATTGTCTAGTACCCATAGTACAAGCTCTGCTTAGTTTGGGCTAGATGGTGTTGTGTGTATGTGATAGAATATTATTATTATATTATTATTATTATTATTTATTATAAGGATAAGGATGTAAACAGAAAGGCCTACTCTACCTTGCTGCTCAAATCATCAATACATTGCCATCTGTTATTATGTCTTCTACATTGGGTTACATAATAACAGATGGCAAGGTATTGATGAGGTGACAACAACGAAAAATACGTTAATGTATGTGCACTGTATAATAAATGAACCTTTGCTCTGTTCCTCGATATTGTTTATTCGGCTCATAACAAATAAGTGAGATATTATAGTAGATCGAACTACAGACCTCTGCGTATTAATCCAACAGACTCCATAGTCGATTATCGCCAGATTGACTATATTAATAAAAACGAACTAAATAATAAAGTGGCTTGCTCCCGTCACCTATTCATTCGAAGTCCCATTAAACTTTCAATTTGATTTTATTATTCGAAACTATTTACGTGTGCCATAGAATATTTCCATATACCTAGATAGGGATGGGATAGAGTTGTTTTCAATGCAGGGTAGTGAAGGAGTCATCAAGTGGCGGTGTCTATTTCGATCCTAGGGATGGGACATACGTCGGTAGGACGAAGAAAATTTTATCGAGTCGAATTATTGTTCTGATGGTTTATCTTAGCAAGATTGTATGTAAGCTTACTGTGAAAATGTATGTGAAAAGCCTATGTTTAATAGTCGACTTCATGTAATAGTCATAATGACGGATAGGTAATTGACAAAAAAATATTAAAAGGAAGTATGACATGACAAATATAGAAGATGCTAGAGTAAGAAAACTATTACATATATTTTGACATATATAAAAGATAGCAACTGATAAACTAATATAAATGGTATACTTCTCCTTGTGTCAATGGGTACTTGAGTATTGTATTGTCACCTGGGGTGCGGCTGCTAAAACAAATTAGCTTAAAGTAGAAAGAGCACAACGTGCAATACTTAAAATATCCTACGGGTGGCCGTATAAATATCCCACCGAAACCCTTTATCGAGAAGCCAAAGTACTTACTGTAAGGCAAAGGCAATTGCCTCTTTAGTCCTGTGATACGAACAATTTTTCATTAGCGCAACTGCCCTACGTTTTCACAAAATTAGTATAAATAATCCTCACGTAGCAAAAGAATTCAAAAATGGAACAACGCAAAGTGTAAAAAATATATCGGCAGTAAGTCATTTCGTTTCATGGGACCCTATGTTTATGAAAAGATAAATACGATGTTATATATAGCTTTTCTGACCAAAAAGGCTTGTCAAAATAAAATAAAAAGTTGCCTACTAGATATGAACAACGCACAGAAGGACGATTTAAAAAAATAAATGTATAGTTTTGTGTCACCTGGTCTAGTGGCCCGTTACAGTGCCGAACCCAAGATTTAGTCGTAGGGCTAGACAGGCCTACGAAATTATTTTTAGACCTTATTTTATCCTACTTTCAACACATACACATGAGCGCACACACACATACAAACAAACACACACACACGTAGACACAAACATTTTACTGTTTATTTAATATTTTCTTCATTATTCAAAATGTATAAGAAACATAAATTTGATTAAAATATGTGTACATTGTCTCGGACTGTAAGAGACTAGATCCCACGACACAGGGAATCCTAGGGCATTAAATTGACATAACTGTAACCTTTCTTTGAACAATAAATACTTATTATTATTATTATATGTTTATAAAGATTGTAGGGAAAACCTTCGGCGAACATAAACAAATAATGTGGTTTTTGAAAAATGTTATTGGTGCGAAAATGTATAGGATTATAATCATAATTTATGATAGAATAAGAGGGCGCTAAACACTACGTTTAACTCTGACTCTTACTGTTAGCAACATAATAATAATACTGTTTAATTTATCTACAATTATAAAATTGTAATGAGATTGTGTCTGTATCTATTGTGGAGATATTTTTGTAAATTCATTAAACTAACCTATTAAGTGGAATTCAAAACAATTATTCTTAGAGTAGCTGTTAAGTTAAATTTACCAATATTTGCCTTCTTTTTCTTTGATAAAGTGGCGATAATTTCAATGTAGTTGTATCAATTTTACAAATTATATTTTTAACGATAACTTACACTGGACATCCCTAAGTCATCGTCATCGACTAGTGTAGTGCACGCTTCGTCGCCTACCCATGAATGTCGTAGCGCTCTTTTGTACTGCCTACCCTCCCTCAACAGCACAATAGATACGCAACGACTATCCCGGTATCTTAATGATCAAGATGTTTTGATTGGGAAACCGGGATACGGCTATCTTACATCGGTTTTTATTACAGCAAATTGTTGTAGGCCTTGAATAGCAATTTATTGGTAAATAACTTTGAAAGAGTCTTCTTAATCGTACTAGCTTTTGTTTGCAACTTCGTCCGTAGTGGTTTAGTGCTTTTTATCTCAACCAGTAGGAATTTACAAAAATTCCTAAAGTTTTTATTAGGGTTTACAATTACCTACTGACATGTCAGATTTAAAACGTCTAGTAATAATAACTTTATTGAAAATCATATTGATTCACTTGCCCTTCAATTTTTCACGCTTATCGTAGTTCCCTTTCTGGTTTTACATCCTTATTTTAATATGCTAGTACTAAAAAGTTTTAGAATTGTCTGGTTCTGACGAAGACTTTCTGGTTTAATGATTTGATATTGACGGTTAAAATACACAATCTACAGTCGAACCAATATTAACATTCGACGATTGCGTATTTTTATAAATCAATGCCGATGATACATTTATAATTTTTTTACGATCACAGAACTGCTGTTTGTTGCGATGCACAGAATAAAGTACCTGCATCATGCTTCCATATTTACTGTTATGCTGAAGATGCCTTGTGCTAACAGGTACAGTATATTATATGTTTTCGAAACAATTTACTTAAATTAAAAATAGCTTCATGATGCTCTATTTTCTATAGTTATAAGTAGAATCCACAAGCCAAAAGCTTGTAGTAGATTTTAGTTCTTAATCGCTTTATTTTAAGTTTTTTAGGTCAAGCAATCTTTGCGTTCCTTTAACCAAGAGCTTGTAGATGTTGAGCTTTATTTTTGCTTACTAAGTCAAGCTTATCAAGTCTTGATAGTTTTATTTTAAAGTGCTTGGGTCAAAGTAACACAATCGTAACTTTACTTTGGTCCAAATTGACAGATCCAATTTTGAAAATACGCGGCAAGCGGACATTCTTTTAAAAATGGCGCTCAAATACAAGATAATATTATTCATAGATGTGCGTACTGCGTACGTATGGTCTTACGCTACACGGAGTCCACTTGTGAGCTGACTGTATAATCTTATTTTTCCGACATCATTACTGTATGCGGACTTCCACATGGCCTCTGAATATATTCATGAGTCTTCACACTTTGATACAAATGCTAGTCTTTGGTACAATGTTTTCTTGTATGGCGACGTTTTACAAAACATATACGTGGCATCGCGCCTGTGTTACCTTAAAAGGTTTGGTAGTGATGTACAATATCCAACTTTGGTCTGCTAGGTGTAGTTGTCAATACACCTAGCAGACCAAAGTTGGATAGCCAATGATACATCAAAACTAGATCTGTTACTTTCATAGTACCTGACGGACGTCGAAATCCTGGTGATCACCTTTTTTTATTACTAATAACTGCACTTGTATTGATAATGTGACCTAATGAAATAAAACAAATAAAAGCAGTTGAATCAGGTATAATGTTTGTAGATTTTCTCTAAGGAATTTCACTGTAACAGAATGGTCTCTGAAAATTTGCCCGATTCACGGCAATAAACTTGCGTCCTATCACATAGGATCAAAACATGGCTGATAGAAGGTGGGCTTAGTACTCACATGCTTACCTTTTTGGATATACTGGCGTAACTCCATGACCCTATTAACAGAACAATTGGGATCAAACACTTGCATGCTTTCATGTTTTCCTTTTCGACAACGCGTAGTAAATAGTAGGTTCGATTCTCTGCAGACGTAACTGGGCGTTTTTCTCATATATTGGGCAAACCAAGAGAAGCATAGGCACCCGCTTAAAAGAACATATAGCTGATGTTAAAGACCAACGCTTGTTGAAGTCTGCTGTGTGTAAACATGTGCAACAGGGGACCAACCACTACCTACGATTTGACAAACTACATAAACGCGCAAAAGAACACCGATTCCTACCAAGAATGCTTCGCGAAGCTATTGAAATTAAAAAACATTCTAATTTCAATAGAGAGGATGGTTGGAATGTACCACCAGCTTGGATCCAGTCATTCAAATAGTCAAACTCAAGAAGAAGCAAAACACAGCTAGACTTCATGATACTTTGAGCTCATTCTGCGTAAATAGGAACACCAAAGATTAAATTATGTTCGGGTACTTTGAAATAACTAGCTACACTTCAGAACGTTGGGACAACTACCATCTTAGTCTCCCCGTGAACATGGCTGCTGTAAAGCAACCGAAACCACGGGGCAAAGTGTAAGCTTAAATATAAATAGTTTTAATTAGAAAATAAATAGCTTAAATAGTAGTAAAGTTCAATAATAGTAGTGTTAGAGTTTTCAAAATTATGTAATAACAGTGTTTAAAGTAAAATAAACAACGCGATAAAATCCGTATAAAGTGTTTAATTTCAACTCAGATTTATGCTTGTATAGGCATCCCATAGTGGTAGAGAGGAGTTAGTTGTCTAGGTAGTACCTGTTTTAATCTAGAGTCGACTCTGCTTCTTGGAAATTTCTCTCATTATAAACATTATCCTGGGTATTAAACTCGCATTTATGCTCGATCGACCATAAGTGCAAACTTATGCGAAAACACCAACTAGAAAATGTGTTGGTTTGCTATAATATATGTTAAATTTAGGAGCCGCCGAGACTATTATAAACATACTATACTGTTGTTATATTCCAAAATCTTATAATTTACAAGCCTCGTGTGAATAATAACTTAAAAAGTTAAGCCAAGTTGTTCAGTGGTGTTGCACTGTTTGGAATCAAAGCTACTAAGCAAGTTACTGCTTTAAAGGTTGTGTAAAATGTATAATGGTACCTACTATTTATGTACTTTATTATAACTAATACTTTAAAAACTATTAGTGCCACCAAGAAAGAACGATAGCTATAGTTTTACTTCGTACGTAAAAGGTTCAACTCTTTTTCTGAACCTAAAAGTAACCAAATCATTATTTTAGCAACTTTAATAAACTTATAAATTTTACTTCGATGTCCATAAGCGTTACTTTGGGACCTAAATAAATAAATATTTTTTGGCTTTGACTTATGTATGATGAATTCGGCAATTAAAGATTGAAGAGATTTCATTTCTCACTATGGGCATAATATCGAATTCCCTGCAATCAAGCCATAAAAGTTTTCAAGAATTGTTAGGCTAAGATTAGTGTGAATCCAGGACCGTGCATGGAAATGTAATTAATTAAATTAAGATTATATAATGTTAGTATCTTCCCAAGCGACGCCGCTTACCACAAAAATAATTAAGTTTTTATTGCGAAATTGTGATGTCAAATTATAGAGCCTCGCTACTAATACTTTTCTGCGAACATCGTAAACCGTTATGGTACATAAAAAGATCCAATATGGCGACATGATATTGGCGCACTTTTTCCGCGCCCTTTGTCCAGGAATGTTAGTGTTGCTAGTTTTTTGTCCAGCAAAGGATTGATGGACCATTGTGTTGCCAAAAATTCCGGCGTCGAATAATTGATAAGTCTGCTATGCATTCTTTTTTTTGTTTCGATGTCGAATCGTTAGCGGATTAGATACTTTTTTATTTGGCTAACTCGGTCTGAATTGTTCTGCTCGAATTTCGGCAACCATGTTTGTTTTTCGACCAGTCCTCTTGCATAGTTTTTGTGCAATTTTGCTGAACTTATATTTGAACTGGCAATGTTAGAAACTTTTATTTTTGGTGACAATTTTATATTTGAAGTTTTTGTTATAAAGCCATTGCAAAGTATCTATGCTGATATTCGCTAACGAATATTTAATGCCTAAAGAGGTAGCAGAAAGGATTATCAAGATTCATCCTATTAAACTCATGCCGGAGGGTAGGCAGAGAAACTACACATTTGCACTTGTTACGATTATAAAGTTTTATTTGTTATGCAATTATTTATATTTAATTTTAATTGGTTAAATCACAAGGAAAATTCTAATCATTACAAAAAATGTTATGCCATTCGTCTTCTAGAATATTTTTAAACATTTTAAACAAAATTGGGAAATTATTAAAGTATCTAAATTTCGACATTAATTAAAATTAAACTACTGTATTATATTTTAAAAAGTACTTGAGATTATCAATTATGTTGTTATTAATAATCTACATTTTTTACAAAAGTTGTGTACATATGTAATCTATTGTTTCTGCGATAGCAAAATAATTATTTAATGAACCATACCATACTATATTTTATAGAAATTACGGAATTAAATGTAGGAATACACAACAATTTATAATCATACACGGATACACACTATAAAAGAATTATTAATGTTATATATTATGTATTTAGATTAGATATTTAAATTACTTTTATTATTTAATATTAAGCCTAAGGCAATTTATATCATAAAATAATAGATACATTGTCCACAAGCGACGAGCAAACCTTTATTAATAAATAAATATTGTTTAATACACAATGACATAATAAATACATTAGAAAGATAATAGAAACAAACAGAATATGATTACGATGCGGGGCCCAACGCTGGGACGGCGGAGGAATGGTGATCAAAACCCTATTATGGCGGCTCCCAAGAGATATTTACATAATGTGTGCACACAAATATAATACAGAAGTGGACCACTGCCTTTTGCTGTGTATTGCTTTTACTATTTTGTTATTATTTTTGTTTTTCCATCGCAATGGCCTAACTCTAGTGTTTGATTGGTATAGCCAACGACTCCTAGCTTCATAAGTCTGTACAAACAACTTTATTTTTCGTTTAAAATTGACCACTCCCGCCCTAGGAATAATGTGTGATCTATATATAGTTGCTAAGTCCGGATGATCGTTGTGTCCGTTGTTTGATTTTTTGTAAAGTCTCTTGCGACACATAGTTTAATACTGAGGTGGAAGCTACCTTTTTTATTACAACAATTATATTTAAGCAGCGGTAACCTAATGGCTACGGCATTGAACTTGCGACCAGGAGGTCGCGGGTTTGAATCCCACCCATCGCACTACCGCCTCAAATTCACTGCTAACACAAGCATTCTAATTAAATACTTTATACGGATTTTGTCGCATTGTTTATTTTCCTTTAAAACACTGTTATTACATCATTTTGAAAACTCTAACACTACTATTACAACATCCATGTTCACTGTAAAGCAAGCGAAACGTCGGAGCAAAGTGTTAACTTGAATATACATAGTTTTAATTAAAAAATATATAGCTTAAATAGTAGTAAAGTTTAATAATAGTGGTGTTAGAGTTTTCAAAATTATGTAATAACTGTGTTTTAAAGTAAGAACCGCTACAACTTCGTAGAAACATTGCGTCCCTTAGCGTTTTCTATCGCCTCTATCATGGTGAATGCTCCGAAGAGTTATTTGAGAACCACACGTGCCGGTCTTCGTAATCACCGATTGACGGTTAGCACAATCCCGTCTCGCACCAAAAGGTTCAGCAATTCCTTTTTATGCCGTACCCTACAACTTTGGAACAGTCTTTCGGCTCATGTGTTCCCTCCCTTCTATGACATTGGGTCCTTCAAACGTAGTGCGAAGAAGCATCTGGCCAGACCGGCTTGACACTGACGACGACTAGAAGACATCTATCGTATCCTCTTCGTCACTGTCTCTGACTGTAATTGGGCTTTCCATCAGGACCGCAACAATCACTTTGCCGCTTCAAGATAAAAAAAAAATATATAAACAACGCGACAAAATCCGTATAAAGTGTTTAATTTCAATGTATAACATTCGCGTAAACATAAGATGATACAAGCATTCTAGTTTAGTTGGACGTTTAACAAAAATACTAGTCATTTGTAGCCCAACTACTAGTAAGCTTTAAAGGATTCGAATCCGAGACCTCTTGCACAGCAGTGACATTAATAACGGAGGCAATCATTTAATGATCAAACAGGCTTCAAGCCTGTTAACAAGATACACATATCTTCTTTACATTTATCACAACGGGTCAAAGATCTAAAACAATGATGGCGCCAGTTAACACAATATTATAATAGCTAACTACATTATTAGTATCGATGCATATGTTCATGCTTGTTATTTATTTTTTTACTAGTTTATGTCAGCGGATTTTCCCGCATTCATGTAGATTTTGTCGATTGATTTCTAGCCCACGGGGGCAGTCCTTTTTCTGATTGAATGGTATCTATGAGCTTCTCTGTACTCCTAACAACGTGTACCTATGTAAAATTTTATGGTGATTGGTCGAGTAGTTAGACGTGAAAGCGACATTCTTATTTATGATATTAGTATGGTTATGAATCATAACCATACTAATCATAACTTATGATTTATTAGCAGCGATAACTCAGTGGGGAGACCAACAGACTGCAATGCAGAGGGTCTCGGGTTCGAACTCACGTCGCGCACGTCTGACTTTCGGAAGTTATATGACTTTTCAAAATGATGTGCGTATTGATTGACAATTATCTGCCTGCTCCGTGACTCGGAGAGCACGTTAAGCCGTCGGTCCTGGCTGCCATGAACATCTATGGCAGTCGTTACTGGGAAGTCAGTGCCCTATAATATTCTGACACTGGTCTAGTCTTAGGATATTGTTAGCCTTCGGGTTGCGGAGGTCAGGTGGCAGCCGCTCTGTGTAAAAACTTGATATCCAGTCAAATCCGGTTAGACCAAAAAAGCCAACCCCAAGTAACTTGGGAATAATAAAGGCTAGGGAGAAGAGTAAGGTTATGATTCCCTGTCAAAATGAATACACCTTACCTGATGGTGAGCAGTCGTGTATTCTACGAGCAGAGTCCTCCACACTACGTCCTCACGTGAAGTGGTGCCGAGGTCTTTACTTTGACTACCTAAGGAGGTGCTTTGGAGGAGCCAATCATGAAGCAAGTTAGACTCAAACTATATTGTATATTACATTGCTATTGATTTCCTGTTAGAAATGCATATGTGGTTACATAGAGCTTAAACCGGTGTGACTCTATGGGCCGCGGGCATAGCCACAAGCATTACACAAATGCCAAAATAAAATGAATCTACCATAAACACAAACACGTTTCAAATTTCGAACACGGAGTTCTTTAAAAATAAAACTTTGACATAATGACATTTATACTTTTTTTCTTTTGAGGCAATGAACAGTTCTTGTTTAGCCAGCCTCCGGTACAATTGTTCGCTAACACAATCATCAGGAAGGTTGCGAAGCGTCTGCGCGGTGTATTTAGGTCGCGCGTGATCCGCATGCAGTGTGCACCCGCCCTTACTTGTATATAGGGTTGCCAGCATAAAAAATGACAAATGGGACATACCATCACGAATGTTTAATTGCCTTTAACCATTGTATTTGTTATAATGATAAATACGCCAAATATATTTTGTCATTTATTTTTAGCCACCACGTAACAGTCTGCTTCGGCGGCGTAGGGATATAATGTACGCGATTGCTGTAAATGAAGTATCGAGTTTGATTCCCGGATCAGGTAAAATTTTATTGGGTTTACTGCCAAGAAATACTCAGAAACAGTACAGAGAACGGTACCTGATAAACGGCAATTGGCTCTAACCTTACTAGATATCTTATCCGGGACTTAACAACAATATTGGCCAGTCCCACAACTAACAAGTAAAAGTTATCCGAAAGATAAATCGCATGCTGTCTCACTCTTGTTAGATAAAAGAAGAGAGATGGCAAGCCTTTTATCTTATAGATAAATGCTATTTTGAGGTTGTGGAACAAGCCTCTAGTGATTCGACTTTATGACTATTAATTAGAGCACTGGTATGTAAAGAGCTTAACTTAATAACATAACATGGATTCTCATCTGTATATTACTGAACAGATAAGCGGAGATGAATCACACCCTTAATATGCCACCAGTGTATTCGATTCCACGTAATACAAAACTGGCCTGTTGCCGTCTGCCCGTCGCCATGTTGCTACCGAGAATTTCATTATAGACACCTTGTCCGAACTGGGATTCGGATCTAAATCTCACGATCGCAAGCAACCAGAAGAGTAAACTTACGCGACGACACCAGACAATAAGTAAATAACGTAAAAAAACAATAACATTACTATAATTTACGCTATTTAAATTAATTAAAAGTATGTATTTATATTTAAGTTTACACTTTGCCCCGACGTTTCGGTTGCTTTACAGCAGCCATGTTCACGGGGAGACTAAGATGGTAGTTGTCTCAATGTTCGGAAGTGTAGTTATTTCAAAGTACCCAAACATAATTTAATCTTTGGTGTTTCTATTTACGCATGAGCTCAAAGTATCATGAAGTCTAGCTGTGTTTTCCTTCTTCTTGAGTTTGACTATTTGAATTACTGGATCCAAAGCTGGTGGTACATTTCAACCATCTTCTCTATTGAAATTAGGACACATTTATAATACCTTTACAGGATATCCTAAAACGATATTATAAGCTACATATACATAATATAATATAAATAAGACAATAAAATATTTTCCAAATTGTACACATTAAATACCATGCATTTTTTGCAACTTCTTTAAATTTATTTGTATTTGAAAATCTATGTCTAAACTGTAACCTAGCTTTCGTAATAAAATATATTACAAACCAATGTCAACAATTGCACAAGTCGACATTACCTAGGGCCAAAGATACACCGCGACCGATCGAACTCGAAAACCGGTTCGAACCGGAAGTAAGGTTGGCAACCCTGCACGTATATCGAATTTACCGCCATAACACGTTTTTGACACGTGCTCTTGAAGATGTTATACAAGGTGTATGAACATCTACGAGATGGTTATGTACTGTTAGATGAATAATATACATACATAGTCTTACATCTAAATCCCGAAGGGGAAAGTAGAGGTGTATTACACCAACATTTCACCAGCTGTGGGTTTGGGTTTTGAATATTAATTGAGGGATTCTATTGCTGTTTACTGGACACAGTTTTTGACTCTATTCTGCTGGGTCGTGGGGCGTATGGGATTGGTTCTGGATTCCATCCTTAGGTAGAATAATTATTTTCCAGTAGTATTTTGTAACCACAAATAAAATAAACGAAATTATGTCTTGGGAAAGTACGGTCAACCAAAAACAAAGTCGTCTTAGAGTTCTTTTTTGGTTGAGTTATGCAAATAAAACTTTTTTTAAAACGATAAAATATTTCTATATTTAAAAAATGGCAACCCTCTCTAAGAATTAAACCTAAAAAAATAATACTGATAACATTTAACAAGCCTATGCTTGTTTAATGTTATCAGTAGTATTTTATAGACCAGTAGGCCTACTAAAAATCGTAAATAGTCTATACATTCCTACGATTTTTGATAGGCCTACTGGCACAGTACCTACATTAATCAAACTAGAATAGCACGGCAGCAAAAGCCTAGTGGGAGACTCTAGGACTGCTAAGCAGATGTCTCGGGGTCGGTCTCAAAAGAAAAAAGAAAATTGTTAATTATCGCCCGATTTAACGGTGAAGGAAAACATCGTGACGAAACTAGCATGTCTGAGAGTTATCCGTAATGTTCTCGAAGATATGTGGAGCCTGCCAACCCGCACTGGGTCAGCGTGTCGGACTATGGCCTAACCCTTATCACATTGAGAAGAGGCCTGTGTCCAGAAGAGTGTAGTTGATATTATTATATAAATAAAATTAATTGAAAATTTTTACTCAGAAAGTTATCACATGATCATCATCATCTTTGTATCTTTTTACGACTGTTGTCCCGGAGAAAAGAAGACAAACCGAAAAAGAGAGGTCGCTCTCTATTCCGATGCTGCTGTGTAAGTTAGCATGTGCCTCAATCAAGTACTCTGTATTTTCATAGCTTTGCTAGCCTTACAAACGAACTTACTTCGTCAATTCACAAAATAAACTACACTTCTACTTACCCTATAAACATAAAAGTCGATCGGCTAAAGCGATATAATCCGTAACACAAAGCACAGCTGCTCCGAATTATACTAGAGGTCACGATCGTCAAATGAATCATGTTAGGTTTGTATGTAGTTGTTGTACCTCATGTATATATATATGTGTATAAAAAACAGCGACATGACATATTATTGTTATCCTTATTCCACTTTATAACATACAAAACTATGCATCGTATAGTAGTGTTCTATAATAAAATGTGGAAACCTACCGTACGATGTATAGTTTTGGCCTATGGGCCAAGATGCTTGCACAGCCTGTCTGCCAACCCGCACTGGGCCAGCGTGGTGGTACTCCACTCCGTTGGCCAGTGCGCTTTGGCAGACTTCACATATTTTCGAGAACATTATGGAGAACTCTCAGACATGTAGGTTTTCTCACGATAATGTCCATCACCGTTAAAGCGAGCGATAATTTTGAGAAGTCGGAGATGTGCGTCATGGGATCAAACTCGAGACCTCATATTTATACATATAATACATACATAATATTTTAAATTTTACATATTTTACTTAGACTAAAATCTTAAGAATTATATGAGTTACTATTGAAGTTATTTTTACTAAATATTTTTTAACATTATCCAATAACTAAATATGTTCCTAAAGCTGGGTGTTGGTAACTGCGTAATTATTATTATATATTTTAATTTACATGTAATACCTACGTATGTATTTTCTATAAATATTAATATAATTTATGGCATTGTGTGAACTAAGATGATTTCATTTATATTTGTTAAATCATTTCTGATGCTGAATATTCATAAAAATGTCTTTGGTTAGGGTAACATTGTCCCACCGTATTCACCAGAAAGAAAAATGATTCAGCACGAAATATTATACTCGACTACCGCAAATGTAAAGAACATTTAAAATTCATTAAATTTTATAAAACCGAATCTGCTCTGCAATTCTGGAATTGATTTACGTAAATGAAAATTGTAACGAACAATCGAGGAAAGGCTAAAAGCGCGCGCTTTTCGTAAAACGTCCGTAATGGTGGCGATGGGTCGACGCTGTTGGTTCGCAATTCATCTGTTTTCTGTTTACATCGCCCTGGCCAGTAATTGGATTATCAAAAATTTATTTGCAGACAAGATTTTGGCAAGTGCGCTTGGTTTTTGTATAATATTTGGATGGATTTGCATTATGAGACTTATTCCATCTCTTACATGTTTAAGTAAATGTATTTTCAGTGGTACGATTTACCTGGATCTTTGCATAATACTAGAATTTCACTCAAGCCGGAGCCAGCCGATTGGAACTCCATCCTATAAAATTCACAGTTAGACAATCGTGTGTTATGTTACTGTGTTAAGGTTTCCAGGCTTTAAAGATTCTCTGTTTTCAGCAGGGGTCTGGTATTCTTTTACCCTTGTGGTTAAAGCACGAACTAACTTATTTAACCCATGGGGTGCCTGGTAAGTAAAGTTACACGGCGTGCCTGGGTATCTGGGACCCGGAAACAAAGTGTAATTTTTATGTTTTTTATTGCGTCTAAATATCAAATAATAAGTTTTTATTTATATTATATAACTATTTTAAGACAAAAAATAAGATAAAGCAAAATATAAGTATATAATATAGTTTTATTAAATAATTGAAAATCCTCTAACGTTACGTAACAAAAATCAACACTTTGTTTAAAAAAGTGTTGATATCTTGTCAGTTATTAAACTACTATATACGGATTTTATCGCGTTGTTTATAGCCATGGTCACGGCTGCTGAAAAGCAACCGAAACGTCGGGGAAAGTGTAAACCAAAAATAAATAGATTTAATAGTTTAAATAATTTTATTAGCTTATAAATTAGTAAAATTAAATCAATAGTAGTAGTGTAATAATTATTTTCAAAATTTTGTAATACAGTGATAAATAAACAACGCGATAAAATCCGTATATAGTAGTTTAATTTCAATGAATAACATTCGCGTAAACAGAAGACAATATTATGTAAATCTTGTTAGTTTCTAAAAAACTCTTTGTACAAGTGTCTAAATGTCAACTTATCAACTGCTGCTCTCTCTTCACGAGTATCTAAGCTATTGAATCTCATACAATTTACGATGAACACGAATCGTCTCAAACTCATAGTGATTTGTAATATTTCGATGCCGGTTCCGTCAGTCACTCACAAATCTGGCGTCAGAAATCAGCGTGTCGGACTGTGTGAGGGCCGCAAAATGGCCGATAGTCTATAATGCGAAGCTACTCAGAAGCACCGCGCGATTGATGAAGAATTTAAATATGTAATTGTTGATTCTTTAAAGCAACGGGTCTGCGAGACCCATCAGGCACCCCAAGGAGATGTCAATGCGCTAGTGTCCATGGATAGCCTACGGTAACTAATATTAAATAGGCTAGTAAAAAACAAGAGTGATATATTATTTTTGTGCGTTTTATGTTCAAACATTACTACATCCTTTCAAGGCATCGGGGTCCATCCATTCTACCGAAAAACGATAAAATCGTATCGTGCCGGACTGTAACGCTTTTCTCCAGCAATTATTTCTTCCAAATTGATGCAGTCTCTTGAATGTATTAACCACCGCCTGCATTAAGCATTGTATTCTCGTTATCTACTAGGTACTCCACACCTTTGATACGTAGCTTGATGCTTTATTGCCCATAACCTTAATCTATAAATGAGCTATCTACTACAAAAATAATGTTTCAAATCAGACCGGTCATTACTAAGATTGATGCGTTCAAACAATGTTCACGATGTATATGCTCAGAACCATAGTGCGATTCAGGAACATTTCATTGTAATATTAAATTTATTGTCGAAAAGAAAAACTACCCGAGTGCTCGATAGATGGCGTTGTTCCTCTTTCCTGAATCGCGCTATGGTTTCGTTACCGCTCCACGTATATATAGCCGAGGAGATATTTTTTGTTATATTCTTTGTTTTGAGGTCAATATAAATATTAGATCAAGTTACAGTTTGGTTTTAATTAAACAACCTACTAGTAGCTCCACCTTTATAGAGATCGCCTCATAACTGGGATTTAGTTCCAATCTAGTGCGAACTAATTCATTGGTCCTTCGAGCCGGATGTGCTTCTTAGGTCTTTTTTGTTCAACGGTCTTGTAAGACCGGTGCCTTGGTTACTCGCTGTGGATCGCAGCTCAAACCGAGTACTAAGATCGCTGCAGTTACATCTGCGTCGAGTTGCAACACGCTCTCCATAGAGGGCGCTGCCGGGCGGTCCATACTGAGGAACGAGTTAGCGGCGCAGGCGATCGACAGGCAGTACACAGAGGCTAGTTCAAACCCTGGTTGACGAACAGGTTGGACGCGGACGACTGAAGAACATCGAAGGCCTACAGAGGGCGCCACCAGCAACGTTTCAAGTGAAGTATTTGTGAAGTGCAACCGTGAGTACAATTTACGTCATTTATAGTGGTCAATATTCAAGCAAATTTAAACTTTATTACTTTGTTTTAACTCAAGATTATTAAGTGCTAAAGTAATTTCAATATCAAGAAGACATACAAAAATAAAAAACTTATTGTTGATTGAACTTTAAATTGAGTATTGTGTTAATTGTAAGATTTGCATGTTTAGTAGTTAGGACTTAGAATAATTTATAAAAAACGGGGGAACGGGGAATCCATGCCAGATCTCCGCCGATATTAAAACTTATTCTCAAACACTTGTAAAAATTTTAAGAATTTTACTCTTGTGTCTTATTATAATTGTCATAACTGTTTACAACTCCACAGTTGGAGTTGAACTTTAATTTCTTATAGTGAAAATAATTTAATTGTTTACTTATATTTTTTTTATCTGTGTTCTTTGTATTTAATATGGAAGGCCTATTAAATGTGATAAAAGACCTTCAAAAGGTAATAGATAGAGGTTTAGTAAATTTTAAAAAGAGTCCTAAGGACAGGCTGACGTTCGAATACATTGAAACTAAACAAGAGTTGTTACAAAAGAATTGGGACCTCTTTAAAGAAAATTATACCAAACTGAGAGAAAAACACTCAATTCAAGACGATGCGCTAGCCGAAATGTATGACAGTACAGAGGACACTTACGTCACTCAACAGAGTTTAATGAAGTCTATGTTGAGCAAATTGGCTAATAAAAAACATTCTGATAAATGTAATGAGAATAGTAGCGCATCGAAATCAAATTCTAATCTTGCAAAATTGCCCAAAATAACTATACCTACTTTCAGTGGTAAATATGCAGAGTGGACTACGTTCCGCGATTTGTTTGTGTCACTCGTGCATAACAACTCGAGCTTAGACAATGTGCAAAAGATGCATTATTTAAAGAGTCATCTCACAGGTGAAGCTGAGCAGCTGGTAAGGCACACACCAGTGAGTGATTTGAACTATGTTCAGTGCTGGTCCCTGTTAGAGAAACGGTACAGTAACAAAAAATATTTGGTAAATTGTATTTTGAAACGATTTTTTGCACAAAAACGCATGCACGTAGAGGCAGCGACTTCTTTAAAGGAAATGCTTGACACAACGAATGATTGTCTCAATGCTCTCGCAAACTTAGACGTCAATGTGACCACTTGGGACGTCATTATAATTCATATTGTCACATTTAAGCTAGATTCAGAGACACGAAAGCAATGGGAATTACATGTAAGTGAATCTAACGAATTGCCCACCTATAAGCAGTTTTCTCATTTTATTGAAACCCGGTTTCGCGCGCTTGAATGTATAGAACCAAAAAGGGTGATGGCTCCACAGGTCAATAGCTCACACACTTCCAAGGCATTAGTAGCCGTGAGTTCAAGCCATATGCGTTGTGAGTACTGCTCCGAAACACACAAATTATGTTTTTGTAAAAAATTCGCCAAACAACCTGTCAACAACAGGCGCGATTTCATAGCAAAATATAAGTTATGTTTTAATTGTATGGGCAGTAACCATATGGTTACAAGTTGCAAAAAACAAACCGCTTGCAAGCTTTGTAACAAACGACACCATTCGTTGTTGCATATAGATGCGGACTCAAACAAAAACGATTCATCGAAACAAGCTGACGTCGACACTAGTTCTTCAACTAGTGACTCGACAGTAGTCTCTTGTTTCTCTAAAAATATTCTTATGCCTCGACAGGTCTTACTAGCTACGGCGCTATTAAAGGCTGAGTCCAAGACGGGCGACTACCACGTAGTAAGAGCGCTGATTGACCAAGGCTCTCAAGCCTGTTTTATAACGGAGTCAACCGTTCAGTATCTAAGGCTGCAAAAGATACCTGTTCGCGGAGTCGTGTCAGGGTTAGGTAGTGGTTCAGTCGTTGCACGGTATATGGTACGTCTGAATGTACAATCAAGGGTAGATCCCCAGTTCAATTTAAATTTAAACGCCTATGTGCTAAACAAATTAACGTCGAGTTTACCTGATCTCAATATTGACAGAAGTGCTTTCGATTGGGTAAATATAGCGACAATAAATTTAGCGGATCCTCACTTTGATCAACCCAACAGAATCGATCTTTTACTAGGAGCTGAGGTTTACAGTATCATCCTGAAAAGCGAAATAGTGAAGAGTCCATCTAGCAATCTGATTGCTCAAAACACAACTTTGGGTTGGATCCTAACCGGAGCTGTGGAAACAAAGGTCAGTGTAGATAATACAAGCAAAAAGATTCAGGTGATGCATGCCCAATTTAGGGAAGACGATCTTCTGAAAAAATTTTGGGAGATCGAAGAACAACAAGTTGACAAAGGAAAGATACTTACCCCAGAAGAACAACGTTGTGAAGAGTTTTACAAAGCTACGACTAAACGGAGAGAAGATGGAAGGTACGTGGTAAAGTTACCTTTTAAGGTCGGTGATCCTCCTTGCAAGGCAGGTGGTTCACGAGTCATTGCTGAAGCTAGATTAAGGTCTTTAGAAAGGAGATTACATAAGAATCCTGATCTGAAACAAAAGTACTCCGAGGTAATAAACGAGTACTTACGGTTAGGTCATATGAAACCTGTAAATGAGAATGATAGTAAGCAACATACAGCAGTATACTTACCTCATCATGCGGTCATACGGGATGATAAAAGCACAACTAAAGTCCGAGTTGTATTTAACGCATCTGAAAAGAATAAAAATGGAATATCATTAAACGACACTCTCATGGTTGGACCGACATTGCAAGCTGACTTGAGGCACACAGTTTTAAAGTGGAGACTACATCCTATTGGACTGGTGGCAGACATAGTCAAGATGTACAGACAGGTATACATGGCTGATGAAGACACCATGTTCCAAAGGATTCTCTGGCGTGATGAGCCTACAAAGGACATAAAGGACTATGAGTTGTTGACAGTCACTTTCGGCACAGCGTCAGCGCCATACCAAGCAGTTAGAACTCTACATCAGATAGTGTATGATGAAGGTGAGAAATATCCATTGGTCGCGGATAAGGTATTAAATGGATTCTACATAGATGATTTTATGACAAGCTGTACAACTGTTAATGAAGGTGTTGCAATCTACAAGCAGATGACCGAGTTATTAGGAAAGGGTGGTTTTGTGTTACAAAAGTGGAACACGAATAACAAGGAACTATTAGCAAAAATCTGTTCAATGGATATAAGCAATCAGGATAACAAACTAGAGACTAACAGTACAAAAGATATAGTGCAAAATGAAGAAAAGGATGTAGTTATTGAGCTCGATAATACTATAAAATTATTAGGACTCACCTGGGACCGCAGCGAGGACACCTTTCAATACTCGGTACATGTTCCTACGCCGACCACTACAACTTTAACGAAGCGGTTAATAATATCCGATATAGCCAGATTGTACGACCCCTTAGGATGGCTAGCTCCTACCGTGGTCCTAGCGAAGATATTCATCCAGAAACTGTGGCTGGCAGGCGTCGGTTGGGATGACGCATTATCTACAGAATTAGTTAGCGAATGGAGTACTTACCGTAGAGAGTTGTACTTACTTACCTCAATTCGAATCCCGCGTTGGCTAGGTACCGTTTCGGGCGATGATGTCGAACTACATGGGTTCTGCGACGCGTCCAAGGTAGCCTACTGCGCCGTGGTTTATTTGCGTACGATTGATGTTGCAGGTAAAGTGCATGTTTCGCTGTTGGTAGCAAAAACCAGAGTGGCCCCGATAAAACAAGTGAGTATTCCTCGTTTGGAATTATGTGGCGCAGTTTTACTGTCCAAGCTTATAACTGAAACGGCACGAGTTTTAAACATTAAAGATGACAAGATCACAGCATGGACCGACTCTACCGTGGTCCTTGCCTGGCTTAGCAGTCACCCAAGCCGATGGAAGACATTCATTGCTAATCGGACTTCTGAAATATTGACCACAATGCAGGCTTCTCAGTGGTTCCATGTTTCTACAAAACATAATCCAGCGGACTGTGCCTCAAGAGGCTTATTACCTAGTTTGTTTAGGGAAAATCAATTATGGTTGTCTGGACCTTTATTTTTAAAGGAGAAAACTATAACTTATCAAAAGCCAACTGGTTTCAAAACTGAATTAGAACATGCCGTGAAGACGCTCATGGTAACAACTACGGAACCGTCACTGTTCGAAAGATTTTCAACATTACCAAGACTATTAAGGGTTATTGCGTATTGTAGGCGGTTCATAAAGAAAGGACATAATAAGGGATATTTAAAGAAACAAGAAATAGAAGAAACGTTAGAATGTTGCATAAAGGTGACACAACTACATACATTTGAACAGGAACTGAAACAGATTCAAGACCTAGGATACTTAAAAATGAAAGCTAGTAAGTTGAAATCTTTATGTCCTTATTTTGATCACCAGGGTATATTAAGAGCGCAAGGTAGATTAGAAAAGGCACCACTGAACGAACAAACCAGGCATCCCATAGTGCTGCCAAAAGCAGCACATTTCACACAACTTCTTATAGCTGACGCACACATCAAAACACTGCACGGTGGTCCTCAACTGATGTTAAATTACCTGAGAACCGCCTACTGGATCATTGGAGTGAGGCAATTAGTAAAACACTGTGTTAGGAAATGTGTAACATGCGCAAAGCAACGAGCCCAAATAAATAAGCCTATGATGGGTTCTCTCCCTTCGGTGCGATGTTCGCCAACCAGACCCTTTCTGCATAGTGGGGTTGACTATGCTGGACCCATCAATGTAAGAACAACAAAGGGTCGTGGACATCGTGCTTACAAGGGCTATATTTGTGTGTTCGTTTGCATGTCTACTCGTGCAATCCATTTAGAAGTTGTGAGCGACATGAGCTCACAAGCGTTTATAGCTGCCTTCAGAAGGTTTGTGTCCAGGCGAGGTCATTGCGCCAAACTTTGGAGCGACAATGGCACTACGTTTGTAGGTGCCGCGAGAGAACTTCAAGAGTTAAATAAGGCTCAATCTTCCATTGTAGAGCACTTAGAGGCAAACGGCACGGAATGGCACTTCATTCCCCCTCACGCGCCCAATTTTGGCGGTCTGTGGGAAGCGGGAGTCAAATCCACCAAGTTCCATCTTAAACGGGTCGTTGGGGATTCTACACTCACTTACGAGGAGCTTAGTACGTTTCTTACCCAAGTAGAGGCATGTCTCAACTCGCGTCCTATAAGTGTGATTAATACTGATGATCCTGGGGAGCCCACGCCATTAACTCCAGGGCATTTTTTAGTCGGGGAACCCTTGGTTACTGTACCAGATTACAATCACGACAGTTCAAGTATTAGTTCTTTGACGAGGTGGCAATTTGTACAAAGAATGGTACGATCATTCTGGAGTCGTTGGTCCCGGGAGTATCTTGCGAATTTAATGAATCGGTACAAATGGTCTACAAAAACGCCCGAACCAAAGGTAGGAGACATCGTCTTGGTAAAAGACGACGACTTGCCTCCAAGTCGTTGGTTATTAGGTCGGGTACTAGAAAAACACCCAGGTCACGATAATGTCACTCGCGTGGTCACATTACGTACTAAGGGCTCTACTATTAAACGGCCAACCAACAAAATATGTATTTTGCCTGTGGCCGATTAATTGTTTGTATATCTTTGTGTGTTGTCACAGCGTAAAATTAAATTGTAAACTGTTTCATGTCATTTATTTACATTGTTTTGTGTTATGTTTAGTTTAAGAGTACACTCATTGTTATATTTTGGTTGTTGGGTTCGTATGTCTTACATTTTAGAGGTCACATATTCAACCTTCGCTGAACCCACATATGTATGATGCTAGATTTAAGAACAAGCAAGGTTACAAAAATTATTTTCAAATTGCCAATAACCATTGTTTTTGTGAAGGACATTCTGGCACTAAATGTCCTTGGTGGGCGGTATGTTCACGATGTATATGCTCAGAACCATAGTGCGATTCAGGAACATTTCATTGTAATATTAAATTTATTGTCGAAAAGAAAAACTACCCGAGTGCTCGATAGATGGCGTTGTTCCTCTTTCCTGAATCGCGCTATGGTTTCGTTACCGCTCCACGTATATATAGCCGAGGAGATATTTTTTGTTATATTCTTTGTTTTGAGGTCAATATAAATATTAGATCAAGTTACAGTTTGGTTTTAATTAAACAACCTACTAGTAGCTCCACCTTTATAGAGATCGCCTCATAACTGGGATTTAGTTCCAATCTAGTGCGAACTAATTCAAACAAACAAAATTTTCTTCTTTAAATTAGATTTTCGAGTAATAATTCACCTGTAATTTAATTTTCAAGATGTTTTCAATTCGTTTTCACTATTTTGTTCCATGCAATCACTTAGCGTCATATTTAATCGTCGGAATTATATTTGTAGATTCACAGTCGGGACATAGCATTAAGATAATAACGTAACGTTTTCGACGGAATTGCATTTAGCTGGAGTATGTCTGAATCGTTTTAAAATTATTATTTGTGTTAAAAGACATTGACTTTTGGCGCATTGTATTAAGTGACCATCGTCTCTATGAATATTTTTATTTATTTGGATCGCCAACAAATGATACACATTTCATACATCCAAATAATAATTTACAGGCATGCCTTGTGCTCATTCGCTTACATGGCATGGCATATGTCACATCTAACAAAAATAAAACGCTCGCCACAAAAATAAATAAAAGGCTCTAAATACATTAATATAAAATTAAAAAGATAGAAGAAATGGAAAAGTTAAACTAAAAATGGCAATTCAAATTTAGTTTAGTATGATATGTAGGTACTAAGGGTTGAGAATTCTATTTTGAAATGTTAAAAAAACTGTAAATGAAATGAAATGTCAATATTAGTCCTCCTACGGCCTATTTTTAATCTCAGTATCTGCGGATTTTTTTAGTCCTAACTGGTTTTCCTGCCAAAAATATAGTTGGTAGCTTAAATAAACCCAATTAGTATTAAATTACTTGTAAATATTTAAAAATATATGATGCATCAAAACCGGTTTATACAATCTGTATAAATTATAAAGTAGATTAGTTTCATCAGTATATGATCAAGTCAATAGATATGTGTCTAGATAGAAAGAAAGAAATAATGTTTATTTCCTAGAGCACACACAATTAATTATTATTAAAACAAAATAAACAAAAAAATATTATATATATTAAAACAAAATGTGTATGCCCTCGCCAAAAAGGGTCACCCAAATTGAGTGCACTAGCGCTGGTTTTCAGTTGGTCACCCGATACAAGTGATGCACGGACGGAGGCAAATGCTTAACATTACAACAAAAATAGGTACAATTAATGTGGTTCTGCTTCATACACATACACAAGAAATACGTATCGGGCATATTAAATTATGTTCATAAATTAGGTACATTTTAAAAATATAGAGGTAGAATAAGAGTGTTATGACTCGACTGCCTCATTTATTTCGCATTTATATAGACCAATTTGAAAGCCTGGATATATTCCATTTGTCTCAGGTATCCTATCGCAAATTACTTGTGAAGATACTCACCAATAAATAAATAAGTAAGTAAATAAATAAATAATAGCAGTTTACCAGATTATTAGGTGTTTCTTTATCTTTTAGTTAATTTTTATATTTAGTTTTGTAGCCACTTTCTAGTTTGTATAATGCATGCTGTGAAACTCTGTAATAGGCTTTAGAACCTCATGTCACATTGTTACCATATCATGTACTTTGTAAATAAGCTGTTGAGTTTCCTATCAATAAATAAATAAATATAAATAAAATACGTCACTATCGATTAAATACATTTTTGAGGGGGTAGGTACAAATAAAAACGTCATTGCATAATAGGCACTGATGACACAATAATATGCGCAGAGTGTAACGTAAACAAAGTGAAAGACCTCAGCGTTGTAGGCTATTTGTATTGTTTAGTTTGTTTTTGTTTTGATATTCTTTTTAGTGAGACCATCTAATATAGCTAATTGTCGAGAAATATTACTCCAAGTGTAACATATACAACATAAAGCGGTTGTGAGAAATATAAAGTGTGTAATGCGAAACAGCATCCACAGGTGACTACTCTCAGGAACTACTGGTTCGAATTGAAAAATTATTTTAATGTTGGATAGCCTATTTATCGAGGAAGGCTATAGGTTATATAACATCACGCTACGACCCACGGGGGAAGCGCAGTAACCATAAACGCGGGTGAAACCGCGGGCGTAGCTAGTTTAAAATAAAGCATGGCCGGCCAAAACAAGTAGGCAGTCTACAACGCTATAAAAATAAAATAGTCAGCATATTTAAAAACAACTTAAGTATTTCTCCAATGCTATAAGATTTTTATTATACGTCATGAAAATTAATTTACCGTCTAATATTGCGAGTGGTTCTTGTAAAAACTCGACGCCATTTTGTACATTTTAAATTTGAATTAAGAACTTTGTATTTATAAGGTTTTCGTGCTTTCAAACGGAAAAGAGTATGGCGTAAGTTTTAAAAAGTTGTTTGAAAAAGGAATGAATATGCTATTGCGACTTGGAGGTTTCATACCGTTGTATTAAAAACAAAGTCACGTGTACTTCTTAAAGGGCCCTTAGGCCAAGGCAACTCTGGAAAGCCGACGTCGACTACGTGAATACAAACTTATGTAAACTTATGGTTAGTTCGTTAGGTTCTTAATGACTTTTGGCCGTGCTGGTGTTATTGTTTGCTTTTTATGTCTCCGTGGCATGTGACTGTTATGCATGTGGTCTCGGATTGGAATACCGAGTCGGGCCAACAAAACTTATTGAGATTTCTGCCAGGATGTCTCAATAGCCGGTGTTAGGATGTTGGTGGTGTTGGAAAACCCCTTGCCTTGGAAAGCACGTTAAGCTATTACTCCTGCATTTGATCCCTTTCCGGTCTTTTGGGCCGTCCCAAAGGAAAAAGTATTTGTGGATAACACATTTTTTTTTATAATATGCGTCACAATTTTTTATATATTTATAAATTATTTAACACTAATTAGGTATATTTAAGCAACCAACTATATCTTTGGAAAGAAGACCAAAATGGACAAAGGATACCTTTTATCCAGAAAAGACTACTGTTTTCGATGGAAGCAGCGGACAAAACTTAGTAATTTTATATTTAGTGCTGGTGTGTGTTGTGTTTATCGTATGTGTGTGTGTATTTTGTATGTGTTTTTCGTAGAATTTGATATGAATATCATTGTCTGTGCTTCCGAGTAGCGATCGTAAGTTACATCTACTGTAGTCAGGTTTAAGCTCACTAGTGACTTCTGAGAAAAATGTTAACAGAAATCTCATGGGTATTTTTTATACAGCGTGTATATTTTAGGACCGTACGACCTTTATCAGAGTGCGTAGTGCTAGTTCGTTTTACGTTAACGCGATCGACACGTTTATAACGTTCGGCGCTCCGATTGGCCCGCTCCAAGCTCTTAACCAATCAGACGGTTAAACGCGGTAAAAGTTTAGATCGCGTTAACGTAAAAACAACACACACTAGGCACCCTGAAAAATAACCTATGTGCCGTATCCCAGAAGAGAACAAATTATTTTAAATTTATGACAATTTCATAAAAAAAATTAACCTCGAAACAAACGTGTAACTAACTATCAAAATGGCGCCTGGTCATTTTCGGGTTCATGGAGGTTACCGATTTAGCTGTTACAATTGCAAGTACTTATCGACTAAAATTTGCTAATATTGGTAAATCGATAAGTAAGAAAAAGCAAAAGAATTGTGGAATCATTGTATATTTTTTCATTTGTGGATTTATTTGTCGCGTATTTCCATTGTACAGGGGCTATATTATGTGACTCTCAGATATGATTACTTACATCTTTCTGTTACACGCTGTATTTAGAGTTGTTTTCATTATGTGAATACTACGTAGTAGATTAGACAACTATGTTAGTTTTAACATACGTTAGAGAGCACAAAGTGCGTACAGAAAGTGGGCGAGGCTTAATAAAACTACGTCTCGCATAGTAACGTATAATTACATCAATGTGTTTGAGTTCTTGACAATGACAGCGAGTTAATAAACTGTAAAACAGAACAGTTATTTTTTTTAAATGATAGCCTTGACTAAGTAGCTGTATTGTCAATAATAAACTTCGATTAAAATAAAAGTACTGCTTCCATTTTTTATATACGTCCTCTGCTATCTATATACAGAAGGATCATCAATAAACTTTGTCTAACTGAAACGTAAAAGAAAAACAAAACATTCCCCGCAACATTTCCTTGGCGCGCCAAATTCGATTTGCCTTTTTTCTGTCAAACACCACAAGGCAATGGTACACACGTATACAGCCGGGCTCCCTTTATCGTATTTCGGAACGTAATGCGAATGGCGCGCATTCTCGTCACGTTCACAATAACGTCTCGTCTGTCACTCGGACGAAATGCGATAATTAATTTTATATACAGGACCACTAGCTTGGTTATAGTAAATAACTAGGTATGTTATTGTTTTCGGCTTGTTTATTACTAGATTTTGCTCGCGTTAATCTAGATTTTGTCAATAAATTATAACCATCGGCAATAGTACTTTTTCGGGATGAAAGGCACCCTATGTCCTTTTTTGTATCGGTCGGTGTGATCGATCAAGTAATTAAGGCGTGAAAGCGTAACAAACAACAAACTCACATTCGCATTTAAGTATAATATTAGTTAGCATGCTAAATTGTGATATGAAATTGAAGCTGTTACTAAGAGATGTAGAATAGAGTATACTAATATTATAAATGTGAAAGTTTGTGAGGATGTATGGATGTTTGTTACTCTTCCACGTAAAATCTACTAAACCGATTGCGATGAAACTTAGTATGTAGATAGCTGGATTCACACATAGGCTATTTTTATCCCGATATTCCCACGGCAACGGGACTAACGCGGGTGAATCCTCGGGCAAAATCTAGTAGAATATAATTATTTCCAGGACTATGGTACCTACATTTATAATTGAATAATTGAGTTCACATATTCTACTATCAATTAGTGTAGAAATATTTAAAGTAAAAAGCCATAATAATGTAATTTTTAAAACTATAAGGGTAATAGACCTTAGATGTTATATGAATTCATCATAGGTCAATGCAATTCCACACAAGTCGCAAACTCGACCTACGAAACTTTACGCTTCGAAACTTCGATAAGTCGCATGTGGATAACATTGTGATCTAACTATTTAATACACATTAAATGGTTAATAGATATCCACTTAAACTTTAGACTTCGCCGACACAGTTTGAGTAATATAAACTTCGCCTCACAGTAGATTGCAATCTTCTGTTGTGTTTCTGTACGCCACACTAGAATAATTCGAGCCCAAATGGACACTGAGCTGTCAGCCGAAAACCAGTAACTTGTTGCCGTTTTTCTAGCAAAGCGACTCCTACTTAGAATGTTGGCAACGCACGAGCGCCGACCTGCACGAGAGTTGCTTCTAGTGCTGATGCATTTTGTCAAATTGACAGCAGGCTCGAACAACTCTTGACAACAGATTGGCCACTAACCATACGAAAAGAAAGAAAGAAAGTGCTGATGCTGTAAACACCAATAGACTGCGGTAACTGCTGGCGAACTAAGAATTGAATTCATTACCTACGTCAGTTTTTCTAGATGAGTACAACCTGGACGTCTTTAAGTCGCGAGTGAAGAAGTAGCTTCTAGCCAAGCGTGCTCCATCGTCGACCACAACGCTGCTTAACATTAGGTGATCGTGATCAAACGCAAGTCAATTAGGAATTAATATTTAAAAAGAAATAGCGATACGGAATACCGTAACCTTGTTTGAAATCTACCAGCCAGCTTCTGAAACGCAGATCAATAGAAAAATGTGTTACCAGACATAAAATGTCATCAGCTGTAATTGGCTGCTGAATCGGTATCAGCCAATCATGTCACTTATCATAAGAAACTGGTTGTTAGTAGGTAGTAAAAATTTTACAATTATTGAGTCGCAGCGGCACACCGGTGGCCAGGCACAATATATTTTATTTATGTCTGGTATTCTAAGACAAGACTATTCGAAAAGTAGTTTAAAATCAACTACCTAATATTTAATTGAATATAATTATTTTTATATCGGCGACAGTCATTCTAAATGACTTTAAAGAGTTGATGGTATATTTTTTTTTTAACTATATATATGCTCGTAAATTACATTGAAACCGTTTTTAAAGCACCAAAAACGTTTCCACACGGAAAAGCCGTGAAATTTAAAAATATTTCACGTGAGCATTGAACGAAGTTGCCGTTCGAGCTTCGCCATTAAGTTTTTTACGATTTAAGGTAATGAGCGAGACGTAGTGTTGTAGGTAACATTCATGAATCGATTATAATAAGAATAATTTAATCTATATATTATGGATATTAGAGGAAAATTTTCATTCGCTTTTTGGATATCGGTATTTTTATTACCATTAAATTATATACTAAATCGAGATATATAAGAAAATGAATAGAAACTTAATAATTACATTTAGAAATTTTATCTGTATGTATGTTTGTACGCGCATCACGAAAAAACTACTGCACGGAATTCGATGCGGCTTTCACAGTTGTATAGCTGAAGGTCTAATTTAAAATCTGGTGCATGTTTCATCTTGATACCTTGACTAGAAGTAGAGTATTAACTATAGAACATTTTTGATGATAGATAGCATTTTAAGAGCCATAAAAATAAGAACGTATTAGAGATTCAGAGAGAAAGCCTTATTGTTACTTTAGAAAAATGTAAAAACATAAAAAATACAAAACAAACATTTTTGTATTTGGAGTGAATATGTACATAAAATCCTAACGTGAAATTAATGCAAAGTTTAAAGTACCGTTGTATGAAAATATACTTTGAAGTGGATTTCAATGACGCTAAACGATTACTATCTTATAAAAATACACTGAAACTCCTCGATCCTAAACAAGCTTAATATTACTTTATTCTTATATACACTGTTAAAAACATACGTAGTCGTTAAAAAATAAGTAAATCAAAATTTTACTGCCATACATTGCTATGAACCGTGAAAATAAACCATAAAAATGACATCGCAACTCAGATTCCGAATTTATATCTTCTAACACCGATATTCGATTATCGATTTTAGGTTATATCGATAATGTAGTTCCCAACCCTAGCGAAACGCTCCGTAAAATGTAACGTTGTTGGGGTCCAAAAACCATAAACTTGTGTTATTTTACGACTTCTAGGGGTTGTTTATGGTGGAAGGGGGTTGGGGGTTGACTTTAATTATTTAACAAAGTGCCACTGTCAAATTAAGTTCGTGCTATTTGTGTAATTGAAGTTTTTAATGCAGTCTTCGTGGAAATTGGAAGTGACGTTTTTATTTTTTAATTTATGGTTTAAAAAAAGAATGTTAATTTGGAACTTAGTGTTTTGTGCGTGCTTATAAGTAATATGTATAGATAAAGATTTTAACAGCTAATTATCACGGAATATTATTACTAAATTACCTACAATTCTCGAAAAGCTGACAGATTAATTTATACCTCCTTATATAGTGTCTAACAAGCATATGGGTCTCCTGTTAGTAAACGGTGATATGTAGCCTATTTAAATGATAAATATGAATGTGATCACGCCTTAACTACTCGACCGATAATCATGAAACTTTGCATACACATTGTCAGTGCTACAGAAAACTTTCCGTCCAGAAAAAAATTGTTCCGAGTCTGGTTGTTCTGTGTGTTCGTTGTTTGAATGTTTGTAAAGACCTGTTACAGTGCGGCATATGTATTTTTAATTTTCCTGTCTGATCATACACGTAGAATTTAGGGGTAGGTACGTATTATATTATTCTTACTTTGCATGTAAGAAAAAGCTTATCTGAACACAATACTTAAGTTCTAGACGGCGTATCAAGATGAAATATGCATTAGATTTTAAGTTAGAGCTCCAGCAATACAACTGTGAAACAGCATTCACAGCATTCAATTTCGTGCAGCAGTTTTTGCGTTGTGCCAGTACAACACGCCCGTAATACAAACTGACGAAAATAAAATAAATGTTTTGGCTTCTATGGCGCTTACAAAGCCTTTGAGGCCAGGTAATCAAACATTCAAACTACGGATGCAAAAAACACCTAGACTTTGACTTGGCACAACTACATATTTGTGGATCACATAATTTTTCGTCTTATGTATTGATCTAATCCCTTAGTTCCCAAAGTGGTCCAGGTCGACACCCAGGGATTTACGGGAAACTCGACTCATAAAATGGAGGTTAACAATTCGTAAGCGGGGTTCCACGAAAATTTATTTGCTTTCGATAATGAAGAATTAAAATGTTGGCTTGACTTCAACTATCAATGTAGGCAGATAATATTTTAAGAAGCTCAGAGACTGTTATTTTTAAATTTTTGGTCCGAATATACCGATTTAACTTGGCGGATTAAATTTCTAGCTGTAGAGGGTCCACCGGAACCAGCTTAATTTTGAAAGTGATCTATGACAAAAAAGTCTGGGACCCTCTGATCTAAACCAAAAGTTTCGGCGCTGTGGCAATGGCGAGGCGAACACTAAAACTATCCGTGCAGTCTTCTTTACAAATTTATTCAATTTGTTGAAATCCCTAAACGGTTTCACCACACACCGCATTAACCGAAAACAATAAAGCTGGATTAAGTTTATAAATGGCTATCAAACATATGAATATGTACGAAAACCGGTGCGACCTGTTCTCGATACACATAAGAAAGATTTACTGGTTTTTACTAGCAGAGATTTTAATCGATAGGCATTTATCATACATACGTATTCTTTATGTCTTTGTTTTTGAAAGACAACTTCCGCACTAGGAATAATTCCTCTATCACGGGGGCTTTACAAACATTCAAACAACGGACAAAAAGAACACCCAGACTCGGAACAACCATCTGTGGATCACACATATTTTTTGTCCCGTGTGGGGTTTGTCAAGTGCACCGGTAGTGATCATCGACTAGTTCACTACCGGTGCGCCCGGGCAAAGTCCCCGCTATTATTGCTTTACCAAGGGTAAAGCACCAAAGCAAAGCTTGGTAGGTTTTTCTGACAACAATTTTCTTGTCCATCCATTTATCCTGTACGGTAAAATGTGGTTGTGGGAGACTTCTTCCTATCCTTTCAGGGCTATTCTTATGATAAGACTAAGTTTTTCTAAGATTCGGTCGAACTCTTGCATCTGCATCTGATTGATAAATACCTAAATCAGTTGTCTACGTACGAGAATTCATAGAAAATGGTCCGATCTTAAAATGCTGGAACAAATTTTCAAATCGATATGTTTGTTGCAACCTCTTGCTCACTTGGATTGTCGATCGTCATCGATTTTTGCAAATCTGTCCTCCATTTAAATGTAATCGGAAAATCTCAAATAAAGCCTTGCCGATAAATACAACCAATCTGGAAATAAGTGCATAGTGTGTTGAAATGAAATGATCTCTAATCTGGGATGGCGTTCGCAAAGTAACCATTTTGAAAGCGCGGGAAGGTGGGGGCGCGCGCAATAAAATTTTACGATCGGTTGCCATAGCAACCCCGCCATTATGCAGTTGCGCCGGCTCGCCGCGAGGGGCGCTTTTTGCATTTCTTTTTTGTTATGTTGTGATTATTTGTGGATTAAATTGATGAATCTGCTTTGGTTGCATTTCTTGTATGCCGTGCAATTTTATAAAATCTCAATTAACCAATCTCATTGTTTAAAACTCAATGAAAATCTACGTTTATCTATAGAAAGCAAATAATTCACAATTTATTCGTATTTATACTCATAAGCAACGGGGTCTCAAGTTCGCACCCAAGGAGCGGATCGAAGTTATGTGCATATAAAATAAATTAATGATCACTCGATTTAACGGTGAAGGAAAACATCACGAGGAAACCTGTACGTCTGAACATTCTTCATAATGTTCTCGAAGATATGTGAAGTCTGCCAACCCAGATTGGGCCGGCGTGGTGGACTATGGCCTAACGCTTCTCACACTGAGAAGAAGCCCGTACGCAACAGTGGCATTTACAGTTTAGTTCTAGGCTGATATTATATTACAAAATCACCAAAATATGACACTCATTTGCAACGTTAAAAGTATTGTAATTATCTTATTTTAATTATTCGTATTGCGATTTATTTAATTATAAGGCATATTAACAGAATAAACACATACCTTTTTCATAATCATTACCTAAGACAAGGTTGTAAGCTTACGCCAATAATAATTACAAATATGCACAGCATTTACTTAGATACAACATAATAATTAAGTATATTTAAGTCTAATAAATCTTTTACATAATAACTAACACAAAATTATTAACAAAACATAATAAGAATTATAGAATAAAATTACAAATGAAATAATATAAATATACAATTTGAGATCAATGAAAAATAAATTGTTTAATAAAATTTATCAAATATCAAAGTCACTCAGAGGGCGATGGAGAGAGCTATGCTCGGGGTTTTCCTGCGGGATCGAATCAGAAATGAAGAGATCCGAAGGAAAACTTAAGTTGCCGACATAGCTCTCCAGATAACCTAGCTGAAGTGGCAGTGGGCAGGCCATACAGCGCGTAGAACCGATGGCCGTTGAGGCAGAAAGGTTCCGGAGTGGCGGCCACGCAGCAGCGATAGGCCTCTTACAAGGTGGACCGACGACCTAGTAAAGGTCGCGGGAAGCGATTGGATGCAGGTGGCCCAAGACCGGTCTCGGTGGAAGACCTTGGGGGAGGCCTATGTCGAGCAGTAGACGTCTTTCGGCTTAAATGATGATGAATAAAATTTATAACTAATTAAAATTTAATTCAACTTCACATTATTATTTATGGCATTAATTATTTTATGCTTAAAACGTTGGAGGTGGTTATGGTACCTATGTATGTATATGTCAAGATCAAGCAATCTCCAACAGTTATTGTAAGGTACCTAGCGTTTGCCCAGTTCAGTGGTCGGCAATCCGCGGCAACACTCTTTGACTCTTTGACTGCGGCATATCCACGAAATGGTTAATGCAGGCACGGAATATTTCTTATTATCTTCATTTAACATACCAAATTTTATTTTATTTACTGTTTGTTTAATTAAGACTTATTTGACAAAGGCAAAGTCGAGAGTGTACTTTCAATTCTAACTTTCCCGTAATAATGTTCCCTGTTACAAAATGCAAAGGTTAAAAGAATTGCTCTTTGACTAGATTTCACTTGTGGATTGTCTATATTTGGCTCTTTTGGACTATAAGGTTGCCGACCACTGGCCTAGCTATAGGAGCTTGTGCAGCTAAATTAGTTCGGTGTCTTGACATTTTAAAGATTTGGCGATTTCGCGTCATGTTCAAGAAGCCTTACACCGTTCCTGTAAGAGAGTAGTACTTTGTTTAACGAGCTGGCTTGTTCCAGCTTTTTCGTACCGTCAACAAATATTGGCATTGCCATTGGCATTAGTCAGTTTATGTACTCGAAAAGGCTTACTAGGTAGTAAATTAGTAGATAAGCTCGCTAATTAACTCTGATCTGAGAGTTAAAAAGTATTTTATCGCCTAGATCAGAGTCAGATGTTATATCTTTTTTTTTTTTTTTTTTTTTACGTGGGGGAATGCAATGACGCATATCCCTCCGCGGGGGCGGGCGGAGGGATTATGTCGGACTCGCCGGGGTAAAAGAAGATGGAAAAGAAATAATGTACCTCCCGGAATACCGACTAAACCTACCACGGTGTTCCTCAACAAAACCACTATCGGCGGGGCCGCGCGAATCGCTTTCGCATGCGGTCGCGACCCCGCCGAGGTTTCGGCCCGCCGTATGAAACGGCAGGCCACTACACAAAATACCTACCCAAACTAGGCACTTCCGACATTATAAAAACCCTACTGTCTCCCCCCTAGAGGGGAGACGGACTCGACACAGAGGCGCGCGTGGGAACACGCACGCCGCCTCTCGGACCTGGTGCTGAACGGATAGCGGGCAGGCCCACAAAGCCCGCTACCCCCAGGTCAAACCTCAGGGTGGCTGGAGGTCATCGCGCGCTCTCCGGCGCCCGGCTCTGCGGTTGGGGAGAGGGTTTAAACGCTCCCTCTCCCGCTCCGCCGCCTCCTTGATGGAAACAGATGTTATATCTAAGACTTTGTCTGTATGTCTTGATAACTCTTAAACAGTTGGACCCGTTTCTATTGAATTTCATATTGCTTGATACCAATTTAGTGCGATACAAAGAAGAACACTGAAACTTGAAACGGATGGTTATGATAACTACTGAAACATACGAATATAATAAAGATATATTAAATGACGCCTCCTTCTCCAAAGGGCAGACGTATATCGCCAAACCCAATTCATATACAAGCACTCTAGCTTAGCCGAAGGGGTTACAAAAAATACTAGTAATCTGTAACCCAAAAACCAGAAATTTAAAAAATATATGATTTTAGGCAGTTTTAAATGGTGTACCACCACTGAAATCTATTACAGTTATACCCAACAAATCGCCTAACCGGGACTATATGAAAGGTCGCTATTATAGCACATACTTATGCCACGGTAACAGCCTTTTACTTTTCTCTAGATAATTATAAGGAAACAAACCCAAGGTGACTGAAGATACAAGGCTCGCAGCAAGGATACCGTCGGGCTCCCAACAAAAACACGATCAGACAACCTTGCCCAACATTGTCCCGGTCTAGGGTTGCCAACCTTGTTATATACAGTATTATAAAAGATTTTAGACTTTCGCGATTTTAATACATGATGGGACAGCCTATACCTGGGTATTATTTCAGGTTATATCTTTCAGACAAACCCAATAACATACCTCGGACAAACCGAACTATGACTTGCACCAATATATTTATAGAAAGTAACTAATCTAAACCTGTATACTAGATGAAAGATTTGTGTTTTTGTTTGTAATAAATAAACTTAAAAAAGATGGACCGTTATTAAAAATTATTTTGCCACTATAAAGACACTCTATCCAGAACTGATATAGGTTGTGGCTCCTATCGTAATGTTTAATATAACATGCTACGAGCCACGACAGGGGATCAGTAATAAACGTGGGTAAAACCGCGTGAGACTGCTAGTAATACATCACTTTTAAAACTTGAATACCTTATATTCTATAATATCTACTATTTATATGCTTTCTCTCTCTAAGCTTAATATTATTTATGTGATCTACAAAAGGCTGGCAACCCTACCTCTGTCCTTAGCAATACGACATTGAGTTAGAACCTTCAAGGACCTTCATTAGAACAAAACGATGTCTTACAAGCACCTGCTCTTACTTTTCTATTATTATTTAATATATTGTTGATTTTCTGTAATTATTACAACATTTAGTTTAAGTTTATCTATTAGCTGGCAACATTATAATACATATGTATGATGTCTATGGTCACTGGTCCGCTCCTTTATAAAGCCCTGACCGTACCCCTTGTTTTATTGGTGAAGGAAAACATTGTGAAGAAACCTGCATATTTGAGAGTTCTCCATATTGTTTTTAAAGATGTGTGAAGTCACTTCACTCGGCCAACGTGATGAACTACGGCCGAATCCTTCTCACACTGATATACCATTTGATCGATGAGTGTAGTAAAGAATTTTATAAATAGGTTGAGTAGTTTTTGAGCTAAATCCTTACAAACAAACAATAAATCTAATCTTTCCTCCTTATAATATCAGTATAGATTATAAATTGACGGCACCGATGACGAAGTGGTTCTAAGTCCTCGCCAATGACACTGCACCGAGTGTTGTCGGTTCGAATCCTATACGGGACAAAAAATTGTGTGATCCACAAATGGTTATACCCAGTCTGGATGTTCTTTGTGTCCGTTGTTTGAATGTTTGTAAAGTCCCCACGAGATAGGAATTATTCCTAGTGGTGGATTTATAAACAAAAAAAAATATCCAAAATTTGTCACTTATTTGCGACATTGCCATTCATAACAAACCACGAGGCGTAAATGATTTTAACACGAAATAACAATAACTTGAACCTTAATAAAGACAGCAATTATATTTTATTGCCGTCTCTGCCATTCGCCGACGATAATACCACTCAAAGAACATACTAAGGTTTAAACCGAGACAGTTTAATTTTATCTGGGAACTCTCACGGCACCAACTGTGCTGAATATCTAATTGTTTTAGTGCCGTGACGACGTTGGGATTGCAAGTAATCGATATTGGCTATGGCTGGTGTTTCTTCAGTATAACTGTCTTATTATTTCTAGCGACCCGCCCCGGCTTCGCACAGGTAGTACAAAACCTTAACAAATTATACACTTACGTGTATAATTTGTTAAGGTTTTGTAACCTTCCTCATGAATAAAAAAAATTATTGGTGAAAACCGCATGAAAATCCGTTCAGTCGTTTTTGAGTTTATCGCGATCAGCGGACAGACGCGGCGAAGGATTTCATTTTATAATATGTAGTGACAGTAATAGAAACATTTGATTATTAATTCTCATAATTTTTTTTTGTTCTTGTTAATTTTTGTTTTATGTTACTGTTTTGTGTTTTCACGATACAGGCTTGCTTAGTGTGTATACCATAGACGTATTTTTGTTTAATTCTGCCAGCGCTTGGCAAATTTCTTATTTTATTTTATAAGGTTTTTAAATGTATAAGTTTTTCTAATTCGTTAAACGCTGTAATAAACAATTTATCATTTTTCAGTTTTACTATGTGCCCCTGTTTCTGAAAGCATAATAGTGTAGTTGACTCACATTTTTAATTATTTAAGGCACATAGTTACATTACCCAAACTGCAACCATTCTTAGTCCTGCCTGCTAAAGTCAGCAGGCAGGACTAGAAATGGTAGTCATCACTTTCCATCAGGTGGAACACTGGTCATTCCCGGGTTTTTCTTTCGAGAAATTTTGCATTTGCAGCACAGAGCTCAAAACCGGGCCTGGTAAACGGCATTATTGCTCTCTACCGCAGCTCTTTTTGTGATATATGGCTATTAGAGTATAAATAATATCAGCCCTGTATTAAACTGTTACACTGCTGGGCACGAGCCTCTTCTCAGTGTGAGAAGGATTAGGCCATAGTCCACCACGCTGGCCCAGTGCGGGTTGGCAGACTTCAGATATCTTCGAGAAAATATTAGGAGAACTCTCTGAGATGCAGGTTTCCTCACGATGTTATCCTTCACCGTTAAAGCAAGCGATAATTAACTATTTAATACGCATATAACTTCGAAAAGTCAGAGATGCGCGCCTTGGGTTAGAAATCGTGACCTCTGTGTGGCAGTCCAACGGATTTCCACTAGGCTATCGCTGCTTGCAAAATACAAATAGTCCTGTCTAAATAGACATGCAAGGTCACAAAAAGTCGCATAGAGAAAAAAAATTGGATAAATGTTCGAAACACAATTATAAATGAAATGAGAAGTCTCCATGGATACCGAATCTGTCAAAAAATAAAAATGCAAGGTCAAAGTTCACACACACGAAAACACACGCCATGGTGTTTTTGTGTTCTTGAGTTCCGTGTGCGATGCCCAGCTCGAGTTTAATAGAATTTTCTATTAGAAAATTAGTTCCAGAACGGAATATGGGTACGCAGTAGGTCACTATTAAGCGCGTCCTTAAAAAACCTCGATAAATATTGGTGTAATAATAATATCCTACAGACCGAATTTCGGTCACGGCGGCTAATCTTAACGGAGACTGGCCATCTGCGCAGGAGATATTATAGTGCACAAGTATATGCGCAAACACAAATGCACTCGCTGTTCCCTAACCCTCGAGATCCGATGGGACGGTAATCCGACAGGACCGGAGAGAGATCAGGCGCAGGACCAAGGGCTTTACGTGCTTTCCGAGGCACGGGGGTGTCTACCACCAACTGCCTAACTTCGGGCTCGTATTGAGATTTCTTAACAGGAAAATCCAATACTTTTTTGCTAACCCGATCCGGGATTCGAACCCGAGATCTCATGCATAGCAGTCGCATTCACTACAGTTGCGCCACGGAGTCATAGTATTTACATAATAATACACCACTGCCTTCCCTTCAGATATATACAGTCTATAATCTATCTACATATAATGTGAAAATGTTATCGAACTTTAAGTTTCAAACTTGGCGTCCATAACAACGTTTATAGATTTTAAAATATCGGAGCTTGTCTGTCTAGTCAAGATAAAGTTTTATAGATCTTCCAGTTTACTTAGGACTGTGTAATCTGATAAATATTTGATCAAGCCTCGTATACGACGTGACTGTAAGATGTGGTCATGTTTTAAGCTCGTATACTTATAGAATACTTCGTATCATTCATATAATATGTAGTATAGGAGTAGAGATGTCTGCGGCTTTGCTTAGACCTTTTCTGGATGAACAGAGATGAACACAAAAGGACGTAGGGTAGGCTACCCTATGTCCTTAATTTTATGATGATCGGTCAAGTAGTTAAGGCGTGTAAGTGTAACAAACAAACTCATTTTCGCATTTATAATATAAAAGTTAGGATTTTTGGGGCTATCTTAAAATCCTGACACACTTCATTCACTTTCATCACATTCCTCATACACGCTCGCCGGTTTAAGGTGCTTTTAACCTGGCCTTTATCCAGAACGTCTCCGATCTGATTATGAAACGTTCGGCTAGATCTTCCCTTTGCGACTGTTCCATTCACACTAGCCTTATTAACTTTCTTAGTTAGTCTGTGCCGTTTAGAATTCTCTTATACAATTAAATCCACAATTTCCGGTGGTAAGTTAAACCTACCATTTGTTTCGTCCATATATTAGTGCGTTCATCGATGGTACAGCAATAATGGTTAAGTGATAATTGATGGGTTGAACCCGCACTCCCCCGGGTTCAATGCCGTGCAACGAGTGACGAGCAACAGTCGCTTCCAACACGCCGTATATTTAGATTGAGTAGGGTATACCTGCGTTTGCGTTTAGAAGGAAATCTCACTCTTCATTAGCGTGTGTAGAATAATAATTATAAATTGGGCAATATAATAATAATATTCTATCACACACAATACCAGCTAGCCCAAACTAAGCAGAGCTTTTACTATGGGTACTAGACAATGGATAAACATACATACACACTTTTTTTTGTAGATAATTACATAGAAACACCCAGACAAACATCCATGTTCATGCACACAAATGTTTGACTTGTGCGGGAATCGAACCCGCGACCTCAGGCGTGGCAGTCGGTTACACTGACCACTACGCTATCGAGGCCGTCTATGTTACGAATCTTTTATTGTACTTATGTAACCAGATGTAATAATATTTTATATACCTTGTGTATTATGTCTGGTATTATTAACGTATATGTTAGATATAAGTTTTAACTTGTACTACGATTTGGTGTATACCTTTATGTAGTCCATTTGTTTATAATAAATAAATAAAAAATCTCACTTTTTAATTGCATGTGTAAAATAATAATTGTTAATTGGGCAATATAAAAAAATTACTTAAATGTATGTTTGGTAGTTAATGGGATATAATGAGTTTCATTTATTTATTAATCTATGTATTTATTTATTAACTAGATTTTGCCCACGGCTTTGCCCGTCTTAATCTAGATTTTGCCAATAAATTCCTATCCTTTGACGAGTACTTTTCTTCGGGTTGAAAGGTCCTTTTCTGACCCTCTAACAAATTGTATGAGAAATTTCATGATGATCGGACACTTTCAGTGACACGAACCCGGCTGTCGGGTTCACTAAATAGTTACTCACACGCCATGCACCCGGCTACCGAGTCTATCTATAGCTAGTTACATAAAACTCACGCTCAAGCCGAGCACCCGATTCCCGAGTCCTACTGGACGTCGACCGATAAGCAAGTCAGGGTTGTCGATTCGAAAGAAATAATACAAATTATGTATTTATTTATACTATAGACCATAATACCTAAAGGAATTAAATATAATGATCATCAAAAATACTAATTGCACAGCAAATATTGCACAGCATAACGAGCACCTATAAGCCTTAAATCACTGCATTCCGTCTCGGAAGGGTTAAGAAGTTAAGGCGTAACGAAACAAACACACATTTGCATTTATAGTATTAGTTAGGAATTCGCGTCACAAAAATACTGTAAACTAGATTTTGCCTGCGGCTTCACTCGCGAAAATGTAGGTTAGGTTAGAATCAGTACTTTTTGCTGAATGAAAGGTACCCTTTTTCTTTCCTGGTCACCTGACAATATGTTTGCGAAATTTCATCATGATCTGTCGAGTATTTAAGGCGTGAAAGCGTAACAAACAAACTAGCATTCGCATTTATAATATTACTAGCTTACCCCGCGGTTTCACCCGCATAAGACCAGTTCCGGTGGGCATATCAGGATAAAAAGCCTATGTGTGAAATCAGGTCTCCAGCTATCTACATACCAAGTTTCATCGCACTCGGTCCAGTAGTTTTTGCGTGAAAGAGTAACAAACATCCATAAATCCATACAAACTTTCCGTGTTTATAATATTAGTAAGAAAGTTAGGATGTACCTTGAAATTATCTTTGTTAACACTGGACTTAATTAGACAAATTCTCAAAAAATATTTATAAATTATTTATTTAGTAAAAATATTTCAGAAATAAAGGTTTCTAAGAAATTTTATTACGTGATTTGGCTCTTAGATAAGGAAGAATATCCACAAAAGTCAACACAGTAAGAATTGGAAAGTTTGTTTGGAGACTTAGGACATTTTAACGTGAAACTTTTTAGAATTAATTTATGGGCAGTATAAATATTGATTGAACTGTGATATACATCTTAGATTTTAATTTTTAACCTTTTGCGTCTCAGCGGTACGTCTGCGGCCAGTCACAATAGGTTTTTAATTATGTCAGGCTTCAAAAGTTTGATAGGTTAATATTTGTAAGGTACGGCAGAATGTATATATATATATATATATTTATGCAACTAAGGTGGCAAACAAGCATACGGCCACCTAAAGGTAAGTGGTCACCGTAGCCTATGGAGACCTGCAACACCAGAGCCATCACTTGCGCGTTGCCAACCCTTTAGGAAAGGAAGTGGGAAGGAGAAGGAGCGGTAAGGGGGAAAGAGAGTGATTAGGCCTCCGGCACTCTCACTCACCGAACAGAACACAACAGTAGGAATACTGCTATTTCACGTGTGTATTAAGTGTATTATGAATACACAAGACCATAATTAATATAAATATATATTTTGTTTTAAGCATATATAATAATTAAAGTAAATAGAGTTTATGTAATATATGCAAAACTCCTGTAACATAATATTATGTCTATAAATTATAATTTAGTATAAGTATGTAGGTAACTAGAATTAAAAAAGAGCGCCTCTTTCGCCAACAAACTGTGTTTATAGTTTGGCGAGTTTGTAAACAATGTACCATATTTTAATTTTATCGAAATAAATGCTATTAAAAAACGTCAATATTCTGTGAGAGGGTAGTGCTTGGTCGTGCCGGCCCATTCATTCATTCATAGCTGGAGGATAATGGGAAAATATCGAGCCTTATGTTGTGTTCCCACGCTAAATTGGGCTTATACGAGCCTTACCACAAACTCTTAAACCATGGCATTGCATCCGCGGACATGAGATAGTGCGTATAACTGTGGCTCCTTCTCACATGCGAAAACAATGCTCGCCACTTAAAAGAGCCATTGCGCTGTCAGTAGACTTTTTGAAGTTAAATGTTTTGTATCTGTAAGCCAAAAAGCGTTATCAGAAATCTAAATTTGTTAATTTGTCAACTTTTTAAACCGATTATAATGGCCAAATAATAAATATATCACTAAAACCGTTTAATAATATCACATGTTTTTAATAGTATTGGAAAAAGTTTTAACTATTGGTATAATAAAATGGTTATATGGGTTTTGAATAAAGATTCTCGCTTACTATAACTGTGAAGTAAAAACAACATATATGTCTGGCTTGACAGTGAACAAAAACATCCTAAATAAACCTACGAGAGTAAGTGTTATGTATATGTGTATATTGGTCACCCGGTCATACCCTGACCTCTACAACATTGGTTGATAAATCTATCACGAACTGTTATAAACTACTAAAACCGATACTTATGCACCCATTAAATTTATCATGAAAAGTGAAGAAAGGAACTTAATATATGGGACTATCCTAAACGTCTAAACAAGATAGTCACAGTAGTATTGTATATGCGTATGCGCAGCCCGTTTGATCTGCCGCTCGATGTTTGTTTACGCGCGCCGCGTCGGGCGCTGTCGAACCGTTTGTTCTAAGTATGGACCGCAATACTATCTGCTAGGTTATTCTTTACTTAAATTTATTTGTATAGAAAAAGGTGTCAAATAGGTAATAATATGTATTCCGTGTTCGTGTGAGGTTTAGCTTGCATTGCGGTTTGTACGTGCGGTGAGATAGACAATGGTGTGATCTATAAAAATATGAATGTGCCTCCGAGAAATACATTTAGTATACAAAACTTGACAGTCTATTCAATACATTGTGTCTGAGCCTCGGCTTAGAGCGCTGACCAAGAAAGTGAAGAGTAAAACGTACGAGTCAAATTCGTAAATGCCGAAATTTCGGGCCGGTTGTTTGTTCCATGTAAAACATTTATTCCAAAAAGTATCCTGAATATCAGTTTTTCACCTCTTGATTGTCCTAAATCCTTTCATGAACTACCCAAACGACGGCGCTATGACATTTTGCAGGAAAGAAATCTAAAGAAACTTCATTACAAGTTATTTTCGTTCGTTCTGACTCATGGTATGATTATGGTAGACCTACTAGTTACGACAAAAGCTCATCATGAAGTGAGTCATAAGCTTATTTGTTACCTAAATGCAAGCCCTAACAACCAAATAACTCCGTTACATCCTTCCTAATATTATAAATGCGAATGTGAGATCGTTTGTTTCGCTTTCACGCCTTAACTACTTGAGCGATCAACATGAAATTTCGCATACACGTTATCACGGTACAGTAAAGGACATAGGTAACCTTTCTTCTTCTCCCTAGCCTTTATTATTCCCAAGTCACTTGGGGTCGGCTTTTCTAGCCTAACCGGATTTGACTGGATATCAGTTTTTACACGGAGCGGCTGCCACCTGACCTCCGCCACCCAAAGGCTAACGATACGAGTGTCAGGATATTATAGGGTACTAGGGACTTCCCAATAACGACTGCCATAGATGTTCATGGCAGTCGGGACCGATGGTTTAACGGGCTCTCCGAGGCATGGAGCAGGCGATGATTGTCAATCTATACGCACATAATTTCCAAAAGTCATAAAACTTCTGAAAGTAAGAGGTGCGTGACGTGGGTTCGAACCCGAGACCCTTTGCATTGCATTATGTTGGTCTCCCCACTGAGCTATCGCTTCTTACATAGGTAACCTTTCATCCAGTAAAAATACAATTCCTCAGAGATAGAAATTTAATAAAAAATGTACATTAACACGAGCGAAACTGGGCAACACCTAGTACAGCATAAACAAATCCCACGTAATGTGAGTGTGTTACACTCCCATCTAACTTTTTAAACGGAAACAGTCATACTAATATCATATGTACAAACGTCCAAAAACGACTTCAAAAGAAAGCAAGAAAGATGTTTAAAAATATTGTGATTTTTCAATCACACGTAGCGTACATCTACACTTATTTTGAACAATAACTAAGTACGAGAATCGACTGAAATAACTATCGTTTGATGTTCTGCGTATTCGTGTGTGTATGTTTACAACAGTGAGAACGCATATGGTCTAAATGCAGCCGCGTGTCTTACCACTGACAGCTTCTCTTTGATTTTAAGTCTAAATAATAAAATAGGGTAGTTGACTCACAAATTTGTATTATTATTCGGCCTCGATGGCGTAGTGGTCAGCGTAACCGACTGCAACGCCTGAGGTCGCGGGTTCGATTCCCGCACAAGACAAATATTTGTGTGCATGAACATGGATGTTTGTCTTGGTCTGGGTGTTTCTATGTATAATATGTAAGTATTTACAAAAAAAAAAGTATATTTATATGTTTATCCATTGTCTACTACCCATAGTACAAGCTCTGCTTAGTTTGGGTTAGATGGTGTTGTATGTGATAGAATATTATATTATATTATTATTAAATTCAAATAATTACCCCAGCTCTATAACCAAAGAATTTTAAATCCTTTTAAAAGAATAAGGTAAAAGAGTTTCAAATCTGTCAGAAAAGGGATGCACGATATAAACTATGATGTAACCGCTATTCAAATGCAGCTGTCCGAGAGAGATAGAAATATATCCTCTACTTTTCTTATATTATATCTTAAATGCTGTCTTATTTTGCACAAATTTGATACTGTTGGCACAGATTTCTTATGATTGCTCAGTAAAATAGCAACTAGCTTATTGTCTGTCGATGTGAGAAGCAACTTGAGTGTATATAAGCGATAAATCAAAGTTAAACTCTAAAAGTCTTTATTTTCATAGAAATGTGTGAACACTTCTTGGACACGTCAATTAACTGACTGATTTGATGCAGATTGATGACTGCATGCATGGCGAAGTGGTTTATGTGGTCAGCTAGCCACTGCTGAGTTTTGTGGGTTTGATTCCCACACGGGAACAGAACATCCACCCACACCAAGTATTTGTGAATCATAAAATTTTTGTACCGTGTGGTGATCGAACCCTTAGCGCCATGGCAACCATTTAAACTATTACGCCATCCGTGCACTCACTTTGCTGGTAGTAGGTACAGTCGGCCGAAAATGTAGTCTACCACCCTACGGTCAAGGTTCATTTGATCGTCATGAGACAAGGTCGATTTCCCCTTGCAATATTAGTATGACAGTGATGATTGGTCTCTTTATCTTATATTATTTTTACGTCATGCCATGTTAGAAAAGTTAACCTTAGCGATAATTAAATCTCTCAGAAACTTTTGTCAAAACTGGTACACCATTTTCTTGGCCGACTGCACCATGTGCTTGTGATGCGCCATTGATTGAAGGATTTGTTATAGCAAACAAATAGGTGATTCCATTCGACTTGACAAACATTCAAACAACGGACACAAAGGTCACCAAGACTTAGAACAACCATTTGTGGAATACAAAATGTTTTGTCCCGTGTGGGGACCGAACCTACAATAATCGGCCCAATGACAATGGTGATGCGACCACTTAAACCGATATGGCATTCATGGAGTCAAAACTAACATTCTCATGAAAGAATAACGCTACTCTTTAATTTTGCTTGTTATAATCTTACTGATAAATATCTCAACGTATATTAAATATATTTATTTCTTTTATTTTCAGATGCAACACATCATTCGGCTCACAAACTCAAGAATCATAAAAGCACGAGACGACATCGGGCCACTACGAATGGTACATATTGTAGTAAACTTATGTTTCCACCGCCATCTATTGTCATATTCCAAGAATTAACTTACATAAATTAGTTCCGTAATGTTTCACTAGATGGCGTTGTACCTAATATTAGTTCTTGCTATTCGTCAACAGATGCCGTGCTGCACTTTGAGCCGGAACCTTATAGTAAAAAGTTGGAATTGAAGAATTCTGGTAAAATACACTGCAAAGTTGCTGGCGGTATCGCCCCAACTGTGCAATGGTATTTGGTAAGTATCTATTGATTTAATAAAGTTGTTTGTCAAGTCTTACTCGTAGAATAGCAGACATAAAACATGACCGACCGCGGTAAGGGTGGTAAAGGTTTGGGAAAAGTGAAGCCAAGCGTCACTGGAAAGTAAAATCTAATGTCGCCACAGGTGTGCGGCTGCGACTCAATAGGATAACAAAACACGTAGTTCACGCCTGTATTCTGAAATTGGTAGGCAACAGCTACAATGCAGCGACTATGATTTTTAGATTTCAAGTAACTGATAATTTCGTAGTTAAAATTAAATTCCAATAACATTTAGCACCCTATTCGAAAACAGTCCCGAGAGGAACCTAGCAACTAACATAAAAGTAAATTCTTCAACTTCAGCTAACTTACTTACTCATACACTTTGACGTTCATAAATGTTACTTAGTGACACGTGAATTACAAGTGAATTACTGATACTCATACTTTTAACTATGATTATGAATGAGTTCAATATAAGCTAAAGGGCGGGCAAAAGTACCTAACGCCCACATTTCGGCAGATAAAGTTTTAGGTCCTACGTAAAAGAAAGCCAGCCTATTGTTTTTTATCGGTCAGAGTGCCTGCTTCTGAGAAATTCTTCACAGAAGTACCAAATAACACTTTGTCTTCCCCGGGAATCGAACTCAACACCTCATTCACAACAGTCGCATTTATTCTGGTGCGTCATCGAAGCGACAATACCACGAAAACACTCTTAAAAATGAATCAGATTGCCATTATACATTCTGCAAATTACTCACCACTAGATGTCGCTAATACCAATTCTGTTTCAGAATGACGAGGACCCTCTACCCGAAGGAGTGACATCATCTAACGGCACTCTGATGGTAGCTGAGGCTGAACGAAGACACTCAGGGCAATACACCTGCAAGGCAGTAGACGGAGAAAAAACCATCATTTCGAAGATTAACCTAGACGTAGTCGGTTAGTTTAAAATCAATACAAATTTCTGTCCTCGGCTTCACCCACATGTTCTTACGCATACCGTAATAAATAAAAATGAAAAACGAAAAATCTTTATTTATCTCAAAACAGACATCCCAGTAAGTAATTGATAATACTTGTTGGGGAAAAAAAAAGACCAAGTTGGCACTTGGTCTTTTTTTCCATAATTTGGCACTCAGGTTTTGGATCGACTGCATAGATGGCGTTGTGGCTTAAGTGGTCGCCTCGGCACTGCCGCTGTGCCGAGTGTTGTGAGTTCGATACCCACACGGGACAAAAATTTGTGTAATCAACAAATTGTTGTTCCGATTCTGGGTGTTCTTTATGTCCGTTGTTTGAATGTTTGTAAAGTTCCTCGCGACACAGGAATTATTCCTAGTCCGGGAGCTGTCTTCAAAAAAAGAAAAGTAATTCAACGGTTCACGCGATATAGAGAAGCGAACATCCAAACATCCGAAAATCTTTACAAAACCTAACATTTATAATATAAATGGAATGCTAGATGTTATAGTTGCAGTGGTAATCCTGTCGCTTATTAAGTATATGTGTCTAAACTGCTGAACCGGTTCTGAAAAATTGTTAAAGATAGCTTGGAAGTTGGATAAGGACTACATATACTGCTATTGGTTTCTAAGAATTCTTTGAGATCTATTAATGGATAAGTATTTTCCAACTCTATCCTCAAAGAGTATAACACAAATATTTCGCCCGCATTTAGTTATTGCCTGCAGCTTCGCTCGCCTAAATGTAGGTTGTGTCAATTTTCTATCCCTCGAGAAAGGATTTTTCTGTATAAACGGTATCCTATGTCCTTTTCTGTTTTAATGACAACGTGTATGACAAATTTCATGACAATCGGTCGAGTAGTTAAGCGTAACAAAATAACATTCGTATTTAATATTATAATGTATGTATATATTTTCTTTCCAGTGGCACCTCGGGTAGTCGAACCCGAATCAGGGCAACAACTGCACGTGACTGTAGGTCAGACGGCTGTGCTGAACTGTGTGGCGACAGGGGAGCCGCCACCCACCACGCACTGGGACCGCAACCTCGCTATATTAACTAAACAACGTAAGTTGCGTCTTTAAATGTCGCTTTACAGATGCGTTATTCCATCGTAGGCGTTTAATAAATCGCACCATCCTCACCGAGAAGCCATGGCAACGTCGCCGGCTACGTATGTTTCAATTCATATTGAAACGTACGGCAGTTAACTCACTTGGCAATGGTTTGGCAACGTCGTCAATTTGGAAACGGACCCACGAAGAACGGCTCTCTCCCTGGAATCAAATGTATACGAGCAAGCTGGGTCTCGCTCACTACTGAGTGAGTGAGACGCAGGCTGGACACTGGTCCTCCTAGCCACCAAGACAGACGCCGTACACGACTGTAAAAGTGGAAAAATTGAGACAACTGACTGGCAGATGGCAGCCACTGGCTACTCCTGGCTACCGAAGGTAGCTAAGAGTAACCATGCTTAAATAGCCGGCGACATCGTCATGGCTTCTCGGTGAGGTAGGGCCCTTAATAAAACAGCGATTTATCTCGAAATTTGGAAGTAAGGTAATTTGAACTCTAATTGTGTAACTATAAATTCTAATATTGTATTCGTGTTAAATAATTGCAAGAGTTTAAATTTGTTTAATCCAAAATACTCAGATAAGTGTATGTTTTATTAAGAGTGCGAAATGTATGCACTAAATATTATCTGATAAAAAAAAAAAATTCTTTTTACAGAAGATGGCGTGGATGTTGAGGATGGTGTCAACGCAACTACAGCTAGGTAAATAATATCAAGATCAGTTTTATTTTAATTTTGTTAAAAAAGAGAACTCTCACACTAGGAATAATTCCTGCGTCGCGAGGGAAATTACAAACATTCAAACAACGAACACAACACCCAGACTCGAAACAACTCTAAGATTACACAAATATTTGTTCCGTGTGGGATTCGAACCCACAATACTCAGAGCCATCCGCATCAAAGTTTTCTCTTTAGCATAGTAGGAACTCTCGTCTTTCGACTTTCACGCAGAGGTATTGAGTCTACTTTCATGGCGATCACCGATTGGCTTAAAAGTAATGTATGGCATAATAGCTTAGCCAATCTAAGAGTAACTTTTGTCCACGTGGTAAGACGGATTTTTTGCGACAAAAGTAGCCTATTTTATCTTCAGGATATAAACTGAAAAATGCAATATATCATTTCTTGGCGTGAAAATGGCATACTAATAAAAACATACCGCACTTTCGCGTTTATAATTATTGTATCATGTTCCAGATTGGTGCTAATGAACAACGGGACGTTAGTGGTCCGGAATGTGTCGACGTTGGACGCGGACCGCTACGGGTGCACCGCGGGCAGCGCCGCGGGGCTGTCCAGGAGCGAGTTGCAACTTGTTGTGCATCAAGGTATGTGTATTCGTCTAAGAAAAATTTCTAATGGTACATGTCTGTGTGTCGTGTACTGTGTTAATGCTGGACCCGGGCGTCTTCTCAGTGTGAGAAGGTTAAGGCCATAGTCCATCACGCCGGCCCCGTGTGGGTTGGCAGACTGCATATATCTTAGAGAACATTATAGGAAACTCTCAGACATACAGGTGTCGTCACGATGTTTTCCTTCACCGTTAAAGTGAGCGATAAATAAATAATTAATACGTTATTGAGCGAACATCTTTCTAACTTTTAGGATTGAACTAAGAATGTAATCTTATCATGAAGGGTAAATGCCTTTTCTGTTAAACCGAAATTTAATTTATGATTTGTGTATGTAGTGTCCTCATAAGAGTAAGTTTATGGTGGGATTTTATTTACTAAGCTCTAGTTAAATCAGGAATAAGGTAGGACCAAGAACACTACCTTGGAGAACATTGCCTCCATTAAAGTGTATGTCGCTATTAAACTCGTCTCTTCAAGTGCAACATTCGACTGGAAATACAATCTTCAAAAATATTGATGGTTTATTAGTCGTATTATATCTCCATTCTATTGAGAATAAAAAGTACACATACTATGTCAAATCCCTTTAAGAGATCAAGTTCTGCCATCGTAGTTGGTAAACCAAACATAATTGAAAACCTATTGTGTCTGGCCGCCAGTGTGTTGCTGTAACTCAATAGGTTAATTCAATAACAGAGTATGTGATATTTTAAACCACAAGAATATTCGGTTTAAATACATTTTCTCAAAAAATAACAATACAGTTCACATACATAATGAAAAAATTTAATAAAATAATTATAATATATTTAGTATCTCTGTGATCACAATACACTGTGCAACAATATAAAACTAAAGTTATGAAGACGATTTTATATTATTCAACAATATTTGATTTCCTTGCCACAGAGGGTGAATTGCCCGCGGCTGAGACAAGTGGAGTAGCAGGCAAGGCAGTAGTGGTATCTATATCAGTGGCGGGAGCTTACATGGTGCTGGTGTTGGCTTTGATGGTCTACTGCAGGAGGCGCAGACTGAGGAGGAGGCAGAGGGGTAAGTAAACATTATCATCTTGAAATGCCTTGTTTTTTTTAACCGACTGTCTATTATCTAAGATTTTCCTCAAACCTGGAGTAGTTTGATTGTTCAGAAAATCGCAGAAAAATACATTATGTGCCGCCGGTGATTAGGATCGGCAGTCTCTTGTCACTTTTGTCATGATGAAATTCACATATCGCTTACGATGAGCAGTATGGATTTAATTAGAATGCAATTTTTGTTTTATTAAGATGTCCTTGTTTTGGTAGTGGTTTTAGTCTGGTGACATATTGTGGTATTCAACATGCCCAGTGAACATTTAGTAGCGCTGCTTTTCGAAACATCCAAGATTTAACATCTCTCTTTAAAGACAGACAACAATTGGATATGTTTTCTACATATCTAATTTTTATCGGCTGACAGTAGCTTCATACATAATTATTAGCAATCGAAAAATCATTTGCACGCTTTCCTGGTATGATTAGCTAAAGTTGTAAGTTAGTTGGTGTATATTAAAGTTAACTGGAAACGAATATATTACAGGCGAAAAAATGGAGCTAGAAATGACTGAAGGTCGAGAAAAGTTAGTAGAAGAAGGAGAGGAAGACAAGACTAAAGCTAATGGCGCTGCGTTACAGAATGGGAGATTACTGGCTCATGATAAGGACAGCGGTGAGTAACAATTTTACAGCTTACGCTGGCGTTGAAGTTAGCAAAGGGACTGAAGTCGTCCATCTCACAAAGCGACACTTTTATTATTTAATTTTACAAAAATTGTTCGATTTTTAAATATAAAAGACACATTTAATAATGTTAAAGACCCACCAGCATCGGGAACAGGGACCAGGATACCGGTGTTTAGGGCTCCATAGAGAGGAACCGCCTCACAGTGCTTGCTGTGTCAAGCCTTTTGCATCATATACTTAATCCAACCGTTTAACACGAGCCTCTTTAGGTGGCAATCGAGGCTTTTGGCAATCAGTCTATAGACCGATACGACTATTGGTAACGACTAATTTAAGTACTGTTTGCACAAAAAGATTTATTTTGTTTGCAATTTCTCATGTTTATAAAATAATGTACAAAATCAAACAAACATAGGCAATTACACTATTTGTATTCGAATAATATTCGAATGTAATTATGAATATTGTAAATGTTATATCTAACTAAAATTATTATCATCTTGTCCAGGTGCTGACAACTCGGAAGTATCCGGAGTATCGCGTGCATCAAAGAAGTCTGGGCAGTTCGAAAACCTGTCCGTGCCGCGAACTCTTCTCACTGAGCAGATCACACTAGGTAATATAATAATACATACATACATTGTCTCATACCTTTATGCCTGAAAGAACGGGCAGAGGTGTTCACGTTCTACCAACCATGTATTTAGTTCCCACGTAATTGCAGTGAGCTTATTGTCATCTACCTGGCATAGTAGAAAACTCCAGCTCAGCCGCAGAATGTCAAGTTCGCAAAAGTCTACATACAAGTCGCTAATAGTCCCTTATTTAGAATGTCCTTTTAGCAGGACGGCCCTTTCGCAAAATGTCCTTTATACCTATCTGAATAATATATTACTATGGAACCGTTTGTACGAAAATCGGAGCCGTACTTGACCGTGAGTTTCTTGCAGGTTTCTTCTCATAGGCCCTACCCTTTGCCTGAATCTAGCAACTAACCTAAATGTTGCTTCAGTAACTTTGGCAACTCACTAACTTATGTATATATTTTGACGTTCATAAGTGTGACTTTGTGACCTAAATTAATAAATGATTTTTGACTTTGACCGTTTTTTTATTGATACGAAGGATTTGGAAACAACGGACATTCTAAAAAAGAGACATTTTGCGACCTGTAGACTTTTTACGAAGTGGACATTCTGCAACTGAGTGCAGACTCCGTTCTGCTACTGACACACTTTTTTGTTTCTTTTACATAACAACTACAAAATCATGATTGAATACGCTAGATTATTAATGCCATTGATATATTTATCCATGTTCTGTATATCCCAGGTCGAGGTGAATTCGGTGAAGTGCTTCTCGCGAAGATAGATATGACACAAGTGAATAAACTACGCAACAAGGATGATGGTGAAACAGAACCTAAGATCAGACCCGTGCTGGTTAAAGCATTGACTACTAAGGACGAGGTAAAGACTGTTTATTATATAATACAAGATTTTTTCCGCGGCTTCGCTGTCAATAATGTAGGTCAATAAATTTTCTACTCCTCAAAAACAGTACGTTTTTGGTCCTTATCTGTACACCTGGCAACGTGCACGCAAATTTTCATGATGATTGGTCGAGTAGTTAGGCGTCAAAGCGTAACAAACAAACTAATTTATATTTAAAAATTTAGTTAGGATTATTAACTTCATAGACGTTTGAAATAAGTCCGTAGATGGTTCTCTCATCTACTCAGGGTTTAGTTATAGGTGTCGTAAGTTCTGAACGGAAACTATAAAAAAGTTGATTTCAGATCATATCGCATAGCACACAGTAAAATGTCATCTACATACATTGCGAATAGCGTTGGTCCCAGAATGGTGCCTTGTGGCACCCGCATATCGATTTTATTAACATGGGTATCATTGAACTCGTCCCTAACTTTGACAAACTAATGCTTCTAAGACAAGTATCTGGTATACCAGACCAATGTCATACCTAAATATTTTTGGTATTTACTCAACGTTTATATAGATACTGTGTCGAATGCCTTAGTAAGATCTAGCAAAACATCAACCGCGTATTCTAATTTAGCTTTAGTAATAGCTGGTTAATGGAATTGGCTCTTAACATGATAACATTCCAATTTACTAAATAATACAACTATACTATTACCACATATAATATAGTATTTTAGCCCGCGTCTTTACCCGGAAACAGTAATTTTTTCGGGATGAATGGTACCCTACGCTATATTCTGTACCCCTGACAACATGTATACGAAATATTATGATCAGTTGAGTAGTCAAGGCGTGAAAGCGTAACAAACAAACAAACTCATTTATTATATTATTTAGGATACCTATTTTAACAAAGTTAATATAACTATGCTATTTATTTTGTTCTCAGGTACAGTTGGCTGAGTTCCGTCGTCAGTTGGAGATATTTAGTCGAGTTCGTCACGAGAACATCGTGCGTCTGATCGGACTGTGCAATGAAGCTGATCCTCATTACATGCTGCTTGAACATACTGAATGGGTACGTATATTTAATACATAACATAATTATATACATTATGCGTTGAATAATATTTTTTAGATATTAGTTATTATTATATTATATATTTATAAGAATATACTATTTGTTATTTGGTTAAACTTAACGGTGAAGGAAAACATCGTGAGGGTTCAGGTCTAGAACCCTCAGTCAACAGATTTCACATATGTTCTCGAAGATATGTGAAGTCTGCCAACCCGCACTAAACTATATCTATAGTGAATTATACCTACCTCTTCTTACACTGAGAAGAGGCCCGTGCCCAACAATGGGATCGTTTTTATATAGGACTGATATTATGATCACTAAACTGGTCAAAATACTTTCACAAAATTACATACATACATAGATTCACTGTTTCCCAGAGGGGTAGGCAAAGAATACGGATTTCCATTAGCTACGATCCTGACACATTTCTCTGGCTTCATTCACTTTCATAACATTCCTCATACACGCTCGCCGGTTTAAGGTGCTCTTAACCTGGCCTTTATCCAGAACGTCTCCGATCTGATCAAGAAACGTTCGCCTAGGTCTTCCCCTTGCGACTGTTCCATTCACACCAGCCTTATAAACTTTCTTAATCAGTCTTTTCTCCTCCATTATTTCTACATGCCCAAACCAGCTTAACATACCCTTTTCTATTCTCGTCACTATATCCACTTTTATGCCGCATCTTTCTCTAATCACACTATTCCTTATTCTATCTTTCAGAGTCACACCACATATATTTCTTAGCGCTCTCATTTCTACAGCATTTATTCTGCTCTCATGCTTCTTTTGCCATACCCAACTTTCACTTCCTTGCATAAGTGAAGGCACTAATAGTCCTCTATGAACAGCCAAACGTGCCTTTTCATATACATTTCGACTGTTCATAAAAGCGCGTAACGCGTAGCGCGTTTCACAAAATTAATGCAATAATTAATTTACAAGATACAATTTAAATACATCTTTATAGTAAACACTGCATTCTTCATGAATAGGCTAGAATTACAATAATTTACGTTGCAAGTCTATCAATCAAGACCAGTCCTCTCGGCCTAATAAAACTAAACCGTGTCGCTATAGTGATGTATAATTATATCAATAGGTTTGAGTTCTTGACATCGACAGCTAATAACAGTGTTTTGCAACTGGATTTGCCAAGGTATGAAAAAAATCCAGTTGCAAACTAATCTCTTGATTAGTTAATAATAAATACATACATACATAGATTGTCGCCTGTTTCCCAGAGGGGTAGGCAGAGACTACGGATTTCCATTTGCTACGATCCTGACATACTTCTCTGGCTTCATTCACTTTCATAACATTCCTCATACACGCTCATATATATTTAATAACATAGTTAATAATAATAATCATTTATTCAACTTAAAATGGTACAAATGAATACAGAGCTTAGGTTACATCGTAAATATAATATATAAAGGATGTACAGGATGTAGGGTAAACCTATGCCACAGGTATTAAGTTAAAATATATGTGTGAAAAATTAAAACATCCATTGAAATTAAACTACTATATACGGATTTTATCGCGTTGTTTATTTAACACTGTACCTATTACATAATTTTGAAAACTGTGTACTACTACTACTATTGAATTTTACTAATTTATAAGCTAATAAAATAGAGAGAGGCTCTCTGGAACCCAAGCAATATTTCAACAACTTTAAGACCTGCACATATTTTCCAAGAATGACGGTTGTGCTGAATTTTCTCGAGCAATTTTTTTATATTAGCATATGTTTCTTTTACGTGGATGCCATGTGCTAAAGGTACAGATGAAAGATCATTGCCGTTATGCAGTAAAACCGCTTTTAAACTTAATTTTCAAGAGTCAATAAACAGTGTCCATTCATCTGGTGAATAGCCATAGCCTACTTTATTCATAAGCCCCTGCACATCATTGCAATATGTAAGACTACTTTCTTCTTTAAAAAAAACTACAAATTCAGTATCGCGTTGCCGTTAAACTGAAACTCGTGTACTACGATGAAGTAAATTCCATTGTTGAAATCTGGAACCTAAGAGTTCAGCTTGAGCTTTAGACAAATTTAGATCTTTTAACTAAATCATTTAATTCATATTGACTTATTATATGTGGTCTATTTTCCTTTACAACAAAATCTTGTGACTGAGTGGTGGTCTGTGTTGAAGATTTTGATTCGATGTCGGTTACTTCGTCCTCTGCATCTTTTTTCTTCATTAGAGATTGCGGTGGTAGTCTTCAGTATGAGAAAGCGGTATAATTACTGATTCCACATCAGGATATACAATTTAATCCCTTGTTTTGAATATCCCTTCAGTTTCGTTAGAAATAACAGTCCGTAATATTATCTTTTTGCTCCCTCCAAATTACCTTTAGGCCATTCTCTTAAATAGCGTACAAGTCTTTTTCTAGCGGTACTTTTCCCTGGTGTGTGTGTGTGTGTGGCGGAAAAGATGTTTGCAAATATGTTATTTTTTTCATCTTTATCTTATATTCAGTATTAATTACCACGGGTCTTACCAAGCAGGTCAACCAAGTCGATTCTTTTAAACTACGCCACGGATATTTATTAAGCAATGAAAACAGTACAGAAATAATGCTATTTGTACCGATTTCTCAAAGGCGTTTGATGTGGTTGATCACAGTCTTCTTATACAAAAATTGGGTAACGCAGGGATTTATGACTTGCTGCTTAGATGTAAATTTTACCTCACAAAATGATCACTGCTCGTAAAAATCAGAGGTTGAAAATCTGTAGCTAGAATGGTCCCGTCTAGAGTACCCCAGGGCTCACACCTAGGACCCCTCTTCTTCTTAGTCTATGTCAATGACCTATGTTCTGCCATAACATCCAGTTACCAAATATTCGCACATGATTTCAAATTATGCAGAACTATCTCTAATCGCATACACGCATCGACGCATACACTACAACAATGTAACTATTGCAGGGTGAGCTGAAGAAGTTCCTGATAGCGACACGCACGGAGGAGGAGAACGCGGAGTACGTGGCGCGCGTGGGCCCCGCGCATGCGCACCCGGCCGCCGCGCGCCCCGCGCCCGCCCTACTGCCGCAGCACCGCGCGCTGCTCGCCGCGCACCTCGCCGCCGCCGCCAGCCGCCTCGCGCACGCGCGCCTCACGCACCGGTACGTACACACCGAGCACTGCTCGCCGCGCACCTCGCCGCCGCCGCCAGCCGCCTCGCGCACGCGCGCCTCACGCACCGGTACGTACACACCGAGCACTGCTCGCCGCGCACCTCGCCGCCGCCGCCAGCCGCCTCGCGCACGCGCGCCTCACGCACCGGTACGTACACACCGAGCACTGCTCGCCGCGCACCTCGCCGCCGCCGCCAGCCGCCTCGCGCACGCGCGCCTCACGCACCGGTACGTACACACCGAGCACTGCTCGCCGCGCACCTCGCCGCCGCCGCCAGCCGCCTCGCGCACGCGCGCCTCACGCACCGGTACGTACACACCGAGCACTGCTCGCCGCGCACCTCGCCGCCGCCGCCAGCCGCCTCGCGCACGCGCGCCTCACGCACCGGTACGTACACACCGAGCACTGCTCGCCGCGCACCTCGCCGCCGCCGCCAGCCGCCTCGCGCACGCGCGCCTCACGCACCGGTACGTACACACCGAGCACTGCTCGCCGCGCACCTCGCCGCCGCCGCCAGCCGCCTCGCGCACGCGCGCCTCACGCACCGGTACGTACACACCGAGCACTGCTCGCCGCGCACCTCGCCGCCGCCGCCAGCCGCCTCGCGCACGCGCGCCTCACGCACCGGTACGTACACACCGAGCACTGCTCGCCGCGCACCTCGCCGCCGCCGCCAGCCGCCTCGCGCACGCGCGCCTCACGCACCGGTACGTACACACCGAGCACTGCTCGCCGCGCACCTCGCCGCCGCCGCCAGCCGCCTCGCGCACGCGCGCCTCACGCACCGGTACGTACACACCGAGCACTGCTCGCCGCGCACCTCGCCGCCGCCGCCAGCCGCCTCGCGCACGCGCGCCTCACGCACCGGTACGTACACACCGAGCACTGCTCGCCGCGCACCTCGCCGCCGCCGCCAGCCGCCTCGCGCACGCGCGCCTCACGCACCGGTACGTACACACCGAGCACTGCTCGCCGCGCACCTCGCCGCCGCCGCCAGCCGCCTCGCGCACGCGCGCCTCACGCACCGGTACGTACACACCGAGCACTGCTCGCCGCGCACCTCGCCGCCGCCGCCAGCCGCCTCGCGCACGCGCGCCTCACGCACCGGTACGTACACACCGAGCACTGCTCGCCGCGCACCTCGCCGCCGCCGCCAGCCGCCTCGCGCACGCGCGCCTCACGCACCGGTACGTACACACCGAGCACTGCTCGCCGCGCACCTCGCCGCCGCCGCCAGCCGCCTCGCGCACGCGCGCCTCACGCACCGGTACGTACACACCGAGCACTGCTCGCCGCGCACCTCGCCGCCGCCGCCAGCCGCCTCGCGCACGCGCGCCTCACGCACCGGTACGTACACACCGAGCACTGCTCGCCGCGCACCTCGCCGCCGCCGCCAGCCGCCTCGCGCACGCGCGCCTCACGCACCGGTACGTACACACCGAGCACTGCTCGCCGCGCACCTCGCCGCCGCCGCCAGCCGCCTCGCGCACGCGCGCCTCACGCACCGGTACGTACACACCGAGCACTGCTCGCCGCGCACCTCGCCGCCGCCGCCAGCCGCCTCGCGCACGCGCGCCTCACGCACCGGTACGTACACACCGAGCACTGCTCGCCGCGCACCTCGCCGCCGCCGCCAGCCGCCTCGCGCACGCGCGCCTCACGCACCGGTACGTACACACCGAGCACTGCTCGCCGCGCACCTCGCCGCCGCCGCCAGCCGCCTCGCGCACGCGCGCCTCACGCACCGGTACGTACACACCGAGCACTGCTCGCCGCGCACCTCGCCGCCGCCGCCAGCCGCCTCGCGCACGCGCGCCTCACGCACCGGTACGTACACACCGAGCACTGCTCGCCGCGCACCTCGCCGCCGCCGCCAGCCGCCTCGCGCACGCGCGCCTCACGCACCGGTACGTACGAGCTCTGGGGTTTAATCCGAAAAGTTTTTAAGTTTTCGAACAAGAAATTCTCATTAGCGGCCCGGAGTTAGTAAGTGCCTCCGTAAGACACTAGATTGTGTAATACCGCCAACACCCGTAGGGTACACTCATTGCTCGTGCGCTTGATGTCACCGGTGGTGTCGGCGTGTGATCTCGCCGTCTCATCAGATTATGAGAGTTCGGAGAAAGAGAATTGCGCACACACTTGTGCACTATAATATCTCCTGCGCATCTGCGATGGCCAATCGGAGACTGACTAGATAGCTATTGGCCATCGTGACCAATATTCGATTAGAAGCACATATACTTGCATTTTACAACGTTGCTAGTGACTTGATTGCGTTTCCTTTGACTTTCTTCTGTGATTACTATACTTGCTAACTAAATGTGATGTCCCACAGTGACATCTCGGCGCGCAACTGTGTGATAACGTCCAAACTGCAGCTGAAACTGTCGTTCCCAGCGCTGACGCGGGGACCAGACTCACACGAGTACTTTAAACTTCATGAACAGGTAAATTAATACTTACCTGGCAATAGCGTAGTTGACTCACATTTTTATTATTTAAATCGAATAATTACATTGTCCAAACTCTAAAATACAAAGAATATTTAAAATATAACATTTTAAACATTCTTTGTTTTTTATGGTTCAAAATACAAAGAATATTTTAGAAATAAAGAAGAAACAAGTGTTTCAATTCCGGTAGCAAGGATAAATAACAAATGACAGAAAATGTTTGCAAGATACAAACTGTGACGTAACCGCTATTTAAATGCTGCTGTCCGAGGGAGATAGCGAGATATCCGCACTACAGCCCCGTGTGTCGTCCAAATTTAAAATATTAATTATTTATTTTACAGCCAATTTTGTTACTATTTACTGAAAAAGACTTCCTTTGGTTGCTATTTCCTCTTGTGTGTAAAATAAAGTACAAAATTAAACATAGGCAACTACCCTATTGGAAATGCCAGACATATTTGAAAACCTATTGTGTCTGGGCGCCGGTGTGCCGCTGCGACTCAATAGGTTATTGCTTTTATGTAATTAAAATAAGTAGTTTGAAAGCTGTTGTGATTTTAGGTAGACTACATCTATGTAAATGCGAAGACTTGTAATTGGCTCTTACTTAATTACTTAACGTTTTTAACTGTAAGTCTTGCATGTACAATACAAAGAAATAAATAGCTATATGTGACTTGATTGCGTTTATTTATATTATAGGTAATTCCACTGCGCTGGCTGCCACCGGAGGTAGTTCTGGAGGGCGACTATTCAACCAAGTCCGATGTTTACATGTTCGCTGTCACCGTATGGGAGGTACGTCTCATATCTACTCTAATATTAAATACTATATACTTAGAACAATAATAATAATGTCCTCCAGACCGAATTTCGGTCATGGCGGCCAATCTTAACGAAGACTGGCCATCTGCGCAGGAGATATTATAGTGCACAAGTATGTGCGCAAACACAAGGGCACTCTCTGTTCCTTAACCCTCATAATCCGATGGGACGGATAATCCGACACGACCGGAGAGAGATCAGGCGCAGGACCAACGGCTTTACGTACTTTCAGAGGCACGGGGGTGTCTAGCTCCGCCAACTTCGTAGCTCCGGGCTTGTACCTATTGAGATTTCTTATCAGAAAACCCAATAACTTTTTGTTGGCCCGATCCGGGATTCGAACCCGAGACCTCATGCACAGCAGTCGCATTCACTACCGCTGCGCCACGGAGGCAGAAGAACAATACTTGTTTAGTCACCCTCACACAATAGAGACGATTAGAACGAGTCCAGTCAGCGACATAACTTCTCGATTGCAGAATTTTAGATGACGTACACGTAAATATATCTTAACTTTTTTCCATAAGGGAAAAAGACGTATCTAACATTTTCTTCCGAATTGATATTAAACACTTTATACGGATTTTGTCGCGTTGTTTATTTTACTTCAAACACTTTTATTACATAATTTCTTAATTTCTTTCTTCCGAAATTAAGATTTTTACCTAAAGACGCATCTACAACGAAATAAATATTTTTTTTAGCTGATACGCCTTTTTTGTTTTCTTTATATACTTATTCCTAAATATATACTAATACTAGCTGTCCTGACAGACGTTGTCCTGTATAGGAGAAAAAAAGCAAAAAAAATATCAAAACCATCTTCGAATCCACTTGAACACACACAAAAAAATTAATTCAAATCGGTCCAGCCGTTTAGGAGGAGTTCACTGTCAACAAACGTACAGAAGAATTATATATGTATATAAAGATTATAAAGCTGAAGTTTGTTTGTTTTGTTGAACGCGTTAATCTAATATCGTTATATCGTATAATCGTTAAGGAACTACAGGTTCGAATCGAAAAATTATTTTAGTGTTGGATAGCCTATTTATCGAGGAAGGCTATAGGCTATATAACATCACGCTACGACCGACAGGGGCGGCGCAGAAACGATAAACGCGGGTGAAACCGCGGGCACATCTAGTATACTTTAAGATATACTAAATTATTAATAACTAGATTTTGCCCGCGGCTTCGCTCGTGTTAATAACCTCTGAGTCTTCTTCGAAGAGGTTAATGAAAACACTATGTGTGTCTGCCTCTTAGTGACAGTTTGTTAGTGACAGGCATAGCTCCGGAACCACTGGACCGATTGACTTGTAACTTGGTGTACAGACACCTTGGGGTCATCCCTCGGTCGAGTTTGAACATGGGATTTGTGGGTCAAAAGACCCCCGAGATATAGGGGTCACAAGGTCATAAGGTCAGGGGTCATATCCACCAACAAAGTGATTTGGAAGTCCAAGGAAATTAATTAAAATTAAATTTGCCCAGCAGTGGAACATTACAAAAAGATAATGAAAAAAAAAAGGTCACATGAAGACGAAGAGATTGAATCCTGGGTTTTTACACCCATCTCGAGATTAGTAACAGTACTTTTTTCTAGATAAAAGGTACCCTATGTCCTATTCTGTTTCCCTGACAACGTGTATAAATTAGCATGATCGAGTAGTTTAGGTGTGAAAGCGTAACAAACAAACTCACATCTTTATATGTATATATAAATCTTCTGTGCGTGTGTTTGTAATTAAACTCCTCCTAAACGGCTGGACCGATTTTGATAGATTTTTTGTGTGTGTTCAAGTGGATTCGAGAATGATTTAGATTTGTTTTTTTTTTCGTATTTACAGGACTACGTCTGTCGGGACAGTTAGTTCGCATTTATAATATTAGTTACGATGATAAAGCAATACAAAATCATGTTCATCGACTATGTCGCTGAGTGTACCATTGTCTTCATTATAGTTTTATTTACGTGACTGTTTGTATTCAGATATACACAAAAGCCGAACTACCCTTCGCCAAGTTGAACGACAACTCAGTTCTGGAGAGGTTGAAGAGTGACACACTCGAGTGGACGATACCGAGTTCGATGCCTGAGCCGCTCGGCACACTACTCGTAAGTATATACCAATATAATGACAGCCAAATCTACCAACCACCCGATCACTTGACCTCAAGGTACAGGTTATTAGACAAATAAGTCATGCGTAAAAATTTATTAGTAGTTTTCAATTAACCCTGTATACACACTAATCTGGCTATACAGTACAAAATGACAGTTATTTTTGAATCCAACTAAAACGCCGCCATTGATCTTAAAATGACACTATTTTGACATTTTTGACTAGTAGTGTTCCAATCCGCTATATTAAGATAGCAAGCTAGTAGCGTCACAAAATATGGTAGCGTGGAGCCTTGGAGAATATAACCTTTAACTGTGGAGCGTGTTTTGTAAAAATATTTAATCTAATAAGTAATAGGCAAAAAAAAATCGATGAACTCGCCTTCATACTTTTGAGACTTAGGACTGTCTATAAGTTATTGACTGTGACTACTGAATAATAATAATGATATGTTCGATAATAATAAAGCAATTATAGGCGATTTAAAAGTTAATTAATACATAAATCACATGAGCCGGCCGCAATAGTACAGTAACGTAAACAAAGATAATACGTCATACAGCGAGCGGTAGCATGCGGCGACTAAATACTTAAATAGCGTAGCGTATCTAGCGCGCTAGATGCTAGACGTCGCTTTCCGCTCGCGCTGGCGAGTCATCGCGCAGCGCGCTTGTCGTTTTACCACGCTATGCATAACAGACTAGGCATTTATAGCGCGATGCTATTTCTAGCGCCGAGATTGAAACGATTTAACGCGCGCTATGCGTTGAGTAAATATAGCGTGCTACGTTATGACGCTACGTGCTATATTAACCACCACTATTTTTGACACTATGTTGCAAATGGCTGTTGTTAGTAAATGTTTAATGATATTAAGTCATATCAGAATTTGAAGAATATAGCACGCTATATTCTTCAAATTCTGGGTGTAGAGCGTGTAAATTTATATCAGTATCACGATATTGATATAAATTTACAACCCTTTTCTCTAATTTTATTTCTCAAATTCGTACTTTTTATTTTCTAGAAAAACGGTTGACAATTTTGTAATAAAGAGACATATCGCATTTTATTACTATTCTTTAATTTACTATTTATGCAATTTTTGCTTTATTTTTAAGGCCTTTTTTCATAAATTGCCTTTTTCCCGTTTATAATGTACAAATTTTTCAAAGTAAATTAATTATTCTTTACAGAAACGTTGCTGGAGTAAATCACCGGCTGACAGACCGCAATTTACGGAGATATATGACGAAATCACCGCCATACTGCAAGACATCACATCTGAGAACACTTCGCAACAGTCACAGGACAAGGCCGAACAGTGAAACAAGTAACTTATGTGCTAGTATTGTAGCTTTAGCAAGGATTAAGGTCGTTGTTAGGAGTTAAAATTTAAAAAAGCGTGAGAAGTACACTCGCTCGTTCAAAATCAAAAAGAATCTTTATTAATTTAGGTCACAAAGTAACATCTATGAACTGGTCACACTAACTAAACTGTACTATGAATTTACATTTAGCTGTTGCCACGTTCAGCGAGGCAAGGGCGTAGAACCAATAAGAAAAACGGGCGAGAAATTCACGGCTACTCTTTTTCATCGCCAATGTCGTGTAATGTTTTTTTAAAATTCTGAGTATAAATACTAGGTTGTGTTTGTAAAAGTTTTACCATCTGAAACTATTTTCTGATTTTATATAACCTTTTAAAACGCTTGGTTCTTTTGCGCGGTATACCATGCGTTGAATGCATTGCATGTGACGCGTACTTTTTTACTATTAACTATTAAAACTATACTACTATTAAAACAATGGGGCTATTGCTTGTGCTCACCAGTGGGCGCCACTAGCGAGTAACGTCCGGTCAATCCTGTCACAGCTGCTGTCAAAACCAGTATTTGGCAGTCATAATTGTCGGTTTCTATGGTTACTGTTGAAGTGACTATAGAGTAAGAGGTCTAGAGACCTTATTATCCACTAACATCTCTAGCGGTGAAACCAAGTGCGACATCTCTCATTGCTACGTCATGGTATTTGCGTTGGACGCAGTGTAAGGCGCGTGTCATATTAAGCGACGAACGCAGCTAACGGAGTGCGTTTGCCTATTGCGGTTTACGCATAAATGAATTGAGCGTTTTAGTTTATATGGATATTTACTGGCAAATATGTTATAGATTGAACAGCGTACATATGTTTGATTTCTAAATATCATACATAATTAAATAAATTACCCCTAATACGGCCGAAAATATTGGGACATTGCAATGAAAATCCGATAGCACACATAGCTATAAGTCAAACTGGGTACACACTATTCGATGCAAGAACGATTTTTATTTTCATAAACCGTGTCAATTTGCGTTATCCCCTGTGATTCGGGCTGTTGGTCACACGTGACCATTTTCTAAACTGCGTTGGTCACGACCACGTCTTGCCTCCTATAGTGTGTACTCAGCCTTAGTCAGTCATTTTATACTAAGTATGACTATTAAGTAAATAGTGAAAATATATAGCCATTTTGATGCATTTACTATTTGATTGTAGATTAATTAGATTACTTTCATAGTTTTAAGTAGTTTTAGTAGATTTTGCGCACGGACTATGTAAAATATAGGTGACGAGTTTTCGTTGATTCTTTTAAAATATATTCATTGCAAAAGTAATTAATTTCATGTATCACATCTTACTTGCATTTGTTCAGGCAATACTAACTTGCGTGTCGGATCACTTGCAAGTTGCTTGCGTTACTTGCCTATGGAAAACAAATAAATGTATAACCCTTACTAATATTATAAACGCAAAAGTTTGTATGGATGTATAGATGTTTGTCACGCAAAAACTACTGGACCGATTATGATGAAACTTGGTATGTAGATAGCTGGCGACCTGGATTAACACATAGGCTATTATCCGAAATTCTGACGGCATCGGGACTTACGTGGGTGCAACCGCGGGGCGCAGCTAGTAATAAAATAAAATGAATTATACACTCGCGTGCAAGTAAATCGACTCAAGCCTCAAGTGCGCATAAAAAGTGATATAACTTAAAAATGCCTTATTATACCTCTATATAATGTTTTAGATAATTAAAGCCTAGTAATTGAGCTTTAAAATGGTGTAAGTTGCATGAAAATCGATTCAGTAGTTTAGTAAAAAAGGTTAATGCCAATGATAATGTAAAAAATGTTGAAAATTCATACAATTTCACAGTATGGGGTTATTGTGTTTAAATGAAACAAAATGTGCGTAGGATAAAAAATTTATTCGTGTCAATATTTGGTATTTCCTCCTCTAGCTCTGATCACTGCTCTCATGCGATTCTTCATCGACCTTATCAACTTTTTAATGGATGATTGTGGTATTCGACCCCACTCTTCTACCAACGCAGTCTTGAGCTCATTGATGTTTGTCGGAGCTGGATTCCTCGCTCTAACTTTCCTTTTGAGCTCGTCCCATATGTGCTCAATGGGATTTAAATCGGGGCTGAGCGCTGGCCAATGCATAGTGTGAATTCCAACTTCGTTCAGGAAATCACGTGTGGCCCGAGCAGTGTGACATCGGGCATTGTCATGCATCAAGATGAAATTTTCCCCAATAAAGCCTTGATAAGGGACAACTTGATCCAGTAGAACATTTTCAATGTAACGATCACTGGTCAGACCTCCTCCCCGGCCTCCCCCAGGAACGAAAACAAGCTCCGTTTTGCCTTCTAAGGAAATTCCGGCCCACATCATGCAAGATCCGCCACCATATGCAACGGTTTCCACAAAGTAGCACTGTGAAAACCGTTCACCGGGACGACGGTATACCCGACCTCTCCTGTCGCTGCCATGGAGACACATCCTCGTCTCATCTGTGAACAGGACTGACTGCCATTGCTCTATGCTCCAATCCAAATGCTCTCGAGCAAAGTGAAGGCGTGCTTGACGATGAGCTGTGGTCAACTTCGGGCCTGTAGCGGGTCTTTTCGGAGTAAGGTTAGCTTCTTTCAACTTTCTTCTAACTGTCCACTGACTGACAGTCACCCCGCGAACTTGACGTAGCTCCTGCTGCACATCTACGCCGGTAAGGTGTCGATTTCGGAGAGAGGTCGAGACCAAAAACCGGTCGTCACGCTCCGAGGTGCACCGGCGTCGGCTGGTATTAGGCCTCCGAGTGAAGGCACCAGTCTCTTGAAACCTTCTGTATACTCTCGAGACAGCGGACTGACTCATATTCAAACGACGAGCGACTTCTCGCTGGTTCAACCCTTCTTGCAATAGGGCAACGACTTGAGCGGCTTCTTCAGGTGTTGTATCCATAATTTTCTTCAAATGACGGCTTTAATTTGCAGAGACGTGTTCAGGTCAACGTCTAATGAGCGACTGATAAGAAAAAACGATTACAGAGGGTTTTTATAGGGGGTTGTGTCACGCAAGTTGTGTATAGAGCGCAGAGCAGTTTACGGGAGGTTGCGTTCAGTTGCATTCTAAGTACAAGTGTTTATTTAAATTACTGATATTATGCTACCATTTGAAAGCCTAATTACTAGGCTTTAATTATGTTAAACATTATATAGAGGTAAAATAAGTAATTTTTTAGTTATATCACTTTTTATGCGCACTTGAGACTTGAGTCGATTTACTTGCACGCGAGTGTATTTATTATCCATTATTCCAGTAAACCTGATTTTACTTATAAAATTCTCGTCTTGTATTTTTTACATGGTCTGTGAAACAAAATCTAACCAGCCGAAAGGCTTGTATTTATATGAAAACGACGAAAGCTAAATGATACTGCCATTTGTAAATATAACTAGCAATTAAGACTGAATTAAACGTATTTAGCCATTTATTTAATAAGTAATTATCGTCCGAAGTTTATATGAAACGTCCTTGATTGAATCGAAATCTTAGGATATAAGTTGATAGTGATCGGCCATTTTGTTAAAAGGTAAACAGTATGTAAATATAACAAAAAATATTTTGGCACCACCAAATATTTTCGAGTTATTAAATCGCAAGAAATTTTTATCATGAAGTGTCACATAGGCTACTTTAAGGCAGCCTGCGCCCGTCTTAAAGAAAAATCTTTGTGTTTACAAAGATTTTACTTTGAACTGTGAATTTATAAGGACATTTAATTTGATGACTCTATTTATATTAAAAAAAACGTCAAGTGTGTGTCGGACTTGCACTCAAAGGTATACCATCGTAAAAGGAGTAACACTATGTACTTTGTTATTACTTGTTGTTACATTGGCAATAGAAATACACACTGTAAACATTTCAACTCTCTTCCTATCACGGTTCATGAGGTACGGCTCGCTGACAGACAGATGGATGTTCAGACAGTGCAGGCTCACTTATATGATCCCGTTCCCGAAGGCACCTTTCGGGTACGGAAACCTAAAAAGCATTTCTCTCTCTATGAAGATATAATTCAGGCAGCAAAATACTCCAAAAATTTTTATATTCCAATATTGGACATTTTGAAATACAGAAAATCTGGGCGGCTTTTTTAATCTCAAAATATGACACATATTTGCGACGTTGCCACTCAGAAAATTACTTAGGGAGTATATAGGTTTCATGCTGTTTACCTCATGCTATATTGGTGAATGTTTGATGAAATTATGCTTCGACTTAAAACATTTAATTATAAGAAAATGTAGATGAAATGTTTGTAAAAAAATAAGGTAAATTTTGGAAGTGAAATTCTCAGTATGACGAAGTTTCTTTTTTAATGTTTATGGAATGATGTACGTACCTTTAACGTAATTACAAAATTGGATACTTATATTTAAATTATTCGTAAATAAACTTGAATGAATTTACTTGCATTATTGAGAAAAGACATGCATAAGAGTCGTTTTTTTGAATTCATTTATTTGTAAATTATTTTCCAGTTATTTTGCCAGCAATATACATTTCGATAGGTATACTTCTATAGGGAAATATTTCGACGTTGACCCCGGGGGTCAAGACCACTTTGGCAACCGCTGTTTTTTTAACTTTATTACTTTTTAATTTAATATTGTACATTGTAGAATGATCAGTGACCAGATACTGCATTTATAGATTTAAGATACCGCTAAGATATCAATGTAAGTTATATAATTAATATCAATAATTAGAAATCTCATAGATTAGGGACTTTTTTGTGAATAAAGACTGTTTTATTTAGAAATCTCAAAACTACTTTTGTTTGCTGTCAAATTGCACTTTTAGAACAAATTTCAGCACAGATCTGACTTTTGCGGGCATGTCGTAAAGATACATCTTAGGTAAAATTATGACATGTATTTTGATGATTTAACTAAGATGAACTTTACGGACCTCTCAAAATAGCTTTTTAGATGTTTTAAAGGACCTATGGCTGAAAGTAATGCATTCTTATTAGTTAACGCTGACTAAAACTGTGCCACGTTTAGTCTAAGCCTAGGCTATATATTATTAAACATAATTTTATACAAAAATGTGGGCAAAGAAGCGAACTGCCGGCTAAAAAGAGGTTTTAAAGAATTTTGTTATTTCAAGCATTCATCATTGCAGGGATTCATTTTTCCTTTTTAGTGGTAGGTTTTTAATTCAAGCTTAGAATTACTATTAATTAATATGTGTAGCTTTTTATAACTATATTGTAGGGACAGTTAAACTGATATAGATTTTGTATAAGCTTAGTGCCAGACTTAGTGTAAAATCTTAGAACATAAATTACTTAAACAAATTATGTTTAAAATATACTACTAAGATCTCTTAATTGTATTTTTTTTTATAAGACTGCTATGTCTCGCTCTGAATTGTTAGATATAGTTCGCGTTCGAGCGAGAAGTCCATAAGACTTTCAAACTTTAATTGCATCAGGAATCAGCTCTATGTTGTCGTAGTATAAAAACAACATTGTATGTAACATTTCTTGTGTAACGGCAAGCACACGTAACACTCATCCATATGGCCATTATTATTAAATTTATCGCTTTTACCTTAATACAAATTATTATTTCATATCTGTCACAAAGTAACACATGAAGTTTTACTATCACTCATAAATGGCACGAGATTAATCTGTTAAAATAATACCCTATAGTTTGAACAACACTCAGTAAACGCACGAGAAATGTCGACATTTTTCGTGTGAGATAGTTTTACCGTTACTCTATAAGTTACATATTGTTACTACAGCCTAAGGTAAAAAAGTAATGTTATGCTGATCATATGTACTAGTGATGCGCGCAACATTTTCGAATTTTATTCGAATGTGTAATAATACATTACGCGTGCTGCGTTCTTTACCTTGTAATGTAGGTAGGTATCACGACGTGCAAAACCGTATTCCAATAAAATTATGCGCGTTACTAGTATATATCTATGTACGTGTAACTTTGGCCAAGCACGCAACTAGCTACCTACTCTATAATCACTTCGGAATGTCTATTATGATGTTATTATTTTTTGTGCCTTTATAATATAAAAATAATGTGTAAGAACGTCTTAAACGTTTGTTAAAAAACACGTTGATAATCCTCGTTACACCAACACGTAACACGGAAATGTAACAATGTTACGTTACACAAAAATGTTACATGTGATTAAAACACTCGGCCTATCGCTATATCGTATGCTTGTGTCAATTTTCGAGTAAAATTATAATAACAGGATATCTGACGCCATCTTCCTCAAACTGACTTGATGTTGTGAATATTAAATTATATCGATGTTTTAAATTTAATGTATTGACTGTCGATAAAATATTATCGATATGTCTTAAGTGTATCGATAATCGTAAAATAATATTAAATATTTCTTTTATCTTTGGAAGGCGTGTGGTATTTTAATTTGGTATATTGTTTTTGTATTTATTGGTAAATTTACTGCTGTGCCGCATAGATACATTGGATGTATGTACTATTGAACAAAGTCTTTCATACCGCTTTCTTAATAAACCAGATTTAACGAGTAGTCTATGTTTTATCAAGAACGATATGTTGATTATGTAACCATAGTAAGCTCTCCAACTACAAATAATATTTTTAACAGGATCTCTTTAGGTAATCGTTAAAGATAGAAAGATACATATGTTACTAGGTACATTTAAAAAATAATTATACTTATCAACTTTTATATGGAACTTTGTAAATTCGATTCTGATGACGTAAACTCTACGAAATACTTCAATTTCAGGCCACTTTAAAACAACTTACAATGTTATTGTTGAAGTAATCGCCCATTAAAGCAGCTTTTGTCCTATATTACTGATATCTATCTACAGACATTGCCCTTGCTCTTTAAGGACCATATGAAATAAAAATAAAACGAACTTACACTAAGTGACTTGCGGTCAAGATCTTAGTGATAAGACTATACATCATATAAATGTTGTTGTAATTAATTATTGCCATGATTAATTATTATCATAATTATCCATTGATATGATTAATTAATGCAGTAACTAATGATTACTATAATTAATTATTGCTGTTGTTAATTATTGGCGTAATTAATTATTGTCATAATTATGTATTGCTATGATTAATTAATGCAATAACTAATTATTGCACTAATTCATTATTGCTGTTATTAATTATTGGCGTAATTAATTATTGTCATAATTATGTATTGATATGATTAATTACTGCAGTAACTAATTATTGCTATAATTAATTATTAAACATCTTAGTTTAAGAGTGCTAAAGTCATATTTATCCTTGGTAGTTTTTATTTTTTCATATACGTATGTGATATTGACTGACTTTTTAATGTTTTTTTACAAAACTTAGTTTTACTGTGTATTTTATTACGGTATTATTTATAGGGCTCACGTATTCTGATCTAGACTGATAAATACATATGCTTATTTAAAAAGGAAAACGTAAGTATTTATTTGTTTATATCAATATCGATGTAATTTGTAAATGAATGAAAATTTTGCATTTGCGATTTTTAATAAACGTATTAATAACTTATTATTATTGTTTCATTTTGTGGCCATATTTTAACCCATATTATCTTTAGTCTTGTTTCATTTTTTGCAGGCCATAGACACGAGAAAGGGATAGTTAATATATATATATATATATATATATATCCTTTTCAGCACGAGAAAGGGCTATATTATCTATCCCTTTGTCATATCATAACCCTTATGTCATGTATATCCTTTTCTGTCATGTCACATGTCAAGTCATAGCGAACCTTTGTGGGGATATAACCCACGACACACAGCAGGCAAAATGACTTCTTATCTTCTTTTCCTAGTGCGGGGGTTTTTACAATCACCAGTATTTTACCATTAAACTACCGGCAAATGTAAAAACGATAATTAAAATCAAACGAACTTTTACAAATATATTTTTATTTACTAACAAATATTGCACAACTTTGATATGTACAATACGAAAGCGACAATATCCAACACAATACAAAATAAATACATTAAATAAAATTAAATATAAAATCTATAAGACACATGTAAGGTACCAACACGTAAAACGACATACATAAGTAGCTGCACAATGAACAAAATCCGATTTTACTTATTGAGGCTTTAAATGTTAAAGTGGTCTGTTTTACAAATAATTCTTCTTGTACACAATTACACATTCGGGCTCATCCGCCAGACCCGTGGCTAGAAAGAACCTTTGTAATCACAACCTCAGAATATAGGTCCCGTTTAGGCTGAGGATATAAGATGTTCGTCAATCCGCAATTAATGCGCCTATCTGATACTTCGGGCCGAATGAAAAATGATAACGGCTCCTATCTTTCAAAATGACTTTACTCCGTTGTCCAGACTGCCTCATGAAAGGGTTTAGGACAATTAAGAAAAAACGTACCGAAATTCAGGACGAATTTTGGAATAAATGTGTTTACCGTACGAAAAGACGATCCAAAACTTTGGCATTGGCGGTTCACATTAGGTTTACTGATTTGCAGCCATATCTGGTAAGAAAGGAAAGCATAATAAGTCTTGAAAACAATATAGCTAGAATTAAGATGATAGCATATTTATTTATTTACATCGATATTTGCGTTATAACTATTTAAATAACAAAACCATTCTTGATTTACAAATCGTAGGAAACATCATGTTTCCCACGATTTGTAAATTAAGAATGGTTTTGTTGTAGTCCGGACTATTTTATTTAGTTTAATATCTACCTACGTTGTTAGTTTTAATACATGTATCCCTAGATCTAATTACACAATCACTATTTTCAAGCACCATGCAAGGCGTATAGGTGCATTCACTTATTACTTACATCCATTTATAAAAGTGACTATTAAATTATAATATAGATATTCAATAGCAAATATATTAAGATGTATATAGACTTAAACTATAAATTTGCGCTAAAGTGTTTCTGCAGCAGACGCTACTTTTACCAGTTGAGTTTTGTTGCATAGCGTTTGCGCAAAATTGCGCGTTAAGCGATTGCATTGACGCAGCATCACGATTGCGCGAATCTAACGTATTATCGCAATGACTAATCATACATTATGACGAACTGCATCGCATTTTAGTTGATATTATTATATTCGAATAATGAATAAAATCAAATATCGATAATCGCACATCACTAACGTGTAAATTTCAATTTAAATAAAACCGACATCCGTAACACTGATTGCGCTTATTAAGCCTTACTTATAAACGCATCTTAAATTTAAAAATAAGGTAAGTAATAATCAACAACTAATCAGGGGAAAAACATATACATACATTGCAGCAGTGAACCATTGATCAAACTTAAATCATAGATCAAGACCTTGAGAGCTATTCAGAGAGTAGTTAAGCGCTAGATCAGGATATTTTTATAAGTAAGGCTGTAAATGTGCGCTTGTTGTCATAACATTTACATATGTATTATATCACAACGCATCGCAGCTCATCATAATATTGCTTAAACAAGTTCATTCATCTTCATATTATGTCAACTTTACCACACAATAGATATTATTATATAATTTACAACTACCGATCCTCCCCGGTATCGCACGAGTAGTACAAAACGTTAACAAACTATACACACTAAACCTTCGTCATAAATCACTCTGTCTATTGGTGAAAACCGCATGAAAATCATTTTAGTACTTTTGACTTTATCGCGAATAAACAGACACATGCGGCGGGGAACTTTGTTCTATAATTAGGCCTCTTTAATATTCGTGCGTAAGTATTTTTTTATTTGTAAGTTATCTTATCTGTGTAAAATAACACACAAATTAAAATTATGAGCCTACCTATAAATTAGCTGTACATGATCGATTCTAAACAATTTAAAGTAATAAAATAAATAAAGTGTTAAATAAACAACGCGATAAAATCCGTATATAGTAGTTTAATTTCAACAAAAAAACATCCTCGTTTGAAAATTATTATATTGATGACATTTTCCAGAAATCCGTTATACCTCCTAAATATCATCACAATTGTTTACTACACACTGTACATATAATATATAATACACAACTTATACACAAGTTAAATTAAATCTTCAAAGCTGGACTAAAGTCGCTACGATAAATCGTCTTGTCGCTTTACCAACTAAAATATTCAAGACCTTCATCACTTTGCCTCTGCATGAATTTCGTAAAAGGATAAGCGCCATCTATCGCATAATAGTCACTATACGAATAGCAAAGTACAGTCAGCATACACGTTCAAAGTACAAAAATAGCTAATTGAATAACGAATTAAAATTTTCTTATTATGTTTTAAATTTTTACGAGTTGTCATTAAATGACTATTTATATTATTGCTGTAGAATATTGAGAATGTCTTTTTGATTTTACTGAAGGTAATATGCAGTATCCGTATGTAAAACCAACCTATACCTTAATATTAAAATTATATTTTAAAAAAAATTAAGGTAGGGTTAGCATCGCTTAAGATGCTAATAAGTGATATCAAATCCTTCTTCGGCGATTTACTTTTAGCACTTTTATTATTTACATATTTGCTTTGTATTCGATAGCACAGAATAGTTTGTAATAGGTAGGTATATAATAAGTATATTATAGATATATGCGTTATATGAGGTGCATTTAGATACAGTATGGCGAGCAAAGCTTTATAAATAATAGGTATATATAATGCTAGTTCACGAGAAAATCCTTTATTCAACGACTAGTATCGATACTTAACGGACATACAAGTTGGTAATACAAAATGTAATAATCATATCATCTTCTGGATTTAGATGCGGATGTAAAGGTGATATTGGAGGAGGTCACAGACTGAAGTCAGACACAGTCTCAAACACATTATACAAAACAAAACAAATAAATTTAATATTTCATGATTATCAAATAAAATAAAATTAGCACAATTTTATAACTTAGACAATATACAGCAAAATTTTACTTTAAAATATAGACTATAGGTAAAATATAAGGATCACACTGCGCATTGGGTATATCTTGTAATGATAGTTATTTATGTGGAATAAATAAATTAAATAAAAATAAATAAACAAATATTTAGTTGTTGTATAGAAGGGGAAATCATGGCACCAAGACCCACGTCCTAGACCCGTACCTCCTGGAATCTAAGTACAACAAATCCAGATTTACCCTTTCCATCACGAAAATAAATATCAAGTCCTCGTGATATTAAACCTACTTACGCCCGTGGCTAGTGACAGCGCGCGCGTGTATTAAACGCATCGAGCTGCAGTGGCGTATGCTTTACAAGCACACGCAAGGCTGATGTTATTGGTCCTTGCTCTTGGGCCGGTCGGCGGGCGCTGAGGTGTCGGGTACTAGGGTATCCGCGGCGGGCGGCGCGCGGCGGCCGAGCATGCGCGCGCCGACGTAGCCGAGCAGCGAGCCGGCGGCGGCGGCCAGCGCGCCCGCCTTGGCGCCCACGCACAGCCCCACGGGCCCGCCCACCAGCGCGCCCACGCACGCGCCGCCCACGCTGTACGCGCCCGCGCGCAGCCTGCGCACAACACACGGGCTTACAACGTACCCACAGAATGCACCACAAACAATGACAGTATTGAAAAATATATGCACCATATGTATATAGATGCCGCAAATGCATTCGATTCTGTATCACACATACAATTAATTGAAATTTTAAAATGGGACATAATATTTTAGAATTATATGTCCTTTCTATAGTATAATGGTTGCTGAGAAACTTCCTAGAATAGCTTAAGTTGAGCTTAAGTTAAGGCGGAGTCCGATCAAACAATAAAAGATAGAGGGGTACTGCAAGGCGATTCACTAGACCCAACATTGTTTTATCCATTAAGTACAATACAAGAAACGTACTCTCTAACATAACCTAAAATTGTCTCAAGACACTAAAACATATAAGTCGCACAGTAGCACATATCATGTTATAATTTATTTCAAGAGCACGGGTAGCGTAGTTTGGGAACAGTGAGTGCATTTGGATTTGCGCATGCACTTGTGGTCTATATCTTCTGCGCAGATGGCCAGTCTCCGTCGAGATTGACCGCCGTGACCGAAATTCGATCTGGACTTCACAAAGAAACTTACTTCTCAGCAGAAGAAAGATGTCCTCTAGCGATAGCGACGTTGTCGGCTGCGACGTCAACACTGCCGGCCGCGGCGTGGACTTGGTCGCGTTGTGCCAAGGCTGCGGCTTGCGCGTGCTGCCACACGTCGTGTAGCGCGCGCACCTCAGCCTGCAGCTCGCTCCAGCCACGAAGGAGAGCCTCACGCTCTCGGAGACCCACCTCCTGGTCAACAGACAAATGGATTGATGCTTTATAAGACCCTTTGATTGGAGACAGACATATACATATACTAGTAGCCCGCCCCGCCTTCGCACGAATAGTACAAAACCTTAACAAATGACACACCTAACCTTTCCTCATGAATCACACTGTATATTAGTGAAAACCGCATGAAAATCCGTTCAGTAGTTTTTGAGTTAATCGCGAACAGACAGACAGACGCGGTGGGGAACTTTGTTTTATAATATTTAATGATTAGTGATATTGATATTAACATAGGTACTATCGACTTGACCGACGGTTGACCACTCCTAAGGTTAAAATCGCATAGCAGGCCAACACGCCCCTTTTTTTCTGTTTGATTTTTTTTCACTTTACATTTGTTTACTGATTCTAAGGCGAAGTTAAAGGCGGAGTCACTTAAAGTCAACATGCGTAAGCGAAAATTTTTCTGAAATGTTCAACCGTCGCTCAAGTCATAGTACATTAGCAATAGCAGACCGTTAGACTGCCATGCAGAGTTGGCGAAGGCGCGAATCTCTGACTTTTCGAAGTTATATGGGTATTAAATAGTTAATTATCGCTCGCTTTAACAGTGAAGCAAAACTTAGTGCGTAACCCTGCATGTCTGAAAGTTCTTTATACAGTTCTTCTCGAATGGTCTGATATATTTTATTTAACTTTAGGACAAAACACAGATAGAAAATATTTGTTTGTTGGTAATCGATAAACTAGGCAAGTACTAAAGAAAATCCTAACATATATTATTAATGTGAATTTGATTTTGTTTGTTACATTTGCACGTCTTAACTACTGATGTGATCATCATGCAATTTCGTACACACATTGTCAGGGGGACATAGAGTACCTTTCATCCAGGAAAAAAAATTCTGTTGTTTTTAGAGTTCGGAAACTCTTATACAACAGCTTTGTCCGTCTGACTATTATACGACTTTCAACTCAAGAACCGTAAGAGCTAGAGACTCGCGGTCAATGCCATTCGACTCAGCATAGTCGATATACCCCGAAATGACTATGACCTTTGACCTCAAGGTCACGTGGTATCACGTGACCTTTGCATATTACTTTACTTTTTTCGAACTCTAAGATTTACGCCAATTCGTTGCATTTCTTACTTGTCAATAATTATTTCTCGATTAGAAAGTTACTTAAAGATCCTTACATGATCTTCAATTCGCAGCTGTATCTGTCCCTCGTCTTCCAGTGGTATGGCATCACGCTCAGCGTGCGCCACTACGCCTACTGAGTCCGTGGACATCGCACTGGCAGCCGCTGGCGGTCCCTCCGGCGGTAGACGGTTAATAGACAAAGGAGATGTACCTGTTACCGAACACACCAGTTTAACCTGTCAATTTATGGAATACTAGACATATTTAAAAACGTATTGTGTCAGGACGTCTGTGTGCCACTGCCACTCAAAGGGGAGCGTTGTTGTTCTTGTGGCCTGTTAAAAATGGCAACGTCGCAAATAACTTTCATATTTTGAGCGCCATTTTTATCGAAAATGTTTAAGCCTATTATAAATATACTATACTTGGGGTGAACACTCTTAAAGCACTCGTTTATCTATCAATGTCCAAACGAAGTCTCATAAGAAATCTCAAAATAAGTGGAAACTTCTTTAGGCGCGTTGAGCAGTTTTTGGGTGAACAAAAATCATGTTACTCGCGTCATCGTCACCGAACGCTTTCCATGAGCTATATGTATACTGTGTATATATGTGTACTTTTTGGGTGAACAAAAAGCGTGAAACTCGCGTCATCGTCACCGCATGCTAGTTACTTAGTTTTCACTTCTATCGGCAGTCCCCAAAGACTGCCCCGCATGTTTTTTTATCTAGTAGACTACTTGCTAATTTTTGGGTACGTAGCTAACCATAGACTTAAAACACTTATGGCCACTCCTACAACTAACAAGTAAAAGTTATCCGAAAGATAAATCGCATGCTGTCTCACTCTTGTTAGCAGAAGAAGTTAAAGAAGAGAGATGGCGAGACTTTTATCTTATAGGTAAATGCTATCTGGAGGTGGTAGTACAAGCCCTTACACATATTTGAAATTAATCAGCCATGATGCTTCTCGAAGGAGCGGAGAGTCTATGTTTGTATGTATTTAAAAGTAATTAGTCATGTCAAGATTTTAATGTATTTAAAACATGAAACTCATTGTGGAAAGTCATGGGGTTAGTCTGTCATATTTGTTTATTCAAGATTAAATAAAAACGCATTTAAATAAAGCCTATTTCAATATCTTTGCAACGCCGAGTCCATAGGGCCTGTAGTGCCCGAGCCAATGGTATAAGCCTCCCCTAAAATATTATTTTATGCCTCTGGCTTATTATTAATAACTCTACGAACATTGACGAAAGGAAACATTTGACAATTATCGTTTACTATTTCGTATACAATTATAATTATTTAACGTACCTATATTTTATATTAAAGCCAATATATTTATGTAATCGACGGCCTTGAGACAGCACATTAATTATAAAACAGTATATTTTAACACCGCATATACTTACAAACCATTCATTTTCAAATCATGTGATCAAAAACCTTATTGTCATGTGCAAATCGACTAACTACTTCACAAAAATTGGACGAAGTAATACGTAATGAGAACTTTAGTCTGTTTTTAAAATATTCTTCAAAAATGCTTGTCATATGTTTCACGGGCTAAACATCTAATGCATTGGTCATGAGGCACAATACAACTTGAACCTTCATTAAGCCGGATACGGAAAAATCTAAGAATTCGAAAATATAATAGTGTATATTCTATATAATATTGTTTTATGTTTACGCGAATGTTATACATTGAAATTAAACACTTTATAAAGTGTTTAATTTCAATATATTCTATAATTCAGATCACGTTTTTGGCCAAATTTATCTTCTTACGCTGGGATTTGATAGCCTTCTCTATCTAGCTGTTTATGTTTATATTTTGCTTAAACACAATATACATATGCATACTAATTAATAATTCATTTAATTAATTATCGATCCAATCATTTAATCGATCGCTCAAGGATTCGAATTATTATTATTATTTGAATCATAAATTAATGACACATTGATAACAGAGATCTCCCTCTAAGGTTCGGCAGTGAATATGCGGCTGTACCTCAGTTTACATATTTCTAAGTCAAGTGACAACTATTATCAATTCGCATAATTATCAATATTTTAAAAACATTCGAATAAATCAAATATTTAATCAACAATCGCACAACCCTTAGAGCTTCAGTATCATGCAAACTGCAGACAAACGACATCGACAAGCTATATATTAAGACTGGCGATAATGATGACGAGATGGTATTCAATTAGAAGCACACAACAGCACTTGACGTCACACAATCGATTGGTTAGATTCACGAGTCATGCGTCGAGTTCAGCTCACCGGTCAGACGCACGCGAGTCGGAGGTGACCACACCAATGCTCTACAGCTGCTCTCTATTAAACCTATAATAACACAGCGACACGAATATAACGTGAATGTTCACGGAGTGCCACAAATAGAGAGAGATGGAGAAATCTCACAAAAGCCGCAACTAGGGTTGCCTGATCAAAAAAGCCGGTTCAACCAATTTGGCCAGTAACTTAGGTAAAAAGGTCGGATACTCTTAATTTTTAGTCTTAGTATAACACGACATTTTTGTAAGGGGAGGACAGTGCTTATCCTCTCTCTTCCAGTCTAATATAGGTCAAAGTTCAGACAGACGGACGGTAAACCAACACATGACAAAGATAAAAAACGGTAAACATTTAAAAGTCTAACAAATGCCGAACGCAACCATAAAGCTTGACTGTATCCGGCTTTATCCGGACGCCTGGCAACGCTAGCCACAACCAAGCATTTAGACAATCCATGTCTACTACCACTCTGCTAGTTGTGTATGACTGTGTAAGAAGAACAGTGACACTATTTGCATGGATTTCGCTAGTGTAAGCGATAAGAACCTGACGGTAGATATCATATGAATAGATAATACCAGATTACTTACATCTACAGAGTTAACAAAGGATTTAGACTACAGTCCCACTAGACGAGGGCCAGTTTTAAGACTACCAGTGGTGTCTTAAAGTGAAATCAAGCAAGTAAAAGCGAGCAACAAAAGTCATCACATTGTCCACAGAGGATGTGCATTGGTACTGAATTGTTTCAAACTTAAAAGGAGACCCTCCCTCTTAGACCCAATGCTCTCATCAGTCAATGCTGGCCATGGTTTGTGAGCTTACTATGTAGATAATGTAGACCAATACTTTAAGTAGCCCCAAGGGGAATGTCAGGTCGTGCAAGGTTTATGGGGTAAAAAATATCAGAGTAAGTTTACCGAGATAGTCCACGATGGCTTTAAGCGTGGTGTCTCGAGAGCGTTGCGTGAGCTCGTCGAAACGCGCGCGGTCTTGAGGGCGCACTTGACGTCGTAGCGCATCCATTTCCATTAGCAACGCGCGCAGCTGCGCCGCGACGCGTCGCGCGTTTGTCTGTTCGCTGCGAGCACGAGATAACTCGCCACACTGCTCATACTAGAACAAGTCATAATTAAATGAATCTCACTCAATTGTAACATTCACTCATACGAGAAAAAGAAGTAAATAAATTGATATGTATTCTTAAACATATTGTAAACATTTGTGACACAAAATTTATTTCTAGCGGATGTGTTCTCTTTGCTTAAAGAACAGATTCATTTTGTACATTGGTCTTGTTAATGACTGTTAAAACTATCACACATCTGTGTAACTCTTTGTATAAATTAAGGTTGATCAATGAGTTTCTAATACTCACCAATGTGTGGATTTTCTTCCTAGTAATAGTAATTTAAGATAATTTCTATCTCTAGTATGGTAAACCACAGACAGATTGGTTATTAGAAATGGAAGGTGTGTAGCCCAACACCCAGCCCAAAGGTTTGCAGTAATTATGCCAACTTTTGCCCTTCTATATATTAGAATTATCATTCTATTCTCATTTATATAGCTAGCTGTCTGCATGTTGTTTAACCTATTGTATGTTTATATTTTCTTACACATATATATGTATATATATATGTATAATATGTCCTTTACCCAAAAGTCCATTTGTAGCCAAAAACAATCAATTTAAGCATTGAGGTTAGTAAAATAAGGTTTAAAGTGGTGTAAACAGAGGTACAGCAGGTTAACCAATATATATAAATACAGCTTTATTTATGTGGGTCATATTTCCTTCCACTATAAATCAAAGAGATTTGTTTAAAAAAAAATGAGATTCAATCAATACTAATATGATAAAGCTGAAGTTTAGCCATATAATAAAAATATAATAATATTAGTACAGATTAATCCAATCAAGGGTAATTTCAAACTTTGTATCTAATTATTCTAGGAATCTCTCTTTATTAGGAATCTAATTTAATACTTATATATAAAATATAGGCATATTTAAATATATGCCACATAAAATTCTACTTTGTAGCTTAAATATCAAAACTGCTGAATAAAAACAAATAAATAAAATAAAATAATTAAAGCATTAACTTAAATGTTTCAAAACCTATATAATGTAGGTATTATCTTTGTCGTGAGTTACAAAAACATACACTACGCGCCTAGACGTCGCAAATTACGACAACCACGATGATGGCCAAGTTTTTTTCTAGATTTTATTTTTATATTTGTACCTCTGCGTTAGAATATTCTATAATCCGTCATAGCACGTAACGACGCACTAACGTAATATTACAACAAAACTGCCAATAATGCAATTTTTTTCCCTTCCCAAATATGTTTCAGTTAGACAAAGGGTATAGAAATAGAGCGCGATACGAACTCACCTTGATAATATTAGCTTTATGTTGTCGCAGTAGATCCAAATGGTGAGGAACCGCTACCTCGTTGAACTTTGTTAAAGAAATCTCAACACGTTTCAACGACAATTTGTTATCTTCGTCCATCATGATTTTGTTATTACGAAGTCTTATGTAAATGTAAGTTATTTATGTTATTATCTCATTATTTTGAAATTTACAAAGACATACAGCTGACTAAAGTGTCTGATTTAGATCTGAATACTGACAGCAGAGAGGTCTGACATTGATGACAAAAATTCATTGGCGTTCACACAAACTAACTAAACGTAAACGGATCTGTATTGAAAGCTGTTTTGAAAACCTGTTTTGTATTTGAATCTGCAATTAATTAACATAAAGGTATTTTAAAGAATATTACACACTACTTTACTATTATCCAAAGCACCTTAGTGATATGCTACATACCTATCTTAGTTTGTTAAGTTTACGAGTTACCATAAAGAAAAATAAAACAATTATTGCCAAAATTCACCACAAGCAAAGCAAATAGGTAGCAATCAAGCAAGGCTGTCAGAAACTCAAAAGTTGTCGTTGAATTTATAGATATAAAGCGATTGTAGTGGTGCTTACATGGTGTTTATTATATGCTCAGACTTATTTACATGTTATTTATGTGTTGCAATTAGTTAAATAGAGCACATTATTGTGTTCGAATCGTCTTACTACAATAGCAATGGATGTGGATACAGGTAACGGAATGGATTTTGTGTTACTAACCTCAATGTTAGAAAAATTGTTATTATAAGTAAATTATACGATGCTATAACGTAGCACTAATGTTTGTTCGTTAAAACTATAAATCTACATCGTAACACGAAGTTGTAATTTAGAAATATAAGTACCGCACATTACAGATCCTTGCATCAACATCATTGGTACATTTAAATGCAAATATGCATTGTGGTCGTAAACCATTATATCCGTATGCATGGTAGCCAAAAAATTCTTTAGATAATGACTGACAATACAAATAAACATTATTGCTGTTATTGCATCTATACATCTAGTGCTATCATTCTATGATAAATGTTATTATCTAATAGAGAAAGCATTGAGTAACAGCAAAGTAATATAAATTGCTTTAGTAACTACCTATGCTGTTGGAAAAGTATAAAATATTATGTAAGATCCTGGCCATTGATGCAAATAACAATTTCTTCGAAAATTCATGTTCTGATTGGTTATATAAAGAAATCATTTGTTTTCGAATGCTTATATGCCAAAACTATAGAAACTAAACCTCTAACATTGGACCATACTTATCCACAATGTGTTGAGGTTGCAACTTTGAAGTACTGCTTCACAGACTATCTTTTTCCGTGCTTACAATAAATTTTCTAATAAGTAAATACTCCATGGTGTAAAATGAAATAGATTTATTATGGCTCATGAAAAGTATGATTGATTTCTTATTTTTTATATAGATAATCTCATGTTATATTCTTTGAAACATTGAACGGCTGAAACTAAAGTGCCCAATTTATTAAGGAATACAAAAATAACAAATTGATTTCTATGCAAAACCATTGGCGATGGCCACTAGCTCCGGCTCCTTAGAGCCTGAGGATGGCCAACCCTCTCAAATATTATCTAAAGCAGGGCTAAACCTCTCCAAAACATATTTTGTGCCCTTGGTTTATTGTCAATAACTCTATGGTCATAGGTAAATAGAAATATTTGTTAATTTTCATTTACTATCCAATATAAAAAAAAAAAAAAACAATTATTAAAGTTCTATGAATATAATATATTAATGATCTGGCACTTGTCACTGCCATTAATCACTGGCAATTACTGCCAGTGATGAATGATCTTTTGACTGTATATTAAAGTTTAAACTACTAGTACTCTTTTATAAAATGAATTCAGTATACATTGCTGTTCAATTAATATAACATTCAACTTCATATTCCTTTTATCCTAAAAGACCTTTCTTAAATATATCTCTCAATTTAGTACGCCTCTGGCTTAGGTGGCCTCTAAAGATTTCCATGGCTTTTGCAAATCTTCTTCAGTTTGTAACTTCGTCCTCCCATCTTTTGCATTGTCAATTGCTGCTCTTATTTGATTTATCATTGTTTGGTACGTTTTTGTAAGCATTCAATCTGTAGAAATATGTTATTGTTATTATTATATTATTATTGTGCAAATTTTCTTAATTACACAATTACAGTAATCTAAGTTGATTTGTTATGGTATACAATTTTCATAATGTCTAGGCCATATATTTACAAAGGAATTGGAAGTACTATGCAACTATGCACATTTTGCCTATTCTCTTTACATAAAAATATATTTAAAACTAGCTGACCCGAGCATATTTGTCTGTATCAGATAAGAGAATTTGCCCCATTTTGCAACATTTTTCATTGATGCTCCGCTCCTATTGGTCGTAGCGTGATGTTATACAGCCTATAGTTTTCATTGATAAATGGGCTATCCAACACTAAAAGTATTGAAAAATACGAACCAGTAGTTCCCGAGATTAGCGCATTCAACCAAACAAACAAACTTTTCAGCTTTATAATAGCAGTATAGATTGGACTCAAAATATGTGGCCAAGCTAACTATGTAGATGGGGCCCAATGTATAGCATTGAACTTGACTTAAAGAGATCATACAAAAAAAATAATGCCTTTGTTTATAATATCTAATTAGCAACCTGTTGCATGCATTACACTATTTAAATTGTTGATACATATTTCTCAAAATGAGTTGCAACTTCATTCAATATGCTCGGCCAACTTTGATAGATTTTTTTGTTATACTGCTTATATTTTACATTGTTTTCATTGTGAATCACAATTGACTTTGAAACCGCTCACTTGTCTGTCTACCAAATGCAATAAAATTACTATAACAACACATGTTGAGGGTTAAGTTTCTAACACTGTCTTGTGCGTTATGAATAATTCCTGGGTTGCAAGGTAGTTTACAAACAATGAACACAAATCACCCAGAGTCAAAACAACAATTGGTGAATAAGTACTTTTAATGTGGATGCCTATCTAGGCTATACAGACATGTTTTTTTATATAATAGCACAACCACATCATACATAATAATACAATATTAAATTTCATTGCATAGTATTTTGTCTGATATGTAAAAAATGTTAAAACTACTTAACCCTCAACAGCTATGTATGTTAGGATCAGCAAAATATCTGGTTTATAACATAAGTGCTCAACTTATGGAGGCATGCCATGTTGCACACCAGTTTGAAGAGCACTTGTTTGAAGCGCACCCGCTTAGTGCACAAACATAATATTACATTTATTAAATTCCACTATGCGCTAATAACCCTCACTACATGGTCCATGACATCTGGTGTGCAGTGGAATAGAAAATTAATAAATGTAATATTTAATGTTTGTGCACCAAACTGGTGTACTGTGTGGAATACTCTTGGTGCGCTTTGAACAAGTGCGTTTCAAACTGGTGCACCAAAATGCATGCCTCAACTTATATTATAAACCACATATATTTTATGAAATAGATATTATTATTATTATATTTATTTATTTATATGACATAACATAACATACAACTATTATTACTATTATTAAGTTACCACTTAACAACAATGAAAAAACGTGCATGTTTATGCATAGCCAATAGAAAATTCATATAATATATCCATATACAATGAGAATATGTTGCAAATTTAGATTTATTTCATAAGTATTGTCCATGCTATAGTCTAGTCAACAAGTGCATTTTTGGTAAACTTTTTCAGCAGTCTCGAAAAAATATGAATGATGTGTCATTCGATTCGGAATGGCATGTAGATAATTTTTGAATATATTCAAGTTCTGCTTGCGAAAATTGCAAAAGTTATAAACAATTAACTAAAAGAAGTTTAGTTTTATCTCAAAAACTAAGTAATTAAGATTTTTCAAATCTAAGTGTAAGTGCAAGTAGTCGATCAAACTGGATGCGGGCGAACCACGAACGCGGTCTGCGTTCAGAACAAATTGATCGTGTGGCGTACAGTGCGCGGAACATTATTTGTTTTATAAAAGAAGACTACTCCAGTAGCTGTTAGTTCTTTTTTTAATAAATTTCCCGCATCAGTTATAATGCCTGTGTCGTGGGGATGTTTACAAACATTCAAACAAAGAACACCCAGACGCGGAACAACTTTTTGTGGATCACACAATTTTTCTTCTGTGTAGGATTCGAACCCATATCACTACGCCATCTCTGCAGTATAATAATACCGGTGGTTAAAAAAAAAAAGAAAAGTATATAAATAACACTTATGAATGTCAAAGTTACACTCAATTTTCTTGTGAATTTACATTTACTGCCACGTTCAGCAAAGCAAGGGTGTAGGGCTCATGAGAAGAACGGGCAAGACACTCATGGCCACTCTTCTCGTTCTTCTTTCTTTCGTTCGATCGCTTGAAAATATATGACGGTCTGTGGTGCGGTTTTCTGGTGTAACGTTCGTTGATTCGGACGCACCATGTTCGATCGTCTATTCATACTTTAACAGAAGTCGACGATACGGTTTGTCAAGGTCGCAGGTTCAAGTCCTGTTTCACGAAGAGTAGATTAAGAAGTATGCTTTAGTAACATTTGTTTTGTGGCAGGTGGCAGGCAGTCGCGCTCGCGGTCCCGTAGCGGATCTGTAAGTATTCATTGTTATATATTTTTATTATATAGATTAACAAATTTTACAATATAAATTAATCTAATATAAGGAATTATACTAATGTCAGAATGAGCAGCGATAGCCTAGTGAGCGACAGTACCACGCAAAGGTTTCGAGTTCGATCCCAGGGCCCTCTGACTTTTGGAAGTTATATGCGTATTAATTAGTTAATTATCGCTTTGCTTTAACGGTCAAGAAAAACATCTTGAGGCATGTCTGAGAGTTATAATAATGTTCTCCAAAATATCTGAAATCTGCCAACCTGCACTGGGCCAGCAGGATGACTATGACCTAACCCTTGTCACACTGAGAAGAGGCCGATAATAATTATTTAATACGCACATATCTTCAAACAGTCAGAGTTGGAATAGAACTTGAAATCTCTGGTAGGTAAACGGTCTCCCACAAGCGATCTTGTGTTAATATTATTGTAATATTGTATTATCATCACTTTATCACATAGTTACAACTAGACCAAATGTTTTTTGTTCCAGGCGGGTTCAAAGATGTCTCACGACGGGTCACAGAAGTCGCGACGCAACTCTGGCTCAGCGTCCCGCTCTCGCTCGCGTTCCAAATCGAGCTCCCGATCTCGGAGCAAGTCGCGCTCGCGTTCCCGAAGCAAATCACGATCCCGCAGCAAGTCTGGATCCCGTAGCAAGTCTCGCTCACGTAGCAAGTCTCGCTCACGTAGCAAGTCTCGCTCACGTAGCAAATCTCACTCCCGTAGCAAGTCCCGCTCTCGTAGCAAGTCTCATTCCCGTAGCAAATCTCGATCGCGTAGCAAGTCGCGTTCTCGTAGCAAGTCGCGATCGCGTTCCCGAAGCGGATCGCAGAATCGTTCTCGCTCTCGCTCGCACTCCGGCAGCCGCTCTCGCTCTGGCTCGCCCGCGAAGTCGCGCTCACGTAGCGGCTCACCACGAAAGTCACGTTCACGTAGCGGCTCACCACGAAAGTCACGTTCACGTAGCGGCTCACCACGAAAGTCACGTTCACGCAGCGGCTCACCACGAAAGTCACGTTCACGCAGTCGGTAAGTCGCCTTTTATTAGTTTTCTCCTTAAAACTGAAATGGTCATATTATTTACATTACATTACAATTATTCCCTATAATATGCAGTCTCGCAATATTTTGTAATAACTGTACTTACGCAACATTTAAATATTATATCCATGCAATTAAAATCTTATGTAAATTATGGTACCTAATGTATAGGATTGGTAGTAATTATATAAATGAGCTTTAGAATAATTAGCAACAATGAAAACCGAATTCAATTTTGTGCAGAAGTTGTTGCGTGATACGCATCACGCAACAACTACTGTACAAAATCTTATTAATTGTCTGTCTGTATATTTTTACAAATATACAGACACACAACAATTCTAAAATAATTGTAATAACTGTTCAAAAACCCCTCACATTATTATTTTTTAATATACATATACTATGTACAGAGATAAAACTGTTTCAATTTTATTATATGCATACAGTATTTTATGTATCTACATGTATTAACTTCAAAATCTTAGAACAGATTCTTTTATTTTAGGTCCCGCTCTAAAAGTGGATCGCTGTCTCGCAGTGGATCACCAGCTAAATCTAAATCGAAATCACGATCCAGAAGTAAATCCGCGCCGAGGTCTCGGTCCGGCAGCCGTTCCCCCGCTCGCTCCAGGTCCAAGTCTAAGAGCGCTTCGCCGCGTCGATCCAAGTCTAAATCCAAGTCGCGCTCCAGAAGCAAGTCTCCTCATAGAATGGAGGTAGACGGTGAAGGTAATGAGAAGGAAGGAGTTTCTGCTGAGAGGAGTGGCGCTCGTTCCAAGTCTAAATCTCCGTCTGGTGAGTTCGCCTCACAGACCTTAGATGCTAAGACCACATTACTTATTAGACGTTAATTATACAGAAGCGGCATAAGCCCAGGGTTCAGCACAGAAAACGACGGGTCGCCGCTCAAAGAGCACGTCGTTTGTTATACAGTACTTATGAAGGAGATATTTTATCGTGTCATACTTTCTAGCAGTGACATGGCATCGTACGGAATTCAGACTCAAATCAAAAAACGTAGGAAAATTATAAATAAAAAAATATTAACCACAAAGACTTAGGAGAAAACAATGATCAAACTGTCACCACTAGGAAGCATACTTTCTGGCGGGCGCTACTTATTTATCTATGTAGCACTCGAGTTTTCGACTTTCTTATAAATCAGAAAATATTTTCGAGAAATGTACGTTCAGGTTTTAAAGCGTTTTTAGGTATACACACATATATGTACTCTGAATACATATATGTACTGTTGAATTATTATTGCAAGGAGAGATTTGATCAATTATATATCATAGATGAAGCAGATTCTTTCAAAGCTGTTAATCCTCTTTCTGACAAAATTAATAAATTCAATGAAGAATGAAATCTTTGTGGAAATAGTTTGTCACAAACATCGCAACTTTTTATCGTATATGTACTACATGTACATATATGTACGTCACCACAAAGTCTGTTGTCGTACATTTTTTTGATGTTAGTCAGAATTCCGTACGATGCCATGTCATCGCTAGAAAGTATGACACATTTTATCGCAACAGAATTGAACTGTATAATGCCACACCTTGTCGTATCTTTGCCTCTTCTGTATAATTTAAATCGCGTCTGTGTCTTATTCGTATAATGCCGGCACAGTGCCGTCGTCTTACGCTTTTCTGAAAAATTTTCGCCTTACGCCTTTTCTGCATAATTTACGCCTTACGCCTTTTCTGCATAATTTACGCCTTACGCCTTTTCTGCATAATTTACGCCTTACGCCTTTTCTGTATAATTAACGTCTTAGGTGTCAGTCAGCATCTACAGGCTGATTGGTAAAAGACTGGACATATTGAAGGAGGGTATTCAGTACTCGATTCTGGACCCGAATATCTAAAAAAATAGGTACTTAAAATTTGACTTAGTTATCCAATAAAAACTTAATATGCGGACACTCTTGCGCATATACCAAAGGTAAACAAAACCTCCGCCCGCGCCCCCCGCTATCGTACATCGCACTCTCCCGAATTTGCACCTCCGCCGGTCCTTTTCTTATCAAAGGTCATTAACTTCGGTAGCGGCGCTCGACAGCTGTGTGCGACGTGCACAGTGTCCACATTTTATGGATATTTCATAAAAGTTTTCTTTGCAGGTTACACAGATTTTATTATTATTGTTTTTTATACGTTACCTCTGACCATAAATTATCATGTCCTTAAGTATTTACAATGTTTAACCAGTTAACCTGTATAGCGCAGAAATATAACTGGTCGGAAACGTTGCCAATGTATTGAGTCACGAATTTTCTTTCTGACGGTGTAAGTGCGCTTTAAATGTCTTGTCCCTTTTTTCGGTATGTGAATTATGATCAACTAGATGTGCCCGCGGTTTCACTCGCGTTTATGGTTACTACGCCGCTCCTGTGCGTCGTAGCGTGATATAGCCTATAGCCTTCCTCGATAAATAGGCTATCCAACACTAAAATAATTTTTCAATTCGAACCATTAGTTCCTGAGATTAGCGCGTTCAACCAAACAAACAAACAAACTCTTCAGCTTTATAATATTAGTATAGATTGGAATTAAGAAACAAACTACCGTTTTCTGTGGCTGTTCATAAATAAGATAATATTTGTAAAATTTAATAAATGTAAGAAGCAATCTGCGATTGCTATTTGAAAAAATGAGTGATTTAAAATCGATACGGTGTAGATATTTCTGTTGCCACTGAATATTAAGTACTATAGTCTAATGATAAAAGTGCGATATATTTTTTTTTATTTGATGGTGTGATGCATGGTCTAATTTTTTATGTTTCCTATACTATTAAGCTGATATTCGATCGTGCCTTTGTTTATGCAACGTTAATACAGACCCCATCAACGATTCAAATAACAATGAATAATAATCGAATGTATTTCAATCGTTTAAATATCCCAATAATAATTGTTTTATTTTTTATCGATTACCTTAATTTATTAATAAGTGCGAGACCGCGCCGAAGTTAAGTAATTTTGTAGGCGAAAATATTAATTATTTTAAGTTTTTACAAGGAGTAATTGTAAACACATTCATTGTTATGGTAAATATATATTTTGATTTTATCAACTTAACTGTGACCGCCTGTTTTAGCACATTTAGCTCGGCGCAGTCTTAAACGGCAATATGCTTCTAAATCGCAATGCATGCTTTATAATCCACTTCCTATTTACTACTACGCGTCTAGCGAGATATCTGTTAATGACTATTACTTATTCAAATTTTAGACTGCACTTGTCAAACTCTCCCACTAACCAAGTATATTCGGTTATTGAGTTAGGGTAGCAGATCGCACAAGTAAATATATAATATTGTATTAAGTTTACGCGAATGTTATACATTGAAATTAACCACTTTATACGGATTTTGTCGCGTTGTTTATTTAACATTAAACACTTTTATTACATAATTTTGAAAATTCTAACACTACTAATATTGAACTTAACTATGCTATTTAATTTAAATAAAACTATTTATATTTAAGTTTATACTTTGCCCCGACGTTACGGTTGCTTTACAGCAGCCATGTTCACGGGCAGACTAAGATGGTGTAAGATAGTAGTGTTAGAGTTTTCAAAATTATGTAGGTAATAAAAGTGTTTAAATTAAAATAAACACCGCGACAAAATCCGTATAAAGTGTTAAATTTCAATGTATAACATTCGCGTAAACTTAACGTTAACCAGGGAGGAAACAGGGGACTACTATTGTATGGGAAAACGGCCCTTGTGTTTCCTCTTAAATATATTTTATTTCTAATTTCCAGAGAAACGCGCGTCTCGTTCGAGGTCTCGGTCTGGTTCTCGTCGCTCCAGGTCAAAGTCTAGATCTCGTTCTCGATCCAAATCCCGCTCGCGGTCGAGATCCAAGTCTGTTGAAAAAGGTTTGGCATATTTTTTATTGTTTTCACTTTAAAATATGTCACTTATTTGCGACGCTGGCGTTCTGCCACAAGGCTTAAATGCTCTAAATATTAATAAATCTCTCAAGAACATAATGTTTCTTTAATTTTTTCCTCAACTCATAGTGTTTCATTGTATTTCTTAAACGGTAGTTATATAGAGCTTCAGTCTTTCTTTAAAAAAAGATATTAAATTAAAATGAATTTTCCAGCTAAAAAACGAAGTCGCTCCAGATCCGGTTCTGGATCACGCAAGTCTCGCTCGCGGTCTCGCTCCGGATCGCGATCCAAATCCAGATCGCGGTCACGCTCCAAGTCCAAATCGAGATCGCGCTCACGGTTGCGGTCCAAGTCACGTTCGAGATCCAAATCCCGATCCAAGTCTCGGTCCCGCTCGAGATCTCGGTCCGGTTCCGCCAAGTCTCGATCCAGGTAGGTCTGAGTCGACCGAGTAAAAGTACCCATTATTCTACATATATTATAATAATGTCATATTAACAAACTAACTAATGTGATATTTGATTTCAACAGATCCCGATCTCGGTCCAGCTCCCGTTCCGGATCCGGATCGCCGTCACATCGAAGTGAGTCCTTTTTTTATATTACATATTGTCTATCCCTCGGGAATAGATTTTTTCCTGGATGAATGCTTTCTTATGTCCTTTTCTGTAGCCCTGACAACGTGTATGTAAATTATGATGATCGGACGAGTAGCTAAGGCGCGATTCTATCGCGTTATTTATTTTTAAATACTTGTAATTATACATTTTGAAACTTTTACACTAATACTTTTAAACTTTACTACTATTTAAATGATTAAAAACCATTTAGATTTAGACTTTCTTCGAACGTGTTTCAGCAGCCATGTTCACGGGGAAACTATTATTTAATAAAAGAGTTTAAAATAAACAACGCGATAGAATCCGTGTAAGGTAATTTAATTTTAATGAATAACATTCTCGTTAACGTAAGACATTATAAACCCTCTCCGCCGGACCTCTGAGCAGTTCAGACGCGTTTAACGTTGCCCTTTTAATTATTTATTTTTAATATTTAAAACAATTTTTTAACAATTAAATAAATTAATAATATTCGGAGTTCATCAATACGAGGAGATCAGTGCTATTAGCGAACATCTCTACTAAACACCGGAGTGAATCACCGCAACCTCACGGCAGCCGCTGACACCACCCACTGCTGCTAGCTGCCCGCCCACGTCGGCGTGACCAAGCGCCCCAATAGATTGCGCGCGCGCAAGCTCCAGCATCGCAGTGACAACCCCAGAGGAAGGTAAGTAGCCGCGGTCCTGTTCTAGCGCCCTCTATCCTCGTCGCACGGCCCTCTACACCACCGCACTGTGCTTATCGCCAGGTACTTTTCGCAACTACTGCGCGGATTTATTATAAATTTAAAATGCCGCTGAAGCGTACTCTACCCAGCACGCCGAAGGATGAAATAAAAGCTATAAACCTTAGTCCTCGGTCGATGTCGCAATCTGGGTCTACACCAAACTTGTCGACTATTAACGTAGAACAAGAGAACATCACAACTCGGCAAAAGCGCAAACGCGAGGATAACTCCAGATGTATAAAGGAAATCCGCGAACTAGTGTTTACAACTGCTGCACAAACCGAAGCGAAGCTCGTGGCCCTACAAGCAGCGATGGCTGAAGTTGTCGTCCAAAACATGGAAATAAAAGAAAGCTTAAATTTTATCTCCAAACAATACGATGACATTTTTGTGAAAATGGATTCTCTCGAGTCTGAGCGCAAAGCGGACCGAAGTCTAATCAAACGGCTTGAGGACACAGTCGAAAACTTGGAACGTCAATTGTGTTCAACTAAACTTGAAATTAAAAATATCCCAAGCAAACAAGGTGAAACCTTGACAGATATGTGTGCCATTGTTAGAGACACCGCCGACATCCTTAATTGCCCAATCGAATTAAGTGATATTAAGGAGGTGTACCGCATTAAAAAACGGGATTCCTCATTGCTTGTCGTTGACTTTAACCGTGTATCAACTAAGGTTAACATTATAAAGAAAGCGCGTCAATTTTATGTTAAAAATAAAGTTAGGTTGAACACAAGTCACCTCAAAATAGAGGGCTCACCAGCGCCTGTATATATACATATCAGAGAAACTGACATCGAAAACACGCCGTACCTATTACCTCGCACGCAACTTTGCCAATGAACACGGCTACAAGTACTGCTGGACTTCGTTTGGGCGAGTATTTATACGACAGGACGGTGGTAAAAAACAAGTTATGATAAACTCTGAAGAAGATCTCAACTACCTGAAGTTAGAGAAGTGACTAGTGCTTAGTTTTAACAATTCAAGCATCAAAAGTTTTTGTTTTAAATTTCAATATTTTTTTGTTTTTTCTTATTCTTGCCTACTACACTCACACATACACACACTTATTAAATTAATTATCTCACGCACAACAACAATATATTGTACTCACTCATTATTACATAAATACGAACCCTTACTCACACATCCAACAATCCAATGTTTTGCAAAACATAGTTATATCCTAAGGAAAATATTACCATTAGCGATTAGTAGTTTTAAACGTGACATGTCCATTTCAGGACCTGATTTGTGCTATTTATCTTTTTCTTTTTACAGTGATTGACGTAACCCAAAATATTTCAACAGAACTAGATAGTATAACCGTGGCTTCAGCTCGATCTTGTGACACTGAAACATGTAATATGCTGTGACAGATCTCTGAACATCCTGTCACAAAATATTCGTAGCATATATAAGAATTTGGATTGCCTATTAGTTCAGTTATCTAGATTTACTTTTGAAACTGACGTAATTGTATTGACGGAGTGTTGGTTAAACAAAAATAAACCTATCCCTACTATTGAAAATTATGTTTCTTACAAATCTCGTAAGTGTCTGAATCAGAACGATAGTATTGTTATAAACGCTAGAAATAACTTAACATGTTCTATCGTAGAACCAGAACACACAGGTGCCAACTTTTTATTGCTTAAAGTGGACCCAGACATATACATCTTGGCTGTGTATAGATCACCATCGATTTCATGTACCGACAGTTTCCTTAACTCCTTAGAAAATATAATCCGGCCTCTAAACAATATCAAGCAGGTTATATTAGTTGGAGATATCAATATAGACATCAAAGTTGACAACTGCGACAGGAATAGCTCATCCTATTTAGATTTGCTGGCGGAGTTGGGTATGCTACCAGGTCATACTTATCCCACCAGACTCACTAATTGTTTAGACCACGTGATGTTAAAAACCTCACTTCCTGCTTCCGTGTATGTGATTGACACGACAATCACCGACCATGCTTCGATATTACTTAACTTAAGTCTTACATCAGAAAAAGCAAAGCAAACAAGAAGCTTTAAAAGAGTTGATTTTGAAGGATGTCTACAAAGCCTGGAACACGAAGATTTCTCTTTTATAACCTCAAACTCAGACGCAAATGAAGCCACGGCATCTTTTGTTGATATATTATCGTCAACGGTTAGTCGATATTCAAAAACTCTCCTCATTCCAAACAGAAAAAGACTACTGCGGCCTTGGTTGACTACTGGACTATTGCGTTGTATTCGTCACAGGGACATGATTCACAGAAAGCTGAAAAAAGATCCTAATAACAATATTCTCAGTGTAACCAATAAACGTTACCGAAACTTCTGTAACTCTTTACTGAAAAAACCAAAAGAAACTACGATAAATCGCAATTACAAGATGCTAAGACAAACAAAGAGTCATGGAAGGTAATAAAATCTGTCATCAATACCACAAGCACTAAATCGACAGCAAAAGATTTGATACGCTGTGGCGAAGAGGGTATTCAAGACTTAGAGCTTATAAACAAGTATTTCTCAAATATTGGCAAACAATTAGCTGACACGAAAGCAACGTTACTGGAAAGTTCATCGACACCACTAGCCTCCAACATCCCTCCTGTCCCAAATTCTATTGTCTTGCTGCCGCCAGACGAAGTAGAGATAGACATACTCATTATGAACCTTCGTAATAATTGCGCTACTGGTTGGGACTATATACCGGTCAAATTACTTAAGATGTCCAGACATATTATTGTCCCTCTTATTACAAAACTGTTTGGACTATGCATCACGCAGGGCGTCTTTCCGAAAGTATTTAAGAGGTCGCTCATCACCCCAGTTCACAAGTGTGGTTCTTCAGACGAAGTGTCAAACTATAGACCGATCTCTGTTCTTACGTCTCTATCTAAATTACTGGAAAAGGTACTTAACAACCGACTTACAAATTTTTTAGAACGTAATCATATTCTGTCAGACGCACAATTTGGTTTCAGAGCCAACAAGAGTACTAATGATGCGATTAGTCTTTTGACAGGCCATGTAACAAAACAGATAGACGCTAAACAAAAATGCGTGGGTATTTTTCTCGACTTGGCCAAAGCGTTTGTCACCGTCTCGATTCCAGCACTTGTGAACAAATTAGAACGTGTCGGTATCCGCGGTAATGCCCAGATGATATTTTCAGATTTCCTATCAGATCGGACACAACAGATTAGGATTGGAGAGCTTACAAGCTCTTGTGCGCCGGTAATCTGTGGCGTCCCACAAGGAAGTATCCTTTCTTCTAGTCTCTTCTTAGTGTATATCAATGACTTATGTCAACAAGTACTACATAATGGAAAAATTTTCACCTACGCCGATGATACTGCTCTAATCTTCCATGGAGAGACTTGGCAAGTGGCACAAAACAACGCAAACTCAGGGCTTAAAAAAATCTGCTTCTGGCTTGATAAAAATCTTCTAACCCTAAACATGAATAAAACCAAATATCTTCAATTTACTATAGCTGGATCTAAGCCGAATGATATCGACCTGAGGTTTCATTCATGCGTCTATTGTCGTGCATCTAATTGCTCCTGTACTGTTGTTACTAAAACTTCAGCTATAAAATATTTAGGCGTTATATTAGATGATAAACTCAGCTGGAGTCCACATATAAAAGAAACTATCTCTCGGGCTAGGAAACTAGTTTGGGTTTTTAAAAAACTAAGACACGTTGCCGACTTTGCGCTCTTAAAAACATATATTTTGCGTTAGCACAGTCGATCATCAGCTACTGTATTGAAGTTTGGGGTGGTGCCTGTAAGACCTTTCTAATACATCTTGAAAGGACTCAGAGGTCACTATTAAAAGTTATGACCTTTAGCCCGTATAGACACTCTACAAAATTACTCTACGCAAAATGTCAAGTGCTAACAATTAGGCAGTTATATATTCTCCAGCTGGTAACCAAGCAGCATAAAGCCACTCCATACGTTGCAGAAGAATACAACAAAAAGCGCGTCATACCCAACGTCTGCACCCCGGTTCGATGTCGTACAACTTTCGCTAGGCGTCAACTAGGTTTCAGAGCTCCTTATATATACAATAAAATAAATAAAATAAAAAACATTCATCCATTGAGTTTCCATAAATCCAAAACTATTATCAAACACTAGTTATCAGAACTAGACTATGACCAAACTGAGAAGTTATTACTAATAACAGAATAATAGCTTGTTGTAGTAATAATTATGTTTCGCAATAATTAATTATTCACATTACATACCCACAAACACACACATACATACACACACACTCACTCACTCACTCACACACACACACACACACACACAAACACGCACAAAAACACACAAACATACCCATACACAAACACAGACACACTGACGCACACACACAATTCAATCTTTAAACATATGAATTGCTTTTGTAATCATAAAATCTTTTGTGTAAATTATATGGGAGAAGACACTGACTTCCTGTAACACAGGTTTCGTACCTAGCACAGGAATCAGGACTTCAAAAGAAATGTGTAAACCATTTTATGTTAATAAATAAATAAATTTTATTATTATTAAAATTTTATTATTATTATAAACAAACTCTCATACGCATCATTTATTAGATAAGATTAATTTCTAAATTTGAACACAGATATCCCGATGAATTTAAACACAATGAGCCAAGTTGACAAGTAAAGTGAACAATAATATAATAACAATAATATTCTATCACATACACACAACACCATCTAGCCCAAACTAAGCAGAGCTTGTACTATGGGTACTAGACAATGGATAAACATATATTCATATATAGTTTTTTTTTAAATACATACGTATTATACATAGAAACACCCAGACCAAGACAAACATCCATGTTCATGCACACAAATGTTTGACTTGTGCGGGAATCGAATCCGCGAACCCTACACTAACCATTACGCCATCGAGGCCGACAAACAGTAGTTTCATCTACCATAATTTTTTTTATCTGAAACTTCAGGTGAACGAAATATTAAGAATAAGTTGGATATCTTTCTTTCAAAGAAATATTACACTCAGCCATATATAGCCCGCGCCCAGCAGTAGAACAGTTTCATATACCGTCCTGATAATATTTATTTGTATTACAGCCAAAAAGAAGCGCACAATCCGCCTAGAATCGGACGACGAAGGCGGCGAAAAAGAACGCCCTTCCACCCCCACCGATGGCGAAAAGGCCGAAGCACCCACGGAGCCCGAGAAAGCACCAGTCGCTGACGCAGACTCCTCAGACGACGAGCTAGCACCAGACTTGAAGGGCTCGGAAATGTCTGCCGGCATGTCTGACTTTGAAATCATGTTGGCTCGTAAGAGGGAAGAACGTAGAGGCAGGCGGCGGCGTCGTGACATCGATATTATAAACGACAATGATGATCTTATTGCTCATCTGCTGCAGCAGATGCGACAAGCTGCTGAGGAGGATCGGGATCTTAATAAGAGAAACCAGCCTGCGGTTAAGAAGGTAACTGTCTTGAATGGCTTACAAGATTGGGGAAGGGCTTGGTGGCATACTTTTGTACTGTAGAGGTCTTTTAATCCTTTGGACTGCTACGCAGAGGTATCGAGTTCGATCTCAGGGCGCACATCTTTGACTTTTCGTGTTATATTATGTGCGTATTAAATAGTAAATTACCGCTCAATTTAACGGTGAGGGAAAACATCGTGAGGAAGCCTGCATGTCTAAGCGTTCTGCATAATGTTCTCTAAGATATGTGTCCGCCAACTCGCAGTGGGCCAGCGTGGTCGACTATGGCCTAACTCTTCTCACTTTGAGAAGAGGCCCGTGCCCAGCAGTGGGACAGTTTAATACAGGGCTGATATTATTTTTAATTATTATTATATATACGACGCTCCACAATAAAGCGAGCGATACTTGACTATTTAATAGTTAACTATCGCTTGTTTTAATGGTGAAGGAAAACATTGTGAGAAGACCCACGTGCCTTTGAATTTATCTCGATCCTTCTGCGTAGCAAGCCAGCATTCAATTATTAGGCAACCGCTGCTTAAATACTTCTTCTCCCTAGCCTTTATTATTCCCAAGTCACTTGGGGTCGGCTTTTCTAGTCTAACCGGATTTGACTGGATATCAGTTTTTACACGGAGCGGCTGCCACCTGACCTCCGCAATCCGAAGGCTAACGATACCCTAAGGCTAGACCAGTGTCAAGATATTATAGGGCACTGACTGCCCAATAACGACTGCCATAGATGTTCATGGCAGCCGGGAACGACGGCTTAACGTGCTCTCCGAGGCACGGAGCAGGCGATAATTGTCAATCATCAACTTCCGAAAGTCAGAGGTGCGCGACGTGGGTTCGAATGCGAGACCCTCTGCATTGCAGTCTGTTGGTTTCCCCACTGAGCTATCGCTGCCTATTAGGCAACCGCTGCTAAAATACTACCTGCGATAAAAATATTACAATCTAGATTTTGCTCGTGGCTCGGCTCGCGTTAATGCAGTTTGTCTATAAATTTATATCCCTCGATATCATTTTTTTTCTCTGGATAAAAGGTATGTGAAATTTCATAATGATCGGTCGAGAACTTAAAGCGTGAAACATACCTACTAACAAAAACCTTACATTTTGGATTTATAATATTCGTTACGATATATAATGTAATGTATACAGAATGATTTTGAAATCGTGTAATTCCTTTTAAACACGCATTCTACTGGTAGAATAACCCTGACCATATTTTATTTATTTGAATTATTTTTATTTTCAACAATTTATGTACCATTTTTTTCATGAAATGGTGTCAGATAGTCATATGTTAACCATCCGAGGCAATTTAAATTTTTTACTAATTAAAATAAAATAACATCAATAATTAATGTCGTAAATAATAACGGGCGGCCCTTTTTATTGCCCCTTATTATTTACGACATCATCAATCATTTTAAAATTAGTAATATATTAAGATTGTGTCGGGTGGTTAACATATTATGACTATCTGAAATCATTTCAGAAAAATATCGGTACATAATTTTTTCCAAAAATATAATTCTAATTAAAAAAATATATGATCAGGGTTATTCTATATCACCAGTAGAATGCGTGGTTAAAAGGAATTACACGATTTCAAAATCACCTGTATAATGTAGTCCTTAAATAAATTCCTGACAGTGATAAATAATGATTGGTTTTTCAGGTATCGATGCTGAAGGCAGCCATGTCGCAGCTAATCAAGAAGGACTTACAGCTCGCGTTCTTGGAACACAACGTGCTGAACGTGCTGTGCGACTGGCTAGCACCCATGCCTAACAGAGCACTGCCTTGTCTACTCATCCGAGAGAGCATACTCAAACTGCTAATGGACGTAAGTACATGCACCGGTATAGATATTTATTAACCTCTGAGTCTTCTTCGAAAAGGTCTAATGAAAACACTATGTGGGTGTGTGTCTGTCTGTTAGTGATAGTTTGTTACTGACAGGCATAGCTCCGGAACCACGGAACCGATTGACTTGTAACTTGTTGTGCAGACACCTTGGGGTCATCCCTCGTTCGAGTTTGAATATTGGCCCTGTGGGTCAAAAGACCCCCGAGATATAGGGGTCACAAGATCATAAGGTCAGGGGATATTCACCAACAGAGTGATTTGGAAGTGTTGTAGTTTGACAAGGGAGAGGCTTTTGCCCAGCAGTGGGACATTATAAAAAGCTGATGAAAAAAAGGTCACATGAATACTAATAGGTTGAATCCTGGGTTTTTACGTTTTTACACCAATCTCGTTACAATTCGATTTTGCCCGCGGCTCCACTCGAATAGAAGTAGGTTAGGTTAGGTCATATTATTAATATTCCGGGTGAGTCAGACATAACCTCTCCCCTTTTACCCCTTAGAACTTCTTTAATTGTGGGCTCAGTCCCTACTTGGAACAAAAAATGTGTGATTTACAAATAAGTGTTCCAAGTCTGGGTGGTCTCTGTGTCCTTTGTTTGAATTTCTGTAAAGTCCCCCGACACAGGAATTATTTCTAATTTAGTATTTGTCTTATTTAAAATTAAAAAATAACAAAACACAACATTAACAATACAATTATCTACCTAAAACTTCGGGCCCGACGAAAAATATTTAGAATGAGGTTTCTTCGGAATCGTTTCTGACACTATGACATTCATCCATCGTTTGGAGTACTTCATAAAAGTATGTAGATTAAGAACAATTAAGGGGTAACATACCAAACAAAATTTGGGACATATTTTTAAATAATGTGTTTCGATATGAGTCAACATTCGGTATTTACTTTTTATGAGAGCCTTCAAGAAACCGGAGGCCAATACATCTCTGTCGATTTCTCTGTAAACCTAAGATTGTGTTTCAGTTCCCGTCGATCGACAAATCTCTTCTGAAGCAGTCTGGTATCGGCAAAGCGGTGATGTATCTGTACAAGCATCCGAAAGAGACCAAGGCGAACCGCGAGCGAGCCGGCCGGCTCATCTCAGAGTGGGCGCGACCGATATTCAACCTATCTACAGATTTTAAAGGTATTGAGTCACTGGAATTCATTAGTAGGTAATCATAGTATCAGCCCTGTATATAAACCGTCCCACTGCTGGGCATGGGCCTCTTCTCAGTGTGAGAAGGATATTACCATAATCTACAACGCTCGGTTTGGCAGACTTTAAATACCTATCTTTGAGAATGTTATGGAGAATGTCAGATATGCAGGATTCCCCATGTTTTTCTTCAACGTTAAAGCTAGAGATAATTAACTATTAAATATATACACAACTTCGAAAATTGAGAGATTCGCGTTATAGGCTCACTCAGTGGCGTAGCGTAGTGGGGGCGGCAAGGGTTATGAAAAATTCAAATTATTAAGTCATCGCAATCAAACCGAACCAATATTTTTGTATTCGCAAGAGGATAAAAACTTATTGATTATTTACCATTCACCTAGAATCATAAAATGCCAAAAAGTAACATACACTGACAGGCTCATAAACTGCATCAATATTCAAGACGCCTTTGAAATAAACATTTTAACCAAGTATTCAAACTTTTTAAACAAATTTAAATTGAAACCTATAGTTTGGCTCGTTAACTTCATAACAGCGTAGTAGTACCTATCATATCCTTAAGTGTATGTTTGTATATTGGAAAGGACCATTCAAATTTTTGAACGAAATCGATAAATGCAACAAAACTTGGTATCGGTTGGATTATTGAATATTGGTTTTTACAATGAAAAAGAAAGTTGAAGCACAGGTTTTTTTTTATCTTTTAATAAGGTGTATTGCCTCCACGTGCCCTTATTACAGATTCTAATCGGTTCCGCATAGATCTGATTAGGGTTATTAAACGGTCTTGCGGAATATTCTTCCATTCTTGTGAAATCGCTGTACTTAGTGCTGCCACTGTTGTGGGCACAGGATTTCTCGCATATACCTACAGTTTTTTTTAAACTGTCCCAAACATGCTCAATGGGATTAAGATCCGGGCTGCGTGCTGGCTAATTCATGGTATGCATCCCGACCTCATCGCAATATTGTCGAACTTGTGCAGCGACGTGAGGTCGGGTATTATCTTGCATTAAAGAAAAAAAAACACCTATTAATCCCATGTAAGGTACCACGTGAGCTTCTAATACCTGTGTTAGATAGCGTTGTGCCGTCAAGCCACCTTTTCTACCGTTTTGACAAACCATATCGATGAAAACAAGTTCCGTTCGCCCGATTATCGAAATGCCACCCCACACCATACACAAACCGCCTCCAAAAGGAACACGCTCCTCAATGCAACTTTGTCCAACTTTCTCCCCACGTCGACGATAGACTCTTCTGTCATGTCATCAACATGTCCTACACTCATCGGTGAACCACTTCATTCAGGCCTGTTTTGATGTTTACTGACGTGAGGAAACGATTTCGTAGGGAAGTTGAAACAATAAATCGGTCGTCACGACGGGTATTTGCTCGAGTTCTGCCGGTACCGGGTGCCCTTTTGTAAGAACCTGTCTTTACAAACTTTCGGTAAACTCTAGAAACCGTAGACTGGTATAAATTTAAATTTTTAGCAGTCGTTCGTTGATCCAAGTCTTCGCGCACCAATGACCAAACAATTTGAGCGGCTTGGTCGGACGAAGTATCCATATTTATGGTTACGAATCTTTTGTTGAGTTTAAAAGACTAGTAATCAATACTATTGGTTACAATAAATTAAATCGCAAATGAAAAATACAAACAAAAATAATTAATTTCAAACTTTACTCTAATAACACACGAATTTGAGACTATGCATATATTTTATTTTCCCGCCTACAATTTTATCTTTTACTGCAGTTCTATTTTTAAATTCTGTTTTTTTTTTGTGCTCAATGGACAGTCTCGACATTTTCATTTACCGAGTTTAATCTAAAAAGATTGCATACTTATCAAAAATATTAATTCGAAAGTAATCCTGAACTTTATGAGTCCGTCAGTGTACCTTACAGTAAAAGTAACGGGATAAAGCCGATCACCGTAAATTTACTTCACAAAACAAGTTTGTTTATGCCCAAGTCCGACCTGCAATCGCCCAGTTTTATATTACTAGAAGCATTTTGTATATGGTCTTTAACGTTATGGTATTCAACAGCAATGACCCGCGAGGAGCGCCAGGCGCGGGACGAGGCGATGGCGGGGCAGCGGCGCCGCGACGAGCCCGGGCCCAGCAAGCGCGCGCGCACCGACAACGAACCGCAGCACCCCGACAAGTTAGTACTGACACACTGCGCCACGGACCCACTACATACATAGACAACAATCCCAAAAACACTAGCCGATCCGAAAATCGAACCTAATACCTCATGCACAACAATCGCCAACACATTCAAACTACATATATGTCTCTTCTGCACAGGGTGGCCCGACCAGGCGAGAAAGGATGGGTGGCTCGCGCGCGCGTGCCTCTGCCTTCCAACAAAGACTACGTATACCGGCCCAAGTCTACCTGCGAGGTAGACATGTCACGAACCAGCAAGAAGAAGATGACTCGATACGAGAAGCAGATGAAACGGTTCATGGACCAGAAACGCATGAAAAGTGGCTCCCGTCGAGCCGTAGAAATCTCCATCGAGGGCCGCAAGATGGCACTGTAGTGCTCCGCAATACGACGCGACTTATTGTGATTTCGTCTTAAGTCATAGGTTAAGTTATTGAACTGAATAAATTATGTGGCGACGACCATCTTGCTTTTTATTCCATGGTGTTATATTAAGTGAGTCAGTGAACGTAAATAAAATATGGAAGGTGATACTTAAATAACCAACGCGAGAAAATATTCAAAGATGCAGCCACGTCCATCATCAGGCCTGGCTAGTGAGGTAACCAAATGAAATGCTAGGTTTTAAAGAGTTATCGTTTAGAGGAAATATTAAGTCATATTTCTTGTGTCGCGGGGATTTTCAAACAAATTTTTGACAATTTTTTGTCCTGTGTGAGGATTATGTTTGACGACAATGAAAAACAGAAGAAGAAAGATGTTTGGCCACCTTATAAGTAGATATCGGCAATTCGGATGCATATTTACCTAAAGTTCAGGTGTTGGCTATTATGGAAAGCGCTTTTTTATCGACATTTACTACTATATTTAATTTCTTTTCTATGCATTTTCTGTACGTGCAAAATAAATATTTTGTAAGATATTCTTAATAAATAAGTAATACTGAGTTCTATAAAATATTTACTTTTATTTATGTTTTTCTTTACCACACCACCTTTTCCTTCACACCCTACATATACATATTTCTCAGAAGCCGCTTCCTTAATATGTTAGCCGTAAATTAACTTTAGGTAAATAAGCATCCGATTAACCGATCTCTACTTATAAGACATGATGACCTCATAAAATTAACGAAACAAGCTGTGACGTAATCGCTGTTTAATATTTAAACGTTGCTGTCCGAGGGAGATAGCGAGATATCCCCAACCTCACTTTTTCTTACATCGAAATTTAAAATATTAATTACTCCCATATTGTACAACCATTTTTGATACTGTTAGAAGAAAAAGATTTCTATTGATTAATATTTGCTCTTATGTATAAAATAATTAACTGAGCCGCGCAACTTCGCCTACTTCACATAAGAGAATTTGTCCTATTATTGCAACATTTTTCATTGATGCTCCGTTCCTATTGGTCGTAGCGTGGTGTTAGATAGCCTTCCTAGATAAATGGGCTATCCAACACTAAAATAATTTTTCAATTCGAACAAGTAGTTCCTGAGATTAGCGCGTTCAAGGAAACAAACAAACACTCTTCAGCTTTATAATATTAGTATAGATAGAGTAGAAAATGAAACGTAGCCTACTATCCTATAAAATATACTTCTTGGAAGATATAGAGGCGCAATAGTATAAGTAGGTATGTACGTAAGGTCAGTGGGGAGACCAACAGACTGCAATGCAGAGGGTCTCGGGTTCGAACCCACGTCGCGCACCTCTGACTTTCGGAAGATAAATAACTTTTTGAAATTATGTGCGTATTGATTGACAATTATCGCCTGCTCCGTGCCTTGGAGAGCACGTTAAGCCGTCTCTGCTGCCATGAACAACTATGGCAGTGGTTATTGGGAAGTCAGTGCCCTAAAATATCCTGACGCTGGTCTAGTCTTCGGGTTGCGGAGGTCAGGTGGCAGCCGCTCCGTGTTAAAACTGATATCCAGTCGAATACGGTTAGACCAGAAAAGCTGACCCCAAGTGACTTGGGAGTAATAAAGGCTAGGAAGAAGAAAAAGTACGTAATAATTCATTTTGACCGAGTAAAAACCTTTTAGGTACCAGGTCACTAGTGCTTGTTGTCAGATAACAAGTTAGGTAGATAGTTGGCCTTCTTTAAGTACTTTTACTGCGCCATGCTTCAAATTCATATTGTACGAAGGGCAAAATTCAACATGTTTTATAAACCACATGCCTATTACATAATACGATACTGGCTCGAGAAAGAAAGAGAATTGATGCATTCGAGATGTGATGCTAGAGGCGTATGCTGCGGATACCGTGGACTGCCAAACGCACCAATGCATCGATTCTTGCGCAGTTTGGAATAAAAATCCACCTATCCCCAATTAGTCAGCAGCGCATTTTGACATACTTCGGCCACATAGTACGGAGGGGAGATGAGAACCTCGAAAAGCTGATCGTAGTTGAGAACACGGAGGGCAAGAGAGTTCGAAGACGGTCCCCAACCAGATGGACCGATCAAGTAAAGCACTAATCTTCAACCAAACTCGGCTCGGTGGTCAAAAGTTGCGTTCGATCCAAGTGTGGATTATCCAACGATGATCACGATCCTCAGACATGAGGAACCGACCATAGAGAGAGATTACATATTTTCTTAAATATTGATATTTAATCCTAACTAATAATAGATATAAATATGAACGTGAGTTTGTTTGTAATGCTTTCACGCCTTAACTACTCCACCGATCATCATGAAATTTTATATAGGTACCTGCATATTTTTACGGCAAACAACAACAGAAACAGCGCGGTGGCACCGCGCGGCATTCGTTCATAGAAAGTTTAAACTCTATTAACTAGGACACAACGTTCAAATTCTTCCGAACAACGAAATTACGCGGCCTCCGTTCGGCGGCCGCGCGCCAGTGGGGACCGAGCGCGCGGCCACCACGCGGCCGCCGCGCGGCCTCTGCTTCCCATATAAACGGGGCCCTTCGTAGATTACAATACTATGGGCCCTTACAGTAGGTACCTACAATTAGATTTGTAATCAGTACTGTCCGTACTGGGATTTTAAGTCCTCCTATTTATTAGATATTGTAGGTGGGCCTACGAGAGGATACCTACAAAAACTCACAGGTTCTCTCACTCCTAGTGTTAGCACTTTGCCTGAATTTAATAACAAAGTTTAAATTTAGTAACTTTAGTTAACTCATTGCCAATGGACTTTGTTGTTCATAGTTAGTGTTATCATGACTTTTGACTTGAGCCCATAGAGTAGTATAAGTAATTAAGTATAACGTCAGTTCACTTTTACGACTACATAGGTACTTCAAACAAATGTGACATATTTTGTCGAGTGACACTATGTGTGAGCCATTAGTTTGTGTTACATTTCATATTCTTATCTTAACGATTTACATCCTCACAACTTAGTTATTGTATTTAACTATTTATATATTTTGTAAGGTTACACATTAGATATCACATCATCATTTTATTAGTTAAGTCCAGGACCAATTGCAAGGATAAAAATTTCCCCAAGAAATATCGAATCGGCTATCACCACCTCTTTCGTAAGCCATTGTAAAATCAGAACGATAATTATATAAAGCTTAACGATAAATGCAAACATTTTTGGCCAAAAGTTTGCTGTGATAAAACTGATGCAGCGGATTACAGACATATTAAACAATATCACATATTAAAACAATTTCCATAAAATTATTACAATATTATGGCAATAAGTTAGTTATTCATTGTTTAATAATAGTGATTGTTTTGTAGAATAACAATAAATAAATAAAGAATTTTTTTTGCGGAATAGATTGTTTAATTTGTGATCTTAGCCGATCTTTATACTCTATGTAAAAAAATAACATCAGAAAAAACACAATATGGCGGATAAAGTGACAAGTAGACCATGTTGGTGAATGATGTTGTAATAAATTCTGTTTTACAGTGAGATTTAAGTTTGTTATTAGTCAAATTGTAGTTAGTATAATATATAGTTGAATTAATGTAAGGTAAAATAGAGTTTTGGTTTGTGAAGTCGATATTGCGCGTGTACGTGTCACCGGTGGTGGTGGTGCTGCTAGTTGTTGTCGACAAAGCTGGCGTTGTCCGTTGAAGAGAGGAGGTGGTCACTGTGAGCGCGGGTGTAGAGCGGTAAGATGTCGTTCCCGCCTCGGCCGCCGCTCGTGCCGTATGGGATCGCGCCGGGTGTGGTCACTATGCCGATGCCTACACACGTAAGTCCCGCTGGCTCTAACCTCACTGTCAAGCTTTTATAGACGCTGCTTATCTGTCTGACGAGTTATCTTGAACTTCTACACAAGTTTCTTTTCAGTGTTTCTCAAATACCTTTTCACCTAGTGACTACAGCTGATAAGTAAACTGCCAAGACGTAACTGATATGTTTATCTCATTACAACTATGCACTGGCTATAATATCAGACCAAACTCACGTTATAAACAATCTAGTTTTCAGTACCATAGCTGATACTTCTATATTATGCATTTGAACAGTAGATAACATAAACATTATATAATTTCTTTATACATATTACCTTTGATATTGTTAGTTTCCTACATTTCATATGTGAAAAGAATTAAATATTTTTTACACATAAGATGATATGATTGTTAATAGGATTAAGACACTAGAAAATGTTTACATTATCCCATTTACAGCGAATTATCATTATAACGATCACAAAAATGTATTTACAATACCCTCAATTTAAAATATGAATGACCAGCATATTTTTGCTTATTAATAGTCACAGTGATCATTTAGCTGTTTTTCGGCACGTGTTTCATTATCTTATGATACTAATTTTAAATTTTACTTGCATTTTAATTTGTCTAAGGGGAATTACTTTCTTTATGTCTGCAACACGGTAAGTTTTCACAAAGTTTCTTTGTATTGAAATTCATTTTATATTTGTTTTTTATAAATTTGTAACCAGTCTAACAAAACATAAAGTACAGCTTAACTTTTTATGTCCTATTTCTAAAAAATAAGTGATATATGTTATGATTATTATAAGGATCAGTACTAATTTGGGAATGCATTTTTATTTTCATATCAATGCATACTAATTCATTGTCTATCAAAGAAATCATTGAAAAATTGGAAAAATTAACTTAAACTTTTCGAAATGCTGAATGGAATTTTCCTGGATATGGCTCTTTGGAAGAAATGTACAGCATTGACGAGGCCATGGTACTGTACTATGGAGAATACAGCAGAAAAAATATGTACTCATTGATCAGCCTGCAACTATAGAAACCTACAATTAAAACATGGGAGGAGTTGATAGATCCACCAAAACATTGGTATTTATCATATATCTATTCCCAGCAAGAAATTGTATTTCTCATTGCTACTCACAATGCATAGTAACTTGAGACTATGATCATCTTACATTCCGAAGAACTATTGCCAGAGGTATTTTGGAAACATATAAAAGAAATGAGCAGCGTGGACCTTGTCCCACTCCCAGAAACTATAAGAAAACCTCTCGCTATGACAGAATTGATATAATATTGATAAAATAGGGGGCAATGTATAAATTGCTACTTGTATTACCGTTAACCTACCTGCTTATTACTACTGATCGTTAAAACGATCCTCATTTTCCGAGCTTTCCAGAAAACCCAGATTATTTTTGTTATTTTTGTGTTTACTATATGCACCAACATGTGGTATCTTCCTAATTTTTTGACAGACAAGAAGTAGTTTCAGTAACAACTGAGTTAATGATGTGGCATTAGACATTCTTACCCCAAAAAATTCGGCTGCGAGCCCGTACGCCACTTGACTTTCGCCCCTTTCATAGAAAGACTATTTTTGGGTGGATTTTAAGAAGAAACCTAACAAATACCTTCTAGGCGGCGAATGGGCTCGTAACTATAAATTATATAATGTAATATAATGCTACAGGCATTAACATTACACTGAGGTAGGTTTCTATACATTTGCATGCACTAGTTCATTGGGTTTTAATTTACTAACATGTACCAAACATGTGTTGTGCGTGTATAATGATTCATTTAACAATGAAATCTGTAATTATTTCAGTTACTATACTATGCACTTCCTTCATGAGTATTCTTTATAGAGAATAAATAGATAACAATGTTATTACAGAAAGAGAGAGAGACACGCAAAAATGTAATAATAATCCAATAATAATAAAGCCTTTATTTCCCAAACATTTTACACTTGTGTCTGAATATTTTAAAGTATAATCTAAAAATAAATCTGAAAGTATAATATATAAAAGTAAAATCTCTTATATTACAAAATGTCTCTTGTTTCGGCGTACCTTATGGCAAAAGCTTTCTCCAACTCTTTCCACTGGTTTCTGCCTGCCACCACTCTTATTCAAAGGGGTCCAAAGGTCATTTTCAAGACATCTTCCCATCTTATTACTTTGCTAACTCAGCTTCTAGCACCATCCCTTAGGTATTAATTGAAACCCAATACAAGTACAATAATATGTATCTTCACTCATTCGCATGCATGCAATGATTTACAATGTGGATATAAATCACATAAATCAATGTATGTATGTACTATAAACCAATATTGTGTTAACATAAAAGCTAATAGAGTTATTTATGTAGTAAACAACAAGTACATTACATGCTAGCTGTCCACCACCATTTCTACCATGTTTATAAATACTACTCTGCTCCCATGACACGTAATGTCATATATCCTTTCACAGTAAACATACTAGCTAATGCACTTCTCTACCAAGATACTTTTACAGATAAGCGAGATCATAAAAACAGAAATACCAGGCACAGGTATTTCTTACCAGAAATAACAATTATCTACAAACATAGTTATGCATCATAGTCTCAAGCATTTGCAACAGTAACATTGTCAATACTGTTGCAAAGTTAAACATGAATGTAGAAAAAGAATTTAGAATATATATTTCATGTATATTTTATTTCATTATATCGATGTATTAGTTATGCTGTACTTATCATATATTATGGATTTTACACACAAATAATATTTTTAATATATTTTATAGCTTTTTCATGTGCTATTATTATAATCATTGCCTAGCATAGAATATTTAATTTTAAGTGGTGGTTTACTATTCCCGTTTTGTAGTAGTTAACACACATTCATATGTATTTAGATTATATATTATATTTAATATGTTGACCAGAATTAACTCTTTTGTGTGATATGGTATGTGAATATTGTATGGCAGTGTATTTTAACGGTTCAAATCATACATTTGGATGAACGTGATATACATTACACTCTTAATAAAACAGAGACTTATCTGAGTATTTTGGATTAAACAAATAATTTTTTAAACTGTGTTAATAACTTAACACAAATATAATATTAGAATTTATACTTATGTGAAATAGAGTTGAAATTGCCTTACTTCAAAATTTTGAGTTCAAGTCGTTGGTTTATTAAGAGTGCAGTATGTTATAAATATGTTCATGCCTCCAAACTGTAGACATTAAATTGGTTGATGTGTAAGGTTGTGTGTAGTTATTGACTGGTGAAAGCTTGCAGAGATATTTAAGAAAAATATAAAGGTTATTTTGTTTCTTTTGGTGTTTAAAATTTGTATCTTTGCCTAAATTATTAAATGTAAAATGATTTTTATATTCCGTACAATGTAAGAGTATGGTAGAATTAAATTATATGTTATTAATATATGATTTGTTGTTGTAGTGTGTGAGTTTGAATCCATATTCTAAAGTTTGACCGGTATCTACTGTATAATGTAAGAGTCATAAATTAATTATATGTGTTTGTGTGTGCAGGTGATGGTGGGTGCGTATGGCGCGGGAGGCGCAGGGGGTGCGGCGCGCGGGGCGCTGCTGCCGGCGCCGCAAGCGCAGGGCAAGGCCGTCATCGCGCGCCCTCCTACTAGGAACACTAATGGTGCTAAGGATGCTGAAGGTCCTCCCGTCACAGTGTTTATAGGTGAGGCTTGTAAACTGACATGGTGGTAACGGGATCCCTCCTTTTCGCATAATGTTTTTTGTCCTAATATACTTCGGCATAACGATTTTGGCACAATTTGTTTTGGCATAATAATACTTTGGCATATTTTTTTTAGGCATACATTTTATGTTGGCATAATCATGTTAAAGACTAATTTGTTTTGGCATAAATTTGATTCCCATAACGTTAGTAGGCCTAATGACTATTAGCATAACGTTAGTAGGCCTAAAGACTTTTAGCATAATAGAAGTTAACTCAGATAGAAGTTAACTGATTGAAATAGTAGTCCTTAATTATTTATTTTAGGTGTATATTTTCAAAACCGACTTCACGTAGTCTTGTTTGTCCTACCCCTAGAGTGTTATTTAAAATCGCGTAGGCGTGTAGGGGCGAGGTGGCCCGCGGGCTGAGGAGCAGGCGGCTGCGAGCGAGCCGCCGCGGCTGAGGCTGCAACAAGCCGAAGCTGCGGTGGTGAGCGAAAGCCGTCTGCGACGATTAGCACGCGTGGGGCCGCCGGAGGCCCGCAGCGCCGGAGCCGTGACAGAAACTCATTCAACACATCATCAATTTATGCTTTAGGATATTATGCTTAAAAAAGTTATGGTTTAGAACTTTATGCTTAATAAATTTATGCTTTACAATATTATGCTTAATCATTATTATGGTTAGAGAAATTATGCTTAAAAAATTATGCGTAAGCTGTTATGCGTAATTATATTATGCGAAAATATAATTATGCCAAACAACATTATGCTAAGTTATATTAGGTCTTAAAATTTTATGCTAATGGATAGGGAACCGGTGGTAACACTTGCTTTCACTTTTATAATGCGTACCGCAAAGGAGTGGAATTCGCTAGCTCAGTCTCTATTTTCCGATGAGTACAATCTGGGTGTCTTGAAGTCACGAGTGAATAGGTATCTTCTAGGCAAGCGTTCTCCATCGTCGACTGCATCGTCACTTTACAACAGGTGAGATCGAGGTCAAACGGTAGGCCATTAAGTAAAAAAAAATAAATCGAGGCAATTGCTAGTAATGGTTTTACTATCTGATCCTAAATGTGATAAAGTACTGCATGGAACAGACTCCCTAAAAGTGTGATGAAGGCATCGTCACTGAACTGTTTTTAGAACAAACGAAAATTTTTACATATCTGGAGGACCGCATGAGATTGCTAAGCTGATAGTGTGTCTGTCAATATAATAATAATAATAATAATACATGCTCCCCCAAACGGAGATAGAGATGCATTACATCCACATCTCGAGTAAGGTTTACAAAATATAGGGCGAGCCTTATGCCCAAAAAGTAACTTTAAGATATAGAGGTTTCTTTTTTAAAATTTATATTCCTGTAAGTCACTTGATCTGGAATATTGTGATTGGTTACAAATACAAGCTAGTGCTTGCTATTGACCCAACAAAGTAGTTGATTCAACCGAACACATAACAACAATGGACACAAACACACATTATCAACATTAACTAATTGCAAATCACATAATTTGTTGTCCTGTATGGTGATCAAACCCACAACACTCGGCGCAGTGCTAAAGGCGATGCCTCCACTAAAACTACTATCCAGTCAAATATTCTACCTCTGCTTACTACCTAAGCTCAAAATTCTTCTTGCTTTGTAACTATCTTCTATCTGTCTGCCAGGTAATATATCATCACGCGCCCCAGACGCGATGATACGCTCACTTCTGAGCGCGTGTGGGCCAGTGCTGAGTTGGAAGCGCGTTTCCACATTTGGCTTCAGTGAATTCGCCAGTCCAGAAGCCGCTCTCCGTTGTGTGAGGCTGCTGAACAACCGGCCAGTGGCTGACAAACAGTTGTTAGCGAGGACTGATGGAAAAATGCAGGCACTCGTTGACACATATAAAAGTAAGTATGCCTCTTGAATGTTTTTATTGCTTTTGGTGAGAATTAGGCCATCTGATGGTAAGAGGTAACTGTCTGCCATGTCTGATACCACTCATGGACTCGCCCATCTAATTCTATACTAATATTATAAAGCTGAAGAGTTTGTTTGTTTGTTTGCTTGAACGCGCTAATCTCAGGAACTACTGGTTCGAATTGAAAATTCTTTTAATTTTAGATAGCCCATTTATCGAGGAAGGCTATAAGGCTATATAACATTACGCTACGACCAATAGGAGTGAAAGAATGAAAAATGTTGCAAGAACGTGAATAATTCTCTTTTGTGACGCAGACTAAGTTGCGCGAGTCAGCTAGTCTCAGCATATAAATAGAGTAAGTCCTGTATTTACACTGGATAGTTAATGTTAAGTCGCATACTAAAAGACCACGGAACCTCTTAAAAACAGTGGTCATTAAGAAAGGAATGTAGAAAACAAGGGACGCTCTCCCGTACTTAAGAAAAATCTGTAGGAAAAACTGCTACATTCTATGAGGAATATTTTACGCCATGTAGTAAACACAATAACTGGACACTGCGACAAACACATCTTCAGCAAATTCACGGAAATTTGTTTAAATTTAGTTCTTACTAGCTGTGCCCGTAGTTTTATCCGCGTTTATGGTTACTGCGCCGCCCCCGTGGGTCGTAGCGTGTTGTTATATAGCCTATAGCCTTCCTAGATAACTGGGGTATACAACAAATTTTCAATTCGAACCAGTAGTTCCTAAGATTAGTGCGTTAAACCAAACAAACAAACTCTTTCAGCTTTAAAATATTAGTATAGATTTGTAACAAGACTCATTCTGAACTAATCTATAGACTAATTGTCCTCTGCGGTTTCTCCCACGTTTTTAATGATTGCTTTACTCCCGTGACTTATAGCGTAATGTTGTATAGCTTATGTTACTTTTGTTTAATGTAGCTTTCTAATGGTGAATGGATTTTCAAAAGTGGTTGTGTAATTTTTGAGTTTATACCGCGTGACTTTTTTTACCGTCTTGAAAAAAATAGGGCGCGATAGGTAAATATAATTGAAGCCTCAGGCATAGTTATTTTTACTATTTTTTTTACTGACGTATTCTGAAATTAATCTACCATTGTACACTCCTTATTTATAATCTATTTATATTATATTAAACATTTAAAAAAGTTAAGAGCACCTTAAACCGGCGAGCGTGTATGAGGAATGTTATGAAAGTGAATGAAGCCAGAGAAGTGTGTCAGGATCGTAGCAAATGGAAATCCGTAGTCTCTGCCTACCCCTCTGGGAAACAGGCGTGAATTTATGTATTATTTATGTATTATTTAAAAAAGTAATTCGAAAAAAAATGGAAATAATTCATAATCGTAAACGTATTCACCCTAATAACGCGCTACAAATTATGAATGATTTCGTTACAAATAAGAAAAACTATCTTTAAGGGCACTCACACTTGCCGGCCGTCGCTAGCGCCGACCACCCGCTCCCACCACCCTCTTCCGGTCGCCCGCCGCCCTTTTAGTCGCATGCGATTAGGCCCACTGTGACGTCGCGTGATCTCAAAATGCTAGAACACAAATACTATAAGATTCAAAATAAATTTATTCAAATTAGGTTACAAGGTAACACTTATGAATGTCAAAGTTACACGTAAATTTTTTTTTCTGTGAATTTACCTTTACTGTACTTTCTATTCCACTTACACACCACACCATATTATTATCAAGACGGTAAAAAAAGTCACGCGGTATATTGCAAACAAAATTATAAATCTTGCCCCTTGATAATATTAGTAAAGGGTTTTTAACACTGACTTTATACATAGCCTAATCCTTTCGCGGGAAAACCGCGTATAGTATTTACTTTATGTATCAGTAGTACTAATTTACATAATATTGTCTTCTGTTTACGAGAATGTTATTCATTGAAATTAAACCACTATATACGGATTTTATCGCGTTGTTTATTTAACACTGTATCTATTACATAATTTTGAAAACTGTTACACTACTACTGCTATTGAATTTTACTAATTTATAAGCTAATAAAATTATTAAAACTATTTATATTTAGGTTTAAACTTTCTCCGACGTTTCGGTTGCTTTTCAGCAGCCATGGTCACGGGGACTAAACGGGGAAACTATACGGGGAGTCCCCGTATAGTTTTAATAATTTAATTAGCTTAAAATTACTAAAGTTTATTAGTAGTATAGTAGTGTAACAGTTTCTAAATTATGTAATAGAGTGTTTAATAAACAACGCGATAAAATTCGTACATAGTAGTTTAATTTCAATCAATAGTACTATTCAATAATATTCCCATGCGTATTACTATTCAAATATTATTGAAATGACAAATTATATGCACCTTATAGTTTATATATTATTCAATATAATAATCAATGGTATTAATTCTCAATGTTCTTACATTGTCACACCATTGTTTCATGATGTTTAATATGTATCATCTAAGCTCTATTTTCAAAATATAATTTTATATGGGTTTGATTCCCACATATGACATAAATTTGTGTAATCACAAATTGTCATTCCTGTTCTCAATTTGCCGTAAATTTTTATGCTGTTGTTCCCTGCGGTTTCACCCACATTTATGATTATCGATCCACTCCTGGGCCTCGTAGCATGTTTAGTACCAAAGTTAAAATATTTGAGAATTAGAAAGCTATCTAAAAATAATATTTTTTGGATAGCTTTCTAATTCTCAAATATTTTTTAAATTGGCGTCCTATGTAATTATAGCATTTATATATAACAAGACTATATACAAATGTTTACTTGTTTATATTATTAATACGGTTGTCGGCCACGATGGCGTAGTGGTTAGTGTAACCGACTGCCACGCCAGAGGTTGCGGGTTCGAGTCCCGCACAAGTCAAACATTTGTGTGCATGAACATGGATGTTTGTCTTGGTCTGGGTGTTTCTATGTATATATGTATGTATTTACAAAAAAAGTATGTATTTATGTTTATCCATTGTCTAGTGCCCATAGTACAAGCTCTACTTAGTTTGGGCTAGATGGTGAGGTGTATATAAAAAAAAATAGAAATATGTAATATGTATGACATTAAATAGTCTGTTTTTTTTTTTTAGTCGTCCTGCCTTTTATTTAGTCTGAATGAAAGATGTTTGTAAGTGTATGTAATGCTTGTTCCAGCGGAACAGCGGTCCCGTCTCAGCGCAGAGGAGAGTGCGCCAGGCACGGAGGGCGAGAGCTCGTACTTAGACGCGCGACAACGAGCTCTCGACGACAACGCCGAGCGACGCCTGGCGCAGATCATGAGAGACTACCAAGATGATATCAACAACTACGAGATGCTACAGAAAGGTCACTGTCATGTCGTATTAGTCTGTTTGTAATAAATTATACACTTTAACCGCCATTATTGAGCGCCAACCTATGCCGAACGTGATGTGTCCGTCAGTGCCAAGCTATAAATCTATAAAATTTGAAAAAAGATGGCCTCTTTAATTCTGCTGTTTTTAAAATAAATCAAGGCCTCTTTTGTAATCAAATTGTTAGGATTTTCGGCAATGGTAAAATTACGCACAAAATAAAACATACTATTTTTTAATGTATTTTTAAATAAATGTTACGATTAGCCATTGTCTTGTAATAAAGTCGTGGCATGACTGGTACGGAAACGTTTGTCTTCTATACAAGACCGTGGCGCTCACTCTGTTAACCTTTAATAGAAAACCAAAAATAAAAAGCAATCTTAATAAGATCAGAATAGAAGTGATTAACAAAATAATTAATTTCATTCTTTGAAATTAAACTCATTTATACGGATTTTATCGCGTTGTTTATTTAACACTCTATTACATAATTTTGTAAACTCTTACGTTTCATTCTAATAAGAGTTTGGGTGCTTTTTATGGTATTTTTATAATGACTCTAGTTTCACTAATATCTATCAATAAATTATTAATAACAACTGACGTTAAACACCCTACGCCTTTTTCAATGAAATTAATTATTTTGTTAATTACTCTATTTTAATTCTAACATATTGAAGATTAATTTTTACTTTTCACTTTGGTTTTCTATTACAGCTGGTTTTTTAGTTTTGTAATTTTATATATCTTTTACTTTTTAGTTAGTTTCTTGGGCTCCTTAGTCGGAAAACTGACTAATCTATTTACAGTTACTAAAAAGACGATATGTACGCAACCTTTTATACCAGTCTATATTTTTTTTAACATCCTGGTGATCCTGGCAACGATACATCGGTCCTTAATAAGCATACAAAGTTTCAAGTAATCCGTTGTTTTTAAATATAAGGAAATCGTTTTAAAATATTCCATTACATAGATACAGGTCAAGCTATAAAAGCGTGTTAAAAACTATTAAGTTGATATGTACCACATATTAAAGGAGATCTTCTCCGTACGGAGAGGTCTTAAGTTCGATCCCAAGACCACACTTTTCAAAGTTATGTGCGTATTAAATAAGTAATTAATTGTCGTTTGTTAACGGTGGAAACATCGTAAGGAAACTTGCATCTCTGAGAGTCCTCATAATGTTCTTGAGGATATATTAAGTCTGGGTCAATCCGCGCTGGGCCAGCGTATTGGAGTGTGAGAAGGGTTAGGCTAGCTTAGTCTAACCCTTCTGGCCAGTAGTGAGACAGTTTAATACAGAGCTGATATTATTATACACGAAATTCGAACTTAGCCTGGTTGAGAGCAATAGCCATGGCCCTGTTTCAAAAAATATTTGTGGCAATATGGATCCTATCATTACAAACACTATTTTGACGGCCTTTATGGCGTAGTGGTTAGTGTAACTGACTGCCACGCCTGAGGTCGCGGGTTCGATTCCCGCACAAGTCAAACATTTGTGTGCATGAACATGGATGTTTGTTTTGGTCTGGGTGTTTTCATGTATAATATGTATGAATTTACAAAAAAAAAGTGTTTTATATATGTTTATCCATTGCCTAGTACCCTTAGTACAAGCTCTGCTTAGTTTGGGCTAGATGGTGTTGATTATGTAATAGAATATTATAATAAAAAAATACTATAACCGCTGCCATTACTTCAACAGAGGAGGCGATATCAAAGACGGCGCGAGTGCTGGAGGAGGCAGATATCTCAGAAGAGAAACGTGACGTCATTCACCGGGAGATCGGCAAGTTCCGCGAGAGCATGAAGGTGAGGCCTCATCATCCCCTACTGTACCTCCCACACCCCTCCCACACCCACCATACATACTGTTACTACTCGCCAGGAAGCCGAGCGGACCTCCAAGTTAATATTATCATAGGTTTATGTTGCCTGGGTTGTTCAAGCATCGCTTTATTACAGTTTCATAATGACTAATTAATTATATAAATGTATGGAGAAAAATGTTAGCGATTCAAAGGGTTGTGAATGTTGACTTATTAAAAACTAATGTTTATTTAATGATGTGTACAGGCATATTTTTAGTTTTCTTTTAGGAGGGTATTTCGTTATGGTTGTGTTGAAGTAATGTGTTTGTAATATACTCATATTTTTTATTTTCTCGATGTAAAGAATATTTTCCGAAATTAAATGTCAGAATAGAAAATTAGGACTAAGCCTGTTTAAGTAGTAAAGCCTACATGCTGAATCTGGCAAAGAATCAAGCAAGAAACTCGCTTGCCAATTACCAATGATTATTTTGGTATAATATGTTGCTTAGATCGGTATTAAATTTTCGCATTATGATCGTCTATTAATCTGTTGAGTCTCATGTATTGTCGCATAATATGTCTGATATTCAAAGACTTCACTGATTAAAAAGCAATTTAAGGTTAATAGTCCCTTAAATATCGTAAACATTAGTCAAATTATCGACGCGCGATTGTTTATTCGAATATTAATGTAATCGTTATCATTGATTATTTTTATTTGATTCAAAATCTTATATATAATAAACTAACTGACCAGCGCAACTTCGTCTGCTTCACATAAGAGAATTTGCAACATTTTATATTGATGCTCTGCTCCTATCGGTCGTAGCGTGATGTTGTATAGCCTATAGCCTTCCTCGATAAATGGGCTATCCAAGACTAAAATATGTTTTCAATTCGAACCAGTAGTTTCTGAGATTAGCGCGTTCAACCAAACAAACAAACAAACTTCAGCTTTATATTATTAGTATAGATTAGTATAGATATAAAACTTAGTTTATAAATCATTCAAACACATTGGTAAAAGCGACTTTTCAATTTACGACCACTCACATAGATCTTTTCGATCGAGACTCCCAAGTAATTTATCGTGGCAGCAATAAACCTGGGAATGTGCCCGGTAGATGGAAATATGCTAACTGCTTGGTGAAGTTGCGTGTTTGTTACACCTCTGCTCACTCCTCCAGGCATCCGGGGTAACATAATCAAGTCGCCTGTATCACGACCGGAGGTCACAAGCACATTATATTTGACATTACCATAACTTTCTCTCCAGCTTTGTATGAACCAATTTCTTCTGTGAACGGTATACAAAGCATAAGTTGAGCAGTCGCATTCTTAAAATTTTAATAATATTTAAACAAAGAATGTAATTGCTCAACAGCGATGTTGAGTGAGGTATGGCGTATTGAGTATAGAGATAAATTTAACATAGAGTAGTGCGTTCGGTGATCTGTCTGTTGTAATAAAGCGTTGCTTACATAATTGTTGTATTCTGCATTGACATCGCGGTGGTAGGTCTGCCGGCCGCCACTGAACCAGTCACAGCGACGTTGCGTCATATCGCACGGTGAGTTACTCACGCATAAATTGTTATTATATACAACGAGCATACACACACACACACACACATACACATACAGACACACTCCCTCACGCACACACACATATACACGCTCGCACAAACAATTGACGCGTACGCATGCATTTATATAATTCATGAATAGTACAGTACTATTGGCTCACATACCTATGCCGTTTACCAACGGTTGTATGCTTGTTTGCAGCCCAAAATAAGTAAGTACATATTATTGCGTAAATAAAAACTTATATAAAGCACGATTTATTCAAAGTAAAAATAATCATTAAGCTGCCATGTATATAATTAAAACCACATTTTCTTGTAACTATGAATATTTTATGGCACTGTGTATACTATCAAGGTCATAATCCCCATGACCTTGGTAGTACAGTAGTTGACCTATAATATAGAGTAGCTATACTACTTTAAAAACGTTCAAGTCACATACACTCATATACATACATAAACATTCTTACACGCACAAACAAGACACATTCGCACGTACTCTAACACACATATACACATCATACAGCCACAAATACACACATAGTCACAAACACACATACAGTCTCAAACACACACGCACGCGCACAAACACACACACACAAACACACACACATAGACACACACACAGTGACAAACACACCCACAAACGCACACACATACACACGCATAACAAAACATAACGGGAGCTTGTTAAATTCCCGTTCGTTATTTACTGTCAATCTAATCGTCGGTTTTTCTTCTTTGTAACATAATGCAGAGTGGGGATTATAAAACGGTATTTATTCAACAATTAACTCTCGCTTTTAAGTTATTCACGAATATTATATATATAGTCACGTGATTCCTGTCACGTATACGATAAAACGCACACATTGTCAGTGAAGCACGCAATTTCATGTTTCATGTGTGCACACGGATATAGATTAAGTTCACACAGATGACCAGCTTGAAACGCTTGAAAACCGACACATATACATAGATACGTGCTTACGCGCTTTCGGCTTGAATTGGGTGTCGAATCTTTCGCCTAATTTTATCCTGGTTCGCTGTATTACGTGTCTGTGTGGGTATGTCTGTTTTTGTGTGTTGTTCTGGGCTGTCTGTGTGTGTCTAATCTATGACACGTCTCATTTACTCGATGATAATTTCTTTTATAATATGATTTATCAAAGTATTGAATTCTTTCTTTGTTTTGGAGTAGTCTATATATACAACGTGCTAATGAAATAACATAGAATGACAGATTTTTTATTTCAGTAATGTGATAAAATAAAATAATGATTTTGTTAGACGGTATCCGTGTTTTTGTGTTGATAAAAATCTTTTGAAATTTTGCTCAACAATTCTACTTGAGTAAATTGAAACAACAATAGTCTAATTAATTAAATGTTGTATTTGTGACCTAATAATATTTGATTAAATAAAAATGCAATGATTTCATTACATATCGTAAAACAAATTCGCGGTTTTGTGTTAATAAAATATTTTCTTTATTATTGGTTAATTAGGTGTGCCCTCGGTTTCACTCGCGTTTATGGATACTGCTGGCCGCCCTCGTGGGTCGTAGCGTGATGTTATATAGCCTATAGCCTTCCTCGATAAATAGGCTATCCAACATACCTGAGATTAGCGCGGTCAACCAACCAACCAAACAAACAAACAAACTCTTCAGCTTTATAATATTAGTACAGATATACAACTTAGTTTATAAATCATCGCCTTCGTGACCAAATCGTAGCGTGTTTGAATTCGACCATTGCAACTTGACCACACTTCTATCTCAACCATCAATCTTAATTGGAGGGGCAAATTACAATATTAGTATACACATATTTAATATGTACCAATCACGACAGATTTGTTTATGTTTTGCACGATTAGAAGTTCTCTCGTTTTTTTATTATGTCATGAGTACGTTGTATATTTAAAAAAGGACATCGGCAATTAATTCTCCGTCAATCCTTTGAACTAATCATTAAAAAAAGCAATATACGGCAACAACTTAGATCCTAAGGTAACGCATTATAACTTGAAATTGACCGGTTCTTTAGTCTCTATAGAAAGAGCCAGCCATCTTAATTTCAATAGCGAATAAGACAGTGACTTTTCGGTACAGTTACCATTGAACTGTTATCCCCACTCTGTAGCCTTCAATACGCTCGATGTTTGCATGTATGTCAGACAAAAATAGGACTCGTCTCGACAAAAACCTTCAGCGAAGGCTAGGTCCGTCCATCACAATATCTGTCTGTTACGCCTTTTTATCTCTGGCGTCAGACCCATAGACGCAACTCCTTTCGAATTATGAGAACCCTCAGGCATGTCATTTATAACCGAAAAATGAAACTTGAAAAGCGTGCCCTGGGTTCGTCCAAGACGTTTGCCTTGGAAGGCAATGCGGTTTTTATCTATCTGCACAGGGTTGTTCTTATATGGTAATAATACGAAGTAGTTTAAGAAGCGGGTACTGTCCGAACGGAGATGAGAAGTGCTATCTCCGAGACGATGGCCCCAGGTCGCGACTCCACATTCGTGAGTTGTGGACAAGCGACCCGCGCCGAACAACACACACTCGCGTCAAAGTATATCACTTTTTATAGGATAACTGACACTTGGCAAAAAGGAAGAAAAGCAATATTTATGACTCAGACTTCTGGCATTAAAATGATTTTTTTTACTATTGGATGTCTAAATATATTTTAAATTGGACCGTAAATAAAAAAAAAATGTGATGTATAAAAAGCATATTTAAAAATTTTGTGATCATACTCAGTATTTAAAAATGAAATTTGCTTTCATAGAAGATACAAATTTTACGTATTTTGATGTAGCTAAATCGACAGAGATAGCGCTACTATACTATGACGTCATTGACTTGTAGCGTTAGTAAATACCATTGCATATTTTAAAAATTAAACGAAATCTATCTGCATCCTTATTTTTATTCTTTTCAATTTAATGACTATTGTATTTGCGCAATAGATGATGTATTACGCATAATTAATGAACGTTATGAATAGTGTCATGTATCCTATGGTATGTGTAAAGAAAACGTGGTCGATATTTGTGGGTGTAGTCGCGTGTGTGGTGTCCGGATCGCGATGTAATAAATGAGTCGTCGCTTCGCGGGAGCTTCGCATCACGCCGCGCCGCTTCGCTCCGCACCGCGCCGCTCCGCAACGCCGCGTCCACAGTCAGTAAGTAGTCGGGACTGAGCGATCGGACGAGAGGCGGGAACGTGTTGATGCGAGACTGAGATACGGCTGCATATGCGCGCGTGCGTGCATGTGTGCGTGCTGTGCGTGCGTATGTGTGTGCTAACCTCAACCCTGTAACGAGGCAAACGTTTATTTTATTTAAACCTAGAAGAATAAATTGTTTTTTTATGGATAATGACGTCAGTGTTAAGACGAGTCTCGTTTGGCTCATTGCATCGGTGAAGTATAGTAAGTGAGTGAGTGCGTGTGTGTGTAATGTGTGCGTGCGTAATGAAGTAAGTGATGTTTGGTGTTGAGCGCGTGGTGAGTAGGTGGCGATTTTCAGATGCGGCTCGCAGCGGGGGCGCCCGCCGGAGCGGCGGCAGAACCGCTCGTACTAGCGTAGTGGTACTCGACATACGTACTGCGCCCGACCACCGTCAATCGTATGAAATATCTACTTGATTGACTTACCTGCCGACGGCGTTTCTACACTCACACACACACACAACCCACTTACATTCACACACACATTCTTAGTTTTTTTATTAGGTGTTGTGTGTGATAGTGGAAGCGTCGTCGATTGTTTTTTTTATATTTGTGTGCGTACTCGACGGTGATTCGTCGACAGCACGTAGTGCGCTCCTACAACGCGCGTCGCTAACGCGTTCGCGACTCGCGCCCACACGCGGGAACACGGAAGTTTCGATGTTATGTTACGATGCTGTTAGTCTTGCTAGAAATGAAAAAATAAAAACGATCATACATAATTATAGGCCATATTGTCTAAAAAAAATGTTACGCAGCTATTCAAGCGTAATAGAATTTACTATATAAAGTTTAGATATAAAAATATCTGAGTAAAAAACTGTAAAGGATAGTCGAAATACGTATCAAAAGCTAATAATATTAAATATATTTAAAAATATATATATGCCAAACATGGCAGACACGATTTTCTACTCTTTAGTATTTCAACTTACATTGTTTTAGCAAGTTATGTATTTATGACATACCCAATCCTGGATAATTACAAACATCTGTTTATATGGTAATACTTTTATCTTCTATATTATTACATTAGATGCGTACTCAGAATATCCATAAACAGTATTATAAGAGACAAAGAAGATATTTAAAATCTGTACATAACAATAGTATTTACGACATCTGCCATAAAATACATAGTTACAGAATAAACGCAATACAACACGCATTCTTACGCACACACAGACACGATCAAGTCGGCCGATTGGCCTTCTTGGTCGTTATAAGTGCATCTGTGGCCTCCATCTTATACCAAGAAACGAGTCGTTTTAGCGGCGGAGATGTTGACATATTTTCTATAGAATAATGGTCAAAAATTATCTGTGCGTAGGCAAAACGACTTTAAATCAACTGTGTTAAAGACTTCATAATGCGTACTGTAAATGAGTGGAACTCATTACCTAAGTCTGTATTTCCCGATGAGTACAATATGTATCTACTAGGCAAGCGAGTTCCATTGTCGACTGCATCATCACTTAACATCAGGTGAGATCGCGGTAAAACCTATAAAAATTATGAAAACGAAATGTTTCTTGATTCTGTGACTATGTATTCTGTAATAATGAGTATATCAAGTCATCAAATAATTAAATAAGTTTCTTGATATAGGAACTGAGCCTATTCGAGTTGGTCACATTCTGCGATATTGACACAGCCTTTTGTGACTGTGTATTTTGTAATATTGACTATATCAAGTCATAGAATTAAAAAAAGGTCATCGTATTAAAAAATAACCCTTTTGTTGATATAGGAACTGAGCCTATTCGAGTGGGTCAGTTACTTCAATATTCACGAGACATTCTGTGACTATGTATTCTGTAATATTGAGTATATCAAGTCTTCGCAAATTGCTTTATAAACTAGATTGAGAGCCAACTGAAAATTTTGAGAACAAATAAATTCATTATTATAAGTCATATATTACGTGAATAGACGTGTGATCCCGCGTGTGTTGTGTTCGCGAGTGGCGAGTGTGTTCGACGCGCGGTGTTAGTCCCGATCTCACGGACACGTTTGAACGCAGGAGGAGGCCGACGTCGTGGTGCGACGCAAGCGAGACAAGGACGACGCGCGACCAGAGAACGTGCGTGACAGAGAACGTGACAGGGAGCGGGAGAGGGAACGCCCCGCCTCCCGAGAAAGGGACAGGGATAAGGAGCGTGACCGCGAGCGCGGTGAGCGAGAGCGGGAGAGGGAGCGTGAGCGGGAAAGGGATCGAGATAGGGATAAAGATAGGGAGCGGGAAAAGGAGCGAAGACGGCGGAGTACCTCAAGGTAAGAATCTGGTTAAGTTCATATATACTGGTTGGTTGGCTTTTCTTCTGCATTCTAACTGGCTAAGCCGATTGACATGAAATTATGTCAATAGATAATAGATCATGCTAGGAGTAATCTAAGGCGATCTATCTAGGTAGTCTATGTGAGTGATAGAAGGCAAAACTTGGTTGTATATAATTTCTACTTTACGTGTCTTAGGGGTAAGGACCGACGTGAAGACCGTGACAAGGAGAGAGAACGCGAACGCGAGGAGCGAGAGCGGGACAGAGAACGCGAACGGGAGCGGGAAAGAGAAAGAGAAAGGTAACATACATAACGTTATATATATATAATTCTTCTGCACGTATGACACTGAACTTCTAATCACCTGGACCAATATTGATGACATTTTTATGCATCCTTAGGTAGTTTAGATTCACTATTGGCCTCGATAGCTGGCGCTGCAAGCCAACGTTCGGGCAGCATAATGCCTGCCGTATGCACTTGTTCTAAATGAATTTATATAACTTTACAGAACCAGAACAACTCGTATCTGACGTTTATTTTGTTTGTTACAGAGAACAACGCGAGCGTGAGCGAGAAAGAGAGATACGCGAACGGGAGAGGGAGCGAGAGCGAGAACGGTGAGCCTTATCGACACTTAAACATACTTCCCTTTCTTCACTAAACTTCTATCAGTTAGTTTGGTTTTATAGTTTATCATCTAAGTATATATTACTTAAATAAAATATTAAATCGACTTAAATTAAATAGTTATTGTGCAGTATTAAAATAATGTATCATACACCACTATAACAACTTTTGGCAGACATCCACTAATATTATAAATACGAATGTCAGTTTGTTTGCTTGTTACGCTTTCACGCCTTAACTTCTTGACCGATCATTATAAAATTTCGCTTACACGTTGTCAGGGGATACAAAAAAAGACACCTTCGAAGGGGTACCTTTCATTCAGAAAAGAGTACTGATACTGTTTTTTTTACATGGTGGAATATTTGACGCATGCCTCGCCACGAGTTGACGGAGAGGTTATATCTTTCGGTCACCCGGTAATACCGACTGAACCCACCACGGTGTTCCTTGACATAACCGCAATCGGCAGGGCCGCGCGAATCACTTTCACATGCAATCGCGACCCCGTGGAGGTTTCGGCCCGCCGGCGCCGCATGGAAGACAGGCAGGCCAATGCACGATAAGACCTACAATATTGACAGTCTATTGTCACTTCTAAATTTTAACCCTACTGTCCACTTGAGGGGGACGTACACAAGACACAGAGGCGCGCGTGGGAATACGCACGCCGCCCTTCGGACCTGGTGCTGATCGGGTGGCGGGCAGGCCAAATGTTACTTTTTTTTTTTTTTTTTTACTTGGGGGAATGCTATGACGCATATCCCTCCGCGGGGGCGGGCGGAGGGATTATGTCGGACTCGCCGGGGTAAGAGAAAGATTTTGAAAAGATAATGTACCTCCCGGAATACCGACTAAACCTACCACGGTGTTCCTCGACAAAACCACTATCGACGGGGCCGCGCGAATCACTTTCGCATACGGTCGCGACCCCGCCGAGAGGCCAAATGTAATTTTTTTTTTTTTTTTTTTTTTTACGTGGGGGAATGCTATGACGCATATCCCTCCGCGGGGGCGGGCGGAGGGATTATGTCGGACTCGCCGGGGTAAAAGAAAGATGTTGAAAAGATAATGTACCTCCCGGAATACCGACTAAACCTACCACGGTGTTCCTCGACAAAACCACTATCGACGGGGCCGCGCGAATCACTTTCGCATACGGTCGCGACCCCGCCGAGGTTTCGGCCCGCCGTATGAAACGGCAGGCCCCTACGCAATAAGACCTACCCAAGATAGGTACTACTCAAAATAAAAGCCCTACTGTCTCCCCCTAAAGGGGGAGACGGACACGACACAGAGGCGCGCGTGGGAACACGCACGCCGCCTCTCGGACCTGGTGCTGAACGGATGGCGGGCAGGCCCACAAAGCCCGCCACCCCCAGGTCAAACCTCAGGGTGGCTGGAGCGTCACCCAGGAGTTGTCGCCGCAGACATTTTTTGCCTGCGTTAAGCACTGCTGGGTGGGTCGATGATGTAGTCTGAGTTCCAGCGAGCCACCCACCATTCAATGCAGCGAGTTGGCACACCGTGGTAGCTTTAGTCGGTAGGACCCGGGACATTCCATCTTATCCCGATGAGCCCGACATAACCCCTCCGTTCCCCTTTCCGCGGCGACGCGGTACACGTCAATGCATTGCTACACGTTAAAAGGGGGACGCATGGTGCTGGCATCCCGAATTATATATCTATTTATTTATTCATCGCATAGTATAAGGTAGGCTAGGGCCTTAGGGTATTAGGGCTAATAGGGCTGTAGGTACTTTAGGGTTTCGTAGGTTCTTAATATTGTCTTGTTTACGCGAATGTTATTAATTGAAATTAAATTCATTTATTCGGATTTTATCGCGTTGTTTATTTAACACTGTATTACATAATTTAGAAACTGTTACACTACTAGTACTATAAAAGCCATGATAACAAAAAATAATTTTAGGCCGTCTTTTAGATTGGCGAAAAATATTGGACACGTATTTTTTCTTTTGTTCCTCGAACTAATAACTACGAAGATACAACGCGTTTAAATGTCGTTACGTCACGTTACGTCACTTGTAGGTACAAATTTTAAAAAGGTGTGACGTCAATAGTCCCTACTCTAAAACTTTAATGCGTTATATCTAAGTAAAATTTTATTGTTTTGTTAAAACAAAAACATTTAAGTACAATATTTTTTGCTAATCTAAAAGATGGATTAATTAGAACTACTTATTTTTACACCCTGTCATCGTGCCTTATTTAAGTTTACACTTTCTTCGACATTTCGGTTGCTTTTCAGCAGCCATGGTCACGGGGAGAAAAGTATTAAATAATTTATAATAATATATTCATTATAAATATAAAATGTTAAATAATCAACGCGATAAAATCCGTATAAATGAGTTTAATTCCGTAGGTTCTTGTCATATAACAGTCGCTTACTACTAACTCGGTGACGACGGCATTGCCTGAACTAGATAAAACACTTCTGCTTACCTCTATACGGGCATAATTATGAGGTTATATATGTTCTTACGTCAAAACATATCGTAAACTAAATCTGACGAGTAAAATACAGTATTGCATTACTTCGCGTGCTTATCAGAAACCGATAACGTGTGTATACGAGTTTTAGTTTCAACTTTTTATATCAAACCATGCGTGTATTTCAACGACCTTTGCTTCTTAAAAGTGCAGGATTTGCGACAGACCTTTTACAAAATTTTTTGGTACAGTAGTGGTTTGTGTGTGTGCGTTATGTTGACGTTGCATCCATATATACGTACTCGGTATGAGATTCAGAGGGAGCTACAGCCACAGACGAGGTAATAACCTGGTAGCTTAATCCGAAAAATTCAATGTTTTACCTCCAAATTAACATTTTCTTAGATTTTTTAAACATTACATATGTTTTAGGTCTACCATGAAAATCCTTGCTAATATTATAAATGAGAATGTGAGTTTATTTGTTACTCTTTCACGCCGTAACTTCTTGACTGATCATCATGTAATTTCGCATACTCCTTGTCAGGGGTACAGAAACTGTTTCCGAGGGATAGAACATTGACATAACCTACATTTAATCGAGCGAAACCGCGGCAAAAATCTAGAGTATAACAAACCGTGAAAAATAAAATATTATCCGTTTATATAAGTTAAATTTCAAGGAGTTATATTTACGTAACCTAAGACAATATAAAAAAAAAACTGTAGTTCAGAACATTAATTTAATAAAATATTGTAACAATATTTTATTGTAATCTCTCGGCATTGTGGGGAATAATTAATTAAGATAAAAATTAATTTTTGTTTTATATTTATTCGAATTAGTCGGCGACAATCCATAGTAATAAAATTATTGGCTCATGCCTCGCGCTGAGGCGAAACACGTGTCGACGCATATTTTGTGTTCGAAGCCGAATACTGTAATTTAGAGTACGCCTGGCTCCCAGGACGTGGCTGTCCCCATCCAGAGGAGTTCAGTATTGTCAACCTTTTTTTATTGCAATCCGAGGGTGCGTTCCTCTTTTCCCAATAATGTCATGTTTCTTTATTTAGTGGCTATTAACGAGCCTTAGAGTTGCCAATAAAATTTTACATTATTATTAACAATAACATATTTTTAATAATTATTATTGTCGAATTTCGGTAGTTGCTCGAACACTACGAGATTAGACTACGCACTCCTGAGACCCTCGTAAACAAATTATACATTAGACGCTGATATAGTATTTATTTATTGTATGTTATGCCTCCAGTGAGCGAGAACGGGAGCGTGAGCGGGACAGAGAGCGGTCGCGGGAGAGGGAGCGAGAGAGAGAAAGAGAACGGTCTCGCGGCCGCAGTCGCAGCGAGGTCGACGCCCGACGGGAGAAAGAGTTGGAAGAAGAGGCGCGGGAAAAGAAACGACTGGAGAAAAAGGTAATATATACATATATATAACATAATATGTAAAAAAATATACATAGATATTTAGGCGGCCTGTAGGTACATACACCTATCGGTATATCGTAAAGAGGATGGGTAGGTGAGTATTGAACGCACATTGGCTATGATTTCATCATCATCTCAGCCGAAAGACGACTGCTGGATATAGTTCTCCCCCAAGGTCTTCTACACAGACTGGTCTTGGGCCACCCAAGCTATGATTTACATCCTGCGTAATAAAGGCTGTTGCCATCCACTGACCATATGTCGTGCGTTCGTTCTTTCGTACTATTACCGAGTTTTTTACAACAGAAAAATCTATTAACGTCCGTCTCAGACATTACACTGCGGTAATAGCAGCTGGAGATATCGTAATCGCCCACAAAATTAAGACATTGTACCAAACGGTTTATCAACTACTTTCATGACATTTCATAAACTTCTGTTGACCGAACTCTTAAACTTTTTCACTTTCCATCTATGGCACTTAATACTATTTTCCTCATTAATAATGTAATAATTCCAGGCCCGCGAAAAAGAGGCAGCATATCAAGAGCGATTAAGAAATTGGGAGAGTCGTGAACGACGTAAAGCAAAAGAGTACGAGAAAGAAAGAGAAAGAGAACGGTGTCGAGAAGAGGAGAGGGAGCGAGAGGCAAAGCGACTCAAAGAGTTCCTCGAGGATTATGATGATGAGAGGGACGATCATAAGTATTACAAGTAAGTACGACGTAGTAGAGTATGAGAAAAGTGATAAGAGGAAGAGTGAATCGTGTTAGGCAAACTGGGTAAATTGTGTTTGGCAAAGCAAGTGAATCGTGTTGGGAAAAGACGGGTGAATTGTGTTGGAAAAAAAGGGTGAATTATATTCGGAATAGAGGTTAAATTTTATATTGGAAAATAGGTGAATTGTTTTGGCAGAAGAGGATATATAGTATTGCGAAAAGCGGGTGAATAGTGTTGGGAAAAAGATGGAATTATGTTGGGCAAAGAGGGTGCATAGTGTTAGAAAAATAAGGTATATAGTAACGCGAAAAGGGTTATTAATGTTAGTAAAAGGGAATAGTGTTTGTTAGAAGAGAGTTGATATTGCTGTGAAAAAAGGCTAAATAGTTTTAGAATATCTTACCTTTTTGAGTATCTTACCTTAAAAGGGTGAATTGTCTGGAAAGAAATAGGGTGAATTATGTTGGAAAAAGAGGTTAGATAGTGTTTGTATTCACTATCTCTCTGAATTGTGATCAGATTTCCAATGTTAGGCACACAGAAATTCGAATGTGGCAGGAACGTAGCGTGATATTCTTGTTCGGTCCGCTCCAGGAGATCTTATTGTGGCCTTAAGGTAAAGTAAACGTGTAATCTGCCGTTATAAGGAAAAAAGAAGTACTTCCAAAAAACAAATTCTATTTCAATATTTTGTCATATGCGTCTTTTTTACTGATTTCAAATATGTAAAAATCTTAATTTCAAAAATCCAGTTTAATTACGTTTTTCCCTATTATAATGACAATGTAGTAGCATCGCGGCTGACCGCAGTCGCGCGCAGTCATACGCACGCGATTGCCTTAAAAAAAAACAAAAATCAAGTCAAGTGTCGTCATTTGACCGAACCGGTCATTGGGCGACATTTGACGACAAAATTTTCTGCATCCAGAGTCTGGACGCATGTCGCGTGACATTCACACGAGGCTCGTTTCTTGTATCATATCTTTGCCTAACTGGGAACAAAAGCATGAAACTTGCCTCATGTAAGTGCAGTTGACGGCATACTAACAAACGTTTTGCGGTGTCAGACTATCGAATTTTGTCGGATTATAGAGGACTGCCAAAATCCCCCCACATGATGGAATTTTTAAATTTTTTGTATGAGTTTACCATTTTATTTTACAAATTACAAATCAAAGTTCAAATCATAATCAATAATATATATATTTGCACTACAATACATTGGGCACAATAGTGGTGGTGCGTACAAGTTACAATCTGCTCATAGTGAACTCGCTGACCTGCGCAACTTCGTCTGCTTCATATAAGAGAATTTACCCCATTTTCGCTACATTTTTTATTGCTGCTCCGCTCCTTTTGGTCGTACCGTGATGTTATATACTAGCCCTCCTCGATAAATGGGTTATCCAACACTAAAATAATTTTCAATTCGAACCAGTAGTTCCTGAGATTAGCGCGTTCAACCAAACAAACAAACTCTTCAGCTTTATAATATTAGTATAGATTATATTAGTGAAGATTTGCGGAAATTAATGTTATATACAGTCATAGGCATGTCGAATTACTGGAGGTCCATAGTCTAATTTCGTCGGTATTGTAGAGGCAAGGAGCTGCAGCGGCGGTTAGGCGTGCGCGTCCGCGAGGCGGAGTGCGACGCGCGCGAGCGCGGCCGCGAGCAGGACGAGCTGGACGCGCTGCGACAGAGCTTCTTCCGCAACACGCACGCCGACGACCCTGCCGCCGCCGCCGCCTTCGAGAAGGTACGTCTTGTACACTCACTCCTACATACCACGTCGGTATTGTAGAGGCAAGGAGCTGCAGCGGCGGTTAGGCGTGCGCGTCCGCGAGGCGGAGTGCGACGCGCGCGAGCGCGGCCGCGAGCAGGACGAGCTGGACGCGCTGCGACAGAGCTTCTTCCGCAACACGCACGCCGACGACCCTGCCGCCGCCGCCGCCTTCGAGAAGGTACGTCTTGTACACTCACTCCTACATACCACGTCGGTATTGTAGAGGCAAGGAGCTGCAGCGGCGGTTAGGCGTGCGCGTCCGCGAGGCGGAGTGCGACGCGCGCGAGCGCGGCCGCGAGCAGGACGAGCTGGACGCGCTGCGACAGAGCTTCTTCCGCAACACGCACGCCGACGACCCTGCCGCCGCCGCCGCCTTCGAGAAGGTACGTCTTGTACACTCACTCCTACATACCACGTCGGTATTGTAGAGGCAAGGAGCTGCAGCGGCGGTTAGGCGTGCGCGTCCGCGAGGCGGAGTGCGACGCGCGCGAGCGCGGCCGCGAGCAGGACGAGCTGGACGCGCTGCGACAGAGCTTCTTCCGCAACACGCACGCCGACGACCCTGCCGCCGCCGCCGCCTTCGAGAAGGTACGTCTTGTACACTCACTCCTACATACCACGTCGGTATTGTAGAGGCAAGGAGCTGCAGCGGCGGTTAGGCGTGCGCGTCCGCGAGGCGGAGTGCGACGCGCGCGAGCGCGGCCGCGAGCAGGACGAGCTGGACGCGCTGCGACAGAGCTTCTTCCGCAACACGCACGCCGACGACCCTGCCGCCGCCGCCGCCTTCGAGAAGGTACGTCTTGTACACTCACTCCTACATACCACGTCGGTATTGTAGAGGCAAGGAGCTGCAGCGGCGGTTAGGCGTGCGCGTCCGCGAGGCGGAGTGCGACGCGCGCGAGCGCGGCCGCGAGCAGGACGAGCTGGACGCGCTGCGACAGAGCTTCTTCCGCAACACGCACGCCGACGACCCTGCCGCCGCCGCCGCCTTCGAGAAGGTACGTCTTGTACACTCACTCCTACATACCACGTCGGTATTGTAGAGGCAAGGAGCTGCAGCGGCGGTTAGGCGTGCGCGTCCGCGAGGCGGAGTGCGACGCGCGCGAGCGCGGCCGCGAGCAGGACGAGCTGGACGCGCTGCGACAGAGCTTCTTCCGCAACACGCACGCCGACGACCCTGCCGCCGCCGCCGCCTTCGAGAAGGTACGTCTTGTACACTCACTCCTACATACTACCTTTAGAATTAAAATGACGCAATTGCAAAAAGCCGTTAAATTGACATTATAGTCCACAAACATATGAAAGCCACAAACTATCGAATGTAACATCGAATTTCATGTATAGTCAATTTCAATACAACAAAATCAAAAGGTATACAAACGGTTCATTGACATGACCATAGACATTTTAGTGATGTCCAATTGTAGCGTCAATTGTAAATTAATTAATTACCTAATCGAATTATTCGATTTGATGCAGCGAAAGACTTAGAAATTACATAAACACTGCTACAATTATATTTTACCGCGCTATAATTGTGGCCATCATTCGATGTCTGCAGTTGACCAAACAGAATATATTAGATATACAGAACAAAAACATTTGCAAGGTACATAATTTTACATTGCTAAAATAATACCCTAAGGAATAATTAGTAATGACAAATTAATTTAAATTCCTCTAAGGGCCGGTTTTTCAATCGTCAGATAACTTTTATCTGAAGAATAAATATGGCGGTATGACATATTTTCTATACAAAAGCTGTCAAAACGTCAAACATATTCCCCAGATAAAAGTTATCTGACGATTAAAAATCGATCCTAAATACCGTGTATTTTATTACAAATTAATTTTAACTTTCTTTGTGTTGAACAAATTTCGATTAACTAATCAATTACTAAAAATTTTACGACAAACAATTTTTTTTGTTGTACACTTATGTAATCATAAATTTTTTTTTTCATCTGTCAAATAACCTCACTTTTTGCCTAAGATTTTTCAAATCAAATAATTATTTATTAATCAAACGCCAATTGCTTTAAAATACACGACGATATCATGTGAAAACATTGAAAATATGGATGAATGTGTTACTTATTCCATTTAGTAAGTAATTATATGATATTAACATCAATTTGGTCTGTATACATTTCCATCTTAATGAATTGAAGTCGACTATTGTAACAAAAAATTCGGGTAGTTGTGAGTGATTATTGGTATTCTGTCACGAAACGTGTCTTTGCTTTTTCAAATACATACGTTGCTTTTAGATTGAAACAAGTTTATTTAGTGTAATGCTAAAAAACTTGTTAAGGAAAAGTAAATTATAAATACATTTTATATTTTTTATTTAACTAATGTTATATCTTTACGTGAACAATGACGTAAAGATGTAATATTAAACTCTCTATTACTTGATTTTTTTATTGCTTTAGTAGAACAACGACCTAACTGTCGGTACCATGTATTTTGAAAAATTATAACAAAAATACAGCAAAGTTTTAAGGCAATAGGTTTCATCGATCTTAAAATAAATATAATCAAGAATTAGTGAAAATAAAAAATATTGTTGTAAAAAATAGAACTTATTAAGAAAAGAGTGAAAGGAAAGTTTCAAATGCGTTTTTCTCGAGATTATATTATTTGCACTTACGTCATTGTAATTGTAAAGGTCTGATATATATAACAAAATCAAAATCAAATATGTTTATTCGTGTAGGTCACAAAGTAACACTTATGAACGACAAAGTTACACTTATTAATGTGAATGTACATTTACCTGTTGCCATGTTCAGCAAAGCAAGGGCGTAGAACCGGATGTGAGCGCTAATGGCTGCGTCACAGTTCAATACTATTGCAGCCATTAACGTACTTATATTTTTGTACCAATATATTGGAAAATAAAAGTTATTATTATTATTAGAACCAATGAGAAGAACTGGCAAGAAATTGACAGCCACTCTTTACGTTCCTACTAACAGTGCTATATACAGTCACACGTCATCATCATCTCAGCCATAAGACGGCCAATGTACTTTGGCGGCCTCGATGGCGTAGTGGTTAGTGTAACCGACTGCTACGCCTGAGGTCGTGGGTTCGATTCCCGCACAAGTCAAACATTTGTGTGCATGGACATGGATGTTTGTCTTGGTCTGGGTGTTTCTATGTATTATGTATGTATTTACTAAAAGGAGAAGTACTTATATATGTATGTTTATCCATTGTCTAGTACCCATAGTACACACAGCGACACATCAACCTAGACTGTTTGGACTTTGATCTATTAGAAGTTGAACGCTGCGAATCGTGCGAGAGAGTGCGTTATATTTTTGTTATTTTGTCTCATTCACGCTGAAAGGGACTCGACGCTCTATCCTTACCATTACATCGACACCACTATGCACATTCCCTTTCCAACAATTATCTGTTTTGTATGTAGCGTAGTTATGCGTATATAGGGTGTCTAACTTGATGTATAGCCCTGTGCTTTGCTTAGTTTGGGCTAGATGGTGTTGTGTGTATGTTATACTGGGTGTTTCTTAGTATAATGAAAACCTCTCAGAGGGTGATTATACTTGTTATTATGAACAACTTTTGTTCTGGAACATTGCCGAAATGGCGAAAAAAAAAACAGCTGTTCCATACAAAATTGGACTGACCTCGACAAAATGTATGGAACAGCTGATTTCTTTCGCGATTTTGGCTATTTTCCAGAACAAAAGTTGTTCATAATGATCGTCAACACATGCACACTAATATTAACCAAATTTTATACATACACTAGCGACCCGCCCCGGCTTCTGACGGGTAGTACAAAATCTTAACAAATTGTACATCTAAACCTTCATGAATCACTCAGTCTATTGGTAAAATCACATGAAAATTCGTTTAGTTGTTTTTGAGTTTATCGCGAATAGACAGACAGACGCTGCGGAGGACTTTGTTATATAATATTTAGTGATTTTAATGACAACCTACTAATTCCAGGCGCGGCGTGAACAAGAGGAATTGTATAAGCCCCGGTTACTCATCGATGTAAGCTTACAACTTGAGCAACAGCGAGAGAGGGAGCTACAACGTGCCAGACAAAGGGAGGAAGCGAGACGGGAGGTATGTATTACTTCACAGTCGAGAAAATAAATTATATCAAGCTTGTTAATTATAATGACTTTTATAAGCGGTGTATAATAAAAAGGCACGTAGTAACTTAAATATTTACATTTTGGGCAAACGAGTAATATAAATAGATCATAAAGAAAACAATAAAACATATGTTGTACGTACGGGTCATTCTGATTACCGCCAACGAGCGACCAATCACCGCGAGGCGGCGTGGCGCAGCGCGCGACGGCGCTCGCTCCTATTGGTCCATATAGCGATGCTCCAGAGTGATTGGTGCGGAGGAGCGCTGCTACCCGGGCAGTAGCCCGCGCTTTGCAACCATTGGTCGAACGAGAATGACGGAACACGAGATACAGCTGAAGCGCGCCTTTTCATTCCATTGCATGCGATATTGATATGAGCTTAGTTTAATTCGTCCATTGGCGTACAGACATTATGCTTTTATAATTTTCTCGATATGGTTAATTTAAAGGATTAAAGGTAACTCGCATCACAGTTCTTCCGCGAAGTATGTGACTAGTGCAGTGTCTTGCTTTTGTCTTTCACCATCTTTACGTATCTGTGCAGCCCGGAAATTCTCGGGACCGATTGATATGTCTTTCCTGGTTCAGTCAGCAATATAAGTAGCTGAACATTTATCAATTTTTATGAATTAAAAATATTGATTATTATTTTATATTCATAAACTGGCGTTTTAATCTACTATCCATAAATTAAAGAATATACATTAGTTATAATTGTGAACGATAGAACAATTTAAAATCTCTCACGGTCTTAGTAATTATAATATTTTCTTTCTGAACTACGTTTAAATCTACTAACCTATTAAAAACCAAATGTTAAAATTTTGAAAACATTAGCCAATTCCAAATCTCTTACCTATGTATCAACTTATGTTGCCCACCGTATCTTGCCTTAATTTATTTTTGTGTTAAGCCTGGTATGCTACGTTTGTGTGCAGGCACGGGAACGCGCGGCCAGAGAACGCGAGCGCTACCTGCTAGCGGCGGCGGAGCGACAGCTGCCTGAAGAGGCCGAGCCCATAGAGTCCGACAGTTCGGGCGCCAGCCCGCCGCCGCCGTCCACCACGCCGCCGCCGCCAGACACGCCGCCGCGACACCACAAGCACCATCACCACAGGTACTCACATCACACACTGCAGTGTACAGTACTGGCGTCACAGTACGTTACTGACGTCACAGTACAGTAGCGACGTCTCAGTACAGTACTGACGTCACAGTACAATACTGACACGACACACTACAGTACTCACGTCACAGTATAGTACTGACGTCACAGTACAGTACTGACGTCACAGTACAGTACTGACGTCACATCGTGTAATAATGTCCTCCGGATCGAATTTCGTGTGGTGACACAGTAAAGTAATGACGTCACGCATTAATCCATCCCCTGTTCCAGACACGGGCGGTCCCCGTCGCCGCTAGCAGCGCGGTCGCCGGTGGCGGCGGCGCCGTCCCCGCCGAGCTCCGGCGCGAGCTCGCGGCGCCCGAGCACGTCCTCCATCAGCATCAGCTTCCGCACGCAGCACAAGCTGCAGCCCAGCCCCGCCGACACCACCGGCACCGACACCGACGCGCCGCCCGAGCCCGCTCACCACCACCACCATCACCACGGTACGTAACACTGCACTCCGTCACTTCCGCACGCAGCACAAGCTGCAGCCCAGCCCCGCCGACACCACCGGCACCGACACCGACGCGCCGCCCGAGCCCGCTCACCACCACCACCATCACCACGGTACGTAACACTGCACTCCGTCACTTCCGCACGCAGCACAAGCTGCAGCCCAGCCCCGCCGACACCACCGGCACCGACACCGACGCGCCGCCCGAGCCCGCTCACCACCACCACCATCACCACGGTACGTAACACTGCACTCCGTCACTTCCGCACGCAGCACAAGCTGCAGCCCAGCCCCGCCGACACCACCGGCACCGACACCGACGCGCCGCCCGAGCCCGCTCACCACCACCACCATCACCACGGTACGTAACACTGCACTCCGTCACTTCCGCACGCAGCACAAGCTGCAGCCCAGCCCCGCTGACACCACCGGCACCGACACCGACGCGCCGCCCGAGCCCGCTCACCACCACCACCATCACCACGGTACGTAACACTGCACTCCGTCACTTCCGCACGCAGCACAAGCTGCAGCCCAGCCCCGCCGACACCACCGGCACCGACACCGACGCGCCGCCCGAGCCCGCTCACCACCACCACCATCACCACGGTACGTAACACTGCACTCCGTCACTTCCGCACGCAGCACAAGCTGCAGCCCAGCCCCGCCGACACCACCGGCACCGACACCGACGCGCCGCCCGAGCCCGCTCACCACCACCACCATCACCACGGTACGTAACACTGCACTCCGTCACTTCCGCACGCAGCACAAGCTGCAGCCCAGCCCCGCTGACACCACCGGCACCGACACCGACGCGCCGCCCGAGCCCGCTCACCACCACCACCATCACCACGGTACGTAACACTGCACTCCGTCACTTCCGCACGCAGCACAAGCTGCAGCCCAGCCCCGCCGACACCACCGGCACCGACACCGACGCGCCGCCCGAGCCCGCTCACCACCACCACCATCACCACGGTACGTAACACTGCACTCCGTCACTTCCGCACGCAGCACAAGCTGCAGCCCAGCCCCGCCGACACCACCGGCACCGACACCGACGCGCCGCCCGAGCCCGCTCACCACCACCACCAACACCACGGTACGTAACACTGCACTCCGTCACTTCCGCACGCAGCACAAGCTGCAGCCCAGCCCCGCCGACACCACCGGCACCGACACCGACGCGCCGCCCGAGCCCGCTCACCACCACCACCATCACCACGGTACGTAACACTGCACTCCGTCACTTCCGCACGCAGCACAAGCTGCAGCCCAGCCCCGCCGACACCACCGGCACCGACACCGACGCGCCGCCCGAGCCCGCTCACCACCACCACCATCACCACGGTACGTAACACTGCACTCCGTCACTTCCGCACGCAGCACAAGCTGCAGCCCAGCCCCGCCGACACCACCGGCACCGACACCGACGCGCCGCCCGAGCCCGCTCACCACCACCACCATCACCACGGTACGTAACACTGCACTCCGTCACTTCCGCACGCAGCACAAGCTGCAGCCCAGCCCCGCCGACACCACCGGCACCGACACCGACGCGCCGCCCGAGCCCGCTCACCACCACCACCATCACCACGGTACGTAACACTGCACTCCGTCACTTCCGCACGCAGCACAAGCTGCAGCCCAGCCCCGCCGACACCACCGGCACCGACACCGACGCGCCGCCCGAGCCCGCTCACCACCACCACCACGGTACGTAACACTGCACTCCGTCACTTCCGCACGCAGCACAAGCTGCAGCCCAGCCCCGCCGACACCACCGGCACCGACACCGACGCGCCGCCCGAGCCCGCTCACCACCACCACCATCACCACGGTACGTAACACTGCACTCCGTCACTTCCGCACGCAGCACAAGCTGCAGCCCAGCCCCGCCGACACCACCGGCACCGACACCGACGCGCCGCCCGAGCCCGCTCACCACCACCACCATCACCACGGTACGTAACACTGCACTCCGTCACTTCCGCACGCAGCACAAGCTGCAGCCCAGCCCCGCCGACACCACCGGCACCGACACCGACGCGCCGCCCGAGCCCGCTCACCACCACCACCATCACCACGGTACGTAACACTGCACTCCGTCACTTCCGCACGCAGCACAAGCTGCAGCCCAGCCCCGCCGACACCACCGGCACCGACACCGACGCGCCGCCCGAGCCCGCTCACCACCACCACCACGGTACGTAACACTGCACTCCGTCACTTCCGCACGCAGCACAAGCTGCAGCCCAGCCCCGCCGACACCACCGGCACCGACACCGACGCGCCGCCCGAGCCCGCTCACCACCACCACCATCACCACGGTACGTAACACTGCACTCCGTCACTTCCGCACGCAGCACAAGCTGCAGCCCAGCCCCGCCGACACCACCGGCACCGACACCGACGCGCCGCCCGAGCCCGCTCACCACCACCACCACGGTACGTAACACTGCACTCCGTCACTTCCGCACGCAGCACAAGCTGCAGCCCAGCCCCGCCGACACCACCGGCACCGACACCGACGCGCCGCCCGAGCCCGCTCACCACCACCACCATCACCACGGTACGTAACACTGCACTCCGTCACTTCCGCACGCAGCACAAGCTGCAGCCCAGCCCCGCCGACACCACCGGCACCGACACCGACGCGCCGCCCGAGCCCGCTCACCACCACCACCACGGTACGTAACACTGCACTCCGTCACTTCCGCACGCAGCACAAGCTGCAGCCCAGCCCCGCCGACACCACCGGCACCGACACCGACGCGCCGCCCGAGCCCGCTCACCACCACCACCATCACCACGGTACGTAACACTGCACTCCGTCACTTCCGCACGCAGCACAAGCTGCAGCCCAGCCCCGCCGACACCACCGGCACCGACACCGACTCACATTCACATGTATAATATTCGTAAACCAACATCAGAAACATTAAAAGAAAGAAGTACTTATTTTTAACTCGTGTTTACTTAGATATTGGCAATATTCTGCCTTTCTACTCTTTGCCTGTTTTTAGCTTATCATCCAATATCCAACAAAGCATTGAACTTGTATTTCTGTATTTGCATTTCAGGCAAAGAAAAGAAAGAGAAAGGCAAGAAGAACGCGTTGGCGGTGACGGCGGCAGGTGGCGCAGCCTCGGCGCCTTCGCCCGCGAGCGCGGGCTCCGCCCCCGGCGCCGCCGCCGCCGCCGCCGCCGCCGCGGGGGACAAGGAGGCGCGCAGCGCGGAGGAGAAGCGCAAGCACATCAAGAGCCTCATCGACAAGATCCCCACGCAGAAGGACCAGCTGTTCCAGTACAAACTCGACACTGCGCAGGTCTCACGCACACTATACTTACATATACTGATACTATACTGACACCCACGTTCATAATTACTGCTCTGCCCCCGGGGCTGGTAGCGTGGTATAAACTATATGTTACGACTCAGTGAAGTAGCTTTCCAATAGTTTAGGAGATTCAGCGTTGATTAATTACAAACAAAACAAAAATCTCTTTATAATGTTAGTAAGCATAGATTACAAAAAAGAAAGATTTATCTGATTGTTCGTAATCAATAAACTCTCAAATTGTCGATATTAATGGTATGTCATTGAACATCTAAATGGCTGGATCGAATAAATATTTTTTTTGAGTGTGTGTTTTAGATTCATAGTAAGACCCGGTAGGTGTCGCTGCGATCAAGTACAAGATTACTTTCGTGCCTCTCTGCGTCTATCAATTTGCTCTAGCCAATAAAAAAATATTTTACTACACAATAGGCATGTTAACTAAAAAAATATTTCAGTCCGTCTTTAAGACTAGCAAAAAATAATGGACACGTATTTTTTCTTTTGTCACACAAACTAAAAATAACGAAGATACAACGGGATTTAATTTTGTGTTACGTCACTTATCGGTACAAATTTAATAGGACAGAGACGTCACAAGCCCCCACTCCCGAACTTTAATGCGTTATATCTTAGTACCTAAATATTTAATGTTTTGTTAAAACAAAAAATAGGTGTCCAATATTTTTTGCTAATCTAAAAGATAGACTAATTCGAATCACTTACTTTAACCCTGTCAACATGCCTATTCATTTCATATACTATACAAAGGAGCTTGAACTGTTGCAATTCTGTATATAATAATAATATTAACATTACTGTGGGTGTATTCAGATCGACGCGGCGCTAATGGAAAAGAAAATCCGGCCGTGGATCAACAAAAAGATTATTGAGTACATCGGTGAGCCTGAACCCACTCTCGTCGACTTCATCTGCAGTAAGGTTGTGTGCGGGTCTGCGCCACAAGGCATCCTCGATGACGTCCAAATGGTAACGTTCACTTTACTTACCCACTTATTACTAACTTGAGAAACACAAATTAGTTAAATACATATGGCCGATGGGCTCGATACATTGGGCTAAACTTTCAAAGGCATGTGTAGCTAGGTAAAATCATGACAAAAAATCTTTTAAAAACATAATTTTATACTGAGAAAAGAGAAAAATAAAATGTGCATCAAATATTATGCACAAATCTATGCTAATTGTAATAACAAATGTCAACAAAACCTAGAAAAGATAAATAATTAAACATACAAAAGTGGAATAATGTGAATTATAAATAATGTGTCCCGTCCGTGACTATAGAAACGGTTGGAGCTTAGCATTCTGTGACTTGTATATTATGACTTTGTAATTTATGAATGTCGATTTAATTCCATTGGAATACAATTTCTCGCGTTACAATAATACAACACGCCGTTGTCCTCAGGTGCTGGACGAAGAAGCCGAGGTGTTCGTAGTGAAGATGTGGCGCCTGCTCATCTACGAGCTCGAGGCCAAGCGCGCCGGCCTGCACAAGTGACCCGCGCCCCCGCCCCCCGCGCCCGCGCCCCCGCCCCCCGCGCCCGCGCCCCCGCCCCGTGTGCCCGTCATACACGTGAGCGGACACTACGCCAAGCACGGTGGCGACACCTGTGCGCGCTAGCCATCTATCTAACGAGACCACACAACCACTCACCCGCTACGGAGCACGGAACAGCCCAGATATATTGTATACTAGCCACCCGCACGGGTACTAAAATACCCTAACTAATTATTCATCTAAACCTTCCTCATGAATGGCTTATTAGTGATATTTTAAAATTAAAATATGTTTTTTAGCTGTCGATTCACACACTTTATTTTTCAGATCGTTTCCTTTCGCACTTAAATTATATGGATGTGTGCGAATCGACACCTATAATTATTATTTTTATAAACTGATAACGTACGAAATGACCAACAAGCCTCATAAATGATTATCTATTGGTGAAAACCGCATGAAAATCCGCTCAATAGTTTTTGAGTTCATCGCGAACAGACAGACACGGCGGGGGTCTTTATTTTATAATATGTTGTGACAATTCATTGACTGCACTGATGCCGTACTGATTTAAGTGGTACTTCAACGCCAAGTGTTATAGGTTCGATTCCCACACGGAACAAAAATTTTTCGGATATAGTTGTCATAGAAATATTTATTATTCTCGCGATACAGGATTTAGCCATAGTACGGCAATTGTTTTTTTAAAAGAAAACGACACCCTGTTCCAGCACTTCCAAATAGCATTTATCTATAAGATAAAAGTCTCGCCATCTCACTTCTATAATTAACAAGAGTGAGACAGCATGCGATTAATCTTTTGGATAACTTTTCCTTGATAGTGGTGAAACTGGTCGTAAGAATGACAACTATAATACAAATATGACACCAACAATCCATTTACAGATAAAAATTTCTTGAAGCGTCGTGATATCTCTGTTTTATTCGGCAAGTAAGACAAAGACGACGCTTGTTTCAAGAAACTTATTGTGAAAACTTTATATTATCGAACTGACGGTGGTCCGTCATTTGGTAATAATATTATAAATATTTTTGTCTCTAGAAGAAAGGGGGCCTTTTCCGTGCTCTGTGCTTTTAAGCTACACTTATACTGACGATATCTTTCAGCATTCATAGTTAAAAGGTGTTTACAGTCTTAAAGTATTAAGATTCCTATGACCATGGACGCTAAAACTAACCGACATGTTGGCATTAGTGTAAATAAAAATTGTAAATAAACTGCGATGAAATACATAATATAGGATAATTTCAATGTATAACATTCGCGTAAAATTAAGACATACTATATAATTATAGATTATATTTACATTTCGAATGTTATGCCGGGTAAAGATTACTCGAACGCAAGCGAGCAGAAACGAACGCATGCGATTACAAGCGGACGCTAACGAACAATTCAGATTTGCTGACGGACGCCGTACGCCGTACGCTTGTTCGCCTTTGCTCTTGTGTGCACATAATGCGATTGTGCTACGCGCTAGAACCAGGTAAAAAAATAGTAAAGACCATGCGAACGCAAGCGAGTACTAACGAACGCATGCGAACACGACCGAACGCAAGCGAACAAATCAGATTTGCTGACGCGCCGTACGCTTTTTCGCCTTAGCTCTTGTGTGCACATAAAGCGATTGTTTTACGGCTTCTTACGCATTCGCACATGTTCGTTACCCTTCGCTCGTGTTCGCATACGTTCGTTACCCTTCGTTCGTGTTCGCACACGTTCGTTACCCCTCGCTCGCCTTCGTTAGTCTGTACCCGGCAAAATATTAAATAATATTGATTTATAGTTTCGTTTCAGTGATTGTAATGTGTTCGTGTTGAGTTAGATAGATTATACGTGTTGTTTGCGGAGAGTTGACACAGTGCGCGGGTTTTATGTGTGTTGGCCACAGTGGTTCCGCAGGAACAGTATAAAGGACATTACGTATTACACAGTCTCTGACACAGATTAAAATGACTGCTGTTTATAAAATTGTTTTATTTATAACCTCCTACCTATTCACATACTGTCAAAAGTCAACGCAGGAATCATTCAAAATCAAAAATATGTTTATTCATTTAAGTCACGAAGTAACACTTATGAACGTCAAGGTTGAGTTTACAGCCAAGCCTCCTATCCTAATCCTAACTTATGTTATAATTTATGCGAATGTGAGTTTGCTTATTACGCTTTCACGCCTTAACCCTTAAACAAACGTGAGCCCCTGTATAAGATTCTAAGAAAATAAAGGTGGTTTAAGGGTAAATGAGGGCAGCTGATTTCATATATTCCATAAAAAATTAAAGTGGTAAATAATTTACCATTATCCGTCTTCATATATGCTATTTTGGATATAAATGGTAAAGTAGTTACCATTGTCTGTTGCGGTAGTAGATTTTTTCTATACTAGTTGATTTCTCTTGCTTTACCTATTTAATTTTTGGTATGAATAAAAATGCATTTAAAATTATTATTTTTTTATATTATAAAATGGAAATAGTATAAAACAAGGTCTTCTAATATTGTATCAAATAACGGACTAACGCATCGGCCTCCATTTGTATGGTTCCTGTGTAGAGTCGTAGGAATATGATAGTCAGTGGGCGCTACTATCTCTGCCGAACTACCAACAGCCGGAACAGTGTCTTCTGATAATGTATCAAATAAAGGACTAATGCATCGGCATGCATTTGTATCTTCTTGATGATATCCGTCCTCTAAAAGTTGTAAAAGGTACTCATTTGATCGCTCTGTAACTGCCGATTTCGTAACTATTTCTTCATGGTCCATTTCGCATCCAAATATTGCTTCTTAACGTTTTTCTATAACATTTTCATCCGTCAAATTTAATACTGTATCTGATGGATTTGCAGTGAAGTCTCCTCAACAAACTTCACCATCTTCATGGCATTCAGATAAATCATCAATATTATCTACAAGGTTTTGTAACGTATCTTTGTTTAATTTCCTTTGCCGACTCATGATTCTAGAAATAAATCATATAAATTTATAAAATCACACATAATAAAATATAAAAAAAACTGAAAATAATCAACATCAAATCTGGCCGCATGAACAAACATTTTATATACGTATATGACTTTTTATTAAAGCTTGATCGAACAAAGGTAAATCATTTACCACTTCTTTGTGACATATAAAAACATAGAAATATACACATACAGCAAATTAGCAGAAAAGTACACCCTTTATACTATTTATGCATATAAATCGGGCAACCACTCACCAGATTTTTTGTAAAACAAAATTTTATTATCTTCTCCGAGTGGCGGGAAATTCAACAAAAGACCGTTTGATGAACTTTGACATGATACAACACTGACAGGTGACGTTGACAAGTAGTATGTTGCCAAAAAATAGATAAACTATCGAAGAATTTAAGTAACTAAAAACAGACGCTCTATGTTTACCGGAAGAAAAAAATGATTTTAGTAAATAATACGAGGTGGTAAAATGGTTACCATAATTTTATTAAGGGTTAACTACTCGACCGATCATCATGGAATTTCGTATACCTATAATACATAGTCAGGTCATAAGTTCTGTCACATGTTTAATATGAAATAATTGAGACATATTTATTATTGATGTAAACATTTATATACCAAAATGAACTTAATAAAACACAGATTCTTATGCTAATAAAGTTTATTCAAAATGACCCCCGCGATTTTGGCGGTTGCCTTAATCAAGGATGCCTTGAGTGACTCCAAATCAGGATGATGCGTTGAGCAGGCCTTTTCCTACAAGTGTTGCCATATCTTGTAATCTAACGGACTCAAATCTGAACTGGAGGACGTCCAGTCTTCGTGCCGGATGAAGTCAATTTTACGCGCCGCCAGCCAGTCTTGAGTGCTTTTTCGCTCTATGAGCTGGCGCAGAATCTTGTTGGAATACCCAGCGCCTGTTATTGAACATGGTATGAGAAACAGGTGCTGGGTATTTTGATACACAACTGCCTTCGTTTTTACGCCTTTCTCACAAAAATGTACCTCAGTTAAGCCCCAATAAGAAACTCGCAACCAAACCATGAGTGAGGATGGAAAATGGCCTCGTTGGACACGCGGAACACGGTTGCTCGCTCCTTCACTGCTGTGTGCGTACACCTTATCATTTTATTTGTTGTAGCTCTCTTCCACAATAAAAATCTTTCATCCGTAAAAGCTCGACATCTCTTCCACCTCAGGTCCATTAAACGAGCGTCCAAACGATGTCCTGATTTTCTTCGATATGCCCGAAGCCCTTAAATCTTCATTTAACACTCTTTTCACCGTGGTTCTGCTTAAATCCATCTGAAGGGCCAAAAGTTTTTGCCTACGTATGGGATTACTTTGAATCCGCGCCTTCACAGCTTTTATCACTGCTGGACAGAGCGAGGAGAGAATGCAACAGAGCGAGGGCGACCACTTCTTGACCTGTCATCTACAGTAGAGTCTTCATTGTATCGTTTGATGGTACGATAAACGAATCTTTTGGTTATATTCAAATTTTTCAATATGTCTAAAATCTGAATTGGCGCTTAACCGCAACGATGTAACGCAATAACCGCAACACGGTCTTTAAGTGTCCACTCCAATTATTTAAAAATGAGTAACATTCTAAAAACTACACATTTTATATTCATAAAAAATTCGAAATTCGAATTCAATAAACATTTTTGTGGCCAGCTTTTTAAATTCAAAAGGTTTTACTGTGTGACAGAACTTATGACCAGACTAAGTATATACCTTATAACTTATCTGATTTGAAACATCACATTAATAAAACATTTTTTTATATCTCCCTAAAACAACCAAACAGGAAAAAAAAAGGAAAATGTCTTTTAAAATATTATGATAAAGTAACTATTAACACCCAGCAGTGACTGGACATTTCTACGATTTCTACGTAACAATGGACTTTTCTAAAACAAAAATCCCATTCGCCAGCGGAGGAGGCAACGCTGTTTCAACCCCGGTGGCGAAAGAAATATTTATTTTGAAAAATGTCCCATTCGCCACCGGGGCGGTCAATGCTGGGGTTGGCGAATAGGACTTACCCCAAAAAAGGACATAGGATACCTTTCATCCAGAAAAAGTACTGTTACTAATCTATCCTAACCTACAATAACGCAAGCGAAGCCACGGACAAAAACTAGTCATAATAAGCCGTTTGAAACCAAAGTCAAAATTCATTTAGGTCACAAAGTAACACTTAGGAATGTCAAAGTCGAGGTTACAACCAAGCTTATGCTAGCTACTAACCGGTCTAATTCCTTGCTATCAATGTTAACACATTCGCATCCTAATAACTTTTACACACTTCATATGCCATATCACCATACATTTTACTAGTGAGTCCGCTAGCGGGGTGCTCGGTATTATAAATGCGCTGAGGTGAACCCACGACGTGGGTCTGTGGTATACAGCGATTACTCGTATCACAAAACTCTTGTTATTAGGAATATGGTCATAGTTCTTCTAGATATAGGATTATTGGAAGTTTTCTAGTGCCGTGTTTTAGTTAGAACGTAGGTATGTATACTAAGATATGGGTATCTTATCTTGTGTGGTCAGTCAGTACAGACCGGCGACACTTCGACCCAGTGGGATCTTTTGTGTCGACTTCCCCAATAACGACTGCTATAGATGTTTATGGCAGTCGGGACCGACGGCTTAACGTGCTCTCCGAGGCACGGAGCAGGCGATAATTGTCAATTAATACGCACATAATTTTGAAAAGTCATATACCTAACTATCGAAAGTCAGAGGTGCGTGACGTGGGTTCGAACCCGAGACCCTCTGCATTGCTGTCTGTTGGTCTCCCCACTGAGCTATCGCTGCTTAATAATGCTTTATGCTGCTAAGATATGGGTAAGTAAACATTTTTTTTTATATTCGTTGTTATCATGAGACATGAATCGTCAACCTTTTTAGAAATATCTGAGATCATTTAAATGTTTTAATTTTAATTGTATTTTTGGACCTACATTTTTCACACCCTTTTATTTAAATATCTACTCATTTTCTTTTTACATATTCTTTTTTCAGATCAGCACAAGATTACCTAACGTGGTAATAACTTAATTAGCGAAACGCAAAATGTTAATGCCGAAACACAGAATATAAAACTTTGAAAGAATATAAAAATATTTGTTTTCTAAATAAAACCAGGGTGTTAACAGACAGCCAGGAAACCTGTGTCACGTGTCTCGCAAGATAAATTACTTAATTCTCAATTTTTTGATGATTTATCCTACTCTAGAGAAATTGATAAATATATCCACAAAAATATCGCAACAAGAGAAATTTGTACTATGACGGAATACGCGTAATAATGTATTCAGTAAATATAATAATAATGTCAGCCCTGTATATAAAACTATCCCACTCCTGATCACAGGCATCTTCATAGTGTTAGAAAAGTTAGGCCATAGTCCAACGCGCTGGCCCGTGGGCTGGCAGACTTCTAATGTCTTTGAGAACATTATGAAAAACTCAGAAATACCGGTTTCATCACGATGTTTTCTCCTTCATCGTTAAAATGATAACTACCTAAATATTGAATACGCACATCGGAAAGTCAGAGTTGCCTTTACCACACCGACGATGGTATGAGATAATACAAATTTTTATTTCCAAAATCAATTGTTTTAAATATCAATAGTGATTAAAATAGTAGAAAGCTCACCCATCCCTGTACTAGTTAAAAACTGTATCACAGTTGACGGGGCCTTCCACAACAACAAACTCAGTAAACTAACGCAAGGAACAGACTAATTAGGTAAGATATATTCTAGTACAGCGCTAAACTTAAATACTAAATTAAATTAAACACATCGCCGAAATAACAAAGTTCGTAGATAAAGTATAGGTAAGTTTCTAGGTTATTATCTAATTCATTATTAAAAACATAAGTGTGCGTTACCGCAGCAAAATTTTGTGCTTTAGAGAGGTGAGATTATAATAAATAATTAGTTCATCGTGAAGAGTTCACAGATTTTGCTGCAGTAATGTTTGAAACATTACACTGGCAATTCTTTTGTTTTTAACCCCCGACGCAAAAACGACGGGGTGTTATAAGTTTGACGTGTCTGTGTGTGTGTGTGTGTGTGTGTGTGTCTGTCTGTGGCATCGTAGCTCCCGAACGGATGAACCGATTTTAATTTTGTTTTTTTGTTTGAAAGGTGAATTAGTCGGGAGTGTTCTTAGCTACGTTTGATAAAAATCGGTCCAAGATGGCCGCCACCACAAAATGGCGGATTACATATTTTTTCACAATTCCCTCAATATGGGTATCAAATGAAAGGGCTTGACGAGTAGAATACTACACACTATGATAAATTTCAAATCCAAGATGGCCGCCACCAAAAAATTACATATTTCCACAAATTAAAATTGTTCAATATGGGTATCAAATGAATATTGTATCGGGGGTTTATAAAATTTTAAATTTAGTTTTTTAGTCGTGTCAGCTCTGATATAAAAAATTCTTTGCATATTAAATGTTTGTGAACAGCAAAATTTGCGTGTGTGTTGTGGTTCTAAAGTTATTTGAGATTTTGCTGCGGTTACGTTTTGGGATTGCCCAGATCTCAAAAACGGCTCAACGTAGAAGTTTGAAAAAATACCGATAAGACCTTAATTAGTTCAAAGGATGATGGGCACAAATGTGTGGAATCTGGTACCAGCGCCAATCCTAATGAATGATACACCGTTGAAAAGGTATTTTTGTGTAGAAAAAGAATAACCATAGCGCTAGTCCCGATTCACTGTCCGATCGAAGTAATCCTACTTAAAAGTTATTTATTTTTGTTACATCCTCTTAAGTACACATACTTTTATTGTCATTTTTATCCATTTTGGCATGATATTATTATAATTATTATTTAATTATAACAAGTTCGAAGTAAGTTATATCGTTTATTTTTATATATTATACGTCATACTAGTCATTATCTATAACGATGCTATTTAAAAATAATGCTGGCTCATTTAAGGTCTCGTGCTCGTGTCTTGCATATCCTAATATGCGCACAGGAACCTACCGTGCGGCGCGCCGGCGCCCCTTCAAACACGTACAATAATGATGTAATATTATGTTTTCATTTCTATTTATCAATATGTAACAAAAATATTGTTTTGCTCTTACATGTCGGGACTGTATACGCGCACGCAAAAGCCACGCATCTCCGTCAATTACGTATGCAGTAATATCCACCAAAGCAGCTTATCTATATGTTTCGGTAAGATACAATCCGTTGTTTAGGTGTTCGCTGCAGTAGGTACGATTTTGCAAGTTTTAACTAGTATGTCCCCAATGAGAGCAATATAACGTCCTGTTCATTCAATTGTGGAAATCAGGCACATCATTGGCCTCCTATCTCTGGAAATCGGCTCTTCTGTTATTTAATTGTTTTTCTTCTACATAATTGTAGGTACAACACGTTTGGGGTTTGCAATTTCAGATATTCTTTGTAGAAAAGCTTCTGCGTATTGACCACCTGCGATTGGCGTGTGGAAGTGATTTGTTATTGCTGCTGCAATCTTAAATGCCTCGGTATAGCCTTCTTCGGCACATCACACAGTTACGGAAACGTTCAAGAGCAGCGATAGCTCAGTGGGGAGACCAACAGACTGCAATGCAGAGGGTCTCGGGTTCGAACCCACGTCGCGCATCTCTGACGTTCGGAAGTTATATGACTTTTCGAAATTATGTACGTATTGATTGACAATTATCGCCTGCTCCGTGCCTCGGAGAGCACGTTAAGCCGTCGGTCCCGACTGCCATGAACATCTATGGCAGTCGTTATTGGGGAAGTCGACACAAAAGATCCCACTGGGTCGAAGTGTCGCCGGTCTGTACTGACTGGCCCCACACAAGATAAGATAAGATACGGAAACGTTCCATTGCAATCAAATAATCCAATAGTTAAGTAACCGAGTTCATTAGAAAGCCGCAGACAAAAATAAAACAGATAACAGAGTCCAAGATAATGCCAGGGTCTAAAGTTGACGTGAACAATACGGAATGCGGAACGAGACAATGTAGTCACTTACACAACCATTATCAGCGAACGACTGGTAAGGAAACCTGCGCTAGCGCCGCAGCATGCCCGCCACCGAGCCACCGAGGGGTGGCGGGGGCGAGAGCCGGCATGCCCTCGCTAACCACCGCGCCGCGTTAGAGAGTGAGAAAGGAAACAATAGCGGTCCAACTTACCACTCGTCTACTTACGTACACTCGGGGATGAACCCTGAGTGCAATAAAAATATTGCTTCAATAATATGCATCAATATCAGTTGATGTATTTGTTTGTCTATTGTTTAACAGATAGATCACCCCAGACTAAAAAATGCTAAACCGATTTTGTTATGATTTTCATCCGTGAAATGAATTTTATTTAGCTGAATATTTGTGCAAATATCATCAAATCGGTCAAGCTAGAAGCCATATGATTTTTAAAATGATATTTTGCAATAAATATCCAATATCTTCTGAAGACCATATTTCAAAACGTACAATTCATACGGGATTGTCGCCATAGTAGTTTTTTGTATTCTTGAAAAGAGCTATCCAATAATGGTAACTTCATTTTGATTGGACATAGGGACCAAAACGTCCATCATCCTTTGTTCAAACATTAGTTTTTGATTTGTTTGATGAACAACAATGTAATTAAATGGTGCCGAAATTCAGAAAGAAACTGGTTTGCAAGTAAACCAGTAGGTAATACACTTACAATCAAATAAAAAGCTGCATCATGTACTCTCGGTACACCTTTATTACGACAGTAAATTTAGATTATGTGACTCGACGCAATATGAAGATACAAAGAAATTTAATTACAAATTATATGGTCTGATTTAAATGATCTAATACGCAGTTGCCATAAAACAAGGAAACATGGAATACTATGAACTAATTAAATTGTTCCATCAATAAACAATCCTGTTAATTTCAGCTTTAAATTAGATACGACTATTATGAAAGTTACATCAACAAAAAGAATATGTCAGCAATTCTTCTATAAGCCGACCAAATTATAAAAGCGATCGCATCATCATCATATATAAGGCTAACCATCTTATATGAGATTATATGTGCATTGCATTTGATTATAATGCATTTTTTGGGCTAGTGGTTTGACGTGTCTCGTTATCATTTAATCCTATAAATAAATAAATGACACAATTGCTTCAAGATGATAAAAGTTGATGCTATTCTTTGTAGAAATACGTAAACAACTAAAATTAATCAGTTGTCAATAATTTCGTTTAAGTTCTCGGCAAGTGGACATTAATTTGTTTATATACGTTTAATCATTACGGTGTTATAACTGTCGCTATTATATTCTTTCAAATAAGAAATATACCATAATTTAATGTTTCTATTCGGTGGAATCCGGCAAGCGGGTGTGAAATCTATAAATTCCCTTAAGTTTCTCGCTTTTAAAATTGTCATTTGATCGTAATGATGTAATAGTTGTAAGTTGTAACTCATCGCCCCTTGCGCCTTTGAAATTTAACCCAAAGGTTACCTAGATTTAAAACTGATATTTTTAATCGGATGAGTATTGACGCACCTTCGCATTCAGAGAACACATGACAACTTTTTTTTTTTGCATCTACGTTGGCTATCAAGCATACGGCCCACCTGATGGTAAGTGGTCACCGTAGTCTATAGACGCATGCAACACCAGGGACATCACTTGCGCTTTGCCGACCCTTTAAGAAAGGAAGTGGGAAGGAGAAGGAGGGGGAAGGAGGTGATTGGGCCTCCGGAGCTCTCACTCACCTAACGAAACACAACAGCAGGAATACTATTTTACGTCGATATTCTGTGAGAGGGTTGTCCTTCCCCGGTCGAGCCGGCCCATTCATGCTACAATCAGCGAGGCTCTACTACTCAGAAGACTCACCTCTTAAATGAAGACTGCCCCTTGTCTATAATCGACATACACGAGATAAGCGTTCTGTTTAAGCGCCTGCCAAAATGAAGGAGCAACTATTTTTTTGCGTGTTGTGTAGGTATAAAAAAATATATCTTATTTTTTATAATAGGGTCTGCGCCGTGGGTCTACGAGTAGTCTTGAACATTACTCCTAACGCTAAATATAAGTATACATATTACTCTATTTGTTGAGCCACGGGCTTCACCCGGAAGTTCTGCGGGTATAACAAGAGCCAAATACGCCTGCTCACAGGAGCGTTCACTGACCATTTTGGCACCAGCGACTTCCTTTGCAGATTGAGATTGGCAAACAATTTGATCTGCAGAGCCTGTGGCGAACAGGACAAGTCCATATCGCACCTACTGTGTGAATGTGACGCGTTGGCTGGATTGAGGATGGGTCTGATGGGATTGGCATATTCAAACCCTGAAGACTTAGGCTGTACTGTACTGAAGTGTACCCTGCAGCTGATGCAGTACATTCATAACGAGATACCTAAGGGATAGATCTTGGGGCCGACACAAAAGATCTCACTGGGTCAAAATGTCGCCAGTCTGCACTGACTGGCCCCCATATGATAAGATAAGATTCTAATTGTCGATCACGATTTCTATTCCATGTAGTAAAACATCTATAAAACGACATCTACATTTCAATTGCCTAAAACACTTGCTTCATAATATAACCAACAATCTACATTATACAACGATAGATAACACAAATCACAACATTTTATGATTAAAGAAAGCAGATGAATCATAATTGTATGATGTAATTATTTGCGTTATAAGACGCAATTAATTAACCTCTTTACACTCTACGTAAATGTTAAAGCATTAAAACAAATCCATTTAAGTTAATAATAAATGTTTTGAGAAAGAAAATTGTCTATTACAGGGAATTTCCCTAATGAACGAATATGGTATTTATATAATCTATCTTCAACATCCGTATAAACTTATACCGATAAAAATATTCTATACTTAGATAACAGCTATAGACGTAAATGAATCATATGAAGCACGTTTCAGTCTTTATGAAGTATCAGTAAAGTTCTGGAAAATGTGTTTATATAAGTATGTATTACATAGACTCATGCATCACGTCTGTAGTATTCACGAAGATATTGACATGTAGATGCATTAAAACCATAGACCGCCGGCTATTGCCATATATCCAGACAACGCTGTGTATATTAAACCGTGAAGCAAAACTTTGTACCCCTTTTTACGAAAATTGCGCGGACGGAGGAGTATGAAATTTGGCACAGTTAAAATTTATATGGAGAAGGAGGGGCGAATCCTAATATTTATATTATATATGCATAAGAAATACATTAAATTAATGAAAAACACTACACACACACAACCATGCATTTGACACACGCAGTCGAATCGCGTTCGTAGTATTTCGGCATTGTTCGGCTGATGTAACTCTTCGTAACTATGGTTACATATATCATTATATAATGACATATATCAGCAATATCCTACAGGCAAACTTTGGGTGGATTGGAATGATATATAGGTGTCCGGTAATTAATGGATAACCTGGAAATGTCTTATAGTGGAACTGATGGCCGTTCAGATTTTATGAAAAAAATCTATCCTCACTACTAACTGAGATATGTGGTTTTTTTTTAATTACCATGTATAACTTTCTTGTATACTACGACCATAAATGAATGAAAGCCATCGGTTTTTTGTTGTTTTATTATTAAACACTAATTATGCTAATAGATAGACAGTCAAAAGTATGCTATGCTATAATAGCTAGCAAGTTTCTTTTTTTTTTCCTGTACAGCTTTCTGTTCTACTATAAGACATTTCAAGGTTATCCATTAATTACCGGACACCCTGTATATATACTATTTATATTATAATATATTTACGTATTTATATGTAATAAAGAGTAGGTATAGTTAAGTCAATAATAATTTGTTTAAAAAATATAGGTAAATTAATCTATATAGATCGAAATCAATAATTAATAAGGGTATATTTCTAGGCAATAAAATCTTATTAACTATCAAACTTAAAATTTAATTAATTATGGTCGAATTTCGGCCATTAGGCGACCGCTAGTTTATTTTTATTCATTGAGCTAAAGCACACCGGTCTTGCCAGTTTATATGAAAGTACCATTACTGTAATTTGCCTATTATAAAACTTTTTGTAGCCTTACTTACAGAAATAAATAGTGCGATATAGTGTGTAGCTTTGCCGCATTTAATAATATTAGTTAGAATAATTTTTATTAACAAGAAAGATAATCACATTTAGTAGATATCTAATACTCATTAAAAACAATTCTTTAGAATATTTAATTATTTATAGGTAATTAATACGATATAAAACCAATAGTAGTAGGTACTTACTAGATAACATGAATCAGTGGAAATTCTAAAATTATATGCTTATTTTGTACATAATCTCACGCTTCTTATATCTTTGAAAGGATGAACAGAGGTGCATACATCCTCAATTCGCTAGATATGGTTTTAGGTCCTACGTCATAGGGAACGTGCCCCTTGCCATTTATCGAGCACAGTTCCATACTCCGTACTATTACTGAGAAAATCTTTACGGAAAGACCCAATAATACTTCCTGACTTGGGAATCGAACCCGAGATCTATATAGAACCGTCGCATTTACGTAACATGCGCCACTAAGGCAGTTTGATTTTAAAAACATAAATAATTGTCCCAGTGCAATGGTGATCGTGAATGTGTCTGCTGTACATGCTGAGAAAATTGTTATTGCGGATTCTGTTCAGAAATTTTCAGTTATTTATCAGTCAGTCAGGCTATAGAGGTTCATTATTAAGTGGGACCAACATTCTTCGTTGGCGAAATGTAAGCAATATACCTTTGTCTACCGATTTGGAATAAAGGCGTGTGACTATAAATGTACCTACATCTATACTAATATTATAAAGCTGAAAAGTTTGTTAGTTTGTTTGTTCGAATTGAAATTTAAAAAATTGGTGCGAATTGAAAAATTATTTTAGTGTTGGATAGCTCATTTATCGAGGAAGGCTATAGGCTATATAACATCACCATACGAGCCACGGGGGCGACGTAGTAATCATAGACGCGCGAGAAGCCGCGGGCACATCTATAAAAGATAAAAATTAATAAGCAATTACATTTTTTGACAATATTATGGCGCAAGCTTTGTTGGGACTTGTTTGTTTGAAAAAATCACGCGAAAAATCATCTAATCGACTAAAGATTCCCAAGTATTAATTTACTGCAAATTTCGCCTAAGCAATGCCAACATGTTCTAAAAGAACTGGTGCTGCTCTTAATAGTAACTCGTCAAAGACAGTTAAACGCAATTATTTAAAGTAGATATATAATAAAAATAACTGCTTTAAATCAATGCGAATAATTTTTGGCAACACATTAGTTTAATATTTCGTAGAACATTAATTATTAAATAAACTTAACTACATATATCCAAACAATTATAAAAATAATGATTTTGATATTTCTAGATATCCGACGGATTCCCAAGACCGATATAGCAGTTACCTATTACATAAAATAAAACACGGTTTTTAATACTCTAAAATATTTATTTAAAACATAAGATTATTTTATGTCTTCTTTCATTCCGTTCTATAAGTTGTCTGTGGCAGCGCATATCTAAACTTAATTTAAAAGGTGCCAATCTTTCCCCAATATAAAACTGTAATGAAAAAAATAATTTGGTAGCATTATGTTGATATAAATAGTAGGACAGAACTGAAAGGCATCATCAATCGATAATCGCTGAACATGATACGTAATACCAATTTTCTGATATCTCGATTTACGTCAAAATTCGGTCGAATAATGATTTCAGGTGATAACTGCTAATGTCAAAAATACACAATAGTTCTGCAGGTTTATTTAGAAACAAACACGCACACTACCTCATTTTATAATCGTAGGGCGAATACTCTATGAGCGGGTATTCCCCTGTTCCTATTAAGTTGGTACGAGGTGTGCCAAACTTCAGCGGGTGGGGGAGCATACATCTATAAAAGCAACGTCACGCAAAATGACAGCTGTATTTTGCTCGAAAGCTATCGAACGTTTGCTGAAAATTGTGAAAGTGCTTTACTCGAAGCTGGTGAGTGTTCATTTAATTTTTAAACGTTATTCTATATTTAGTTTTACTATTAGGAGCATACGCGTAGTCATCTTTCACCACCTTTAAATAAATCGGACTTTGTAATGGCATTGCTACTATGCTGTTTCATGAACCGGCCATTTTGTTGTCCAGAAAATCATATTCACATCTTCATTTGAACCTTTACCGCTAATTATTTCCATCTCTTTTAACCGTAATAGCCCATAATAGAAATCGTAGCATTTCATTTCTACATATATACACACGAGGTGCAACTTTTTGTTTCATTTTTCTACACATAGGTATTAAAACGTTTCTTTGTTCGGATCTTTGTTTAAAAAATTTGCAATTATAAGTACCTACGCACTATAAAGTTTTAAAAAGTGAATAAATTGTTTCTTTACGTTCATTTATGTAAATCAAATAATAATCATCCTCAATGGAGCACTACTACCAAGCCCACATTGAGTGTTTTGGTATTTAGTACCTACTTATAATTTTACAGATTGTTTTACAATATTTTAAAGACCCTAATAGAAATCGTAGCATTTCATTTCTACATAATTATGTATATACATACATACCTACGAGGTGCAATTTTTTGTTTCATTTATAGACACATAGGTATTAAAATGATTCTTTGTTCGGATCTTTGTTTAAGCTGTAAGATAGGATAGATTGTTACTGTTATAATCTAAAATTACGTAACGAGAGCTTATGTTTTTGCATTTTTCGTACAAATTTACGTAATTTTGTAGGCGGAAATATTAATTATTTTTAAGAGTTTTACACGGAGTAATTGTAAACACATTTATTGTTATGGTAAATGTAAGTATATTTTATATTTGTATTAAACAAAAAGTGTTGAGTTTATCAACTTAACTGTGACCGCCTGTTTTGGCACATTTCACTCGGCGCAGTCTTAATTTATATAGATATGTTACAAGCACATAAAACCGGTTATGATACTTCTGTAATTAACATTTATGGTAAATCTATATGTATATAAAAAATTATCTAAATACCAGCACAATGCATTATCGTATTAAGCGTGATAATTATGTTTGTCGAGATTGTTATGTTTTGATTTCATTTTTAAATGTCTTCGATTTCTATTTCAACTATTTGAGACCTATTTTTTAAGTATAACTTAAACCAAAATTAAGCACTTACCTAGAAAGCGAATGCCTGAACTATATAATTTATTTAGAAGTAGGTATATTTTATAGTACCTACTTCATCATAGATATGCTTTTGTCATGAAAACAGTGCTATATTTGTAAGCTCGCTTTTCTTAAGTAAAACTTCCAATACATAATTTTTGTCTTTTTAGTGTTTCAGAGTTATTTGTATATTTTCATATAAATAAAAATAATAATAATATATAGGTATAATATTCTACCACATACACACAACACCATCTAGGCCAAACTAAGCAAAGCTTGTACTATGGGTACTAGACAATGGATAAACATACATCTATATATTTTTTGGAAATACATTCATATTATTATACATAGAAACACCCAGACAGAAATCCATGTTCATGCACACAAATGTTTGACTTGTGCGGGAATCGAACCCGCGACCTCAGGCGTGGCAATCGGTTACACTAACCACTACGCAATTGAGGTGTGCGTGTGAGGTAATAAATCTGGATCCTTTGAAATGCATATAATCTGTTTTACAGGGCCTTTTCAAAAACTTTAAAGAATGTTTGTAATATTGCTATGGGTACCGGTATATAATTCTACTCGTGACGTTTGTATCGCCTTTTAATAAATCGGGTATAAAACCGTAAAAAATATTAGTATAAAATGTTATCTTTAAAACTTTGTTTGATCAAAAATGTGAATGGTGTATAAGGTTATCTGCTTTAATAATATTTAAGTGAAATGCCATTCACCCTATACGACGTAATAATAACCCAAATGATCTTCAAGAATATCCCGATTACTACCACGTAATACACATATATTTCGTGCATAATTTCTATAGCGCTTATATTTCGTGCATAATTTCTGCCAAAGCAATTCAAGTAGATTATATTTGAATACTTCTGTAGCTCTAAGAATTTTTCTAATAAGTACCTACTTCTCAACAGCGTCAGGAATAGTTTTCTAAAATTAGCAAAGTTTACAAAGAAGTTCAGTACCTAAGTCAAACGAAGATTAGAAATCTGTCATTAATTTATATTGCGTCTATATTGATGGGTCCTCTAAACATTTATCGATGAACTTGCTAAACTTGAAATTAAAAGTGTAAACCTGAAGTGCATTGTTAATACTTTTTAATTATTTGTGGATTCGAAATGTTTTTAGGAGTATCGGAGAAAATCTGTTTCTGTTTGTATGATATTATTCAAAATATTTTATATAAATTTTTATTTAATACAAATATAAAATATACTTACATTTACCATAACAATGAATGTGTTTACAATTACTCCGTGTAAAACTCTTAAAATAATTAATATTTCCGCCTACAAAATTACGTAAATTTGTACGAAAAATGCAAAAACATAAGCTCTTGTTACGTAATTTTAGATTATAACAGTAACAATCTATCCTATCTTACAGCTTAAACGAAACATAAATAATTATATTACAATTTGTCCGTCCCGAATATTTAAATTATTGGTTGACAATAAAATTACATATTTATCAAAAAAGCACTTCAAATCCTCCATACAATTTTACTATGGCAGCCACGCGCCGATTTGAATATCGAGCTCCGTCATTCAGTCCAACCGCGTCTCCAAGCCTATTCTACAAGAAACTCGTCAAACAGTTAAACGATAGCTTGATGATAACATAACATCACCATCAACATATACTGAATAACGACTATGATGTTTATGTCCTTACGGAGACCTGGTTCTCTAGTGATGTATTTGACTCTGAATTATTTGATCAAAGATATATTGTTTATAGACGAGATCGCGAAACATCTCACCTTAATAATTATAAAAAAACGGGCGGTGGTGTGTTAATAGCAGTGTCTAAAAGGCTGAATTCTAGTCGTGTGCTGGAGTGGGAGAGTGATTGTGAGGACTTATGGGTAACGATCCAACTGCAAGGGGGTAAGTTTAATTGCAATGTATTGAAGGTGTGTGCTGTTTATCTACCGCCACCAATCCGCTATGATACCTTAGAGCACTTTACTGAAAATTGTAATACAGTAATGAATATGAACTCGACTAGCAAGACATTAGTCATAGGTGATTTTAACTTGAGTTGTATTGACTGGGTGACACAAAGTATAGACGACCCTTGCTTGATGTCATCAAGTTGTGGTTCAAGTCGTATCAAGGATGTATTTATTGACTTTGTTGCACTTAATAATCTTAATCAGTATAACTGGGTTGAAAACGATCATAGCAGGATTTTAGACTTGATTCTTACTGATCATGACCAAGTCACTGTAAGAAATTGTAACTATCCCATAAGAGAATTAGACAAATATCACCCTGCATTAGAATTCTCATTTACAGTAGCTGCCAAAATTAAGCTTAAACCAAAAACAATAATAAAAAGTAACTTCAATAAAGGAGACTACAAAAGTATTTCCAAAGTATTAGAGTGTGTCAATTGGATTCAGGAGTTTAGTCTTATTTCGAACGTTAATATATTATTAAATGATTTCTACAACATCATTAGAGAAATAATCGAGAAATATATACTTAAAACAGTGTCTTACACAGGCAAGTATCCGCCATGGTACTCCAGGCGCCTTATAACATTAATAAAACAAAAACTAAAACTACATAATCGGATAAAAAAGTATCATAACCCATTAGATATTCTTGAATTTAATTACTTAAGAAAGGAGTGTGCTTCTCTAATTAAACAAAACTACAACAAATATATCACTTATATTGAACATACAATAAAAAAGAATCCAAAATTCTTTTGGACGCACATTAAAAATCAACGCAGATGCAATTCTTCATACCCATCTCAAATGACCCTAAACAATGTAACTGCTAGCAATACAAAAGAGATTGCCAATTTGTTTGCGGATCAATTCGCCTCTGTATATGATGATTTACCATCGGGCAGTCTTGGCGAGGTTTTCGATACCACATCGTCCATAGTAAACGAACTTCTTGACTTCGCATTATCTCGGGCAGATGTTGAAATGAAACTCTCGCAGCTTGATATATCAAAGGGGGCCGGCCCCGATAATATACCACCGATTTTTTGGTCACAATGTGCGAAAGCGTTATCAGAACCGATTGCATTTATTTTCAATTCATCTCTCGGATCGGGTGTGTTTCCAGATGAATGGAAGCGAGCTCGGATTGCACCGATTTATAAACATGGCAAACATGAAATTGTGTCAAACTACCGTCCAATTTCGATTCTTTCGACTTTTTCGAAGGTTTTTGAATCGCTTGTGTATACAAAATTTTACAACCATGTAAAAAATTATTTATCTCCTAATCAGCATGGTTTTATGGTTAAAAAATCTACTAATACCAATCTTGTTAATTATGTATCAGACCTAACCACTGCTGTTGACCGAGGTTTGCAAATTGATGCCATCTACACAGATTTCACGAAGGCCTTCGACAAAGTCAGCCATGAAATACTTTTGCGGAAGTTGAGAGGGGTGGGTATTAATGGTGCTATTTTAAATTGGTGTGATTCATATTTGAGTACAAGATCTGCATCGGTAGTAGTGGACGGAGAGGAATCAAAGCTATTTTTTGCATCTTCTGGTGTGCCACAGGGCTCCGTCCTCGGTCCTCTGTTTTTCAACATTTTTATTAATGATATATCTGACAGTTTCAACCATTCAACTCCGTATCTGTTTGCCGATGACTTGAAAATAATTCGTATAATACAAGATGAATCGGATGTACACGCGCTTCAGTTAGATATAAATAAACTAGTTCATTGGTGTGAAGATAATAAGATGCACCTAAATTGTAGTAAATGTTATCACATAAAATTTACACGGAAGAGGACTAATAAAATCCAGTCCACATATAACATGCAAGGAAACCCTTTGTCTGAGGTAAATGTTATTAAGGATCTGGGAGTCTGGCTGGACAGTGAATTACGATTTAATCACCACATTGACAATGTTCTTTCTGCAGCTGGTCGGGCTCTTGGGTTTGTCTTAAGATGTTCGAAAGAATTCAAATTGCCTACAACGACAATTATTTTATACAATAACATTGTTAAAAGTAAACTTGAGTACTGCAGTACTGTGTGGAACCCCAGTTACAGTGTGCACGTGAACAGAGTTGAAAGAATACAAAGAAGATTGACTCGCCACATGGCCTATCGTGCCAGAGTAATAAGATCTTTACGATCTTATGACGAACGACTCGTATATTTTAAAATGTTATCGCTTTCAATCATGTCGCACAATCACTGATATGGTATTCCTATACAAACTGCTCAACAATTGTATTGACTGCTCGGATCTTCTTGCCAAGATTAGTATTAATGTCCCCTATAGAGTCCCGCGTTATCCTTGTTCTCTTCTTACCGTTCCTCGACACCGAACTAATCTCGGTAAATATTCACCGATAGTTAGGATGACGTATACCTTCAACGAATTATCGAGAATCTTGAAGGACATAGATATATTTAATTCTTCTCTTGTATGTTCAAAAATTTAATTTATACTCATTTAAAAAGCGGATCGCAGACACAGACTTAAAATGTGTAATTTGTGTTAAATTGTATTTTTTTCAAATTCAATGTTTAATATGTCATTTGTTTATATAAATTTTACGTGTAATATAATATAATTTTCATTTATTTTTATTTGTATTGTTTGATTATTCTTTTATCAAAATTATTATTGTACGATGTTATTATTGATGAATGATTATTTTTACTAATACCTCTGTAGTTTTTTAAATATTAAGTTTAATTGACTGTACCATATCGCATGCTGTGGTCTTCTATAATTGAGGAAACACCTAAACCATAGCTATGTTTAGTATGTAAGAATGTTATGTGTATTTCTTGTTGAAGACCCAATAAATAAATAAATAAATAAATAAATAGAGAATCTGGAGATACATTTTAGCAAGACAAACACACTATCCAATTCAGATCTTATAAAACTTCCTCCTTAAATATTGACACGATATTAAAAGATATACTGGGTGTTTCTTAGTATAATGAAAACCTGTCAAGGGGTGACTACACTTGTTATTATAAACAACTTTTGTTCTGGGAAATTGCCGAAATCGCGAAAAGAAAAGCAGCTGTTCCATACATTTTCCGAGGTCAAAGTCCAATTTTGTATGGAACAGCAGATTTTTTTAGCGATTTCTGCATTGTCCTAGAACAAAAATTGTTCATAATAACAAGTATAATCACCCCCTGAGAGGTTTTTACTATACTAAGAAACACCCAGTATATCCTTTGAAATGTTAAAGTTAAATGTCTTATCTATCAATCATCTCAAATATCAATGTAGGTACATACATTTAACTTATTCGGCATAAATGTAAATACAGAAATAAATTGGAACGAAAAAGGACCTTATAGGATCATAAAATCAAAGCACATCAACATTTTCGCTCGAAAGTATTGTCTGGCTGAACAATTGGCAAACGCAAATCCTTGCCGGCATCGGCACCTGGAAGAGTTATTAGGTACTTAATAGTTTTAATGGATGTTTCAGTAACCATGGGGCTACTTGCTGCTCTTGCTGTGAATGTTATCGGAGGTGCCGTGATCTACGGCACGGGTGGACTGCTGGCGCCTGCCGTGGCTCCCATGCTGGGCTTCGGTACTGCCGGCATAGCGGCCGGCTCTACGGCAGCCGCCGCGCAGGCGTATTATGGCAACCTTGCCGCTGGGAGCATCATCTCTCAACTGACGGCCGCTGCCATGGTCGCACCCACACCGTATGTATTATAATATTTTTAAATAAATACATCGAAGGATCAAACTTAACCTAATATTAAGAATAATTAAAGTATTATCTTTTGAATTTTCATTATGGAGCTTTTATACACATTCTGCAACATAGTGATAGGCAATGTTGCCAGTATATAATAACAATTAACAGTCATACTGTGCAATGTATTTCAATATATTCAGACAATTTTAATCGGCATGGCTGCTTTACCAGACCAGCTCAACAACTTTTGAGCTGGTGTGACAAGTCGAGGTGTGTTAAGAAACTAAAGTTAAGTCTGCCGTAAAGATCGCTATAGCATTTTGGATGGGTTACATGCGTTGTATTCAATGATTGCATAATAACGATTGGATATATATTATTTTCATCGATGAACAAACATACATTTATTATATGTGATTAAATATCAGTAACTGTGTGTTATATTGGACATCTTTCTATGATCTTTATTAGCGATAAAATAATAGGTATGTGAAATGCACGGAATAACCTGTAAAATAACATACATAGCATCGACGATACAATGTCCGAATTAAAGAAGGGAAAAATTTGCCTGCTATCTTTTTGATCCACAGAATGAGTTTAAGTTCTGTATTACATTATTATTATTAGTTCCCTTCTATCATATGTATGTACACACAGCGACACAACAACCTAGACTGTTTGGACTTTGAATTTGAACTATTAGAAGTTGAACACTGCGAATCGTGCGAGAGAGTGCGTTATATTTTTGTTATTTTGTCTTATTCACGCTGAACGGGACGCGACGCTCTATACTTACCATTACATCGACATCACTATGCACTGTCCCTTTCCGACGATTCTATATTTTGTATGTAGCGTAGTTATGAGTATATAGGGTGTCTAACTCGATGTGTAGCTGTGTGTTTATACTGCGAAGCTTTAACATACCTAGATAGTTCGTACTGTTCGCAGTACAAACTATCTATGTTAAAGCTGTAAATAGTTTCCATTCCTATGGTTGTTGATCACCATAGCTAGAGTACCAGAAACCGCCACGTTAACTACGTTATTTTGTTTTATAAAAAATCAGATAAATGTAATAATTTAAGATTTTTATCAAATCAAAATATATCTATTTGTTTGTTTCAGCTAAATTATTCCTGAACGTCGCGTCCGAGATGAGAGCACCATGGAAGGTAGTTAGTTGTACGTTAATACATTTAACATATTTCCGGGGCAATGTACGCGCGTATCATTGAAATATATTTTGGATATTGATGTAGATGCGTTTTATTTTTCTGCTCCTGTTTGTCATTTACTATTGTGTCTGTATGTTCGGCACTGAAGAGACAGAAAGAAGAAGAAGAATTATTTCACTATCACCACGGTGTAAAACGATCTCTATAATATTAGAGTCGTTTGTTTGTATTTAACTGGCAAAATTTCTGGAACTACTGAGCCGATTCTATAATATGTAAAAAGGTACCCCGAATTAAATTAAAATGAGATAACTCACATGACTACACAGATGGCGCGTGTCTATTGGGTAGCGACGGCGTGATTTCAGTTAATACCAAGCGCCGCTTAAATACATCAAAACATTTAAAACAATGCGATTCTCGGCCGACGCCTCTGCAGATAAACAGTTTCTTACAACCTTACGGATTGATCTTTGCAAGCTCTTGCTTAAAATAATTTAATAATTTTTAAGGTTATCAAAATATATTTAGAAAGCCTCCCACGCTTTTTTACATTAAAATTAATAAACTATTTTTTACCTTTTTTAGTATGTTTTTTTTAACTAAACGTGTTTTAGTTTTGCATCTCGTACCCTGAAAATTAATATTGCCGTCTTAATCGATAGCGGCTCGCCCGCAGCCAGGCATAATTAATTGTTTTTCAATGATGTCGGGCATTCCAGCAATTGACACGTTATGATAAAAATTAACGTCTTGCTTTCATGCGAATTATCTTATGCAGCGTCATAATTGTTTATTTTTGGTTGTTTGAGATACTTTTAGTGTCTGTTACAAACTGGCGTTTGTGTGTACGCACAAACAACATATAAGTTTATGAGGAACCTGGAATCGAACGGAGCATCACACGTCTAGCCGCGACGCGCGAAGGTGATCGAACGGAACATCATACGTCTAACCGCGACGAAACCAACTGAAGATCTAGCGACCTAGTTAGTATACTCTTTGGGCCATCTGCTTTATGTATCGTGATCTTCTCAACTCCCTGGGGTAAGGAGAGGGTGGAGGAGCCTTTGGGAGAGGGTCTCCTTAAGGCGGTCAATCTACGCGGCCCATTACCATGGGCCGGTCGTTTTGTTTATCCGCCCTCGAGGCTGGCCAGCCGGGTGAGTCTCCGTTGGGAGAGGCCCAGCTAGCCGTTTGCGAGAGGGCGGAGGTTTGCCTTCTGTGTGGTTAGGGGTGACGGCGGTGCCCCGCTCGAGGGAACTGGAAGCAGCTTCCGAGCGGGGCGTTTCCGTCTCCTCCTTAACCAAGTTTTGGTTTCGGGATGGGGGAGGGAAGCGTTGTTGGTCAGGTGGGTGAGCTAAGCAGTCCGCCCGCTCGAACATCCGCCCGGCCAACCCGTTCACGAAACCCTTGATCAGCTGCTATTTGAGGTCCCGGTAGATGGTGGCGTTCCAGAGGTACCTGGGCGCGTTAACCGCCCAGTGAAGGCAGGTATTCTCCACAGTTTGGAGGCATTCCCGCGTCGACCCCTCTGTCAGATTGTACCAGGCCGGCCCCGCATATGTGAGGCGCGACCTGATGTAAGTTTTGTAGATTGCGAGCTTAGCTCGCAACGGCAATCTGGAGGACAGCAGGGGACGCAGCTTCGGCCACGCTACCTTGGCCTTCGCGGCGGTCGACCGTACATGTTGCACCATCGTCAGGTTCCTGTCGATGGTGACGCCCAGGTACTTGACCGTTGACGACCAGGAGATTTCCTCCCCCATCAGCTGGATAGGCGGTGGTTGGACTACCCGTCCAGTCACCATCGCCTGAGTTTTCGACACGTTGCACTTGAGCCTCCACTTCTTCAGCCAGCCCGGAAGCGCTTCAAGTGCCCGGCTCATCTTCAGTGCAGCGTGTACAGTCCTGGGTGCGATTCCTAATCCTTAATTAAATAATAAATATTTAATAAAACACGTCGCGCTATTTGTTACGGCGCCCGTGCGTTCGGAGCGGAGCGCTGTCGACACGTCCGCTCTGTTCAACGATCTCGGCCGTCTTTTTCCCATCTGCTTTTATACGTGGCACTATTTTTATACGCACGCACACACGCGTATGGACCGCCGCGCTTCACGCACACACGCATAAGAATTTCCAAGAATTGACTCGTAAATGTTAGATTTTTTGTTTACTTGTCGTTGATTGGTGTAAACGATCATTGTACATGTTAGTGCTAGTGTTACTTGCATGACCAATAAATGGGATATAAGACAGCTTAAAAATTATAAATACATTCTCAGTTGAATCAGTCTACGTGTTTCAATATAACCCTAACGGTTACCAGCTACGGACCTGGCTTATGCCTGCCGGCTGATCTACAACCCTAACGGTTACCAGCTACGGACCTGGCTTATGCCCGCCGGCTGTAATGCATTAAAAAACCCATAAGACGCAAACATTTAATGCGCACTGTAAAGATAAGTATAAAATTATTGGACAACTTTCCTTTGGCAAAGCATACGGTCCATCCGATGGTAAGCGGTTTAAGACTTGTATAAGTACGTATACAACATTTTTTGCGCATTGTTCATTCTGCACAAATAACCTACTAGTTTCACTGTCAGCACACGGGACAAAGGACTAAGACCACAATTTTTTCCGCTTACAGCACGACGTCTCCTTAGCAAGTTCCACAAACTCTAAAACTCGCCGCAGAAACATAACAAGGTTGTGATCTTCTGTAGGGTGGAGATACTTATCTAGCCGGGCTCTTACATTGATACTTCCTCATTAGGTACTAAGTACTGAGAATCTATTTACTAGAGAAAGGCCGTATTTGTATTTACAGATGTTTTATTTAGAAGTAAATTCTGTTGTTTAACAAAGCAATTGCTCTGGCTCGATATCAAAAATAAATTTTGTTTATTAACATGCATGCTTCTGTGTATTATTTATTTATTTATTTATCCAAAATTTCACATATCTTTACAGGTTAATACCTAATGCGATAGTGTCCAATACTTAGTATAATAAGTTCATTCAAGTTTATAACATATTACAAATGATGCCACTATTATAAATTCACTCAGTGCAATACAAAATAGGTCAGTTTCTTCAGCTATAAGGTTGAGAGTGCGCAGTGCGCGCCTCAGCGGTCCTCACTCAGTAGGTTGGTGCGGCCGCGCGGCACTGCCAGCAGCCGGGGCCGGCGTCGCCGCCCTACATGGGTATCAGAGACACATATTCACCTGTCTCAGCATATCTGTTTTATGTATACTTCCTCTAAATATTTCAAATATATAGGTATGCGGTCAATGCTAGTTTCCTCCTAACTCTTAGCTCATTTTACCCTACTATACCCAGAACGAATAGAGTGGGATACATTAATGGGTAAAACAGATATACACCGTAGTACCGCATGTACAAATAACTTACAAATTTATTATGTACCCGCTCCAACACGAGACTATATTTAGTCTCATGTCACCAGATGACTGCGTTACTTTCCAGTTGGCTTTTAACCAGTGCGTTATACAAGGCTATAATCGTTTTCATGTTTGTAAAATCATGCACTGTTCTAAGAGTAAACCTAAATTTACTGTCTATAAATAGGTGTTTTTAGACTTGTGTTTTTATTACCTTTTAAATACTTTATCGCGAGTAAGACCCGTTGTCTAACATTATATTAAGTATATAAATAGGTGTATCAAGGGTACATAATACAGCTTTTTATTTGATTGCTAGTGTACTGGTTTAATTGCAAATCATTTTCTTTTACATCAAACTTCTACGTTGAGCCGTTTTTGAGATCTGAGCAATCCCAAAATGTTACCGCAGCAAAATCTTAAATAACTTTAGAACCACAACACACAAATTTTGCTGAAACACAAACATATAATACGCAATAAAAGCTATCTATTCATGCATTTATGGCCGGGCTGAAACGATTATACGAAAAAGAAATTGCCAGTTTATTGTTTTAAATATTACTGCAGCAAAATCTGTTTTTCTCGAATAACTTTACAACTACAACTTGAACATATTTTGCTATTAGTGAACAGATTACTCTTCACGATGAACTAATTACTAATTATTTGTTATACTCTCACCTCTCTAAAGCATAACATTTTGCTGCGGTAACGCATACGTCTTAAACCGCTTACCATCAGATGACCGTATGCTTTGCCAAAGGAAAGTTGTCCAATAATTTTATACTTACCTAAACTTTACAGTGCGCATTAAAAGTTTGCGTCTTATTGGTTTGTTACAGACACTAAAAGTATCTCAAACAATAAAACCCAAATATGAATAATTATGATGCTGCATATGATAACACTTTGGCCATGTATTCGCATGACAGCAAGACGTTAACTCATTTAATCGAAAAGCTAAAACTTAAAGATCCATATTTGACAATTATTGTGAATTATCGACGACAGATGGCGATTTGCGCCAATATATGTATACGTGACTGCGGCGGTCAAAAGGCAGACCTATTGCTGTCACACTGGCCCGAGGAAAATATAAACGAGCAAAAGAGATAACAACATAAGGCTGATTATTCCTCTTAAATCATCTCGCATACCCTAGGTGCCTTATCTTCTTTATCCAAAACTAAACTGGTATAAATATTTTTTCATAAACTGTATGTTAAGGATTTTTGCAATGTCTGTATATATTTATTTATTTAATTGGATTCCTTAAACTTATTCGTTCGATATATGAAAACAATAGTATAACCGCATCGATCATCGATGTATAACCGAGCGAGTTTTGTAATATTTGGAGGTTTTTTAGACATTATATTAGGTAAGTATCTAAATTATGAAAAAAAGGACCAACTTAAGGTCATAATAGTGGTAGATAGTAACTAAATATATAGGTAGGTAACTTAATTTTTGCTCTATACTCCATTTGGTTAGATATTTAACTAAAGATAAACAATCTTGATGTGTCTTTTTTATTTTTTACCTAGAAACTCAGTTTAAAATAAAATGCTGCTAAAGATCAATGTAAACACAACCATAATGATTTCAGCAGTAGTTTATTTGTTTAATATGTGTTAGTGTAAAAAGTCACATCATGATTTTTTACCTTTAGTTAAATACCTAAACAAATGGAGTATAGTGTCAGGGCAGCGCTCGCTCGTGCACTTGATCAGGGTAGAGCGACACTGTCTTGAGGGCCCTTGGCTTGGGCGATGCTTTCATTTCACGAACATTCTAAGAACTTTGGTTATAATATAATGTTCAATAAAATAATAATTCTCAAATATTCCTAAATTGCGCTGAAAATACGAGGGGCGTTCAATGTATTCACTGTATAGGCATGAAAGAATAAGCAGAATATTCTGAGAAAATATTTAATGTAGTCCGCCATCACCTCAATACACTTATTAGAGCAGGTAAGTAACTTTTCAATACTCCCTAAAAATATTTTTCTTCCTTGTCTGAAAAATGTCCATCAATTGTCGCCTTCTACTCTTCATCGTTGGCGCGTCGGGAAAACATTCTTGCTTTCCTTTTTTTTTCTTTCTTTGCCTGTGGTTCGGCCGACCTGTTGGAAAAACGTTTACCTCGAATATCTCGGCGTCTATCTCTTTACGTCGGCCTCGATGGCGTAGTGGTTAGTGTAACCGACTGCCACGCCTGAGGTCGCGGGTTCGATTCCCGCACAAGACAAATATTTGTGTGCATGAACATGGATGTTTGTCTTGGTCTGGGTGTTTCTATGTATAATGTGTATGTATTTACAAAAAAAAAAGTATATATGTATGTTTATCCATTGTCTAGTACCCATAGTACAAGCTCTGCTTAGTTTGGGCTAGATGGTGTTGTGTGTATGTGGTAGAATATTATATTATTATTATCTTTTTTAAAGGTTTGGGAACAGAAAGTAATCACTAGGGGCCAGGTCTGCTCTGTACGGTGGATGATTGATTTCTTCAAATCCGCATTTCCGCACAGTAGCCTTAGCAACGCGCCCTGTGTGAACCGGCGCGTTGTCGTGAAGAGGCAAGACACCTGCGGTCAATTTCCCATGACCTTTTTCTTTTACTGCCTCCTTTAAATTACGTAGGGTGTTTGCGTAAGATGCGGCAGTAATACTTTGACCCTTTTTTGTGCACTCAATCAGTAAGACACCCTTAGAATCGCAAAACACTGTGACCATGTATTATGACAAATAGAAATCTATTCATTTAGTGTCTCTTGAATGTTTCGGTTCCATTTGTTCTCCTCTGAATATGTTGGTATTAAAAAGTCAATTAAAAAAAAAGAAAATGCTATTGATATTCTTTTTTATTTCTTATAAAAAATAAACAATGAGCTCCCTCTTCTAAGCGAGGACATTTCGGGTGATCTTAGTGCGGTGACGGTACTTTTATGATAAAATCTTTGGTTTATTTTAGTTTAATTAAATATACCGTTAACACGCTGCACTTACCTATATGATATTGACAGCAAGTAAATAACCTGTTAAATAGAACAGCTAATACCTAACTTGCCCTATTGTCAGTAACATCTATATTTTAGTAGACTTGAGCAGCTGTAAAGAATAATAAAATCTGGCTATTATAAAAGTACCTACTGCTTCCAATGCATCCGTTATACATTCAATTTAAAGTTTTTCTAGTAAAGGACAACTCTCGTATTAGGAATAATTCTTGTATACTTTACAAACATTCAAAAAACGGACACAAAGAACATTCAGACTTGGAACAACCATTTGTGGATCACACAAAACTTGTCTATGAACCTTTATTTTACCATTGATTATAAAGATTAACTCCAGGATTATGAAATAAATGGTATGAGTCGACAAAATAGATTATTTTTATTTACATATATACATACATAATGGCATTTATTATGTAGGAACATAGGTATAGATTATATACAATCTTACTTTTCTAGTAGGCTTCATTGATAACACGTACACACGGCTACACAACAAGTTAGACACCTATATACGCATAACTACGGTACATACAAAATAGAGAATTGTCGGAAAGGGACAGTGCATAGTGGTGTAGACCCATCATGGTGCACTAGCGCGTGCGGCGACGCCCGCGGCCCATTGCATGAATGAGACAAAATAACAAAAATATAACGTACTCTCTCGCACGATTCGCAGCGTTCAACTTCTAATAGTTCAAAGTCCAAACAGTCTAGGTTGATGAGTCGCTGTGTGTACAGATCGAGGTAGTTGTCAATTCATGATATAAACTACTCTACTGTTGTAGTTTTTGTTGCAATAGTTCATAAGCATTCTGTGCAATATTCACTAAATGTTGTAAAAGATCATTATGATTGCGTTGTACTTCAATTCTCTGTAATTCTAATTTGAGTCTTTCCATCTCCCTCTCATGAAGTCTTTTGTCTCGTTCCTCTTCCATTCTCAAGCGACGTTGTTCCAGAGATACAAAGTCATTTGAAGTTTGTTGAAACATGTTTTGAGCTTTTTTTCTTCGAGTCGTTAGTATTTGTCGTCGGCGGGTGACGGAGGGAGAGCGCGAGGCTAGTTCGGGGGGCGAGGCTAGTCTTGGATACGGTGAGTATAGTGTAATATTTTCACCATATCCAGATATTAATCGTTGTGGAGGCTTTGGTGCGAGTCGTGGTAACCGAGGCATTCTTGCTAATACTGGTGCTTGCAGAGGATCTGAAAAAAAAACTTTTGCTATTGAGAGTGGTATGCGTCCTGTTTGGACTTCGGACATTGAATAGCGGCTATCCATATCTCCTTGCACACAATACCCGATTCAGTCTATTCAATTATTTTTTAAGTTTTACTATGCTCAATATAATTGAGAATCTTGTATTTGAATCAAGTAGAAAATCTTTTCCAGAGCTAATCAACACTAGTATTATTTACAAGAACAATGATGGAGTAAAGATATCAAAAGCTTATACAAAAAAATGTGGGATAAATCTCCGTAATGTACTAAATTTGTTTTAGTTGATTAGTTAGATTTAATTGATAGTATCTGTCAACATTACTGCCTCGAATACTGAGCAATGGACCGAAGTATGCTGTATTAATATGCAAATGCAGACATTTACCATGTAAAGGTTTGTTAGACGATCCAGTAGAGTATACTTCTTTGATTTGTGGTGTAGGTACTATAATTTCCACAACGGCATTTCTATGTTCTACGTCTTCAATTTCTGGTTCAGATGATTTGTTACTCTCTTTATCAATATGTTCCCTGGAATATACAAATGATTAGCGTTTTAAGGGTTAACTCATAGCGAAACTGTCTCATTGATTTTATCTCTAAGTTTGGTCAGTAAGAATCATCGTGATTTCGTCAAATAACATTTCGTCGATCGGAAAATCGAAAATGTCTTCCTTTCGATTTTCCGATCGACAAAATGTAACCGGGTTAGAAAATTCTCAGTATCAGCACGGAGTTTGTAAAGGTGCCGAGAAGATTGCAAAAGGCGCGCTTCATATTACTATATATCGCACATCCGATAAAATAGGGTTACAACTCGGAGGGGTGCGTGTCAGAAAACCTCCCCGTGGTGCACCCTGGGCACCAGCAACAATGCTTTTCATTGTTGCTGGTGGCTAATATTCTGACAACCGGTGCCATTTGTCGCGTTTGGCACCGGAGGCGGGGGGATGGACGTGAGTCCCATCCCCAAGCCGGAGGCCCTATCCTTGGGCCCGGCTCTCCCAGTACCGCTCTGTCTTAGAGTGGACATGGGAGAGCCCCTTTGATGGGTTCGGCGTGCACTCACCCTGCCGCTGAACAGACAACGGGGTCTCTTCTCGTCATTCTGACGATTCTTTCCCTCTCTTTGTCCCCCTTTTGTTTGGTCCCCTGTTTTGGTTTTGTTCCTCCCTTTTTTTTTTTTGCCCCGTTTTGTTCTCGTTGTCCCCCCCTTTCTTCTGACTTTTGTCCCCGTTGTCACCGTCTAGAGCATATCGTAACCCCGTATTGTGCAGTGTCGTGGATCACGTCTCGCGGCTGCTGACGGGAGCGAGGGTCTTGCTTCACCGCCCGGACTGCGAGGGAGTGGCTCTCTATAAAAACCACCCCGAATCTCAAGTTGCTGCCGCACGGCGAGGAGATGCATGGCTGATGGGTAGTTCAGTCACTAGTGCGGCCCCTTCAGGGTACCTGCCGTCCCCCTGAAGTATTAGGCTTGCCCGGGTATCGGGATCTCTGCCCGGGTCGACTTTTATTTCTCCCGTACTCGTGGGATTTGTCATGGAATCTTTAAAATCAATTTAAAAAAAACAGTCGGAGAGAGTCAGTAGGTCGCGCACGCCCAGTACTGCGCGTTCCGAAGAGGAGGAGGAGTTCGTGCGGTCGGAGCACGACAGTGATGTGGCGGAGATTACTCCGGTGGCAACACCGGAGAAAGCTCCGCGTAAGCAGTTGCGCTCAGCGCAGGAATCGGAGTCGGACGGCTCCAGTGAGGACGCGGTGTCGGCTGCGAAGGTGCCAACAGCTAAACGTGGACGTGGTCGTCCGCCCACCCACGGCAGATACGTGGGTCTGGGTAAGGCGAAGGCCGAACTGGCTGCCGCATTGCGGAAGGCCGATGCTGAGGAGCGCACGTCCGAGGACAGCATAATTGCTGCGGCAGCCCGGCGTGTCGCTGCGGGAAGGAAGCAGCCAGCGGCGGAGCTGGATGCCGAAGACCTGCCGGTGTCTCACCTTAAGACCCGGCTCAGCGACGCACTGGAGGCCATACGACTGGTTTCGAGGAAGTCGAAGGGATTGAAAGGCACGTGCCAGAAGGCCCTCAAAGAGTCCCTCGAGGCCATTCAGGAGATTGCGCAGGCCGTCTTCATCCACACAGCGAATGATGAGGTGCAAAAGCTGCAGGAGGAAAATGCTCGCCTGGCGAAAGAGTTATCAGAACTCAAGAAACGCCAGGAAGAGTTCGAGAAGCGGCACGACCTGGGCGCAAACAAGGCCGATTCTGACCTTGTGGCTCTCGTTCGACAGGAGCTTGGTGAATTGCGCGCCAAGCTCTCTGCTATGGAGGGCCGTTTGCTGCGCCCTCCTCTGGCCGCAGACAGAATCCGAGAGCCTCCCCGTCCTTCCCCGACGCCTGCGCCGTCAACGTATGCGGCTAAAGTAAGGTCCTCGAAGCCTCCTGCAATTGCTCCAGCAGCCGAAACAGCAGCTCCTGCCAGCCGGAAGGGCAGGAAAAGACAGCAGGTGAAGCACGCACCTGTGGCTGCCGAACGCCCTCCTGCTCCCAGGATACAACCCGCTGCTGCCGCGCGCAGAGTCGAGGACTGGGAGGTTGTCGGCCAAAAGAAAGAGGCAGCCAAAACGAGAAAGAAGGCGGCTAAGAAGGCCAGGCAGGCGGCCAAGAAGGCGGCTAAGAAGCTCCAGGCCCCTCGCTCTACTGCAGTTGTTTTAACACTGCAGCCGGCTGCCATCGAGCGAGGGACCACATATGCGGAGCTTCTTAAGAAGGCGCGAACAGCAATCGACCCCGGCAAACTGGGGATAACGACGGGCTTGAGGTGCCGGACTACCCAGACCGGTGCCCGCCTTATTGAAGTGCCGGGCGTCGCAAGCGGCGACCAGGCGGACCGCCTGGCGAAAAGTCTCCGCCAGGTTCTGCAGTCGGAAGAGGTCCGCGTCTCCAGGCCCCAAAAATGCGTTGATTTGCGCATCACGGGCCTGGATGACTCCATAACGAAAGAAGAGGTCGTCGCTGCCGTCGCCAAGACCGGAGGGTGCCCTGCGGAACACATAAAATGTGGCGAAATCAAGCAGGGCCACTGCGGAATGGGGACGGCCATCATTAGCTGTCCCGCCGCGGCCGCTAAGAAACTGGCCGATGGCCGACGCATCTTGGTGGGGTAGATGTCGGCGCAAATTAAAGCGCTGGAGCCCAGACTCGCCCGATGTTACCGCAACGTGTGTGGCCACGCCGCATTGTGTTTTGTGTGCGGCGGTAGGCAAACCAGCGGAGCACCGGGCGGGTGGCAAGGGGTGCGCCGCCACCCAGAAGAAACTACCGCCAAGGCCGCCTGCCTCACCGTCGGCGACATCGAGGGTCGCCGCTCCCGCGACTGGAGGGGCGGAGGTTAGTATGGAGACATAATGCCTCCACGCCTCCGTCTCCTCCAGAGTAACTTAAACCACTGCGCCAGGGCTCAGGACCTTCTCCTCCAGAGCATGGCGCAGTGGTCAATATATGTCGCCGTTGTAGCCGAGCCCTATTTCGTCCCTCCCAGGGCTGACTGGGTAGGGGACCTCGATGGCTCGGTGGCGTTAATTTCGCCGGCCGCCGCCGGCACCCCGTCCTTCGAGAACATCTTCCGGGGACGGGGCTGCGTCGCAGCACTCGTAGGAGAAGCGGTTGTGGTGGGCGGTTACTTCTCACCCAACCGACCTCTCGCCGACTTCGAGGAGTATCTTCTCGAACTGAACGTCGTCGTCCACCCTCGGCCCGTGCTCTTCGTCGGGGACCTCAATGCCAAATCCTCGGCTTGGGGTTCCGCGATCACGGACGCGAGGGGTGAATTGCTTGAGGAGTGGGCCGTAGAAAACGGCCTGCTAGTCCTCAATCGTGGGTCAGTGCACACGTGCGTGCGTCAGCGGGGCGGTCAGTAATTGATGTCTCTTTTGCCAGCCTCGCACTAGCACGCCGTGTCCAAGGCTGGCGCGTCGTCGAGGAGGTGGAGACGTTGTCGGACCACCGCTATATTCGGTTCGACGTCTCCGCCTAGACCTCCGACCCCCCAGCCCTAAGGGCCCCAATCGGGGCCCTTAGGGCTGGGGGGCGCGCTCTCGCGCCTGCTGCCCAACCTTGGGGGTCCAAACACCTCCTGCCGGAGGCTCTACGAGGGGGTCGTGCGGTCCATGGCCCTATATGGGGCCCCAGTTTGGGCAGACAACCTGACGGCCCGCAATATCCCGGCGCTTCGTGCACCACAGCGCGCCATGGCCGTCAGGTTGATTAGGGGATACCGCACGATCTCGTTCGAGGCTGCGAGCCTCCTCGCCGGATCGATGCCATGGGACCTGGAAGCGGCGCTCCTGGCGTCGCTATATCGTTGGCGCCAGGAGGCGCTAGCTCGGGGCGAAGGACCGGATCCTCCCGCTATCAAGGCGGCGAGGTCCGAGCTCCGCCAGGTCCTAATGGCGAATTGGAAGGAGCGACTTGTGCACCCCAGTGCCGGGCACGCCACGATCGTGGTGGTAAGTCCCGTGTTTCAGGAGTGGCTGGAGAGGCGGCATGGCGCCCTCACCTTCCGGCTGACACAGGTTCTGACTGGGCACGGTTGTTTTGGCCAGTTCCTGTGTCGTATACGCCGGCAAGAGACGCCCGGTTGTCACCACTGCGGCGACTGCCGCGACGTTGTAGAGGACACGGCGCTGCACACTTTGGCGGTTTGCCCCGCCTGGGCATCGCAGCGCCGTGAGTTGACCGCGGCAGTCGGATCGGTTGCCCTCTCGCTCCCGGCCGTAGTTCAGTCTATGGTCCGGAGTGAGAGGTCGTGGAACGCCGTCGCCTCCTTTTGCGAGGAAGTGATTTGCATCAAGGAGGCGGCGGAGCGGGAGAGGGAGCGTTTAAACCCTCTCCCCAACCGCAGAGCCGGGCGCCGGAGGGCGCGCGATGACCTCCAGCCACCCTGAGGTTTGACCTGGGGGTGGCGGGCTTTGTGGGCCTGCCCGCCATCCGTTCAGCACCAGGTCCGAGAGGCGGCGTGCGTGTTCCCACGCGCGCCTCTGTGTCGAGTCCGTCTCCCCCCTAGGGGGGAGACAGTAGGGAATTTTTGAGGGAGTCCTTTGGGTAGGTCTCTTTGTGTAGTGGCCTGCCGTTTCATACGGCGGGCCGAAACCTCGGCGGGGTCGCGACCGCATGCGAAAGCGATTCGCGCGGCCCCGCCAATAGTGGTTTTGTCGGTATTCCGGGAGGTACATTATTTCTTTTCCATCTTCTTTTACCCCGGCGAGTCCGACATAATCCCTCCGCCCGCCCCCGCGGAGGGATATGCGTCATTGCATTTCCCCAAGTAAAAAAAAAAAAAAAAAAAAAAGGTTTACAACTCGGAAAAACTGGATTTTTAGAAAAGAATAAAATAGAAAAGAACCGTTTTAATGGCATACGCTGTTTTTCAATTTCTCTGAAAAAATAACCTGAAAGTTCCCAATTGTAACAGTATTTTAGATAACTATTCAAATTTCTACTTACAAAAATACAATATGACAAATTTAACAATTCTTATATTAATAAAAATCAGGCAGTACTTTAATTTTTTTTTACTTAACAACTTTAACAAAAGCATTCAAAACTATTAACCAAAAAGAACAAAACAATTCACTATAATTAGGTACCTAATACTAACATAGCTTTTTAAGAAAAAATGTTACTAATACCAAGGATCAATGTTATCTGAATAAATTTAATTATTATTATTATTATTATTAATTCTAGTCATTACAATTTCAACGAATCACTTTCCAGTAGAATTTTAGGTAGCCTTTAATGAAGCTACGCTTAAATAATATTTGTTCTCCTTAATGAAATAATGTTTAAATACTATGTAGGAACTATAATTATCACAATAAAAATCAAAATCACAGATAAAGTCTATGTTTCAGTCTGACTAGGATGAATAATTATAAAAAAAAACTGGTATTTCCATATTCAATTACAATTGGTTGTATAAAGGCGCATAGAACCGTGGTACATGATTACTATTAATCAAACTCATCAAATCAGCTTTCTTCCTCTCGCTTATTGAGAGTTGTCTGATGTAAGCAGGCTTTAGTCCAGGCAGAACCTCAGGGCGTGTTCGCCAAATTTTAGATTCTGAAAATCCTTCGTCTTCATAAGAGTTCTTGTAATAAAGAACACAATGTGTTTCTTTCATGAATTTAACGACTTTTTGTAATAAAGAACACAATGTTTTTTTTTCATGAATTTAACGACTCTGACGACTTTCAATTTCATGTTACCCGTACCGAAGCGTAGTTCTGCATACAACTTCTTCAGGGATATAGTCATTATAGGATTAACTCATTCACCGAGTATATTCAGTTTTCTTGCTGTTCTTATAATTTGTGCATATTGGAAAGGCACGTAAATTGGGCCAGATTTTAAACTTCTTTTAATGCATTTCTCAATTACCGAATGAATCGAGTCGCCTTCATTTTGAGTATGTCCCGTCATTAAAATACGATAAACTGAAATATATTATATTTCAGTTTATCGTATTTGAGTACGCAATAGGCGTTATAAACTTGTTTTTATTTTGTCCTCCGCAGTTGTCCGAAAAAAAGGTTATATCAATGGCAGAAACATCACTGATTTGAGACAATCTTTTTCTATGAACTGGAGGATACAACTTCCAAACCACGATTACGTGTGCCCTCGTGCCAGAAGTAAGATTCTTTTTTTTTTGTTGCAAGTTCGGACACCGTAAAGTTAAAGCAGTTTAATTTACTTTTGTTGTAAAAAACAGATACGTCACCTTTACTAATAATGTTACAACGTGCAGAGTAACACAATATTATAAAAATCGCATCTAAAATACCCATACGCACGTCCACTTTTCATAAAAATAAATGTAACACCAATCTAGATCATTCTGGTGTCAAAATGCTTTAATCATGTAGCGTTACAACTCCATCTAGCGACGAGTTTTAGAGTTACAGATGTAACCATGTTGGAGAAGATAGCTAATAAAATTTTAATTTTATTTCTGTATAGTTAATTCAAAATTCGACTTTTTCGAGTTGTAACCCTATTTTATCGGAGGTGCAATATGGGACCAAAGACCAAAATACGAACCTGGGGATTTTGTGGTTAAATTATTTATATGTCTAGTACTTATGTGATATAGAGGCAGAACTAAAGCATTCTGACTTCCTATATCATGTGTTTCGTCTTTTGAGTAAGTACCTATATAAAGAAAACAAGTTTAGCTACTTAAATCTGTATAATGTTACAGGCATTCATACCTGTAAAGGTGCAAGAGATGTAATGCTATAATAATAATAATTATGTATCTAAATGAATATAATGTGATTATAAATACATACTCATTTTCAATTCCATTCTCCATGAGTGAGTTTTCTTCTGACTCCAGTTCCCAGTCACAACCCTGAAAGTAATAAAAAGATACACTTATTATCATCGTCATAAACTTTTTTTACTTTGTTAACAGAGGCTATTGTAAGCTACATTCAAAGCATGTTTTATTCTTTAGTTTTCAAGTCTCATGACTGTCCTAAATTCTTCTTTGTGGCTACAAAATATTGTAGCTATATACAGGTTGATTTTGAAATCGTGTAATTCCTTTTAACCATGCATTCTACTGGTGGTCCCTTTTATTACCCTTATTATTTATTATATCAGTTATTGTTATGTTATTATTTTTAAATTAGTAAAATATTAAGATTGTGTCAGGTTGTTAATATATGACTATCTGAAACTATTCATGAAAAAAATTGGTACATAAATTTTTCCAAAAACATAATTCTAATTAAAGAAATATATGGTCAGGGTTATTCTATATCACCAGTAGAATGCGTGGTTAAAAGGAATTACACGATTTCAAAATCACCTGTATAATTAATATGTTATATATTTCTAAGGCAATAAAAAAAATATATATATTATCTAAGCATATGGATGCAATTTTCATCAGGCCTGCTTGTGAACATATGCATATAACATTAAATAAATATATATTGCCATGTCTGTAGTGCCTACACTTATGCATGGAAGTGAATGTTGGGTATGGCAAAAGAAGCATGAGCTCAGAATAAATGCTGTAAAAATGTGAGCACTGAGAAATATATGTGGTGTGACTCTGAAAGATAGAATAAGGAATAGTGTGATTAGAGAGAGAGATGCGGCATGAAAGTGGATATAGTGACGAGAATAGAAAAGGGTATGTTAAGCTGGTTTGGGCATGTAGAAAGAATGGGTGAGAAAAGACTGACTAAGAAAGTTTATAAGGCTAGTGTGAATGGAACAGTTGCAAGAGGAAGACCTAGGCGAACGTTTCTTGATCAGATAGGAGACGTTCTGGATAAAGGCCAGGTTAAGAGCACCTTAAACCGGCGAGCATGTATGAGGAATGTTATGAAAGTGAATGAAGCCAGAGAAGTGTGTCAGGATCATTGCAAATGGAAATCCATAGTCTCTGCCTACCCCTCTGGCAAACAGGCGTGAATCGATGTATGTATTGTCATGTTATTTTGTGTAATGATTTAATTTTGTCCAATGGAGTAAGTAAGGTGATGATTTTTCAGGCACATACATATTTTTTAGTATACCATTATGCCTTGTACTTCATAGAACCTACACAAAAACTGGTATAATACAAAATTTTATGTTGTGAGCTACATGGTCACTTATGTTGTCATCACATTTCAATAAAATTATGCAGTTTTGTATCACAATATATAATTATGTGTAGTGTAGTTTCATAATAAGATATATAGTTGCTTACTTCGCTAGATGAGGCTGTTGTTTTTATTTCCATAGTACAGTCCTGATTGACCAGGCCAATAGTTTCTAAGACTTTGAAGATCACATTTGGCACTTGTACTTGGTTCTCACTCACAGCCCTACGAGCTTTTCTTTTAAGGTCCCTCCATGTCTGTGAAATAAAATAAATTTACCTATTTAAAATGTATGTATGATACTGTTTGCAAGGATCCAATGCTAAGCTGGACATTCCTCTCAAAAGAAGATGGGATAATCCATAGACTATTAGAGTAGCTAGATACGAGTGTACATTACAGACCTATATTAGGTAGTTTTGATGAGACATGCATTAAAAATATATTAAGTTCGTTTAATAATTCATTATTATCTCAATCAAAAACAATAAAGGCTACTTATTTTACCTAAATAAATAATTAAACTTAGCTGTTGTCAAAATTGCCATGATTTAATTTGAATCCTTACATGAGCATAAATTCTATTTCAAGTCTGTTAGCATGCGGCTTTCTTTATTTTCCTTAGCCTTCACATGCTATTCACAATTAAAAGAATATTCTTTGTTGTCTACATCAAATTCCAGAAAAATAGATAGTAAATAAGATTAAGTGTTTGCCTGCTTCCACTGCAGCACAGTCTTGTCAGCACCGTGTTGTTTTAGTTCTTCCCTGAGAGCTTCCCATTTCGCATTAATTTTCTTGGCTCCTAACATACCAGAATACTCGCCTACGCTGTTGGCAAAGTCTTTATTCGCAGCCATATAATCAACAAAGAGATTAATTTGAGCGCTGGTGCACCTCCTTCTGAAATACGATATAAATAAACAAACTAAGTTTTTAATTTTTTTATTATTAAATTGGCAGTTTAGCGCAAACCAAGCACTGTACTTACAATTGCTTCTTTAGATTCGAGTTATGAGCCATTGTATTAGCTTTTTTGTAATGTAATTAATATTGTAATTAGCTATTCAGTTTAAAACTTCGGTAAACTTTCATGTCTTGAGTTACATATGTGTCGTGTTATAAATTCGACAAGATATGTTTGACAGCCGTGGAATTTAGAAACGTCAGACGCTGTGTCAATTTGTGTATGTCAGTGCGAGGTATTATCCTTCCAGAATAAAATGTCTGGTGTAATTTCCTATAACGCCCTGATTCTACGAACATTTGCAAATAACACCTTATGAAACAGTTTGTCGTGTCACGACTAAATTTTATCGTATTGTCAAATTTGTCTCTCATCAACCTACATGTAATAATCTTATTATTTATATAAATGCGACAATATTTCTGCGCATAAATTATTAAAGGTGTACCTATCTGTATAAACATACATTTGTGTACTAGGTTTTGCCCGCGCCGTCGCTCGCGTAAAAGTAGGTTAAGTTATGTTATCTTCAAGCACGCCACGATTGTGGCGATAAGTCTCGCTTTTGAAGAGTGGCTGGAGAGGTGGCATGGCGCTCTCACCTTCCGGCTGACACAGGTAATGACTGCCCACGGTTGTTTTGTTTTGTTCCTGTGTCGCATAGGAGACGCCCGGATGTCATCACTGCGGCGACTGCCACGATGTTGTTGTGGACATGACGCTGCACACGTTGGCGGATTGCCCCGCCTGGGCATCGCAGCGCCGTGTGTTGATCGTGGCAGTCGGACTGGTTGCCCTCTCACTCCCGGCCGTGGTTCTGTCTATGCTCCGGAGTGAGAGATCGTGGAACGCCGTCGCCTCCTTCTGTGAGGAAGTAATTTCCATCAAGGAGGCAGCGAAGCGGGAGAGGGAGCGCTTAAACTCTCTCGGCGCGAGATGATCTACAGCCACCCTGAGGTTTGACCTGGGGTTGGTGGTCTACGTGGGCCTGCTCGCCAGCCGATCAGCACTAGGTCCGAGAGGCGGCGTGCGTGTTCCCACGTGCGCCACTGTGTCGTATCTTTGTCCCCTCCAGGGGGACGGTGGAGGAAGTATTTTTGTGTAGTGGCTTACCATTTCACACGGCGCACAGTGTGATATTATGAAAATCTAGAGGGACAAAAGTCAATTTAGGAACATGTCATAAATGATCCTTTTAACGGAATAAATTCAAAGCTAACACGTTATACTACAATCCAGTACATTTTTTGGGAATCCACGCGAATCAATAGCAGGTATAAACAGGTCGGGACGGCCGGCTACCTGCGCCACACCGACTGACTGCTCGCTGTTACAGTTTCATTCGTCTGAGTTCGCTCGATGAATACGCTGTGTTTTTGTGTGCTAGTGGTGATTTTGTGTTGTTATCGTTTTTGTAGGAAGTTTTCAAGGTAAATTTTCATATATATATTTTTTTAATATGTATATTAGTTTCATCATAAATATTAAATTAACAGAGTAAGGTTTTTATGTAATCATAAACAGTACTTCTTTAGTTTCATCTAGGGTTTTAGTTGGTTTCCCTGCATTTCCCTGTGCATTGGGTATATTTTTCTGAAAGGTATATTTATATAATACAAGAAATATGTTCATTTGCTTGCGAATGTTTGCGACACTCATACAACATTTTCTTATTTTCAGAATGCCTTCGCATATTTCTCGTCATTCGTTTTTTGACGTTTGGTTTGCAAACGCCTAAGAATCAAGACAAGATGCTTTGTTGCATTATGTTTTACAAGAACTTGGTGTCCAGTCCGTTACGGATAATACTTTGAAGAGTTTAAAAGCAACAATCAGTAGAATTAGTCAAAAAATTGACGAAAAATGGTCGAAATCAGGTAGACATCGAGAACGCTTTCTGAAAACGAATTCTTTGTGGTTGGAAGCGAACATATCATTTACGGGTATTGTCAGTGAATCTATCGTCGATGTTTCACTACCTGAAACAAGTAACCGGGCTGGAAGACTCCCGAAAGACTTTGAATTATCAAGTGAAAAAACAAAGAGACGGCGAATCCGTCATCTTCTTGAAACTACGCATCACGTATTTCTGAACTTTTCACAAGAAAATCTTCGAGAATTAATACGAATAGAGATTTACTGAATAGATTGTTCATTTCATCGGATCCGTATATTGCTAGTTTGTGTGCGGCTCCAAAAACAAAGCGTGGTAAAACTAACCCCGAGGTAATTGAACTATTAGAAATAAGAATTTCATCTACTGAACGTGACATACTAGTAGACGAAACAGATAGAGATTCTGGTGAATCTGAATCAGAATCTGAAGACTCTGATGAAACTGTTGAAGAATCTGACGAAGATTCTGAAGAATCTCAAAATTAATCATAACTATGCTAAACTTTGTATAGCTTTTTTATTATATTTATTTTTATATTCATTTTGATATATAATTGTGAAAATATGTTCTTTTATTAAATTAAATGTCTAAAACTATCAACATTTTTATTTTTATTTATTTATTTATATTTTACCACCTAATAACACGTAAATATGAGACAAAATAATTTTGTCCCGCTAGATTTTCATAATATCACACTGTGCGGCGGGCCGAAACCACGGCGGGGTTGCGATTGCATGTGAAAGCAATTCGTGCGGCCTCGCCGTCTATGGTTATGTCGAGGAACACCGTGGTAGGTTTAGTCGGTTGGTATTAACGGGGTATCTTTTCCCCGGTGAGCCCGACATATCTTCTCCGTCGCCCCGCGGAGAGGTACACATTAAAAAATTCACCAACGTAAAAAAAAATCTAATGGAGTGAGGCGTATGTATGCATATATGCACAGGCAACATAAATATGAGTTTATGAGGACTCTGGAATCGAACGGAGCATCATACGTCTAACCGCGCTGAAAACAACTTACTGTTTTTATACTCCGCATTATTTATACGCCGCCGCGCCGCACGCACACACGCTCAAGGATTTCCGAGATTTACCTCGTAGATTTTAGAATTTTGTTTACTTGTTGCTGATTGGTGCAAAAGAATATTGTGCGCATTAGTGCGAGCGCTACTTGTAAGAACAATAAATTGAATATAAGAAGGCTTAAAAATTGTAAATATATTCTCAGTTAAATCAGTCTACGTGTTTCACTATAGCCCTAATGGTTACCAGCTATGGACCTGGTTTATGCCTGCCGGCTGAAAATTCGTTAAAGGAGAAAGAATTTTAAAATTGGTTGAGCGTTTTTGAGTTAAATCTTTTCAAACAAAAATCAAATCTTTTTCTTCATAATATTAGTATAGAAGTATAGATAGTATAAATAAAAGGATCGTAATGAAATGCAGATTTATTAAATACGGACTAACTGTTACGTATAAAAGTTCGTCTTTGCTCGGCTTGCATTTCTGCATGATTGATTCTTCTTACCTGCGACTGTTCTGGAGTTTCTGCCACTCTAATAACTGCCTGCCGCGGGGCTTGTTCTTCTAAATGGAATTGCGTTTGAAGGGGCGTCTAGAGCTAATGCTTTGAAGGCTCGCTGGCGTTCGGCATGTTCCTCCAACCATAATTGTTGTTGAAAAGGCGTCTCACCCACTCTCATAGAAGCCTGGCGGGTGGCTTGGTCCTCCAGTCTTTCCTGGCTTTGAGAAAGTGTCTCATCAGCTCTAGAAGCAGCTTGTCGCGGCCTTCTTAATTCAGCATAAACGATGATGATTCTTGGGATCGAGCTATTTTTGCCGCCCGTGACCGCGATGACTTCTAGATAAGTTAGAATTACGTTTGCGAGGCATACCGAAAAAAGTTAATAAACTCTTAACGAAGAGAATACATTAAAAACAAAAAACAGTAAAACAGGTTAGGTAGTAACCTACAAATTAAAACAGAGTAACTATTGCTTAAATATTAAACTGAAAATAAAAATGAATTGTGGATAATAGCATTAGAAGTAAGACAATGAAACTAAAATAATAAATAACAAACTATCGGTGAACAAACTGCACTGTACAAACTGCAAACGTAAAAAAATTACAAACTTGTTAGAAATCAGAAATGAAACAGCTTAAAAAATAAATATTGTTGCATTGTAAAATAAAATCATTCAATTTTGCAGGATGGTTATTGTAACCGTTAATTAAACAAATACATAACAAATAAAGTTAATTATAATAATTGATATATATATTGATACTTTAGTATAAAATATAATTTTATTTGATTTCAACACTGTATAATACTAAACTTTCTTACGTCAACTTTGTGAATTACCTTAAATATGTGACAGATAGAGTTTAGCTGAATGTAATTATTTTGAGCTTGATGTGTCTAAAATTATTCGGGAACAGATTTTTATTTAGGATATCAGATTTCTACCGGGATGCAGTAGGTACATCCCTTTTTCCAATACTCCAGGCGTTACGTTGTAATTCATTCACCGAGTTGATAAAGCGGACGACCGTCTAAAGGTAATTTTTTTGTATCCCTCGGGAACAGTACCTAGTTATTTTCTGGATGAAAGGTACCCTATGTCCTTTTCTGTACCCCCTGACAACGTGTGTGCGAAATTTGCTTATGATTCGTCCAGTAATTAAGACGTGAAAGCGTAACAAACAACCAAACAAACGCACATTTGCATTTATAATATTAGTCAGGATATAAGTACCTTTTTTTTTTTTTTTTTTTTTTTTTTTACTTGGGGGAATGCTATGACGCATATCCCTCCGCGGGGGCGGGCGGAGGGATTATGTCGGACTCGCCGGGGTAAAATAAGATGTTAAAAAGATAATGTACCTCCCGGAATACCGACTAAACCTACCACGGTGTTCCTCGACAAAACCACTATCGACGGGGCCGCGCGAATCACTTTCGCATACGGTCGCGACCCCGCCGAGGTTCCGGCCCGCCGTATGAAACGGCAGGTCCCTACGCAATAAGACCTACCCAAGATAGGTACTTACTCGAAATAAAAGCCCTACTGTCTCCCCCTAAAGGAGGAGACGGACACGAAAAAGAGGCGTGCGTGGGAACACGCCGCCTCTCGGACCTGGTGCTGAACGGATGGCGGGCAGGCCCACAAAGCCCGCCACCCCCAGGTCAAACCTCAGGGTGGCTGGAGGTCATCTCGCGCCCTCCGGCGCCCGGTTCTGCGGTTGGAGAGAGGGTTTAAACGCTCCCTCTCCCGCTCCGCCGCCTCCTTGATGGAAATCACTTCTTCGCAAAAGGAGGCGACGGCATTCCACGACCTCTCACTCCGGACCATAGACTGAACTACGGCCGGGAGCGAGAGGGCAACCGATCCGACTGCCGCGATCAAATCACGGCGCTGCGATGCCCAGGCGGGGCAAACCGCCAAAGTGTGCAGCGCCGTGTCCTCAATAACGTCGCGGCAGTCGCCGCAGTGGTGACAACCGGGCGTCTCTTGCCGGCGTATACGACACAGGAACCGGCCAAAACATCCGTGGCCAGTCAGAACCTGTGTCAGCCGGAAGGTGAGGGCGCCATGCCGCCTCTCCAGCCACTCCTCAAACACGGGACTTACCGCCACGATCGTGGCGTGCCCGAGGATATAAGTACCTAGGGTAAGTTGAAATTTCAAAAACGCTGGAAAGATGTTTATTTATTCCATAACAAGTGACTAAATACAAAATCTCATGGTTTTATCTTCGATAATGAAGAATTCCCATACAAACTATCATCCTTTATTTCAACCCCCTTCGTACACTTTTTACAACAAAAGGTAGCGAAGGAACCAAATTTTGTCAAAATCGGTTCGGTGGTTTAGGCGTGAAAGCGTAAAAGATGTTTATTTATTCCATAACAAGTGACTAAATACAAAATCTCATGGTTTTATCTTCGATAATGAAGAATTCCCATACAAACTATCATCCTTTATTTCAACCCCCTTCGTACACTTTTTACAACAAAAGGTAGCGAAGGAACCAAATTTTGTCAAAATCGGTTCGGTGGTTTAGGCGTGAAAGCGTAACAGACAGACAGAGAGAGTTACTTTCACATTTATAATATTATAGTAGGGATTATAGTTTCTTTTCATTGTTTCATAATTAGTTATATTATATTTCATAGTCAGCCTCGGTGGCGTTGTGGTTAGTGTAACCGACTGCCACGCCTGAGGTCGCGGGTTCGATTCCCGCACAAGTCAAACATTTGTGTGCATGAACATGGATGTTTGTCTTGGTCTGGGTGTTTCTGTATGTATAATATGTATGTATTTACAAAAAAAAAAACATATATGTATGTTTATCCACTGTCTAGTACCCATAGTACAAGCTCTGCTTAGTTTGGGCTAGATGGTGTTGTGTGTATGTAGTAGAATATTATTATTATATTATTATTATATTATAGATTTTTCATAAAATATGAGTCATATATTAATTGTCCGTAGGTAAAACGTCTCGTTTTTTGATAAAGGAACCAGACTTTAGAGGCATGTGCGTACTGCAATGACAAGATTAACTGCAACATTTTAATATTCTAAATAAGCTTCCATATGAATTACGGTACTGCCTAATTGATTTAGTACATACTCAAATGTATCGTTGCAATAAGCGCGTAGTTCAGTGAGAGAATGCACTGTCAGTGTTCGCGGCGTGCTAGACATTGCGGGCAAGAAATTATGGATTATTTTCGATACCTTAAATCAAAGGCATATCCCAACAATAAGTTGCATAGTATGACTTGAATTGATGTATAGTATGCGTGGTCGTCAGCTCCGTTAAGTGTCTTGAGACAACCTTATACGAATCTCGATATTCACGATACGTAACGCTGAGGTGATGTTTACGTATTTAAATGTTATTGCGAATCACTCGCATCTATTTACCAAACAGTTCTCGTGCTTCAGTGTGTGTTGTCAAAGGCAAGCAAATACATTGGAGTATAATATACTCACTTTATTTTGACGCCTACTGAATTTCTGTACGCAACATTACGGTCAATGATTGCTATTTCATTTTTGTAGGCGCTTCTCTTTACCGGTGGATGTTGTGAGTGAATGTTTTTCTGATTGTAACAATTTGTAATTTGTAGCCTTTAAAAAGGTTTATACCATAGTACATAGTACAGAAGCTTGAATGCTGCTTTATCTGTAAGTCAGCCATATATTTTATACTTGCGGGAGTATTTGTCTTTCTCTTTAATTAACCTTTTAAGCGACTGGGAGTACCAGATAGGAAAATAACCGGGCATAATCTTTCCATGGATATACATATATTTACTCTATAAGCCATATATAGTAGAATAAAAGTAATCTATAGCTTCATTAAATAGCCGACAATCAAATTCACAGGCCCAGGATGGAGATCATTCCATTATAGATCGACTTGAAGTCCGCTTTATTAAAGTAGGTAGCGGGTGTGCGATACTGGATTTATAAATACACTTATCGCAATATCGATAATGGAAAGAGCTGGATGATAGCTGTCAATAGGTGAAAGAGGAGCGACATATTCACGCACAGGTACCGTATCGTTATATAAAACCAAATCAAGATTTTTTTCATATTTATTCAACACTCCGTTGTATTGGTTAAGTGCTAAAACTTGCAATTCGTCCGTCTGTAAATATTCATCACTATTACAGATGTTAGCGGGGTATAATCAGTCTGGAGTGCCATGTTACACCGCTCATATTAAAATCACCGACGATTAAAAAGCTGTCGGACGGGTTACGGGTATAGTACATAATACATGATTAATTTTGCTATTCGTCCGTCAGTAAATTTATTTATCACTACTGCAGATGTTAAGTTGTATAAGTTCGAGATTAAAGGCAGCAGTGCTGAATATTGTGCAGGTTCGTAAGCGACGCGACACAATCATTTCCGTGATCTTTAAAAGATTGCACTGTGTCTGGACGTTCTCTGCGTCCATTTATTTTGTAAAGCTTCTTTCTTTTGCATAAACAGATTACGTACTAGCAATTTGGTTTACCAGTATTCTTGTTAACCCCTCCAATTAAGCTAGAATGCTTGTGTTAGAAGTGGTTTCACGTCGGTAGTGTAATGCGTAGGATTCAAAACCGCGACCACTCGATCGCAAGTCTGATGCTTTATCCATACAGGGTAGAAAGCAGGGTAAGCAGAGGTATCACCTCTCTATGACTAGTCCAGTTTACGATATAGTGTTCCCTTACACCAACCGTCCGGTTGGTGTAGTGTGTAGTGTTGGTGTAGTGTAATAGTGGGAGCCGCTGTACTTTCCAGTGCCCGAGAGCACCTTCCGGGACCAGTTATAGACAGGTCTTGTCCCCAAATCTCGATTTCTCCAACCTAACTCCAGACATCCGGTCCTCGTAAGCGAGCTATCTCGTGTCCAAGTGGCACTACCTATTCTCCAGATAGGTGCCGGAGCAATTAAGCCGCTCACCACTTGCAACTCTGGGAGTTGCTAACGATAATCTCGCTGAAGGCGATGGAGAAGCCGCCTCCCATATCTCCAATATGGTACCGGAGCTGTATATGGCACGCTCACGTCCCGACGTACATCCATACGTCTACCCAAATAGGCCTACAAGCCGGGTGTGGCCCGAGTCACTCTAGCTATGACTCTTACTTGCTGACCAGGCAAGCACCCAAGATGCGTTATGGCAGCGAAAACACGCCGCCACTTCGCTACAGACAACTCTGTGCCTCGCGCAACCGACTAGTTCGCACTAGCCGCGCATGAGTCCGACGCTCGAACGCCACGTGCTTGCCGAGCAACGAACATGTTGTCCTCTGCGGCTAACCACATAGCCCCTGCGAGTCCAACCTTAACGTCAGGCATCGCGCACTCTAGTCAGCGGTCGATAGAACACGCCTTTCGAGGCGCAGTGGGCTTCCTGACCTCACAGTACCATGGTCCCAAGGGGGAGACCCGCAGTTCTCACCCGAAACCCTATCTACTCGGGTCATGAAGATAGGATATACCCACATTTCTTTAGCTATGGTTTTAGATACCACGTAATATGGATCGAGCCTAGTGAGAACAGAGCGGCCTTTCCATACGCTAAGTCTCAGAGAACGTGTTCCGCACATCGGTGTAAGGAACAATAAGTAAATGACAGCCCCTTATGTAGGGGCTCCATAGTGAACGAGGAGACACCAGCTCACGTTCTCCTACATTGTAAAAGCGTGAGTAGCCAACGGCTGAAACTAGTAAACAGTCCAGAAACGACGAAGGAAGTACTGCGCAACACCGGCCTCCTATTGTCTTTCTGGACGGAGCTGAGGTGGTATAAGTAACCGAACAAGTTATTGAAGTGACAGACGCGTCTGTCACTTATGCACAATGCAATGGGCCAATAGTGGGGCAACGCATGTCGCAATAACTTAAGTAAATGGTCCAATTTGGCCAAAAACTCCTTTGGCATGCGACAAACGTGCACGGCCTAAGATTATCAAGTTATTATAAGCTATATCATCTTTAAAATTTTGTTTTAAGGTTTTAATACATATCTTTCACATTTTTATTTACCATGCAATAGGGGCTAAACTATTGCTGTTTATCGAAAACATTTTATTTAATTTGGTAAGCCCCATGATAGAAAACGTAGCTGTTGTCTTAGTATTGTTAAGTGCTGGGTTCGAGGGATAAGAATTTAAACAATGTTACCGACTAAAACACGCTTTATTAACCTCTGGGTCTCCTTCGAAGAGGTTAATGAAAACACTATGTGGGTCTGTGTGTCTGTCTGTTAGTGACAGGCATAGCGCCGGAACCACTGGACCGATTGACTTGTAACTTGGTGTGCAGACACCTTGGGGTCATCCCTCGGTCGAGTTTGAATATGGGCCCTGTGGATCAAAAGACTCCCGAGATAGGTCATAAGGTCATGGGATAGCCACCAACAGAGTGATTTGGAAGTCCCAGGGGGAGAGGCTTTTGCCCAGCAATGGGACATTACAAAAAACTGAAGAAAAATGAAAAAAAGGTCACATGAAGACGAAGAGGTTGAATCGTGGGTTTTTAGACCGATTTCGTTTTATTAAGTAAGCCCCGTGATGGAAAACCTAGCTGTTGTCTTAGTATTGTTACGTGCTGGGTTCGAGGGATAAAAATTTGAATATTATTACTGACTAAAACACGTTTTATTCTAACTAAATTTAAAACACATACTACTTAAACACTTTTCCACTCTAACTGTTTCAAACACTGTGGTATTGTCGCTTTAGTCTCCCCGTAAACATGGCTGCTGTAAAGCAACCGAAACGTCGGGGCAAAGTGTAAACTTAAATATAAATAGTTTTAATTAAAAAATGTATAGCTTAAATAGTAGTAAAGTTCAATAACAGTAGTGTTAGAGTTTTCAAAATTATGTAATAACATTGTTTTAAAGTAAAATAAACAATGCGACAAAATCCGTATAAAGTGTTTAATTTCAACATACACATTTTGTGCTGCTATTAAAACTTTCTAAGTAAAAATCTAGTACACGACCAGGAAATAGGAGTTGAGCCTCATAAACTGTTACAAAAATAACGCATACGTACTTCACAGCCAGTCAAAGTTGTTCTATTCACTTATAAAAAGGAAATATTACAATTTATGAGTTGCGAACAAAACTCAGTGTTGTGTGTCAAGGGAGGCACGCGCTAATGCCTCGCCCGCCGCTTTCAAATAACTTATAATGACACGTTCAGAAAAACATTTCCCCAAATTACCCCAAATATTTCTTTGATGAGACACGTAAACAACAATGATTTTCTCGTCCCTCGGGCGACGGGCGAGGGAGGGGTGAGGTTTGAGGGTGGGGGTACACTCAAATAATTAACTAGAAATAAATACCGTCCATTTGAATTAGTCGTACCCCTGGGAGGGTGGTGGATGGTCGTGCAGCCGGCGCGCCCGGCGCTCTCAATGATTAAAATTATTTTTTGTTACGTTTGTTGAGTCAACGTCGACTTATTGTAACAATTGTAATTTGTGTTATGTAAGCGTGTTGTAATGCATTTTTTTTGGATCTGGGTTTGATTCCCAGATAAACTTGTTATGATTCTAATAGTACCTAATTATGTCCTGCAGACCAAATTTCGGTAGGGGCGGTCAATCTTAACGGAGACTCGCCATCTGCGCAGGAGATATTATAATTCCCAAGTGTGTGCACAAATAATAATAATAATAAACCCCTCTGGGACAGTCGTTATCTCATCATGAGACTAACGCGATATCGGAGGGCACAGTACACTTGCTTTTAAACTACCACCTTCGCCTTGTGAAGTAAACAAAAAATGTATCACCAGGTTAAATAAAAGCACACAAATCGCAGGGCAGCTTGTGGCGAGCTGAATGTGAGTCTCCGTTGTCACGAGACCCGTGATGATGAAACCGGCGCTGCACCGCTCGGCACCCCTAGCCGCTCGCACCGGTGTTGCCCTCTGCTGCTGGCTTGTATGCCTATGGTGACTATTCAGGGGGCCCATCTAGTGAGTTGGCGATTCACCGTCTGCCCATTGCATTGATGCTATTAGAGTATTCAGGGCAGACGCCGTTTTTCATCCATAGTTACCAATATACCGGTCCATCAAACACCCATTCCCGTAGCCCATATATTAGAATCCATACATAGCAATAATCCTACGCCTGCTGCGGCTAGAGCAGCTGGTCGGTGTTCTATGTCTCGAAGGGCCTCTTCACGTTGGACCCATGTCTCCGTGTAAGCCTTCCAAAGGGTCAGGTATTTTCTAATATAATATGTTAGAAAATACCTGTAATATTCTGTCACATACAAACAACATCATCTAGCCCAAACTAAGCAGAGCTTGTACTATGGGTACTAGGCAATCGATAATCATACAAATACAAGTTCACTCTCTGTTCCCTAACTCTCATGATCCGATGGGACGGCAATTCGACACGATCGGATAGAGATTGGGCGTGGGACCAACGTCTTTACGTGCTTTCAGAGGCACGGGGTATCTAACACCACCATTTCTAACGGCGGGCTATGAGATTTCTTATCAGAATAACGCAATAACTTTATGTAACTTCGACTTGTTTTTGGGTCACACAAATTTTTGTTTTATGATCGAACCCACAAAATTCTTTGAGGAGGCAATGGCGAAGCGAGCACTAAGTCAAAGTCGAAGTCAAAAATCATTTATTCATTTAAGTCACAAAGTAACACTTATGAACGTCAAAATATATAGGGTAGTGAGTTTACTATGTTACTGAAGCTACATTTAGGTTAGTTGCTAGGTTCAGGCAAAGGGTTGAGTCTATGAGAAGAAATCTGCAAGAAACTCACAGCCACTCTTTTAAATCACCAATCAAATATAATTTCAGTATTTTATAACACATATCAAAAAGGGTATGCCGCCATTATACCAAATATCACTAACTATACAAATCTAAAACTTATTACAATGACTTAATAATATGGAGATGAAATAATAAGAATTTAGTAGAATTATTTGCTAAAACCACTACGTCATGCATGCAGGGTATTATTATTTTTTAGAGCTTAGAATCGTATCTACTTAGGCCCGGTTCTTATATTAAGAAACGAGTTGTTTTACCTACGAACAGTTAATTTATGACACATATTCTATGAAAAATATGTCAACATGTACCTGTCTGTAGCTAAAATGACGGTCGTGTCTTGATATAAGAACCGAGCGTAAACCTGTTCAAAATGTTTTGAATAGTGACTCATTAGGTTCTAAACAAGAAACTTGGATTTACTTTTTAAACCCTTTATACAGCGATAAACTAAGGCAACTAAAGCTGTCAGACTGCCATGATGCACCTATTTTGTATTGGATCCCTGTCGTTTGTAAACATTAAATAATATAATAATTAACCCTGTACACAGAGTGTCCGGTAATTAATGGATAATCAAAAATCCATCGGTTTTTTGTTGTTTTATTATTAAACACTAATTATGCTAATAGATAGACAGTTAAAAGTATGCTATGCTAATATAGCTTGCACTTGTTAATATATATATATAATATATATATATATATATATTTTATTTTTCCTGTACGGCCTTCAGTTCTACTATAAGACATTTCAAGGTTATCCATTAATTACTGGACATTCTGTATAAACTATTGGACTCTTTTTAGTATGAGAAAGTTAAGCCATGGTACACCATGTCGTCGGTCTAGTCCGGGTTTACAGCCTTCACATATCTTCTAGAACATTATAAAGTACTCTCAAACCTGCATGGAGTGTCCTCACGATGTTTTCTTTCACTATTAAAGCGAGCTGTAATAAATTTATATTATTTAATACATACATAACTTCAGAAAGAGAAGTGCGTGCATTGAGATCGAATTCGAAACCTCTGGATGGCAGTCCAACGGTCTCCCACGAGGCTATTCCTGCTATATAAACAGTAAAAATGATATTCACATGCTGAGGGTGAGTGATTTCACATAATAGTGCCGAAAAACGGTCATCACCACAAATTGTTATTATAGTAAATATGGGCGCAAATCGCCATCTATCGGCAATAATTCACAATAATTGTAAAATATTGATCTTTAAGTTTTAGCTTTTCGTTTAAATGATTATATTAATTTAGGAATGCCTAAAATATATTAGATTGATATTTTAATAGTTATTAGTAAACATAAATTAATTATGTATCAGGCTCTAATATTTAATAGACGCAGTGGTGACTGTTTAAATGTTTTGAAGATTATTAAGATTTAATTTATTGTTCAAATTCTCAATTTAATGTCTTATCATTAAAAATAGAATCTGTATAATTATCCCACTTCTGATGTCGCCGACATATACGTGCTTTAGCGATTTGTGAGGTATTTACAGTCAAACACTTATATTTCGTTTTTAATAATAATTTCTTAAGGTATAACTATCCCTATATACTATAAAACAAAGAACCCCGACGCATCTGTTTGCGATAAACTCAACAACTATTGAACGGATTTGCATGCGGTTTTTACCAATAAACAGACTGATTCATGAGGAATGTTTAAATGTATAATTTGTTAAGGTTTTGTAGTATCCGTGCGAAGTCGGGGTGGGACGCTTTTATAGTAAGTATAATGATTAACTATATATTTAGACTGCTCGATTATCGCATATATTGGTTGTGGGTTCAAACCACATACAGGATAAAGATTTGTGTGATCCTCAAACTTGTTGGTACAACTATTTGGAAGTCTGGAAATTCTTTATGTCTATTGTTTGGATGTTTGTACAATCCCGTGAGATACATTGGCGGCGTCGATGGCGTAGTGGTTAGAATAACCGACTGCCACGCCTGAGGTCGCGGGTTCGATTCTCGCACAAGTCTAACATTTGTGTGCATGGACCTGGATGTTTGTCTTGGTCTGGGTGTTTCTATGTATAATATGAATGTATTTCCAAAAAAAAAGTATATATGTATGTTTATCCATTGTCTAGTTCCCATAGTACAAGCTTTGCTTAGTTTGGCTAGATGGTGTTGTGTGTATGTGATAGAATATTATTATTATTATCATACAAGGAAACGTGAAAAACTATGTATATGCGATTCTTATAAAGAAAGTAAATAAAACAATATACCCATCTATACAAATAAATATAATTGAAGTATTTTATTTGTTATGTCAAAATAACAGCTTTTTACTAAATGCATATGCATGTATATATAGGTACTTATACCAAAAACCAATAAAAAAACTTGAGAGGTGTCAAGGGACACCCGGATGGAACGAAGTTCCTTTCGATTAATTATTAGTGAAGGAATTGTAATAATTTTTTTTAAATTAATTAATTTATAAATTTCCGAAAATCTAAAAAGTTCCATAAAAGATACACACCCTACATGGTGCGTGCATAATAATAAGAAGTCTGTTAGCTCGCAGCTGGCCACAAGGTCACGCGTTTTTCCATAATGAAGTAATCTGCTGGCGCATGAATGAACAGTGCGAGCGAGATAGTGTAACTACTTACGCACGCCGCACAGCTTACAATAGCTTACTATAGCAAAAAGTGTCGTGACAACTTTTCGTAAGAATTTTTTCCGTCTAGCCCCCTTTCACAACGCGCGATAAGGAACTTAGTTCCAAAAACGAAAACTGTTTCCTTGTTCCGGCTAATCTCTGAAACAGCTGGACCAATTTTGACACGACTTTTACTGGTAGATAGTTGATGTTATAAGGAGTAACTTAGGCTACTCTAATTCAAATTTTTTTTATTGAATTTCACGCGGTTGAAGTCGCGGGCAACAACTGCTATTTTATAAACAGTTTATTTTCTTAATTATCTACTTTAATTTAATATAATTATGTTACTTTGATTGCCTTCAAGTTTTAAATTAATGAAAATGGATGCCGATACTGACAATGTTCGCTTCATTCGTAGGCTGAGAGTGCTACGCGGCTACGCCGTAGACGGCTACGCAGACTAATTCCCTTGAGTAGTGGCGATCGTTTCCATGACAAAGGGTTGTCCCCATCCCTAAACGGTTCACTGTAGAGGTGAGGTCACAGGAAAAACACTAGTTATAACGTTACGGTGATTTGTATAGAGATTTAATATTTAAGCTGGCAATGTTTTATCAATAATTTGAGGTCACATAACATTTATGATGCAATCATTTTCGGATGCTTTGAGATAACTATATTTTAAGACGTTGAGACGACCACTATCTTAATGTTAATTATTTTAAATTTAGGGCAACGTTATTTTAATTTTTTATTTTTATTTATAAAGGAGTCTGCCCACTATCCCGTCTCATACCATGACCGTGGTAGGAACGCGTCAGGCAAAAAAATATTCTTTGTAAGGAAATGTATTAGACTATGCCCACTAGACCGTTCCGTTACCGACCAGCAGTTCCTATAGCAGGGCGTATCGTGTTGCTTTTCGTGTCTCATACGTTCCTAGCACGGTCATGGTATGAGACGGTGTAGTGGGCAGACTCCTTTAGTCGACGACGCCCTAGGCATGATTTTTGTGCCGTGGGGGACTTCACAAATATTTAAAGAACGGACACAAAGTCTGTCGGAATTGGGATAACTATTTGCGAAGCACACTACACTCGGCGTAATAGCAAATGTCGTTGCTTCCACGTAAACTACTACAAATATATGTAATTATATACTTTTTCTTTTCTTTATATAACTCATAAGTCCATTATATATTATATGCTATATTTTACAATATTTCCAGCATCTGAGAATTTCCTAAAATCTAAACTGAATAGCACTTTAGATGACCCAGAAATCAAGACCGGGAACTCAATATCAACTTCAAATATAATCATTATGCCACGGGACCAAAAGGGTAGTTAACGTATCAAATATAGATGCCACATTTTTAAAGCCTACTGACAAAATAATAACATTACAAAACTCTATTAAAAATCACAGAAAACAACAGAGATTTTAAAGAAGCATCGACAACAGTGACTTTGAAATAACTCTAACGCCCACCTCTACTTCACAAAGTGGCCATGTTTTTTTCATTAAACTCCAGTGCGCTTAGATCAATCACGTCGAGTGACTATTTATATGATAATAGTGCGATGTCTGTCGTTCGTCGCCCTCGAACTGTTTCGCATCTATTAGTGCTTTTTATACAACAAAAGTGGTAAACACGCTTACGGCCCGCGTAATGGTAAGCGTTTAAGCGTTTATAGACATTAAGACCACTTACAAGGCCTGATGATATTTTCTTAAAGCATAGCCTAGTAGGAAACCGTTGGACTGCCACGCAGAGGTCTCGAGTTGGAACTCAAGGCGCGCATATCTGACTTTTCAAAGCTATATGCGTATTAAATAGTTAATTATCGCTCGCTTTAACGGTAAAGGAAAACATCGTAAGGAAACCTGCATGTCTGAAAGTTCTCCAGAATGTTCTCGAAGATATGTGAAGTCTGCCAACTCGCACTAGGCCAGCATGGTGGCCTAACCCTTATAACACTGAGAAGAGGCCCGTGCCCAGCAGTGGGACAGTTTAATACAGGGCTGATATTTTTATTATAAAGATCCGCCTTATGTTAAGCGGTCATCATCGTGAGTTTATTTATTGTTTGTAACGCTTTGAGGCGTTAGCTAATCTTTCGCTTTTCTTTTTAAAAACGTACTGAAGTAACACATAAAAAATACAGGCGAATTGAGAACGTCCTCCATTTTTTGTAGTCGCTAAAATAGACAGCTCCCACACTAGGAATAATTATTGTGTCGCAAGGGATTTTACAAAAATTCAAATAACTACCCCGCTGATTTCAACATGAATGGGCCGGCTCGACCGGGGAAGGACTACCCTCTCACAGAATATCGACGTAAAATAGCAATATTTCTACTGTTGTGTTACGTTCGGTGAGTGAGAGTGGCGGAGGCTCAATGACCCTCTTTCCCCCATCGATTATTGTGTCGCAAGGGATTTTACAAAAATTCAAATAACTACCTCGCTGATTTCAACATGAATGGGCCGGCTCGACCGGGGAAGGACTACCCTCTCACAGAATATCGACGTAAAATAGCAATATTTCTACTGTTGTGTTACGTTCGGTGAGTGAGAGTGGCGGAGGCTCAATGACCCTCTTTCCCCCATCGCGCTCCTTCTCCTTCCCACTTCCTTTCCTAAAGGGTCGGCAACGCGCAAGTGATGCCTCTGGTATTGCAGCCGTCCATAGGCTACGGTGACCACTTACCATCAGGTGAGCCATATGCTTGTTTGTCAACTTAGATGAATAAAATAAATATAAATGAACACCCACGTCGACACACAAGACCCGGAACAACCATTTGTAGATCACACAAATTTTTGTCCCGTGTGGGATCGAACCCACAATACTTAACGCAGTGGCAGTGACGAGGCGACCAGTTAAACCACGACGCCATTCGTGCAGCCAAGTTATAATATCATTGGCTCAATGCTAATGCGTTCCTTTGCGCTCAACTTGTCATCGTTACAGCACGTCAGTGTACGACGAGAGAGCGTCGCGTCGCGGCGGCGGCTAAAACGCTTTTCATGTTGTCACGTCGAATCCTAGTTTACAATTCTATTTGAGACAACACTGCGCTTATTTTTGAATCAATATCGGCTTAATGTATCCTGAGATTGATCTGCTGCGATCGGATGGGTTTCCGTCTGCGGTGACACCTGATTGTCAAGCGACAGGAATAATGTATCGATGCTGCGGTGAGCATTGTTCTGTCTGAAGAGGAATAGTGCAGATTGAAGCGCTCCAAGGAAATAAATTTTTTATCCATTCTAATATACTTACTTTTGCTATTGTAACGAGGATTTCATTGAACATAATTTAGGAAATGATTGTTTCTGCTGTCGCTCTATAGTCGAAAATCAAACAAAACTCTTTTAGAAAATAAAATTGTCCATTCTTCTTTTGTTTTTAAATTACTAGTTTGTTTGTTTTAGTGGCATAATTAAATAATTATCATAATATATACACATATTATTTACAAGAAATATAAACTAAAGAGAAAATAAAACTGCAAAATTAAAAAGCGTCATAATATTCCTCTGCATAGTCGTCAATTGGCAACGTGACCAGAAGACTGGCAGCAATGTCACATTGAATGGCAATACTTATTATTTGTGCACAGAAAATACCAGCCCTTTCTTCTTGTTTTTCCATAACTATAATCTAAGATCTCATACTCCTTCGGGCTAATATAGGGTTCAGAGATGTATTTTTACGTATTTATAATAATACTAATAACAAAAGGCGGTATTTTATTTATTTTAGGTACACAAAACACAACAAAGTAACAAGTAGGTTTGAATATAAATACATATTACAGTTATGTTCTAAACTAATTTCCTAATATGTGTACACTACATGATCACAATGGACTGTGTTGCGAACGACGAAGTGATGTTATGAACGTGAATTATCTATATAAAACAAAAAATATGAAAACAAAAAACTATTATTTATTTATTTTCTTTATGTTTTATACATAAAGAAAATAAATAAATAATAGTTTAAAACTAAAAAATCAGGCTTTATTAAAAAAAAATGCAACTGATTTAATAATTTTAATGTAAAAAAGTGTGGGGTTAAATATCTTAGAATAGAATATTATCAAGCAATTGGCCCTGGTCCTCGAGGAGCTCGCGCCCCGACTCAGGGGGCTCCTCAGTGAGTGTTTAGAGCAGGGCCAGTTTCCACGCCAGTGGAAGGTGAGGAAACTGGTCCTGATCAGGAAGGAAGGGCGCCCGGCGGATAGTCCGTCCGCCTACCGGCCCATCGTGCTGCTGTACGAGGTGGCTAAACTGTTTGAGTTTATCATCGCGGAGCGTCTCGTCCAGCATCTTTCTTCTGTAGGTCCGGACTTGGCGGACAACCAGTACGGTTTCCGCCGCGGGCGCTCTACAATTGACGCTATCCTGCGTGTGAGGAGCCTGGCGGAGGATGCGGTGTCCCGGGGCGAGGTCGTCTTCGCGGTATCTCTGGACATCGCGAATGCCTTCAATACCTTGCCCTGGAGTTGTATTAGGGAGGCACTCATTTTCCATCGAGTGGCGACCTACCTCCGCCGCATAGTCGGGACATATTTATCAGAGAGGGTAGTCGTCTACCCGGGTCACAACGGTTGGAGTCGGCGAGAGATGTCGTGCGGTGTTCCACAGGGATCGGTTCTGGGTCCGCTCCTGTGGAACATCGGTTACGACTGGGTGCTGCGAGGTGCGCTCCTCCTTGGCGTCGGTGTCATTTGTTACGCCGACGACACGCTTGTCACGGCTAGGGGGGGTAAGTCGCACCGGGCGGCGGCCATACTGGCGACCGCTGGGGTCGCACAAGTCGTTGGTCGTATCCGGCGGTTGGGCCTCGAGGTGGCCCTGTCTAAGTCCGAGGCCGTTTGTTTTTACGGCCCTCGGAATCGGCCACCTCCAGGGGCCCATATCATGGTAGGAGGGGTCCGTATCGGCGTCGAGTCAACCCTAAAGTATTTGGGTCTGTTGCTCGACAGCCGATGGGACTTTACAGCCCATTTTCGTCGTTTGGCCTCCATTCTTCGGGGCGCTGCAGGCGCGCTCTCGCGCCTGCTGCCCAACCTTGGGGGGTCAAACACCTCCTGCCGGAGGCTCTACGAGGGGGTCGTGCGGTCCATGGCCCTATATGGGGCCCCAGTTTGGGCAGACAACCTGACGGCCCGCAACATTTCGGCGCTTCGTGCACCACAGCGCGCCATGGCCGTCAGGTTGATTAGAGGATACCGCACGATCTCGTTCGAGGCTGCGAGGCTCCTCGCCGGATCGATGCCATGGGACCTGGAAGCGGCGCTCCTGGCGTCGCTCTATCGTAGGCGCCAGGAGGCGCTAGCTCGGGGCGAAGGACCGGATCTTCCCGCTATCAAAGCGGCAAGGTCCGAGCTTCGCCAGGTCCTAGTGGCAAATTGGAAGGAGCGACTTGTGCACCCCAGTGCCGGGCACGCCACGATCGTGGCGGTAAGTCCCGTGTTTGAGGAGTGGCTGGAGAGGCGGCATGGCCCTCACCTTCCGGCTGACACAGGTACTGACTAGCCACGGTTGTTTTGGCCGGTTCCTGTGTCGTATATGCCGGTAAGAGACGCCCGGTTGTCACCACTGCGGCGACTGCCGCGACGTTGTAGAGGACACAGCGCTGCACACTTTGGCGGTTTGCCCCGCCTGGGCATCGCAGCGCCGTGATTTGATCGCGGCAGTCGGATCGGTTGCCCTCTCGCTCCCGGCCGTAGTTCAGTCTATGGTCCGGAGTGAGAGGTCGTGGAACGCCGTCGCTTCCTTCTGCAAGGAAGTGATTTCCATCAAGGAGGCGGCGGAGCGGGAGAGGGAGCGTTTAAACCCTCTCCCCAATCGCAGAGCCAGGCGCCGGAGGGCGCGAGATGACCTCCAGCCACCCTGAGGTTCGACCTGGGGGTGGTGGGCTTTGTGGGCCTGCCCGCCATCCATTCAGCACCAGGTCCGACAGGCGGCGTGTGTGTTCCCACGCGCGCCTCTGTTTCAAGTCCGTCTCCCCTCTAGGAGGGGGGACATCCCCTTTCTCTACGACTATCCCAGTTTATGATATAGCGTTCCCCTACACCAACCATTAGGTTATAATAGAGGAGCAGCTGTAACTTCCAGTGCCCGAGAGCACCTTCCGGGACCAGTTATAGACAGGTCTTGTCCCCAAATCCCGACTCTCCACCCTAACCTCAGAAATCCGGTTCTCGTAAGCGAGCTACCTCGTGCCCAAGTGACACTACCTATTCTCCAGATAGGTACCGGAGCAATAAAGCCGCTCACTACTCGCAACTCAAGGAGTTGCTAACGATAACCTCGCTGAAGCCGACGGAGAAGCCGCCTCCCATATCTCCAGTATGGTACCGGAGCTGTGTAAGGCACGCTCACTTCCCGACATACATCCGTATGCCTACCCAAATAGGCCTACAAGCCGGGTGTGGCCCGAGTCACTCCAGCTATGACTCTTACTTGCTGAGCAGGCAAGCTCCCGAGATGCGTTGCGGCAGTGAAACCACACTGCCACTTCGCTAAAGGCAACTCCGTGCCTCATGCGACCGACTGGTTCGCACTGGCCGCGTCTGAGTCCGACGCTCGAACGCAACGTGCTTGCCGAGCAAACGAACATGTCGTCCTCAGCGGCCGACCACATACCCCTGCGAGTCCAAAACCAATGTCAGGCACCGCGCACTCTAGTCAGCGGTCAATAGAACACGCCTTTCGAGGCGCAGTGGGCTTCCTGACCCCGCAGTACCCTGGTCCAAAGGGGGAGACCCGTAGTTCTCCCCCTAGGGGGGGGACAGTAGGGTTTATATGTGAAGTGAGTGCCTTTGGGTAGGTCTCTTCGTGTAGTGGCCTGCCGTTTCATACGGCGGGCCGGAACCTCGGCGGGGTCGCGACCGCATGTGAAAGTGATTCGCGCGGCCCCGTCGATAGTGGTTTTGTCGAGGAACACCGTGGTAGGTTTAGTCGGTATTCCGGGAGGTACATTATCTTTTCAACATCTTTCTTTTACCCCGGCGAGTCCGACATAATCCATCCGCCCGCCCCCGCGGAGGGGAACGCGTCAATGCACTCCCCAAGTTAAAAAAAAAAAAAAAAAATATAATCAAAATATCTTAGAAAGCACCCGCGTGGGGTGCTTTCTAAGATATTTTACATTAAAATTATTAAATTATTTTCAAAGTCATCGGTCCTCGATAAGTGTGCAAAGTTTCAAATCAATCCGTCAGTTTGAAAATGGTGAAAATCACGTTAAAAGATTTCGTTACATAGATTCATAGATACACAGTTAAATATATACAGATAGAATACATAGTTAAATCTCTAAAGAATCTGAATATGTCCAAAGTGTTATGAGGTGCCGATAATAAATCACTGTACAGTCGACACATTCGTACCATCGGGTTGTAAAATGATGTGTATGGTATTGCTTGTCACAGCACGCTTTGTTCAGAGGACCCTGTCTCTGGAGCCCTAACCACTGGTAGCTTGGTCCCTGTACCCGATGCCAGTGAGTCTCTTTAAAAAGAACTTTACAGAACATATCAGGTAGTAACAGGAACTATGAACGTAGTGTTTCATTATAAGGAGACTATCCTGGCTGATGCCTTTACACTTAGCGAGTGTGTTATCTGACTTCGAAAAGCGTAACACCGAATACCACGTCTCCGAAAGTTTACTTATACGAATTTAGCCTGTGTTTACATATTATACTGCCGTTACACTCATCGGCTATAACAGCCAGTAGACCATTGGCGCTGTCCCGCACCAGATTTATCAAGGACGCATATAAAGAATGATAGTTTATAAAATTTGCCTAGAATTTTGGTCTATCGGTCTGCTTGTACCAGAATCACGCCAATTGTCTATAACATAACGTAACAAACAAACTCATATTCGCATTTATAATATTAGTTAGGCAGTTAGAATTTACAAAATAAGCCAAGTACACACAGCTACACATCAAGTTAGACACCCTATATACGCATAACTACGCTACATACAAAATAGAGTATTGTTGAAAAGGGACAGTACCTAGTGGTGTCGATATAATGGTAAGGATAGAGCGTAACAAATATATAACGCACTCGCTCGCACGATTTGCAGCGTTCAACTTCTAATAGTTCAAAGTCCAAACAGTCTAGGTTGATGTGTCGCTGTGTGTACAACCAAGAACACTCAGACTCGCAACAACAGTCACACAATATTAGTCACATATAATAAGATTTTCGATACCAGGTATTATAATGTTGTGCCATTGACATTGTTTATACGGCCTGTATAAACAATCTAATAATGCCTAATGCCTAATCTATCTAATTTATTTAATTTCGTACTAACACTCGTTTGAATAACTTTGCCCATAATTTTAAATATAAATGTGAATCTGACTTAATAGATTCTGAGCTTTCAGACCATACAGCTCAATTAATAAAAATAAAAGTAAGTAAATCTTGTTGCATATAAGCCTGAAGGATAAAGTTTCAAGATACATCTATAGATTACCTAAATTAATTTAAAACACATCTCCAAAGTTTGTCGTTTTCTATTGTATACAACACGAAATATCTTAATGCAGCTTTTGATACTTTCTTTCAAGCATTTAAGTTACTACATGACTTATGTTTTCCATATAAACTTGTTAGTATAAAATCTGAAAAGCAAATTAAATGGATATCACGGTGCATACGAACTTGCAGTAAAAAGCAACGACAACTACTTTGGAAGCATAGATTACAACCGACAGTCGAAAATAAGCTTTTTTCGAAACTTACTTGAAAAGACTTAAGAAAATTATTAAGTTGACCCAGAGAGCTCAATTATTTACTTAATAAAAAATTCAAATAATAAATTCAAAACGTCGAGGCAAATTATAATTAATAAAAAACAAATTCGTGAACCCATAATTGAAATAAAAAAGCATGACATAATAATAACAATCTCTACGGAAATAGCGGAATATTTTAATATATCAATTTTAACTTTTTTATAGATCAAGTTACACATATATCAGAAAATAAAATTGATATTGTAAACGCAAATAGCCCTCACTCTATATTTATGTTGCTAACTAAACATAAGGAAGTTACGCGTGTAATCTAAAATTTGAAAACTAAAAATAGCGTTGGTTACGATGATATTTCGACAAGAGTAATTAAATTTGTATCTAGTATTATAGCTGCTCCTCTAAGTCACATAATTAATCTCAGCATGTCCACTAGCATATTTCCTGAGAGGCTAAAAACTACTGTTGTAAAACCTTTCCATAAAAAGAATTGCAATAAAGATATGACCAATTATATACTTATCGTTCTCATCGCCGTATTCTCCAAAATAATGGATAATATATCTTATGAGCGGATATATGCTTTTTTTGACAATATTCTAAATATTATGTGATGAACAGAAAGGTTTCCGAAGAAACATAATATAAATATGGCTATCTTCGACTTTTTACCTAAAATAATGCCAAATATAGATACTAAAATACCAGTATGCGCCATCTACACCGATATGTCAAAAGCTTTCGACTGTGTAAATCATGACACACTTTAAAAAACTCTATGCGTATGGAATTCGTTGTAATAGTCTCAGTTTAATAAAATCCTATTTAAGAGGTCGTAAGCAATATACCGAAACACCTAAAGTCTGTCCAAAATGTAAAATAGAATCAAAATACCAATCATCTTGTAGATTTATAGAATTTGGCGTGCCATAAGGCAGTCTTCTCGGGCCGCTGCTATTTATATTATTATATAAATGATATTCCACGTTAAATGCCACATTCGATAGTATTATTTGCTGATGACAGCACATTGTTGATAGAATGTTGTAACAGACAAACATATGAAAGTGAAATCAATAGTACCCTAAACTTAGTTGTAAACTGGCTTACTAATAATAATCTAACTATAAATCTTCATAAAATAAAAATTATGCACTTCTACCAACGTATTTACCTCATAGCGATACATAGCGAAAACGTTACAAAATTCCTTGGAATCTTAAAAGATAGTCAACTTAATTGGAAAGCGCAAGCAGAAAATATAATTATGTAAAAGAATGAGTACATCGGCCTATGCGTTATATAGCTAGTCAAAAAAGGTTAACTCAGAAACTCTTCTTGTTGCAAACCACGGTCTTGTTGAATCAGTTTTAAAATTCGGGTTAATATTTTGGGGTAATTGTAGTCAAAAAGACAGCATTTTCAAAGCTCAAAAGCGATGCCTTCGAGCAATGTTTGGATTAAAAGTAACTGACAGCTGCATCCTTGTTTTCAAGTCTCACAAATTATTAACGCTTCCATGTTTATACATTTTAGAATTATCAGTATTTGTAAAAAACAAACACCTGTTTCCTCTCTTAACAAAAACTAGAAAAAGATCAGCAACTGTGAGATCTCAATATCGAAGTTTGCTAAGCACTGGTGATTGATTATAAGACTATATTATTAAAAAAAAATGTGTTATCGGCATGGCACCTGTAGTATACAATAAAATACCTAACAACATTAAAAATGAGCCAATGCCAATTCTCACATAAATTATCACAAATTTTCTGTTAGATAAATGTTATTGCTCTAAAATTAAACTCATTTATACGGATTTTATCGCGATAAAATCCGTATAAATGAGTTTAATTTCAATGAATAACATTCGCGTAAACAGAAGACAATATTATGTTATTGCTCTATAAATGCGTTCCTAACTGATAAGATATAAATATTAAAATTTAGCAACGAATAACATATTAAAAAATTTGGAAATGTAATACAATTCTTAGTTGGAAGTTTTTGTAATGTTTATAATAATTTGCATGCCTGACAGGTAAAATGTACATGGATCTGCTATAATTACTATAACACCGCTTTGTAATACCTACTTTTATAGCAAATAAAGATTATATTCTATTCTATTCTATTTATATGTGATTTGAAACAACTACAATACGCATGTCTAGCATATTGTATATTACGCGAGAAAGATGACCCTCTATTCAAAAGAATCCTTTGATCACGGCATTTCCCAAAATAATGTACGGATTACCTTTAAATTAAACGAGGAAAAGAAATGGCTCCTATTATATTTAGCTGCCGTATCTACTTTCATTTCAAATTAAATTGTTCTGTGATCAAATGAACTTATAATTGGAATACAATATAATGATTCGTAATAATTGGACGTTGTTTTAATATCTAGCAATATCAAGTTTTTGGAATTTCTATTACATTTTCCGTTGAATTGTTTAAAGCTTTAACACGAATTGGAATGAAATCAAAGGGCACACGTAGGTGGTAGGTACTACCCACAGGTAGACTAGTAGGTAGTGTGGGTAGTGAGAAAAAGGTAAAAACTAGTAATTGCAGCGTCAGGATTATTGTTCTAAGAATTTGCGACACGTTGTTCCGCGACGCAAGTTACACAAGTCCGCGATTTTGTTTTATGTCTTTAAACATTAAATATGTTGGGTTTCTATCCTAACTAATATTATAAATGCAATTGTGAGTTAGTTTTTTTATTGAAATTAAGCTCATTTATACGGATTTTATCGCGTTGTTTATTTAACACTGTATTACATAATTTTGAAACTGTTACACTACTATTATTAAACTTTACTAATATTTAGGCTAATAAAATTATAAAACTATTAAATCTATTTATATTTAAGTTTACACTTTCCCCGACGTTTCGGTTGCTTTTCAGCAGCCATGGTCACGGGGAGACTAAGATGGTAGTTGTCTCAATGTTCCAGTGTAGTTATTTCAAATTACCCGAACATAATTTAATCATTGGTGTTTCTATTTAAGCAGAATGAGCTCAAAGTATCATGAAGTCTAGCTGTGGTTTGCTTCTTCTTGGGTTTGAGTATTTGAATTACTGGATCCCAAGCTGGTGGTACATTCCAACCACCTTCTCTATTGAAATTAGGATGTTTTTTTTTTCAATAGCCTCGCGAAGCATCCTTGTTAGGAATCGGTGTTAGTTTGTTTGTTTGTTACGTTTTCACGCCTTAACTACTCGACCGATTGTAATGATTTTTCACATACACGTTTTCAGGGGTACAGAATTGGACATCCTTTCCATCCTTTTATCTAGAAGTACTGTTATTAACTTAATCTACATTTATGCGAGCAAAGCCGCGGAAAGAATCTAGTTATTATAAATATATAGTTATTTAAAAAAAGTAGAAATTATAGTATTTATTTTAAAAAGTATTTTGTAAGATTTAGCATCGTTAACGTTTATATGGAGAAGTCGTGAAAAAGAATCACACTAACCGACATATCTTTAAACAGAAATTGTATAAGAATTCATTATTATTTATGCCATAAATTATTATTAATACATATTATTATCAATATTTATAGTCCTTTCTGGCAATAAAAACGAATTCTCAAAATTGCCATTGTATTTTTTATGGGAACCATGTAGTTCGATGCTAGAAAAGTAACGGTTATCTGATAGGTATTAATCTTATACTATTTTGGTTTAAAGGAAGGTAAGGAGGGCACTACGGTATCATTGCTTTAACTTGGCTTTTTGATAGCTGGAGCTATATCTTGGGATATCATGATCCCTGTTCCTAACGATCGCAATCTTGTGTTTTCGTGTCAAGTGTGAGTAGAGGCTTATTTGGCTACCCAAACTCCTTACAGAGGCGCTGTGCTGCTAAGAGCATAAAGTATGCCCATTCGTTGGCGATACAGCGTCTCCAGTTTTGAAAATCTTAAGGTTTGACCTGGGAGTGGTGGGCCTGCTCGCCACCCGATCAGCACCAGGTCTGAGAGGCAGCGTGCATGTCCCACGCGCGCCTGTGTCGTGTCTTCGTCCCCTCATAAGGGGACAGTAGAGGGTCTTTTTTATGTAGTGGCCTGCTGTTTCACACGGTATCGCTGTTTATGGTTATGTCGAGGAATACCGTGGTAGGTATAGTCGGTATTACCGGGTTATCTTGACATAACCTCTCCATCGCCCCGCGGAGAGGTATGAGTCAAAGCATTCAAACAAGTTAAAAAAAAGTCGCCTGTTGTATTGTTGCAAGTCTGGGTGTTCTTTGAAGCCAATGTATTTGTCTTTATGTAAACTTAAGATGATACGTGGTTTCCCACAAGAGATGGGATTCTTCAAAAAGGGTATTAAAAGGTTTTTACAGTGTGTTGCGCGTACTACCAGCAGCGGCATCTGAGGTGGTGTGCGGGAGGAATGCGCTTGCGGCCTGCGGCCTCACGGCTCCCACCAACACTCTTGTAACGCAGACGGTGCGAACACACGTCGCGCGCGTTTCCTATTTATTTACATTATATCTATTTCTTATTTGTGTTATGTAATCTACCAGTGCCTAAATTGTAACAATTCTATATTTATTAAATACTTATCAAGGATCAGAAGGCTATCATTTAAATACAGTGACAACAGGATTTTACAGCAAGCGACGCGCAAGTGATGCCTCTGGTATTGCAGGCGTCCATAGGTTACGGTGACCGCTTACCATCAGTGATGTATACTTGATTGCCACTTTAGTCGTGTAAAGAAAGAAAACCGCTATGTTCTTGTGCCTTTATCATCAGATCTGTAAGCGCGTGGGTCGCAGGTAGTGGTCGCCATTAAAACACCATTACTCAGCGATCGCGATACCGACCAACGCACACACACACAAATATATAACACGGAAAACGTTACTGATGTATTTCATAATAACATTGTATGTTTTCTTGCTAGTTTTTAGTAACATATGTTTTGTTCAATCACGTGTAAATAGTTTTAGATGGATTTTGATGGAACCTAGCATACAGATATTGACTTCACGGATGGTGTGGTGGTTGGTGGTCGCCTTGACAGTGCCGCGCCGTGTGTTGTTGGTTCCATCCCCTTTTGTGTGATTCACAAATAGTTGTTCCAAGTCTGGGTTTTATTTATTTACACTAGCGGTCGCCTAGAGGTAAAATATGACCAAAATTACTAAGCTTGCTACTTTGTTTTCGGTTTTTCTCTATTACATATAAATAAGGTATACGTAACCATAGTTACAAAGAATTGTACGACGTCAGACAAACAATGTCGAAATACTTCGAACGCGATTCGACTGCGTGTGTCAAATGCATAGTTGTGTGCGTGTAGTGCTTTTTCATTAATTTAACGTATTTCTAATGTATGTTTTATAAAAATATTAAGATTCGCCCCTCCTTCTCCATATAAACTTTAACTGTGCCAAATTTCATACTCCTCCATCCGCGCAATTTTCGTAAAAAGGGTTACAAAGTTTTTGATTCACGTATTAATATATAGATTATTTGAATGTTTGTAAAGACCCTCGCGACACAGGAGTAATATGTAGAGCTGGAGCTGTCTTCAAAAAGGTAAATGTAACCCAGGTCCTAGAATAAACGCAGGTTACCTTCGTTAGCGCAAGAATCACTGTAATGGTCTTTAGCTCTGCAGGCAAAGCATGCTACTTCACGTTGCTCACATATTATGTTTTGTTCGTAATAAGAAATGGACAGCAAAAAGCCTACACCATGTAATGTCAGATGCAGTTCCGTGTCTTGCGCTTTAGATATACATATATACTGTTGAACGAATTTGGGTAAACTTTAGCACACAGATATTTTATTCCTTCATACTCTTACTACTTCGTACTCGATACTTTCTATCGTTTGCATTCTTATGTGGAAAAAAGGGCAGAGCCGCGGGCAGACGTACATATAATCTGCCAAATTGAGCACCTGTAGTTTATATACGTTTACTTTCAAGGCACGGAATCCTCGGTGCACGATGTCCTCGCACTTGACTAATTTTTTGTCCGTTGGACTGCCGCTGCTGTCTCAAGTTCAATTCTCAGGCACACACTGTCGATTTTTCGAAGTTATGTGCTTTATAAGTAGGTTATTATCGCACGTCTGAGAGTCTGTTTCGAAGATGTTTGAATGTGCCAACCAGCACTGTGCTCGCTTGGTGGACTATGACCTAGCCCTTCTCGCACTGAGAAGCGGCCCATACCCAGGTTCTGGAGTGGGACAGTTTACATACTGATATTGTTATGAAAAATACCTGTGATAAGGGAAAATTCATCACAGGTTTTTTTCTAACATATTAGATAAGAAAATACCCGCCTCTTTAAGAATATGTTTTCTTTAAGATAACGCGCAAGAACACACCATTTTATTACCATAAATCAAAAAGAAAAAGCAATCAGTTTGTAATTATATAAAGAAACAGAATATCTATAAAGATATTATATATCTCAACCGTAGTTGTTCACGCAAAAAATAAATAATATATGTTTTAATGATCATTTTGATACGGGAGACTGTAGTAATTATATGGAATGTTTCTTTTATTAAAAATAACTCGAGTAGTGGAGTTAAAAGCTCGAAGCAAAAGCGGCGTGAGCCTGTCGTTAAAAAAGTCCACGGAGCGTGAACGGGGACTCTGTGTCCACTGTCACACGACATCCGAACAACAATTAAGTATCGTGTCGTCATGTACCACATACCGAATCTCGGTGTGACTTAATGTAGACTTGCTAAATGGCTAGTCTAGTCCGCAGATGCGCAAGTAATATCTTTAACTATGAAATTACCGTTTACGTCTTAAATCTAATTTCGTCGTTTCTATATCTTATATATAAAATTCTCGTGTCACAATGTTCGTTCCCGTACTCCTCCGAAACGGCTTGACCGATTCTCATGAAATTTTGTGAGCATATTGAGTAGGTCTGAGAATCGACCAACATCTATTTTTCATACCCCTTAGTGATAAGGGTTGTCCATCCCTAAAATTTTTTTTAAATCTTTTGGTCAAAACATTTTTTTATGGCAAAACAACGTTTGCCGGTTCAGCTAGTAAAATATAAAATTCTCGTGTCACAATGTTCGTTCCCGTACTCCTCCGAAACGGCTTGACCGATTCTCATGAAATTTTGTGAGCATATTGAGTAGGTCTGAGAATCTTTTGGTCAAAACATTTTTTTATGGCAAAACAACGTTTGCCGGGACAGCTAGTTTCTATATAAAATGCAATAGTTATTTTAACATTCATTTATTTTCCAGAATCCTTAACAATATTAAATGAGAATGTGAGCTTGTTGGGTGTAACCACGCCATCATCATGAAATTCCACACACACGTTGTCAGGGGTACAGTAAAGGACATAGGGTACCTTTTAACCAGAAAGAAAATACTGTTCCTGACGAAAATATAATTTATTGACAACATTTACATTAACGCAGTCAAAAACCAGTCATTAATAACTGTAACTTTACTACAATATTTGAAATTAAACTCATTTATACGGATTTTATCGCGTTGTTTATTTTACACTGTATTACATAATTTAGAAACTGTTACACTACTACTACTATTGAACTTTACAATTTCCAAGCTAATAAACTTATTAAAACTATTAAAACTATTTATATTTAAGTTTACACTTTCCTCGACGTTTCGGTTGCTTTTCAGCAGCCATGGTCACGGGGTTAAATAAACAACGCGGTAAAATCCGTATAAATGAGTTTAATTTCAATAAATAACATTCGCGTAAACAGAAGACAATATTTACTACAATCTCTATGCATTGTCGTTTTTTGTGCAAGAACGAGACAAAGTTATTTATTCTGTAACGCGCTTTCCCATTCTCAGCCCATGCAATGACAATGCTATAAAAGATGCACGAATGACGTATTAGTTTAAGTGGTCGTCTCACTGCCACTGCACCGAGTGTTGTGGGTTCGAATCCCACACGGGACAAAAATTTGGGAAATCCACAAATGGTTGTTCCAAGTCTGGATGTTCTTTGTCTCCATTGTTTGAATGTTTGTAAAGTTTCCTGCGAATTATTCCGTCTTTAAAAAACGAGGTAGTGCTAATGTTCTCGATCAGTAGTACATTTGTGTTTGACGTACCGTATGCGACAGCGTGCACAGTGTCACATCGAAGCGCCCGGGTCGAGGGCTCGCGAGTGTTGTTCAAAGAAATAGTGGAGAGTGCCGCGGCTTGCAGCTACGCCAGTTACACTGCTACATTGCGTCGTAGCACCCGCTACGAGGCTACGTTGCTACGGCGGTAATTACGGCTGTAATGTTGGTAGTTGGGTTCAAATCGTTAGCTTAGATGCAAATGTGGGATAAATTGTATGCTTAGAGACATAGGCGTTAGATAAATCCTTCGGATTTGTGAACAGATGCATCTTTGAATGAGCAGCGATAGCTTAGTATAAACCCGTTGGACTGCGACGCAGAAGTCTCCTCGAATGTGCGAGTTTGATTCCAAGGCGCCCATCTCTGACCTTTCGAAGTTATGTGCGTATTGTATACTGTAATATATTTATGTTACCCACATTTATAATGTTACTTCCTATACAGGGTGGCCAAAAAGTCGTGGATCAAACGCAACTAGATGGGGTCTTCAGCTGCAAAATGCTGTTCTACGGGAGGTCCTTAAGATCAACCCCTGCAGAGTTATAATTTATTTTGTGTTTCTATGAGAAAATTGACATTTTTTTACTAATTCTTATTAAAATTCGAAAAAATCTACAGCCTGTATCTTTTTATAATTTTCCCTAGATCGGTACTGATGAGTCCTTGCATTAGACATGCTATTTATGGTTGTTTATTATTTTTCTCAAATCATAACTTTTTATTTACTTCGGACCCCACTGTGAAAAAAAATACTCCACGGAAAAGTGACCCTGTATTAGAAGTTTTGGCGCATTTAATAGGGATTCTGAAAAGGTATTACACATGGCTATGCGTGGCTTTGATATCTTTCAAGGACGATTATTCGTAGCAAGGCCAAAGTTAACCCAACCATAAAACTCGGTTAGGTTTATTTAAAAATAAACTAGCACTAATACAGTTTATGACGAAAACTGTCTGCCTCTCTTTTACACTAACCATTTAATCCTTTGTCAATAAAATGTCGGTTCGCGTCCCTCAGTTCAGGTAGCGATATCTTTTCTAGTAAACAAAAGGCCGGGCCGGCCGGGGCGAGGGCCGGGGAATGCGCATGAGCATGTTTCTTTAGAATGTTTGGTGTTCTTTAGTGACTCGCTTCCTGCCTGTGACTACGCACATGTTCTTTTTCTCGGTTTTACGACGACTTGTGATCAGTTTCTTTTCTTTGACCTACGCTTTGTTTTTCGGACTTGTGATAGATTGCCTATCTGTGACCAGTGCTGTGTGAATCAGACTAGATTCGGAATCGGAGGGATTGGCTACAAAAGTGGACAGATGGCTGCTGCGAGGAGAGTATACACCCAACGGGAGTATGCAGAAATGCATTACCTGTATGGCTTTTGCGACGGTAATTACCCGGCTGCTACCAGGGAATATCGTCAACGCTACCATAACCGTGATCGTTTTCCGGACTACAGGGTCTTTATGCACGTAAATAATTCGTACATGGAGTCTTACCCGGTCAGCATGCCAGCCGACTTCTTGGCCACCCTGTATAAACGGAAACACTATTGTAACCGGCCAGTTGGCAATATACGCTCGCTATCGAACCACACCTTTTATTTTTAAGGCTTTGTATGAGGCTCTTGTGAAGAGTCATCTCGAACATAATGCAGCTATCTGGAGTCCTAGTGAGACTAAGTACTCAGCAATGGTGGAACGGATACAAAATAAATACACGAGATTTATATATTTAAAGCTGTATGGAGTATACCCTGGGTATCCATTGTTATATCCGTCTTTGTTTGTTCTCGGCTTGGTCGGTTATTATAAGTTAGGAGTTAGGCGCGAAGTGACACTTGCTACTTACTTGTTTAAGTTATTACGTGGTAGGATTCAAAATCCACCGATTTTGTCGCAGATTAGCTTTTGCATTCCAAACGATTATATTGGGCGACGGCGGAGGCCACCACTCCTAGTGGTGCCGCGCGCGCGCACCAATCTGCTACAGAGGGCGCCGCTCACGCGTGGGTTGCGCGCGCTCAATGCGGTCGCCGATGTCGTGGATATATTCACTTGTTCACTGAGCGAATTCACTAAGGTCACCTACCGTGTACTTAGTGATAGTTGATAGTTATATGTTATTTCAAACCAAATTGTCTACGTTTACCGCATTGGAAATTTCTGTAATGGTAGATGTAAGTATGTTGTAAATAAATAAATAAATAAATAAAATAAATAAATTTTGTTCCTCAATACAAACACTTCAGATACTTAATTATCGATCGCTTTAAAAGTAAACGAAGACATTGTAAGAAAATCTGCATCTCTGTGTGTTCTCCATAATGTTCTCGAAGATATGAGAAGACTGCCAAGCTGCAGTGGGCCACCGTAGTGGACTATGGCCTAACTCTTCTCAGACTGAGAAGGGACTCGTGCCTAGGCTAAGGGCTGACATTATTATTATACTTCTTTGAATAGCCAGGCCGAGGTATAAATGTAATAATGTGGCCCTTAGACGCGTGACTCAGGTCAAATACTTGGGTCATGTACTATTGGAGGATCTTCTTGATGATGCTGACATGGAGAGGGAACGTAGGGCGCTGTTGGTCTGATGCAATATGCTAGTGCGTAGGTTTTCATGGTGCAGTGATCATGTGAAAATCCCATTGTCTAAAGCGTTCTGCACATCGTTTTACACATGTAGCCTATGGGTGAAATTTACGCGTCGGGCCTACGACGCCCTATGTGTTCAATATAATAACGCTTTTAGGATAGTGTTGGGTTTACTCCGTTACTGCAGCGCATCAAGCATGTTTATGATAGCAAATACTGACGACTTTTATGCTATTATGCGCAAAAGATGCGTCTTTGATGAGCAGGGTGCGGATGAGTCCTAGCAGTATTCTAAAAGTGTTATCTGCAAAATATGATAGTCCCTTCCTGGCACATTGGGCACATATGCATGTGTGTGCCCGCCTGAGATGATTAATTATAATAAATGATCAATAATTAGTAATTAAATTGTAATCCACCCTGTATTACCATATTCGTAATAGAGCTAATCCTATTACGGTCTATCGGGCACATTACCAAACTCTGAGCTACCACTAAAAAATAAAAAAAGACGTGTGAACAAAGACAATGCCATTTGTTATTTACAAAGTATATTTGTTTGCCGACCCATCTTCGCTTTAGTAGAAACCTAACGCAGTTACTTTAATCGCCACACATCCCCACACTAAGAATCGAGCTCGATAACTGTTGAAACTTAGTTAAAGGACGCCAGCTGTCATCGTTAATAGCCCATAGACTGCAAGCGAGCAACAGCTTGGATGGAAATTGGTTTATGACGTGTTTTTACCAGTGTCAGAGTTGTTCGCCTAGAGAGTTGTGATTTGATCTCCATACGCGACAAAAATTGTTCACGATATTTTCCTTTACCATTAAAGCAAGCGATAATTAACTAATTGATTAATACGCCTAAATAACTTCGAAAAGTTATTAATATCTGTCTGTTTATGGCCTGTCTCACTGCTGGGCACAGGCGTTCTCTCAGTGGCTTAAATCATAGCCCGCCACGCTGGCCCCGTGCAGGTTGGTAGACTTTACATATCTTCCAGAAAATTATGGAGAACTTTCAGACGGGCGGGACGGACGGTGCGGGCTTCCTCATGATGTTTTCCTTCACCGTTAAAACAAGAGATAACTAACTAAATAATTAACGCTCATAACTTCAAAAATTCATAGATACGTGCCATGGGATCGTACTCGAGACCTTGGCATGGCAGTCCAACTGCCTCCCACAAGGTACAAAACTCGACGTTAAATAAAATAAAAGACTTTACGACTCCTCGACAAACTCCGCCTTTCTAATTACTCTAAAATTTCACAAACAGTAAAATATATTCCTTGTTCATAAAAATCTTCCACCTCGTATTATTACGATCCATTCAAACAGTCGGGACGGTCTCTCCCCAATCTTGATGCTTTTTTAATATCAAAATAAACAACTGACAGGGTTAATACATTAACGTGGGTGCTGTACGTCGGTAGGGTTGCATATATGATCACATACATATCAAAATCCGTGATGGAAAATATTTCTTTAGTAACTACGTTCATATTTGACAGCGTCCGCTTTGATTTTAGTTAAATCCTTCCTAATATTATAATTGCGCATGTGTGTTTGTTGCGTTTACGCTTGGTCTATTCGATTTATCGTCATGAAATTTCGCATTTACGTTGTCACGTTACAGAAAAGGACATGAGGTACTTTTCCTCCAGAAAAGAGAACTGTTCCCAAGGGATACAAAATTTACATAATCTACATTAACACAAGTGATGCTGCGGCCAAAATCTAGTCAGTTATATTGCCGTTGTGTTTGATAAAAACCAGTAACTTTATCATCAACACATTGCATCAATATTTTACTCTTTTGTCCATGACTTCATACAAGTGAAATTTGGAAGAAGCACATACACTTCCAAATTTAAAATTTCAGCCGATCAAATTATAGTACTCAACCGATCATCATAAAATTTCGCATATACGTTGTCAGGGTTATAAATAATTTTTGACCTGGGAGTGGCGGGCTTCGTGGGCCTGCCCGCCATCCGATCAGCACCAGGTCCGAGAGGCGGCGTGCGTGTTCCCACGTGCACCTCTGTGTCGTGTCCGTCTCCCCTCTAGGGGAGAGGGGGGGAACGTAGGGATTTCAAAGTAGTGGTGACCAAAGGGTAGGTCTTATCGTATAGTGGCCTGCCGTTTCATACGGTGGGCCGAAACCTCGGCGGGGTCGCGACTGTGTGTGAAAATGATTCGCGCGGCCCCACCGATTGCGGTTTTGTCGAGGAACACCGTGGTAGGTTTAGTCGGTATTATCGGGAGGTCCATTCTTATCATCATTACCATCTTTCTTTTACCTCGGGGCGTCAAAGCATTACCCCACGTAAAAAAAAGGGGTTATAAATAATTTAATAATTTTAATGTAAATAAGCGTGGGGTGGGGGTTATCAAAATATCTTAGAAAGCACACCACGTTTTTTTAAATTACAATTATTAAATTATTTTCTACTCTTTAGTTTGTTTTTTTTTTAATAAAGTGTGTTTTTTAGTTTCTATAATCTTTTTTTTTATATAATCTATTTTTCTAAATTATTGTATTGTCATCGGTCCTCGATAAGTGTGCAAAGTTTCAAATCGATCCGTCGGTTTGATAGGGGTGAAAATCACGTTTAAAGAATCCGTTACATAGATTCATAGATACATAAACACATACATACCAAGGTAATAAAAGCGTGTTAAAAAGTCATATAGTACCTCTCACCCAGAAAAAATACTAGTGAGGTTTCGATTGCCTCTATCTTTCAAAATTATAAAAGGATACATTCAGCCCGCGTCTTCACTCGCGTTTATGTCAATAAATTTCTCTCCCACAGGAACAGATCTTTTTTCTGGATGAAAGAGTACTTTTATGCCTGACCTTTATGCCCTTTTCTGTAGCCCAACGTGTATGTGAAATTTACTCGAGTAGTTAAGGCATGACAAGCAACAAAATCACATTCCCATTTATAATATTAGTTAGCATTTAACCAAAATTCATGCGGGCGCAGTTTCGGTCCAACGCCAGTTATTGATGTAATATTTATATTATTTTATTATTATAATCATAACGACTGGTCGTGTAATTAAGGCGTGAAAGCGAAACAAACATATAAACTCACATTTTTTATTGATATTAAAGTACTATATACGGATTTTATCCCGTTGTTTATTTAGCACTGTATTACAAAATTTTGGAAATATTACACTACTACTACTATTGATTTTATTTTACTAATTTATAAGCTAATAAAATTATTTAAACTATCAAATCTATTTATTTTTGGTGACCTCCCCAGTGGTTTCCAGTGGTCTCCCCGTGACCATGGCTGCTGAAAAGCAACTGAAACGTCGGGGAAAGTGCTTTTAATTAATCACATCTCTAAAACACAGAATAAGAACAAAGAATTTTATATTATATAAACATAAATTAAAAATTTTAAAAACCCACACGAAATTCATTTGAAACCCATTAAGGTTGTGAAAAAATATGTAATCCGCAATTTTGTGGCAGCGGCCATCTTGGACCAATTTTAAACATAACTAAGAACACTCCCGACTAATTCACCTTTCAAACAAAAAAAACTTAATCAAAATCGGTTTATCCGTTCGGGAGCTACGATGCCATAGACAGACACACACACACACACACACACACACAAACACAGACACGTCAAACTTATAACACCCCGTCGTTTTTGCGTCGGGGGTTAAAAATATTTCTGCAAATTTTTGTAATGTCCTTACGTAACTGTCTGTACATGTCTGGAGGTTACATACTCGTAGTAGCATGTACAGTCAGCGACAACATATAATAAGTTGTTCATAGACGGACGTAGGAATGTTTTATATTCCACGAGCGCGTGTTTCTCATATTCATATTCAGACGCCGCGATGGAATACTGATGGTATACTGCTTCTAGTGCACGAATACTAACAAAAAATATTTGAATCTCCATCTTTTCGTTATCATGGTACTGTTTATAAATTTGGTTATCGACAAGCAAAGTCTTTCATTATGCAAGAAAATGATCTTTAATGCGATTCGGATTGAGAGCTAAAGAATCGATGCCTGATAATTGAATCGATTCGGGCATCGATGCATGGCTAAGTGGTGAAAAAGTATCGTCAGTTCTCGCGTAACGATTTTATTTTTATTGATGCATCAGAAATTTGAGTTTGATCCATATCCAATTTTCAGATAAAAAGAAGGTCCGAAGTTGCGTTTAAACATTTATATGGTAAACCTACAGATAGCTGCTGGTAACATAATCCTAATAGAAGGTTTACCTTATTTATAGACCTTTAGATACGACCACATTTTATTGTTACACTCAGTATAAGTTCTTAGTTATGCACACCTCTCATTAGTGGATATGCGGCCCCACTCACAAATTGCACGTAGAAATAACAGTCCCACATAACATAACATAATTATATTTAATTATAGTTTAATAGTCATTAAAGAGAGCCAGCGGTGTGCTGTTTTTAATCAAATCATATCAACGTTCGTAGCGCGGTGCTACGAGCGCTACGGTGCTACGAGGCAAAAATGTGAGAATTTAATATTATGTAGATTGCAGTGCTACGACGTGAGTTTGATGTCGTACATTTACTTAATATTCAATATTATCCTCTTACACTTTCAATATGTTTATTTTTACTAGAAAATGTGTGTGAATAAAACTATAGTCTACAGAAAAGATTTTGATCATAGATGCGTCCGATAACGTTTAAATTTGATCACCATTTTGGATGTTAAGTTGTCATTTGTGATAAAATGCCACGGACAGACTGAATAGATGGCTTAAGTGGTCGCCTTTGCACTGCGCCGAGTGATGGGGGTTCGATACCCACATGCGGAACAAATATTTGTGTGATTCACAAATAGTTTATCCATGTGTGGGTGTTTTCTGAATAATGTTTGAATGGAGTTAGTTGTTTGTAATGGCATAGCAAACTTGCATGCACGAGGACGTGGCAAACCTACGCATAGTTAATATATCGCATTCATACTTTAATACAGCTGAAGAGGTTAAAAAGTGTAACTGTTTTTTAAATTATGTAATAATTGTCGGCCTCGATGGCGTAGTGGTTAGTGTAACCGACTGCCACGCCTGAGGTCGCGGGTTTGATTCCCGCACAAGGCAAATATTTTTGTGCATGAACATGGTTGTTTGTCTTGGTCTGGGTGTTTATATGTATAATATGTATGTATTTACAAAAATAAAGTATATATGTATGTTTATCCATTGTCTAGTACCCATAGTACAAGCTCTGCTAAGTTTGGGCTAGATGGTGTTGTGTGTATGTGGTAGAATATTATTATTATTATATTATACTGTTTTATATAAAAATAAACGACGCAATATAAGTCGTATAAAGTTGTTTAATTTCAATGTATACAATGTATAACATTCGTGTAAACGTTAGACAATGTTATATGCTTGGAATTTGAAGAACTGACAGGTTAATAGAGTTTTCTATAAGTCGAATGTTAGGTATCTACTATATGCTTGTTCCTATAGTGTAAGGATGTAGGCTAACTATGTACCTGAACCCGAGACCTCATACACAGCAGTCGCATTCACTACCGCTGCGCCATGGGGGCAGTTATCCCGGGTCGGGCAAACAAAAAGTAATTGGGTTTTTCTGTTAAGAAATCTCAATACGAGCCCGGAGTTAGGAAGTTGGTGGTGTTAGACACCCCCGTGCCTCGGAAAGCACGTGAAGCCGTTGGTCTTGCGCCTGATCTCTCTCCGGTCGTGTCGGATTATCCGTCTCATCGGATCATGAGAGTTAGGGAACAGAGAGTGCACTTGTGATTGCGCACACGCTTGTGCAATATAATACCTCCTGCGCCGACGGCCAGTCTCCGTTAAGATTGGCCGCCGTGACTGAAATTCAGTCAGAAGGACATTATTATTATGTACCTTGAATGAAATCTTCGAAATTTCGGGATAATTATTCGTGTTATGCGTACCCGAAAAATAATGTTACTTTGAAAGAATGAAAACCAGGGATGTTACCACTCATGGCAAGTGTATTCGAAATATTTAGTTTGTACCGAATTTTCGGGCAGAGATTTTTGTGATAGGTCTCATATTGCCCTAATCCTAACTGATATTATAAATGCGAAACCGAGTTTGTTTGTTTGTTACGCTTTCATGCCTAAACTACTCTACTACCTATTAATATGAAATTTCGCATATACTTAGTCTGGAGTACAGAACAGGACACCGGGTACCTTTTATCCAGAACATAGTACTGTTACTAAACTAACCTACATATCCGCGAGCGAAGCCGCGGGCAAGATCTAGTAGTATACAGTATTAGCCGTGTGTATGAACTGTTGCTTTGTTGTACACGGGGCTCTTACTAGTGAGACTAAGGTCAGGCCATAGTCCACCACGCTGACCAAAATTGACATGCCACACATATTTATTTAATTATTTATTTTGGATACTCAGCGATAGCTCAGTGGGGAGACCAACAGACTGCAATGCAGAGGATCTCGGGTTCGAACCCACGTCGCGCACCTCTGACTTTCGGAAGTTATATGACTTTTTAAAATTATGTGCGTATTGATTGACAATTATCGCCTGCTCCGTGCCTCGGAGAGCACGGTAAGCCGTCGGTCCCGGCTGCCATAAACATCTATGGCAGTCGTTACTGGGAAGTCAGTGCCCTATAATATCCTGACACTGATCTAGCCTTAGGGTATCGTTAGCCTTCGGGTTGCGGAGGTCAGGTGGCAGCCGCTCCGTGTAAAAACTGATATCCAGTCAAATCCGGTTAGACCAGAAAAGCCGACCCAAGTAACTTGGGAATAATAAAGGCTAGGGAGAAGAAGATACTCCAACAGTATATATAATTATACAACATTACACACAATACAGTACCTTAAAACTAGTTCTTATACATACACTAAGATAGGCATGTACATTATGCACCAAGATGTTGACTAAACATTTATGTTAGAAGCTTAAGTTGTACACATCTTATACACTTGTGGCGACTCCGCACAGACGAAGAAGTTCAGCCTACATTTAACAGATGGCGATACAAGCGCACTTCACATGACGTCATACTATTCTGCATCGCACAAGTGAAGTTTACACAGCGACTGAGTATATATACAAGCTCCCGACATCAACCGTCGGGCCGCGGCCCGCCAGGCACGATCAACCAGCCTGGTCGGAGGATCCTCCCTTTGTGTTAGAGGGACTTCACACCCTGTTCCTCCACACACTAAACAAAACGAAATTAAAATATAGGTAAAGAAAAATGAAAAAGAAACAATTATAAAATTATAAATAAATTTCAGTATTTTTCTTGAAATCCATAAGGGAATCGTGAAAATATCCCACTGGTCTACATTGTCGTTCAGCATATTATATTCACTGCATGCACGAACCATTGGTGAATTGAGACCAAGGTTAGTTTGTATACATAGTCGGCAGAAGGATCTAGCTATGGGATGGAGTGGTGGCTTACTGGGAATTGATTACTGAATACGGTTCAATATGTCATTGCTATCTATGTTGTTATTAAGTACTATATATATATATATATCTAGTCTTGCCATAAATATTGTTACAAAAATATATTTTTTCTATTGCATGAAACATTTATTACTGTAATGTGTGTGTGTTAGTTCATACATTAATATAATACCATTAAGAATATATGAAGCTTGTTCAAAATGTTCTCCATTGGCTTTAATACAGTCTTTTAAACGGTGAGGCCAGTTATTAACAGAAACACGCACTCTTTCCATTAAAAATTCTTGAATGCCTATCTGTCGGATTGTTTTAGGGACAAATTATCATAGCGTTTAGAGCATACCATACTCTCTAAAATTGAGCATAAATCATAATCCAGCGGATTAAGATCGGGAGTAGATAACGTCCGTTCTTCATCTCTGATGAAATCCGAAACGTTTGCTTCCAACTACGTTTGGGTGGATCGAGCTTTATGACCCGGTGCTGAGTCCTGTTGAAAGGACCAGTCTTGGTTATGGAACATGGTGTTGTTAAGAGGCTTAACCACCTTCTCAAGTATCTATCTTGATACACTTGTACTTTTACTTTTTCCTGGATGTAAGGTAACCAGTGTCCCTTTCTATACACCTGACAACGTGTAGATATGCAAAATTTCATGATGATTGGTCAAGTAGTTAAAGCGTGACTACGCTAATTAAAAAAACAAATGAACAAACAAACTGACATTCGCATTTATAATATTACTAGATTATGTCCGCGGCGTCGCTCATATAAATAGTAGATTAGGTTAGGTTAGATAAGTCAAAGTACTTTTTTCCTGGTTGAAAATTAGTCTATGTCCCTTTCTGTACTCCTGATAACGTGTATGCGAAATGTCACGATGCTCGGTCAAGTATTTAAGGCGTGAACGCTTAACAAACAAACTCACATTCGCATTTATAATATTATTTAAATTAAATTAGGATTTCAAACATTTAGCTCAGTTAATACTCTTGTTACACGTCGATACTTCATCATTGTCGAGCTTAGAACATGTCTGTTCGGTTACGCTTGTCTGTCTGTCTGTTCGTTCGCTTGATGTTTATTCAGGCACGTAGGGAGGCTCACTGGCGCACCGCTTTGTTTTGGAGGCCTTACTAATGTTACCGATAGTATAATCTTATTAATAATAATAATATTCTACTACATACACACAACACCATCCAGCCCAAACTAAGCAGAGCTTGTACTATGGGTACTAGACAATGGATAAACATATATATATACTTTTTTTTGTAAATACATAGAAATATTATACATAGAAACACCCAGACCAAGACAAACATCCATATTCATGCACACAAATGTTTGACTTGTGCGGTATTCGAACCCGCGATTCAGGCGTGGCAGTCGGTTACACCAACCACTACGCCATCGAGGATTAATAAATTTGTAGATAGAGTTACTATATTGTAACTGGGTACATGTATGTACTAAAACTACTATTGAAAAACATTTAAAATAATTAAAATTACGTTAACCACGTCTGTAATACTAAATGTTACCTGCGTTTTCGCTCGCGTGAATGTAGGTTTGGTTAGGGCAGATTAGAAACAGTCCTTTTTCTGAATGAAAGATACCCTATGTCCTTTTCTGTTCCCTTGACAACGTGTATGCAAAAGATTATGATGATCGGTCGAGTGGTTAAGGCGTGAAAGCTTAACAAACGAACAAACTCAATTCGCATTTAATGGTTATAATATTAGCCCTTGTCACGCGGACCGGTCGTGCTCAGCGGCTGCGTCGCGCTGGAGTGGGAGAGCCTCTTTCTCCCCATCCCTTGAGTTCTTCTCCCTGGCGGTAGCCGATATATAAGCCGACCGCATCCTGGTTCTCGCCCGCTCTGCTGTTGCTGTCAATCAAGTTAAGTGGTCCATTGTGCTGGACCACGTAGCGAGCCTTTTCTAGAACCACGCCCTGTTCTTTTGTTTAACGTATAGTTGATATTTATTGTCTAAAAATACTGTTCTTTCTGTTTCCAGTTTTGTATCTGAATTACAAACCTTTTAATTCTGTAATAGGTATATCTTTTCATTATCTCCACTAATTTAATTATCTCCACTGAATAGATTCCCTAGTCAACCACGTCCCTAAAGCGTGACTGGCTAAAGAAACGTTATACCCTGTATATGATCTGTTACATTGTTGGGCGCAATGCAGGTTAACAGACTTTACACAACTTTGAGAAAATTATGTAAAACTCTCAGGCAGGTTTCCTTTACTGTTAAAACGAGCGATAATTAACTATTTAATATGCACATTACTTTGAAAAGTCAGATGAGCGCACCTTGAGATCAAACTTGAGACCTCTGCGTGGCAGTTTAACGATCTCCCACTGGGCTTTCGCTTCTTTAACCACGTTGGAAATATAAAAATATATAACTGAGAAATTTAGTAGTTACAATTATAAATGAGCAGCGATAGCTTAGTGGGGAGACCAACAGACTGCAATGCAGAGGGTCTCGGGTTTGAAACCACGTCGCGCACCTCTGACTTTCGAAAGTTATATGACTTTTCGAAATTATTTGCGTATTGATTGACAATTATCGCCTGCTCCGTGCCTCGGAGAGCACGTTAAGCCGTCGGTCCCGGCTGCCATGAACATCTATGGCAGTCGTTATTGGGGAAGTCGACACAAAAGATCCCACTGGGTCGAAGTGTCGCCGGTCTGTACTGATTGGCCCCCACACAAGATAAGATGAGATACTATTATAAATTGAAACGGTCAATGTAGCCAATTTTATTTTTGTGAATGCTCTCAACATTCGCTACTAACTTCTAAACTAGCCATCAAATGTTATAGGAAATTTAATAAACAGTTACTTGTGGTATGTGCACATACATTTATATATATGTATTCATAGTTACGTGTGCTAACGCTAGGTTGGTGTTTTATTGACAAGCGGTAGCGGACAACACCAACAGTTATATTTTCTTTTTAAAAAGACAACTCTCGCAATAGGAGTAAATCCTGTGTCACGGGGGACTTTACAAATATTCAAATAACAAAGTACACCCAGACTCCGAACAACCGTTTGTGGATCACACAAAGTTTTTTCCTGTATGGGATTCGAACCCGCAGCACCGCAGTGGCAGTGGCGAGGCGACCACTTAAACCACTACGTCATCCGTATAGTCAACAGCCAGGTTTATAGATTTTGATAACTTCGCTCAGACGAAGAAGTTTCGACGACAAACAACAGATGGCGCTGTACTCAATAGGCGCTTATAACCACGTTCGCCATACAATCCTGAATCGCACAAGTAAAGTTTACACAGCGTATATAACACGTGAAGTTAACGGCATAGACACCTTCAGTACGGTTTGCTGGTAATGGATTCATGGCGTAAATTACAAATCGCAAATATACACTTCTCACAATTACTTTATTTTACAGTAATTAAGTCTGTAATTACACTAAATAGTTACAGAGTACCAATATTATCCCTCATTACAATTTAAGCCCAAATAACTAGCAATCCCGTTCGGATAGTCCGCTCTTCTTCGTAGCTTGCGAACGAAAACACCCGTTGACGATCGTCTCACTTCTAAATATAATTATCGCCCCACCAAAAGATTCCGCTGACGTGACACGTCAACGTTACGACGTTCACCGCTCTCTTGAGTTTCTTATTATCGCTAAATTGTCGTAGTCCCCGACATATATACAGGTTCCCGACATCAACCGTTGGGCTGGGCTCGTTAAGCACGATCACCCAGCCTGGTCGGAGGATCCTCCCTTTGTGTTGGTGGGACATCAAACCACGTTCCTCCACAAACTGTTTTCCGCTGTTACAACCGTAATGTAGTTTTAATCTTAAGATTATTTGCTATTGGTAGTCCAGTGCAGTGTGCAAGACCGGCTGCGGTCGTGTGAGCATGCTGTGTTTCGTGCTAGCTACTAGCGTTCTTTTGGTCGACGCAAGAGAGATTCATTTCCTAACCACCAATGATAGCACGTGTAAGTGTCTTCAGTATTCGTTTTTTTTTTTTATAATTAAATTTTCTACCACATACACACAACACCATCTAGCCTAAACTAAGCAGAGCTTGTACTACGGGTACTAGACAATGGATAAACATACATGTATATATATATATATATATATATATTGTAAATACATACATATTATACATAGAAACACCCAGACCAAGACAAACATCCATGTTCATGCACACAAATGTTTAACTTGTGCGGAAATCGATCCCGCGACCTCAGGCGTAGCAGTGGGTTACACTAACCACTACGCCATCGAGGCCGACAATTTTATTCATAGCTTGATATGATTATTATGCCGCACTCGTGGTTCATAGCGTGATGTTTATAGCCTGTAATATAATACCTTCCTCAAGAATTGGGCAATCTAATGCAAAAATATTTTCAAATCGGTTGGTTGCCCAAAGATTAGCTCGTTCAAGAATAAAAAACAAACAATCTCTGCTGTTTTATTATATTGGTATTATTATAGAAAAGTGGCTAACAGTCACACGTTCCGATGGTAAGTGATTGCGTGAATGGCGTGATATAAGTGGTTGTCTAATCACAACTAACACGCTGAGGACGTTCGATCCCTGAAAGAGACAAAAAAAATGTATCTACTAATTCTACTTATTTGAATGATTATGTTCTTCAGTGGTTCTTGTATCAGTTGTTTGAATGATTATGCGACTTAAAATGATTCAAAGAGTCGTAGTGTCCTTCTAATAAAAAAATATTACTATACTATCTATATTATGTAAACATGTGTAGTGAACTAAATAAAATATATAAAAACGTGCAAGAACAGTCAATATACATGTTTTATATAGTTTTCTTTAGCTCGTAAAAATGTGAACAAGCGTTTTTTTTGCCTTTGTCTTTGCATTTAATTTGCTATCAGCCCCAATATTATTCTCAATATTTTATTATTAGGCATTGGTATTTTAACAACATTAAATGACTAAAAATATTCTAAATATTATGCCGCAGTTATAAATTGACATTATATAAATATTTCTTGGCTTAAAAATACTACTCCCGCACTACATCCTGTCTCGCAGGGGATTTTACAAACATCTAAACAACTGACACAAAGAACGCCTGAACTCGGAATAATCATTTGCGCGGGAATCGAACCGACATCACTTGGCGTAGCGACCGCTTAAACCATTGCGCTATTCATGTTATATATTAACCATCCATAATATCCCGTCAAGTGTCGCGTGGACATACGTTGTCCGCAAAAATAAATTATTGGGTATGTGTAAACAATATACAAACGGACAAACGTATGTCCGTATGTGTATTGTTGCACAATGATATTTTTTTTTTTCTCGTATGTCCTATTGACTCTTAAGAGGATATTCACCATCATCATCATCATATTATATTGTATTTATATTCATATTTATTTATTTAGGACCACCAGTGACTACAACAAGAATACAAAATATAATACAATGGTAGGTTTTAGTTGGTTGTCTAACCTTTTAAGGCATTAGAAAGAAAAGTAAAAAGAAAGAAGTATGCGGTGTGTATGTCAGAAAGGTTATTTAGACCAACTTTAAAGACATCATAGTAAAAGTGATACAATATTTAAATAAATACATTAAGAACTAATAAATTATAAAATACCAAATCAAAAATTACATCAAATCAAATTAAATTAAAGTTGTGACGGGCGTGAGGATTTGTGACGTCATGCTTTTGTCAAATTTGTACCGACAAGTGATATAACACGAAATTTTAACTCGTTGTATCTTTGTTGTTATTAGTTTGTGGGACAAAAGAAAATACGTGTCCAATATTTTTGCTAATCTAAAAGACGGACTAAAAACCTCATTGGTGACGTTTGGAGCCCACCTCTCTGAGTGCATGCGGTAGGCGAGTCCAGTCCAGTCCTATTTAAGCAACATACTATGTTGTAATATTGCAGCTTTCGAAGACACTACAGTCGCAAGCAACGACCCATGGCTGCCACTAGTGGGTGACACAGAGGGCGTGCAGTCCATGACAACTAGCAATTACGAGCCGCGAGCCAAAGCATCACGCCGCCGCGCTCATAATCTCGTCGAGAGTCTTCGCAAACAGCTCATGCACGACAACTACGACTATATGTACAAAGACAGCGCTGAAAACGTGACCACGATCATGTCTCCTACGACCACAGAGACGTCTCCTGCGACCATTTTAATGAACACGACCACAGCGACCATAACGACCAATAAGAGTTTGACAAGCATGGTAGCTATTGTAGAGACGCCGTCTATAGTTTCATCGTATTACAATCAAATGCTGGCTACTAAGATTGTGAAAGAATTTGCTGTCATGCGGGCACAGCCAAGGGTATGCAATATCTTATCATATTAATATTTTCCAATTCTTACTATATAATATTATAAACGTTAACGTTAACGTATGTGAGTTTCTTTATTTGTTTTAAGCCATAACTATGCGACCGAACATAATGAAATTTCGCATACCGACTCTCAGAAGTACAGAAAAAGACATGGACAAGAGCTAATCTTTATATATATGTATAATTCTTCTGTACGTGTGTTGACAGTGAACTTCTCCTAAACGGCGGGACCGATTTGAATGAATTTTTTTGTGTGTGTTCAAGTAGATTCGAGGATGGTTTAGATTTGTTTTGTTTTGTTTTTCGCCTCTACATGACAACGTCTGTCCAGACAGCTAGTATTATATAAAGTATGTGAAGATGATTGTTACTCAATTACGCGTAAACTGTTGAACAGATATCAATTAATTTTGACGCACATAATAATAATCTATAATAATATCTTTATTGTTCAAAATTATATGACACATAATACGATCAATAAATAAGGCTTAAGTATATGTACTTTAACAGAAATTCTGGCCCCTGAACTACGTACAAATATGTATCTGTATTACATATAGGCTATGTCCTGAACGAACATATACATTTTATAACGTTATGCGTTCCTATGTGATTCACGCGAGCTATGCTGTGTGGGCTGAAGCTATTACATAATATTATATTCACATACATAAATAATGCCTATATAACAATGAAGCTGTAGGCGTATTACATTTAAATTTTGCCAGATATCATTTTAGGCCAGACGTAAGACTTTTCCGTATACAGGGTGTCCGGTAATTAATGGATAACCTGGAAATGTCTTATAGTGAAACTGATGGTCGTTCAGAAGAAAAATATGAAAAAAAAAACTATCCTAACTAATCTATCCTAACATGTATAACTTTCTTGTATACTACGACCATAAATGAATGAAATCCATCGGTTTTTGTTGTTTTATTTTCAAAAACTAATTATGCTAATAGATAGACAGTCAAAAGTATGCTATGCTAATATAGCTTGCACTTTTTAATATATATTTTCTTTAAATATTTTCTTAATTTTTATAATTTTTTCTGAACGGCATTTTGTTCTACTATAAGACTTTTCAAGGTTATCCATAAATTACCGGACACTCTGTATAAGACACATTACAAAATTCCTCACTAAAAACGTGCATAAATAAATACTAATAACAAGAATATATGTAATGTAGTATGTGTATAAATATACACTTGGGCCGATTACAATGAAAGCCAACAATTGTACTTACATAATATTATTAAGATTTTTATATTTTTAGTATTTAGTTTTATATGGACAGTGACATATAGCATAATGACTGCAACACCTGGTAGATAAATGAGTTGTAAAATACTGATATTATAAGTTGATGGCGATTTAAAAGAGTGGCCTTGAGTTTCTTGCAGGTATCTTCTCATAGGCTCAACTTTTTGCCTAAACCTTGCAACTAACATAAATGTAAATTCAGTAAATATAATAAACTCACTAACACCTTTGACGTTCATAAGTGTTACTTTGTGAAGTAAGTGAATAAATGGTTTTCACTTTTGACTTTGAGTTTTAAGCTAGCTACATTTTCCTATAGCGTGAGGTCTTGTGATCGGTATAAGGTAGCCAGTGATTAGCTAATACCCTCATATTATGATATATATTGTTAGATGCAGGTGGCCAGCGTTAATCTCCCGAAGTTCCCAATGAGTGTTCATCCCTTCTCGGGTGTACACTCTCCAAGGGCTACACGTTGGCCTACATATGCACGTGCCCCTCCGGCGGCGTCTCACCCCGCGGCTCTACATCCCTCTGCGGATCCGGAAGTGCATCGGTTCAGGTCATTTGACGAAGCCTTCAACACGCCAAGTCCACGACTGAACCAGATGGGCCACGGCACAGAACCGAAGCTACCAGTTTTCAAGAAGGATCTATTATACTACGTGAATGATGACCGCTTGAAAGTGAGATCAAACACTTTAATTATCTGGCTAACTCATATAAGTACTAACATAGCATATATAAATACTAACTCATATAATATATATAAACTCACGCCATCCCGGAGAGTTAGTCAGAGACAATAGATTTCCACTTGCTACGACCTCAGTATATGTCTCTTGCTTGCTTCACTCTCATGATATTTCTTAGAGTTAGCTCGTCGATTTAGGGTATTCCTAATCTGGCTGTTCACGAGAATATCCCCGACCCGTTCAAAGAATGCTATTTCCTAAATGCTATTTGTAGTTGCTGTAATATTTATGCAGAAAATCGTATCGGCATATTTAATGGATGCATATCTTACGGTATGAATATAAATTAAAATGTTTTGTACGCAGACTGGACTTCACTTACGACGGAACAACGATGTTTATAAAGAACATAATGAGTATGGTGGATCAGAAAATATTGTAGAACAATATGAAGAGATCGAGAAGCCCACAATGCCCGATATCATGCGTGAAAGACACCATATTCGGAGACAGGACAGAATTTTGGGAAGGCATAGACGACAGAACCATAAACATAAACATAAAGAAACAGAAAAAGAGCGAAATTTGAAGGGAATCAGTAAACGTATTAAACAATATGGATTACGACCGAAAAAACGCCCACATAAAAGGTATTATAATAGACGTACTGGTAAAAATGGCTCCCAACAGAAGGGTGCAGGAGATGAAAGAATTAAATATGAACAAACCGGCCAAAATGATGACCTATATAACCGTCTACGAGATAATGAAACCGACAATCGCCGTAGCAATCAATACGGCAACCAACAAAATGAACAACGAAACGACAATTTTAACAATCGTCGCAGTGGTCAGTTTGATACTGAGCAGAATGGACAACAAGAAGACGCAGTAGATAATCGACGGACCAATTTCAATGGTCACCACGAAGAACTACAAGAGGAAAAGCACCACGATGACAAGAAAGATATCCAATATGATGATCAAGAAAACACACAACGCGTTGTAACCGACGACAAAAACCACATTGTTAATAATACAGATGGTAATAACAGAGAAACTGAAATCAAACAGGAACTCTTAAGAGAGTTGCGAGATAAACCATTTGATGATATGGAGGACCAACCTTTTGATAAGGATGAGAATATTGACCCCGAACACAATGTTCAACATGATGAAGGCCAACAAGAAGATATCAACGATGGTCAGCGTAGTAATATGCAACATTATAGCCAGTATGTAGAGGAAACTACATCAAATGTTAAATATAAATTGCTGAAGGTGAGTTACTGAAATCCTACTATAGTATTATCTGAAAGTTTGTGAGGATGGTTGGATGGATGTTTGTTACTCTTTCACGCAAAAACGTCTGAACCGATTGTGATGAAACTTGGCATGTAGATAGCTGGAAATTTGAACTAACATAGGCTACTTTTTATGCTGATATTCTTACGGCATCGGAACTTACGCGGGTGAAACCGCGGGGCGCAGTTAGTTTGTCATATTGTTGTCTTCCAGACCAAATATTTTTTTTTATGATTTGTCATCTACACATAAGTGTGTGATTACTCTCTATTTCCTTACTCTTATACTGTCGTCATTAGAAAAAAGACGTATTTAAATTCTTTTTGGAAATTAAGTTTTAACGTATAGGTATTTGGAATCAGTAAAAAAGACACACCTAACTGTATTTTTACATTAAATATAGAAATACTGCCAGATACGTCTTTTTTCCTTATGACGGCAGCATATTCTAATCATGTTTGGTCTATGCGAAGGTAATCCATACTCGTGATGGTCATATTACATATACAAAAAAAAAGTATATATGTATGTTTATCCATTGTCTAGTACCCATAGTACAAGCTCTGCTTAGTTTGGGCTAGATGGTGTTGTGTGTATGTGGTAGAATATTATATTATATATTTAACAACCAACGGATTAAGGACTTCTTCGCTAATTTCCTAACTCCATGCTTTTACAGGAAAACCCCAACAATTTTTTGTTGACATGGTTTGGTATTGGGCTATAAGCCTGGAACCTCATGATACACATAGCCGTAGCTCTAGAAACTAGGTCAATACGACAGTCTTGAAATATAATTATTCTATATAAAGATTCATAGGATATTTATTATTGACAATAACTGGTTCGGAGAAAACAATGGTTTTTGAGTTGTTGATACCGGGTTTCAAAGTAAGTTATTGGCCAACTTTAAAGGTATCAATTCCACGTTATATTGTTTAGAATAGTTAGTATATATTTAGTATATGATGCTTTTTAAGTCACAAACATATACGACATAATTTTGCTCGCGGTTTCACTCGCCTAAATGTAGATTAGATTAGATTAGTAACAATACTTTTTTCTGTACCCCTTACGAATGCAAAATTTCATGATGATCGGTTGAGTAGTTAAGGTGTATAAGGATAACAATTCAAACATGTGTATTTATAATATTACATAGGATGTCTAGAATCTTTTTGTACCACTCTATGTCATTTCGTATAAGATAACGAGTATTACCAGTAATATAGTAATTTGCGATCAAACTATGTCAAAGGTAGAAAAGAAAGGATTATCAAAATAAAACGATGTGTGTCTACACAGGTGCAGTCTCTAGGGTCTCGGTCACGGCGTAACGGTATAGGAGCACCGCAGCATATCCTACAAGAACGTGGATCCGAGGGCGTCGCGTTGATCTCACTGGACCAGGCGCCTTTCCCTCAATTCCAGCTACCACGAGCGCGCCGACAGTACATGCACGAGACTGGCAACATACGACACCCACTTGTAGAACAACTACCCAAAGTCACTGCTATCGCTAGAAGGAGCCATGACGGTCGCCGTCGCGCTACTTAACCTTTCGATACCTGACATCCAAAGAACCTAGTGTGAGTTTGTTTTACGTGAACGCGATCCACACGTTAATGACGTTCGTTGCTCCGATTGGCCCGCTCTAAACTCTTAACCAACCAAAGAGCCAATAGCGGTAAACGTTTCGATCGCGTTAACATAAAAACAGCTCGCACTAGGTACCCTGATACGATGTAATTTGCATTGTGTCTGGCTCCAAACGGCCGAGCGTTGGTCAAAAGATAATAACGTTTTCTGCATGATAGTTTATTAGAAGTACGCAAGATCTGCTTCAAAATTATAGTATAAGTGTAGTAACTAGACATACATAAGACACGGCGCAAGAGAGGACATTTTTTATATAACAGTTAATTTTAAGAAGTACGCAATTTATGCTTCTTAATTTTAGTATAGGTGGGTGACATGGAGAAGAACGAGATATATATAAGAGGCAAGAAGCCTTCTTGTTCCTAAAGTCGTAGCATAGTAAATATATTTTCATATTGATATAGATTTTATTGTAAAATTTATTGTTTCAATAAAAAACTAATAAAAGTGTTCGTTTAAATGCGGTTACGTGCATAGTTGCTGTTCATGTGTGTGAGAGATGTTTGTGTGTGTGCGTGCGCGTGTATGTGAGAGGGCGTGTATTATACTCGCGAATGTGACGTCGTGTCGCATTTTAATCATAACTAGCAGCTGTGCAATTCCGTAACCCAATCTCAAATTCACTTTTGGATCCATCGTATCGATTTCATAGATCTTTATAATTATGGTTTTCAATGAACACCGAGCATCGTACATAATAGTAGGCACCAATTTATAATAATAATAATCATGACCTCCAGGCCGAAGTCGAATTTCGGTGACAGCGGCCAATCTTAACGATGACTGATCACCTGCGCAGGCGATAATATAGTGCACAAGTTTGTGCGCAAACACAAGTGTACTCTTTGTTCCCTAAGTCTCGTAATCTGATGGGACGGCAATTTGATACGACCAGAAAGAAATCAGGCGCAGGACCAACAGCTATACGTGTTTTCCGAGGCACGGGGAAGTGTGTAACGCCGTCAACTTTTTAACTCTGGGCTGCTATTGAGATTTCTTAACAGAAAAACCAAATAACTTTTTGTTGAACCAACTCGAGATTCAAATCTTTCAATTCAATACTTCATGTACAGCAGTCGTATTCACTGCCGTCGTAATATGAACTACTTTGTGCCTTAACTGTCTTTTCATTGCCGTCGATGGCAAACCAATCGGTGGCCCACTCATGATGAGTGGTATTTGTTACTTACAGACATGGCTGTGCCTTCAACACGCTTTTATTAGCTTGATCTGTATTTATCTATCTATGTAACGTAATCTTTGAACACAATTTTCACCCATTTAAAAACATCGGATTAACGTAAAACTTTGTGTACCTACTTATTCTTCTTCTTTCTTTTCGTGTGGTTAGTGGCCAACCTGTTGTCAAGAGTTGTTCAAGCCGCCCGTAGGCCTCTGACATGGCTTAACGACTGCTGTCAATTTGGCAACAACCGGGACCGACTTTTTACGTGCTTTCCGAAGCACGGAGACGCTCAGATGAAATACCACTAAGCGGTCACCCATCTATAGACTGACCGCACCCAACGTTGCTTAACCTCGCTAATCGTTTACCAATCACTGAGTGCAACTGGCTATGAGCGCCTCAACCTACTTATTGTGTACCTGTACCTATTTATTAAGAACCAGATTACAATATAATATTTTATAAATTTAACATGGTATCCCAGCCAAGAGCACCAGGATGCGTATTTCCTTTCCCGTGTTCTGTAGGAGGCAGTACTGCCATGACACGCGCACGGGTTTGTTACGCTAATTTCCTTTACGAACTCGTGCTCAATTCAAGGCACGTGTCCTCCTATCGCGCACGGGTTTGAGAACGAGTTTTCTTGCTCATCCATCACAAAAGTCCTCAAAATAAACACGGATTTGTGGCATTCAATCGCGCGTATGCTTTTACAAACCCAGACGTACGTAAAGTCTTACGACGGAGCCTGAACTCTTATATCTGGATGGTCACAAAAAAAATAACCACGAAGGCTACGGCGGAAGCACAGCTCCGGCCTCTGCCTTCTAACCTAACCTATACAAGTCGGAGTTCTAAGAGTCGGGACTCGGGGCGTTATCAATATACCTTCTAGTTCTATAATTTAGTATGTATTTAATTATTTAAAAGCATGCTAGTCTCAAACGCTGTGCAAAAACAAACGAATGCGACTGGCTAAATGGCGAGACGCGAGCGAAATTGTTTACGCGCGAACTTCATGGCAAAGTTCTAAGCATCGCCTTGAACACGTGTTTAGAAGAACAGTTGGTGTTGCAAACTCGTGCGCGATTGGAGGACACATGCCTTAAATTCAGCACGATTTTGTAAAGTCAGTTAGCGCGACAAACCCGTGCGTGTTTCAAGACAGTACTGCCTCCTATTGAACACGGAAATGGAAATACGCCACCAGGATACTGGAGCAATATATAAAAAATATAAAGATATATAGTATAATAGGTTGCGTTACGTCTTTTTAGTGTCGGTAAATGGATTAGTCAATTTTCCGGAGATCTCGTCCGAGAAACCTATTAAAAAATCAAAAATAAATAATAGATTAAAAAACACACTTCAATAGAAAATTTTAATTTTTACTTTCTCTTTTGATTTTCTTTTGAAGCGTGTTTATAAGTTATTTAACTTTTAAATATTATAGTTATAATAATAACAGCCCTGTATTAAACTGTCCCACTGCTGGGCACGAGTCTCTTCTCACTGTGAAGGGTTAGGCTATAGTCCACCACGCTGGCCTACTGCGGGTTGGCAGACTTCACACATCTTCGAGAACATTATAGACAACTCTCAGACATGCAGGTATAACTTCAAAAAATTAAAGATGCGCGCCTTGGGTTCGAACTCGAGACCTCTGCGTGGCAGTCCAACGATTTCCCACTAGACTATCGTTGCTTATATATAATATATTTGAATTGACAACAGCAACTCTAATAAAAAATGTCATACGTTCTGCGTGTTGCTAAACAGTTACCTATGTTTAGAGTACCTGGGGAGGTCAAAAAGTTCGCGGAATGGCGGGGTTGGCGAGGGTGAGTTTACAAATCCATGTAGGCGCTAATTGAGTGACTTATTGTTAGTATATATACCGAGTTTCAGCCTAATCGGGTCAGTAGGTTTTGAGTTTTTAACGAGCAAACAAGTCAATCGGGAAGAAACTAGCCACTATGGAGAAAATTGAAATCGCGCCATCATTAAGTTTCTCACCAAACAAGGAAAGACGCCTCAAACAATTTAAAATTTCAACCATTATGTTTCTAAAAATGAAGAAAGAACTGGGTGAAAAAATTTGCGACGATGATGAAATGAAGTCGGCATTTTTGGCCTATTTTGACGCTCAAGACAAATCTGTTTTTTTTCGACGATATTAATAAGTTATTTGACAGATCTAATAAATGTATTAGGGTTAAAGGAGAATACATTGGAAAGGAAAAATAGTTTGATGTTTCATTTCATTATCCTTCCCTGTCATGACGCGAATTTATTGACCTCCCTTCGTACGACTGCAAGGTACCAGGAGCAGGTAGGATCTGAGGGGATACTGGGATAATGATACTTAAAGTTGATTTTCGGTCGAGCTGGCCAACTGAAAACCCTTTGGCTCAACTACTCATACAAAAGCCTATACTGGTATAGAGTATAGATATCCATTTCTGCCCAAGCCTTCAGGTTTATACAGACGTGACACTTAGTTAATACAATACAAGGTAACGGGTCTTGCTCGCGATGAATTATTTAAAAGGTAGGTAATAAATACCTATTGATTGCCCGACGTTTCGACCAACTTGCATCGCTCTTGGTCACGTAAAACTAAACTAAACGTAATGGTTGGTAGAGTCAATCCGTGACCATGATCGATATGTGTGCAAATCGCGAAGGTCTAAAAACGTTTAGTGACAGTGCAATTAATGAAATACTTGACTGTACACCTCATATAATGATCAAAAAGTAATGAAACAACACCACTTTGGTTCACTGACAGCCAAGTAAGGATTTCCTGCAACAGTTACAACAGCGCGGCAATATAAACAGAGCTGTCGTGGTTTCTATGAAGGTCTTACCCCTGTGCGCGGCCAGCTTAGGATTAAACGCAGGCATGAGCACATTTCCTTTGCTGTCATACTTTGGTCCTTCAGGCCACAGCACGTTACGGTGGCAAAACAGACCCTTCACGCGGAGATCGTGGATGTAGGCACCTCTTGCAGGCGCCATGTCTAGTTGGTCAGCATTAGGAGGCGCACGCTTTAAGGCGGGAGTGCGCAGCGGGAGGATTGGATGCAGCGGCCGCGCGCGTGCAGCCTTCGTATGATCTTTTTGATCCTTGACACAATCCGTTGTATGTCGTGCAGTTATTACCTTCACTGTGACGGGTGGGCTCGGCTCGATTTTAGGGGTGCTCGTGTATATACGCAGTCTCTTGTTCTTGTCTACTAGCCGCTTCCAGTCGTTCACGCGGGGCTTGATATCCTTATTATTGATGGGAGAGTTGCGCCCGCTTCCTTTTTCGTTGTGGTTGTCTTTGCTGGCGCGTGGTACTGGCGATAGGAGATCCGGGCTGTTCCCCGGTATCTGGTCGAGAGGCGAGCTTATAAAGACTGTGCTTTCGGTGTCGGCAGGCTTTTCGGCTACTGCAGGGAGGTCGAGGACTGGGGCAGTATCTTCCGTGTCGTTCAAAAGTCTTCTGGTCTCGCCTTCATGCCTAAGTTTAGCTCCGTGCAAGTCAACTGCTACATAGTCGTCATTATTTTTCCGCAAGTTGTTTTTGATTAAGTCTACGAAGTGTAAGCTCTTATTCTCGATCTTGACGCCATCATTATCTGAAACATGTGTCAGTGTGATGATATTGAGTAAAGTATTTGGGAGAAAACTAGAAGACATGATGGATGATATATAGCTCCTGGTAAACTCAGATTATGGTGACTACGAAATGGACTAGCTGCCTGCAAGATAACTGGAATATAATAATAAGAATAATATTAGCGCCATATATAAACTTTCCCAATCCTGGTACGGGCTTTTTAACCGTGTAAGAACCGTTGGGCTATAGTCCATCATGCAAGCCCAGTGCGGATTAGCAGACTTATATATTACATATCTTCGACAATATTATGAATAAATTTCAGATATGCACTAAGAAAGCTTACGATGTTTGCCTTTAAAGTAAGCTATCATTAACTAACGCACGTAACTTCGAGCTTTGAGTGGCAGTTTATCAGTGTTCCAATAGGCTATCGTTGCTCTGTGACTGGTGTAATCAGGTGTGTCACGCAATAAATAGAAAGAAATAAAAAGTAAATAGAATTGTATATTACTAATACGTTTTAGATGTTTGTTATTCCATTACACCTAAACAATTATTCTAAACCGGATGAAACTTAGCACATAGATATCACAAACTTCGCTTGCGCGATTCAGAATTATATTAAGTTTTGTTATATGAGTACAGCGCTATCTGTTTTCACTAGTGGTAACTACTTCCTGTGACGAGCCGCCATATATGCATTTCACTTATTTTTTGCTTTTGCTTTATTTTTTAGTGGTGTACCAAAGTACGGGAGAGGGCACTGACTCCTGTAACATAAGTTTATCACCTAGCACAGGTGTCAGGGACTTCACGTAAACTGTAACAATTTTATGAAATAAACGTTATTTATTATTATTATTATGTATGCAAGTATAAAGGAGCACTATAAGCAAAACATAATTATAAAACAGGAAGGGTTGACAGAAGAGTAAACGGTGATTACTAACCTTGTTGGTAGCTAAGGTTGGCGGTAACCGAGGTGAGCTCAGCGCGCAGTGACGTCACAACCAGTAGTATATATACGCTAGTCAGCAACAATGACATGTTCTTCTTATAGTTTCTAGAGTTTCTGTTCTACAGTTTGTGCAAGCCAAGTGTCTGCCCTTACGTAGTTAAAACATAATCCACAGCAAAACCATTACCAATATAATGAGCCACATTTATACTTTTTAATATAGTATTGCACAAGCCAGTTTTTATGGAGCAATAAAATTTATTTATAGTGAATTAATATATTATTGATGTTGTAATATTTAGTTGCATTTTGTAAACAGTTTAGATAATAATATTTATATCATCCATAGTTACCAATATACCAGTCCATCAAACACCCATACCTATAGCCTATATATTAGAATCCATACGTAGCAATAGTCCTACGCCTGCTGCGGCTAGTGCCGCTGTAGGTGTTCCATCCCACCTTTGATTAAAACTCTCGAAGGGCCTTTTCACGTTGGACCCGTGTCTCCGTGTAAGCCTCCCAGAGGGCCAGGTATTTTCCTAACGTATTAGGGAAATACCCGTGAAAGAGAAACAAATAAAAATAATAATAATTTTCTATTGTTCCAAATAGCCACAATACGATCACATAAATACAATAAAAACAATTTTTGTATAGAACTGTTGCATTGAACTCTGGTACCCAAGATAATATTAAACTTGTGTTTTGGGTACCAGCGCCCTCACAAAGGATTTCCTATTTTTGTTCATCGAATGTGGCAGACATGCAATGGGACTACTTACAATAGCTATGCGCGGGTATGCGCGCGTATGTTTGTGTGTTCACGTTGTTGTGATTGTGTGGGTGTTCACGTGTGTTAGTGTGTGTGTTTCTGTGCGTGCATGTGTGTGTGTCGGTGTGTGAGTGTTTTTTTTTGTTATAGAGTTGGAGGAAATACATTCACGTAGAACTGATCTACACTCCCCGTAAGTCGGACTCAGTATATAATACAGACTCAAAACCCATCTCTAATCCTAATACTTTTGCTCCCCGCGGTATCATTAGACGTTACATCGCTAAGGGAGGGAATTAGCCTAAGCTGTGTCTCTACTTTATAGTGCTTTCTTTCTCTCTCGCTTCTCAAGACGTAGCGTCCCAGGAGGACAGCATGGCTCTCACTACACTCTCTGGGCGGACTCTGTCTCCAACAGCACTTTCCTATGCATGACGTTCTGCACTGTATCGCGGGCAAGTAAAAAGTATGTGCTCCGCATCTTCACCTTTGTTACATGTAGGGCAATCTGGGAAATCCTCATGTCAACGTTCCCATGCCTTTTACAAGTCCACTCGCGCACGTCTGTTATGATGCTATGATGGTGACGCTGCCAACGCTCAATACTGTCGTGTCGTTCGTCCTTTCTCAGTTCAGATATGGTAAGTGTGGTTATACTTTTCTTGTAATAGAGTGACTTTCGTTCTTCTGCTAATATATCTATTGGTAGCATACTTGCTATTACAAAAGCAGCGTCCTCAGAAACAGTACGGAAAGGACTAGCAACACGCAATGCACTTAGCCGATATACAGATGTAGCTTTTCGTCTTAACTCCTGGGTATATAGTGCATTTGCCCAGATTGGAATGGTGTAAGTTAAAACCGACATCACCACTGTCGACAGTAAAGCCCTTCTTATTTGTTTCGGTCCGCCTACGTTCAGCATAAGTTTTGCTAATACTCGTATAGTCCAAACAGTGCCTGCCTTAGCTGCAGCATATTCTACATGTTTCTTGTGCATCTAACATCATTCCAAGATAGCGGATGTAGGGTTGTGATTTTATTTCACAATTACAGACTCTTATTGTCATTGTCTTTAGGAATTTCTTGTTAGATATTAATACCGCTTCAGTTTTATGAGCCGTGATTTAGAGGCCAGTTTCTTTCATCCATTGTCGAATAGCATAGAAAGGTCGATCAAAGGCACTGTTTCTTTCCTCTACGTACTTGGCTACAATTACAATCGCTACGTCATCTGCAAATGCCACAAGTTTTGTTTCTGAGGGCAGTTGTATCTTCAGTAGACCATCATACATTATGTTCCAGAATAAAGGGCACAATACCGACCCTTGTGGCACACCTTCTGTGACTTTTTATTGTTTTGGTCCTTCATCTGTGTCATAGTACAATATTCTGTGCCTAAAGTAGCTAGATACTATTTTCAATAGATCATTTGGAGTGTTTATTCTGACTAGAGCTTTATAAATAATATCCTATCTGGCAGATTTAAATGCGTTTTTTATGTCTAACGTTGCCACTAGACAGTAATTTTTCGAACCTCTTCTCCACCTTGAGCCTGAATTAGCGTCCTTGGAAGTATTAACAACAACATGAATGGCATCATAGGCATAACATTCTCTAGGGAAGCCGTATTGGTTGTCGGATAGGTGTTTTTCGGCAACGGCTTCAATGTGTTGATGAAGGACACGTTCGAGGACCTTATCAGCTGTGTCCAAAATACAGAGTGGGCGGTATGATGATCGCTCTCTTGATAGATGTTTTCCTTGAGGGAGGAGTACCAATCTCTGTTTCTTCCACCTGTCCGGGAACTTGCCTTCCTGGATATAGGTGTTATAGGTATCCAGCAATAAGTCCGGCATCGTTCGAATGGCTACTTTTAAGGCAGTATTAGGTATTCCATCTGGGCCAGGTTCCTTGGTGTTCCCTATTCTGTTACAAGCCTCCATCAACTCTGTTTCTGCTATAGGTGGAATTGGTTCGTCATTTGTAATATTATTGCCAGTGTTATTAAAAGCTTGTAGCGGCGGAAATAATGTGGAGAAGATTTTCTCTAAGAGCACGGGGAATGTGGGCGTGGAACTCGGCAAGCTCTTAAGTTGCGTCATCACAACCTTATATGGTCTACCCCAAGGGTCACTTACCACTTCATTGACCAGTTCAGTCCAGCATTGAGCTTTACTTAGTTTGATGTCCTTTTTCATTGCAAACCGAACTTCTTCTCATTTATGAAATTCGGGCCTGTGTCTGCTACGTTGGGCTAATCTTCTGGCTTGGATACAAGATTTGCGCAGTGTTGCTTTTGTGTCATTTTACCAATATACTGGCGGATGTTGTTTAGTACTACTTATGCAAGGCATGGTTATATCGCAGGCTTGTGTGTGTGTGTGTGCATGTGCGTCTGCGTCTGCGTGTGCGTGTGCGTGTGCGTGTGCGTGTGCGTGTGCGTGTGCGTGTGCGTGTGCGTGTGCGTGTGCGTGTGCGTGTGCGTGTGCGTGTGCGTGTGCGTGTGCGTGTGCGTATGCATGTGCGTGTGCGTGTGCAAGCTTTGTTTATGACATTATAGAGGTGACCCCTGATAATCTGATGTCTCCTCGCAAGTGTGGTTCTAAATTTCTGTACTGGGCATATTTGCTTAAACCGTCGTCGCTGTAGTTTGCTATTTATTTATTTATTTATTTATTTATTTATTTATTTATTTATTTATTTATTTATTTATTTATTTATTAATTAAAAACATAAGTTAACAGCACAGGACCAAAACACTTACATTTTAAATTCACACAAAGTCCATATAAAAACGTACTGACACATTACTATGGCACATTAAGAAAATTACAAATGTACATTTAGTAAATAATAGCAACTAGTGAGAACTCTATGATGATAATTTTAGAGAGGCGTGTTTTTTAACAACTGTATGGATTACAAAAAGCTGCCGCACGGTAAGTATTTTGTATTCCTAGTAGAGTGCTAACGTCGGGTATTGTTTTACAGGTACCTTGAGTACAGCTCTTTGTGCCCGTTCCAGTTCCAGGAAGTAAGTCTTTGCGGCCCCTCTTCATACTGATGCTCGGCTCCTTCCATTATATTGAAGGAGCATCACACCTTATTTTTTCACGTGTTCATGTTTTGGTGTCGTTAAGTAATGGCATATTATCAAATAGATTTTTGGAAGTTTGATCAAATACTGTGCATCCCTCACGATACGTCTTTCATGAACTTGAGCAGGAAGGAAAATATTTGGCCCCTGAGTCATGATACAGGAACCAATGACAATGGTACTTGTGTATATAAGCACCATTGATTAAATATTGCTTTATAATGAAACTGCCAATATTATATAGAATCAATACAATACTTTTATTTCAATATTATCTTCAAGCTTATTAATAATGTGGATATGGTGGTAGAGGAGAGATGAATTACACGAACACCCGCGGCCTCGGTCTGGAATTAAACAGTTGCATTTCATAAACACAGAAAAAGAAAAAAAACCGCCGGTTTCTTAGATTGAAATAAATTTCCGCTAAATATGTCAAGAAACTCAGTAATTGGCTTAAGTATAACTTTTTATTGTTTGTACTAGCAATGGATACTACGATATTCCTAGTGTTTAACGCGTTGCAATATTAATTGCTATCTACTCTATTATCTATGTCTATGGAAAACAAATTGTTGAGGTTCTAATAAATAAATAAATGGCCGGCAGCTCCGTGGCGCAGCGGTAGCATTCACTACCGCTACTGAACCACTACTGAATGCGACTGCTGTGCATGAGGTCTCGAGTTCGAATCCCGGGTCGGGCCAACAAAAAGTTATTGGAATTTCCTGTTAAGAAATCTCAATACGAGCCCGGAGTTAGGAAGTTGGCGGTGTTAGACACCCCCGTGCCTCGGAAAGCACGTAAAGCCGTTGGTCCTGCGTCTGATCTCTCTCCAGTTGTGTCGGATTATCCGTCCCATCGGATCAGGACAGTTAGGGAACAGAGAGTGCACTTGTGTTTGCGCACACACATGTGCACTATAATATCTCCTGCGCCGATGGCCAGTCTCCGTTAAGAATGGCCGCCGTGACCGAAATTCGGTCAGGAGGACATTAATACAATATTAGTTCAAGTTCTCCTATTTTCAAGGGTTCCTAATTAACCACGCGCGTTGGTGTACACCGGCGGTAAAGAAAATTAAATTCCAACTAATATTATAAATGCGAATGTGAGTCTGTTTGTTACGCTTTCACGTCTAGTCGAGAACTACTCGACTGATCATCATCAAATTTCACATAGACGTTGTCAGGAGTACAGAAAAGGACATAGGGTACCTTTCATTCAGAAAAGAGAATTGGTTCCGAGCGAAAGCAAGTTGTTTACATTAAGTTTCACACCTGCTTTAGCACGGCTGGAACTGCAGGTAAACGGATGAGGGTGTATATCGCAGCAGGCGACAGCAGCTGACCACGTCAACTAGAATGCGCGAGGATTTCGCAAAACAAAGTCGGTAGTGACTGGTGTTGACGCATCACAATCACTAACCATTCGTACAGTACAGTAAGTTTGTCTTTGAAACGATGGAATGGAATATGACATTCATTATCACAGTGTATAAACGTATACGTTTATCGAAAGCCCATGCTGGAGAAAAGCTAGTGAGCTGGACATTACCTGCTGTTTTCGCTGTAGTGTTGCTGCAACCTGGGGACACAAAACTCAACATTATAACCAGAAGTTGCTACTTGAGTCCTTATTGACCTGAGCAACACACTGTTTTAGGAAACTAAGGCAGCGTCGCCGTGCAGTGCGTTGCGATCTGTTTTTATTTATCGATATTAATAACAATGCTTTAAACCAGATTAATTATTATCATATAAATACTGACTGAATGGTCCCTTAGAATTTTACACTCATATTTGCATGTGTATTACGAGGGCAACTAAAACATAATGTGGTATGTTTCAGTGTAGTGTGTTATTTTGGTGTAATACAACATAATCTCCCATTCAGCCCGTTACTGATAAATTTTTGGTAAAGTACAACTGCCAGCGAACTTTATTTTTATAAAAATCTGTACCTCTATCTGTTTTATGAATATCTACCCAAATTCGGAACAACTGTTTGTGGAACACTAAAATTTTATCCCATATGGGGATCGAACCCAGACTACCCGGCACAGTGGCAGTGGCAAGGCTAACATTTTAATCACTACACTACACCATCAGTGCAGCAGACCTAATTAGTATTATTCTTTCTGTTCGTAATGAGCTGAAGTTTACTCACTGTCCAATATTATCACCAAAATGCGTCCATTCACGGCGGCCATTGACTACCCCCCACCAGGCTAGCGCGGGGTTCAACGTCCCGGTTCTTGGGAGCACCTGACTTGCATCTGCGTCGCAGCAGTCACACTGAGAGGCTAACACATCCATCAGCTCAGTGCATATATATAGCAGAAGTTCTCGCGCACCGCCTTTCTGCTGCCGTGCAAGCGCACGACACGCATCTCGACTTGCCTTCTGAGCAGCCTCGATTGGTTTATCAGGTTGTTCCTTATTTTTTTCTTCATTCCGTGGCCATAGCTTCGCCACATATAAAGAGCGGCTTTGGACGAATTTTGGTAGAGCGCGGGTATTGCTGTCTAGGGCGCGTGAGTGGGGTGTTCCTTCAGTGTCAAGGGTAAAGGCGTATGCTGGAATCGAGCTGAATGGCTCGTCGTGGTCAAGTCGCTCAGTAGATGCTTGGTGATCGTCACGTTGCTTGGACGGATGGTCGACGGCCTTCGGCCTTATACCAGGCAAGGATATCGGGATCAGTAGTTCTATGTTAGATAACGCTGATGGCTGTAAGAGCACGGTTTAGAATCAGACGGGATACAGTTACTAGTTTATTGACAACTTGTAATGTTGATGATTGGTTGCGCAGTAGTCGTGATTGCAACTGCTGTCCATGAGGTATCAGGTTCTTTTGCGAGGTAGGACAAAGTTTGTTGGATTTTTTGTCAAGAAATTTTTGGTAGTTGGAATTGGAATTTTCGGCGAAAGTCTCGCTTCTTTTTACATAGGACCAAAAAAATAATGGGCAAAAGGTGGATATATTGATATAATACACCGGACCGTTGTCGTTAGACTATGTATGTCTAAAGACAACGGTCCAAATATTTAGTATACTTCAGTAGAGTCCTAATTACAGGTATACTAGCATATTAATATAAGACCTCTTATTTATTCGCTGACGATTTAAAATGAACCCACAAAATAAGAGAGCAAGTTTCAGTCAAGTTATAATATAGGTGTAAGTGCTTTAACCGAAGTGACTATTATCCGAGACTTGGGTGTTTATCTGGATAGTGAGCTGCGTTTTATTGAACACTATGACAATATACTGGCTTCAGCTTACCGAGCACTTGGATCCGTTCTTCGTTGTTCGAGAGAATGTAAAAATCCATCAACCACTATTATATTATATAACAGCTTTGTTAGTCTAAGTTAGAGTATTGCAGCACTGTTTGGAATCCTAGCTACCACGTGCACATTAGTAGAATAGAGCGCATTCAGAAGGGTCTGCTGCGTCATCTAGCGTTTCGAACAAGGGTTAATGAGGTCTACAAGTTCTTATGCCGAAAGACTCAATTTTTTTTAAATGATTTCTTTAGAAACACGTCGTAATCTTTCTGATTTGCTACTTTTATATAAGTTGCTCAACAATAAAATTGACTGTTCACATTTGTTGGAAAAATAAGTATCAATGTACCCTCTAGACTCCCTCGTTATCCGTGCTCGCTGTTCAGAGCTCCTCTACAGCGAACTAATCTTGGGAAACATTCACCGTTTGTTAGGATGGTTGATAAGTATAACGAAGTAGCAGGTGCCTCGGCAGACATAGACATCTTTAGCAATTCACTTGCTAATTTCAAAAATCTAGTTCTTAATTGTTTTACAAGAAGGTTCGATGATCCCTTAATTATCAATGCGCCTTAATTATTAATTATTATTCTTTCTTAATTAAGTATACATTTGACATTTGATATAATTTTGTGTTTAAATTTTATTATATAAATATTTTGATTGATTATTTCAATTTTTAATGGAAGTTATTATAATCCTATTTACTACGTAATTTTTAATTTTGTTATACATTGCTTTCATAATTTATTTTTGACATTGAACTTTCACAGTACTGTAAGATTTATATAATTTTCTATTAATTGATGTATACGTGTAATTATTATAATTGACACTGTTGTATTTGCGTTATATATTATAATTTTCTTTATATTGCATGCTGTGATCTCCTGTTATTGAGGAAACACATGTCCTATTTTAGTGTAAATCTGTGTAAATGTGTAATAAATGCGTATTTCTCGTTGGAGATTCAAAATAAAATAAAATAAAATAAAAATGAAATTGAATTTGTTCCACAGAATAGACAAGTGTAAATGTATAGTAAAGTTTCTTTTTTAAAAGACAACTGTATTCTTCGGCAGGTGAATTACTTTACGATAGCAGAATATGTAATTGAAGTACAGTAAATTGTAATTGTAGTTTATTAAACAGAATATAGACCTGGTATCTATATTTATGAAACGAGTCGTTTTGTCTACGGACAGTTAATTTTAATCTATATGTAGCTAGAACGACTTGTTTCTTGATATAGGAGCCGGGCCCTAAAGAAGCAAAATAAATATAAAATTAGTTTATTTTGACATAAGGCACTATTATTCGCGAGATTTTTGTTCCCTTTATGCATTCTATATATGTATATATTCTCAGCTAGTGTATATCATCGGAACTACTTACATCTGCAACGTTGAACGGCCGCACTTCATGTAGAAACTCCGCCTCATGAAGCTGCGAATAATTTATTTATTTAAAGATATTAAAGCACTAGAATGGTCGAGAATTGCGGCCGCAAGGTCCTGGTTATATATTCCATCTATCATGAACCCAATTCTTACACAAGTAGCCGTAGAGGTCATTTACAATGCTAGTCAGTTGTAATCCAAATAGTATTTTTGTTTAAAAGGGATCTTTGCACTCCCAATACGTCGAGTGACTTTAACTCATACACGAGAATTTTGTGTGAACCAAAAGTAATTGTACTTAGTCTTGAGTGTTCTTGTTAATTCTCCTTGGATACAAAAACTACTCGTAGTGCTTTTAGGACAATAGACATCCAGGTTTCCTAACGATGGTTTCGTTAAAGCGAGTAAGAGCTAGCTGTTTAATTAAAGAAGAAGAGAGAGAAAAAATAGGAGAGTTCGTCTCACCGCAGCGAACGCGACCAACGTGCACAGCCACATCACGCATACTCTCACGTGATTTTAACCCATCCTGCTTATATACCGCACTGATAACTTATAATTTTCTTTTAAGTCATGCCTCGTAGAACTGAAACGCATTCGCGTCGCCTGCCTTATCTGTCCGATGAGCTATTAAAAACTAAAATTGTTTTTCTATTTTGAAGATCAGTAACTTTGAGGCACATGCATGCATAGTCTCGCGCCTAAATACCTGATGGCGTAGGTAGAGGTGTATTGCACCAACATTTGATGACCTCGATGGCGTAATGGTTAGTGTAACCGACTGCCACGCCTGAGGTCGCGGGTTCGATTCCCGCACAAGTCAAACATTGGTGTGCATGGACATCAACATCCATATGTTTGTCTTGGTCTGGGTGTTTCTATGTATAATATGTATGTATTTACAAAAAAAAAGTATATATGTATATATGTTTGTCCATTGGCTAATACCCATAGTACACACGGCTACACATCAAGTAAGACCCTATATACGCATAATTACGCTACATACAAAATAGAGAATTGTCGGCAAGGGACAGTTCATAGTGGTGTCAGTGTAATGGTAAGGATAGAGCGTTGCGTCCCGTTCAGCGTGAATGAGACAAAATGACAAAAATATAACGCACTCTCTCGCACGATTTGCAGCGTTCAACTTTTAATAGTTCAAAGTCCAAAGAGTCTAGGTTGATGTGTCGCTGTGTGTACAAGCTCTGCTTAGTTTGGGCTAGATGGTGTTGTGTGTATGTGATAGAGTATTATTATTATTATTATTTAGGTCTAACGTGATAGGGGGCCAGCACTTTGCTGTTTACCTGGCACAGATCCAAACTCCAAGCAGTTACTGAGATTTTCTTAAGAGAAAAATACAATAACACTTTGTCGGCATATCGAATGCACAGATGGTGTAGTGGTTTAAGTGGTCGCCTGGCCACTGCGCCGAGTGTTGTGGGTTCGAATCCCACACGGGACAAAAATTTGTGTGATCCACAAATGGTTGTTCCGGGTCTGGGTGTTCTTTGTTTCGATGTTTGTAAAGCCTCCGATCATTTCTTGTGCAGTAGATGTATTTAAAATAAACAAAAAAAATAACAAAAAAGAAAACCGGCTTCAAAATGAATATTCTAAAACAAAACTGCACTAAAAAGTTAAAAAAAAATTGCATATTCTTGTGAATAATTAAATTATTGTTATTAATGGAGTCGGTGTCAGCCAAGGTAGGTTTGTAACTGCTTAAATATGAGATGTCTTACTATAATCATAACATAACATTGGCATGCACAACACACAGGTGGTTTTCTTTTTTGTTAAAATTTATGTTTATTTCTCGGTTTTTAGTGAGTCTGAAGTTCGATAACCGATTTTATTTGTCTGTATGTGGGTAGACCTACTAAACGCACAGCTGATATGAGACAGCGCCGTTGAAATGAGACAAACGAGGAAAGGGAAAACGGCTATCTCAAAATAGGAAATCTACCTCCAGGGCTATTTCATAAAGAGACTAGTGAAGAGCGCCAAACTAGGCTTTCGAAAATGCGAGCTTGCATGAAAAATGTTTTGTACAGAAAAAATTGGGATATACCGTTTAAATTATTTTTGACCATAGTGCATCTCATGATAATTCTAAATACGGTTGGGATGATATGTTTTATTCCGGAGTTCCGGTGCCTAATGGCTTCAACATCATATTAAAAGTTGTATTATAGAAATAATTTTGTTATTAGCTTTTTGTGTATACCTTGTTGAGTTTAACAGTTGCACATAACCTTATACTATTAAATGCTTTAAAAAACCAATTCTGAATTGTGTAAACGAAGCATATACAGTCCTATATGTATATGATTGTAGCAATCATGGCAGATCTGCTGTCATTTATTAAAGAATTCCGTTGTATAAAACCGAAGAAACTTGAAATACGACGAGGGGCTGCCGAACCATCCTACACAGTTGTTTATTTTGTTGTTGCAAAAAATGAGAATATCATCAATGTAGCCGAAGTTAACTAAATACTTATTATTAAGGATAACTCGAAAACTTCTCCCTAACCTTTATTATTCTCAAGTCACTTGGGGTCGGCTTTTCTAGTCTAACAGGATTTGACTGGATATCAGTTTTTACACGGAGCGGCTGTCTCCTGACCTCCGCATTCCGAAGGCTAAGGATACCATAAGGCTAGACCAGCGTCAGGATATTATAGGGCGCTGACTTTCCAATAAGGACTGCCATAGATGTTCATGGCAGCCGGGACCGACGGATAACATGCTCTCCGAGGCACGGAGCAGGCGATAATTGTCAATCAATACGCACATCATTTCGAAAAGTCATATAACTTCCGAAAGTCAGAGGTGCGCGACGTGGGTTCGAACTCGAGACCCTCTGCATTGCAGTCTGTTGGTCTCCCCACTGAGCTATCGCTGCTTTGCTTGAAAGCTGGAAGTAATTGTAAAAAATTAAATCACCATAATATGTATTTTGTGTAAACCAACAAACTCGTTTGAAGATGCCTCTCTGTTTATGTGTTGTTCTTTATTTTCAAATAGACATTCGAACTTTAGTGCTGTTTGCCGCTGTCTTGTTATTTATCTTATTCAAATACTTGATTACTGTACCTTCCAGGGAAATACAATAATTTTGCTCCTTTCTGCTCTTTTTGTCAGACCCAAAAATATGAGACCAAGTAAATTTTCAGAATTTGTTTATACGGTATTATTTAAAGTAGTAGTAGTAGTAGTATAGTATCAAAAAAATGAACACAATAAAATAGTGTGATAATTAAAATAATTAAAATCATGATAAAACTACACAGTCAATTTTGAGGTACCTAAGAACTTGAAGTCATATGTCGATAGTATCAAGTGCGGGTAAGTGATTAAAATTTTCCGTCAATAACAGCAAAAGATATTGCAACCACGAGATCTTAAACATATTGCAAACTATACTTCTATTTAAATGATATATATTCAAGTTAAAATTCATAGGCTAACATTCACAAAGTAAGTTCGCAATATTTAGAAAAATATTAATTAGTTATTGCTTATTACAATGAGTTACTTGTGCTCGTTGTGATGATGTGTGATATTTTTATTAATTCTGGCACAAATAATACAGATATAAAAAAAATTTATGGACCCTTTTTCATTGTCATTAGAAAAAGCTGATATAGTTAGAGCAAGAGTAAAGAAACTTTTTATCATAATTTAACAATTGACGGGAAAGGCGAGAAGGATAAAATAACGCTTTGTAAGAAATTACAGTACTTAGTTGGATGGTGAATTCAAGGTAAAATTTGAAGAATGTACTCCTTCATCTTCTTCAGGTGAACGTGTTCGACCTCCGAAGATCTATGAAGAATCGTCAGAGAAATCGAAAATACGAATAAATATGGAATTTGTACAAGAATATGGATTCGAATTCATACATATCTCGTGTGTCCAATATTTACGGTCAATTGGCGAATCAGATGAAGCTGCTATTCTGAATATTGTACGACTTTTACCCAAGGACGAAATTACGGAATCAGTCACTTATTATTCAAAAGACAAAGCTATGAGTTTATTTATTGACTTGAAATTAACAAAATCTCAATACGGATTATTAAGGTTATACCACCTGCATCATTCTAGTAAATGTTTTCGATCAGCGACTAATGAAGATGTTCTACGTTCATTATTATTTACATCAGATCAATATATTTCAAGCCTAAGAACACCAGCAATTATTGTAGGAAAGGAACACCTCCTTTCCCTTTCCTCCTTCCCTCATTTGATGAAGCCAAAATGCTCTTGGAACTTCCCGAAAGTGAATAATACTATAAATAATAAAGTATGCTCTGATTGACGCTACCCGATGACCTTTTAATAGTGGTATTATTGCTGATATTGAGCTTAGACACACTTTGCACAAACGATACAAAGCCAGTAAGAGGCGTAGTGATTATGAGGCTTTCTCTGAGTGTCGGGCGAGAGTGAAGGCGGAGATCGAACGAGCTCATAATCAGTATTGTGACTTCGTACAAAATCACCTGGCAAAAGAGCCGCGTGCGTTCTGGGACTATGTGAGGTCTAAGAAAGGTAACTCGAGACAGCGTAAGTTAATAGTAAATGAACGAGTATTATCAGAATCCGAATGTGCGCGGGAATTTGCGAGTTTTTTTCAATCGGTGTACAATCCGGATCCCGCCGTGCTGAGCGTGGCAGCGGCCAGCGCGGCGCCGTCGCCGGCGCCCGGCGCGCGGGCGCACCTCGCGCCGCTCAGCCTCGCCGACGTGCGGCGCGCGCTCGCCCGCCTGCCGCCCAAGCGCTCGGCGGGTCCGGACGGTATACCCTCCTACTTGTTTAGGGACTGTAGCGGAGTATTAGCGGAACCGTTGCTACATTTGTTTAACGTGTGTATCAATACCGCAGTGTTCCCTGATAGCTGGAAACTGACCCGTGTTGTGCCTGTACCCAAGGGTAAGGGCGGCTCGGAGACCACTGATTACAGGCCTGTGGCGGTTCTCTGTACTCCAGCGAAGGTGTTCGAGGCGGCGATTCATAGCTCCTTATATGCACAGATAAGCAGTCAGCTGTCCGATGCGCAGCATGGATTCCGCCCGGGACGAAGTACGACAGGTAATTTCCTGCAGATGATGACATATCTAACGCCGGCGGTGGATTCTGGGGTGCAAGTGGACGTGGCGTATTTCGACTTCAAGAAGGCGTTCGACACCGTTGATAACGATGTCCTGCTGACGAAGCTAGCCAGTGTCGGATGTACCCCGCATACCCTGACATTCTTCGCTAGCTATTTACGGGACAGATGCCAGTACGTGGACTGTAATGGGTATCTCTCTGAACCCTACTTCACGAGATCCGGTGTGAGTCAAGGTAGCAACTTGGGACCTCTACTATTCATTGTGATGGTGAATGACCTAGCTGCGGTTGTCAACAGCTCTACCCCTCTGTTATTTGCCGATGACTTAAAATTGGTAATGGAGGTGAGGTGGGCCACGGATCACGACACGATGCAGCAAGATATCGACAGAGTTATAAGTTGGAGCTCAGAAAACAAACTCTTCTTCAACGTGGCTAAATGTTCGGTGCTCTCGTTTAGTCGTGCACGTGCCCCGGTTCACCACCAGTACCACATGGAAGGTACTCCCATGCGGCGGGTAACTGAGGTGAAAGACCTTGGAGTTGGTTTCACCGCGGTCTTAAACTTCCGCAAGCATATTGTTGCCGTATGTAAGAGAGCGTACCAAAATCTAGGATTTATTCTAAGGCAGGCAAATGGATTTACAAATATGGGTGCTTTATGCGCATTGTATGAAGCCCTCGTAAAAAGCCACCTGGAAGGTAACGGTGTTGTTTGGTCTCCTCATGAGGCCAAATATAAATTAATGCTGGAGCGTATCCAAAATAAATTTATCCGGTTTCTATACCTTAAGCGGTATGGGGTATACCCTGGGTATCCGCTTTTATATCCCACGTTATTTATCCTGGGTATGGTAGGCTACACCAAGCTAGAAGTACGTAGGGAAGCCTCTCTAGCCACGTACGTGCTCAAAGTGCTTCGGGGGGTTGTGCACAACCCGAGCGTGCTGGAGGAGGTGCGGCTGTGCGCGCCGGACGCGTGCGTGGCGCGGCGCCGGCGCCCGGCGCTGCTGGCGGTGCCGCGCGCGCGCACTAATTTACTGCATGAAGCGCCGCTGACGCGGGCGCTGCGTACGCTCAACACGGCGTCTGAGCAAATCGATTTGTTTACGTGCTCAATGAGCGAGTTCACAAAGGCCATTTACTATATATTAAGTTATAAGATAGTAGTAAGTACCTAATAGTAAGGAAATGTATATTTAGTCTCTTTTGTTTATGTTTTAATATTTTGTAAATTGTTTTTCTATGTTTAATTTTTTGTGTATGTACTTATTTAACCATTATGTCGCATTAGGATTGAGCCTGTAATGATGTAATAGGTTTATGCTAAATAAATAAAAAAAAAAAAATAATAATAATAAAAAAACGATGGTTGACTTTTTAAATATTTATTATTTCATAATTTTATTATCTTTATCTAATATTTACGTTAGATCTATTTTTAGATCTTGTTTATATAATAAAGTTTAAAGTTTATTAAAATAAATCTTTTTCATTTTAGTTTCATTTGAAAGTAGAAAATATTCAACAATATATTTCCAAATTTTCAAGTTATTATCTCGTAAGGCGGAAGAGTTACAGATTTTTGAGACGGTGAACTCGTTTCGGGACCACAGTGCGTCGTCTGTGCTGGTTATGCGCACTGACTGTTATAGAAAATCAAGATGTCGGACTGTAATAGTGAACACGTGGATGTCAATCCGTTTGAATCTGCGACATATATACAGGGTGTCCGGTAATTAATGGATAACCTTGAAATGTCTTATAGTAGAACTGAAGGCCGTTCAGTAAAAAAAGAAAAAAATGTATATATTAAAAAGTGCAAGCTATATTTTGACTGTCTATCTATTCTAATTAGTGTTTAATAATAAAACAACAAAAAACCGATGGATTTCATTCATTTATGGTCGTAGTATACAAGAAAGTTAATATATATAATAATATATATTTATAATATATATGTAATATATAATAAGTACATGGTAATTTAAAAAAAAAACATATATCTCAGGTTATAGTTCATAGTTAGGATAGATTTTTTTTCATATTTTTTTCTGAACGGCCTTCAGTTCCACTATAAGACATTACCAGGTTATCCATTAATTACCGGACAACCTGTATATATATTAAAGCGCCGTGTTTAGTAACGTTTGAGATAACATTTAAAATATATCGTAGTATAGTAGCTATAAGTATATATATAGTTTCGTTTGTGACCGGCTTAAGATGCAAATAAATAATACATTTACGGTTACAACATCAACAATATATTAATACATTATAAATACATTTTATTGTTCTATAAAACTGGTCTCTGCAACAGTATTTTATAAAGTATAAATGTGGCTTATTATATTGGTAATAGTTTTTCTATGGATCATGCTTTTACTGCGAGAAGACTGTTGCACTTGGCTTTTGCGAGTTATAATATTACTCTTTAAAGTGTAAGAAGAGTATGTCATGGTTCCTGACTGGCATGTGTGTGACGTCACTGCGCCTCGAGCTTACCCCAGTTACCACCAACCTCAGCAACCACAAAGTCAGTGATCAGCGTGTACCCTTCCTGTTTTATTATTTTCTTAACATATAGTGCTCCGGTATACTTACATACACATCATTCTGACGGATCCATATACGTAATAGTTACGAATACTGATAACAGATAGCGCTGTTCTTAATTAAAAAGTCTCTCAATCATGAATCGCGCTTGCGAAGTTTGTAGTACGAGTTACTAATTGTATACAAGTTCAAACTCAACGTCGGGCCGTGGCCCGTCAGATTCAATGATCGGTCCGGTCCTCGTATTACATTAAAGGAGCATCAGATCTCGTTTCTTTACACATACGTAACCTCACGCCTGTTACCCGGAGGGATAGGCAGAGCATATCAACACTACTTGGCTTTACATAATATTGTTATGTTTACGCGAATGTTATACATTGAAATTAAACACTTTATACGGATTTTATCGCGTTGTTTATTTTACTTTAAACACTGGTATTACATAATTTTGAAAACTCTAACACTACTATTATTGAAATTTTACTACTATTTAATCTATATATTTTCTAATTAAAAAATTTATATTTAAGTTTACACTTTGCCCCGACGAGTCTCCCCGTGAACATGGCTGCTGTAAAGCAACCGAAACGTCGGGGCAAAGTGTAAACTCAAATATAAATTGTTTTAATTAGAAAATATATAGATTAAATAGTAGTAAAATTTCAATAATAGTAGTGTTAGAGTTTTCAAAATTATGTAATACCAGTGTTTAAAGTAAAATAAACAACGCGATAAAATCCGTATAAAGTGTTTAATTTCAACTACTTGGCTTTTTTAAAATTTTCTGCGTACAGTGCTTCCTCATACTTACATACGCAAACTTCCCGGATCTATACATTCGCGGTTAGAGGATATCATTCTTCGTTCCTTCGCTCTCAATATAGTATGCCATTATACAGTACTAACTTTGCCGCTTCGCCTATATGCCTCCTAAGAGAAGGCACACCTGACAAATGTATCCTATGTGTTAATTCAGGACTGGGTTTATCTATATGCCCAGTTTCATTCAAAGCCATTCATCGGTTTCCGGGGGATTAATTAGTAAACATCTAAATATCTTCACAAACGTTGACGGTCATGGTATTTAAAGGATGAAAGCATTCTATTTGCTGTTAATTTATTACTATTGATTGAGCGACTACATTAGTCATCTTTTAGGTGACTGGTCCATCTCCTCGTCTGTGTGTGGGCTATGTGATCGACAAAATGATTTGCCGATTATATAGCTTCAGACTGTACTGTGCTTCAAGACTAGAAGTCATGAGTTCTCTAGCCTCACTGAATATCATCACATTGAAACATGTTTCACGTATTGACAGCCTCAAGATCGAAAAGTTTCTTGCCCGTTCTTCTCATGAGCTCTACACCCTTGCTTTGCTGAAAGTGGCAGAAAATGTAGTCACAGAAAAAAAATTTGTATCTATTAATTAGTTATTGCTTATTACAATGAGTTACTTGTGCTCGTTGTGATGATGTGTGATATTTTTATTAATTCTGGCACAAATAATACAGATATAAAAAAAATTTATGGACCCTTTTTCATTGTCATTAGAAAAAGCTGATATAGTTAGAGCAAGAGTAAAGAAACTTTTTATCATAATTTAACAATTGACGGGAAAGGCGAGAAGGATAAAATAACGCTTTGTAAGAAATTACAGTACTTAGTTGGATGGTGAATTCAAGGTAAAATTTGAAGAATGTACTCCTTCATCTTCTTCAGGTGAACGTGTTCGACCTCCGAAGATCTATGAAGAATCGTCAGAGAAATCGAAAATACGAATAAATATGGAATTTGTACAAGAATATGGATTCGAATTCATACATATCTCGTGTGTCCAATATTTACGGTCAATTGGCGAATCAGATGAAGCTGCTATTCTGAATATTGTACGACTTTTACCCAAGGACGAAATTACGGAATCAGTCACTTATTATTCAAAAGACAAAGCTATGAGTTTATTTATTGACTTGAAATTAACAAAATCTCAATACGGATTATTAAGGTTATACCACCTGCATCATTCTAGTAAATGTTTTCGATCAGCGACTAATGAAGATGTTCTACGTTCATTATTATTTACATCAGATCCATATATTTCAAGCCTAAGAACACCAGCAATTATTGTAGGAAAGGAACACCTCCTTTCCCTTTCCTCCTTCCCTCATTTGATGAAGCCAAAATGCTCTTGGAACTTCCCGAAAGTGAATAATACTATAAATAATAAAGTATGCTCTGATTGACGCTACCCGATGACCTTGTAATAGTGGTATTATTGCTGATATTGAGCTTAGACACACTTTGCACAAACGATACAAAGCCAGTAAGAGGCGTAGTGATTATGAGGCTTTCTCTGAGTGTCGGGCGAGAGTGAAGGCGGAGATCGAACGAGCTCATAATCAGTATTGTGACTTCGTACAAAATCACCTGGCAAAAGAGCCGCGTGCGTTCTGGGACTATGTGAGGTCTAAGAAAGGTAACTCGAGACAGCGTAAGTTAATAGTAAATGAACGAGTATTATCAGAATCCGAATGTGCGCGGGAATTTGCGAGTTTTTTTCAATCGGTGTACAATCCGGATCCCGCCGTGCTGAGCGTGGCAGCGGCCAGCGCGGCGCCGTCGCCGGCGCCCGGCGCGCGGGCGCACCTCGCGCCGCTCAGCCTCGCCGACATGCGGCGCGCGCTCGCCCGCCTGCCGCCCAAGCGCTCGGCGGGTCCGGACGGTATACCCTCCTACTTGTTTAGGGACTGTAGCGGAGTATTAGCGGAACCGTTGCTACATTTGTTTAACGTGTGTATCAATACCGCAGTGTTCCCTGATAGCTGGAAACTGACCCGTGTTGTGCCTGTACCCAAGGGTAAGGGCGGCTCGGAGACCACTGATTACAGGCCTGTGGCGGTTCTCTGTACTCCAGCGAAGGTGTTCGAGGCGGCGATTCATAGCTCCTTATATGCACAGATAAGCAGTCAGCTGTCCGATGCGCAGCATGGATTCCGCCCGGGACGAAGTACGACAGGTAATTTCCTGCAGATGATGACATATCTAACGCCGGCGGTGGATTCTGGGGTGCAAGTGGACGTGGCGTATTTCGACTTCAAGAAGGCGTTCGACACCGTTGATAACGATGTCCTGCTGACGAAGCTAGCCAGTGTCGGATGTACCCCGCATACCCTGACATTCTTCGCTAGCTATTTACGGGACAGATGCCAGTACGTGGACTGTAATGGGTATCTCTCTGAACCCTACTTCACGAGATCCGGTGTGAGTCAAGGTAGCAACTTGGGACCTCTACTATTCATTGTGATGGTGAATGACCTAGCTGCGGTTGTCAACAGCTCTACCCCTCTGTTATTTGCCGATGACTTAAAATTGGTAATGGAGGTGAGGTGGGCCACGGATCACGACACGATGCAGCAAGATATCGACAGAGTTATAAGTTGGAGCTCAGAAAACAAACTCTTCTTCAACGTGGCTAAATGTTCGGTGCTCTCGTTTAGTCGTGCACGTGCCCCGGTTCACCACCAGTACCACATGGAAGGTACTCCCATGCGGCGGGTAACTGAGGTGAAAGACCTTGGAGTTGGTTTCACCGCGGTCTTAAACTTCCGCAAGCATATTGTTGCCGTATGTAAGAGAGCGTACCAAAATCTAGGATTTATTCTAAGGCAGGCAAATGGATTTACAAATATGGGTGCTTTATGCGCATTGTATGAAGCCCTCGTAAAAAGCCACCTGGAAGGTAACGGTGTTGTTTGGTCTCCTCATGAGGCCAAATATAAATTAATGCTGGAGCGTATCCAAAATAAATTTATCCGGTTTCTATACCTTAAGCGGTATGGGGTATACCCTGGGTATCCGCTTTTATATCCCACGTTATTTATCCTGGGTATGGTAGGCTACACCAAGCTAGAAGTACGTAGGGAAGCCTCTCTAGCCACGTACGTGCTCAAAGTGCTTCGGGGGGTTGTGCACAACCCGAGCGTGCTGGAGGAGGTGCGGCTGTGCGCGCCGGACGCGTGCGTGGCGCGGCGCCGGCGCCCGGCGCTGCTGGCGGTGCCGCGCGCGCGCACTAATTTACTGCATGAAGCGCCGCTGACGCGGGCGCTGCGTACGCTCAACACGGCGTCTGAGCAAATCGATTTGTTTACGTGCTCAATGAGCGAGTTCACAAAGGCCATTTACTATATATTAAGTTATAAGATAGTAGTAAGTACCTAATAGTAAGGAAATGTATATTTAGTCTCTTTTGTTTATGTTTTAATATTTTGTAAATTGTTTTTCTATGTTTAATTTTTTGTGTATGTACTTATTTAACCATTATGTCGCATTAGGATTGAGCCTGTAATGATGTAATAGGTTTATGCTAAATAAATAAAAAAAAAAAAATAATAATAATAAAAAAACGATGGTTGACTTTTTAAATATTTATTATTTCATAATTTTATTATCTTTATCTAATATTTACGTTAGATCTATTTTTAGATCTTGTTTATATAATAAAGTTTAAAGTTTATTAAAATAAATCTTTTTCATTTTAGTTTCATTTGAAAGTAGAAAATATTCAACAATATATTTCCAAATTTTCAAGTTATTATCTCGTAAGGCGGAAGAGTTACAGATTTTTGAGACGGTGAACTCGTTTCGGGACCACAGTGCGTCGTCTGTGCTGGTTATGCGCACTGACTGTTATAGAAAATCAAGATGTCGGACTGTAATAGTGAACACGTGGATGTCAATCCGTTTGAATCTGCGACATATATACAGGGTGTCCGGTAATTAATGGATAACCTTGAAATGTCTTATAGTAGAACTGAAGGCCGTTCAGTAAAAAAAGAAAAAAATGTATATATTAAAAAGTGCAAGCTATATTTTGACTGTCTATCTATTCTAATTAGTGTTTAATAATAAAACAACAAAAAACCGATGGATTTCATTCATTTATGGTCGTAGTATACAAGAAAGTTAATATATATAATAATATATATTTATAATATATATGTAATATATAATAAGTACATGGTAATTTAAAAAAAAAACATATATCTCAGGTTATAGTTCATAGTTAGGATAGATTTTTTTTCATATTTTTTTCTGAACGGCCTTCAGTTCCACTATAAGACATTACCAGGTTATCCATTAATTACCGGACAACCTGTATATATATTAAAGCGCCGTGTTTAGTAACGTTTGAGATAACATTTAAAATATATCGTAGTATAGTAGCTATAAGTATATATATAGTTTCGTTTGTGACCGGCTTAAGATGCAAATAAATAATACATTTACGGTTACAACATCAACAATATATTAATACATTATAAATACATTTTATTGTTCTATAAAACTGGTCTCTGCAACAGTATTTTATAAAGTATAAATGTGGCTTATTATATTGGTAATAGTTTTTCTATGGATCATGCTTTTACTGCGAGAAGACTGTTGCACTTGGCTTTTGCGAGTTATAATATTACTCTTTAAAGTGTAAGAAGAGTATGTCATGGTTCCTGACTGGCATGTGTGTGACGTCACTGCGCCTCGAGCTTACCCCAGTTACCACCAACCTCAGCAACCACAAAGTCAGTGATCAGCGTGTACCCTTCCTGTTTTATTATTTTCTTAACATATAGTGCTCCGGTATACTTACATACACATCATTCTGACGGATCCATATACGTAATAGTTACGAATACTGATAACAGATAGCGCTGTTCTTAATTCAAAAGTCTCTCAATCATGAATCGCGCTTGCGAAGTTTGTAGTACGAGTTACTAATTGTATACAAGTTCAAACTCAACGTCGGGCCGTGGCCCGTCAGATTCAATGATCGGTCCGGTCCTCGTATTACATTAAAGGAGCATCAGATCTCGTTTCTTTACACATACGTAACCTCACGCCTGTTACCCGGAGGGATAGGCAGAGCATATCAACACTACTTGGCTTTACATAATATTGTTATGTTTACGCGAATGTTATACATTGAAATTAAACACTTTATACGGATTTTATCGCGTTGTTTATTTTACTTTAAACACTGGTATTACATAATTTTGAAAACTCTAACACTACTATTATTGAAATTTTACTACTATTTAATCTATATATTTTCTAATTAAAACAATTTATATTTGAGTTTACACTTTGCCCCGACGAGTCTCCCCGTGAACATGGCTGCTGTAAAGCAACCGAAACGTCGGGGCAAAGTGTAAACTCAAATATAAATTGTTTTAATTAGAAAATATATAGATTAAATAGTAGTAAAATTTCAATAATAGTAGTGTTAGAGTTTTCAAAATTATGTAATACCAGTGTTTAAAGTAAAATAAACAACGCGATAAAATCCGTATAAAGTGTTTAATTTCAACTACTTGGCTTTTTTAAAATTTTCTGCGTACAGTGCTTCCTCATACTTACATACGCAAACTTCCCGGATCTATACATTCGCGGTTAGAGGATATCATTCTTCGTTCCTTCGCTCTCAATATAGTATGCCATTATACAGTACTAACTTTGCCGCTTCGCCTATATGCCTCCTAAGAGAAGGCACACCTGACAAATGTATCCTATGTGTTAATTCAGGACTGGGTTTATCTATATGCCCAGTTTCATTCAAAGCCATTCATCGGTTTCCGGGGGATTAATTAGTAAACATCTAAATATCTTCACAAACGTTGACGGTCATGGTATTTAAAGGATGAAAGCATTCTATTTGCTGTTAATTTATTACTATTGATTGAGCGACTACATTAGTCATCTTTTAGGTGACTGGTCCATCTCCTCGTCTGTGTGTGGGCTATGTGATCGACAAAATGATTTGCCGATTATATAGCTTCAGACTGTACTGTGCTTCAAGACTAGAAGTCATGAGTTCTCTAGCCTCACTGAATATCATCACATTGAAACATGTTTCACGTATTGACAGCCTCAAGATCGAAAAGTTTCTTGCCCGTTCTTCTCATGAGCTCTACACCCTTGCTTTGCTGAAAGTGGCAGAAAATGTAGTCACAGAAAAAAAATTTGTATCTATTAATTAGTTATTGCTTATTACAATGAGTTACTTGTGCTCGTTGTGATGATGTGTGATATTTTTATTAATTCTGGCACAAATAATACAGATATAAAAAAAATTTATGGACCCTTTTTCATTGTCATTAGAAAAAGCTGATATAGTTAGAGCAAGAGTAAAGAAACTTTTTATCATAATTTAACAATTGACGGGAAAGGCGAGAAGGATAAAATAACGCTTTGTAAGAAATTACAGTACTTAGTTGGATGGTGAATTCAAGGTAAAATTTGAAGAATGTACTCCTTCATCTTCTTCAGGTGAACGTGTTCGACCTCCGAAGATCTATGAAGAATCGTCAGAGAAATCGAAAATACGAATAAATATGGAATTTGTACAAGAATATGGATTCGAATTCATACATATCTCGTGTGTCCAATATTTACGGTCAATTGGCGAATCAGATGAAGCTGCTATTCTGAATATTGTACGACTTTTACCCAAGGACGAAATTACGGAATCAGTCACTTATTATTCAAAAGACAAAGCTATGAGTTTATTTATTGACTTGAAATTAACAAAATCTCAATACGGATTATTAAGGTTATACCACCTGCATCATTCTAGTAAATGTTTTCGATCAGCGACTAATGAAGATGTTCTACGTTCATTATTATTTACATCAGATCCATATATTTCAAGCCTAAGAACACCAGCAATTATTGTAGGAAAGGAACACCTCCTTTCCCTTTCCTCCTTCCCTCATTTGATGAAGCCAAAATGCTCTTGGAACTTCCCGAAAGTGAATAATACTATAAATAATAAAGTATGCTCTGATTGACGCTACCCGATGACCTTGTAATAGTGGTATTATTGCTGATATTGAGCTTAGACACACTTTGCACAAACGATACAAAGCCAGTAAGAGGCGTAGTGATTATGAGGCTTTCTCTGAGTGTCGGGCGAGAGTGAAGGCGGAGATCGAACGAGCTCATAATCAGTATTGTGACTTCGTACAAAATCACCTGGCAAAAGAGCCGCGTGCGTTCTGGGACTATGTGAGGTCTAAGAAAGGTAACTCGAGACAGCGTAAGTTAATAGTAAATGAACGAGTATTATCAGAATCCGAATGTGCGCGGGAATTTGCGAGTTTTTTTCAATCGGTGTACAATCCGGATCCCGCCGTGCTGAGCGTGGCAGCGGCCAGCGCGGCGCCGTCGCCGGCTCCCGGCGCGCGGGCGCACCTCGCGCCGCTCAGCCTCGCCGACGTGCGGCGCGCGCTCGCCCGCCTGCCGCCCAAGCGCTCGGCGGGTCCGGACGGTATACCCTCCTACTTGTTTAGGGACTGTAGCGGAGTATTAGCGGAACCGTTGCTACATTTGTTTAACGTGTGTATCAATACCGCAGTGTTCCCTGATAGCTGGAAACTGACCCGTGTTGTGCCTGTACCCAAGGGTAAGGGCGGCTCGGAGACCACTGATTACAGGCCTGTGGCGGTTCTCTGTACTCCAGCGAAGGTGTTCGAGGCGGCGATTCATAGCTCCTTATATGCACAGATAAGCAGTCAGCTGTCCGATGCGCAGCATGGATTCCGCCCGGGACGAAGTACGACAGGTAATTTCCTGCAGATGATGACATATCTAACGCCGGCGGTGGATTCTGGGGTGCAAGTGGACGTGGCGTATTTCGACTTCAAGAAGGCGTTCGACACCGTTGATAACGATGTCCTGCTGACGAAGCTAGCCAGTGTCGGATGTACCCCGCATACCCTGACATTCTTCGCTAGCTATTTACGGGACAGATGCCAGTACGTGGACTGTAATGGGTATCTCTCTGAACCCTACTTCACGAGATCCGGTGTGAGTCAAGGTAGCAACTTGGGACCTCTACTATTCATTGTGATGGTGAATGACCTAGCTGCGGTTGTCAACAGCTCTACCCCTCTGTTATTTGCCGATGACTTAAAATTGGTAATGGAGGTGAGGTGGGCCACGGATCACGACACGATGCAGCAAGATATCGACAGAGTTATAAGTTGGAGCTCAGAAAACAAACTCTTCTTCAACGTGGCTAAATGTTCGGTGCTCTCGTTTAGTCGTGCACGTGCCCCGGTTCACCACCAGTACCACATGGAAGGTACTCCCATGCGGCGGGTAACTGAGGTGAAAGACCTTGGAGTTGGTTTCACCGCGGTCTTAAACTTCCGCAAGCATATTGTTGCCGTATGTAAGAGAGCGTACCAAAATCTAGGATTTATTCTAAGGCAGGCAAATGGATTTACAAATATGGGTGCTTTATGCGCATTGTATGAAGCCCTCGTAAAAAGCCACCTGGAAGGTAACGGTGTTGTTTGGTCTCCTCATGAGGCCAAATATAAATTAATGCTGGAGCGTATCCAAAATAAATTTATCCGGTTTCTATACCTTAAGCGGTATGGGGTATACCCTGGGTATCCGCTTTTATATCCCACGTTATTTATCCTGGGTATGGTAGGCTACACCAAGCTAGAAGTACGTAGGGAAGCCTCTCTAGCCACGTACGTGCTCAAAGTGCTTCGGGGGGTTGTGCACAACCCGAGCGTGCTGGAGGAGGTGCGGCTGTGCGCGCCGGACGCGTGCGTGGCGCGGCGCCGGCGCCCGGCGCTGCTGGCGGTGCCGCGCGCGCGCACTAATTTACTGCATGAAGCGCCGCTGACGCGGGCGCTGCGTACGCTCAACACGGCGTCTGAGCAAATCGATTTGTTTACGTGCTCAATGAGCGAGTTCACAAAGGCCATTTACTATATATTAAGTTATAAGATAGTAGTAAGTACCTAATAGTAAGGAAATGTATATTTAGTCTCTTTTGTTTATGTTTTAATATTTTGTAAATTGTTTTTCTATGTTTAATTTTTTGTGTATGTACTTATTTAACCATTATGTCGCATTAGGATTGAGCCTGTAATGATGTAATAGGTTTATGCTAAATAAATAAAAAAAAAATAATAATAATAATAAAAAAACGATGGTTGACTTTTTAAATATTTATTATTTCATAATTTTATTATCTTTATCTAATATTTACGTTAGATCTATTTTTAGATCTTGTTTATATAATAAAGTTTAAAGTTTATTAAAATAAATCTTTTTCATTTTAGTTTCATTTGAAAGTAGAAAATATTCAACAATATATTTCCAAATTTTCAAGTTATTATCTCGTAAGGCGGAAGAGTTACAGATTTTTGAGACGGTGAACTCGTTTCGGGACCACAGTGCGTCGTCTGTGCTGGTTATGCGCACTGACTGTTATAGAAAATCAAGATGTCGGACTGTAATAGTGAACACGTGGATGTCAATCCGTTTGAATCTGCGACATATATACAGGGTGTCCGGTAATTAATGGATAACCTTGAAATGTCTTATAGTAGAACTGAAGGCCGTTCAGTAAAAAAAGAAAAAAATGTATATATTAAAAAGTGCAAGCTATATTTTGACTGTCTATCTATTCTAATTAGTGTTTAATAATAAAACAACAAAAAACCGATGGATTTCATTCATTTATGGTCGTAGTATACAAGAAAGTTAATATATATAATAATATATATTTATAATATATATGTAATATATAATAAGTACATGGTAATTTAAAAAAAAAACATATATCTCAGGTTATAGTTCATAGTTAGGATAGATTTTTTTTCATATTTTTTTCTGAACGGCCTTCAGTTCCACTATAAGACATTACCAGGTTATCCATTAATTACCGGACAACCTGTATATATATTAAAGCGCCGTGTTTAGTAACGTTTGAGATAACATTTAAAATATATCGTAGTATAGTAGCTATAAGTATATATATAGTTTCGTTTGTGACCGGCTTAAGATGCAAATAAATAATACATTTACGGTTACAACATCAACAATATATTAATACATTATAAATACATTTTATTGTTCTATAAAACTGGTCTCTGCAACAGTATTTTATAAAGTATAAATGTGGCTTATTATATTGGTAATAGTTTTTCTATGGATCATGCTTTTACTGCGAGAAGACTGTTGCACTTGGCTTTTGCGAGTTATAATATTACTCTTTAAAGTGTAAGAAGAGTATGTCATGGTTCCTGACTGGCATGTGTGTGACGTCACTGCGCCTCGAGCTTACCCCAGTTACCACCAACCTCAGCAACCACAAAGTCAGTGATCAGCGTGTACCCTTCCTGTTTTATTATTTTCTTAACATATAGTGCTCCGGTATACTTACATACACATCATTCTGACGGATCCATATACGTAATAGTTACGAATACTGATAACAGATAGCGCTGTTCTTAATTCAAAAGTCTCTCAATCATGAATCGCGCTTGCGAAGTTTGTAGTACGAGTTACTAATTGTATACAAGTTCAAACTCAACGTCGGGCCGTGGCCCGTCAGATTCAATGATCGGTCCGGTCCTCGTATTACATTAAAGGAGCATCAGATCTCGTTTCTTTACACATACGTAACCTCACGCCTGTTACCCGGAGGGATAGGCAGAGCATATCAACACTACTTGGCTTTACATAATATTGTTATGTTTACGCGAATGTTATACATTGAAATTAAACACTTTATACGGATTTTATCGCGTTGTTTATTTTACTTTAAACACTGGTATTACATAATTTTGAAAACTCTAACACTACTATTATTGAAATTTTACTACTATTTAATCTATATATTTTCTAATTAAAACAATTTATATTTGAGTTTACACTTTGCCCCGACGAGTCTCCCCGTGAACATGGCTGCTGTAAAGCAACCGAAACGTCGGGGCAAAGTGTAAACTCAAATATAAATTGTTTTAATTAGAAAATATATAGATTAAATAGTAGTAAAATTTCAATAATAGTAGTGTTAGAGTTTTCAAAATTATGTAATACCAGTGTTTAAAGTAAAATAAACAACGCGATAAAATCCGTATAAAGTGTTTAATTTCAACTACTTGGCTTTTTTAAAATTTTCTGCGTACAGTGCTTCCTCATACTTACATACGCAAACTTCCCGGATCTATACATTCGCGGTTAGAGGATATCATTCTTCGTTCCTTCGCTCTCAATATAGTATGCCATTATACAGTACTAACTTTGCCGCTTCGCCTATATGCCTCCTAAGAGAAGGCACACCTGACAAATGTATCCTATGTGTTAATTCAGGACTGGGTTTATCTATATGCCCAGTTTCATTCAAAGCCATTCATCGGTTTCCGGGGGATTAATTAGTAAACATCTAAATATCTTCACAAACGTTGACGGTCATGGTATTTAAAGGATGAAAGCATTCTATTTGCTGTTAATTTATTACTATTGATTGAGCGACTACATTAGTCATCTTTTAGGTGACTGGTCCATCTCCTCGTCTGTGTGTGGGCTATGTGATCGACAAAATGATTTGCCGATTATATAGCTTCAGACTGTACTGTGCTTCAAGACTAGAAGTCATGAGTTCTCTAGCCTCACTGAATATCATCACATTGAAACATGTTTCACGTATTGACAGCCTCAAGATCGAAAAGTTTCTTGCCCGTTCTTCTCATGAGCTCTACACCCTTGCTTTGCTGAAAGTGGCAGAAAATGTAGTCACAGAAAAAAAATTTGTATCTTTGACATTCATAAGTGTTACCTTGTAACCTAACTTGAATAAATTTATTTTGATATTGATTTTGATTTTTGAAAACAAGAGCTTACACTTCGTACATTTAATTTAAAACATCTTGCGGTAAAACAGTGACGGCTATATAGCGGTTGACTTGCGGAGTTATACCAGGCCTCCTTCACTCGGCCGTACCTACAGGGATAAGTGCCTACACTTTTGCGCGGCTTCCAAGCCGCATCGCCAGTCGGTTGTCACCGCTCGCACGCAGAGCTCGCTAATACTTTATTAGACTAAGTTTAAAATAAATGATAATTGCTTAAGTAAGTAGTTACATATCTAGACTAAGAATTTACCAATAGCCTGAGTAAGTAAGGTGCAGTTACTTATTTATACCTAGCGAACAGACGAAAAACACTTCCTAAGAATTCGTCAAGTTAACTTGAAGTAAATTAACAAAAAATATCACTAACGATTAAACAAGGATATAGGTATCTAGGTTTGTTTTCATTTATTAAAATTTACCGTGTAACCATACGCATTAAACATAGGATAATTATTTATTATTACGTGGTCAAGTAGGTAGATGGACGATGAATAGATATTATAGTAGCAGCGTCAAGTCGACAACCCTAGCGCGACAGCTAGCGCGTCACTCCGCGCCAGACAGCGATAGCGTTATGTGTTAGAAAAGAGCGAAAACGGTTAGGTGAATATCGCGTTAGGCAGTGAGTGCTTATGCGAGCTGAATTGCACTTTGTTGTTTAGTAGCAAGAGTCGCTATTTCTATAAATTGGTTTGCGAAGTGATCCTTCTGTACGTTAGTACTATATTTATTCTGTGGTTATACTGAGCCATTAAAGCGATAGCAGGACAAACTGGAACAACAAGGAAGAACCTACCGTACATTGCGACCTCCTTGCAGTACCCGAACAGTCTCCTGACACTAAAAGCAGTCTTTAGGAGTATTCCCCACGAATTTTCGACCCCGACAGGGAACAAAAAATTTGTGATTCACAAATGATTGTTTCGAGTCTGGGTATTCTTTGTGTCCGTTGTCTGAATGTTTGTAAAGCGGGGAACTTTATAAACATTCAAACAATGGACACAGGAATTATTCATTGTGCGGAAGTTGTCTATTTAAAAAATAATAGAATATACGAACAGTCTCCTGATACCGAAAAGGCAAGGATACAACAAAACAGGGAGCATTGTGTATGTTGAATCATAAAGAGCATACAAAGGCTGTACGCGCGCAGCCCCTCTATACATGCCTTCCACTGCGCACCCCAGGCGTAAAGCGCGCGCCATCTAACACTGCCCAACTAGACATGGCGCCTGCAAGAGGTGCCTAAATCCAAGATCTCCACGTGAAGGGCCTGTTTTGCCATCGTAACGTGCTGTGGCCTGAAGGACCGAAGTATGTAGTAAGTATTAAGCCTGCGTTTAGTGCTAAGCTAGCCGCGATCAGGGGTAAGAACTTCGTGGAAAGCGCGAAAGCTCTGTTCATATTGCTGCGTTGATGTAACCGCTGCAGTAAATACATATTTGGCTGTCAGTGAGTCACGTATTAAGGATCATTAATTAATAAGTGTATTTGTAAGAGAGAAGACTAAGAATAAACAATTGTTTTACAACTATGGACATTTCTGGACATTCTAAACTACAGTAATTTATAAATTTCATAACATTGTATCTCGCCTGTACTTTTCCTAAGGATTAGGCAGATATTTATATTGATGTTTAGTTGTGTTCCACGCAAGATACAGAGTACTCATAATACCTAAATACTATTTTAAAACACAGTCCCTATTTTCATAATATATATATACATACATACCGTACCGGTATCAATTGGATTTCACAAATTGATTACTAAACGCAATTAAAACCCGTTCATTACTAAACACATTCATATTTTTCTATTTCGTTCGGGATGATCGGTGTATTTCATCGCTAGTATCAAACTGTGTTCGTCTTTTAACATCACGTTGTTAAATATGCCATACAATATATCGTTTTAACCGGCACCGCAAAAGTACCTACCACTTTTTTAAAATAGGGCGCTGGCGCAGTTTTTGAAGAAATTCAGTTATACGCTAATAGATGGCGCCTGAAGCGTTGTTACAGTACTTCGACTATTCTCTAATAGATGGCGCCACTAGAGTTCTAGCATTACGTCTAAGCCCTAATTGATTGGAACGAGACTGCTATAGTCTACCATGGCAATTCTTGTCTGTGTGTTTAGCCAAATACAAAGCACGACAAGAAAATAAATTTGCTATTACAAGCGGTGAAACCCGCACCGGACTACTTTACTAAATTAATCAAACCGCACGTTACGTTCGAATTCAGTTCAGTTGAGCTTAAGGTAAGCTCCCCTACATGCCTATAAACGTATTGAACACACGCAATGTGCAGATTTGGAATACGTACAAATGAAGGCCGCTGCAATAATTGGTTCACTAATTCTGCGGCAGTAAAGCATGTTTATACGCTTACTAGAATAGCATAGAAGATTTAATGTATACTAATTGAGTTCTATTTTAGGGCCGCAATGGTTGTGAGTACAACTGCTGTGGTTGAGGGCTCGAGTTTGATTCCCGAGTCGGACAAAGGCAAAGTGTTAATAATAATAATAATAATAATTTTATTTATGCAAAAAAGTATGATACATAGCACTTATAATTATTACAGCAAAGTTATTAGTCATTATAAGAGGAACCCTGCCTCCCAAAAAAAAACCACTATATACGGATTTTATTTTATCGGATTTTTCTTCTTAGGTTTGACTATTTGAATTACTGGATCCTAAGCAAACCACAGCTAGACTTAATGATACTTTGAGCTCATTCTGCGTAAATAAAAACACCAAAGATTAAATTATGTTCGAGTACTTTGAAATAACTACACTGGAACATTGAGACAATTACCATCTTAGTCTACCCGTAACCATGGCTGCTGAAAAGCAACCGAAACGTCGGGGAAAGTGTAAACCTAAATATAAATAGTGTTAATAATTTTATTAGCTTATAAATTAGTAAAATTCAATAGTAGTAGTAGTGTAACAGTTTCAAAATTATGTAATATAGTGATAAATAAACAACGTGATAAAATCCGTATATAGTAGTTTAATTTCAATGAATAACATTCGCGTAAACAGAAGACAGGATGGTAAATTTTCAGTAGCAGCACAAAGGCTGAAACTGTAACTGGTAGAAGCCAATAGGTGGCTCTCCCTATTCCCATGGGAACTAAAGGCAATATGGGAGAAATGTGGATATAACACACGTCTATCTAACCCTTCGTGTGTGTGTAAACGTATGTGTGTGAGAAATATATGTATAATAAATGATATACACATGTAGCTCGCATCCATTATGCATTCCCTAATGTCAGCGAAACACAATGTACATGCATCTCAAAGAAATCAGAGACATTGGTAGGTATCACATAAATCGATCATTAATAAACTTATAATTGACTGTCATTTTTTTATTATTGAATTTTAATACTAATACGAGTATTACCCAAACTCTAAAATACAAAGAATTATCTACCCAAAAATAAATAAGATACAAACGTTTTAAATCTGGTAGTAGGGGTTACCTTCAAATGACAGAAAAAGGATGCACGATACAAACAATGGTGTAATCGCTATTAAAACGCAGCAGTTTGAGAGAGATAGCGGGATAAACCCATTACGAATCTACTTCTTCTTATATCCAAATTAAAAATATTAAAAGCTCCCTTATTTTGCAACCAATTTGATACTGTTTGGTCAAAAAGATTTCTTTGAGTGCTATTTTCTTTTATGAATAAAATAATGCAAGATTATGATAATTGACTGCCTTGACCTCCACGGACAAACAGACATGATATCTTATACATATTGACATATAAAGCTGACACCGCAAACGGAACCGCGGTCGCTAACTAGTGTGTATAATAAATTTCGTGCCATTTGCATAATGCGCTCGCCGGTGTCGCACATTACGGCCACTAGATGGCAGCACTTTGTGCGACAAATCGCCCACTTACCATCGCCGTGAGGGTGATTTCACCCCCCATTGGGCACTCATCAATGACGTACAAATTATACTGCACTTTATTCATGGTGAAAAAGTGCAATGTGTGAGTTTGTGTGTGTATAAGTGCCTCCGTGGCGCAGCGGTAGTGAATGCGACTGCTGTGCATGAGGTCTCGAGTTCGAATCCGGGGTCGGGCCAACAAAAAGGTATTGAGTTTTTCTTTTTTAAGAAATCTCAATGCGAGTCTCGGTTTGGGATATTGGCGGTGATAGTCTCCGTGCCTCGGAAAGCGCGTAAAGGCGTTGGTTCTGCGCCTGATCTCTCTCCGGTCGTGTCGGATTATCCGTCCCATCGGATCATGATGGTTAGGGAAAAGAGAGAGAACTTTTGATTGTGCTCATACTTGTAACTAATAATAATAATACAATACAATATAATATCTTCTGCGCAGATGGCAGAGCATTATTATAAGTGCTAGGATGACTATTACTTAGATTGTTTGTAACGCTCGTTGGAAGGCATGCTCTCTAATTTACGTAGTTTGAATCATGTGTATACTGCAGCGACACGTATGGGAACCTTGCACACGGTAGGTATTCACCAGAAAACCTAGAAAATAATCTCAGTCATTATTTTTAACCTGTCAATTATTGGAATGCCAGATATAATTGAAAACCTATTGTGTCTGGTGTGCCGCTGCCACTCAATACTGCCGTCCTTACGAAAAGTGCAATAACTTGAGTTTTGAGCCGAATTGAGTTAAGTACATATTCGGAATCAGAAGAACGAGGTCTATAATTATTTTCTTTAGACAGTTTTTACGTATCTATGACGGAGCCGGATTAATACTTATCATAACAGCAATATCTAGGTACGTGTTATATGATTTACTTATCAAGACTGACATAACTGTATATAGGAATAAGTTAGTTACGCTCTTGTGTATTTTTTCTAACTATATCTGCAATAATTTAAGTTATTATATAACTCGGTATTTTGCATTATCTTCGGAAATAACTAACAATAGGTACATAATAACAAACATAACAAAAAATAACAAACCATTGGATTGCCACGCAGAGGTCTCAAGAGATCCCAAGACATGCATCTCTAACTTTTTGAAGTTCGATTTTAATAGTTAATTCTCACTCGTTTTAACGGCGAAGGAAAACGTTGTGAGGAAACCTGCATGTTTAAGAGTTCTCTATAATATTATCGAAGATATGTGAAGGATGTTAACTCGCACTGGGCCAGCGTGGTGAACTATGGCCTAACGCTTCTTACCTTGAGAATAGATCATATATGAGGAAAGAGTCATGTAATGGAACCTAACTAATATTATAAATGCATATTATGTGAGTTTGTTTGTAACACGTTTCATGCCTTAATTACTCGACCAGTCATAATTAAATTTCGCATACACGTTGACAGAGAAGGATATGTCCTTCTCTAACAACGTGTACGGTACCTTTTATCCAAAAAAATGGTACTGTATAGGAATAGAAATGTATTAACAAAATCCACATACATGCGAGCGAAATTGTGGTTAAAATCTAGTTTTAGATCATTTTGGAACGATTAAACTATTTAACTCTACACTTTCCTCGACGTTTCGGTGGCTTCTTTAAACAGCTATTATAAGGCGACTATGAAGCTGGTCTTCTTATTGTTGAAAAGTGTAGTTATTTCAAAGTACCCGAACATGATTGTAATCTTCGATATTGGCGCCCAAATTACAGGCTTACCTATATACCTTATAGTTTGGAATCAATGTAACATTGTATTTTGCACTCTCTTTGGATATAAATTAAGTATAACTATGCTATAAATAGCGACAGTCTAATATCACAGGTCTCGAGTTCAACCTCCATGATATTTTTCAAGATATGCGAAGTCTGCCAGCCCGCACCAGGCCAGCGTGGTGGACTATGGCCTAACGCTTCTCACCTTGAACAGAGGCCCGTGCCCGTACGAAGCTGCGGGTAAAACCTAGTTAACTATAACTTTAATAATTTATTTTTATTTATTTCTCTCTTCACAAAGGTTCACAACAATGTACATAAAACACAGTTGACACAAAACAAATATTTATAGAATTATGAGCCTTTGTGAGAGACTGGAGTCCATACTAGGGAAACCCTGTGTTACGGATCACCAGGCCCTCACTCAGAACTGTAGGTACGACTATTATACAATGCAAACTGTAGTCATTCGAGTATTTATAAAATATAATCTACTAGAAGAGAAAATTGTATGTTTATAAAAGAACTATAACTTAATATTGTCTTCTGTTTACGCGAATGTTATTCATTGAAATTAAACTACTATATACGGATTTTATCGTGTTGTTTATTTATCACTGTATGACAAAATTTAAAAATATTACACTACTACTACTATTGCTTTTATTTGACTAATTTACAAGCAAATAAAATTATTTAAACTATTAAATCTATTGAAATTAAACTACTATATACGGATTTTATCGCGTTGTTTATTTAACACTCTATTACATAATTTAGAAACTGTTACACTACTATACTGTACTATTAAACTTTACTAATTTTAAGCTAATTAAATTATTAAAACTATCAAATCTATTTGTTTTTAAGTTTACACTTTCCCCGACGTTTCGATTGCTTTTCAGCAGCCATGGTCACGGGGAGACTAAGATGGTAGTTGTCTCAATGTTCCAGTGTAGTAGTCCTTTGAAATAACAACGCGATAAAATCCGTATATAGTAGTTTAATTTCAAAGAACTATAACTATTATAATATCCACTTAAGCGTTCATAAAGTAAAACCGCGGCCATATTGAAATCTAAAACAGAAGCAAAGTGACATATGTATGTATAAATAACCTCCAATAAACGAAAATCAATTTACACCGCACGACCGGCAGCGTTACACCGCATCTTGGCAACCGATTGTTCCTCTAATTAACATTTGTGTGCGTCCGTACCTGCGCTATTGTGTTTGACTGGACAAGCCGGTCACACTGCGGATATTGGACGAACAATAGCGGGTCAAACGGCCGCGCTTTACACCGAAGTATGCATTATTCAATAGGATTTATCCATGCTATACTGCGTTGTAATATACTCTGAAGTTTAATATGTATCTGTCAGTTATCTATTTGTATTGAACTGTTAACAGAGATAGTCTAGGGGGAGATCGATGGAATGCTACGCTGAGGTCTCGATATCGAGCCCAACGAGCGCATCTCTGATTTTTCGAAGTTATGTGCGTATTAAACAACTATCACTCGCGGAACGGTGAAGTAAAACATCGTGAAAAACATGCATAATAATAATAATAATAACAGTTTTTATATTTTTAAATATGTATAGTTTTTATATTTATATTTAAAAAATGAAATCATTAGAAAAAAATAGAAATAAAGAGAATAATAATAATAATATTATTCTACACATACACACAACACCATCTAGCCCAAACTAAGCAGAGCTTGTACTATGGGTACTAGACAACGGATAAACATACATATATACTTTTTTTGTAAATACATACATATTATACATAGAAACACCCAGACCAAGACAAACATCCATGTTCATGCACACTAATGTTTGACTTGTGCGGGGATCGAACCCGCGACTTTAGGCGTGGCAGTCGGTTACACTAACCACTACACCACCGAGGCCGACAATATAAAAAAAAAATGCTATTTATGATTAATTAGCTTTATTTGATTAACTACTACGCCATCGAGTCGTCATGCATGTCTGAAAGTTCTTTATAAAGTTGTCGAAGATATGTAAAGTAGAGCAGAATATGGCTTAACCCTTCTCACACTGAGAAGAGGCCCGACCCCAGCAGTAGGTATATACAAGGTTGATATTACTAATATGTTATTGAATTGTTAGTCTAGAAAGACGATTCCAACGAGACGAGAGACAATGGAGAACCTGACTGATATTAGAAACATTATAAATAGTGAAATTAAATGTAAATATTTTGAATATGAAAATGATAAGTATTGTTGACTGTTTGTTTACATTCTTCATTACATCTTGATGGCGAAACTACAGTTAGTCTGATAATGACGAAGTGGTTGTCTCGCTACTGCCAATGCGCCGGGTTATGTTCGAGAAACGGGACAGAAAATTGTGTATTCCCTAAATAGTTGTGCCGAGTCTAATTGTTCTATCAGCTCTTTGAAAGTGTGTAATGCCCCGAAAAAAAAACAGCAGAGATAGTGTGGCGGTTTCATATGAAAAAAGAAGTTATTAAACGGCTTTGGTGGTATGGTAGTGAATGTGACTGCTTTGCATAAGATCGAAGGTATGGTTCCGTGGTTAGGCTAAATTTTATTGAGCTCGGCCTCGATGGCGTAGTGGTGAGTGTAACCGACTGTCACGCCTGAGGTCGCGGGTGCGATTTCCGCACAAGTCAAACATTTGTGTGCATGGATGGATGTTTGTCTTGGTTTGGGTGATTTTATGTATAATATGTATGTATTTACAAAAAAAAGCGATTGCCTAGTGGTAAAACCGTTGGACTGCCACGCAGAGGTCTCGAGTTCGAACCCAAGGCGCGCATCTCTGAGTTATCGAAGTTATATGCGTATTAAATAGTTAATTATCGCTTGCTTTAACGGTGAAGGAAAACATCGTGAGGAAACCTGCATGTCTGAGAGTTCTCCATGATGTTCTCGAAGATATGTGAAGTCTGCCAACCCACACTAGGTCAGCGTGGTGGACTATGGCCTAATCCTTCTCATAGTGAGAAGAGGCCCGTGCCCAGCAGTGCGACAGTGTAATACAGGGCTGATATTATTATTTTTATTATGTATGTTTATCCTTTGTCTGGTACCCATAGTACAAGCTCTACTTAGTTTGGGCTAGATGGTGTTGTGTGTATGTGATAATAATAATAATAATAATAATAATAATATTCTACCACATACACACAACACTATCTAGCCCAAACTAAGCAGAGCTTGTACTATGGATACTAGACAATGGATAAACATACATATATACTTTTTTTTTGTAAATACATACATATTATACATAGAAACACCCAGACCAAGACAAACATCCATGTTCATGCACACAAATATTTGTCTTGTGCGGGAATCGAACCCGCGACCTCAGGCGTGGCAGTCGGTTACACTAACCACTACGCCATCGAGGCCGACGATATTATTATAGATAGAATATTATTATAAAGGAATTGGAAGCAATAGGACGAAGTTTGGAACCATGCCAGGTAGATAGCTATGTTCAGCGATATAGCTATGTATATAACGATCTAAAAACAACGCTGGCCAAACGTGGGTCTCCCTTCTAGGATAAAGATAAGAGGCTATTTATGTGTGTTGTATTGTGATGTAACTACGGTGTAACGAAGTCTAAAATGCAATATTCCTATTGCTGCAATGAATGTGTGGAATCGCTTACAAGTTATAATACCAATATGAATAGTTGGGAACCAACTCTGAATAACTAAATGAATTAAATTGAAGTAGCTTTTACTGATACGACTAATTTAATTGGAAAGAGCATTTATTTTCTTGTTAGTAACAATTTGCAGATATTTATTTCTCTGGTTGTCGCAGTGGTAGTGAATGCGACTGCTATGCATGAGGTCTCTAGTTCGAATCCCGCGTCAGGCTACCAAAAAGTAATTGGGTTTTCCCGTTAGAAATCTCAATAGCAGCCCGGAGTTAGGAAGTTGGCGTTGTTAGATACCCCCGTGCCTCGGACAGCACGTAAAGCCGTTGGTCCTGCGCTTGATCTCTCTCCAGTCGTGTCGGATTACCGTCCCATCGGATCATGAGAGTTAGGGAACAGAGAGTGCACTTATGTTTGCGCGCACGCTTGTGTATTGTTGTATAATATCTCCTGCGCAGATGGTCAGACTCTGTTAATATTGGCGGCTGTGACCGAAATATTTAAATATTATAAAACAAAGTTCCCCGCCGCGTCTGTCTGTCAGTCCGCGATAAACTCAAAAACTATTGAACAGATTTTTATGCAGTTTTCTTCAATAGACAGAGTGATTCATGAGGAAGGTTTAGTTGTATAATTTGTTAAGGATTCGTTCTACCCGTGCGAAACCAGGGCGTGCTCGCTAGCCCTAACTAATGTTATAAATGTTAAGCTTTCATGGCTTAACTATTCGACAGATTATTTTGAAGTTTCACATATACGTTGTCGTTATTGGGAAAATACCTGGCTCTTTGGGAGGCTTACATGGAAACATAGGTCCAACGTGAAGAGGCCCTTCGAGAGTTTTAATCAAAGGTATGATGGAACACCTAGAGCGGCACTAACCGCAGCAGGCGTAGGTCTATTGCTACGTGTGGATTCTACTATATATGGGCTATTGGTATGGGTGTTTGATGTACGATATATTTGTAAATATGGATTGAAAACGCTTATTAATACATGTTATGAGTAAAGCATATAGTTTATTCTCGAAATATAAATACATTTTTAAAATAACATTTTGTACAGAAACTACGATGTTAGATGGCAATGGCAATTTCATAGTTATATACATGCCGTGGCGGTTGTTTACGAGGAAGCGATTATTTAAGTTGTAATTAAAAAAGTACTGTTATTTTTAGTTCTTATACTATAACTATACATTTAAAATTAAATAAACCCCCGACACATAATTAATTTGATACCCATATTGAGGGAGTTGTAAAAAAAAGTAATTTGTCATTTTGTGGTGGCGGCCATCTTGGTTTTTAAATTTATCATAGTGTATAGTATTCTACTAGTCAAGCCCTTTCATTTAATACTCATATTGAGGGAGTTGTGAAAAATATGTAACCCCCATTTTGTGGCGGTGGCCATCTTGGACCAACTTTCATCAAACATAACTAAGAACACTCCCGACTAATTCACCTTTCAAACAAAAAAAAAACAAAATTGAAATCGGTTCATCCGTTCAAGAGCTACGATGCCACAGACAGAAACACACACACACAGACACGTCAAACCTATAACACCCCGTCGTTTTTGCGTCGGGGGTTAAAATACAGTATTTTTAAATAACAGCTGGCCCAGTGCGAGCTTTCTGAGGCACGGAATCTCTAATACACCCCTACTTACTCCTTCGGGTCTTGAACTATGTAATGTTTAAGAAAACTAGGGATTATATTTTTATTATATTCTAGACTATAGCCTAGAATGGCAGATATAATATATTGGTACTTGTGGCGTAGTTTACCGATTAGATAAACATTGAGCCACGTTACAACTACCGATTTACACATAAACCATCCTCCGCATTTACATAATTACAACCGCTAATGTAAGCGATGGTAATCATAATTAATATTATATATGCGAATGTGAGTTTGTTTGTTATGCTTCCACGCTTTAACTACTCGATGGATCACCATGTAATTTCGCATACACGTTATTAGGGAGCTGAAAAAGTACGGTTACTATCTAAGAGCTCTGCCCCATTAGTGCGTTGCGTTGCGTCGTCGCACGCGACGTTTAAACGGATCGACGGACGAGAGACGTAGCGTGGAGAGGGTGATGCGCTGCGTTGTTGGAGCTCCGGTGCGACGACGGACAGTGTTCTAATGCTAAAAACTGACCATCACACTTTCTTAATGCAATCAAGGGAAATATCCACAATCTTTTATTATTTCAACGTTTATTTCGGCGGTGGCGCAATAAAAGCAACAATAGAACACAAAATCAAAAATCAAAATCAAAATCAAAATAAATTTATTCAAATTAGGTTACAAGGTAACACTTATGAATGTCAAAGTTACACGTAAATTTTTTCCTGTGAATTTACATTTACTGCCACGTTCAGCAAAGCTAGGGTGTGTAGGGCTCATGAGAAGAACGGGCAAGAAACTCATAGCCACTCTTTTTAATCGCTAAGTGTACAATAATATTTCATTTACAAATCATAACTGTAAGGTGCTGCAACCATTTCTCCATGAACTACTACTCAACATACTCAAGCATTTGATAAAAATTGATGGTAGCCTCTAAAGCAGCAGTATGGTAAATAGGAGCATCCACTTACATGTACATAAATAATCAAGACAAGACGTGATTATAGTCCGTAGTTTAATCTAATTGTTTAAATAAAATGTAGAAGTAAATTATCGAATTCCACTAAACCAGAATACAGGATAAGACTCAAAAGAACTCACGTTTGTTCCGAACCATTGTGGAGACTGACTGAGGTAATCTACGGACAGCGGACGTGCGTCGTCTTCTTGCGCTGCAACCCAGGTATGGCATACAATGCGTTGATCCGCTGCGACGACGCAACGCAACGCAATAATGAGGCATCACCGTAACCTTACCTTTATTTACGAGAGCGAAGCCGCGGCAATATCTCGTCATAAATATTACATCAGCGAATCCATGCTATGGGTAATATTTTTGAAATGGATAGGCTAACTGCCCTTCATCGTATTAACTGCTACACGTGGAATAGTGATGTTAGAAGTCTACAGCTGCCACAGAACAAGCACGTACAGAAGGCTCACTTGATAATGGATATAGATTTGACAGCACAGATGGCGAAGTAGTTAAAGAGCATCGCCACAATAATTACGCCAAGTATTAAAAAAAGAAATGGTTTATTTTCCACCAAACATAATAATTTTACAATTTCGCACAATGTGATATTTCAACTATACTCCATTTGGCTAGGCATCCAACTAAAGGTAAACAATTTTGATGTGTATTCTAGTCTAAAAATAAAATGCTGCTAAAGATCAGATGCCAAGTATTTGAACTCTATACGGGACAAAAATGTGTGCGATTCACAAATTGTGTGATTTCTTTGTGTCCAAATACATGTATCGCGGGGTACTTTTATAAACGTTCAAACAACGGACACAAAGATTACACAGACTCGGAACCACTATTTGTGGAACACACAAGTTTTTTTCGCGTGTCTGTGTCAACATTCGGCGCAATGGCAATGGCGAGGCGACCGTTTAGTTCCCAAAGTGGTCCAGGTAGACCTCCAGTGGTTCGGGTGGACCTCAAGGGTTCAAATGGACCCCCAGGGGTCCACGGGAGACTAGACGGGGGTCTAGGTTGGCGTGACAAAAATATGGGGGTTCACAATTCGTGAGCGGGGCCTCACGAAATGTTGGCTTGACTTGACCTATCAATGTAAGCAGATAATATTTTAAAAAGCTCAGCGGCTGTTACTTGTTTAAACGTCGGTCGACGGATATTTTGAGGAATACGCAGAAGACCCGAGAATTTCTGAAAAAAGAAAAAGGTCATCCCGTAGAGACTTCATATATTTTTTTAATTTTGTTCCAATTTTACTTTTTGGTCCGAATATACCGATTTTACTTGGCGGATTAAATTTCTAGCTGCAAGGGGTCCACCGGAACTAGCTAAATTTTGAAAGTGGTCGATGACAAAAAAACCTCTGATTTAAACCGATACGCCATTCGCGCAGTCACCCGTTTTCAGTTCATTCTAATTATCGTCATCTGTCTCAAATAGTGGCTCGGGCATAGCAGCATTTATCTATGTATGCAATGTAATAAGCCTTCTGTATTTACTTATTCTGTATATAGCAGGGTAGGGGCGGCCTCGTGACGTGTGTGGGTCGAGCACTGCACGGAATGCAATCGCGCCGCCACCGCACCAAGCCGCAGCCATAATGAGAATAACAACATGTACGCTATGCAGTTAACTGATCCATTACGTGTTACGTTTGAATTATTCGCCTTGTATCGCTTCAATTTGATAATGTAAAGCGTAATGGATGTTTAAATTGAAGCTCAGCGTTGCTATTGCTAGTAGATGCATTTATGTGGTAATATGTAAGGCCAGTGTAAGTTGACCTCTGAATGTTTGTAGTCTATACTGTATGCTGAGTAATGTTAGATTGGACAGTGTTATGTATCTGCATTTGCTGTTGTAGGTATCATTTAATTGGGTTGGCGATTGCACAAGTGGCGCTTCGTTACTGCTCCAGCATGGAATATGGCTATGAATTTGAAGGGTTTCCTTTCATATTATCTGAAAGGGAATCAATCTTGTAATGCTAATTTGTTGCAGGTATTGTGGGACAGCCATGGTCGACAGCGAGAGGAAGTGGGTAGCGGTCACATCCCTCTGCGAGGACGTCATCTCGCAGATGTAGGCGGCTGAGCGGATCCGTGAGGCAAGTATCTTTGCGGATTCAAGCCACCGCCGGCGGCGGATATGCGCGCCTTATATCGCTGTAGTAAGGCCGCGGATGGGAGAACGGGAATCTCCCGCCCGCCAGCCGTTGGAGTCGAACCGACGCTCTCTGTTGTGCCGGGACGACGTCCAGGAGTCGTTACCCACAGAAACTACATCTTTGCATTGGGTACTGCTGGGTGGGTCCCTGATGTAGTTTCAGTTCCAACGACCCACACACCATACAAAGCAACCCACTCGCCTCCCCTTGCGGCAAGGGGGTTTGCATCAGGAGAATTGGAGGATCTCTTGTATCTCCCACCAGAAAAAAGGGTATTGGTGGGACATGAGGGAAACTGTCGAGGTATGAGAGAGAGACCAGATTGATATATTAAGGCATTGCAATAAACAGGTGGGTTTAAAGTACATAGCTCCTACACTAACTGCTGCGTGGCATTAACACTTTCAAATTTACCCGACCATCATGAAATTTTGAATACCCTTTGTCAGGGGTATAGTAAAGGTCATAAAGTACCTTAAATCTAGGAAAAGTACTGTTCCCGAGAGATAGAAAATGGACATATCCTACACTAGCTGACCCACGCAACTTCGTCTGCTTCACATAAGAGAATTTGCCCCAACATTTTTCATTAATGCTCTGCTTCTATTGGTTGTAGCGTAATGTTATATAGCCTATAGCCTTCCTCGATAAATGGGCTATCCAACACTGAAATAATTTTTCAATTCGGATCAGTATTTCCTGAGATTAGCGCGTTCAAGCAAACAAACAAACAAACTCTTCAGCTTTATATATATATAATATTAGTATAGATTTACGCGAGCTTGATTTAAAGAGTATTTTTTGGGGATGTATAGGTATTCTATGTTCTTTTCTGTTCCCCTGATAATATGTATGCGACATTTCATGACGATCAGTCGAGTAGTTAAGGTTTGAAAGCGTCAAAATTAAACAAACAAACTCAAATGTGCATTATAATATTAGTAAGGATTATAAAGCAAGATCTCGCAGTTGTTTATCTATCTTTGTCGCTAACTTTAGGAGCTTCATCTCAAAATAAAGAGAGTTAGACCACAGCCTGTTTCGCCGGCATTAAAATGACGTCACAAGCAAGAGAAGAAAATAAACGAACTCCTCTTTTAAACGCTCATATACTGAACATAGCTCACACAATCATAAAAATCCCTAGAGCAAAATGCTCTCATTATTTGATTAAAAGATTCAGTTTTACAAACAATGCTTACATAATTAATGCAAGTAGATTTCCAGGAATGTTTCAATATAATACACCCGCAGTGGAATAAAGGCGTAAAAAGAATATTCTAATTTTAGAGGAGGGAAACTGTGTGAGTTTTTTTTTTCGTGCGGTTAGTGGCCAACCTTTTGTCAAGAGTTGTTCAAGCCGCCCGTAGGCCTCTGACATGGTTTAACGACTGCTGTCAATTTGACAACAACCGTGACCGACTTTTTACGTGCCTTCCGAAGCACGGAGACGCTCAGATGAAATACCACTAAGCGGTCACCCATCTATAGACTGACCGCACACAAAGTTGCTTAACCTCGCTAATCATTTACCGATCAGTGAGTATGCATTTATAATCACCTGCCACAACAGAATCATCATGAATCACCTAATTGTAAATTTAAGGCTCATTTGTTCAAATGGTTCATTCAAGAATGTTTTAATTCTGTTGTGTGTGTGTTAATAATTTAAAAAGTAAAGTAAATAATTGTAAACCATATTTGCTTGGTAATGTAACTTTGATGGCAAATGTTTTGCTCTAAACTTGTATCACACTAACTGTAAAAAAATAGAATTAGAAATAAACGACTTGAATTTTATATTTGTAACAGTAGTCTTTTATATAAAATATAGCCTATGTTAGTCAGTGATAATATAGCTTTCTAATAAAGAAATATTTTTTAAATCGATTGAGCAGTTTTTGAGTTAATTCATTACAAACTAACATACAAACAAACAAAAAAACAAATCTTTCCTTTTTATAATATTAGTATAGAGTAAATATAGGAAGTATTTTTATAATCTTTTGTTTAATTTAATGAAATAAAGACATAAGTAAAATTAAGTGAAGTTTATCAAATTTTAAGAACTTGTTTAATTAGGTTTATAGAGTTGTATGAAAAATATCAAACTCATTATGACGCGACAAATGATTTTTTTGGTGTAAAGTATTTTGTCATTATTTTGTCAAATCATAACGAAAATAATTCTTTCTATTTTTTACATAAAGACAATTCCTGCAATAATTATAAATCCTGAGTCGGGACTTTACAAACATTCAAACAACGGACACAAAGAACATCCAGACTCGAACCGACCATTTGTTGATCACTCAAAGTTTTGTCCCGTGTGGGATTCGAACCCACAACACTCGACGCAGTAACAGTGGCGAGGCGACCACTTTACCACAACGCCATTCGTGCAATGTTGAACATGTGTATGCCTGCACTATTCGAACCTGCAATTCAAAAACTCGACGTAATTGTACTTACGTTTTGATTGCATTGGGTTTGCAATAAGTAATAATTTAATGAGATCTGCGTAATACAAAATTTTTCGTTCTTTTAGAGAGTAAATGTAATATGAAAAATTTAAATGCTAAGGCGAGTGAGAGAACAGGTTTTATAAAATACTTTATGTTCAAAGTCTGCACTCCTAAGCGTTAATACGATTTTATAAACTTTGGATTGTGAAGGACTTTACAAACTGTGTTACAATAAACTTTGCTAAACATTGAACTAAAACATTAAGGCAAGGAACAATTGATTACTATTTTTAATTTTAAATTAAAAATGTGTTATTTATCGCAGCTGTAGTGAATGCGACTGCTGTACTCGAGATCTCGGGTTCGATTCCTAGAGTTAGCAAATGTTCTTCGCATTGTGAAGGACTTTACAGACGCTGGGAACTGTGAGGACATTAAAAAACCCAATAGGGTTTTTTGTATAGCATTATTCATTTGTACGGAGTCTGGAATTGTGTAAAAGGCAAAAGGTTTGCCCTCTATCATGTGAAACCTTTCAAACATTGATGTAAGTTTTAGGTACACACTTCTGCCAGGAATTTAACTCGACACCTCATGCACGTCAGTCGTATGCATTTCAGCCACTGATGTATTCAGATTAATGTGTAAAAGTGCTTAATTATTTAACTAAATCAAAAGCTCAAGTAATACATTTTGATTTTAACACGAATTATCTTAAGAATACGTATTATATTAGGAATTTAGACTCTACTTGAATGCCTGCCGAGAACATAATTTTTTTATCAACAAAGATTAAACACGTTCTAGGAATAATTCATGAGGATATCATCCGTTGTTTGAATGTTCGTCTTTACGAACAACGGGCATAAAAGAGTTTCACATTACCTGACATAGGACCATGAATACATCAGAGATTAAAGTAAGTAAATAAGTTTCTGCAGGAATAAGGTTTGTAAAGTTCTACTAAAGCTCTCTAAAAGTACAGCAGGTAGTAAATGCGACTTCTGTGCCTGGGTTCCCGGGTTAGAACCCCGGGTCGGACTAACAAAAAAATTTAAGTTTCTGCTAAGAACTTTTATAAGCAGCTCGGAGTTAGGAATTTAATGTTGTTAGACACCCCCGTGACTCGACAAGCACGTAAAGTCTTAAGTCCTGCACCAGATCTCTCTCGTCGCGTCGGATTGTCATCCCGCCGGAACATGAGAGCTGGAGATAAGAGAGTTCGCTATAATATTGCGCATACACTTATGCACTGTTAGGTATATCTTCTGCGCAGATGGTCAGACTCCGTTAACGTCCTATATGAGAGTTAGGGAACAGAGAGCGCTTTTTTGTTTGCGCACACATTTGTGTGCACAATCTTCTCGGTAGATATTAAAGAGCGTTAATATTTCCGCCTAGAAGATTGGCCGCCGTGGCTGAAATTCGGTCTAGACGACATTATGAAAATATGCCGTGTTTATGCCGTCGAGGATACATATAACATATGACGTCATCAAGTTCGCTCTTACCAAGTTACGTGTATAATGAGGTACGTGCGTCATCATCGCGTAATGCACTAGATGAGCAATCTCGATGTTTCAATTTGTCCTCCCTCGGCCAAGCGCATGTTCTTGCGACAGCGGGTTAGTGTTGAGCCACGAGATGTCTGGTGACAGCGTTTGAAAACATTCATGGTGGCAGGTGGGTCTACTTAGACCTGCCTGTCAGCAAGAGGGATTAGAGCTTTAAAGGTAACTGCCGCTGAATGGGCTGTGTTCCCTGGCACTGGTGGATTATGGTCTAAATATATTCACTCTCGGAAGAGGCCCGTGGTTATATACAGGGTTAATATTAGCTAATAATATAAATGTGAATGTGAGTTTATTGGTTTTTACGTTTTCACGCTTTGAATTCTCGACCAGTCATCATGAAATTTCGCATAAACGTTGTCAGGGGAACAGAAATGGACATAAGGTAGTGTTTCTAACCTAAACCTACATAAACAGGGTGTCCTGTAATTAATGGATAACCTTGAAATTTCTTATAGTAGAACTGAAGGCCGTTCAGAAAAAGATATTGATTAATATATTAATACTTTTCACTTTCTATCTATTAGCATAATTAGTGTTTAATAATAAAATAATTAAATACTGACAGAATTCATTCATCATGGTTGTAGTGTACAAGAAAGTTAAATCGGGTAAATAAAAAAGAAATAATATCTCAGGTAGTAGTTAGGACATATATTTTTCATATTTTTTTCTGAACGGCCATCAGTTCTATTATAAGACATTTCAAGGTTATCCATTAATTACAGGACATCCTGTATATCTAGTAATATATAAAACTAAAGTCATAAACTTTGACGTTCACTTAACCCCAATGATTTTAAAATTTGACTTTTATAGTATATTGAAAAACAATTTCGTATCACCGCTGTCCTTGTAGCCGGGACATTACGTGTGTCGACATAGTTTCGTTTATTACATTGCGTGTCATCTCTTCGTGAGCTAGCTCGCTAGTTCAAACTACTTACACGACAAATTTTATTATTTGACGAGGTATGCCGTACGGTTATATTGCAGTTGTACTGTTTAAAATCACCTAGATTTCAATGTCATTTTGACAGTAGTCATAATATCTATCTTTATATACTCGTATATAAATCTTCTGTGGGTGTGTTTGTAATTAAATTCCTCCTAAACGGCTGGACCGATTTTGATGAAATAATTAAAAAGTGGATTGAATTGTTTAGATTTGATTTTTTTGTTTATTTTTTCGTGTGTACTGGACATCTTTTGTTTTTGTCGGGTCCGCTAGTATATTATATGTAGGTATGGTTAACGCGAATAACTCTAGATCTCAGTGCCGAATCGAAAGTGAGTTTTTCAATGAGATTTTTCAGAATTGCACAGCAGGCGTCAAATTTTAAATGGTGTACACGCCACTGTCACTGCCTCTCGCTGGTGTGCGTTCGATCACATCAGATAAAAATTGTGGCATCTATACTAATATTATAAAGCCGAAGAGTTTGTTTGTTTGTTTGCTTGAACGCACTAATCTCAGGAACTACTGGTCCGAATTGAAAAAATATTTTAGTGTTGGATAGCTCATTTATCGAGGAAGGCTATAGGCTGTATAACATCACGCTACGACCCACAGGGGCGGCGCAGTAATCATAAATGCCGGTGAAACCGCGGGCACATCTAGTTCATAAATATTTTTCGAGTCTGGATGTTCTTTGTGTCTGTTGTTTGAATGTTTGTAAAGTCCACTGCAAAACAGGAATTATTTTTAGTGTGGTTGTTCGTTGTGTCCGTCATTTGAATGTTTGCTAAGTTTGCTGTGCCATAGGAATTATTCCTAATATGGGTGTTCTTTCTGTCTGCTATTTGAGTGTTTGTAAATACAACCGTGACACAGGAATTATTGTTAGTGTGGTTGTTCGATGTGTCCGTCATTTGAATGTTTGCTAAGATTCCTGTGCCATAGGAATTATTCCTAATATGGGTGTTCTTTGTGTCTGCTATTTGAATGTTGGTAAAGTCCACCGCGACACAGGAATTATTCTTAGTGTGGTTGTTCGTTGTGTCCGTTATTTGAATGTTTGCTAAGTTTGCTTTGCCATAGGAATTATTCCTAATATAGGTGTTCTTTGTGTCTGTTGTTTGAATGTTTGTAAAGTCCACCGCGACACAGGAATTATTCTTAGTATGGTTTTTTGTTGTGTCCGTCATTTGAATGTTTGCTGTGCCATAGGAATTATTCCTAATATGGGTGTTCTTTATGTCTGTTATTTGAATATTTGTAGAGTCCACTGCGACACAGGAATTATTCTTAGTATGGTTGTTCGTTGTGTCCGTCATTTGAATGTTTGCTGTGCCATAGGAATTATTCCTAATATGGGTGTTCTTTATGTCTGTTATTTGAATATTTGTAGAGTCCACTGCGACACAGGAATTATTCTTAGTGTGGTTGTTCGTTGTGTCCGTTATTTGAATGTTTCTAAAGTCCACCGCGACACAGGTGTTATTTCTTGTGTGGGTGTCCTTTTGCCCATTGTTTGAATATTTGTAAAGTCTTTCGCAACACAGAAATTATTACAAGAGCGAAAGTTGTCTCTTTAAAGAAAAAAGAATAGAAATTACATCGTTGTGTGACCTGAGCTATCAAAGCAAAATGCCCTTTGAATGCGCAATCGATATTATATCTGGCGCTTGGATAACATGATGTACGTATTCTGAAAATTGTATCTCGATGGAGAAAACTGAGTCAGTGAGGCGAAGGCATCTCGATCGTGGGTTATAGCGTTACGATGCACATCGGGCGAAGAAGGGGCGACGTGCAACGCGACTGTGCGACTACTGATACCTAAGACATGAGCCCAGTATTTAGTTCGTTCATCAGCATAGGAACGCCGGCGTGCAGAAAATGCATCATTATCTCTTGATATGGTAAAGCTGGCAGCTCAAATTTGCCACATTATTTGACTTGCCAGCTTTTCTTTTATTGCTTAAGTGGTTACCTTCTTACAGGCAGTATACCAAGAGTTTTGCTAAGTGAATAGCACGTAAAATCGTTAGTTTTACGCCTTATCTCTCTCCGGTCTCGTCGGATTGTCTCCTTATTGGAATGGAATTATGTGAATGTGTGAGTTCTACTCACATAATGGCTTATAGTTTGACATTTATTATTTCCACATGCCCAAACCACCTTAGCACAACTTTAATAATTCATACTATATTTATTTTCTAACAGTGCTGTTTTGTAATACTACAAAATTTTGCCCGCGGCTTCGATTGTGTAAATGTACGTTAGGTTAGGTTAGACTTGTGAAAGTACTATTTCCTGGATGAAACGTACCCTATATCATTTTCTGTACCCCTGACAATTTGTATGTGAAATTTCATGATGAAAACGTAACAATCAAATGTCGGCCTTGATGGCGTAGGTTAGTGTAACGGACTGCCACGCCTGAGGTCGCGGTTTCGATTCCCACACAAGTCAAACATTTGTGCGCATGAAAATGGATGTTTGTCTTGGCCTGGATGTTTCTATGTATAATATGTAAGTATTTGCAAAAAAAAGTATATATGTTGTCTAGTACCCATAAATGTGTGTATGTGATAGAATATTATATGAAAAAAATATATTATTAATAAATAAAAACAAACTTACATTAGCATTTATAATCTTAGTTAAGATTTTATACTTTAAAAAGACAACAGTCGCACTAGGAATGATTACTGTGTCGCGGGTGACTGACAAATATTGAAACAATGGAAGCAAGGAACATCTAGACTCAAAACAACTACTTGTTGACATCACATTATTTCGTTGTTGAGACCGAACCCAGAATAATCGGCGCATCGACAGTAGCGAGGTGACCACCTAAAACACTACTTCATCTATACAGCGTTATTCTACGTGTATTCGTAACGTTTATTAAAATTTTTAAAAGAGCTCTAGTCTATATTCTTCGTGGTATGTCAATGCAAGTTTGTTGGTAATGTGTGCCGCTTGCCTACTTAGCATATGCTATCGCGGCCTGCTACGACACAGCGGGGCTACGAGGCTACGTACTATGCGCTACGGACACGTAGAGCTATTCTTAGGAGTGCTACACATAAGGTAGACCGTATGGCAGATTATTGTATGTTATTCTGTAGCTAAATACACAGCTGTTGCTTTTCAGCATTCAGGATAATTCCTGTATAGTGCGACGAGAAAAAAAATTTTTTCTTTCGTCTTACTAGGCAAAATCATGTGTCGCTAGGCAGATATTCAAACAACGGACAAAAGGACACCCAGACTTGGTTGAACTATTTGTGGAACATACAATTTTTTATTCCGTGTGTTGATCGAACCCATTACACTCGGCCCAGAGACAGTGTTGGGACATCGTTTAAACCAGTAATTCCCAAAGTGGTCCAGGTGGACCCCCAGGGGTTCACGGGAGACTCGACAGAGGTCTGCGTTGGCGTGACAAAATAAATGGGGTTCATTATTCGTAAGCGGGGTTCCACGAAAATTTATTTGCTTTCGATAGTGAAGAACTAAAATGTTGGCTTGACTTCACCTGGCAATAATATTTTAAGAAGCTCAGCGACTGTTACTTGATTAAACGTCGGTCGACGGATATTTTCAGGAATACCACTCGCTGAACATCCAAGAAATTTCTTTTAACCCAATTTTATACCGATTTGACTTGGCGGATTTAATTTCTAGCTGCAGGGGGTCCACCGGAGCCAGCAAAATTTTGAAAATGGTCTATGTCAGAAAAGAAGTCTGGATACCTCTAATTTAAACCATTACGCTAACGGTGCAGTCACAATACTGTATGTATATTTATTCAAGGATGCATATCCGTGGGATTTAGGCAGGAAAAGCCTCGACTGAAAGCTGGTGAGCAGTCATTTTAGCAGCTAAAGAATGCATGGCTGGTGTGCAGTTTGCTTTACCAGCAGATTGGCTCGATACTATCAGGCCAGGTTAATGTTATCGCTCAATACGACCCTTGCGTCTTGTACCAAGAAGCCTTTGTTTTTCTACACAAAGATTGCTGTGGGATTATGAGCTGGCGTAATAATCTTTAGCTTACATAACATTGTATATAGAAACAATATAGGATTTGATAAAGAACCTATAGGTAAGGCCATAGTGTGGTACATGAAATAGCAATAGTTTTTGGAAAAGTTTAAAGTCCCCAGACTAAATTGCTGGCTCTCTGCTATATACCCGAATATATCCTCGAGAGAGCAGCTCAGTGGGGAGACCAACAGACTGCGATGCCGAGGGTCTCGGGTTCGAACCCACGTCGCGCACCTCTGACTTTCGGAAGTTATATGAGTTTTCGAAATGATGTGTATGTATATTCATTGACAATTATCGCCTGCTCCATGCCTCGGAGAGCACGTTAAGATATCGATCCCAGCTGCCATGAATATGCCATGGGGTAGGCGACACAAAAGATCCCACTGGTTCGAGTATTGCCAGTCTGTGCTGACTGGGCCCCAACACTAGATAAGATAAGATCCTCGAAAGGGGAGGTGATTCATTAGTCGAAGTAGTTGAGGTAGTAGTAGCATATCCATCCTTTAAATCCCAAAAAGTATATATGTATGTTTATCAATTGTCTAGTACCCATAGTACAAGCTCTGCTTAGTTTGGGCTAGATGGTGTTGGATGTATGTGGTAGAATATTATTATTATTATATTATTATTGATGAATTTGCAAATCTCTTTGTTCGCTAATTTGGCTGTATTCAAAAAAATCTTCATATCATTATATCGTGATTTTAAATTACTGCCTCAGTGGCGCAGCAGCATTGTATGCGACCGCTGACCTCTTGTGTTAGGCTCCCAGATCGGGCTAACAAAAAAGTTATTGGTTTTTCAGTTAAGAAATTTAAATAGCAGTCTAAAGTTAGAAAATGGCGGTGTCACGCACGCGTGCCTCGAAAAGCACGTAAATCCTTTGGTCCTGATCTCTCTCCGGTCGCGTTGGATTGACGTCCTATCGGATTATGAGAATTAAGAAACAGTAGTGCACTTGTGTTTGCACACACTTGTGCAATATAACATCTCCTGCATGGCCAGTCTTCGTTAAGATTTTCCGTTAGCTGGGATTCGGGTAGTGAATGCAACTGCTTTGCACGTGAATCCTGATTCAGGCCAATAAAAAAAAATTAAGTTTTCCTGAATATAAATTCTCAGTAGCAGCCTGAAGTTAGGAACTTGGTGTTGTTATGGTCTTTAAGATTAGCAACCGTGACCGAAATTCGGTCTGTTAGACCTTTAGTAAAGACTTTAAATAAGACATAGTACATCTACATATATAGTAGTACTAACAATCGGGTAACACATACGAATCAAGTAGTATTCACACTTTACTGGTATAGATAACATCAGATGGCCACTAAATTAGCGGGCCCCTCCGCTTGAGCGCGTTATCTTTGTTATCAGCAACACATTGCCCTAGATCTCGTGGCCACACGGCACCTGCTTTTATAGCACCTCTATATAACACAATGAGTTAATATGGACTATGTACTAGAAGAGGCAACTCGATAGGGTAGTTGACTCACATTTATTTAATATTTAAGTTAATTATCTTTCTGAAAAAAACAATCCTTAGCCTGAGCCAAGTGCTTTTAAGTGAAATATAAATATATTGTATCGCAGCGGCACACCGGCGGCCAGAAAAGCTCTTCTATGATATTGGGTCCTTCAAACGTAGTGTGAAGAAGCATCTGGTCAGACCGGCCTGACACTGACGACGACTAGAAGACATCTATCCACTCCTCGTCGTCACTGCCTCTGGACTGTAATTGGGCTAACCATCAGATCCGTAACAATCACTTTGTAGTGTCATGATAAAAGAAATAAAAGCTAAAAATAATAAGTTTTCGTTTGTCTAGTATACCAACAATTTCCATATTATGAATATTCCAATATTGCACTTAAACTTGTCGTTGCAGTTGCATAGTTAAGAGTGAGTTATGAAGAGAGCATGAACTCTAAAGCGTGTAACGATCAATCTAGGGTAGTTGTCTTCTAGTACATATGTATATATTAACTCAATGTTTGCTTCGTCTTGGAATCAAACTCTCAATACATGACACCCTGGCAGTACGAGTCATCCATTTGAGCTACTTCGCTATCCGTGATGTCAGGCCAAAGTACAATTCATGAAATCATTGGTGCTAGTGACTTTGTCCGGATAAACTACAGTTCGCCTAGAACTTCATTTACTTGAATCAGTCTATGCACCATTGACTTCGATTTTACTAGATGAAATGCAGCTTAGTTTTTAGGTTGAACCCGCGCTATCAAACCATGAAAGCTGCAGTAAAATCCGTGCATTGGTTTTTACGTGATGTTGGCACAAATAAATGACAGGAAAACATTATACGTTCAGACGCCTCTAAACAGAGATAATCAATAAATATCAAATAACTCGAATCACTCGGCAAATTGATAAGAAATTAATTGCATTAAACGTTACTTTCAAATATTAGTTTTATTTTAACTAGCAATTGCATATCGCTGTAAATGTTCGAGCCCAGTTAGTTACACAAAAATATCGACAATATTCAAGACAACGCTATATCCTATATATTGTTGATATTTTTTAAGACGTCGTCGTATTAGTATAGATATGCAACAGAATGATCGAATTCAATTTTAATTTCTTTTTTAAATAAATTAGTTTCAAGTTGGACACGAGTTTTTTTTAAAATCATAAGGCATTTAAAAAGCCTGTTCAAAGAGAGCTCTATTGAGAAGATGCGGGCAAGAAACTAATAGCCACTCTTTCAAGCGCCAATTATACAGGGTGATTTTGAAATCGTGTAATTCCTTTTAACCACGCATTCTACTGGTGATATAGAATATATTTTTTTAATTAAAATTATATTTCTGAAAAAATTAATGATCCGATTTTTTTAATGAAATGGTTTCAGATAGTCATATGTTGACTACCCGACACAATTTTAATATTTTACTAATTTAAAAATAATAACAACAATTACTGATGTCGTAATTAATACCTAAGGGACAATAAAAAGGACCGCCCGTTATTATTTACGACATAAATTATTGATATGATATTTTATTTTAATTACTAAAAAATTAAAATTGCCTCGGGTGGTTAACATATGACTATCTGACACCATTTCACGAAAAAAATTAAATATAAATTATTCCAAAAAAATAATTCTAATAAAAAATATAATATCGTCAGGGTTATTCTATACCACCAGTAGAATGCGTGGTTAAAAGGAATTACACGATTTCAAAACCACCCTGTATACAAGGTGGCGCAAATATTATCACATTAAATGATATACTACCTTCAGCTGGTTGATATAAGACGGTTAACAGACGGGCACGCCACGATCGTGGCGGTAAGTCCCGTTTTTGAGGAGTGGCTGGAGAGGCGGCATGGCGCCCTCACCTTCCGGCTGACACAGGTTCTGACTGGCCACGGTTGTTTCGGCCGGTTCCTGTGTCGTATACGCCGGCAAGAGACGCCCGGTTGTCACCACTGCGGCGACTGCCGCGACGTTGTAGAGGACACGGCGCTGCACACTTTGGCGGTTTGCCCCGCCTGGGCATCGCAGCGCCGTGAATTGATCGCGGCAGTCGGATCGGTTGCCCTCTCGCTCCCGGCCGTAGTTCAGTCGATGGTCCGGAGTGAGAGGTCGTGGAACGCCGTAGCCTCCTTTTGTGAGGAAGTAATTTCCATCAAGGAGGCGGCGGAGCGGGAGAGGGAGCGTTTAAACCCTCTCCCCAACCGCAGAGCCGGGCGCCGGAGGGCGCGAGACGACCTCCAGCCACCCTGAGGTTTGACCTGGGGGTGGCGGGCTTTGTGGGCCTGCCCGCCATCCGTTCAGCACCAGGTCCGAGAGGCGGCGTGCGTGTTCCCACGCGCGCCTCTGTGTCGTGTCCGTCTCCCCTTTAGGGGGGAGACAGTAGGGTATTTTTTATGAAGTGAGTCCTTTGGGTAGGTCTCTTGTGTAGTGGCCTGCCGTTTCACACGGCGGGCCGTAACCTCGGCGGGGTCGCGACCGCATGCGAAAGCGATTCGCGCGGCCCCGTCGATAGTGGTTTTGTCGAGGAACACCGTGGTAGGTTTAGTCGGTATTCCGGGAGGTATTTTACTATTATTTCCATCTTTCTTTTACCCCGGCGAGTCCGACATAATCCCTCCGCCCGCCCCCGCGGAGGGATATGCGTCATTGCATTCCCCCAGGTAAAAAAAAAAAAAAAAAAAGACGGTTAACAGAAACAAAAAACCTATTTTTGCAGAAATTAAGAAAATATATTTTGAACAAAATAAATAAAATAAAATTAGACACAAATTGGAACACCATTGTGACCAATCGTGCGCTGTAGCCAGCTCGTTAACGGTCATAGGTTCCGAGAAATCGTCTCTGTCAACTCGCTAGGATCCGCAAATTCTTGGACCCGATAATACAATAATACATTACGATAGTTTTTTAATATTGCTGCTTAAGGTCTTTGACATCCAAGTACAGTTATCTCCGCATTACATGATGTTCTAAAATTTCTAAATTATGAAAACAAAAAATGTACTTTGGCCAAACTACTGAATACATTTGGTTCATAATGTGTCAATCGTCAAAGAATACCATGTAGCATATATGTTATCAATTGATGTGATAACATTTGTGCCACTTTGTATAACCATATATCATAGTATACAATTACTCTTAAATATGTGAGCTGTAGTAAATGTCTACTAAATGTACGTAACAACAAAAAAATTGTTTGTTGTTGTTTCCCCGTGACCATGGCTGCTGAAAAGCAACCGAAACGTAGGGGAAAGTGAAATCTAAATATAAATAGTTTTAATAATTTTATTATGTAGCTTATAAATTAGTAAAATTCAATAGTAGTAGTAGTGTAACAGTTTTCAAAATTATGTAATAGGTACAGTGTTAAATAAACAACGCGATAAAATCCGTATATAGTAGTTTAATTGCAATGTATAACATTCGCGTAAACAGAAGACAATATTAGTTTGTAAATATTAAGAACTAGATTTTGCCCGCGGCTACTCTCGTGATAATGTGGATTTATGTTAAGATATATTAGTAGCCTATATGTTTTTCTGATGTATAAACAATAACACTGTAAAGTTTCACCCAAATCCGTTCAGTAGGTTTTGCTTGGAAGAGTAACAAACATTTATCCATCCTCACTAACTTTCTCATTTATAATATTAGTAGGATAAACACAGCAGGTCATTCACGTGTTAAAATCGATCTGAAAAGTTGCCCCATAGCTCACCATAGTTCAACATCAGTTAGTAGCCCGGCAGCCGTCTGACACGAAGGACAGTCGTCACTGATACTCATGAGATATTATGAGAGACACAATGACATGTGTTGATATTGCATACACCAGGAATGTATCCGTAAAGGTGGACTTACACTGCACTCGATAGACGCAGTCGAACGATTGTGAAAGTAAAATGGCTGTGTTAGGTCGAGATGGTCAATCAATTGTTGGTCGATTAATCAAATTGATCTCGAAAAGTATTGAAGTGCGATTATCGAAAAGCTTTCGAATCTTAAAGTAATTCGAATATTTCGAAACGTTCATAATTATTCGAATACATTTATATTGATTTCGATTATTTAATTATCATGCAGAACTCAAATACTATTATATAACCATTCTATTGTTAAGAAACCTCAACAATAATTGGCAATGAGAAATGAGTGGTACTATAATAAAAAAAAATTGCAACTAAAAGTAGTTACGAGCCCGTTCGCCCCTCAAGTTTCGCCCCCTAGTAGGTATTTGTTAGGTTGCTTCTAAAATCCACCCAGAAATAGGAGCCCCGGGGCTCTGTCTTAAATCTTACCATAGGTACCAGAGTTCAACATAACACTTTTTAGTTCATGTAATTCTCTTTATTATTTAAGGATACAGTGTACATAATCAAAGTGCAAACATTGTGAAACTTTTTGCAAATAAACATTATTATTATTTTCTATGAAAAGGGGCGAAAGTCAAGGGGCGTATGGGCTCGTAGCCTAAAAAGTATGTATGTGAAGTAAGCCTGAACTTTACCCACGTTATACTAGTAAGCTTGATTTTGAAATTAGTATAGTTGTTTTTATAGGGGCTTAAATATTAAGTTGCTACATTGTATGAAGAAAATCGGTAATGCTGTGGTCTTCACACTAACTCTTTCATCAATATTTTTTGAATGAACAATTTTAATTCTACGTTTTACGTATCGCTGTTTGTACTAAGGGTACTATGGTTTGTCTTTAATTAACAAAAATATTAAATCAAATCTACATTATTTGAGTCGTCAGATTTATCTGATAGCTAGTTTTGACATCATAATATACAATTACTCTTAAATATGTGAGCTGTAGTACATGGCTACTAAATGTACGTAACAACAAAAAATAGTTTGTAAATATTAAGAACTAGATTATGCTCGCGGCTTTACTCGCGATAATCTAGATTTTGTCAATAAACTTATATTCCTCGGACAGGATGTTTTTCTAAATTAATGAAAAATTTTAAATGAAAGGGACTTCCTTTCATTTAAAAAATAAGTACAGTTCCCGATCGTGCGTTTCTATTCTGTACCCCTGACACGTTGAAATTTCATCCGATCATCTTGAAATTTAAGCGAAATTTCGCATAAATTTCATGATGATCGGTCGAGTAATTAATGTGTGAAAGTATATCGAATAAATAAACTCACATTAGCATTTAAAATATTAGTTAGAATTGACGTGAACTAAGCGCAGTATACATGTACCTTAACACAGTGTGCGGTGTACGTTACTTGCAAATGAAACGTCAATCATTCGACAGTTCCACGTTGACGTAGTCACGCGTCACTCAAAGCCAATGAGCCGTAGCATCGTCACTCACGCCGTTATGTTTTCATTTAAATTATATTGATTTCAGCTGTCGTTTTTACAGAAAGCACCAGATTTTACTGGATTGCGTATCAAGATAAAAAGTAACCTGTGTGTCGATTCAGGTCTATCAAATCAAATCAATGCGTTTATTTGCAATAATATAGGTATAAAATGTTCTTATTATACAAAATGAAGCACCTCTACATTTTGTCACACAAGGCGTGCAATTATTTAATACATATAATAATAAAAATGTCAAAGTAAATTGTTTATTGTCAAACAAGGTATGTTAATAAATCCATCGATACATAGCAATTATGTAACAATATGATCAGAATTTGTAATTACTCATATTAATTGTGTATAATAAGTAAACATTTATCGTATAATAGCATTTGGTAATTAAGAATTTTTAAATATATTTTTTAAATTGAGTTGTACTTAATTTTTTTATGTCGTCTGGTAATTTATTATAAGTCTCTGTGTGTACACTCGATTGAGTAACGAACATTCAAATTGCCAAACATATTTACTAACTTTTACATTCTTGCTAATATTCTGCCGACAGAAAGAAAAAGGAAACATCAAAAAAAAATTTTTTAATTATTTGTATACTGGCAGATACTTTACACTTTCAATAATTCCAAACATAACACTAAGCAATTAGTTCAATAATATTTACAAACCTTGAACTACGATCAAACTGAAAATTTGATGACTGTTGTTCAATTAGGCTGCAGTTAGATGAGAGCGAGGCCAATTCGAATTATAGTACGGGGCCGCGCGGCGGCCGCGTACTAGAATTCGTTAATAGAGATTTTTTTTTTATTTTGCTCGTCGAAATGACCACACTCCGCCTGATGGTAAGCAGTCGTGTGGTCTAAGAGCAGTGGCCTCCACATCGTCCTCATAGCAGCCAAGGCGATTTTGAGGTCTCTACTTTGACGGCCTGAGAAGGTGCTTTTTCACGCCTCGCTTAAAGGACCCAGGATTGAAGGAAGAAGGAAACACGTGCCTTGGCAGAGAATTCCATACCTTGATCGTTCGGCAGAGGTATGAGGACCCAAACTTGTTGGTACGCACTCTAGTCGACTCCACCGTGTAAGGATGGCATCTGAGCCCAGCACGCGTTGTTCTGGATAGGAAAGGGGAGGGCGGGATAAGGTGGAATAACTCTTCAGAGCACTCCCCGTGGTATATTCTGTAGAAACATGCCAAAGAGGCAATATCCCTACGGAGTTGCAGAGGTTCCTGTGAACTCGTGACCTCTGGATCTCCGATGATACGGACAGCCTGCCGCTGTAACCTGTCAAGAGCGTCTAGCAAGTAGTGCGCGGAGCCATCCCAAAGATGAGAACAGTACTCCACGCAAGGGCGCACTTGTGCCTTATTCAATAGGCACAGCTGCCCAGGCGCGAAGAACCGCCTCACCCTGTTCAGAACTCCGAGTTTTCGCGAAGCTTGCCTAATGACGCTCTCGATGTAGGTTTTGGGATTAAGGGAGCGGCAAAGATCCATACCTAAGATGGAGAGGCTGTCACGTATCACCAGTGGAGTGTTCTTCAGAGAAGGGAGGAGAAGGAACGGAGACTGTTTTGTTGAGAACGCGCATGCCTGGCGTTGAACTGGACCAAGTTCTTGGCACCCCATTCAGAGATGCGGTTCAAGGTCTGGTCAAGTTCAACGACAAGATCCTGCCTTTTTCCCACAACCTCAGCCTGTTTGGCCCCAGGACGTCCGAGATATCGCCCATGCACGGTACTGTCGTCTGCATAACAATGTATGTTGCCGAGATTCAACATATCATTGATATGCAGAAGAAAGAGCGTAGGGGATAAGACGGGCCCCTGAGGCACTCCTGCATTGACCTGCATAAATTTGGAAGCGCGACCGTCGCAAAGGACCTGAATACGACGCTTCTGCAGGAAACTTGCAATCCAGGTGCACAGTTGAGGGGGCAAGCCATAGGCCGGAAGCTTGGAAAGAAGAGACCGGTGCCAGACTCTATCGAAAGCTTTGGCTATGTCTAGGCTGACAGCCAAAGACTCGCCGTGCTTGTCCATAGCCTCACCCCAGAGGTGCGTGACGAACGCTAGAAGATCACCCGTTGATCGTTTAGCCCGAAAGCCGTATTGGCGATCATTGATCAACGAGTGATCCTCCAGGTAGCGGACAATTTGGGTGTTAATAATCCGCTCGAACACCTTGGAGAGCACTGAGGTGACAGCTATGGGTCGATAGTTGCCTGGCTCGGAACGGTCCCCCTTTTTGGGAATCGGTTGAACGTTCGCCACAGTGCCTGCGGCGTAAGACGTCCGGTATAGGCGCTTAAGTGTGGGAGACAACTCCGCTGCACATTTTTTGAGGACCACAGCTGGGATGCCGTCAGGTCCACTGGCTTTCCGAACATCGAGAGCCAAAATATTCAAATTCTTCCCAACAATGAAACAGCGCGGCGGCAGTGCGGGCGCCGCGTAGCGTCCGCGCGGACGCCGCGTAGAGGCCGCGTGGAGGCCGCGCGGCGGCCACGCGGCGACCGCGCGGCATTCGTTCATGGAAAGTTTAAACTCTATTAACTAGGACACAACGTTCAAATTCTTCCGAACGACGAAATCATGCGGTTGCCGCACGGAGGCCGCGTGGCCTCTCTGCTTCCCATATAAACGGGCCCTAAGTGTTATGCAATAAAATAGCTCTTTAAGTAGTCATAGTAATCACTTAGTTTAAAATGTAATTTGTAAGTTATTATATACAAATAATAATGCTTTATAAGTATTGTTTTAGAATTTTTATCTATATTAAACAGTATGTGCCCTTAATGCCTGCGGCACAGGTTCACCCTAATACAGGCACTCCTTATATATTACCTTTACGATGTAACCTAATCTCTGTATCTTTTTGTACCAATTTAAGTTTAATAAATGATTATTATTAATATTTTTATAAATATTTAAAAATCTTAATGTCGAAAACAAATGTTATATATACGTATTTTCCCTTATGACGGCAGAATTGATTTCAGCTGTCCTTTTTATAGAAACTGCAAGTTTGAAAGTTCTTGATAATGTTCTCAAAGATATGTGAAGTCAAACCGTACTAAGCTAGCCTTGTGGACTATGGCCTATCCCTTCTCATACGAAGAAGAGGTACGTGCCCAGCAGTGGGAAAGCTTATAAACGGTGCACATATATATTATTATTTATAGAAAGCACCAGTTTCTACTTACCGCTTTCTATTATCGAGCGCATACCGAGATAATATGTATCCTACATCATCAACCAGGACTTACTCTATATATTTAGATCTAAGACCTAAAGACAAAATACGGATACAGCAACATCAAACTGCACTTTTTCTAAAAGTTTTCTTGGCATGGCTCCTAAAATATTTAATGAAATCCGCAAAGACGTAAGATCTTTGGATTACAACAAATTTAAGAAATCCCTTCACATGTTTTTGCTTGGAAAACATATTATTCGATTAATGAGTTTTTTGATGACAAGTCAAATTTAAATGTCTGAGAATCTGATATATTTGTAATCCCAATATCATATTACGAGTAGTACCGCATATTATATATTATTATTAGTCTAATTTCATGATTTAATTGTAATGAAAATTATAATTAATAATTATTGAAATATGTAAGCTATTAATTAATAATATTCATGATTATTATTTATATAGCCAATATAATGTTGTTTATACTATGATATTGATAATTAATTTGATAATTTTATTATGATATGGTAATTTAAAATTCAATAAACATTTATGTATAGTTAATAATTTATATATAATTAATTTGTACGCCCACAGGGCAAAACATAGAGATACTTTTTTTTAAATATCTTATGACTTGTAACCACCTATGTTTCACAAATAAAACAATTTGAATTTGAATTTGTGAGTAAAGTTTCATATAATTCCATTGTAAGATTTACGCTCGACGAATAACAAACATACAAAACTCGAAACATATTTAGACACTATAATATAATATCAGTATTAAACTGTTCCACTTCTGGCCACGGGCCTCTTCTCACATTATTGCACACAATGCAATTATTCACATCTTTTGTAAAGAAAGATGAAATTTATTTAAATAAATCACAAATCTTTTGAATCAAAAATATATTTTTCTTCATTTATTTAATTAAGTCGACGACCACTAGGCGACCGTAGGAACAGATAATCAAAGTTCTTGCTACTAAAACTGAATTCGAATATTCGTAAATGTTGAATAATTCATTGTCACTGATTATAATTCAAATCGTAATCGAATATTCGAACGTTGATTTGATGATATGATTGATAAGTTGCGGATCGGGTTAACGTTGATCTTATATGAGATAGACGAAGTATAGGTATCATCGATGTTTGAAAAATAAAAGATTATGATTTTTTTTTTTTTTTTTTTTTTTCTCTTTTTTTATTTGGGATTTTTATCCATAAAGATATGTCAATCCCATTGTACCTTATAGCTAGATACACACATTAAAATTAAAAGTACACTGTTAGATATATGTAACTAGAGATACAACTATAGATTAGATACTAGAGATTATGATTATGATTATACTTATGTAGAAAGAATGGACGAGAAAAGATTGACTAAGAAAGTGAGGGAAGACCTAAGCGAACGTTTCTCGATCAGATCGGAGAAGTTCTGGATAAAGGCCAGGCTAAGAGCACCTTAAACCGGCGAACGTGTATGAGGAATGTTATAAAAGTCAGAGAAGTGTGTCAGGATCGTAGCAAATGGAAATCCGTAGTCTCTGCCTACCCCTTGAGAAACAGGCGAGAATCTATGTATGTATGTATTATACTCATAATATTTACACAACTAACGGTGAGTTTACATCGTACACACAGCTAGCTAGGTACAAATCACCAGTTGATGTTACAGTTTAAATGCAAGTTGTGTGCGGTCGCACGTAAATGGATTAACGTATTCAGTGTAGCAAATAACTGAAACTAACTTTGTGTAAAGTCTTGAATGTTGCTAAGAATGTTTTTTGTGGTATAGGTGCAAACGAGCGGCAGAAACGCTTGATGGTAAACGATCACCGCCGCCCATGGACACCTGCAACACCAGAGGAGTCACAAGTGCGTTGCCGGCCTTTTAAATTTGTCCCTCCAAAGGGAGAAAGGGTTGGGCCTCCGGTTCCCTCACTCACTCGACAAAACACAACGCAAGCGCTATTTCACGCCAGTTTTCTGTGAGGCCACGGTATCACTCTGGTTGAGCCGGCCCATTCGTGTCGAAGTGTGGCTCTCCCACGGTGTAAAATCTTCCAACGTTATACATTCCTGGGTATGATATTAAACAACTGCAAACTTTTCGAAGTTCTATTTCATTTGTGGTATAGATTTTCTTCTACTCTCGACTCATATCTACTAGATTTTTTATACTAATCCTAATATCAAGGCGTATTGTTTAGCCAAAGATAATATTTTTTTTTTTTCAAATTGCTAATATTCTTGTTAACCCCTCCAGCTAAGTTAAAAGCTTGTATTAGGAGTGGGTTCACGTCAGTAGTGCAGTGGATGGGATTCGAACCCGCGACCTCTCGATCGCAAGTAATCACCTTATCCATTTGGCAACCGCGGCTGGTTCTTTTTTTTTTAAGCGGCTAATTTGGCAAACAGACATACGGCCCACCTGATGGTAAGTGGTCACCGTAGCCTATGGACGCCTGCAATACCAGAGGCATCACTCGCGCGTTGCCAACCCTTTAGGAAAGGGGAAGTGGGAAGAAGACGGAGCGGGAAGGGGGAAAGAGGGTGATTGGGCCTCCGGCACTCTCACTCACCGAACGAAACACAACAGTAAGAATACTGCTATTCCACGTCGATATTCTGTGAGAGGGTAGTCCTTCCCCGGTCGAGCCGGCCCATTCATGCTCAAATCAGCGAGGCTCTACTACTCATACTCTACTCTCTTCTTTATTTGCATAAAACATATTTTAAATAGGCACCAGTAGCCTAGTGGGATACCGTTGGATTGCTACGCAGAGATGCCGAGTTCTATTTCAAAGCACACACCTCTGACTATTCAAAGTTATGTGCGTATTAAATAGTTAATTATCGTTTGCTTTCACGGTGAAGGAAGAACTTCGTGAGATAACTTACATGTCTGTGACTTCTCCATGTTGTTGTCGAAGCTATGTAAAGCCTGCCAACGCACTGGAGTAGCGTGATAAACTATGGCTTAGCCCTTCCTTCACTGGGATGAGGTCCGTATCCAGCTGTAAGACAGTTTAATACAGGGCTGATATCTATATATTAATACGTGAAGCAAAAGCTTTGTACCCCTTTTTACGAAAATTGCGCGGACAGAGGTGTATGAAATTTGGCACAGTTAAAGTTTATATGAGGAAGGAAGGGCGCATTCTAATATTTTTATAAAATATGCATTATAAATACATTAAATTAATGAAAAAAACACTACACGCACACATCCATGCATTTGACACATATCCTAATATTTTTATAAAATATACATTAGAAATACGTTAAATTAATGAAAAAATACTACACGCATGCAACCTTGCATTGGACACACGCAGTCGAATCGCGTTCGTACTATTTCGACATTGTTCGTCTGACGTCGTACAATTCTTTGTAACTATGGTTACCTATACCTTATTTATATGTAATAAAGAAAAAAGAAAACAAAGTAGCAAGCTTAGGAATTTTGGTTGAATTTTGACCACTAGACGACCGCTAGTTATTATTATTATAAAAATTGCGACCCAACTACGTTATTCTTCGTAACGTAATAAAACATGGCTGTATGTATACCATCAATAATTTGATTGGTATGACAGCAGAGCTCAGGTGTTCCTCTAAGGCTGTGTTGACACGAGCTTGTCTGTGTGTCGAAGAGATTACGACACGCCCGTCAATCATACCGTCGTGTGTAAATAACCTAACATAACTATCGTTATTACATATACTCACGCATGTCTATTCCCTGAAGGCTTTTTAGTATAATAATTTATTTAATAATAATAATTATAGTAATTTATTTCTATACCAGATAAGGCACAATAGATTACATAGATTAGATACATACATAGATAGATTGAGATTCTTAAATGGTACATACAGACTGGCAAATGAATAACAAAATGTTGGTACAACTACCTCCAACATCCTTAGTACCTATATATGAACAGCACAACAGAATATGCACAACTGTAGTACATAAATCAGTCTATCAAGACACCTTAATCCTCCTACACGATACTGCACATGTTAAAGCATCAATAATAATGACCAATAGCACTTATAGAGACATAGAACATGCATCAGTTATCATTACACAACTAGATTGAACAGCGATAGCCTAGGAGGGGACCGACGGATGTTTTTTTCATTATTTTGCTTTTCAATGTGATCACACTTTGCCTGATGGTAAGCGATCATATGGACCAAGAGCAGTGGCCATCACACATCCTATTAGCAGCTGAGGCGATGTTGAGGTCTCTACTTTGACGGCCTAAAAAGGTGCTTTTTTATGCCCCGCTTAAAGGATCCAGGATTGAAGGAAGAAGGAAACACGTGCCTTGGCAGAGAATGCCATGCCTTGATCATTCGGCAGCGGTATGAGGACCCAAACTTGTTGGTGCGCGCTTTAGTCGACTCTACCCTGTAAGGATGGCATCTGAGCCCAGCACGCGTTGTCCTGGATAGGAAAGGGGAGGGCGGGATAATGTGAACTGACTTTTCGAAGTTAGGTGCGTATTGAAAATTTTATTATCACTCGCTTTAACGGTGAAGGAAAACATCGCGAGGAAACTTGCATGTCTGAGAGTTCTCCGTAATGTTTTCAAAGATTTGTGAAGCCTGCCAACCCGCACTGGGCCAGCGTGGTGGATTATGGCCTAACCCTCCTCACACTGAGAAGAGGCCCGTGCTACTCTGTCTTTGACAAATATACAAGCTATTTATCGCGTTTTGTAAAACGCAACGCGATAGTTAGTTCTCTTTTCTGCACTTTTTTTCCAAACTAATTCTATTCTATCACATACACACAACACCATCTAGCTTAAACTAAGCAGAGCTTGTACTATGGGTACTAGACAATGGATAAACATACATATATTATACTTTTTTTTTGTAAATACATACTTATCATTCGTAGAAACATCCAGACCAAGACAAACATGCATGGCACACAAAATGTTTGACTTGTGCTTGAATCGAACCCGCAACCTCAGGCGTTGGCAGTCGGTTACACTAACTACTACGCCTACTAAGTTTTGATTGAGTAACAAACATCAACTCAAAACCACAATATTATTAACAAGCTATCCCTCAGAAACAAACCTTTTTGATTATAACACAACTACTCTATGATCTGCACTCGGCTAAGTCCCAGAATATGGTCACGATTAGTGTATCTTAATTGTAACTAATGTTAGCGATAGCTCAGTAGGGAGACCAACAGACTGCAATGCAGAGGGTCTCGGGTTCGAACCCACGTCGCGCACCTCTGACTTTCGGAAGTTATATGACTTTTCGAAATTATGTGCGTATTAATTGACAATTATCGCCTGCTCCGTGCCTCGGAGGGCACGTTAAGTCGTCGGTCCCGACTGCCATGAACATCTATGGCAGTCGTTATTGGGGAAGTCGACACAAAAGATCCCACTGGGTCGAAGTGTCGCCGGTCTGTACTGACTGGCCCCCACACAAGATAAGATAAGATAAGAACTACTACGCCATCCCTCGTCACTGTCACTGTGCTTAGTGCCATGTTTCTGTGATCCATAAATACTGTGCCCAGTCTACATTTTATAAGGTCTTTGTGTCTGTTTTTCAAGGTTTAAATTCCTCGCGACACAACAATTAATCCTATTCCTAGTTGTCTAATTTTTATAAAAATAACCATAAAATATGTCGATTATTCAAGATCATTAAAAACTTCGATTTTCTGCTGTGAACCTTTATCAGATTAGTGATGTGCTCTCTGTCCGGAAGTTGCATATAGTTCAAACGGTCTTAAAAGCATAAGTCCTTGCCTTTTAATGTGGGTTCAAACTCAAAAAGAAGGAAATATAATATAATAATAATAATAATATATTTATTTATTCAGACAGAGTCCATAATGTTAGTAACAATTTTTTTTACGCTATGTTCGTAAATATTTAAAACAAATCAAGCTATTTAACCAAGACTTGAATGAACCCCTTCATTATGTCAGAGTCATACTTTTCCGAAATGACCTTTAGGATCCCATTAGTACTATTCCTCACTCTTGTAAGTAAGGAAGCCACCCGTTTGCGGACTATAGCATGGAAGTCATCGACTCTCGTTTCTACAAACATTTTTGAGACACACAAAAGCGAGGTAGCCCTAAGAGCACCCTAAAGCCATTATTATATTGGACGCGGAAGGCACTGAGAGACCTCTGAGTATAATTGACCCACAGACTGCTCGTGTAGAAAGTTTGACAGTATGCTTTGAAAAGCGTAATAATAATATAGCTAATATACCTAAATATGATAAACGGATGTATACAATATGATAAACGATCAGCTCAATTAGGTATATAATAGAATAAATAAAAAGATATACATACACTCACAAAATATTATGACTTCAAAGAAACATTAGTTAAATGGATAAATAAATACACAGACATGCGCAAACACACGCGCACACACACACACACACACACACACACACACACACACACACACACATACCACACACGCTTTAAAGTATAAGCTTGTATTTATTAAAATGTATCCCAGTGTTAATTTCATCATTTCAAATTAAAATTTTGCTTAAAAGAAGATTCCGAACATAGCTTTCTGTAAAACGAATTATTTGACACAATAAATTTTATTATTATTATTCATGACCTCGATGGCGTAGTGGTTAGTGTAACCGACTGCCACGCCTGAGATCGCGGGTTCGGTTCCCGCACAAGTAAAACATTTGTGTGCATGAACATGAATGTTTGTCTTGGTCTGGGTGTTTATATGTATAATAAGTATGAATTTATAAAAAATGTTTATATAGCTTTGATGCTGTATGCAACTAAAAGCTTATATTTAGATCTGGCCAGTTCGGCGAATATGACATACAAATATAATGTGAGTAATGTATACATATATGCCAAGCACAAAATGTTTGCATTAGCCTGTCAAGCTTGTTGCCCCGAGCTGCGAGTCGAGTGTAACGGAATAGATATTCTGTTGTATTCATATTGATGTTCACATGCACATTCTACTTCGTCCAAACGTTCATTGGTTAAGCATATCACATACTAACAGTTTCTTGCCACAGCTTTATCCAGCATGATGAGATAATTAAACAGGCAATTTGGAATATAATTACTATGAATGATTGTAAGTAATATAATGTATTGATCAAACAATATGTTGTGGCTGTAATTTATTTTAATGGATTGTTCTGTTTAAATGTATGTAATTTTTTTTAATCCGTTTTATGTTATATGATATTTAGACACAATTGTAATATTATTAATTAATTAAATAAATATCCTACGTGTTATTAATATTAGGCAGGGTTCGTCTTTAACAACGATTGATACATTTGTCAGGGTTCATCTTTAACAACGATTGATACATTTGGCTGGGTTCATCTTTAACAACGATTATATACTTAATTTTAATAATCATAGTATATGTCAGTATATGATAATATACATAATATATATGTATAAGAAATATAAATTAAAAAAGTACGAGATATGTCAGGATCGTAGCAAAAGCTAGATGGTACATATTTCATTTGTTGTATTTTTGAACATGAACTTTAAACAAACTCGTCCCTTAACAAACACATAACATATTATTCAACAATTAAAACAAACTTGATCTCTCTCTAAAGGTTTACGTAAAATATAACAATGTCACGTCTTCTACGCACGCGGAAAGAACAAATTGAATATAAATTATCTTACGTCAAAAGTTTTGTAATAATATGACGTTTAGTACTACAGACTGGTTCACTAACATGGATATACGCAGGGTGTTTACACATCAAGCGAAATTGCTGACTACACCTGTATCGCGTGGAAGGCCTGCAAATTACGCGCATGGATTGCGTAATGCGATCTGTTCGCGCGCTGCTGTTGTGCCACATGCGCGGAAGCAATGCGCCAGTCACATGCAAACTATGCACCGCTCGCACGCCAGCTATGCGCCACTCAAACGCAAGTCATGCGGCGTTCATGCGCGAGCTAAGCGCCGCTCAAACGCAAGCTGTGCAATGCACGCGTGCAAGCTATGCACCGCAAGAGAACTGTGCTAGCGTTACCTGCATACAGCGTACGCAGTATATTCCTCGCGCTACACAACAATGGGTTTCGTCCGAAATCATGAAAAGGACATCACAACTGAGGAGTTAGGCAACTTAGGTAGTGTTCTCCTTTAACCCCTCAGGATGTACCAAGAAGACTGTTTTCTCATATCTTTGCCAAACATTCAAAACTTGGAATTCTCTGCCAAGACACGTGTTTACTATCCCTCCGATCTTGGGTCCTTCAAGCTGGGCGTGAACTTCCCCAGCCCGTTCAGACCGAGATCTCGGCCCCACTTCACATGGAATGTGGTGTGGAGGGCTCTGCTCGTGGATTAGACGACTGCTAACTATCAGGCGGAATGTAGTCATAAGGCAATAATAAAAATAACTAAAGGGCACCATATGAGCATTTACAATTTTTTAAAGAGTCCCGCTCTAGTTATTAGCGTTGTTACCTTAGAGGAGTCTGCCCATTACACCGTCTCATACCATGACCATGCTAGGAACGTATCAAACAAGAAAAGCAACACGATACGCCCTGCTATAGGAACTGCTGGTCGGTGATGGAACGGTATAGTCTTATACATAACCAAACAAATTTTTTTTGCCTTACACGTTCCTAGCTCGGTCATGGTATGAGACGGGGTAGTGGACAGACTCTTTTATTTTGAACAAATAGAGTACATTTATCATCGGTGGTAAAAAAACAAAGTACAACCTCCGAAAATAAGGTATTATTTATTACCATATTTTACCATACTTTTATTGATGCTAGTAACATCTAACAAATATTTACTATCAAGGAACGTCTTAACCGCATCTTTACAATATATGTCTATATTGAAATAGATAAACAATTGTTTTTAGTCAATTTAGGGAATATCTATAGCGTTAAATCTGTTAATGTTGACATAGGTAAAATAAAGTATTTTCACGTACCTTATTTTCCTTCTTCTCCCTTAGCCTTTATTATTCCCAAGTCACTTGGGGTCGACTTTCTAGTCTAACCGGATTTGACTGGATATCGGTTTTTATACGGAGCGACTGCCATCTGACCACCGCAACCCAAAGGCTAACGATACCCTAAGGCAAGACCAGTGTCAGGATATTATAGGGCACTGACTTCCCAATAACGACTGCCATAGATGTTCATGGCAGCCGGGACCGACGGCTTAACGTGCTCTCCGAGGCACGGAGCAGGCGATAATTGTCAATCAATACGCACATAATTTCGAAAAGTCATATAACTTCCCAAAGTCAGAGGTGCGTGACGTGGGTTCGAACCCGAGACCCTCTGCATGCTGCGCTGCTTGCTTTATTTTCCTAATAAAGTATAAAGTACGTTTACCCGAAATAACGTACAATACTTTATTATAAAGTACGGTTGGCAACCATACTAGTATGATTTCTGAGTCGCGGTTAACGGGTCGCAGCAAGTCTTCAGGTACGAGTTTTAAAAAGAAAACTTTATTGATGATCCGTATGCCTCCATTAATGGCCCTCAGTTGAATTTTTGTCTTTTATTTTCGCACGATTGTGTGGCTAAGGGGTAAAAGCGCACGCGCTGCAACGCAGGCAACGCAGTTCTTTGCGCGCGAACAGAACATACTACAAGCCTTTCACAGTCATAATATCAAATACCCGGTTTGCATTCGCCAGATGTGTACGCACCCTGAGGCATACAAAGGCTTATCCAACGTTATAACGTGGGGTAATATTAATACAGTTCCAAGAAACAGTTTATTTAAGCGTCAGATTCTCGTGATATTATTCCAGGAAGGCCTTGTGCTGTTATAGTAAGGTTTGATACACATTATAGTAGAATATTGTTAGCTGTTGGAAGCGTTGCGGTAGTGCATACAGTATTAAATTCGATGCCTGGGTTGGACAAAGTGTAATTGGGCTTTTCTGTAAATAAATTCTGGGAAGCACGGAATCTATAAATTGGACCGATAGGTGACAAAAGGCTCGAATCGCATACTTGGTCTTACACGATTGCAAGCGAAATTTGAGTTTAATATTTAAATTTAATATTATCTGCTGCTTTCGATATATATATGTATGCTAAATTCTGGGAAGCACGGAATCTATAAATTGGACCGATAGGTGACAAAAGGCTCGAATCGCATACTTGGTCTTACACGATTGCAAGCGAAATTTGAGTTTAATATTTAAATTTAATATTATCTGCTGCTTTCGATATATATATGTATGCCAATGTGGGCGATAAGTTAGCAGCATAGCCGACTTCCGTAGGGTTTTCTGGTAGCGGGTTCATGACGTTAATTTAAAATCGCAACTATATACTTTTTAGAATCACTTTATTTTACAGTTATTACAGAAGTAGGTACACTAAATAGTTACAGAGTAGGAATATTACCACTAATTAGGATTTGAGTTAAGTGAACCAGCGATCCTGTTTGGATGGTCGGATCTTCTTCGTAGCTTCCGAACTAATAATATCCTTTGAATACCCTTTGAACTTCGTCTCTCTACTAAATATGATCAAATGATTCCGCTCACGTGAGTCGTCGACGTTACGGCGTTCTCCGCTCTCGCTTGTACAATGAAGTCAATTGAGTGATTTATTATCTCTAAATTATGGTAGCCCCTGTAACACATACGTATTTTACTAGCTATTTATTAACCGTCGACTTCGTCCAAGTAGCATTTAACAAATGAATATATTTTGTCGCTGAACCCTAATTTTGTTCTCTAAAATAAAAGTAGTTACTCTTTATAACATCAGCTATCTTCCAGTGAAAGTACCGCAAAATCAGTTCAGCCATTTCAGAGATTAGCCGCCACAAACAGACAGATGAGGCATCAACATTTGGTTAAAAAGGCCGGTAGCCCGACGGACAATATTTTTAGGGGAGGATAGTCTGCTCGCTTGTGCTAACGTTACAAGGATATGCCGCGGCGCGGCAAACAAAATATGAAAAAGGGAAAAAGAAAATTTAAAGGTCTCTCAAAAGCCGAACAGGCTGTATACCGGCTAATTTGGCCGCATACGAAACCTAAACGCCTGACTGTTCGGCTTTTCCGGACGTCTGGCAAGCTATCCCCAAGACTGTTTGAGCCACCGTGCGTGTTTTCAAAGCAAATGTCTGAGCATGTTCGAGCATTTTGCCGCTCAATGTGAGTCAATCCTTATGGTATAGCCTGCTTGGCTGTTCCTGGAATGAGCTCAATAGCTTCTTGGAAGCAATAATAGACGATTTCATAGTCAGACAAGAATGCAAGATGATAGTATAATGATGTTGTATGTTTGACGCATGGATGGTGTAGTGGTGAGAGGTCATCTCGCCACTGTTAATGCGCCGAGTATTTTCGGTTCAATTACTATGCGGAAAAGTTGTGCCTGAGCCGAAATTAATTGTTTCGCGTCTGGGTGATCTTTGTCTCTGATGTTTAAATATTTGTATAGTTTCCTACGACACAGAAATTGCCTTATATTGTCTTACTTTTAAGTGAATTTTATAAATTGTAATTAAATTATTGTTGACGGATCATTTTAAAATACTTTCTCTCTCTTTTCCTAGCTATGTATCCCATATGGTGGTGGAGTCAGCTTTCCTTATTATCCTCCTCCACTTTGCCCTGTCTTCGACATTATCGTCACTAACATTGGATTCCCTCTTGTCCTTTAGCACTACATCTTTCCACCTTGTCTTGGGTCTTTCTTTAGGTCTCAAACCGGTAAGGTCAAGCTGTAGTGCCAAATTTCATATTTAATTTTAAAATACTAGTTTAAGATAATTATTTTAGTACAATTTAAAATATTAACATAAAATATTTCAGCGATGAAATAGGAGTTATTTCTGGTTTGTCTGGTCTAGTTTGAATTGTTTCCTCGATAATGACGTAAAGCTGTTTAGTCCTGAACTTGTTCTTTTCCGTCTTGGTTCTCGCCCTGTTAGACTATAACAGAGAAATAGTAGAGAATGCACCTCCATTTTGGGTATTAGTGCACTATAATATTTGACTGCACGGCGTGGTCGTTTCGCATGAAAACGTTCGCAAATTGACCCATTTTTTAAAATACGATTTTAAGCTGTATTTTAATGGGATAAGGTTCATATTTTATTTACATGTTAAAAGTGAGTTGGTCATAAAGTACGTCCGGCAGGCACAGCAAACAATCTTCATCGTCGACTACATCGCCACTTAACATCAGGTGAGATCGCGGTCCAAGGCAAGGCTACTGATATTGAAAACAAAAACCATTTCTTAGGTGTCAATACGCACACATTGAATTTATTTGTATGCGAATCGACCCTGTCTGAAAAAGCAGGTGACGATTCACTTTGTGCGCCAATATTTGTACGGTTATCAGTTCATGATATTGGTGGATAGATGACCCGAACAACCGCTCGGGTAATGTAACCGAACACCTCATAAACTCGCACATACATGCATGCTTGTATGTATGCCATCAATATACAATGTTATATACTACTCAAAACAAAATAAGGGCCACTAAGTTTTTTTGCTGTACCATGAAAACAATAAAGACATTAAATTGTTTAACTTATGTAACTACAAAATAATGTTATTGGTTATAATATAGGCTAAGAATTGTTTACAATAATGATCATGAATTGTTTTTTTTAAGTTCATAATAAAATTGTCCATTTTGAATGAAAAACATGAACAAAAGAAATCACCGAAAAAAGACAAAATACTGTTCTTGTCACTTTTGATTCTTCTTTTTAGTAACGAGTATGTCCTCCTCTCTTAGCAATACACTCCTGAAGCCTCATATGCATACTCTGGATCAAATTCCTCACGTTTTCATCTAAAACCTCCTGCCAGGCACGTTTTAAAGCGTCAATCAGCTGCTGTTGGTTGTAGACACCTTGCTCATTCTCTCTAACCCTTCGTTTCAATTGGTCCCACAATTGCTCGATTGGATTTAAATACGGACTGTTAGCTGGCCATGGTAATACCTCAGTATGAGACCCTTCTAGGACAGTTTGGGTCGATCGAGCTGTGTGTGCACGGTAATTGTCTTGCATCAGGATGAATCCAGGCCCCACTCGCTGTGCAAATGGGATCACTTGAGGCCTGATGACGTCCTTGATGTAACGTTCTGCAGTTACGGTACCCGCATTTAAAATGGTGAGCTCGGTTTTACCGTGTAAACTAATCCCACCCCAGACCATTACGTTGGGACCACCGAAACGGACAACTTCGTGGATGCCGAAAACCGCTCGCTGCGTTGTCTCCAAACACTAACACGCCGATCATCATTAAAAAATTTTACTTTGCACTCGTCTATAAAAAGCACCTTGCCCCACTGATTAATCCCCCATTTCAAATACTGACGGGAGAATCTTAAACGGTTTGCATGTTGAACCCTGGTCAGAGGAATTCGAACAACTCGTCGTCTTGACATTTGCTGGTTTTCGTGCAATCGACTACGTATAGTTTGATCACTGACACGGGTACCCGTTGTCAGCCGTAGGTGGTGTTGTAACTTACGGGCCGTTACTGTACGATCACGACGAGCACTTAGTTGGACGTACCGATCCTCGTGCGCCGTTGTTACACGAATTCTACCTGAACCGGGTCTTCTGGCAACACTGCCGGTCTCTTGGAAGCGATTCCATACATTTTGGACAGCTCTTCGAGAAAACCCAACTGCAAACCCACGTAACGCTGAGAACGTCCTTCTTGAATCATGGCTCTGGTTGCTGTAATTGTATCCATGTGCCTTCGTACTGGTGGCATGATTAACGCGAGATGATAAATGAATCAATTAAAATTGAAAAAGTAAAACTTTTTCCTAAAATAACCGAAACAAGTTAAGAAGACAATCGAAGAAAAACATAAGAATAACATCCAATTATTTTTTTCTTAAAATGATGGCCAATACTTTTCATCAAATTAGGAACACGAACACCAGCATAAAAGAGATCAAACACCAAAGAGTTCGTAATATCAATATAATGCTGCTTATCAGTTACTTTCAGTTTACTAAAATGCACTTAAATGTAAATAAACTAGTGGCCCTTATTTTGTTTTGAGTAGTATATATTGACCTAGAAATTAGGCATAAGTCAGTACATCATTTACATTCGCGTCAATCGGGTCCCGATTGCAACATTTTGTTCTTATCTAACTTAATTTATTTTAAGTGAAGTGTTTAAACTCTATTTCTGCACGTTAATCCAACTTATCAGTTATCAACGCACTGTAAGCTGCCGCCACAAAGGTGTTAGTTTTAAATCTGAAAATTACATAATGTGCGCATCGCCACTTTTTTTTCAGACATCCGCTTTCACGCTGCCACGGCAATGATAATCGTTTTTAATTTTAAATTAAATAATCACGCCACATTAAACAATATCCACGATGTATGATTATTATAGATATAAATAAACGGAATATTAAAAGAAATGTTTTAAAATTCCAACTAATATTATAAATGCGAATGTGAGTTTGTTTATTATGAAATTTCGCATACACTCTCAAAGTCAAAGTCAAAGTCAAAAATAATTTATTCACTTAGGTCACAAAGTAACACTTATGAACGTCAAATGGGTTAGTGAGTTTATTATATTTACTGAATTTACATTTATGTTAGTTGCAAGGTTCAGGCAAAAGGTTGAGCCTATGAGAAGATACCTGCAAGAAACTCAAGGCCACTCTTTTAAATCGCCATCAACTTATAATTTCAGTATTTTACAACTCATTTATGTACCAGGTATTGCAGTCATTATGCCATATGTCACTGTCCATATAAAATTAAATTCTAAAATAAAGAAAAGTTGGTAATATTATGTAAAAAGCATCAGTAGCTCTCTAGATTATCGTGTCATATAATGTGAAAAAAATTGTAATGAAACATTTTATTTCTTTTAGAAAAAGGGGCAGTGTCTGTAGTTACAGACGTTGCCCTTTTTTCTAAAAGAAATAAAATGTCGGGGGTGATGAAGTATAGACATTAAACTTAAAATACTGTGTGCTCTACTTATCATTCTATAATATTTGAAATTATTGTGCAACACTAATATATTCCAATTTCATAATAGATAATAATATTATCTACTAGCTTTTGCGCATGGATCCACCCACGTGATACCTTCATCATTAAAAAGTAGCCTATGTCCTTTTCCAGGTTTTAAACTACCTCTATATCAAATTTCATCCAAATCGGTTGAGTTGATTAGCCGTGTATAGGTAGCAGACAGACAGTTACTTTCGAATTTATAATATTATTAAAGAAGTAAGGTTGACGTCAATCGAATATGCTAAGACAGCACATATCTAACTTACCAATATAGTTTTTGTAGTTTTAAATGAATTTAAAAGAGGGATGATTAACAAGCATATATTTTAATTACATCTAAAACTTTAGAGCCTTGCTGATTTTAGCATGAATGGCGAACCGAATGGCTCGACCGGGGAAGGACTACCCTCTCACAGAATATCGACGTGAAATAGCAGTATTCCTACTGTTGTGTTTCGTTTGGTGTGTGAGAGTGCCGGAGACCCAATCACCCTCTTTCTCCCTTCCCGCTCCTTCTACTTCCCACTTCCTTTTTCTCTTCTTCCTTTCCCAAAGGGTCGGCAACGCGCAAGTGACGCCTCTAGTGTTGCAGGCGTCCATAGGCTACGGTGACCACTTATCATCAGGAAGGCCGTATGCTTGTTTGCCACCTTAAAAAAAACTGGTTTACGAGCGAAGCCGCGGGAAAACTCTATTTTATTATAAATGTGATATATTATTTGTGATTATTCATCAAAGTGTAAAATGAAACCACTCAGCTCTTTCTAAAGTAACTTAGAAACGCTTAAAGTGTAGCCTCAGTAGAAATGATATTACATTAAAAGAAATATATAAAATGAATGCCATTTTGTTAGTGGTGACCTTAAAACACTTTTTGTCTAGAGGTTATGTTAGCATTTTAAGGCGCCTGCACACTATACCGGCGGCACATCCGGCATGTTTTCGCCGTGCGGGTATGTCGTTGGTATAATCACGATATACACGCAAACACACGTCCAAACATACATAACTCACACATACATACATTTGCATGTTTTGTTTAATTTATCTCTATTTATTGTATTTTTTAAATTCATTTATATTTTTTTGGTATTTGCAACAATTCATTACAATAACATAACATGATGACACTAGGTGTGGAGACCTTAGAAAGAGGCGTAAGCTTAGTTTAGGTACGAGTCTCCCACATTCATAACTTTTATATTTGTACCCATAGACTAAGTTCATGAAATATAATGTGATGATAAATAAATAAATATTATTATTATTATTATTATTCAGGCCGTTGCTACTTGCTGCTGGCATCCGCAGAGTATCGTTTCAGTTGTGACATCCTGGTAAAACGCTACTGGTCTGCCCTTTGTGTTCCTAGTTCTTAACGATGGACAATGAGGCAATCAAAATCGCCATCGCGATTTCTAGGATGCCACAAAATGTCATCTTCGTGAAATTTTTCAATTCGAAGCATCACAGCTTCTTAAATGACATTTTAATTGACGCCATGCTCGCGCAGTTCCCCGCGCATCCCACCGGTATACACCGGCGGCCATGGCAGCGGCTCGTTTGTGCGGCAAGCCCGGCGGCTCAAATACCCGCCGAGCATGCCGTCAGGCTTGCTGGCGGCATGCCTGCCGGCCGGGCCGCCGGCATAGTGTGTAGAATCCTTTAGGCTCACAAGCAAAGATATGAAATTATAGCCGAAAGGTATATCATTATATTTGTAAAGCTCTCGTTTAAAACAATACATGTATTTTTATTCAGGCATATCATGTGATCGTGTGTTTATAATTTATTTATACTCGCGGTCTTACTTGCATTTTCCAATGTAAAAAAAACTAGATTTTTCCCGCGACATGCTCGCGTAAATGTAGATTACGTCAATTTTATATCATTCGGGAACAGTACCCTTTTTTCTGGTTGAATGGTACACTTTGTCCTTTTTTGTACCCCTTAGTACGTGTATGCGAAATTTCATGATGCGAGTAGTTAGGCGCGAAAGCGTAACAAACAAACAAACTTAAATTCGCATTTATAATATTAGTTAGGATATATCTTTATTTTTCTTACTACAATATAATAATAATAATAATAATTTATTCAATAATAATAATACATAGGTATACATTTTTGTTATTAGTCTAAAATAATATTATACTACAATAAATTATAACTATCCTTAATCTGGTACGTTTTACTTAGGTATACTTTAATCGGCTGACATTGTGCATTCTAATTTAACTTCAAGCGCTAGGTTTTTATAAAGTGGTTGCCTGAACTAGGTTTAGACCTGTGTTTCAGTGTTTATAATATTATACAGAGACAGTCAGTCCAGACACTCGGCATAGACAGTCGGCACAGACAGTCAGCACAGACATTCGGTACAGGCAGTCGGTACAGGCAGTTGGTACAGACAGTAGGCACAGACAGTCGCTATAGGCAGTCGGTACGGGCAGTCGGTAAGGACAGTCAGTACAGGCAGTCGGTACAGACAGTCGTTACAGGCAGCTGGTACAGGCAGTCGGTACAGGCAGCTGGTACAGGCGGTCGGTACAGGCAGTCGGTAAAGGCAGTCGGCACAGACAGTCGGCACAGACAGTCAGTACACACAGTCGGCACAGACAGTCAGTACACACAGTCAGCACAGACAGTAGGCACAGACAGTCGCTACAGGCAGTCGATACAGGCACTTGGCAGAGGCAGTCGGTAAAGGCAGTCGGCACAGACACTCGGCACAGACACTCGGCACAGACAGTCAGTACACACAGTCAGCACAGACAGTCGGTACAGGCAGTCAGTATAGATAGTCGGCACAGACAGTCGGCACAGACACTCGGCACAAAGAGTCGGTGCATTTTCCAATATAGATAAACTAGATTTTGCCCGCGACATGCTCGCGTAAATGTATGTAGATTACATAAATTTTATATTCTTTTGGAAACAGTACTTTTTCTGGTTGAAAGGTACACTTTATAATTCCCTAAGTACTTAGGGGTACAAAAGAGGATTTCGCATACACGTGATGATCTGTCGAGTAGTTAGGCGTGAAAGCGTAACAAACAAACAAACTTATATTCGCATTTATAATATTGGTTAGGATATATCTTTATTTTTATTACTAAAATATAATATTATACAGACAGTCGGTACAGACACTCGGCACAGACAGTCAGTCCAGACACTCGGCACAGATAGTCAGTACACACAGTCGGCACAGACAGTCGGCACAGACAGTTGGCACAGGCAGTTGGTACAGGCAGTTGGTACAGACAGTCAGCACAGACAGTCGGTACAGACAATCGATACAGACAATTGGTACAGACAGTCGGCACAGGCAATCGGCACAGAAAGTTGGTACATATAGTAGGCACAGACAGTCGCTATAGGCAGTCGGTACAGGCAGTCGGTAAAGGCAGTCAGTACAGACAGTTGGTACAGAAAGTTGGTACAGACAGTTGGCACAGACAGTAGGCCCAGACAGTCACTATAGGCAGTCGATACAGACACTTGGCAGATGCAGTCGGTAAAGGCAGTCGGCACAGACACTCGGCACAAACATGCAGTACACACAGTCAGCACAGACAGTCAGTACACACAGTCGGCACAGACAGTCGGTACAGACAGTCGGCACAGACATTCGGCACAGACAGTCGGTACAGACAGTCGGCACAGACAGTGGTCACAAACAGTCGGTACATACACTCGGCACAAACAGTCTGTACATACAATCGGCACAGAAAGTTGGTACTGACAGTTGGCACAGACAGTTGCTATAGGCAGTCGATACAGATCCTTGGCAGAGGCAGTAGGTACAGACAGTCAGCACAGACAGTTGGCACAGACGGTCGGCACAGGCAGTCAGTACAGACAGTTGGCACAAACAGTCGGTACGTACACTCGGAAGAAGAGGAAGGCCATTGAACAGCCACGCAGAGTTCTCGAGTTTAATTCCCCGGCACGCACCACTGATTTTTCAAAGTTATGTGCGTATTAAATAGTTCATTATCGCTCGCTTCAACTGTGAAGGATAACATCATGAGAAATCTGTATATCTGAGAGTTCTCCATGATGTTTTCGAAGATATGTGAAGTCTGCCAAGCTGCACGGGGCCGGCGTGGTGGAGCCTGACCCTTCTCACACTGAGAATAGGCAGCAATGAGACAGGGCCCAAATATATTTAACAGGGCTTTATTTCATCTATAGTCATATTATACAGAGGAAAGATTTGACTTCTTGTTTATTTCTTTGTAAGAATTTAACTCAAAAACTATTCAAGAGATTTCAAAAATTCTGTCACATTAAAAAGCTATATTATCACTGAGTAACATAGGCAAAATGTATTTTCCAAAGTACTGTTTTAACACAACTTAATCTACTTTTACGCGATTGAAGCCTGAAGTAATTATAGTACTCGAATCAACCAAGATTCTCTCACAAATCTTTTACATTTTATTGCACTCGATGACATAATCAGACTAAATCTCTAAACAAATGCTTTTCTGTGGTGTGTGTTTTCCGAGGGTGTGGGACGCGGGTTACGGGGAGAGGGGTCGTGGCTGTCCACTCGCAGATCCCAAAGGATTTGCTCGCGAGACGAAACTATAGGAACACATGTGGACAGGGCCGGCTTTGGATACTGTCCATAATTATATTATTCTACCGTACTCACATTATAAATGTGAAAGTTTGTGAAGATGTTTATATATTTGTTTCTATGTTGGCTTGACTGTGACTGGCGTAGTGGTTTAAAAGGGTTCTTCATTCTGACAAACGAACAACCCACGTTTCGAGTACCGACAACACGTGTTGAGTGTTGTCGGTATGACCTGCAGACGATAGAAAAATTGTGAGATTTATAATAGTTGTTCTTAGTCTAGGTATTATGTGTGTCTGTTGTTTGAATGTGTGTAATGATTCCCACACTATATTATTAAATCTTAGTGCAGGAGTTGTCTTGTGTTTGAATAACTAATTACATATGAAGTCACGATGGTGCAATGAAGAAAGCATTGGGCTTGCGATCGAAATATCGTTGGTTCGAATTTCACCCCTTGCACTACCCACTCTTAACTCTTAGCTGAAAGAGTTTATAGTTAGGATACATAGTACTGTAATAAAAAGAATATTTAATAACCTAGTTCTCTAGTTTGTATGTATTTGTAAAACACTTTTTCTTTCGTTCTGCGGTTGGGGAGAGGGAGAGGGTTCAAGCGCTCCCATTCCCGATCTACCGCCTCCTTGATGGCAATTACTTCCTCACAGAAGGAGACGACGCTTTCATGGACTGAACCACGACCAGTTTTGAGAGGACAACCAATCCGACTGCTGCGAGCAACTCACGGGCGGCGCTGCGATGCCCAGGCGGGGCAATCCGCCAAAGTGTGCAGCGCCGTGTTCTCAACAACGTCGTGGCAGTCGCCACAATGGTGACAATCGGGCGTCTCTTGCCGGCCTATGCGATACAGGAACTGGCCAAAGCAACCGTGGCCAGTCATAACCTGTGTCAGTCTGTGACGCCGCCATGCCAACTCTCCAGCCATTCCTCAAAAACGGGACTTACCGCCACGACTGTGGCGAGCCCGACAGATCCTTTTTTTCTTTTTTACGTTGGGAATGCATTGACGCATACCCCTTCGTGGGGGCGGGCGCGGAATAAGAATAATGTACCCCCCGGAATACCGGCTAAACCTACCACAGTGTTCCTCGACAAAAACCACTATCGACGGGGCCGCGCGAATCACTTTCGCATGCGGTCGCGACCCCGCCGAGGTTTCGGCCCGCCATATGAAACGGCAGGCCACTACACGATAGGACCTACCCTATGGTCACTTCTCGATAAAAACCCTACTGTCCCCTCCTCTAGAGGGGAGACGGAATCGAAATAGAGGCGCGCGTGGGAACACGCATGTCGCCTCTCAGACCTGGTAATGATCGGGTGGCGGGCAGGCCCACGTAGCCCACCACCCCCAGGTCAAGCCCGATTGATTCTAATATTTTTTTTTTTTTTTGATACCCATGAAAAAATGCTTGATGCACTACCCGCCGGCCACTACCCACTAAAAAACCTGGGGTGTTCCCTCTCTCACCCAATGTGGAGGCCAGTTGGGAGTCTAAAAAGATTCATCCATAGCAGGCCCCCCCCCGTGTGGGTGCCGGCCGGGTCAATTGGACCCGACCTCCTCTCGTCCCCGGGGGAGAGCATTTCACTGCTCTCCCCTTTCAACGCAAGAAGGCGCGCGCCCTCTATGGGTTCTTACTCACGGGTGGCAGGGTCCCCTGAGGCCTTGCCACCCAGAACCCTTAGGTGGGAGGCAGGAGAGCGACATAAGCGCGTCTCCTGCGCCCCCTCCTCCGGCGGCGGATGTCCGGGGCGTAAGGATCTTCCTCACGCCCCAGCTCCGCTGCCTCCTTCTGCGAGATGACAGTCTTGCAGAAGGACCTCATTGCACCCCAGCACCTGTCGTCACCGACCATCATGGATACGACGGTCGGCAACGAGACGATTGATCCTAACATAACCCAACCTTAACTTACTTTTACGCAAGCGAAGCCGCGGGCAGAATATTATATAATTAGGATAATAAATAATGGGATACAATTGTATCACAGCGAATTCATACATTATCAAAGAATTTGATTTTAACCAAAATACAGGCAGTAGCCTGTAATTAATTTAATTCTAGATAGGCATATTACAAATTGTTGCAATTCCGAGAACATGAACATTACCATATTATTAATTATTAACCCATTCAACATACAATTTAATCATTGCAATAACTACTAGAGCGTATTACGGGACGTGGAACATCAACATTTCCTCAAAATATTCACGTTGAACTATCTACACGGTGGTGTACCGTGCCGATAGTTCGCCACAAAGCGTCACTGTAGCGAACATTCCGCATGTTAGGCTTTTCTCACATTGTGCATAAGTTTATTACTAAAATGTTGGCGCCGGTGACACAAATAATTCTCTTTTGTATTGATAACTTCGACAGCCAATTAGTGATAGCTAATTACAAATTATTTGGAATAATTTAGGAAAGCTAGCTACAAAAATTTTTGGAGCTTTAATTGTTGATAATTTGGTATATCTGATTACAATTGGTGGTTTGAGTCAGTTGACGATAATCTGACCAAGCCAGCATCCTCTCGTGCTCCACAGCGCGCCATGGCCGTCAGGTTGATTAGAGGGTACCGCACGATCTCGTTCGAGGCTGCGAGCCTTCTCACCGGATCGATGCCATGGGACCTGGAAGCGGCGCTCCTGGCGTCGCTCTATCGTTGGCGCCAGGAGGCGCTAGCTCGGGGCGAAGGACTTGTTTTTCCCGCAGTCGAGGCGGCAAGGTCCGAGCTCCGCCAGGTCCTAGTGGCGAATTGGAAGGAACGACTTGTGCACCCCAGTGCCGGGCACGCCACGATTGTGGCGGTAAGGCCCGTATTTGAGGAGTGGCTGGAGAGGCGGCATGGCGCCCTCACCTTCCGGCTGACACAGGTTCTGACTGGCCACGGATGTTTTGGCCAGTTCCTGTGTCGTATACGCCGGCAAGAGACGCCCGGTTGTCACCACTGCGGCGACTGCCGCGACGTTGTTGAGGACACGGCGCTGCACACTTTGGCGGTTTGCCCCGCCTGGGCATCGCAGCGCCGCAGTCGGATCGGTTGCCTTCTCGCTCCCGGCCGTAGTTCAGTCTATGGTCCGGAGTGAGAGGTCGTGAAACGCCGTCGCCTCCTTTTGTGAGGAAGTAATTTCCATCAAGGAGGCGGCGGAGCGGGAGAGGGAGCGTTTAAACCCTCTCCCCAACCGCAGAGCCGGGCGCCGGAGGGCGCGCGATGACCTCCAGCCACCCTGAGGCTTTGTGGGCCTGCCCGCCATCCGTTCAGCACCAGGTCCGAGAGGCGGCGTGCGTGTTCCCACGCGCGCCTCTGTGTCGAGTCCGTCTCCCCTCTAGGGGAGACAGTAGGGTTTTATATGACGTAGTGCCTATTTTGGGTAGGTCTTTCGTGTAGTGGCCTGCCGTTTCATACGGTGGGCTGTAACCTTGGTGGGGTCGCGACCGCATGCGAAAGCGATTCGCGCGGCCTCGTCGATAGTGGTTGTGTCGAGGAACACCGTGGTAGGTTTAGTCGGTATCCCGGGAGGTACATTATATTTTCAACATCTTTCTTTACCCCGGCGAGTCCGACATAATCCCTCCGCCCGCCCCCGCGGAGGGATATGCGTCATAGCATTCCCCCACGTAAAAAAAAAAGAAAAAAAAAAGCCAGTATCCTCTCTATTTCAACTGTCTTTAGATTTGTATTTTCTATTGAAGGTCAGAATTGCTGTTCCTAGACTCTTTCTAGACAATACCAGAAACCATTTTCTTGGCAATGTTTCTGCCATGACAAAGAAACACACACATATCCATAAAGCAGTGGGTACCACTTACAATCAGATGGCTGGCTAGCTTGTTTGCTCATAGGCAAATAATATAATCTCTTAATTATAACGACTTTATAGTGAGCTTGATTGCAAACTTAAAAGAGTGGCTGTGAGTTTCTTGCAGATATCTTTATACAGGTTCTTAGGCCCTTTGCTTAAACAAAATAATAATAATAATAATAATTGTGCCGTACTACAGGTATGTAGCTGAATCAGTTCTCGAAAAAGGTCATGTCACGTTGTACTGGGATCGAACTATCATCACAAACCGGACATTGTGGTGATAGATCGATCAGAGCGCCGCACAATGATTATCGATGGCACCATTCCGCATGACGGCAATCTCGCGAAAACTGAAAAAGATAAACAAATTAAATATCTCGATTTAGCTCGCGAGGTTGTCGACATGTGGGATGTAGATTCGGCAATCATTGTGCCGATAGTCATATCTGTCAATGGTCTAATAGTCAAGAGCCTCGATCACCAACTAAATAGGCTCGCGTTGGGTGCTTGGATCAAGGGTTTGATGCAGAAGGCAGTGCTATTAGATACAGCCCGCATTGTGAGGAGGTTCCTATCTCTGGCATCCTAACCACCGGTAGCTTGGACCCTGTTCCTGATGCCGGTGGGGTACCATATATTTTATATTTTTTATATATTTATATTTAAAAATGAAAAATATATTGAAAATATTTAAATAAAGAGTAGAATAATAATAAAGTTTATTTGCAACCAAACATGTATCATACATTATACATCATAATGTGGTACTGTTTCCTGGACTAAGTAACAACCTGAATTCTACGGAACAGTGCCTTCTCCATATCTTAGTTCTAAGTTAAACATTTATGTTATTTATAGAAAATAAATTTATGTACATAGGTAGGCATAGAACTAAATGTATGAACCTCTGATTCTTAAATTAGGTAAGACCTGTATCTTAGGAATCAGTAGCTTCTACCGTAAATTGTGGTTAAGATACAGTAAACAATTAATTTCATTTGCATATAAGAATTTAAAAAATAGAATAAAGAATAAAGAAATATGGATATTACACTTTTTGTTTCCTTCTTTAGTGCAATGTGTATGTATGTATGTGATGTGTCAGCGTGTGTATGTATGTGAAGTGTCTGCGTGTGTGCGTGTGTGCGTATGTGTTTAGCAAATAACCTAAATGTAACTTCAGTAATTAAACTTAGGTAAACATACTAACTACTAAATATTTACATTTGTAGCGACAACGCTGACGCTTTAGTTTTATATAGTCAGGGAAGTACGCAGTAGCGCCGCGCGGCAAACGTCTCCCCGCAACCACTTAGTTCGTCGTCGCTCAATATTTATTTATTATATTTGTAACTGGTACACACAGCGACGCATGAACCAAGACTGTTTGGACTTATAACTATTAGAAGTTGAAAGCTGCGAATCGTGCGAGAGAGTGCGTTATATTTTTGTTACGCTTTACCCGTACGTACCCTTACCATTACATCGACAACACTATGCACTGTCCCTTTCCGACAATTCTCTATTTTGTATGTAGCGTAGTTATGCGTAAAATGTATATCCATATATCTCAAGCACTAATTAATTTGACTATCCAAACAAGATCAGAACATGATTATCATCAACACATAAATCACTTTGTGACCTAAATTAATAAATTATGTATTTTGACATTGAATTTTATATCATAAATTTTCTTTGCTTTCCGAACACAATTATTTGGCTGTATTGGGCAAATAGTTGGTTTCATTGGACATATAGTTGGTTGTATAGTTTGTTGTATACTTGGTTGTATAGTTGGTTGTATAGTTGGTTGTATAGTTGGTTATATAGTTGGTTGTATAGTTGGTTGTATAGTTGGTTGTATAGTTGGTTGTATAGTTGGTTGTATAGTTGGTTGTATACTTGGTTGTACAGTTGGTTGTATAGTTGGTTGTATAGTTGGTTATATAGTTGGTTGTATAGTTGGTTGTATAGTTTGCTGTATAGTTGGTTGTATAGTTGGTTGTATAGTTGGTTGTATAGTTGGTTGTATAGTTGGTTATATAGTTGATTGTATAGATGGTTGTATAGTTGGTTGTATAGTTGGTTGTATAGTTGGTTGTATAGTTGGTCGTATAGTTGGTTGTATAGTTGGTTGTATAGTTGGTTGTATAGCTGGTTGTATAGTTGGTTGTATAGTTGGTTGTATAGTTGGTCGTATAGTTGGTTGTATAGTTGGTTGTATAGTTGGTTGTATAGTTGGTTGTATAGTTGGTTGTATAGTTGGTTGTATAGTTGGTTGTATAGTTGTTTATATAGTTGGTTGTATAGTTGGTTGTATAGTTGGTTGTATAGTTGGTTGTATAGTTGGTTGCATCGTTGTTTGTATAGTTGGTTGTATAGTTGGTTGTATAGTTGGTTGTATAGTTGGTTGTATAGTTGGTTGTATAGTTGGTTGCATAGTTGTTTGTATAGTTGGTTGTATAGTTGGTTGTATAGTTGGTTGTATAGTTGGTTGTATAGTTGGTTGTATAGTTGGTCGTATAGTTGGTTGTATAGTTGGTTGTATAGTTGGTTGTATAGTTGGTTGTATAGTCGGTTGTATAGTTGGTTATATAGTTGGTTATATAGTTGGTTGTATAGTTGGTTGTATAGTTGGTTATATAGTTGATTATATAGTTGGGTGTATAGTTGGTTGTATAGTTGGTGAGCTTGGTTACCAACTATTTGCCCAATGTGTTTCTACCTTAAATGACTGCCATGCGTATAAATGTAACGTAAACTTTGCTGCCGGCTCAACTTCATTACTTAATTTATTTAACATTACTTTGAAAAGGCTTAATGAAATACAAATTACGTAAAACCTGATATAAAATGACGTTTACATTTAAAATGTGCTATTTGATGTTTATTGTATCATTACGGAAACCATGACAATGAATAGATTTCGTAGTGATTCCAGATTACAAATTAAAAATGAGATTATATTTAATTTAAGCGGTCAATTGAAATTAAAATACTTTATACGGATTTCATCGGAATAAATATGATTAAAATTAACAATGTGATACATCCGTATAAAATTATCGAACTTTAATATATAAAACATGTGGGTAAAGAAAATTTTATTTGCGGTATATTGCGGTTAAGTTCAATTCTAACTAATATAATAAAATATGAGAATGTAAGTTTGTTTGTAACGTTATCAAGCCTAAACTACTCCACCGATAATCATAAAATTTCGTACACTCGTTATCAAGGGTACAGCAAAGGACATAGGTAACCTTTCATCCAGAATAAACAGTACGTTCCCGAAAGATAGAAAATTAACATTTAATCTAGCAGTTTATAATTTACTGTCTTACGCTTAACCAAATAATAATAATAATGTCCTCCTGACCGAATTTCGGTCACGGCGGCCAATCTTAACGAAGAATGGCCATCGGCGCAGGAGATATTATAGTGCACAAGTGTGTGCGCAAACACAAGTGCACTCTCTGTTCTCTAACTCTCATGATCCGATGGGACGAATAATCCGACACGACTGAAGAGAGATCAGGCGCAGGACCAACGGCTTTACGTGCTTTCCGAGGCACAGGGGTGTCTAACACCGCCAACTTCCTAACTCCGGGCTCGTATTGAGATTTCTTAACAGGAAAACCCAATAACTTTTTGTTAGCCCGACCCCGGATTCGAACCCGAGACCTCATGCACAGCTGTCGCATTCACTACCGCTGCGACACGGAGACTTAACCAAATGTTACACATTAAAAGCGTTACTAACCCGATAATTTTAAAGGGAGTATTAGATTTATGAGTTACTACCTAATTACTAGTACTGTTTTTAACCTAACCTTACTTACAATTAAGCAAACGAAGCCGTGGGCAAAATTAAAGTCAAAGTCAAAATTTATTCATTTAGGTCACAAAGTAACACTTATGAACGTCAAAATATAAATGTTAGTGAGATTACTATGTTACTGAAGTTACATTTAGGTTAGTTGCTAGGTTTAGGCAATGGGTTGATGGCGACGATGGCGTAGTGGTTAGTGTAACCGACTGCCACGCCTGAGGTCGCGGGTTTGATTCCCGCACAAGACAAATATTTGTGTGCATGAACATGGATGTTTGTCTTGGTCTGGGTGTTTCTATGTATAATATGTTTGTATTTACAAAAAAAGTATATATGTATGTTTATCCATTGTCTAGTACCCATAGTACAAGCTCTGCTTAGTTTGGGCTAGATGGTGTTGTGTGTATGTGGTAGAATATTACTATTATTATTTCACATTTATTAACTACTAACCAATAAAAATTACATTTTTAAATATATAATTATAAAAAGAACACATTTATAAATATAAAAGTTATGGAGGCCCACCGGCATCGAGACAAGGTCCAAGCTGTCGGTGGTTAGGGGTCCAGAGAGAGGAACCTCCTCACTATGCGTGCCGTATCGAGGAGGACTGCCTTCTGCATCTGACCCTTGACCCAAGCACCTACCGCGAGCTTCTTAAGATGTTGGTCGAGGCTCTTGGCTATTAGACCGTTCACCGTAACGACTATCACTACAATGATTGCCGAGTCCACATCCCACATATCGACGACCTCGTGTGCTAAGTCCAGGTATTTTAATTGTTTTATTATTATTATGAGAAGAAACCTGCAAGAAACTCACGGCCACTCTTTTAAATCGCTCATAATAATAATCTATAAATAACTACTTCAATCGTAATTTTAGAAGAAGAATAATTGTGAATAATATAGGAACATGTTATCTGAATACAGACCTGTGCTAAACAATTGCTTATGTAGTTTTTATCTGTGGCATTCGAGCGCGCTCTCGTATTTCGCTTAGATCTGAACTCGCGTGATAAGGGTCACTACATTGAAATGTTTATTGTGCCACAGATAGCAAATAAACTTATTTCAAGCTAAATTACTCCAAACAAAGTCTTAGTTAAGACACATGGCCGATACAGAGAGGAATTTGTGCGGAAATAAACTTTGGCGCAGTATTGTAATTGTTTGTGGGACTGTCAAAGATTCTATAGTTACGGGTGCTATGTTGTATGGGGTGCCACGAAGAGATCTTAAGTTCGATCCATCGGCAACTTCGACATTTCAAAGTTGTCGGCTAATTAAATCCTACTCTATGAACTACTCGACCGATCATCGTGAAAGTTCGCGTACACGTTGTCAGGGGTATACAAAAGGACATTTCTTCCAGTAAAAAATACTGTTACTAATCTTACTTAATCTACATTTACGCGAGCGCAGCCGCGGGAAAAATATATATTTACATTTTTTTTATCTCGTTGATAACGAGATGGGTGTAAAACCCAGGATTCAACTTTTTCGTCTTCATGTGACCTTTTTTATATGTTTTACATCAACTTTTTGTAATGTCTCACTGTTGGACAAAAGCCTCTCCTTTGGACTTTCAAACTCACTGTTGGTGGATATCCCCTGATTTTATGACCTTGTGACCCTATATCTCGGGAGTCATTTGACCCACAGGGCCTATATTCGAACTCAACCGAGGGATGACCCAAGGTATCTGTACACCAAGTTACAAGTCAATCGGTCCAGTGGTTCCGGAGCTATGCCTGTCACTAACAAACTGTCATTAACAGACAGACACACCGACCCACATAGTGTTTTCATTAACCTCTTCGAAGAAGACTCAGAGGTATACAGGGTGTCCAAGAACCTGGCGTCCAACTGGATTCCCACGATGCCCCAAGTTCTAACAGTACTCAGAAAAATATTTTAAAAAATCCACCCCATGTACTTACAGAATTATACTGATTTCAAAAAAAAAGGGGAAATGAGCACCCTGTGACATACTTTTGAATGCTGTGACTGCTAATGCTGATAATTTCGATATTTCTTGGAGGTTTTGTAATCTAGGGTATTGCTGTGTCTAAATAGAATGTAAAAATAAAGTACTTATTGTACCATTTTAAAATAAAATATTATTTTAACTAAAGGTGATATGGAAAACTATTGAATTTCGCAACTTTGACCGACTGTAGTGTAAAAAAAATGTACCAAAATAGTATGGCAAGTGACGTCAAATTTTGACGCGTTTATTCCTCTTTTTAAAAAGGTATAATACATACACATTAATTTGAAAAAAAAAATTTTGATAATATTTTTACTCAACAACCCAATTTTTACGAAGTGCCTACCTACTAACGGTAACTGTCGGACCCTTTCTTATCTTAGAAACTGTTATGTTACTACTATTATTTACTTCGGTTCCAAGAGTGAGCAAGAAGGAAATACACACAGGTAGATGGGTTCCCAGTAGAATAAAAGCAAAGAATGTTAGTTTAAAGATATTTTATTACAATAAATGTTCAAAATGTTGACCACCCGCGGCAATACAAGCTCTCACTCTCCTTAAAAAGGACCGCTTTATGTTTCGCGAGTAACTTTTTTGACGTATCACCTGCACTGCTTGTGTTATCTTCTCACGAAGGTCAGCGATGTCATTAATGGGCTTCGCATAAACGAGCTCCTTCATAGTTCCCCAGAAAAAAAAATCCAGCGGATTTAAGTCAGGTGAGCGGGCTGGCCACGGGATTGTTCCTGATCGCCCAATCCACCTGTTCGGGTATTGCTCGTCCAAAAACTCTCTAACGGATACGCGAAAATGTGCTGGACAGCCGTCGTGTTGGAACCACATATCTGGTGGGGTCTCTTCTAGTAAGTTTGGCAAATCATTTTGAAGAAAATTTAAATATGATTCGCCAGTCAAATTCTCGGGCATCTCAAATGGACCAATAATATTCCCACAGAGAATACCGGTCCACATGTTCACTTTGAACCGGTACTGGGATCTATCTTCTCGCATCAAGTGCGGATTTTCCACATGCCACTCGTGCAAGTTGTGTAGGTTCATGTAGCCATCCTTCTTAAATGTAGATTCATCTGACCACAAAATTTTGTCGATAAAGTTTTCGTCTTCTCGATGTTTTTGCAGGATTGTTTCACAAAACGCGACTCGGCTCGGATAGTCTCGAGGTAAAAGACTTTGCACTCGCTGTACGTGGTACGGATGATATTCTTCTTTTTGGAGAATACTGTGTGCTGTGCTCTTCGGTATCCCCGTATCAGCTTCTATTCCTCGCACAGAGATGCTTGGATTTGCCGACACCGCCTCTAAAACTTCATCGCGTATGAAGTCATTTACGGGTCGTCCTTCACCAGCTACTTGATTGGGGAACCGCCCGTCACATAGTGATCTGTGCACATTAATGAAAACTCGATGGTCGGGATATCGCGTAGCCCTCGGATACCTTTCTCTGTAAAGTCTCGCTGCAGCTCGTCCATTACCTCTACATTCTCCATAAATGTAGTGCATATTTGCGTATTCTTGCGGAGTGTAGGTCGCCATGGTAGCACACACAAAACACAAACTGTCCAAACACAGGCAAAGGTCGTCGTAAAGAGTTCGTTTCAAAGTCCAGAGCACAAAGAGTAATCGAGTCCAATAAACAAAGCTTTAAATCGTAGTACGTGATCAATGGTAACAATAAGAGAGAGGTGCGTAGTAACGGCAGGAGGCAGTGACGCGTACTGACCGTACTGTTATCCTAAATAGCACGATCCCAGATAGCGTCACTATCTATCTCACTCGCACCTCTAACCTTTTTCTCCCTCACTCTTACCTGAATAATGGGGTACCATAAAGAAGAACCAGCAAATCGCAAAGATAGTTTCTGTCTTGCTCCCTCCTGTTGTAATAACGAATCACTATGGTGAGATGCATGCACATACCGTCCCTTACGGTCTAACCTGTTTTTTGAGAGGCCTGTTGTTATTTTTATGAGCATACAACAGTAATTCTTTAGAGGTTAGATTCAATTCGTCGTAAATTTTTCTTTCTAAGAATTCTGTAAGACATCGTAAAAATTGGGTTGTTGAGTAAAAATATTATCAAAATTTTTTTTTTTCAAATTAATGTGTAGGTATTATACCTTTTTAAAAAGAGGAATAAACGCGTCAAAATTTGACGTCACTTGCCATACTATTTTGGTACATTTTTTTTACACTACAGTCGGTCAAAGTTGCGAAATTCAATAGTTTTCCATATCACCTTTAGTTAAAATAATATTTTATTTTAAAATGGTACAATAAGTACTTTATTTTTACATTCTATTTAGACACAGCAATACCCTAGATTACAAAACCTCCAAGAAATATCGAAATTATCAGCATTAGCAGTCACAGCATTCAAAAGTATGTCACAGGGTGCTCATTTCCCCTTTTTTTTTGAAATCAGTATAATTCTGTAAGTACATGGGGTGGATTTTTTAAAATATTTTTCTGAGTACTGTTAGAACTTGGGGCATCGTGGGAATCCAGTTGGACGCCAGGTTCTTGGACACCCTGTATATGTATATGTCCTGCAGACCGAATTTCAGCAACGGTGGCCAGTCTTAACGGAGACTGGTCATCTGCGCAGGAGACATTATAGTACACAAGCGTGTACGCAAACACAAGTGCACTCTCTGTTTTTTAACTCTCATGATCCGATGGGACGGTAATCCGATACGACTGGAGAGAGATCAGGCGCAGGACTAACGGCTTTACGTGCTTTCCGAGGCACGAGGTCTAACATCGCCAACTTCCTAACTCCGGGCTGCTATTGAGATTTCTTAACAGGAAACCACAATAACTTTTTGATGGCTCGACCCGGGATTCGAACCCGAGACCTCATGCACAGCAGTCACATTCACTACCGCTGGGCTACGGAGGAAGTTAAATGTAACGTAGATATAAAACGCAAGCTGTAACAGTGAGGGAAAAGATAGTGAGGGAACTCGAAGATATTATAAAATCTGCTTATCCGCACTGGGCCAGCGAGGTAAACTATGGCTTAACTCTTCTCACAATGAGCAGAGGCCCGTGCCCAGCAGTCGGTCAGTTTACGTGCAGGTCTGATATATTATACAGAGTGTCCGATAATTAATGGATATCCTTGAAATGTCGTATAGTAGAACTGACGGACGTTCAGAAAAAAATATGAGGGGAAAAATTATAGAAATATATATATATTAAAAAAGTGCAAAAGCTAGTCATACTTTAGATTGTCTATCTATTAGCATAATTAAAGTAATTAGAATTCATTCATTTATGGTCGAAGTGAACAAGAAATTTAAATATGGTAATTAAAAAAAAAACATATCTCAGGTAGTAGTTAGGATAGATTTTTTTATAATTTTACTGAACGGCCATCAGTTAGTTCTACTATAAGATATTTCAAGGTTATCTATTAATTGCCGGACACCCTGTATAGAATTAACGATATGTCAAAATCATTTAACATCTATATCACTTATCATCATCACACGAGCTCTCGAGTTTGAACCCAAGGTAAGCTTTGACTGCACGGATGGTTTAACTGGTCACCTCGCCGCCACCACAGCGCCGAGCATTGTAAGTTCGAATCCTAAACGGGTAAAAAAATTGTGTGTACCGCAAATATTTGTACGGAGTCTGGGTGTACTTTGTGTCCGTTATTTGAATGTTTGTGAAGTCCCTCGCGACACAGGAATTACTCCTAGGGCTTTCTATTTTTTAAAGAAAAGAATAAGAAAGTCATGTTTGTTTTTACTCGCTGTGTTTTTAACCCCCGATGCAAAAACGACGGGGTGTTATAACTTTGACGTGTCTGTGTGTGTGTGTGTGTGTGTGTGTCTGTCTGTGGCTCCCGAACGGATGAACCAATTTTTTGTTTTTTTGGCTTGATTAATAGAATACTATGATAAATTTCAAATCTTAGATGGTCGCCACTACAAAAAGGCGAATTACATTTTTTTTTCACAACTCCCTTAATATGGGTATCAAAGGAATTTAGTGTCAGGAGATTTTTAAATTTTTAATTTAATGCAGTATTTTATCCTCAAACTTAAAGTGAGCGGTTAACTAATTAATACGCGCATAACTTCGAAAAGTCAAAGCCTTGGAATCGAACTCAATACCTGCGCTTAGCAGTTCAACGGTCTTCCATTAGGTTACTGTTAGTTTTCTAGAAAGCGGGTGTTACAGAATTACAATCTTGATAGCAATATTACCGATGGTGGAATCCTGATATCGTACTGAGGAACAGCTCTGCACTGTTTGATAGCAATCGCTTGGTAGATCATTATCTACGGGTAACTACTACAAACCACTGCAATATCATTCCTTAACTGCTTCAAGTAATTACAGAGATAGACAATTGAGAACACACTCTCAGATACACAGAAGTATCTGAGCGTACTAAAATATTAGGCTTTTGTTTTAAAAGACAACTCTCCCACGAGATTTAATTCCTGTGTCGCGAAGGACTTTAAGAACATTTAAACAACAGACATAAAGAAAACCTTAGACCCAGAACAACTATTTGCGGTTTACATATTTTTTTAGATCAATCCCACAACACTGGTATCGCGGTGGCAGCGATGGACCGGTTACTTGAACCACTTCGTCATTCGTGCCTTATTTTGTATGTTGAGTAAGACTTTTGGAAGCTCTCGGTAGTGTATGCGACTCTTCTTTTTTCTTTCTTTTCGTGTGGTTAGTGGCCAACCTGTTGTCAAGAGTGGTTTAAGCCGCCCGTAGGCCTCTGACATGGCTTAACGACTGCTGTCAATTTGGCAACAACAGTGACCGACTTTTTTCGTACCCTCCGAAGCACGGAGACGCTCAAATGAAATACCACTAAGTGGTCAGCCATCTATAGACTGACCGCACCCAACGTTGCTAAACCTCGCTAATCGTTTACCGATCATTGAGTGCAACTGGCTATGAGCGACTGCTGTGTGTGGATTCACACCTTCGATGCCATTTTCGGGCAAAGATTTGAGAGCAGCATGGAGTCTGGGAAGGTGCCCGGTAAAGCGTAGGCCAGTAGGTCTAGAAGACCTTATTTTGTATGTATAAAAACAAACAATAACATTATTGTCTGACCTAGAAACCGAATTCAACATCGCCAATCTCTTAAACTTTTAAATTGTTTACACATTTAAACGTTAATAAACTTGCTTTACTTTAACTCACATTAATTAACCTTACCATGTCTTAGAGCCACATTCCTGCGTTTTAATTAGCTAATGGATTTAAACTGATTAAGCCAACAGTCTGAGGTTTGACTCTTAGATCTGGTATCGCTCTATTATATAGAACTACATTGCTGATCCGCGCAACTTCGTTTGTTTCACATAAGAGAATTTTCCCCGTTTTGCAACATTTTTCATTGATGCGCCGCTCCTTTTAGTCGTAGCGTGATGTTATATAGCCATTAGCCTTCCTCAATAAATCGGCTATCCAACATTTAAAACAATTATATTGTCTTCTGTTTACGCGAATGTTATTCATTGAAATTAAACTACTATAATAATATATCTTCCCATGACCATGGCTGCTGAAAAGCAAACCAAACGTCGGGGAAGTGTAAACCTAAATATAAATAGTATAAATAATTTTATTAGCTTATAAATTAGTAAAATTCAATAGTAGTAGTAGTGTAATAGTTTCAAAATTATGTAATACAGTGATAAATAAACAACGCGATAAAATCCGTATATAGTAGTTTAATTTCAACTTAAAACAATTTTTCAATTCGAACCAGTAGTTCCTGAGATTAGCGCGTTCAACCAAACAAACAAACAAACTCTTCAGCTTTCTAATATTAGTAGGTATAGATTATATTATAAGATCCTTTGTTTATTTATATAGAATATATATACCTACTTACTTTATATTATAAATGTGAATGTAACTAGCTTTCCCATAAGGTAGTACGGCTAGCGTATGACACCGTTGTGTATTTCGGTCAGCATTCCTCCTGTTACACCGACTCGTAATATGTGACGGAGCGACTGATGTCCCAGCTAACTGGTACGGTGTAAGTGACAAGCGGTGACAACCCAAATGAAGAGGGTTCAAGAGGGGAAATAATTTCCTGGCCAGCTTAGACATTTGAATGCATGAGTTATTCAAAACATAATTCTTTGGAAAGCTATATTATACAAAATATGTATAATATCGCTTACCAAAGTACTAGTGTGTGCTCTATAACTAGCTTTTTCTCGCGGATTCACTTGAAAACAATTTTTTTCTGGATGAAATAACTTTCATTCGGAAAAAAGTACTGTTCCCGAGAAGTGAGTTACAGATTTTTTTGAAAGACTATTAAAGAATAATTTCTCTGTCGCGGAAGACTTTACAAACATTCAAAAAACCAACACAAAGAACTGAATTCTCAAATATTTGTTTTCAGCCTGGAGTGAAAATAAATATTTGTGGATTAAATTTTTCCCAGGTTGAAGGATTAAACCACCATTATATTCATACACGCTTTACATGCAGCCAGTCATGTGTTTAATGCACAAAACATTGATTATTTATCTGTTCTGTAGTCTAACGCAGCGATTCCTAAAGTGGGTTCCGCGGCACTTAGGGGTTCCTTTGGAAAGTCACCAGGGTACCACGAAATAATTTATTTTTGGCAGTTAAATAATACCAAATATTATTTTGAAATACCGCAAAATATGTGAGGCGATGTCAAGATTTTGTTCTTATTTAAATTACAGTGTCTTTGATTTGTAATCATTTGTATTGGGTTCCATAAAATAGAAGATATTTGGTGAAGGTTCCATTATCTTAAAAGTTTGGGAACCTCTGGTCTAACGTATACATAAAATTTAAAAAGAAAGAAAATTAAACTCGTATCGCTTTCAACTTGAACTCGCTTGCCCGATCAACCCAGTGGCCCACAAGTGCCCGTTACGTCACGCGTACACCCACTCACTCAGCGCGTACACATACGTACTACAAAATGTTTGTGCCGTGTCCAGGACGTGTGCCGCCGGCTGTATGTATAGTGCCGTACTTCGTACTATTGACACTCACATGAACGTAATGGTGATTGCTTTGGAGAGTATTGCTATTTTCACTTGGAATGCAATACTGGATAAGATCACGGCTTTGCTTAGGCTCAGTGCTTAGTTCAAACTTCGATCAGAGAGCTGGTTATTCTTATAAAATATTGCTATTTTAATTTGAAACGCAATACGCGATAAAAATGAAATTTTTTTAAATTTTTGCTTTTCAAAATGACCTCAATCCGCCTGATGGAAAGCGATCATGTGGTCCAAGAGCAGTGGCCGCCACACCATCTTCATGACAGCTGAGGCGATGTTGAGGTACCTACTTTGATGGCCTAATAAAGGTCCAACCCCGCCCAGCTTTAAGGGACCCAGGATCCCGTGCCTTGATCGTCCGGCAGAGGTATGAGGACCCAAACTTGGTGCGCGCTCTAATCGACTCTACCGTCTAAGCATAGCATCTGAGCCCAGCACGCGTTGTTCTAGACAGGAAACGGAAGGGCGGGATAAGGTGGAATAACTCTTCAGAGCACTCTCCGAGGTATATTCTATAGGAACATGCCAATGAGGCGATGTCCCTACGGAGTTGAAGAGGTTCCAGTAAACTCGTGACCTCTGGATCTTCGGTGATACGGACATCCCGTCGCTGTAACCTGTCGAGAGCGTCTAGCAAGTACTGCGCGGAGTCATCCGAAAGATGAGAACAGTACTCCATGCAAAGGCGCACTTTTTCCTTATACAGTAGGCACAGCTGCCCAAGCGCGAAGAACCGCCTCACCCTGTTTAAAACTCCGAGTTTTCGCGAGGCTAGCTTGATGACGCTCTCGATGTATGTAGGTTTTCGGATTAGGGGGCGTCACTTATCACCAGTGGAGTGTTCGTTAGAGAAGGGAAAGGAAGGAAAGGAGAATCTTTTGTTGAAAACGCGCATGCCTGGGTCTTCAGTGCGTTGAACTGGACCAAGTTCTTGGTACCCCATTCAGAAATGCATTCCAAGGACTGGTCAAGTTCAACGACAAGATCCTGCCTTTTTCCTTCAATCTCAGCCTGTTTGGCTCTAGGATATCTGAGATATCGCCCATGCATGGTACTGTCGTCCGCATAACAATGTATGTTGGCGAGAGTCAACATATCATTGATGCATTGACCTGCATAAATTTAGAAGCGCGACCGAATACGACTGCAGGAAACTTGCAACCCAGGTGCATAGTTGAGGGGGCAAGCTTGGAAAGAAAAGACTGGTGCCAGACCCTATCGAAGGCTTTAACTATGTCAAGGCTGATAGCCAAAGAATCACCGTGCCTGTCCATAGCCTCACCCCAGAGATACGTGACGAATGCTAGAAGATCACCTGTTGATCGTTTAGCACGAAAGCCGTATTGGCGATCATTGATCAACGAGTGATCCTCCAGGTAGCGGAAAATTTTTGTGTTTATAATCTGCTCAAACACCTTGGAGAGCACCGAGGTGATAGCTAAGGGTCGATAGTTGCCTGGCTCGGAACGGTCACCATTTTAACAGAAACTAAAATAACATACAATATAATAAAAAATACAATCTTCGATCAGAGAGCCAATTCTTGTCATAAAATATGTTCAAAATAGAATGCCGATATATTTTGATAAACAGCACTGGTGGCGTTTAAGTGGTTGCCTCGTCACTACACCGAGTATTGTGTGTTCAATCGCTACTCAAATTTATGTGATCCGTAAGAAGTTGTTCCGTGTTTGGGGTTCGGTGTATCCATTGTTTAAAGGTTTTATAGTGCGGGATAGGGGTTTAAAAAAATGTTTTACATAAAAATCCCACGTGCAAGTTTGCAGACTTCACAAATATCGAGAAAAGTCAGAGATGCGTGCATTAGGATCGAGCTTGGTTCTCTGTATGGCAGTCCAACAATACCCTACTATACTATTACTGCTAAGCTAAGCTTACAGGCCATCTAATTCATAAAATCGATCGAGTGCACTGATAGCTCAGATTACCGCGTTCAGACAAACAATCATTTTACATTCATCATATTACGGTCGATTAACCTGCCCATTGTTGAAATGCCAGCCATAATTAAAAATCTTTAATGACCTGTCTGGCTGCTGGTGTGCCGCTGTGCCTCAATAGGTTAATCGTTCCAAATAACTACAATAGACGTCGCTACTATAATTGTTTCACACTGTATTCACCAGGAAGCGCTATTGCTTCAAAATGGCGGCCATTTGCCGTTAATTGTTCAAATACTATAGACATGCCAATAGTACGAAATAAGACGTATCAATTCATGTTGATTGTCAATTGTAGTATCCTACGCTTGCGGGACCATTGTTTGTGTATATTCTGATTGTTAGACGTTTCTGTATGGGTCGAGTGGTGCATATATAGATCCTTTGAGGATGAAATGTACTAAGTAAAAGCCACTATACTACTTTTTAGGAGAGCCAAATGACCAAGATTTCAGTTTAACCGTATTCTTTCCTTTCTTTTTAGTATAGTAGAGCAACTTAAATACGTGAATATAGTTCTTTTAAGCTCTTTATTTTAATATATGTATAATTACATAACAGAAGCAGCGATAGCCTAGTGGGAAAACCTCGGACTGCCACGCAGAGGTCTCGAGTTCGAACCCAAGGCGCGCATCTCTGACTTTTCGAAGTTATATGCGTATTAAATAGTTAATTATCGCTTGCTTTAACGATGAAGGAAAACATCGTGAGGAAACCTGCAGGTCTGAGAGTTCGCCATAATGTTCTCGAAGATATGTGAAGTTTACCAATCCGCACTGGACCAGCGTGGTGGACTACGATCTAACCCTTCTCACAGTGAGAAGAGGCCCGTGCCCAGCAGTGGGACAGTTTGATACAGGGCTGATATTATATTATTATTATTATAATTATGTAATTTTATCTTTCTTTACTATCTTTATTAACTCAAAAGAACCTACAGTCCACTTAATGAGTATAATAAAATACATTATTTATTTATTTATTTTCTGTTTGAAAAGTAATCGCTCCAATAAAAGAGAATAAAAAATAATGTAGGAGACGTTTTGTAAAACTTTGCAGCAATGACATAATACGAAGCTGTGTATCTTTAATATTTATTATGTTTATAGACGTCGGTTCTGATGAACGGGATATTATTATTACTATAATTATTATAATATTATTGTTTAAAAATATAAGTGTTTACACTGAGGTTTTGCGAATATTATCATTTTAAATAGACAGGTCGTTGCAGCTCGAAAAAACTGAATAAGGTTACATTAATAAGTCATTTACGCCAAAATGGCTTGTACAACATTTCATGCTGGAAGGGGCGATGATATGTTTGTTCACTTACATGCTGTTATTACTGCAGTAATAAATGACTGTAATGTTGCAAACAGGGAATCTTACCCAAAACATATAGCACATTCTCGTTTTTTATTTCTCGTTTTTAAATAGACAACTTGGAATATTTCCTGTGTCGTGGTGGACTTTACGAACATTCAAACAACGGACACAAAGAACATTCAGGTTTGGAACAACCATTTGTGGATCACACAAGTTTTTGTCCCGTGTGGGATTCGAACTCACAACACTCGGCACATTGGCATGGCGAGGCGACCTCTTAAATAACGACGCCAATCGTGTAGTTACAGCAGGCATTCTGGTATTACAAGTGAGGAGATCCACACTGCTAATGCGCTGTGTATTTTTAATTTGATTTCTTGTTTGCGCCATGCTTAGAACGACCAATATTCCAAAAAAGAAAAATACAAATTCAGTTAAATTTATGTAAATTTTGCAGAATTTAGAGTAGATTATTTAAATTATTTACATATACTAGCGGATCCGATAGAAGTTGTCCAGTAAACACGAAAAATAAACAAATCTAAACCAATCTCGAATTCACGTACATACCCAAAAAAACACATCAAAATCGGCTCTGCCGTTTAGGAGTAGTTTAATTACAAACACATGCACAGAAGATTTAGGGTTATTCTATATCACCAGTAGAATGCGTGGTTAAAAGGAATTACACGATTTCAAAATCACCCTGTATACATATACATATACATAAAGATTTAAAACACTACTGTAAGATCATTTCATTGTTTCTATTGAAATTTACACTATCAATAGTTTAAATTACCCATGACATTTAAATTAGTTTTCAGCAGCCCTGGTCATGGGACATGAAAGTGATGTGCGTTATAATGTTTCAGTATGAAGTCATTTCAAAGTATCTGAACGCTTTATTATAATTATACTAGCGATTTGGTTTTGCACGGGTTGTACAAAACCTTTACACCTTAACTTAAACTTTTCTCATGAATCACTCTGTTTATTGGTGAAAACCGCATGAAAATCCGTTCAGTAGTTTTTGACTTTATCGCAAACAGACAAACGCGTCGGGAGACTTTGTTTCATAATATGAAGTGAAGTAAAAATAATTCTTGTGTATTTACAATTACCTGCAGCAAAGTTCAGACAAGCAATTTACGTAAAAAAAACCTAGCAGGAAAACCTTCCAACTTAATGTCCGACCCAGTAATCAAAACGGGGAAGTCACGATCAACCGCAAACCAATGTCACGGAGCGTACCATGTAACTTATCTAATAAATAATGACCAAAACATTAATACAAAAGCTATATACCTATGTAAGTGTTCATTCAGCGGCGCCTCTTGAATACAAATGCGTGAGTCTTTCAAGTTTTGTCGAGTAATCACTTGCTTGGTTACCTGTGCGGGGTGCGGGCGCTCAATGCCTCTACTAAGAGTTTATCTATAGTAGATAATGTACTAATCGACTCCGGTAACGCAGCAGTAATGAACGCTACTACAATGCATGCAGGTTCGGGAGCTACTTTGCATGATGTCTATGGTCTAGAGATGGAATCTTGGGTCGGCCAACAAAAAGTTATTGGGGTTTCCTGTTAAGAAGTTTCAATAGCGGCCCCGGGTTAAGAAATTGGAGGTGTTAGACGCCCCATGTCACGGAAAACATGAAAAGCCGTTGGTCCTGCACCTGATCTCTCTCCGGTTGTGTGTGATTGGCGTCCCATCGGATTACGAGAGTCTGGGAACAGGGCACTTGCGTTGCGCACACACATGTGCATTATAATACTCCTGCATAGATGGCTTTTTTGCTTAGTGATGCAACGAGTAAATTATTTTGGCTTTTGTTAGTTAGTTATATGTAGTTTTCGAACTTGGTCATCTCTCTTTTGACCTTTTCATATTAAGCGTATTTATATAAAAGCACCCATTAGAGGCTCACAAAAGTTTGATTTGTTAGTTTAGTTCTTGAATCTGTTAAGTGGTGTTTGCTGTAATAGTTGTAACATTTTACGTATAGGAATACGAACATATACAGGGTGTCCGGTAATTAATAGATAACCTTGAAATGTCTTATAGTAGAACTGAAGGCCGCTCAGAAAAAAAAAGAAAAAAAAACATATATATATTAAAAAGTGCAAGCTATATTAGCATAGCATACTTTTGACTGTCTATCTATTAGCATAATTAGTGTTTAATAATAAAACAAAAAAAATAACGATAGATTTCATTCATTTATGGTCGTAGTATACAAGAAAGTTATACATGGTAATTAAAAAAAAACACATATCTCAGGTAGTAGTTAGGATAGATTTTTCCATATTTTTTTTTCTGAACGGCCATCAGTTCCACTATAAGACATTTCCAGGTTATCCATTAATTACCAGACACCCTGTATACATAGTCTCTAGCCTAAATCCCCGAATCAACCAACTCTATTACGTGGAAAGACCTTGTTGGTATTTTTCGAGCCCAGTTCCAGACTCCGTGCTTCTACAAAGAATTTATTTATCGAAAATCCCAATATTACGTTCTCTCCAGACTAATTTTGGTCACGACGGTGGTGATTTTGGTCAATCTTAACGAGGACTGGCCATCTGCGCAGGCTATTTATAGTATGTGCATAAACACAAGTGTATTATCTGTTCCTTAACTCTCCAAGTCTGATGGGAAGGCAATCCAAAACGATCGGAGTAATATCACGCGTAGGTCCAACGGCTGTAGGTGTTTGCCGAGGTAACACCGTTAACAGAAAACCCAATAATATTTTTTTGGTCCGAACCGGGTTCCGAACCCGAGATGAGAAGGCCCAGTAGTAAAGTACACTTTTGCTACGTCGCCGAAGCAGTATTATAGTATTGACTGCAGGGATGGCATAATGATAGATGGTTTAAATGGTCGCGTTGCCACTGCTACTGCCGCCGAGTGTTGTGGGTTCGATTCCCAAACGGGACAAAAATTTGTGTGGTCGACAAATAGTTGTTCCGAGTCTGAGTGTTCTTTGTGACCTTTCTCTGAATGTTTGTAAAATCCCCCGTGACACAGGAATTATGACTAGTGCGGAATTGTCTATTTTAACAAAAATATTAAATTATAGAAATTGATCCATTGAACCATCTATCATAATAAATATTAAATTAAATTGAAAGAAGAACGATTGCTGGCAATAAAGTGAATGGCGCTCTACGCGCTTTTATGAACAGTCGAAATGTATCCGAAAAGGCACGTTTGGCTCTTCATAGAGGACTATTAGTACCTACACTTATGCATGGTAGTGAAAGTTGGGTATGGCAAAAGAAGCATGAGAGCAGAATAAATGCTGTAGAAATGAGAGCGCTGAGAAATATATGTGGTGTGACGCTGAAAGATAGAATAAGGAATAGTGCGATTAGAGAGAGATGCGGCATAAAAAAGTGGATATAGTGACGAGAATAGAAAAGGGTATGTTAAGTTGGTTTGGGCATGTAGAAAGAATGGACGAGAACAGACTGACTAAGATAGTTCATAAGGCTAGTGTGAATGGAACAGTCGCAAGGGGAAGACCTTTTTTTTTTTTTTTTTGATACCCAGGAAAAAATGCTTGATGCACTACCCGCCGGCTAGGGGACGGCACCAGCGGGGCGTGTGGGACTCACCAGCCGAGTGCTGGTATACCCACTAAAAAAACCTGGGGTGTTCCCTCTCTCACCCAATGGAGGGGGCCTGTTGGGAGTCTAAAAAGATTCATCCATAGCAGGCCCCCCCGTGTGGGTGCCGGCCGGGTCAATGGGACCCGACCTCCTCTCGTCCCCGGGGGAGAGCATTTCACAGCTCTCCCCTTTCGAAGTTAGAAGGCGCGCGGGAACACCGCGCGCGCCCTCTATGGGTTCTTACTCACGGGTGGCAGGGTCCCCTGAGGCCTTGCCACCCAGAACCCTTAGGTGGGGGGCAGGAGAGCGACATAAGCGCGTCTCCTGCGCCCCCTCCTCCGGCGGCGGATGTCCGGGGCGTAAGGATCTTCCTCACGCCCCCGCTCCGCCGCCTCCTTCTGCGAGATGACAGCCTCGCAGAAGGACCTCATTGCACCCCAGCACCTGTCGTCGCCGACCATCATGGATACGACGGTCGGCAACGAGAGGTCGGGGCCAATCACGGCGACCAGGGCACAGCGCTCCTCGGCCCACGCCGGACACTCCTCCAGCGTGTGCTGCGCCGTGTCCCGGTCGCACTCCTCGCAGTGGTGACACCTGGTTGTCGGCTCCCTACCGGCTATCTTGCACAGGTACTCTCCGAAACAGCCGTGTCCGGAGAGCACCTGAGTAAGCCGGTAGGTGAGCGGTCCGCGCCGTCTGTCCGTCCATTGCCTTAGCACCGGACGGACAGCCTCGACTGTCCTCACCCGGTAGCGGGGCTGGGCCAGCCTTTCCCCCCACTTGGCCTCGAGGACCAGTCGAGCCTGGGACCTTCGCGTCTCCACCGCCCCGTGAGTGGGTTCCTCACCATGGAGCCGGAGGTCCACGCGCCAGTGATACACCGACGCTTGGACCTCCGCCTCCAAATCCCAGGGCGGCGATGCCGCCAGGACGCACGCCGCCTCAAAGGAGAGCAAGGGGAAGACCTAGGCGAACGTTTCTTGATGAGATCGGAGACGTTCTGGATAAAGGCCAGGTTAAGAGCACCTTAAACTGGCGAGCGTGTATGAGGAATGTTATGAAAGTGAATGAAGCCAGAGAAGTGTGTCAGGATCATAGCAAATGGAAATCCGTAGTCTCTGCCTACCCCTCTGGGAAACAGGCGTGAATTTATGTATGTATGTATGTATTAAATTATAGAAACGATTTATAAAATACCACATTACTGAAAATTTAGCTTTTAGCCAGCATATCATTCCCCGGGTCTATTGGCCAATTAATATTATATTTGAACTTGTTTGTCTTCTCATAAATGTCTAAATTATTGTTGTAATTCAAATTCGTGCAAGTCCGATGCAGTGAACGCTTGGAAAATGATCTGTCCAAGCTCTGATTTGCCATCCGATCTATTCTCTCAGAGTCGGTGGGACGGGCCGCTCTGCAACATGGTGAGAGAACATCTCATGAACACATCTCCTAATGTTGCTGAGCGTGCCCGTTTATTGGCTGTGGGGGAATGGGAATCGGGTCTTTGGCTTCAAGCACTCCCATCGTCCAACATAGGCACTATGTTGGATGACACAACGTTCCGCATCGCTTCTTGCCTTCGTTTAGGTGCTCCATGTGTTTCTCCGCATCGATGTCACTGTGGTGAAGCCGTCGATGGCCTTGGCCACCATGGCCTATCATGTAGCAGGAGTGCCGGTCGTTTTTCGCGGCACGCCAACCTTAATGACATTATCCGTCGTGCTCTTGTCACCGCCGGCGTGCCAGCTCATCTTGAACCTAATGGTTTGGCGCGTGACGATGGAAAGAGACCGGACGGTATGTCATTGATGCCTTGGAAGATGGGTAGGCCCTTGGTGTGGGACGCAACGTGTGTAGACACCCTTGCGCCATCACATCTTCCCAGTACGGCGGGTTGTGCTGGTGCTGCTGCTGCATCCGCGGAGACTCTCAAGCGGCGCAAATACAAAAACCTGGCAGGGGATTATGTTTTTGAGCCGTTTGGGGTCGAAACGCTAGGGTCATGGGGTCCCAGTGCTCGTGCTCTTTATAGAGACATAGCGAAAAGGTTAATCGACGCTTCCCGTGACCAGAGGGCTGGCCTTTATTTCGCGGAAAGGATAAGCATTGCCATTCAACGTGGCAATGCTGCCAGTCTTCTGGGCACACTACCAGTTGACTGTGATGCGGAGGAATTCTATGACGCCTATTAGAGGGTTTTAGTTTTCTTTTTTATTTCTCTGTTTCATAATATTTTAGGTATAAGTTAGTTTTAAAGAATTGTTTATATTATGTATATAATTTATAAAGATAAATTATTTGTATTTTTGTCTGTAATAAAGAAAAGCGAATTCCTCACAAAGTTCAGTAATGTTTCCACTTTCCTTTTAAAGAATTTAGTTAATTAGATGATTTAATGTAGAAATGTTTTAGCCAAAAGAATGCAAAATAAAGTGTTTAATTATAAATGTTAGATACTCATAATGCAACCTTATCATAAACTATTCTTGACTGAATAAAATTACTCTTTGCTACGTACGTAAATATGGCTTTAGTCAGTAGCACCTTAATTGTGGCTAGTTTGTGGCTTGGCCCAATACTTATATATACATTAAGTATATGGCAATATACATTAAGTTTATCGATACCTAGATTACCCACAAAAACCATTTGTTTTTGATAGTTTTTCTGATTAATCCAAGTATCAAGTTTTGATATACCTATTTCTGTTTTATTTTTACCTGGAGTAGTTATGCACTTTGTAGGGGTAACTAATGTTAAGTATTTTTATTATCGTTGTCCAAATCTAATACTTCATGGTAGATATGGGTATATTTATATTTACTGGTATCAGTTACAAATAAAATAAATACAGTATTACTACGACCTAGCTGAGTGGTTGCGGGGAGACGACACCCGCGCGGCGCTATCGCGTACCTGCGCACGAATATATAAAATGTATGCGTCAGCAGTTTCGCTACATACTTAATACGATAATCTTAAGCTTTTATGCGATAAGACATATTAACAAACAGTTTCATGAAAACGTTTAGTGCGAATATTTAAAGCAAAATCAGTAAACAAAGGTCATTACTATCTTTAAAATCCGAGAGATATATTATAAGTTATCATTTTCTTACAAAAACTCCTTACTACAGTCGTTAATGCTAATGTAAATCGATATTTCATGGCACAATCCAATAGATGGCGCTATTATAAGTTCTTGTTTTCTTACTGATTCCTTGCTCCACTCGCTAACGGTAACGCAACTCGATATCTCATGGTACAATTCAGTAGAAGGCGTTATTATAAGTTATTATTTTCTTAGATGTATCTTACTCCAGTCACCAATGCTTACCAACCAGACGTCTCATAATAGAACCCAGTAGATGGCGCGATTATAAGTTAAAGTTTTCATACGAATTCCTTACTACAATCGTTAATGCTCACATAACTCGATGTCTCATGGTTGAGGTGTCAATAGTTGCACCGGCGATCGCTGATTGTCTGCGGAATTATAATGAGTGAGGGGAACTGTGTGAAGATGTTACGTGGGGGAAATTAAGTGTGGTTTGTGTTCGATCTGTTCACGTGTCATGATATATATTGAAAGGTAAGCGTTTGTGTGGTGCAGAAGAAATTAAATATATCCGAATTTCGTATTTTATTTGATGGTGAGCAGGCTGGAGTCTTAAAACATGGTGGCATAATGTCGGCAATGATGTAGAGGTTGACTGAGGTAGAAAAGCAATAAAGATTAAAGAGTCTTCTTCACCCTAGCCTTTATTATTCTCAAGTCGCTTGGGATCGGCTTTTCTGGTCTAACCGGATTTGACTGGATATCAGTTTTACAAGGAGCGGCTGCCACCTGACCTCCACAACCCGAAGGCTAACGATATCCTAAGGCTAGACCAGTGTCAGGATATAATAGGGCACTGACTTCCCAATAACGCCTGCCATAGATGTTCATGGTAGCCGGGCCCGACGGCTTAACGTGCTAACTTAAAGATTAAAGAGTGTAATAAAAATTAAAAAAGATAGAAATGTCTTTTTTATGCATGGGCTCTGCTGCAAGCGATTGCTGTGCATGATGATTTTGGGTTCGATTTCGATTGATAAAATCTCATTTGGTTCCTGTCATGCAATTACTAGTAATTATTATTGAACGTCAATAAGCTGCAACCGTTTTACGTGAATCCTAAAAACATTATTGGCAAAAGTAGGGGGCAGCTCTACCGAGGTGAAGGTGTAGTATATAATAATATAATATTAGCATTGGAAAAAGGTAAGATTTAATTATCGTTTGTTTGTTTCTAAGAGTTTAACTAAAAAACACTCAACCGATGTTAATAACTTTTTGCTCATTAGAAAGCTATATTATTAGAGAGTTCTATGTAACTCGCTAATAATATAGCTTTCTAATGAGGCTTTATATATTTTATTTAAGAGATTAAGGCGCTCAGATGAATTACCTCTAAGCTGTCACCCATCTATAGACTGACCGAACCTAACGTTGCTAAACCTCGCTAATCGTTTACCGATCAGTGAGTGCAATAACCCACTTCCATATCTTTAAAAATATGCACCGTCGATATTATAAAACTCTCTCTCGTAGCTCTATATTCTACGCAACTTTACTGCATCTAAATTCCAAAATAAAACTCCAAGATCCTGTATCATCGTTTTTTCAGAACATACAAAGCTAATATGACTTTGTATTCCTCACTTTAGCTTCAACAAACATTGCTTGCTGAAAGACGGTTGCTTTTTGTATGATAATTAGCCTCAAATGAATGTGTGCGCTTCAATTATACTTGTTCAAACTGGAAACACAAACACTCAGAAAACAAAGAGGTTTAATTCTTTTGTAGCACTTTGTAGAACACAATACAGAATGTAATGGTACTTTATTTTAGGTATATGCTAGGTATCGCAGGGGTAGGCAGAGAGTATAGTATACTATTAGCCGCGGATACAAATGTCCCACGGCTGGGCACAGGCTTCTTTTCCGTATGAGAAGGGTTAGGCCATCACGCTGTTGCAGAGCGAGCGCGTTGGCAGACATAACATAATCTTTCATAACATGAGATTTCTCCAACATGCGGTTATTCTCCGATGTTTTCCTTCACCGTTAAAGCGAGCGAAATTTAAATATTTGACACGCATTTAATTTCGAGAAGTCAGAGGTGTGTCTTATCTTATCTTGTGTGGGCCAGTCAGTACAGACCGGCGACACTTCCACCCAGTGGGATCTTTTGTGTCGACTTCCCCAATAACGACTATCATCACTGAACATCTATGTTCATGGCAACCGGGAGTCAGAGGTGCGCGATGTGGTTCGAACCCGAGACCCTATTGCAGTCTATTGGTCTCCCGACTGAGCTATCGCTGCTCATCAGAGGTGTGTACCTTGAGATCGATCTCTATACCTCTGCGTGGTTGTGTTTATGTTTGCTTCGATTCAAGATTGTGACGAGTGCGAACAGTTTCTTTAAACAACGGTTAATCCGTTTTTACCTAATGCTAGTCTCCGTTAAGATAATTAGCCGCCGCTATGACCGAAATTCGAATTGGATAACTATTGCATTGTAAGGTAATGTATTCAGATGTTTTTTTTATGTATGCCTATGATTGTAGCATTCTAAGGACATAATTTAAAGTTGTCCGTAGTCAAACACCATTAGTTTTACTTATAACACGCTGTATTCTAGCAGGATTTATGCCGAACTCTGTCTATGAAGGCTGCCTTGATTAATGTCTTTAGAATGTACAGCAATTAATCTATCTATATTATTAAAATTACTTCGAAATTTGGTTCGGATTATATAGTCAATGGGTTTTCTATTTCATATTATTATATTTTAAATAGAACTCCCGCACTACGAATAACTCATGTGTCACGGGAGATTTTACAAACATTCAAACAACGGACACAAGGTACACCTAGACTCGGAACAACTATTTATCGACCACACAAAATTTTACCCCGATCGAACCCACAACTCGGCGCAGTGGCAACGGCGAGGTCACTAACCTATCTGATGTTTATATTTGCGTAATACCCTATGATATGTCCTTTACTAGAAACAAATCCATTCGTAGTCGATATACAATCAGTTTTAAGCGTTAAGGTTATTAAAATAAGGTTTAAATTGGCGTGCATTTGGTGGCTCGTATTCCAGCCGGTAACAAATACACGGTACAAATGAAGCGGTTCGTCTGCGAGCCTCTGTCAAAGGGCAGGTTTAAATTATTACGCCATCCGTGCAAGCACTTTTGATTTAGGAACTCTTCACAAGCAGCTAATAATGCTCACATTCCGTCTAATAACGGAAAAACCCCACTATATGTGTATAACTAAATAAATAAAGACAGCTTAGCATGTAATTCAATAAAGTGGCCCGCGGACGTAACAGTTAGAATTCCGCACATACTTACACATCTATCGACGAATACGACTTTACTTTACGTAAGGAAAAGTTTTCGTGGCGCTTACTGTTTGTGGCAGGTTTATTTCGCAGCAGCGATAGCCTGGAGCCCATTGGAATGCCACCCAGAGGGCTAGAGTAGGAATTCAAAACGCGCATATCTAACTTATCGAAGTTGTGCGTATTAAATAGTTTACTATCGCTCGCTTTGGGGGGGCTTTAAGACGGGTCGATTTTAGTCACCAGCCGCATGCGGCCGGTTGCCGCGCGGCTAAAGTCGGATGCTACCCTACTTTGGAGCTTGCGATTCACGGTCACCTCCGACCTAGCCTAGAATTGTCATTTAGACAGACGATTTTCACCGCGCGGCTGTAGTCACTCGTGTAAACCTCTCATTAACGGTGAAGAATAACATCGTGAGGAACATGCATGTCTGAGAGTTCTCCATAATGTTTTCGGAGATATGTGAAGTCTGCTAGCCCGCACTGCGTGGTGGACTATGGTGTTACCCTTGTCACTGTAGTGCTCACAGAATAGCGACGTAAAGATGACGAGTAGTGGTTTTAATGGGCTTCGTTCCCCACACGGAACAAAAATTTGTGTGATCCACATATAGTTGTTTCGAGTCTGGTTGTTCGCTGTGTCCGTTGTTTCAATGTTTGTAAAGTCCATCGTAAAGAAAATAACCATTTGTGATATTTATGACACTAAAACCAGTTCAGTGTAGATCACTGTTTTGCACAGGGGTTATTACGAGAACGGGCCCCTAGTTAATATTCTACTACACATATTCTACCACATATACAGAACGCCATCTAGCCCAAACTAAGCAGAACTTGTACTATGGGTACTAGACAAAGAATAAGCAGACATATATATACATTTTTTTTTTGTAAATACGTACATATTATACATAGAAACACCCAGACCAAGACAAACATCCATGTTCATGCACACAAATGTTTGACTTGTGCGGGAATCGAACCCGCCATCTCAGGCGTGGCAGTCGGCTACACTTACCACAATGCCATCGAGGCCGAGTATTAAAAACTTATTCTTTAAAGTTCTTTAAAAAAGACAAATCTTGCGTTAGAAGTTCTCTTCCAGGCTTGGATTAACTATTTGGGGATGACATAAAATTTTGTCCCATGGGGATCGAATTCATAATACTCGGCGCAGAGTACGTATGTCATAATCTAATGGTGAGATCACCGCTTAAACGCCTACGCCGTCCATGAAGTCAACGTCGTTTTAACATAGGGGAATAACTTTTATGATATTTATAACACTGAGACTAGATATAATTTATATTTTAAACAGTTTTAGTTCTAGAACTGGCCCTTAGTCTTCTTCTTTTCGTGTGGTTCGTGGCCAACCTATTGTCAAGAGTTGTTCAAGCCGCCCGTAGGCCTCTGACATGGCTTAACGACTGCTGTCAATTTGGCAACAACCGGGACCGACTTTTTAAGTGCCCTCCGAAGCACGGAGACGCTCAGATGAAATACCACTAAGCGGTCACCCATCTATAGACTGACCGCACCCAACGTTGCTTAACCTCGCTAATCGTTTACTGATTAGTGAGTGCAATTGGCTATGACCGCCTTAGTAAAATACTTTTTTTAAATTTATTATATTTATTTCAGATACAACTATTAAAGCTGGTGTATTACCCAATAATGTTGTATGTTTTTTCATTGTAGTCGACTCGTTGAAACAGTAGTAGTAGTGAATGCGAATGTTGTGCATGGAGTGTCAGGATTCTCGGGTCGTACAATGTATGTATTATTGCATTTTTCCGTTAGACTTGTCCCTTATTACGTAGGACCTTATAGAATAGCTGACGAAATGTGTATGTGCACTTCTGCCTACCCTTTCGGGTATAATGACGAGTGACTATATAAAATACATTTATAGATGATATCGCACTTCCAGTATGATAAAGGCGTAAGTGCAATTATGTCGATTTTTTTATTGCATTTTCGAATAGTGCGTGTAATTATACAAGCTTAATTATTTCCGTTGTGATTTGACTTTGTTTTTGTTTTTTGTAATTATTGTCGGCCTCGATGGCGTAGTGGTTAGTGTCACCGACTGCTACGCCTGAGGTCGCGGGTTCGATTCCCGCACAAGTCAAACATTTGTGTGCATGAACATGGATATTTGTCTTGGTCTGGGTGTTTCTATGTATAATATGTATGTATTTACAAAAAAAATATATATATGTATGTTTATCCATTGTCTAGTACCCATAGTACAAGCTCTGCTTAGTTTGGGCTAGATGGTGTTGTGTGTATGTGGTAGAATATATAGAATATAGAACTTAAAATAAAGGTAAAAATAATCATTTGTCACGTATTTTTCAGTGATAAATGTCTATTAACCTATTTCACTGAATAAAAAAAAAAGATTATAAAATGACTACCCTATAGTATTGGCTATGGCCAATATGCGTTTCCATTCAAATATGTTCCTCGGTGTCGCTGAATACTTTCAGAAGTTAGTAAGTAATAAACTGTACGCCGAATAAGATCGTCCCCTAAGAGTTATTTATCGCGGTCGCTTTGTATAACACGCTTTTAATATAACTAAGTACGCTTTTGTGTTGTTCACGCAATGTAGTGCAAAATACTCAGCCTAATGGTAGTTTCTTGGGACACCGAGAAAAGAGAGAAGTATTTCTGATTACCTTTACTTTTCCATTTGCAAATTGGTATATTTTTTTATAGAGGTGGAAGGCTAGGTAGTAATGGCAGTTGAAGTATTCGAATTGTGATGCCTAGACTGTTACTTATGCGTACAATATGCATAAGGGTAAGTATGTTATATATATAGTCACATATATTTATCGACATTGCCGACGGGGTAAATACGCTGTGCTGGGCCATTAAGTATACAACGTGTAACATAAAACGCACTTTCCGAAAGTACTTTGTTCAGAATCGGCTACTGAATCCATTTCTGTCATTTTAATATAGGTATTTTTTTTGTCCTAAAATAATTAAAACATCGTAAATTATAGTCATTCTTTTCTTTGAACAGTCGAAATAAACGAAAATTTATTATAATTCAAGGCAATAAGGTTTTTGATGCAATAAAGGCAATAATGTTCGATTTATTGTAATATACCCATACTAGCCGTGAACAATAAGTAAGTAAGTAAGTAAGTAAGTAAGTATTTTATTTTTCAAAACATAGGTACATACACGTTACTATAACAAACATTGTAACATAAAAAAAAAAAAACAAAAAGTACATACATAATGAAAAACGAGGTTACCACTCAGGTTTGTTGTTGGTTTGCGGTTATACCTCAAACCAACCCTGATATTATTTGGTAACCCCAAGTGACGCCCGGACGCACATCAGTTACACCCGTAATATTATACCAACACAAGAATATACGTAATATATATATATAAACCACAATTGATATGTAAATTAAATAACATGTATAATAAATAAATAAATTGGCGCAATAGCTTATGTATACAAATAAAACCTATTAAACGGTTGCCATTCACAAGGTTTGCAATCCGGTCTTATCCCGCCCATCTTGTTTCTCGTCCGCACATAATAGTATCTCACTCGCGTAATTCATTTGGCCGAGCTGCGCCGCATCGACACGGAGGTTGCGTGACCAAAACATTGTGCAATAATAAAGATAATAATAATAATAAAGGCCCACGTCCTTTAATACGGATAGAATGATATTGTACAAAGCCAACAACTCGGGGAAACGATCACTGCAAATGACAACCCAGAACTATACAGGTATGCATAATATGTAATAATAACTGATATAAACTACAATTGTGGCACATAATATAAAAGTGAATCAATGCCAATCTACTATCCATTGCGTATGTTCTACGTCAAAAACCCTCACAATGCTCAGCTCTCAACAATAGCTATGACAACATCTCAACCATGCCACCCTATGTACCGCGTAGGATATACCTACCCCGATTATGGTTAAATACTTGTTAAGTATATAAGCCTTCTGGTCATAATACATAACGTAAGTACAGCTATTACTGAATATATTTATAAATAGAATTAAATTTATTTGTAGTTTTTATCCTGATCGAGTTTCTGTTGATGTAATAAATACTTTTTTAAATGTATTTTAAAGGTTCCCTTTGTTCTCAGGGATCTTATCGGCGGAGGCAGGTCATTCCATATGTGAGTAGCAGCATACTTGTAACATCCCCTGAAGGCTGTGGTTTTGTATCGAGGTATTGACAGCGGCTTGGCGGTGGAGCGAGTGGAGTAACTGTTGTGATCTTGTCTCCAACTTACTTTATTATAAAGGTATTTAGGCTCACCCGTACTCATCACTCCGAATAATAATGTTGCCAAATGAAGTTTACGCCGCGCTAGCATTTTAAGTATGTCATTATTATTTAAGTGAGGCGTTATATGATTTCTCCGGGGTATATCAAAGCAATACCGGGCACACGATTCTGCACACGTTGTATTAGATGTTGTGTTCTGGTTAAGAGGCAGGGACCATACGCGGCGTCACAATAGTTCATTTTGGATAACACTAAACTGTCTACAAGTCTTTTTCTTAAAGTGACATTAAGAAAATTTCGTACTCTATAGAGAATTTTGAGCCTGTAGAAACAATTTTTTACCACGCCACTGATGTGATCCTCAAAACGCAGTTCCGGGTCGATCATCAGACCAAGGTTTTGTGCTGTTTGCACTTGTAAGTACATAAAAATAACATTTTAATGATTATATTATTATTACGATTTAATCATCTAATCGGGGTGTTTGAGGTTGTGCGTTATATCTGTGACACGTTATATGTATATTTTAATTATTTTTTAAAAAGGGCTACTACCGTACTGGGAATAAATCCTGTGTCGCGGGGGATTTTACAGACATTCAAACAACGGACACAATGAACACACAGACTCGTTCAGGTACAGATCCAGGCAACCATTTGTGGTTCATACAATGTTTTGCCTTGTGTGGGATTTGAACCCAGTGTGCAGCAGTGGCAGTGGCGAGGTGACCACTTAACCGTACAGTCAAATATTATTTATTATCCAACAGAATAAAGTTTGTTAAATATAGTCCGCCCACTTTAGCGTGGTCTTAAGATCTAGACAGACGGACTGCATTTCAACTGCACTCTCACTGCAAATTTGCAGTTTGAATGCAGTTAGTACAATAGGCATGATGACAGGGTTAAAAATAAATGATTCTAATAAGTCCATCTTTTAGATTAGCACAAAGTGTAGGACACCTATTTTTTGTTTAACAAAACAATACAATTTTGCTTGGATATAACGCATTAAAGTTCGCGAGTCGGGGCTTGTGACGTCACACTTTTGTAAAATTTGTACCGAACAATGACGTAACACGAAATTTAAACGCGTTGTATTTTCGTTGTTATTAGTTTGTGGAACAAAAGAAAAATACGTGTGCAATATTTTTTGCTTATCTAAAAGAAGGACTAATATCTAGTTTTTAGTCATCATGCCTATTGCAATAAAACTGCAAACCTACGGTGTAGCCCGATTGCTGTCGGTGTACAGTACAAATGCAGTTGGACCAACTGCATCAAGATTGCTATAGACCAACTGCATTTGAACTGCACGTCGACCGAGCAATTAGGTCTCTGTCAGCGTGCCGTTGTTGAAACTGCACGCCAACTGCACACCTACTGCAATTGGGCTGCGCGGTTGGTTTGCAGTTTTATTGCAGACGTACTAACTGCATTCAAACTGCAATTTTGCAGTCGGTGTGCAGTTGAAATGCAGTCCGTCTGTCTAGAGCCTTAAATATATCCACTTCTACCACTAACAAGTAAAAGTTATCCGAAAGATAAATCGCATGCTGTCTCACTCATGTTAGGTTAAAGAAGAGAGATGAGACTTTAATCTTATATATAAATTCTATCTGGAGATGGTAGTACAAGCTCTTAAAACCTTATTTTTAGCAAAAAATGTTTTAAGTTCAGTTTGAGGTACTTATATCTATTGTACACCATGGCTACCCTCTGGGCTATATGATCCAGTGTATGTAACAAACATAGACATATGCTCTGTAATAAGCTATGTGTCTTCTTATTACTATTAAAAAAATGTAAGGAAGCTGTGTAAGACAGCGATAGCCTAGTAGGAAACCGTTGGATTGCGACGCAAAGGTATTGACTTCGATTTTAGGGCACGCAACTTTGATTTTCAAAGTTATTTGCGTATTAAATAGTTAATTATTGCTCACTTTAAAGGCGAAGGAAAACATCGTGAGGAAACCTGCATTTCTGTCAGTTCTACATAATGTTCTTAAAGACACGTGTAGTCTGCCAGCCCTCACTGAGTCAGCGTGGTGAAATATGACTTAATCTTTCTTATACTGAGAAGAAGGGTACGGCCAGCAGTCAGCTTTTAAACATGGCTGATAATAATATAAATGAGCTCTGTCTAAATAAAAGACAAATTCGAAAAACAAATATTAACTAATTAAGGGATTCTAAATTCGAAACCATGTTCTTTTTCTTTATGTCTGTTTGTTAGTTTCACGCAAAGAGCTTTGAACGGAACTTTTAAAAGCGGTCACAGTTTTACAGTAAGGAATTAAAATCAAAATCTTAGCTATGCATCACCTCAGTTCGTTTAATAGAACAAGAATTATGATCTACGTAAAAGTAATTTAGGTATAATTCAGTCTTATCGTTAGTAAAGTCAGCAATCTCTATACCTATTTATTTCATAAAACACTTTTACATTTTTTTGAAGTGAAACCTTCTGTAGGGGCGTTGAACAATTTTTGGGTCAACAAAAATCATGGAACTCGCGTCATCGTCACCGAACGCTTTCCATGAGCTATATATGTATACCTACTGTAGACCGCCTCTATAGAAACAGACACACACACAAACTCACACGCACACACACCACATGCATGCATGTTTTCTTTGAACTATTTAAATTAAATTAAAATATGTAAACAAAACCGTTGTTGTAACCCTAGTTTACATTTACAATTTTTATCTTCTGCTTTTTTATTATTATTTCCATCATTATCTTTGTTGATGTAATAAATAAAATTGTCACTATACAAGGGGAAGACACTGGCACCTGCAGCACAGTGTCTACTAGCGCAGGTGTTAGGGAATTCTGTTTTAAACTGTATCAAACTTATATCAATAAAGATTATTATTATTATTACTGTGTATATATGTGTACTTTTTGGGTGAACAAAAAGCGTGAAACTCGTGTCATCGTCACCACACGCTAGTTACTTAGTTTTCACTTCTATCGGCAGTCCCCAAAGACTGCCCCGCATGTTTTTTTAAATGTGCAACGATATTATATGTCCCTCGCTATACTGTGGCATAGCTTTGGTTTTAAGTTTGCCTGTCATCGTGATCTATCGGATTTTATTGTGGTTTTTCTGTTAGAAAGTTTTCAACTTGGTGTTTGTGTCTGCTAGACGGTAATACGCAAAATACAAACTAACAGGGCACAAAAGCTTAATTGACTTACAATTTGGCCTTATTGGCCAATTGATTGCGTATCATGGGACCTATACAATACACTCCTACCTACGCCTCATAGAACATATCGATGTAGTCAAATACCTTTTAACTCACAAGACAACTAATCTCACCGACTCTCCTTCCAATAACACAGCCAGTATCATTACGAAGGTATTTCACGATCAATCGTACTTACAAGCGTGTTTTGTTTGATGTGTTGAAGCGGTGCGGCGCGCGGGGGGAGGGACGCAAGTGACTTCATTAACACCATTAGCGCGTAATGATCGAAACGACATTAATTACGCAAGTTATGTGACATGCTCGACTTGTTCCGTCACTAGGTGTTTATAGAGCTACGTTGAGAGATTAGTTCAAAGAGACCGCTGGAAAATATTTGATGATAATATGAATATACATGTCTTGTTTTGGGGTGCCAACTCGCTGTCTTGAATAGTGGGTGGGTCGCTGGCAGTAAAACTACATCAGCGACTACGGTCTGCTGTGAACTCATCGCCACACACGGCAAATCGGCTCGGAATTGTAGTGGCACAGTGGTTCAGATAGATTGTTCTTTGTTGGAGACGGCGGTGGAGTCCGGTTGATAGACATTATTATAAAATAATTATTATAAAGAATAAAATAAAAATGTCTATGCGCGTAGTTACTAATCAATCTAACGTCATCATAGTGGTCAAACGTAGATGACCCCGCCCTCGCCGCTTGCGCAGGTGTTGTTACAGGTGGTGGCAACAAGACGTGGGTGTGGCGAACGCCCTCCAGGAGCAGAGACGATGGTGTAAGCGCGGCCTTGACCAATTAAGTTATCCTTATTCGCTAATTACTCACGCGCCGCGGCAGTAGATACTCTTCAAACAGCAGGCTCCTTTCACTCATGCGCTCCTGGTAGTAGCACTTATTAATTTGCAATTTAATTTTTAAATTAATGTTTATTTTAAATTTAAAAAAAGGGTTCACTTAAAGCACATCTGTACTGTATAGAAGTCCGCGGGGAAGGGGGATATTGAGTGGGTCACTGGCAGTTAAACTACATCAGCGACATACACATTAGCTCACACACAGCCACACTATGCTATCAACAGAGTTATGTTGTTATGTTGTTTATAGTTGTATTAATATATTTGTTAACATTTTATTATAATTTGATGGTAATCTTTGAAAACACAATTTGCTTATAACTTTAATTACATAAACAAAGCAACAATTATAAATTACAACTTAACTAATATTAACAAACCTAATCACTTATAAATAAAACACAAAAAGTAACAAAATATGGGACTATAAATTTAATATAAAGAAAGGAAATGGCTGGTTTAGGCAGAGTCGTAAAATTCCTCAGCATCGCTGTCGACCAGGAAAGTGCCCAGAAGACTGGCAGCATTGCCACGTTGAATGGCAATGCTGAATCTTTGAGCCAAGAAAAGTCCAGCCTTCTGGTCACGCGAAGCGTCGATTAGCCGCTTAGATACATATATCTCTAAAAAGCGTACGACCGCCCGGATCCCATGAACCTAGCGTCTCCACCCCAAACGGCTCCAAAACGTAATTACCAATTAAATTACTGTATTTGCGCTGTTTGAGGTTTTCCGCTGCTACAGCAGCAGCACTGGCACAGCTCAGTTTGCTTTATTTATTTATCAAAGTGGAAACATGGAAGTTATGGCTGAAGCACTTACATTTATATAATAGGGTAATTGCTTATGTGTGATTTTATACATTATTTTACACACAAGAGCAAATAGCAATCATACATACATACATAAATTCACGCCTGTTTCCCAGAGGGGTAGGCAGAGACTACGGATTTCCATTTGCTACGATCCTGACACACTTCTCTGGCTTCATTCACTTTCATAACATTCCTCATACACGCTCGCCGGTTTAAGGTGCTCTTAACCTGGCCTTTATCCAGAACTTCTCCGATTTGATCAAGAAACGTTCGCTTAGGTCTTCCCCTTGCGACTGTTCCATTCAAACTAGCCTTATAAACTGTCTTAGTCAGTCTGTTCTCGTCCATTCTTTCTATATGCCCAAACCAACTTAACATACCCTTTTCTATTCTCGTCACTATATCCACTTTTATGCCGCATCACTCTCTAATCATATAAATAGCAATCAATAAAAATATTTTTGTGTAAATAGTCTCAATATTGACTGTAAAATAAGGGAGTAATAAATATTGGAAGAGGAGGAAAAATGTGGGAGAGGTAAGTATGTTAGACACTAAAACTCTTACTTTGCGAGCAAAACTCGATATAGGGTTACATTGGTTTCCTGTAAGAGGGTGATACTTCCCTGTCGAATTGCAATTTTCCTATCGTCACAGGCACTTTTAAAAATATAGCAATAGTGGTCTTTTCTACTGGGCAACTCAATAAATACAACACATCACTCTATTATATTCAGATGTGTTTTATTAAGCAACACATCGGCCCGATGTGTTCTATGCAAGATATTATTTATTTTTAAAAAGTCAAGGTTTAGGTATTACAACTACAACTGCCTCTGTGGTGCAGCCGTAGTAAATGCAACTGCTGTACATGAGGCCATGAGGGTTCGAATCCCAGGTCAGGGTAACAAAAAGTTTTTCTGTTAAGAAATCTCAATACGAGCCCGAAGTTAGCAAGTTGGCGGTATTAGACACCCCCGTGCCTCAGAAAGCACGTAAAGTCGTTAATCCTGCGCCTGATCTCTCTCCGGTCGTGGCGGATTATTCGTCCCATCGGTTCATGAGAGTTAGGGAACAGAGAGTGCACTTGTGTTGGCGCATATACTTGCACACTATAATATTTCTTGCGCAGATGGCCAGTCTACGTTTAGATTGTCCACTGTGGCCGAAATTCGGTCTGGAGGACATTATTATTATTAGTATTACTGTGTTGCAGGGGACTTTATGAACATTCAACACTTAGAACAACTATTTATGGACAAGGATCAAACCCACAATAATTAGCGCAGTCCCAGTGGCGATGTCACTACTTAAACAACACCATTCGTCTAGTTAAAGGACATTTTTGGTCAGGACATGATTTAGATTTAAAATATTATCTGAAGAAACAAAATTTATCTTGTCTTGATAGACAAAATAAATACCAACGGCACCGATATTGTAATTGAAAGCATATATTTTAAAAGAACACGCATCTTGTAAGTATCGAAATCACAACACTCGGCGCATTGAATAGGCCAAATATTCATTTTTGCCTAATCCGTGCACTGTGTGGACCATGTTATGTGATGTAGAATTTTTCACTTTTCTATCAGATATTCATATTACAAATAAAGGTCTTTAATTTAGGTTCATTTGATTATTGAATCATATGGACTTAAATGAATGAATATATTATATTGTTTCAAGCAACCTTAGTATGGAGATTTTTTCATTTTCTGCAACTCAGATATTTCTATTTTATTTTGACCTTCTCTTCGATATTTTCATACCAGAGTCTTGACAAGTCTACAACTCCTTTCGTCTGGTCTTATGTTATCTAGTTTTACTCTTTTATCTGTTTTTGTTGATATTCCGAGCCAACGGTAATATAGTAAGTGCCATAAAAACTTATGGTACCTATAATGGTTGCAGCCACTTACAAATATAATTTGGAAAACAAGCAGCATTGTAAAATTAGTGAGTAAAAAGAGTGGGTGAGTTTCTTGGCCGTTCTTCTCATTGGTTCTACGCCCTTGATTTGTTGATCATGGCAACGGGTAAATGTAAATGTAAATTCATATTATTGTTTAGTTAATGTAACCTTGACGTTCATAAGTGTTACTTCGTGACCTAAATGAATAAATATATTTTGATTTGAATTTGCTTTTGAACCACTTTTTTAATAATCTATTGTCCGAAGTCTAGAGTGTCTTTTTGAATAGCTTTGCTAATGTGGCATTAAAGTGATTTTTCTTTTTGGATAGTAGTGCCTTTGTGGCCTCTATAATATCTTTCTTTTTTGATAATAATATATTTGTAGCGTTTAAGAACCTTTTCTTTTTTGATAGAATTGCTTTTGTAGCATTTACGTGTTGTTTTATTATGAGGGCTTTTGCTGTTTCTGTACTATTATCAAGCCTTCTCTTTATCTCGTTTATTTCTTCCACTGTCGATTCTATAATAGCCTCCCTAATTCTATCGTTTTCATCAATATATTTCTTTTTAAATCTCCTGCTTTCTGCTGTCTCGTTAGTGCTGTTACCAAAGATCTCATCAAGGATATCATACTTAGTTTTATTATGTATCGAGGATAGGTCTGTTCCATTTCTTGCGGGTTGCAGTTCAGTTGCATTGAAGTCAGCTAGCTGTTGCTTTAATTCTTGCATGTATTGGATGCCTTCAGCTGCTTCAGAGTCGTTGCTTATACGCAAAGTGTTAATAGAATCATCTATTGCTGAATTTATCTCTTGGTATATTTCTCTTTTTTCTTTTTCTAGATCTTGTATTGCTTCTTTTGGTTTAATAGTTGTTATATTGGTATTATTAATTAGACATAGGACGTTGCCGATAAATATAAAAATAAGACGTTTCATATTTCCAATTTGTGGTTAACAGACTGCTGTTTTGTTGTTTTCTGTTTCTGTATATATTCTTTATCGAATAAATTCTCAGTGCTGTGCAACGTTGTATTTCGTAATCGTATTCCTATTTATTTATGGTCTCGATTTAAGTGTTCACAATTTAAATGTTTCAGCGATAAAACGTTATGGGACTTTTATTGAATTTCTAGGGTCGCTACTGTTTTAAACGTATCGTTATTTTATCATACTATTAGAGTAACATCGCGGAGTCGCCAGACTTATATTATTTTAGCAAAGTTAAGATTTACGTGTGTAATATGTCGATAAATAGAATATGTATATGTATTGGGTTAATAGCATGACCTTCTATTATTTATATTGGTTCGGTAGTTTGTATGGTTTGTGTACCGGGCAAGCAGTGGATTCACTGCTACAAATTTTCTAAGTATTATGGATTGAAACCTGCACGGGGCAAATACTGGCGTGGCTAACAAATAATTGTTTGGAATTTGGGTATACTATAATAGACTCTACTATTAATATTATGTTTGGAAAATCCCTCACGATATTGGACGAGACAATTTCTAAGCCTTGTGTTAAATTGGCCTTGAAGAAAAATGTCAGATAGACCTTTTCCTCCGCTATTAAATGGTCTGATAATGGTCTAATTGTGTGATTCACAAATTGTTGTTCCGAGTCTGGGTGTTCTTTGTGTCCGTTGTTTTAATAATAATAATATACCCCTCTGGGACAGTCGTTATCTCATCATGAGTCTAATACAATATCGGAGGGCACAGTACACTTGCTTTTAAACTACCACCTTCACCTTGTGATATAAACAAAAAATGTATCACCAGGTTAAATAAAAGTGCACAAACCGCAGGGCAGCTTGTGGTGAGCTGAATGTGAGGGGCGACACTGTGGTCCTGAATGCCTCAGAGAGTCGGTTAGGGCCTCGTCCTTAGCTTGCCGTTACTGGTTAGCTGGAGTGAAACTTCAAGAGCGCCAGTAGGACTCTCAACTCTGGCTTGCCTTGGTCGACCAGTCAGAGGGAGGCCGCTAGAGCTACATATATGCTTGGGGGTGGAAGTGTCATTTTCAAGGGCATAACTACGGCGAAACCCGCTCCGGGTCTCCGTTGTCACGAGACCTGTGATGGTGAAACCGGCGCCGCACCGCTCGACACCCCTAGCCACTCGCACCGGTGTAGCCTTCTGCTGCTGGCTTGTATGCCTGTAATGGCTATTCAGGGAGCCCATCTAGTGAGTTGGCGAGTAATTGCCTGCCCATTGCATTGATGCTATTAGAGTATTCAGTGTAGACGCCGTTTTACATCCATATACCGGTCCATCAAACACCCATACCCATAGCCCATATATTAAAATCCATACGTAGCAATAGTCCTACGCCTGCTGCGGCTAGTGTCGCTGTAGGTGTTCCATCCCACCTTTGATTAAAACTCTCGAAGGGCCTCTTCACGTTGGACCCATGACTCCGTGTAAGCCTCCCAAAAGGCCGGGTATTTTTCGAATATAATATGTTAATATAATATACCTGTGATAAGAGAAACATAATAATAATATTCTAACATACACACAACACCATCTAGCCCAAACTAAGCAGAGCTTGTACTATAGGTACTAGACAATGGATAAACATACATATATACTTTTTTTTGGTAAATAATACATGTTATACATAGAAACATCCAGACCAAAACAAACATTCATGTCCATGCACACAAATGTTTGACTTGTGCGAGCATCGAACCCGCGATCTCAGGCGTGGCAGTCAGTTACACTAAACACTACGCCATCGAGGCCGCTTATTACCAGATTACAAGCGTCATCTTTATTAAAATAAAAGAGAAATGAATAACAAAAATAATATATTAATTGGTTTTGGCATTAGTAGACTCCTTGATTTCTATAATAAGTGTCTTTGGTACACGTCAATGCGAAATATCCGAGAACAGCTCAGGGTTACCATCAGTCTTACCATCAGGTATTATTGAAGGTATAATAGTTCATCAATAATGTTTGACACAAATGTCTAAGTGTCACATAAAACATGTTCCGACGATATCTTTAGCAATAGCGAGCGATAATTTGTGTTGTAATAAATGTAACTATCGCAATCTGAACATAATATTTATAGGAGCAAATGGCTGTCTGTGATCTTAGGACAACTGTACACTAACAATGTATCTTATTATCATAGTGTATTTTTTTTTTGGTGAAGAGATCTCTCGCACTAGGAGCGATTCCTGTTTCGTGGAGGACTTTACAAACTTTAAACCAACGGACATAATTTTTTCACAAATGATCATTTGTGAATCACACAAATTTTTGTCCCGTGTGGGATTCGAACCCACAACACTCGGCGCGGCAGCAATGGCGAGTCGATCACTTAAACTATTACGTCATCCGTGCAGTAATTAACATGCATTTATTAGCTTGGTATGTATGTAACGGAATCTATGAACGTGATTTTCACCACTTTCAAACCTATGGATTGGTTTGAAACTTTGCACACTTATCGACGACCGATGAAAACACAATAATTTAGAAAAAAAAAATAATAGTTTAGAAAACTATAAAACACGCTTTATTTGAAAAAAGTAGAAAATAATTTAATAATTTTAATGTAAAAAAGCGTGGAGTGCTTTCTAAAATATTTTGATATGACCCTATGCTTTTTTATATTATAATTATTAAATTATATTCTACTTTTTTAATAAAGCATATTTAAGTTATTTAAACTATTTTTTAAATTTTAATTATAATTTGTAAACGTGATTAAATTTGTTTTATGTACAACTAGATTTTACCTGTGGATTCGCTCGCGTTGCTGTAGATTTTGTAAATAAATGTATTTCCCTCGAGCACAATACATTTTTTAGGATTTAAGGTACCCTATGTCCTTTTCTGTACCCATTACGACATCTATGCAACATTTCACGGTGATCGGTAGAGTAGTTAAAGCGTGAACGCGTCACAAACAAACTCACATTTTATAATATTAGTAAGGATGCCGAACAAAGTGAATCTTACAGTAAGGATGTTGTCTTCTTCTTTTTCTTTTCGTGTGGTTAGTGGCCAACCTGTTGTCAAGAGTTGTTTAATGGCCAATAGGCCTCTGACATGGCTTAACGACTGCTGTCAATTTGGCAACAACTGCGACCTCCGAAGCACGGAGACGGTCAGATGAAATACCACTAAGCAGTCACCCATCTATAGACTGACCGCATCCAACGTTGCTTAACCTCGTTAATCGTTTACCGATCAGTGAGTGCAACTGGCTATGAGCGCCTCAAGGATGCTGTGAATCTTACATATAGAAGTATAAACAGCTAGAAGTTAACTTCAGAACGATTAGATTGTTATTTAACTATCAGTCATTGATCGAGCACTGCAGTTAGTGTTATTGTACTGGCAGATAAGTGAGTTTGGCAATGTGCCAGTTAACAGAACCCGCTTTGTTTATGCCAAGCATGGCATCGAGTGCTCTGGCACTAATTGTAATACTGAATGAAGTATACGGTTTTGTTGTGATATAATCGAATTGTTTGTCTGTTTGTATGTTTAGATATCTATAGCATTATGTAACTCTAACGAGGTCGTGTAAGCATATCTACATGTACACAAATATTATAAAGATACTAGCAATCTGCCCCGGCTTCGAACGGGTAGTAAATCATTAGTGTCGTATCAGCTTGTTGCGATGAGTATGTGGATTATATTTAAATGTAACGTCATCTTCAACAACTTTTGTCATATTTCAACAACGTACACAAAACTTAAACGAATTATACACCTACACCTTCCTCATGAATCACTCTGTCTATTGGTGCAAACTGCATGAAATTCCGTTCGGTAGTTTTTGGGTTTATCGCGAACAGACAGACGTGGCAGGGGACATAGTTTTATAATATGTAGTGAAAATATTTATAATTTTGTTTGTAATAAATACACTTTAAAACCGGTCAAGTGAGAATTGGACTCGCGCACATAGCGTTTTGTACTTTGAAATCCGCGATCGCCATTTTGGTTTTTTGTTGTTACAGGGACAACAAAAAGTACACACTCCAAATTTCCACTCTCTGCCTATTAGGTTCATGGGTACAGCCCGCTGACACATAGATTGACTGACGGACAGCGTACGCTTACTAATAGGGTCCCGTTGGCACACATCGGGTACGGAAACCTCAACAATATTGAACCGATTTAAAAATGTTCTATCAGTTGTACGCTACTAAAGTACCGTACAACTTCTTCTTCTTTCTTTTCGTGTGGTTAGTGGCCAACCTGTTGTCAAGAGTTGTTCAAGCCGCCCGTAGGCCTCTGACATGGCTTAACGACTGCTGTCAATTTGGCAGCAACCGGGACCGACTTTTTACGTGCCCTCCGAAGCACGGAGACGCTCAGATGAAATACCACTAAGTGGTCACCCATCTATAGACTGACCGCACCCAACGTTGCTTAACTTCGCTAATCGTAAACATAAGAACTATAAGATTACGCTATAAGCCATCGACACATAGCAGTGTACTTAAACGTAGATGAAACCGCAGTCGACAGCTAGTTGGAGATATTTTTGATTAACGAATTGGGATTGAGAACAAAGTCAAAAATCATTCGTTCATTTAGGTCACAAAGTAGCACCGAACGTCAAATCTAATGAGTAAAGAAAACTCTTTACTAACCTTAATGTAGTTTAAGTAACTTAGTAAACACTACGTTGATGAAATTTCTTATAGACGTTGTCAGGGGTATAGAAAAGGACATAAGATACCATTCATTTAGAAAAAAAGATCTGTTACTAACCTAACCTACTTTTAAGCCAACCCAGTACTTATATTAAAAAAAACAATTTTGAAGCTTTTGTCTGTCCGTTTGTTTCAGCTAATCTCTGAAACGGCTGGACCAATTTTGGCTGGCAGATAGCTGATGTTATAAGGAGCAACTAAGACTACTTCTATTTTAACCCCCGACGCATAAATGGCTGGGGAGTTAAAAGTTTGACGTGTCTGTTTGTGTGTGTGTGTGTGTCTGTCTGTGGCATCGTAGCTCCCGAACGGATGTACCGATTTTAATTTTGTTTTTATTTGTCTGAAAGGTGAATTAGTCGGGAGTGTTCTTAGTTATGTTTGATCAAAATCGGTATAAGATGGCTGCCGCCACAAAAAGGCGGGTTACATATTTTTTCACAACTCCCTCAATATGGGTATTAAATGTAAGGGCTTAACTCGTTGAATATGATATCACTATGATAAATTTCAAATCCAAGATGGCCGTCACCACAAAATGGCGGCTTACATTTTTTTTCACAGCTCCCTCAATATCGGTTTCAAATGAATTTTGTGTCGGGGGTTTATTAAATTTTTAATTTATAGAAAAAGGAACATTCCAAGCGAACAAAGCCGGCCAAAATCTAATAATAAATATATAGTGACGTAGAGTCCCTTGTTGTATACTAAGCCTAGCAATGTCTTTGTCAAAGGTTGTAAGTGTGCGGTGAGATTCATGCGAGGGCGACCGCACCGCTATCTAAACGATCCCATTTGTCTATCGACACACATACCAACTAATTTGTGTTTTTATATTATTGTAAACAGTTACATGATGTTTATAAGATGTTTTTTTATGGTAGAGATGATTTCGTGAGACTGATAATATGTTAATGCTAGGTTTGTACGTATAAAAGTATTCTCATCTAAGTGAAATGTAAATTTCTACATTAGAAAATAAAGTCTTTAACCAGAAATAGTTTACTATAGTTTATCATTATCATCATTTAACGTAATGTGTGAACTCAGTCTTCTTAGAAGGGAGAGTATTTCGTGCGATCTAAGTACAATGAGAGCACGAATGGCGTTGTGGCTTAAGTGATCGCCTCGCCAGTGCCATTGCACCGACAGTTGGGGTTCGATACCAAAACGGGATAAAAAATTATGTGAGCCACAATCAGTTGTACTGAGCCCAAGTGTCCTCTGTCCGTTTGAATGTTTGTAAAGTTCCTCGCGATACATAAAGTAATTTTTTAATACAATAAATAAAATATAGGTATGTAAATACTTTGTTCGAGGAAATGCATATTCTGATACTGTGTCTGTCGGGGAAAGTGTAAAGTTAAATCTATATGGTTATAATTTAATATAAAAAGCCTAAATACAAGTAAACAGTAACTAGTAAAAGTGTTTAACAATAGTAGTTTAAAGTTTAAAATTATGTAATAATAGTGTTTAATAAAAAATAAACAACGCGATAAAATCCGTATAAAGTTGTTTAATTTCAATGTACTAGCGGTCGCCTAGTGGTCAAAATTCGACCAATATTCCTAAGTTTGCTACTTTGTTTCCTTATTTTCTTTATTACATATAAATAAGGTATAGGTAACCATAGTTACAAAGAATTGTTGACGTCAGACGAACAATGCCGAAATACTACGAACGCGATTCGACTGCGTGTGTCCAATGCATGGATGTGTGTGTGTTTTTTCATTATTTAATGTATTTCTAAAGCATATTTTAAAAAAATATTCGAATTCATCCTCCTTCTCCATATAAACTTTAACTGTGCCAAATTTCATACTCCTCCGGCCGCGCAATCTTCGTGAAAAGGTTTTGCTTCACGTTTTAATTTATAGATAACATTTGCTTAAACGTAAGACAATATTATCTATATTTAAACTTAAATTTTCGCCTCTTTACGCTTGCGTATATAAAACTTTACTTATTACGTGATATTCGCGTAGAACTTGCTTAGAACTCGATGCAGTTTACAAACTACTATCTCCGCGCTAGGTGGCGCCAGATGTCTTTGTCAGATAAACGCGTGTGATTTTGGAGAGAGTTTGTATTTACCTTATACTGAATATGTTTTTGAAGGTGGCGCAGCAATTTCTAGTAAATGCCGTACATTATTTAACGCGTTGGTATTCTAACTAATAGTCATTATAAATGCAAATGTGAGTTAGTTTTTTGTTACGTTTCACGGCTTAACAACTCCACCGACCATCATGAAATTTCGCATGCACGTTGTCAGAGGTACAGAAAAGAACATAGGGTACCTGTCATCCAGAATAAAGGTACTGATCCCGAGAGATCGCTCCCGAGTACTCAACTAAAACTATATCCGTCTATCGCGCACAGTTCCAGACAAATTCTGATACGGAGAACTTCTTCCCAAGAAACAAATAGTTTGCTCGCAGTATCGAACTTGAGACCTCATCAGTCGCATTCACTATGACTGCGCCGTCGTGCGCGATAATAATGTAAACAAGCTAGTAAATAGCGAGCTTTAGTTCGGATCAAAGAACAATTCAGACGGGATTCAAATCTGTTACCGTTTGATTGCCTGCCCCGAAGGTTACAAAGTCTGCAGGTATATAGCAGTAGAAACTATTTTTAATTTTGAGACAAAGGGGGCTTATCAAAGCCCTAAGGCTCTGCTTAGATCTTTTAATAAAATAGTATTATAAATCTATACTAATATTATAAAGCTGGAGCGTTTGTTTGTTTGTTTCTTTGTTTGTTTGGTTGAACGCGCTAATCTCAGGAACTACTGGTTCGAATTGAAAAATTATTTTAGTGTTGGATAGCCTATTTATCGGGGAAGGCTATAGGCTATATAAAATCACGCTACAACCCATGGGGGCGGCGCAGTAACTATAAACGTGGATGAAACCGCGGGCACATCTGTTATCACATAATGTTTTTAGAGCACTGCCTCGGTGGCGCAGCGGAGATCAACACTATTGCTGTGGATGAGGATTTGAAAACATTTCCAAGTCAGGCAAAATGCAATTTGGTCATTGTGTCGAGAAATTCTCAGTTGTATCGCAGAGTTCAAAACTGTGCCCGCTAAATGGCGATAGGCTCGACTCTTAATTATGAAGGAGCTAAAAACGAAGGTGGTTGGTGGCGAAATATCTTTGTAATACCTACACCTCTGCCAACCCTTTTGTGGATATAGGCGTTAGACTAGTTTTGATTTAATAATATAATTTATTAACCTCTGAGTCTTCTTCGAAGAGGTTAATGAAAACACTATGTGGGTCTGTGTGTCTGTCTGTTAGTGACAGGTATAGCTCCGGAACCACTGGACCGATTGACTTGTAACTTGGTGTGCAGACATCTTGGGGTCAACCCTCGGTTGAGTTTGAATATGGGCCCTGTGGGTCAAAAGACCCCCGAGATATAGGGGTCACAAGGTCATAATGTCAGAGGATATTCACCGACAGAGTGATTTGGAAGTCCAAGGAAGAGGCTTTTGCCCAGCAGTGGGACATTTCAAAAAGCTGATGAAAAAAATTATAGGTCACATGAATACGAAGAGGTTGAATCCTGGGTTTTTACACCCATCTCTTTTTGTTATTAACTAACTAATATTTTATAGTTATAGTTATCTTGTTGATGTACATTCTGACTCGCTTGGTAGGTTCCGCAGAATAGTATCTGAGTTGCTTAAAATTTAAAACTTATTTATGTATATGTAATCACATTCTTTTTGGTCTATGTACATTTAATTTAAAACATATAATGTCTAAAATAATAATTTAGTTAATATTATATTTAATAAGCAGCGATAGCTCAGTGGGGAGACCAACAGACTGCAATGCAGAGAGTCTCGAGTTCGAACCCACGTCGCGCTCCTCTGAATTTCGGACTTTTCGAAATTATGTGCGTATTGATTGACAATTATCACCTGCTCCGTGCCTCGGAGAGCACGTTAAGCCATCGGTACCGGCTGCCATGAACATCTATGGCAGTCGTTATTGAGAAGTCAGTGCCTTATAATATCCTGACACTGGTCTATCCTTAGGGTGTCGTTAGCCTTCGGGTTGCGGAGGTCAGGTGGCAGCCGCTCCGTGTAAATACTGATATCGAGTCAAATCCGGTTAGACTAGAAAAGCCAACCCCAAGTGACTTGGGAATAATAAAGGCTAGGGAGAAGAGTCAATATTAGTATTAATTGTTCTAATTTAGTTTTGTATTAAAAGATTGTCACTATTGTTTTTTTTAATGTCTGCTGAACATTTTTTGTTAAGTCGTGCATGCTATGCTTACCTATAAGATATTGTCGCACTCATTCAAAGTCTGCTAATCTTAAGCTTTTTGAAATTCTATATGTGTGCACAATTGTTGGTTAGCCATTAAAATAAATAAATAAATATCTAAAGGAGGCACGGGTAGTGCAGCGGGTAAGCGCCCATTGCGCTGAAAACTGTGGGATCCAATTCAACACGCTTGAACTTCGTGTCCATTTATTGTATATTTGTAAAGTCCCTCGTGACATGGCTTTCGTCTTATTATAATAAAAGGAAATGGCCTAATTGCTTTGTCCTTGTAAATTTTCCTTCTTTTGGTCATAATAATTTGCGTTCAAAATTTCAATTTAATAGTATCATCTGTGTTTGTGTTTCCTTTTTATCATGATTTCACTCCTTAAGATTAGACCTGTGTTGATATGTCAATCATTCAATCAATCAGTTACTTAGTCGATCAGTTTTTCAGTCAGTCTGTCAGTCAGATAATCAGTTTGTCGATCTGTCAATCAATCAGTTTTTAATTATTCATTCAGTACATTAGTCAGATCAATTAGATAATTAATCATGCAGTATATTAGGCAGATCAATCAGATACTTAATTAATCATGCATTATATTAGTCAGATCAAGCAGATACTTAATTAATCATGCATTATATTAGTCAGACAAATCAGTTACTTAATTAATCATACAGTATATAAGACAGATCAATCAGTTACTTAATTAATCATGTGCTATATTAGTCAGATCAATCAGTTACTTAATTAGTCAGTGAATCAATCAGTTAGCAAACAAGACAAACAACCACTCAGTCAATCAATCAATCTTTTTATAGGTAAAAATATAATTCCCCTACCATCAATTCAACCTTAGCCCAAGTACGTATTATTGTCCAGCGGGTCATTGCATCCAATGGCATCCTTGACTTTTGCAAGATCTCTTCAAACAATTATATCCAATATTTTTAAGGGTATCGATATTACGACTTCAAGTGCAAATCCTTTGCATTTAACAGCTCATTGAAGGTCATAAGTCGCAAGCATTTGGTGCATTCTCTTAGAATCATAAATGGTAAAGATACGCTTAGCTGATAATTTGTGACTCACTTTTGTCAGTGGCGGATTTCTAACGAATATTCGTGACAGAAAATATGAAGATTTAGTACTACTTAAGCTGGTCTTTAAGCCTTTGCGGTGGCAAATGTTACTGCTGTGCTTTCAATTTTGGATCCAATACCGTAAGAGATGCAAAATTTTCTTTTGAATATTTACAGAAGCAGCACATAGTCTAGAACCGTGTCCTGTTGCTGGCATTACTCTTGCTTCCAATTACGTGAAAACAAAATCATATTAGGTGAAATTGGGGTATAAAACCCTTTGCTCACCGTTTCTGGAATGTAGGCGAGAGATGAAACTATTGTGTACTATCTTTTGGACGCCAGAGTCCAAACGTGATGTTTATATCATGATATCTCGAAATAGTTAACTATTGAATCGCAGGAACACCTGTGGCCAGATACGATAGGATTTCAATTATGTCTGACATTCCAAGCATTGAAGTTTGTTTTAAGTTAAGCTGTCAGGTTAAGGCTGGTGTAGAACACTCAAGCCTCGCGGGCCACGCGCTTTGAGTATCTTGGATCGTTACATAGTAAAACCAATTCGCGCGGCTTTTATTATTTTTTATTTTGCTCGTCAAAATGAGCACACTCCGCCTGATGGTAAGCAGTCGTGTGGTCTAAGAGCAGTAGCCTCCACACCGTCCTCATAGCAGCCGAGGCGATGTTGAGGTCTCTACTTTGACGGCCTGTGAAGGTGCTTTTTCACGCCCCTCTTCACGGACCCAGGATTGAAGGAAGAAGGAAACACGTGCTTTGGCAGAGAATTTCATGCCTAGATCGTTCGGCAGAGGTATGAGGACCCATACTTATTGGTACGCTCTCTAGTCGACTCCACCGTGTAAGGATGGCATCTGAGGCCAGCACGCGTTGTTCTGGATAGGAAAGGGGAGGGCGCGATAAGGTGGAATAACTCTTCTGAGCACTCCCCGTGGTATATTCTATAGAAACATGCCAATGAGGCAATGTCCCTACGACGTTGCAGAGGTTCCAGTGAAGCCGTGACCTCTGAATCTCCGATGATACAGGCAACCCGCCGCTGTAATCTATTAAGAGCGTCTAGCAAGTACTGCGCGGAGCCATCCCAAAAATGAGAACAGTATTCCATGCAAGGGCGCACTTATACAATAGGTACAGCTGCCCAGGCGCGAAGAACCGCCTCATCCTGTTCAGAACTCCGAGTTTTCGCGAAGCTTGCTTAATGATGCTCTCGATGTAGGTTTTAGGATTAACGCTGACTGCAAGTCGGCTGCGCGCGCGTTTCAATCATCATCAGCAATATAGTGGCATTGTTAGGATGTTCTTGTATACGCCGTTATCGATGTCTTATTTTCCATAGATAATATAATATTATAACAATTAAGAGAAGTCTCATCGCGACTGTTCGAAGTGGTGGCAAACCACGTGACACTAACTCGTTTTATAGTTTCGAGCTGGTCATCCGCACGCGTACAAGTCGCGCTTACCACCCGCGCAGATGGTTAGCGTCACTGTAAAACCAGCCTACCCTAACATAGCAAGCACAGCAGGTGGGTAGGCAACACTATAATAATAATAATATTCTTCCACATACACACAACACCATCTAGCCCAAACTAAGCAGAGCTTGTACTATGGGTACTAGACAATGGATAAACATACATATATACTTTTTTTTTGTAAATACCTACATATTATACATAGAAACATCCAGACCAAGACAAACATCCATGTTCATGCACACAAATGTTTGACTTATGCGGGAATCGAACCCGCGACCTCAGGCGTGGCGGTCGGTTACACTGACCACTACGCCATCGAATCTGAAACTCAGTTACTTCTAATATACCGAAGACACGACAAAATCTCTAAAAGTTTGCTACATACTATTTGCTTGGAGGATAACGTACTCTAAGAAAGCATTCCTTTATAAGAGGCTCATTATACTCAAGTCTTTTATGTCCACTCACGTCACGTGACAAGGCTCCATTTAACCTCCGGAGACCATACAAAACACTTAATCCATATGATCACTTACGAAATAATATCCGAACATTTCCCTCTCTATCGCACGTCTGAAAAATGTACGTGCAAGAAAGAGGTAGGTAGCACTGTGTTGTTTCGTCTAATTAGTAAGTAGGGGTATTATGTTGGTAAATGAACGTCGTTATCTAAACGAGGCGGTGCCGCGTGGCGCGTTTGTATCGTGCAGATAATGTTCTGTAGGTACATTTTTCTGTTGAGAACCATTTTGGATTTTTTGTCAAGAATTTAAGGCTTTTCTATTTATACTAAGGCCCAATTTATGTTATTAAAAAAGCAAATAAATTGAATCTACCTTACCGAGAACGAAATACAAGAGCAAGATAAGACTGTAAACGCCAACAAAATCGAATTCATTTATTCATTTTGGTGACTACGTATTGCATATTGATGTCAAAATATAGTGGTCAGTGAATTTACTAAAGTTATTGAAGTTTTTTTTATGTTAGTTGCAAGGATCAGGCAAAGAGCCTATGAGAAGATACCTGTCAGAAACTCTTAGCTACTGTTTTTGAAATGCCATTTAATTTTGGTGTTTACCAACTCATATCTGCAGGGTGTTGCAGCCATTATACTATACTTAGCTCAGTGGTGGGAATGCAATTGCTGGGCATTAAGTCACGTGTTGGTCAAACCAGAAGCTAGACCAGAAGTTTTGATGTCATAAAATCTCGAGTGTAGCCCAGAGTTAGGACGTTAGCGGTGTTGCAGACTGCCAGGCCTGGAATAGTAAATAAAGCCGTTGATTCTCAGCCATATATATCTTGGGTCATATCGGATTTCTCTTCCATTGGACTGTGAGAGTTAGGAAACAGAGAGTGCTCTTGCATTTGCACTTCTCGATGGCGTAATGGTTAGTGTAACCGACTACTACGCCTGAAGTCGCGGGTTCGATTCCCACACAAGTCAAACATTTGTGTGCATGAACATGGATGTTTGTCTTGGTCTGGGTGTTTCTATGTATAATATGTATGTATTTACAATAAAATATATATACCTATATATGTATGTTTATCCATTGTCTAGTACCCATAGTACAAGCTCTGCTTAGTTAGGGCTAGATGGTGTTGTGTGTATGTGGTAGAATATTTATTTATTATTAATAATAAAAAAAAAAAAACGTTTTTTCATTCGCCGTTAAGATTGACTGCTGTGACCGAAATTCCGTTTGAAGGACTATATTATATTATTCAGTTATTGGGCATAAGGTTATAACTACTTTATATGGTCTAGGATACAATGGCTCACTTACTATATAGTCTTTTCGATACATTGGTATCCTAACTAATATTATAAATGCGAATGTGAGGTTTTTTTTACGTTTTCATGCCGTAACTACTCAAGCGATCATTATGAATTTTTGCATGATACACATAGTTAGGGGAACAGAAGAAAACATAGGGTACCTTTCATCCAGAAAAAGTATTGTTACCAACCTCTTTTTTTACGTGCGGGAATGCATTGACGCTTGCGGCGTGGCGACGGAGAGGTTATCTCGGACTCACCGGGGAAACGGTGGTGAGTAACATCCCGGTAATACCGACTAAACCCACCACGGTGTTCCTCGACAAAACCGCTATCGACGGGACCGCGCGATTCACTTTCACGTGCAATCGCGACCCCGCCGAGATTTCGGCCCGTCGCGGCGTCGTATGAAACGGCAGGCCACTGCACGACAAGACCTACTGTTACCAACCTAACCTAACCTACATTTATGCGAGTGATGCCGTAGGCAAAAACTAGTATAATATAAATGTAATTGTGCACACTAGTCTGGATTAAGATTGTATTGTATTTGTTTATTTAATTTAAATTGCAATTAAAATATGTTAGTTTTATAGTTGCTGCCGAACTAACGTTTATATTCGAAATTAAAACTTGTACTGAATTGTTTGGCTAATGTCTATCATTGGTTTATTTTTAATAAATTTTTATTTGCTGCATTGTTTTCATTATTATAATAAAAAATAATGGTATTAAAGAATTAATTACAAGCAGCTTTATACAACAAACAAATTACAAGCAAACAAATATTTAAATTGTAAAATTGTGTTAATATTTATATAATGTTTTACTATTAGGACTTTAATTATAAAATTGCCGTTTGTGCTCTACATCTAATTTCGTGGTATCTGTACAAAACTCAATGCTTATTTTATAAATTCATTTATGTTTCGAAAATAGGTTATATTTATTATTAATAACGTGTTTTATTAATAAATATCAATAACCTTTTCTACAATTTAAATTCATATTGTTTAGTGTCTGCACGTATTATTTGTTTCAATTCGCCATCAATCGGCAATTATGTATGGAAAAATACATGTTATTCGAATTAGCCATTCAAAAATATTGATGAAATAGTTAGTATGAAAACCGTTACCGAATTTATTCATACAAATCGGCTATAATAACATTTACGGGACTGAGGTACAAATAGTTGTAAGTGTGTGTAGTTCGAAGCGCATTTAAAATCATAAGGTAAGTTCCATATTTTGTAGAGTGCAGATAACATTTTCTTTTACTTTTTAACTGACTGACTGTCTTCGACTTTGTTTTGTAGAGTAAGGGTAATCGACATGTTTAGTTAACGTAGATATATGGAGTATATGTAGATAGATGGTTAAGTCAGTCGTACGGAAAACTTGATAGTATTCAGGATTGTCTGTTATGACATTAAATTTAATCTTAACCTGCTTGAACGTCTTAATCTTAATTAAACAAAAAATGCTTAAAAGACAATAATAATATCAGCCCTGATACTGGGGAACAGTCATTTTGCGGGATGGTAAGTTGAAGTCAATTTTGTGTAAGTTCAGTATGCTGAATACGAGAAAAATATCAGATTTGTTAAATTTATTCTAGGTTATGAGATAAGACTTTACAACAATATGACTGAAAGAAGGTCGAAATAAAAATACAATTACATATTAAATACCTATATGTATTTTAGAAGCGGCTATATAGTAACGACAAGAACACTTAAATACATACATATGCTACCAACAAAAATCATTAAAATATTAGGAAAAACTATCTGTAAGCTTTTCTATTTTGCTTATGTTCAAGTCAATCCCGTAACTCAAGCAATAGTCTGCCATCATATGGCTGTCCCATCGGCCTTGGTATCTTTCTTTCATTGTTCTAATGTCATGATGGAATCGTTTTTTATGTTGAATATCTCAAGTAACCGATTCAATTCATACAAAGTCAATACGTTTCGGGTATGACTGACGAAGGTGTTTATTAAAAAACCAACATCAAAACTAAGGAGGCAGAATAAAAAAATTTTTTGTTCCCCAGTGTTATAAATGTCTATTGTTGGAGTCTTTTCTCTTTATGAAAAGAGATTGTCAATAGTCTAGTGCAGGTTGGCAGACATCACACAATTGAGAACTCTCAGACTTGCCAGTTCCTTACGAAAATGATGAAAGCATAATATTTTGGACTGCTGCGGCAATAAATATATCTTAGACCACGCGTATGGGGTTGTGCGCACTGCGAGTCTTAATCCGAATATCAGTTTGTTTTTTTATTTGTTACGTTATCACGCATAAATGTCTCGGCCGCGTATCATGAAATTTTGCATACACGTTGTCGGGGTACAAAAAATGACATAAGATAGCTTCATCCAGAAAAAATGTACTGATCCCGAGCGAGCGAAGTCCCAGGTAGAAGTTAATACTTCATATCTTAACTCGACCTATGATCCCTCTACAACATATACTAAACGAAACATACAGGCTACTATAACACTGAACTCTTATCACTAAACCTAAATGCGACCTTTCCAATTTTACGAACAGAAATCAAATTTATTTGCCAAATGAAATGAAACTCTATGCTAAGAAAAATAAAGTACGTTTTAATATATCACCGAGTGGTGTTTGGAGATTTGAAAGGATCTCGTGAAAGCAGGCGGAAATCGGCCGACTCGTCCTAAAGACACATCTTAAAACTAAGCGGCTGGTGTCGCACTGCGAGCGATTGAGCGTTACATGACTTATTACTCGCCGCAGATTTTATAATTACCTCTCATTCCTTTTCTTTTTTTCCTCCTTTAATTCCATTTGTCCATGGAAGATATCAGTTGGATGATAATAAGCTATGGTAATTACTTAACATCATGTGCACATGGGCACAGTCATGTATGTATATGTATACTCTAGGGCAAACAACAATATGCTCGCTATATATTTTTGTTTGTTGCATGTGAGACTTTACATAGCATTCGTAAGGAAAGTTTCGCTTTTTACTTAGTTTTACGAAGATGATTAGTTTATTTTATTTTCCATGCAAATGTATTTTCATATTCTCTGTATTCAAGTTTATGTATTATCTGAATATACATAATTATGTAGATACACGCCTCTACAGAGACACATCCCCGGAACGATAGGCAAATATTCATAACCACCACATTTTGCCAGCTATCTTAAAGTTTAGTATAGACAACAAACATAAAGTTGTCTACTGATCACATAATTATCCAGACAGCATGCTGCCTTTTAAAACCTCCTAACAGAAAAACGGATCCGACCCCAGTATCAAAGTCGCTTTTTTGCGTTTGACCGCGATCTCAACATTTGTAAAGTGACGATGCAGTTGACGATGGAACACGCTTGCATAAAAGATACCTATATACTTGCGACTTAAAGACACCCAGATTGCATTTGTAACGACTACATTATTACACGTATTCCGATAGAGCACATCTTAAGATAAGTTAAAATGTACACGCATGCAAATATATACACGCGCCACACTAGTATACAAGCTTTACTTTTACTGAAATTAAACAGACTATAACACCATCTGAGTCTCGTTATACTTATTGCCAAAACATAGGCAAACATTCATCGGCAACACAGAAAAGGTATTGTCCGCTCAACCGCAAACATGTGTGCAGACTTATGCCACCGAGTCAAGAGGGTAGTCTTGAATAAGAGCCGAGCTTTACCTCCCGCTAGCAGTGCGACCTTGCCTCACATGACGTCGCGGCCACACCGCAGGTCCCAGCGCGTGAATAAATTTAATGTATTAGCCGCACCCGCGCCCCTCATCTCACCCCGACACTCGTTTATTAGCAAAGCTATGTCACTATACAGAAGCTTTATGCGTTGCGATATTTCCTTGAAAAATGGATGAAGGAAAGAGGGCGACGTTCCTTCCTACACAGAATGTACTTAGACGCTGGTGTGGCCGCAGTTTTTTATTATTAAACGTCGAGCAAAATGTTTGCAGAGATGTGGACTGCTGCTAAAGATTTTTAATTTATGGTTTGATAGAAAGGAGCAATAGGCTCATATATCGATGGACTGCTATTCAGACGCTTCGAGTTTTTGAAATTATTTGCGTATTAAATAGTTAATTATTGCATGCTTTAATGGTGATGGAAAATATAGTGAGGAAGTCTGCATGTCTGATAGCTCTCTATAATGTTCAAACATCTATGGCAGTCGTTATTGGGGAAGTCGACACAAAAGATCCCACTGGTTCGAAATGTCGCCAGTCTGTACTGACTGGCCCCCACACAAGATAAGAAAAGATGGGTTTTTCATCAGAGCAAATCATAACAATACATTAAATACATGCGCTGTCAATTAAATATAGCACAGATGGCGTTGTGGTTTAATTAGTCAACTCGTTACTATCACTGTGCCGTGTGTTGAGGCTCAAACACAGACCAAGAACAACAAATTTGGCCTCGATGACGTAGTGGTTAGTGTAACCGACTGCCACGCCTGAGGTCGTGGGTTCGATTCCCGCACAAGTCAAACATTTGTGTGCACGGACTTGGATGTTTGTCTTCGTCTGGATGTTTCTACGAATAATAAGTACTAGCGGTCGCCTAGTGGTCAAAATTCGACCATAATTGATTTAAATGTTAAGTTTGATCGTATTAAGGTTTTATTTTATATAACTTTACCCTTATAATAACATTTCATTTAGATTTCGCCAAGGCTATACTGGTTATTTACCTATCTTTTTAAAACAAATCATTATTTACTTAACTATACTCTTTCATTGACGATATTCCTAAGCTTTCTACTTCGTTTTCTTTTTCTTTATTACATATATAAATAGGGTATATGTAACCATAATTACGAAGAATTGTACGACGTCAGACGAACAATGCCGAAATATGTACTACGAACGCGATTCGACTGCGTGTATCTAAATCATGGTTGTGTGCGTGTAGTGCTTTTTCATTAATTTAATGTATTTTAATGCATATTTTACATAAATATTAGGATTCGACACTCCTTCTCCATATAAACTTTAACTGTGCCAAATTTCATACTCCTCCGCCCACGCAATTTTCGTAAAAAGGTGTACAAAGTTTTTGCTTCACGTTTTAATATATAGATGTATTTACAAATAAAAAGTATAATATATGTATGTTTATCCATTGTCTAGTACCTATAGTACAAGCTCTGCTTAGTTTGGGCTAGATGGAGTTGTGTGTATGTGATAGAATATTATTATATTATAATTATAATTGTTGTTCTTAGTCGGTATGTTTTTTGTGTTCGTCGAATGTTTGCAAAGACCGCTGCGACAAAGAAAGAATTCCGAGTGCGGCAATAGTCTTTTAAAAGAAAACCAAAATAAAGAATTCGTATTATTCTTCTCGGTTCTCTCAATTTCTTTTTAGATTCACCAATAAAATTTTCATTTATATCGCAAAAACTGCAGTATATCTCTATGCGGTGGGGTCCATAAACCACTGCTGTAGTTCGGTGGGTGGACACCTATATATCATTCTTGAGCTTTGACAGTAACGTTCAGGCCCTGCTACGTCATGATAGGTATTGTTTTAGCTCTGAATCAGGCCTATACCAGGTGATAAATATTCTATATGAACCAGTGTTTTGTTTATAATTTTACTAGCGACCCGCCTTGGCTTCGCACGTGTCACAAAATCTTAATAAATTATACATCACCTTCTTCATGAATCACTCTGTCTATAGGTGAAAACCGCATGAAAATCCGTTTAGTAATTTTCGAGTTTATCGCGAGCAGAGAGATAGACGCGGCAGGGAATTTTATTTTATAATATGTAGTAATAAACTCTTTGTTATTCTTAATGATTTTGTTTTCTGTTGGTATTCTTACTTTATTTTGTTTTCCATTTTTGTTGGTTGTAAATGATCGTTTATAATATAATAATAACATCAACCCTGTGTTAAACTGTCGCAATGCTACGCACGGATCTCTTTTCAACGTGAGAAGGGTTATGCTATAGTCCACCACGCTGAAAAAGTACGGGTTGGCAGACTTCACACATCGTCGAGAACATTATGGCAAACTCTCAAATTTGCAGGTTTCCTCACGATGTTCACATTCATAGTTAAGGCGAGCGACCATTAACCATTTAATACGCACATAACACACAATTTGTTTTATCGAATTTTAGCTGATATAATATCAAGCATACTGCAATTCTAACTAATATTATAAATGCGACTGTGGGTTCGATTATTACGCTTTCACGCCTCAATTACTTGATCGATTATCATGAAACTTCGTATACAGGGTGTCCGGTAATTAATGGATAACCTTGAAATGTCTTATAGTAGAACTGAAGGCCATTCGGAAAAAAAAGAAAAATATATATATTAAAAAGTGCAAGCTATTATAGCATAGCATACTTTTGACTGTCTATCTATTAGCATAATTAGTGTTTAATAATAAAACAACAAAAAACCGATGGATTTCATTAATTTATGGTCGTAGTATACAAGAAAGATACATGATAATTAAAAATAAAACACATCTCAGGTAGTAGTTAGGATAGTTTTTATTCATATTTTTTTCTGAACGGCCATCAGTTCCACTATAAGACATTTCCAGGTTATCCATTACTTACCGGACACCCTGTATACGTTGACAGAGTTATAGAAAAGGACATACGGTACCTTTTTTCAGAAAAAATACTGTTATTAATCTAACCTAACTTACGTTTATGCGAGAGGAGCCGCGGGCTAAATCTAGTATACTGACTATTTTCAGTATGTATTCTGTACGAGAGAGCTTTTTTACAAAAAATACCAATAGTTTGTACGCTTTGTACGAAACTCGGCTAGGGAAAACAATGGTAGATGGAGCTTACTCTATAGTGCAGGAGCTTGTCTCCAAATAAACTAATTCTAAAACAAATAGTCTACATCAAAGCTTTTTTTGATACTTTATATTTCTAGTGTTATCAAGATCAAGTCCTACGCAACGTTAATCGAATGGCTGTATAGTATCAATCAATAATATTAATCATGGCAAGCAAATATTCATCAAAGGACTGTTTCGATGTGTTTGATGATGATTCGAATAATTCGATTTGTTTATCGTTAATCGCCAATTCGTAACGATCGCGTATTTACAATAATCTACTGGTTATTAATGTTATTAAATTAACTAGGAAGTAGTATACAATAATCTATGTATAGGTAAACAATTAAATAGGGAAGGTGTAATTAAAAATGTTCATCTAAACAGTTTAATAGGTGTAATAATATATTATACTATGTGTAGTAGAGCCTCGTTTATTTCAGTATGTATTCATACTAGCCGTGGCCGGCTGGACCAGCGAAAGATTACTCTATCACAGAATAGACCTAATCACCCTCTTTCCCTCTTTCCGCCTTCTTCTTTTCCTTGTCCTTCCCATTTCCTTTCCTAAAGGGTCTGCAACGCGCAAGTGATGCCTCTGGTGTAGCAGGCGTCCATAGGCTACGGTGACCACTTACCATCAGGTGGGCCGTATGATTGTTTGCCACCATACTTGTAAAAAAAAAAGTACATAAAAGCACAATTATGTAAATAATAGTCTTTTTTATTTTACTTATTTTTAAATAAATATATAATCACACCTATATCTTGGAAAGCTAAGAAGAGGTTTACCACACCCGCTTTACGCCAGTTAAGTTCCTGACTCCCAAATACCCAATGACACTTTACATGATCCAGGAACCGAACCGAACTCATGAACAGCAATAGCATTCATTACCACTGGCCTGCTGATACAGTTAATCATGTCTCTATATAATAATATTCTTACAATTATTGTAGGTGAGAAGATAGATGTCATTATTTATATATTAATACGTGAAGCAAAAGCTTTTTACTCCTATTTACGAAAATTGCGCGGACGGAGGAGTATGAAATTTGGCACAGTTAAAGTTCATATGGAGAATGAGGGGCGAATCCTAACATTCAAAAAAATATGCATGAGAAATACATGAAATTAATAAAAAAACACTACACGCACATAACCATGCATTTGACACACCCAGTCGAATCGCGTTCGTAGTATTTCGACATTGTTATTGTATATGCCCATTAGACCGTTCCGTCACCGACCAGCAGTTTCCCCTTTCTATCACCGTACCACTCGACAACGAAGCAGGTTTCATCCATATCACCTGGAAGCGTTCAAATCCAAGACGGTACGCTTTCAGCGATCATTTCTCCCACGTACGTGCAAGCTCTGGAATGAACTGCCTGCTTCGGTGTTTCCCGAGCGCTATGATATGACCTTCTTCAAACGAGGTCTAAAGAGAGTTCTTCTTTCACGGTAGGCAGCGGCTTTGCTGTGTCCTGACATTGCTGAAGTCCATGAGCAGCGGTTCCCATTTTCCATCCGGTGGGCCAAGTGCTCGTCTGCCACCAAAGGCAAAAAAAAAAAAAAACTTATAGTAGGGCGTATCGCGTTGCTTTTCGTGTCTGATACGTTTCGCACAGTCATGGTATGAGACAGTGTAGTGGGCAGACTCCTTTAAATGGTAACCTCGCCACTGCTACTGCGCTGATTGTAGTGGATTCGAATCCGACACGGGGCAACAATTTGTGTGATCCACAATTTGTTGTTCCGAGTCTGAACGTTTTTTGTGTCCGTTGTATGAATGTTTGTAAAGTCCCTGCGACACAGGAATTATACCTGGTGCAGGAGTTGTTTTTTTAACACGCTTTTATTAGCTTCATAGGTATGTTAGTATGTACATATGTTAGTATGTATGTAACGGAAACTTTAAACATGATTTTGACCTCCTTCAAAGCGTGTTCTTTAGTTTTTTTAACTATTATTTATTAAGTTAAAAAGAATAAAATAAAATAATACGATACTAAGATTAAGTAGCTATTTAATAGCCGAATAGGTTAGTTAATACCCTGTCTACGTAGAACTCTGTATATTTTTCCACACGTCGACAACGCTCTCAAACATTCGATTAGCTCCTAAACAAACACCCTTAGACGAAAAGTTTTAAATCTCTGCTCTTTAGGCGAAGGGCCCTAAAGGTATCTTCACATTTGCTTTTGACTGTCCGACGTAATATGGATTCGAGAAGTTATTAACTATTGATCAAATATTTCAGAGAAATTAAAATTCTCAGCAGTGCAAATTATTTATTTTTTGTTCTTATATGTGGGCTCATAATTTGCGTCGGGGTAGATCTAGTACGTGTATCTAGTTAACTCTTTTGCACGCCTGCATTTAAATAGCGGTTACGTCACAACGTTGTATTGTGCATAATTTTTCTGTGTGACAATATTACTACTAGATTTGACATTATTATTTCATCTTATCTATTTTGATTAGATATGTTTAGATTTCTTCCTTTGTAACGCAATGGTCAAAAGTATGCTGTGCACGAGGTCTCGGATTCGATTCCCGGGAGAAGTGTTATCGAGTTTTTTGATCGCAGCATGGAGTCTATATATGTTCGGGAAACTGCAGGAGCTAGCGAAATGTTATATAATATCTACTTCGTTGGCAATATAGACATAAGACCGTAGTCTTATGTTATATTACATATAATATAACATTGGTTATTAAGATCTTGAATAATTTTTTGATTCAAAGAAAAGAAAATATATTGTCTGCCCTATTGGTTGAATGTGACGTCACCTTTACAGTCAAGACTTGTGAGTAGTGAAGAGTATTTGTGTTATACAGTATTTTGTTCATCTCGGAATGTTATTAGATCATGAGTGTTATGTATCGACCGAGTACTCGAGATGGTCTCGAGAGCTGGAACTTTCATTTCAACTTTTCAGCTACAAAGTTGGGATACGATGAATTTATTTACTAGTAGATTTTGCCTGCGGCTTCGTCCGTGTTAATATAGATTTTATCAATGAACTATCCCTCAGAAACAGTACTTGTTTCCCGATTGAAAGATTGTTATTTTCTGTACCAATATAAATATGCAAAATTTCATAATTATCGTTCGAGTGGTTAAAGCGTGAAATCGTAGTACAAACAAACTCACATAATAAATTAAGTTAAACTCAGCCGCAGTTTAGTATCATACTTTGCTGTATCCCAGACAAAAGCCAGCTCATCAGTATTTTCACCAAATATTTGATGACAGTGGACTCTGCCAGTCTAATCCCGACAAACATAGCTAAACATTAACTGAATTAACTAATCAGGGAACGCGACTAGCTGTTAAATTAGTAATTAATCGTGTAAGTATGATTGTTTGACCTAGAGCTCTCGTATTAGCAAGCTATTAACTACGATCTAGTGAGCTACTAAGTCATTAGTGAATGGTGATCACGATAATTGGTGAGCTGTTCATTAGTAATGGTTTAAGTGGATGCAGCGCACTGTTAATGCTCCGAGTGTTGTGGGTTCGATTTCCACACGGGACTAAATTTTGCGTGATTCAGAAATAGTTGTTCCGGGTCTTGGTGTTCTTTGTGTCAGTTGTTTTAATGTTATTTTTGGTAAATTTTTTTTTCGTTAGCTTTGTTGCTTTGTGATAATGTCACCCCCATAACAAACATCTTATTAATTTGTATTTACTTATGGGTATTGACTACATTACATAATTACGTAACATTATGTATTCTCCTATACTACTGAGACAATATATATAACACACAGCATAGCATCTTAGCCGCTTCTGACAACGGAGAGGCAAAGATGCTATAACATGCCCCCACTTCAAATCCTCCATCAAACAGTTTGTCTCTCTTGTATATTCCGGTCACATTCCATTAACATGTGGTATATGTCATCGATCACCCCATAGCCTTCACAATTGGGTGAGGTACTAATACCCATCAAGAATTTAAACTTGTTGCATGGGATGTGACCAGAACGCATATTTAACAAAGCTACTACCTGTCCCTGATCTATCTCTCCTCTGATTTGCGATTCGAACCATGGGGAATGACACAGAAATTATATTTAGTGTGAGCGGAAAAAACAGAAAAGGCTTCTTATTATATTAGATTTTGCATCTGGTTAATCTTGATTTTATCAATACATTTCTATCCCTTGAGAACAGTTTTTTCACTGGATGAAAAGGTACGTCCTTTCTTGTACCCCTGATAAAGCGTATGCAAAATTTCATAACGATGGGTCGGGTAGTTAAGAAAACGTGATAATCAAACTCACATTCGCATTTAAATATAAAACTGTGCAATATAAAACTACAAAATGCTAAAATCGTAACATTTGCTGACGACACAGCAGTTGTTTTTCATGGCAAAAACTGGGATGAAGTAAGCAAAATAACTGAAAATGGTCTAAAAGAAATAATGTACTGGCTCAATATAAACAAATTTACAATTAACCTCATTAAAACTAAATATCTAACATTTTCCATTTTAAAACAGGGATTTCCAGACACAAATGAAATTAAAATTATAGCGCACATGTGCCGTAACACTAACAACAGCATGTGAACATGTATGGTATTAGAGAAAGTTCAACATATCAAATATCTAGGAGTCTGGGTCGATGAAAATCTCAATTGGCACTAAAAACAAAACAAGAAATATATGCACATTTAAAAAAAAATACGTCTTATTGAAGACGAATTTACTTTAAAAGTCATCTACTACGCACTGTGTCAATCGATTTTAGGTCACTGTGTATCAGTTTGGAGAGGCACTCATAGATCAACTTTAATAAGACTTGAAAGAGCACAGAGGGCGGCACTTAAAGTACTGACATCTAAACCTAAATTGTACCCAACTTTAAATCTTTACCAAGAAATTGGAGTTCTAACTATACGTCAGTTGTTTATTTCAAGAAACATAATTTATGCTTAGTAGTTTGTAGCGTCTGAATTCCTATTACACTAAATGAACTATCTCGATTGAGACGAATATTGAAAAAGCCTATTTAAAAAACTAAGTTATTCTGAGACTGAAGATATATTATGTGTCCACTAATAAATAAAATAACTAGCATCATAAATCCACATTATTCCTTACGTTTCATTCACCCTCACTAACAGAAACTCGCGTGCATGTAAACAAACACACACACTCACACACGCACACGCACACACACACACACACACACACACACACACACATACAACTTTCACACGGAGAGACACAATCCTCACAGAGTTCCTCTCCGGGCCAATTATTAACTTTTGCTCTAGTATGAATCTTCTTATTTTATTCTTAAATAAATGTTTAGTATAAATTTTACACAATCCTGTTCTAATAGATGTATTGTAACCTATGCCAAATACAAATGTAACTGTTACTTATAGCACAGGTTAAACTAGTTTAAGTGACAATGTTCATGATTGTAAATCGAAACATGGTTATTCAATAAATATTTATTATTATGTTTCTCTTATCACAGGTACTTTCTAACATATTATATTAGAAAATACCTGGCCCTTTGGGAAGCTTACACGGAGACATGGGTCCAACGTGAAGAGGCCCTTCGAGAGTTTTAATCAAAGGTGGGATGGAACACCTACAGCGGCACTAGCCGCAGCAGGCGTAGGACTATTGCTACGTTTGGATTCTAATATATGGGCTATAGGTATTGGTGTTTGGTGGACCGGTATATTGCTAACTATGGATGAAAAACGGCGTCTGCCTTGAATATTCTAATAGCATCATTGCAATGGGCAGATGGCGACGCGCCAACTCACTAGATGGGCCCTCTGAATAGCCACTATAGGCATACAAGCCAACAGCAGAGGGCAACACCGGTGCGAGTGGCTAGGCTCGAGCGGTGCGGCGCCGGTTTCACCATCACGGGTCTCGTGACAACGGAGACCCGAAGCGGGTTTCCCCGTAGTCATGCCCTTGAAAATGACACTTTCACCCCCAAGCATATAGCTCTAGCGGCTTCCCTCTGACCGGCCGACAAAGGCAAGCCAGAGTTGATAGTCCTATGGGCGCTCTTGAAGTTCCACCTCAGCCAACCAGTAATGGCAAGCCAAGGACGAGGTCCTAACCGATTCTCTGAGGTATTCAGGACCGCAGTGTCGCTACTCACATTCAGCTCGCCACAAGCTGCCCTGCGGTTTGTGCGCTTTATTTAACCTGGTGATACATTTTTTGTTTATATCACAAGGCGAAGGTGATAGTTTAAAAGCTAGTGTACTGTGCCCTCCTATATCGCGTTAGTCTCATGATAAGATAACGACTGTCCCAGAGGGGTTATTATTATTATTTATAATATTAGGATAACATTTTTGCTTACGTATGTTTGTTTCCGTAAAACTCGAAAATAAATCGATGGATTTACTTTAATTATTCACGACGTTGCATTTCTAGAACAGTTTTTATATTTATATCCGAAAGTTTCTGAAGGAAATGTTTTGAGGTTATCTCGTCGTTAACGGTACCCCGATTGTAGTTATGGTTGTTGTAGGAATGATCTTATGTGCTCTTATTGCGGACGGTCAAATAAAATAACTTGATGATAGATATGGATATATATTGACTGGTAGTGTAACCGACTACCACGCCTAAAGTCGCGGGTTCGATTACCGCACAAGTCAAACATTTGTGTGCATGAACATGGATGTTTGTCTTGGTCTGGGAGTTTCTATGTATAATATGTACGTATTTACAAAAAAAGTATATATGTTTATCCATTGTCTAGTACCCATAGTACAAGCTCTGCTTAGTTTGGGCTAGATGGTGTTGTGTGTATGTGGTAGAAAATATTATTATTTTATTAAACTGTATAGGACTACGACCTAACTCAGTGGTTGCGGGGAGACGACTGCCGCTCAGCGCTACTGTATACATGCACCTGACTATACAAAACTAAAACGTCAGCAGTGTCGCTACAGTTGTTATAGGTAGTTTATGAGTTTATTAAAATTTTACAATAGTTGTCAAGTTAATGTTAAGTTATCTGAGTCGCACTTTACGTTATATTATTTGTTATTGATTCGATACATACACAATAGCGCGTGACCGAGTTTTAGTTACGACTAAAATAAGTTACATCAAACGCATACTATGCGTATGCGTTTGATGTAACTTATTTTAGTCGTAACTAAAACTCGGTCACAAGTTTTGCTGTGCGAGCATTATTGGTTCGTACAAACTGTAAATAATATACTTTTATTTAGTTCTCTAAGAATTAATATTGGTTTGCGACACAGCGAAGCGACCAGTGGAAATATCAAAATGCCATCAAAATACAAAAACACAATCTTGACGGAGACTCGTCAGTCTTCGTCCGTTGCCGCAATTTGGTGTGGAGGACATTATTATAAAGCTATAATACGCCAAAAGCACAGGCAAAGCCAGTTCCTCAATCTAGTAGTTCAATATCTATTGTGATGATATATTTGATTGGACAACGACAGATTGATCCGTCGCTTGGCATCCAAGTTTATCCGGCTCGAGGCGAGAGCGAATTGTATCACAATTACAATATGGAAACAGAGATATTGATTCACGACGTGAATACATTGTTATGTTGGAACGTGTTAGGATTGACTTCTATCTTAAAAAATCATACTCTACTTTATATTTTGCTTACTCGTTCTTCTTATTCGTTCTACGCCCTCGCTTTGCTGAACGTGGCAACATTAAATATTTTTATATTTTTGTTTAGTTAGTGTAACCCTGACGTCCAGAAATTTTACTTTGTGATGAAATTAATAAATATATAATGAAATGTGTATCTATCATTTCATTGATTTGACCTTATTTTACGACTGACGTGAAGTGAGACAGTGTCATGTTATGCATGTCATTGTGATAATTGTGTTAGATAAAATACTTGAAGATTAAAATGAGACGATATTCGTGAAATTATAAGCTTTTTTCGATACATACTCATTTAATTACAGATATATTTTGATTTTGATAATTAATATGAGACTGAGCTCAGCGTAGTATGGGCTCATATATTAATTTTTCTGTACGTGTGTACATTCATCATAAGTGCACTCTCTATTCTCTCACTCTCATAATTCGATAAGACGGCAATCAGACATGACCGGAGAGAGATCAGTTGCAAATCTGACGGAAGCACGGAGGTGGGTAACACCGCCAAATATCTAACTCCGGGCTGCTATTGAGAATTTGAAGGCAGAAGAACCCAGTAACACTTTATCCGATCCGGGAATCAAATCCGCGATCTTATGCACAGCAGTCGTAATCGCTACCGCTGCGCGATCGAGGCCTCCCGGCAATACATAGTGCTTATGATATAATCCTTACTAATATTATAAACGCGAAAGTTTGTATGGATGTATGGATGTTTGTTACTCTTTCACGCAAAAACTACTGGACCGATTACAATGAAACTCGGTATGTAGATAGCTGGAGATCTAGAATCATACATAGGCTATACCTATCATACATAGGCTATATATATCCCGATATACCTATGGAAACGGGAGTTAAGTGGGTGAAACCGCAGGGAAAACTAGTTATCCATATTTGTAGCACCGATAGCCTTTTTGGTAGACTGCTGGTCTGCCACGCAAAGGTTACGAATTTGAACCCATAACAAGCAAAGCAGACCTATGTTATACTAGATTTTGCCCGCGGTTTCACTTACGTAAATGTAGGTTAGGTTGAGTCATTTTGGCCCTGAGGGCCGCGACCGAGGAAGCCGTCAGGGGAGGCGGCGTGATGTTGGCGGTGTCCTTAGACATCGCCAACGCATTTAATACTCTGCCATTCGGCAGCATCGGGGAGGCACTCCGATTCCATGGGGTGCCCGCATACCTGAGGCTGCTGATGGCAGACTATTTGGAGCGGAGGTCTGTGCTGTGCGAGGACCGAGCAGGCGACGTCGTGCGCAGGGCGATATCACGCGGTGTTCCACAGGGGTCCGTCCTTGGCCCTCTCCTGTGGAACATCGGCTATGACTGGGCCCTGCGCGGAGTCTTGCCCCCCGGGCTGAGCGTATTCTGTTACGCTGACGACACGCTGGTAGCAGCCCGGGGTCGCAACTTTGAGGAGGCGGCTCGCCTGGCCACCACGGGGGTCTCTCAGGTGGTCGGGCGAATCGAGGCGCTGGGGCTTAAGGTGGCCCTCACCAAGACGGAGGCCCTGTTGTTCCATGGGCCCCGTCGCGGGCCGCCTGCCGGCGCCTCGATCACCGTCGGCTCGGTCCTCGTACCGGTTCAGGCCCAGATGAGATATCTGGGCCTGGTGTTGGATGGACGATGGCTCTTCGACGAGCACTTCCGTCAGCTCGAGCCCAAGCTGGACGGCGCGGCGTCCGCCCTGGGGCGATTATTGCCCAACCTGGGCGGACCCAGTTTGGCGTGCCGGAGGCTCTACACGGGGGTAGTACGGTCGATGGCGCTCTACGGCGCACCGGTGTGGGCGGGGTCCCTGACCGCCCAGAACCGCGCGCGGTTAAGCCGACCGCAGCGCACTTTGGCGGTCAGGGCAATACGCGGTTACCGCACCGTGTCCGCAGACGCGGCATGCGCCCTGGCCGGTACTCCCCCGTGGGATTTGGAGGCGGAAGTGCTCGCCGATGTTTATCGTCGAGCGGCCGAATTTCGGGCAGGCGGAGGCGGTCGCCCTCTGCTCGAGCAGGTGCGCGAGTGGCGCGAGGCCGCTCGACGAGCCATCGTGGCCCGATGGTCAGTCCGGCTAGAGGCTCCACGTGCGGGTTTTCGCACGGTGGAGGCGCTCCGGCCGGTCCTTTCGTTGTGGGTGTGGTGACAGCACGGGACCCTTTCCTTCCGGCTGGTGCAGGTATTATCCGGGCACGGGTGCTTCGGATACTACCTGCACAAGGTCGCGAGGAGGGAATCGAGTCCCGCCTGTCACCACTGTGATTGTGGCGAGGACACGTCGCAGCATACGCTGGAGTTCTGCCCGGCGTGGGCGCAGCAGCGTCGTGCCCTCGTCGAGACCATCGGTGCGGATCGCTCGCTATCGGCCATAATCCGCTCCATGGCCGATAGCGACAGAAATTGGTGTGCAGTCGCCTCCTTCTGCGAGAACGTCATCTCGCAGAAGGAGGCGGCGGAGCGGGCCAGGGAGGAAAGTCTCCTCGCTGACCCGATCCGTCGCCGGCGAACTGGGCGGCGTCGGCGCGCCGATGCGCGCCTGATGCCACCCTGAGTAGGGCTGAGGGTGGGAGATCGGGGTATTTACTCTCCCACCCTCACCCTTCTGCGTAGTGGCGGCGTCTCTGGTGCACCCGGACGCCGCCGCCAGTGTTGGTGCCCGCGGGGCGTGGGCTGTCGCTGGGTGGGTCGTTGATGTCGTATCAGGTTCCAACGGCCCACCCGTCACGGTGAGGTGACGGTGCACAGGGGGGTTTTAGTCGGTATGCCGGTCGTGTCATCTAGACCGGTGAGCCCGACATAACCGTCCCACTGCCCCCCGAGTGGGACGGTATGCATCAGGAGCATTTCCCCCCTCAAAAAAAAAAAAAAAAGTTTAGGTTGAGTTAGTAACAGTACTTATTCTGGATGAAATCATCTTTTCTGTTCCTGACAATGTATATGCAAAATTTCATGATGATCAGTCCAGTAGTTAAGGCGTGAAAGCGTAACAAACAATCAAACTCAAATTTGAATTTATAATATTAAATAAGGATATCAATTCAATAAGTAAATTACCCTCCAACATACGACGCTTTAGCACTAGTAAGGTGACCACTTTATCCACTGCGCCATGGCTGCATATACAGAGTGTCCGGTAATTAATGGATAACCTTGAAATGTCTTATAGTAGAACGGAAGGCCTTTCAGATAAAATGAAAAAAAGTAATAATAAAAAAATAAAAAAATATATGTATATTAAAAAGTGCAAGTTATAATAGCATAGCTTACTTTTGACTGTCTATCTATTAGCATAATTAGTGTTTAATAATAAAACAACAATAAACCGATGGATTTCATTCATTTATGGTCGTAGTATACAAGAAAGTTATACATGGTAATTAAAAAAAAACACATAACTCAGGTAGTAGTTAGGATAGATTTTTTCATATTTTTTTCTGAACGGCCATCAGTTCCACTATTAGACATTTCCAGGTTATCCATTAATTACCGGACACCCTGTATAAATGACCAAACCGTATCACCAGCAAAACTTAAATGCAATGATTACTGTTCATGTAACTTAATCACGACACAGAACAATGTCTTTAACAGCCATTCAATGAACGACAACCAATTATTGTGTGTAACAATTCCTGTTTCAATTCTCTGTCTAGTTCATACAACCTTTATTTTGTATAAGTGCGAGCGAGACGAGAAATGTGTCGCGCTGTCGATTGTTTGATTTCCGTAGCGCTCCGCAACGCACTACCTGTGTCACTAAACGGGTTATGGCTAGGGATGGGACAGCGTTGTATGTAGTATCTATCGATAACGAAGAAACAACATTCAACTCATAATGGTAACAAAATCATAAGCAATAATAATACCAGCCCTCATGAGGCATGGGCCTCTTCTCAGGGTAATAAAGGTTAGGACATAGTCCACCACGCTGGCCTAGTGCGGATTGGCAGACTTCACATAGAGAACATTATGGAGAACTCTCAGACATGCAGGTTTCCTATAATATAATGAACTATTTAATACGCACATAACTTCGAAGGTCAGAGATGCGTGCCTTGGGATCGAACACGAGACCTCTGCGTGGCAGTCAAACGGTTTTCCACTGGGCTACCGCTGCTTTTCTACTTTACACGCTACAGACTCTTCAAAAAATATTCATAGGTCATCAACATCTCTACATATTTGTAAGCTAATCAGATAATTGCATTTAAATATTGTAATGAAGTACTAATTTTAATTTTAAAAGTCTATGCCACTTCGATCCATATTGTTCCTGAACATGTTTCACGAAATAAGATTGGTGCATCCATGCCCAGCAATTTAATTATCTTTCTATGTTATTTTGTTTACTGGTTTGTAGCTGAAGCTGAATTCAACTTGGCAACTATTAATGTCAGTGCTCAAAAACGACCATGACATTGATATAATTTTCTATGCAGTCTATATGGATCACCATTGACAGTCAATTAAATTGAAAACATCATATAGTTTGTAAAAGAATAAGTAGTTCATCCTATGCTTTACAAAAACTATCTCGAGTAGTTAATACAGAAGCGCTAATAACTGCCTATCATGGTATTGTTGCATCCGTTCTTAGATACGGCATTATTTTCTGGGGCAAGTCAACGCACAAGGCTATAGCTTTTAAATTTCAAAAAAGATGTGTCAGAGCTATGTTTGGCCTTGAAGTTACAGATAGCTGTAGACCGTATTTGACTTAATATAAAATTTTGACACTTCCTTATTTAATTAAATTTGAAGTGGCGTTATTTGTCAAAACAAATCCGCATCTATTTAATAGTTTATCAGATGTTGTCATACGCAATAGACGTAAAAACAAATTATATATTCGTAAGGTTAATCGGCACTTTCGTGGAAAAGTGTCTTTTGTTTAGCGCCGAAAATATTTAACAAGCTGTCAGAGACAATAAAAACATTAAGCATAAGTCTTTTTAATAATAAATTAAGAATATTCTTGGCTGAAAAGTGTTACTATTCCACCACAGATTTTCTTAGAGCCAAATTTGAAAAAAGAAATTGATATCTTTAAATTTGTTAGATTAAGTTTTGTTATTTTATAGATCTTTTATTATTTGTGTTTTTAATTTTACTTACCGTTTATTATTAATATGTAAATATTTGTACGCCAATATTAGCAAAGCACAGTACTGCACCTTTTATAATTTTTTTTGTATCATCTTTTAAACCTGTGTTTAGCAAATAAATTATATTATCATATATATTCTACCACATACACACAACACCATCTAGCCCAAACTAAGCAGAGCTTGTACTATGGATACTAGACAATGGATAAACATACAATATACTTTCTTTTTTTTGTAAATACATACATATTATACATAGAAACACCCAATAAATAAATAATAAATGAAATTTGAATTTGAATTTGAATCACAAGATTTTTAAATTACAAGGCTTGGTTGCTATATGAAGTAGAAATATAAGTTTATTTTTGTATATGATAAAAAATAGGTATAATATACATAAGAATATAATATGTACTGGAAGATAATATATACTTTTAATATGAATAACAAAACCTCATCCATCATAACTGTGTATATGTATATTTATTTCTTACTTTAGTCAAACTTTATTATACAGACTACAACTTTACAGTTCTATTCGCGTAGACTAGGAGTTAGGTGCTAGATATTCAATCTTACTTCTAACTTATTTGAAGCATAACTTTTCTAATATCTAGATTCAGAATTTAGTAGATTTGCGGTTCTTATGCACTTGCATAAAACTAATAATATTCCTTTTCCCTTTTTTTTTTTAAAGATGCTGTAGAAAGTTACGTAATGTATTGTACAAATACTTTATGTAAATTTTAAGTAACAAACACCTTAATAATAACTATACTTAACGGTTAAAGTACTGTCATCTTAAATAGGCTACATAATAGCCTGTAGTACAGAGAAACAGCGCCACCTCCTCGGAGGTTGAAATACAATGTTTGAAAATTACAACATTATTAATCATATAAGTACTAACTTTTCATTTATTTTAATTTCTATTCCTACAATTGTAGCGTACCGTCTAAGTGATTCTTCTCTCTAGCCTTTATTATTCCCAAGTCACTTGGGGTCGGCTTTTCTAGTCTAACCGGATTTGACTGGATATCAGTTTTTACACGGAGCGGCTGTCACCTGACCTCCGCAACCCGAAGGTTAACGAAACCCTAAGACTAGACTAGTGTCAGAATATTATAAGGCACTGACTTCCTAAGAACGACTGTCATAGATGTTCATGGCAGCCGGGACAGACGGCTTAACGTGCTCTCCGAGGCACGGAGCAGGCGATAATTGTCAATCAATACGCACATCATTTCGAAAAGTCATATAACTTCCGAATGTCAGAGGTGCGTGATGTGGGTTCGAACCCGAGACCCTCTGCATTGTAGTCTGTTGGTCTCCCCACTGAGCTATCGCTGCTACCGTGTAAGTGATTGTAAATTACAACAAATACCGGAAAATAGGACAACTTTGCGTACCATGGTGAAAAAGGTAGCTGAGATCATTGAGCAACCCTTGTTGGAAGATGAAATTCACGAGGTTTATAGACTAAAACCACGAATAAGTCTAATAACAATATTGTGGTAAACTTCAAAACCTCCACAATTAAAGAGAATTTTCTTAAACAAACAAGAACCTACAACAAAACTCACAAGGAAAATAAATTAAATACAACTCACCTTCAGCTTTCTTGTCCTAATAAGCCGATCTTCATTGACGAGTCTCTTACGGCCCTGGGAAGAAAACTAGCCTATCTAGCTAGACATTGTGTTAAGGTCAATAAGTACTGTGGTACATGGACCTCTTACGGTAAAATTTACATAAAGAAGACACAGAGCTCACCTGCACTACGTATTGATCGCGAACAAGACCTTGAGAAAATCCTGCAAAAGTGACTATTTACTGGTACCAGTGATGCCCTTTGCTTATCCTGTTATTTGCTTCATTTCCTACGCATGATAACAGCTCATTTTCACTTTAAAGTGGAAATTATTGTCAAAATATCACTGTTAACACAAACAATTTATATTGAGCAATCTATTTACACCACACTATATTATATATTAAATACAAAACATTTTTTCACACACACTCTACACTACTACACTACTACTGCACTCTTAACAAACACCTACCACTACACTGCAACTCCAGAAACAGACCAACATATTCAATCAACCAGTAGCACTAGCACAATTTACTCTGCCCAAGCATCACCTTCTAAATCAACCGGTAAGCTATATAAATAAATATAATTCGATAGTACAAATATGTTAAATAACAACCTTGACCAATTTTGCGTAGCACAAGCATCCACTTGCGATATAGACGAGTTTCATAATTTATATAAAACACATAAGCCTAGCTTAAAAATCATTCACCAAAATATACGTAGCATATATCATACGTTTCCTAACACTACTCAAACGGTCAAATACAGACTGGGACCTAATCATATTAACCGAGTGCTGGTTGCGTCACATGCGCAATGTGCCGACTTTAGACGGCTACAACTTCGCGCAGAATGAATTAAATCTCACACAAAACGAAGGTATAGTGGTTTACTATAAAAAAAACATGCACTTAACAATTTCCGAACCAAAAATACAAGACGCTAATTGCCTAACCATTAAAATAGACTCCAACACATGCATTATTGCCCTATACAGACCACCCAGCCAGAAGAATCTGCAACCATTCACATCATCCCTTGATGCTCTCCTTAGTAAATTAATCTTTTCAAATATCATCCTGGCCGGTGATATCAACATTGATATTTTGCCATACACTAAAGACCCAAATGCTACACAATACCTAAACCTTTTAGCTTCCCACAGCATGCTACCGGCTCACCAATTACCGACACATGGCAAAACATGTCTTGATCACTTCATACTAAAAAGCAAACTACCAGCAATAAGCTATGTTGCGAATACATCCATCACTGACCATAACTGTGTAATACTCTTGCTAGAATACAGCCACATAGCCAACAAACCTACCTTTTATAAAAAAAATAATTATACAACACTAGACAATTTTATGCAAAATGTTTGCTTTGATCCTATTTATGAAACGTCAGATGCTAACATAGCCACCTCTAGATTAATTGAGATCTTACACAATAATATTGAAGCCAGCACTCACACTTTATCTGTACCAAATCGCAAGAGGATAATAAAACCATGGATCACTCTTGGTGTACTAAAGTGTATGAAAAATCGTCACAAGCTACATATTAAATCTAAAAAATATCCTAATAATGACTCACTCAAAATCACATATACTAGGTACTCGCATTGAGGGGGTGCAAAGAAAGTTCTTGAGGTACGTTCAATTCCGATCAAAGTGTTATTTGCCAAACTATATTAGTCGCTGTAGAAAATTTCATTTTCTCCCTCTTCATGAACGAAGAAGAATAGCAGATTTATCGTTTTTATTCAATATAATGAATGGTTCAATCGATGTATCAGAACTGGTACGTAAGATAGGTCTGAGGGTACCATCTGCGTATCTACGTAGATCTCACTTACTATTTACACCCACGGCGAGGACTAATTATAGGCAAAATTCTTATATATTAAGAGCGAGCCGTACGTACAATAATACATGCCAGTGTGTCGATATCGATCTCTTTACATCTAGCGTTTTCAAATTGAAAAAGAGCCTATGTACTCAGTTCTTTGAGAATATGACACAGTTTTAAGAAAGAGAATGTTAATCGCAAGGAGTATATTGTTTGATTGTTTAATTTTAAGGTGTTTTAGTTTTTATATACAACTTTTGTTTAATACTTGTGAAAACTTGTAATTGGCCATCTTCATTTTATAATACTTGTTGTCAAACCTTGTTAGCTGTAAGTTTTCCTATAAATTGAAAATAAAATAAAATAAAATAAAATAAAATAAAATAGAAATTTTTGTAACTCTCTTCTAAAAAGACTAAAACGCGATTACGAAAAAAGTTTACTAAGTAATGTAATTAAAGCCCACAATACTAAAATGCTATGGGACTCTATAAAAGAAATTACATATTCTAATAAAACAAACAACCCCGCTACTGATCTACTATCAAAATCCAACCCCAGAAATTCTATAAACGAGATAAATACTTTTTTGCTTCCATTGGTCAAAGCCTAGCGCAGAAAATAAACCGCTCAACTTCCACCAACCAACCCCCTAAGGTAGCTACTCGCCAGCATTCTTTTGGTCTTCTCCCTACTGACGAAACTGAGGTTTGCAATTTAATTTTAAACCTTAAAAAGGACAAAATCTCTGGACGTGATAAGATATCAGGTATGATTTTGAAACGTTACTGCAATGGCTTGGTGGCTCTCCTGACGCACATTTTTAACTTGATTTTTTCTACTGGTGTCTTTCCAGAGCAATTTAAACTTGCTGAGGTCATTCCAGTTTACAAAAGCGGTGACAGAGGCTGTATCAACAATTATAGACCTATTTCCATACTTTCCACCTTATCCAAAATAGTAGGAAAACTAATAAACAAACGCTTAGTAAACTACCTCGAATCGAAACACCTTTTGTCATCATCGCAATACGGCTTCCGAGCCTATACGTCTACCTCAGATGCAGTACATGCTCTTATAGATCACATAGTCTCTAAACTTGACCGCAAAAAGAAAGTCTTAGCAATTTTCCTCGACTTAAAAAAAGCTTTTGATACAGTCGCTGTCCCGCTTCTGTTGAACAGGCTGGAAAGTCTCGGCATTCGCGACATTCAGCTGGAACTGTTTTCTAACTATCTGTCGAACCGAAAACAGCGTGTAAGAGTTGGTAACATCGTGAGTGATGATCTACCCATATCTTATGGTGTGCCTCAGGGGAGCGTACTCGGTCCCACGCTGTTCCTTGGTTATATCAATGAGCTGTGTAATCTGTCACTATTAAATGGAAAAATAGTAACTTTCGCTGACGATACCGCTCTAGTATTCCATGGGGATAGTTGGGATTCGGTCTATGAAATTGCACAAGTCGGTTTCAATACTGTATCTGAATGGCTCAGAGATAACAGCCTCACACTTAATGTAGAAAAGACAAAATACATACCTTTTTCTATCAAGGCCATCCCACCTTTCATAAAAGACAGTAAATACATCACAGCCCACAATTGTCTAAACACTCAAGCTTGTTCCTGCGACCACCTAACACCAGCGTCCAATATCAAATACCTCGGTGTTATGATTGATAGTGCTCTTAGCTTTGCTCATCACATAGACCTCCTGTCATCTAGGGTTCGAAAACTAATATTTATCTTTAAAAATCTCCGACATGTAGCTGATAAACCCGTGATCAGAATGGTATACATGGCATTATGTCAATCCATCTTGACATACTGTGCCACTGTTTGGGGCGGCGCATGTAAAACCCACTTATTAAAGGTTGAGAGAGCGCAAAGAGCTGTCCTGAAAGTCAGTCACTTCTTGCCTTTCCTCTTTCCAACAAACGAGCTCTATAAACTCGCTGATGTTCTGACGGTAAGACAACTTTATGTCCTAAACACTGTCCTGAAACAACACTCCTTACTTGACTACGATCCTTTATGCAATAAAGATAAGCGCCTCAAACATAAAGTCTGTTGGCCTGACAATCGGTGGTCTACGGGTTTCGCCAATAGATTTTTCGGATTCCAAGGCTATTACTTGTACAATAAAATCAACAAACAAATTAATATTCACCATCTTACAAAATTTAAATGCAGAAAGTCCATTACATACTGGTTAAAATCATTTAATTATGACCAAACTGAAGAACTACTACACATAGGCCTATAGTTACATTATTTAGAAATGCACAGATGCACGCACTGCCACACAAATACACACACTTAGTCAGACATGCGCAAACACTCACACACGCGTGCACCCACTCACTCACACACACACACATACACGCACACAGACATTTGCACTAACGCACTCTCACCATTAAACTAAATTAATCTGTACACCCACTAGTCCAGAGTTAGGAGAGGCTGGTGTTCTGTCATACAGGTCTCCTAGTTCAGACACCAGTCTCTCACATTGATTTGTGTTACTACTATATTTGTACATAGTTAAGTTGCCTCTGTAAAAATATATTTGTGAGAGAAAATAAATAAACTTATTATTATTATTCTCTTTATTTAAATATTTTCAATATATTTTTCATTTTTAAATATACATATATCTATAAAAATACATTTAAAAATATAAAATATATGGTACCCCACCGGCATCGGGAACAGGGTCCAAGCTGCCGGTGGTTAGGATTCCAGAGATAGGAACCTCCTCACAATGCGTGCTGTATCTAAAAGCACTGCCTTCTGCATCAAACCCTTGATCCAAGCACCCAACGCGAGCCTCTTTAGATGGTGATCGAGGCTCTTGGCTATTAGACCATTGACAGATATGACTATCGGCACAATGATTGCCGAATCAACATCCCACATGTCGACAACCTCGCGAGCCAAATCAAGATATTTAATTTGCTTATATTTTTCAGCTTTCGCGAATATTATTATTATTATTATTATTATATTAATTTAAAATATGTATGTTATTACGTGAGAACGTGTAAAGCGTACACTGCTCAAATAAGATAGAAATAAAAATAATTACATAATATGACACAGCTCCTACTTAGTAATAGTGAACGTGACTGCCGTACATGAGCTCTCGAGTTTGAATCCTGGGTCGGCAAAATGTTATTGGGATTTACAGTCAGCAAATTTTCGGTAACACAACGGATTCTGTAAAAGATCGCCGCTTGTATTACGTACTAGTTGCACCCCGCGGTTTCACCCGCATAAGTCCCGATGCCGTAGGAATATCGGAATAAAAAGTAGCCTATGTGTGAATCCAGATCTCCAACTATTTACATACAAAGTTTCATCGCAATCGGTTCAGTAATTTTTGCGTGAAAGAGTAACAAATATCCATACATTCATTTTCACAAACTTTCTTATTTACAATATTAGGGATGTATCTGCCATTTGTCGCGACTAACAGCGATTGTTACATATTACAAAAATTTACAATTAAAACATATTATATGTACTAATATTATAAAGACAAAAGATTTGATTGTTTGTTCGTTTGTAGCGATTTAACTCAAAAACTACTAAAACGAATTTAAAGATGTTCTCACCATTAACGGTATATTATCACTGAGTAACAATGGCTACATTATTTTTTTAAATGTTCCTTTACCTTCCTAAACATACTTTTACGCAAGCGAAGCCGCGGGCAAAAGCTAGTGGACAATAAATTTTCAACAATATAATTATCGATATACTTTTTATCAACTGGCCCACATCACTATCCACTACTCGTCGCTTATATTTCGTATCTGCCGTCTGTCGAACATCACTATTGATTCTCGCGGCATGCGGAGGCATTGTGTCACTTAGAATCCTACATTTTATTCTGTCTAAGAAGATTCCAGAGCACGGAAATAGAATGAAAAATTACTTTCTAACTTTGAAGTACGTATTTGTTATAAGGTTGTAGCGATACTGCTGACCTTTTAGTTTTGTATAATCAGGCGCATGTATATAGTAGCGCCGCGCGTCGTCTCCCCGTAACCACTCACTTTGGTCGTAGTCCAATATATATATGTCGCATCCAGTCAACTATCGATGAATGGAAGGCACAAAATGACTATGTGACTTCCGTTCAACTGTCAACGAACGGAAAGGCGCCAAACGACTACGTGACTTCCGGCGTGCCTTGACGGAGTCGTGCGTGGCACGATCGAGCTCACTTGTGATTAGACGCTCGACGGAGCAACACACGGATCTGTCATTCCGCTTCGTGATAGATTCAATTAGAATAATAAAGTGCAGTGATTATTGTGCCTCAGTAACGGAATAAAAGTGTTCGTATAATTACCACACCGCGTTTTGTTTGAACGATACCTGCAGCAAGCCCACATAATGTCCGAAAATAACGGCCAACTCAAAGCGATTCCGACATCAGAATTGGGATCTGAACTCCTGATAGCTCAACAAGCGAGCACCGCGTGGACAGCTGCGTGATGGTTGCTGTGCGGATAGTTACAACAATCAGGTGGGTCGCTTTCATTTTATTTCGTTTCCGGAGCCGTAAATTCTCTTGTGTAATTACTAATTAATTGTAGCCGACATATTTAAATTCACTCGTTATGATGATTCTGTTCAAATAACTGGTAGGTATAGATAATTCCATTATTTGTTGTACCGACTTACTCTGATTGAGGTTATTTTAATGAGAATAATCTTGCAATTTTGTTCCATATTCTACCCGACTATGATATAAAGTATGAGGTTATAATAGGCCGTGATATTTTAAAATAAGGATTTACAATAACTTGGTTACTATTTGTGAAGTACCTTCAGTAATAAGTTTTCATAATGTTGATTTCCTCTACTAGGACAACATGCAAAAGTTAATGTTGTTTTTGCTTAGCTATTTAAATTTCATTGTAAATGGTTAACGAAAAATGCGTGTGAATATTCGGCTAATCAATCCAGATGTTATCGTTCAACGTCGTCCATACCGATAAGTTTAGATGACAGGCAGGTTGTACGTACTAAAGTTAACGAATAATAATTGTTACAAGCTAGAAGTATTTGTCTTAGTTGTTAGACTTTTGCGAGTTTATTAGTCAATAAGCGCAACAGTGGTGATGGTACTCGTATAAGCGTGGACTATCGCGTACTTAATAGAAATACTGTGCCAGGTGGTTTTCGTTTGCCTTTCAGAACTAGTAAGGCCCTTAAGGCGAACGTTTCTTTTAGGTACTCAGTTGTGTGTAGTCGCTGACAAAAGCTTTGCCAGCAAACATTTTAGAATTTTGTGAGTCCATCTGAATTAACTTTCATTTCATTGCTACTGGTTAAAATGGTAGCACAGGTTAGTTTAAAGGTAATAATACTATCTTCTGTAAAAACTGTAATAAATCGTAGCAGGATGCTTGTAGAGCTAAAGCGGGCGAAGTTTGGAGCTAGCATAAGCTGGACGTGTACCGCGTGACAAGTAATAGTCACCTCGAACTTAACAAGATGTGTAGCGTGATCTCTGAACTTTTTACTAATTAACGATACTAAAGTAGAAGTAGATGTTTAGAAAATGAGAGAACAAGCGGCGAGGAACCTGGTTTGATTGTAATATAGCTAAACTAATAAAATTCCCGAATGGTGATCTAGTTCTGACTCGGTTGAATCTCGAGTATGAAATGCCATTTAAAATTATGAAATTACTTGATGGAGACCGTTATCTTTTGAAGTCCCTTACTGGCAATTGTACTTACAAATATGCTCACGAAGGTTGAGAAAAAATGCCAGAGGATCAGAGCATAACTGACGATCTTGAAGAGAGCAAAGTGTGAACCTTAATACTGACGAGACAGTAGAAAACTAGGCTTACATGTTGATTGGCTGTGTGAGTTCAATGTCAGAGGTTGATTTGTAGCCGTAGCTCAGTAGAAATCGGTATCAACTGTGTAAACAGTAGTCCGTGAGTACGCGGTAGGCAGACAACTCTGGTGTTGGGGTTTCGTAGGAAACCATAAAGTCCAGGAGGGACTTGGCGATCCTTGTGAGGATGCGCAGATAAATGGGTATCAACCGAGTGACTGGTTTAGTAACTGGAGGTTACTGAATGATTATGAATCACATGTAGAGCTTTAGTTATTTGATTTGATTGTAACGTGAGTCTATGGTAATTGATTGTATTGTCAGTGATGCCCTGAATCCAGCTCCAATAATAGTTAAGAATGTAATGTAGGAGGTAACTTTGTAATAAATTTGATTGGGAATCCGATGTTGAGGACATTGGGGAAGGTACCATTGGTACGTAGACACATACCATGGCTATTTGATCGCACTGTACACACTTGCCTGTATTCGTAAGTGAAACTCGGATGAGTTCATCAGGGGGCGATGGGCAGCTGGTGGTGCAGCGGGGACCTGGGTCTCGAAGGAGACTATTGTTGATGGTTGTATCGTGAGAAGCGATAGTTGTATGGGTGACTGTTAGTCACTAGCTGTTGAGAAAGCCAAGCCATGTCATTGTATGTGATCGAGATAAGTTAACTTACAATCGTTGGTTCATTTCATTTTGTGAACGATTTTCACTGAAAGGATAAGACACTTAACTGTTGCAAATAAATAAAGAAGTTCCCGTAACACAATTTGATCAGGTAGACCGAGGTTAATAGTTTACTCCAAGATGTTTTTTTGTTTACAGATACACAAAGGGACGTTCCAGATCAAGGCGCGATTTAACAGGATCAAGGCCCTATTACTTCGGCTTTCTATTGGTAGACACGAGGAAGTTGCAGATCAATGTGCAATTTGATGGCATCAAGGCCCAATGAGTTCGGCTTTCTAACGGTGACTGTTTTATTTTAAAACGAAGATCATAACTAAACAAAATTAGACCCTAGTACAAGGGCTCCTTTTGAGCGACCGTTATGTTCAGCACTTTATGATAAAGAGCGTTTTGATAAAACTAAGGCTAGCGTTAGTGGATTCTCGGTCGGTGAATTCGTTCTCATTGAAAATGAGGAACGTAATCAGACGAAACTAGATGCTAAATATAGAGGACCATTTCAAATAATTGAAGTATTAGAAGGTGATCGGTATGTGCTAAAGTCACTGACAAACAAGCGTACCTACAAGTACGCTCATGATCGTATTAGGATGCCTGAGGGTCAAGTACCAATTGATGTTGTAAAGTAGTAGAGGGAGAGACTATATTAGAGTAAAGTGGCATTGTGATCTAGTTTGTTGTGTGTGGAGACTATACCAGAGTATCGTAGCTGTAGCCCGGTAGAAATCGATGTCTGCTCGTTGAGTAGTCCGTGGGAATTCAGCAGGCGATAGCTCTGGGTGGTATAGTCGGGTCTAGCCTTGTAGCGAAGACCATAGAGTCATGGTACGACTCGGCATTCCTAGCGGGAAGTGCATAACATTGGTTGTTGATCACAGGCAAGATACATTGCCAGATACATAAGTGTGATTTGATTAATGATGTTAATCGCTAAAATTGTTGGTAATCAATGGTACTCGATCTAAGAATTCTGTGTGATGTATGACTAAGAATGTATACACTTAGTCTGATTAGTAATTTCTTTGAATTAAACTTTTCTTGTAAAATAAAAGAATGTTAGGCGAAATGTGTTATTATTGAGAGCTATTCGGACGGACAGGGTTAGTAATTCTTGTCTTCATATCAGAATGATACAGGATTGGCCGAACGGTATTCCTGCTTTGTTTCTGTCATTGTTACAGACTAACACACGAGGACGTGTGTCTACGCAGGATGGCCGTGTCGCATCCAGTCAACTATCGATGAATGGAAGGCACAAAATGACTATGTGACTTCCGTTCAACTGTCAACGAACGGAAAGGCGCCAAACGACTACGTGACTTCCGGCGTGCCTTGACGGAGTCGTGCGTGGCACGATCGAGCTCACTTGTGATTAGACGCTCGACGGAGCAACACACGGATCTGTCATTCCGCTTCGTGATAGATTCAATTAGAATAATAAAGTGCAGTGATTATTGTGCCTCAGTAACGGAATAAAAGTGTTCGTATAATTACCACACCGCGTTTTGTTTGAACGATACCTGCAGCAAGCCCACATAATGTCCGAAAATAACGGCCAACTCAAAGCGATTCCGATGTATATATATATCAGTAGTTATACCTGGTACCAGAAAATATATATCTGTATAGTATACTAGGTGTTTCTTAGTATAGTGAAAACCTCTCAGGGGGTGGTTATACTTGTTATTATGAACAACTTTTGTTCAGATACTTTGCCGGAATCGTGGCAAAAAAGCTGTTCCATACAAAATTGGACTTTGACCTCGACAAAATGTATAGAACAGCTGATATTTTTTTACTAAGAAACATCTACTATAATCAAATTATTTCATTTGACCGCCCTCAAGAACACTCCATTTATCTCTACAAGGTTATTCCTTCTTGAAGTCTTGAAGCCATATTTTTATGTATAGATATACCTGTATTTCTCGAAGCAGTAGGCAGAACTACAGGTCTGCGAAATTAGGGTGTCGTCATCACCAGCCGGAAGACGTCTACTGCTGGACATAGGCCTTCCCTAAGGTTTCCGCATAAACCGGTCTTAGACCACCTGCATGCAATCAGGGTATAAATCAATCAAATTAAAAATACGTAATTTTATATGCACGAATGGCATAATGATCTAAATGGTCGCCTTGCCACTGACATTGCGTTGAGTGTTGTGGGTTCGAATCCCACGCGGGACAAAAACTTTGTGTGATCCACAAATGGTTGTTTCAAGTCTGAGTGTTCTTGGTCTACGATGTTTAAATGTTTGTAAAGTCCCCCGCGACACGGGAATTATTCCTAGAGCGGGATTTGCTTTTATTACAAAAAATAAACAAATAGGTATATTTAGGTCACAAAGTAACACTTACGGACGTCAAGTTTACACTAACTAAACCAGCAGTCGGCAACCTTTTAGCAGGCACGGGCCACATAGTGACAAAATTAAATCAAGGCGGGCCGGACATGTTCATAACTTTGTATGCCTTTATCGATTATGTTAAAAATGCAAAAAAGCAACCACAGATGTTGAGAAATATTTTGTGGGCCAGTGCCGGCTTTAGCGGTTGGAGCTGATTTCAGTTTTGGCGCGATATTAAAATAATTCCAAATGATAAGACCTTATTTACAAAACAGTTGCGAGCCGCAAAGAGGAGACACGGCTGCGGGTTATTGACCGTTGAACTAAACTATAACACGAATTTGTAGTCATCTATTGCCACGATCAGCAAAGCAAGGGCGTAGAACTAGTAAGAAGAACGGGCAAGAAACACACGGCTACTCTCTTGTAATAGATTACTATTTAGTTTCGCTTACTGTCTTTAGTTCTCACGTAATAAGGCCATATTGTGGTTTACCAGACGCATTCCCAGACTCCCTGCTCAGTAATATGATGATGTCCTAATAGACAAGGGATGCAAATCTTAACCGCTTGATCAGAAGCCATATCAGCAGCCAAAAAAAAAATTGAGAACCAAAATGTAAATCAAATTTATATTTATTTATAACATTATACATTTTATAATTAAAGGCGTCGTCCACACTAACCTTAAGATAACCACACGGTATTACATAACATAAAAAACATGCGGGGCAGTCTTTGGGGACTGCCGATAGAAGGTAAAACTAAGTAACTAGCGTGCGGTGACGATGACGCGAGTTTCACGCTTTTTGTACACCCAAAAAGTACACATATATATAATGTAACCTTTAGAGTGGTTTCTACAGGGGATCTGTTGATCCAGAAGGAACAGGCCACGCCGTAGGGGCATGGTGTCCCAAGGTGAATTTAATGAGATTAATAATAGATAGTATGACAATTCCACTTTTAATATATTTAGAATACAGTTAACGACATTAATAATTTATACTAAGTTAGAATGATCAGGGCGTGGTTCATCGTAAGGCTTGCTTCGTGGTCCTCCGGGAATCGGGACACTTAGCTGGAGATGTGCAGCCGACCGGAAGAGATCGCGGTCCAGGACGCGATCGGCTTATATATCACTACCGCCGGGCAGGAGGGGAAGAGGGGCGCCAACCACCACTCCGACTCGCGCGCAGCCGTCATGGCGCGCGCGGTCCGCGTGACAATAATAATAATAATAATGTCCTCCTGACCGAATTTTGGTCACGGTGGCCAATCTTAACGGAGACTGGCCATCGGCGCAGGAGATATTATAGTGCACAAGCGTGTGCGCAATCACAAGTGCACTCTCTGATCCCTAACTCTAATGATCCGATGGGACGGATAATCCGACACGACCGGAGAGAGATCGGGCGCAGGGCCAACGGCTTAACGTGCTTTCCGAGGCACGGGGGTGTCTAACACCGCCAACTTCCTAACTCCGGGCTCGTATTGAGATTTCTTAACAGAAAAACTCAAGAACTTTTTGTTGGCTCGACCCGGGATTCGAACACGAGACCTCATGCACAACAGTCGCATTCACTACCACTGCACATATATACACAGTATATGTTTTGTACACCCAAAAAGTGCTTAAAGAGCCTAAAAAGATTTCACTTCAAAAATTTGAATATAAAAAGGGATGAAAAGTTAATGGTTAGGTTTGGTGATTGGTATGAACATTTAACTTAGAAGATGTCATAACAAAGATCGGGACAGGTGTACTTAAATAAAAGACTTGCTCCTACTATTACGCCATACACAACTTGTAACTTGTTGCGAAGGCTCTATATTTTTATCCTTCCCCCTCTCCCCCTCACCACTTTACCTCCTTTCACATCCTTCAATACCTTTAGCAAGGAATTATTGAACAGTGGAGTCGTGTATTAAATTGTTGTACTGGACAAAACTATAACATTAATTTGACGTGTTTCAAACTAGTTTCTGCCACAGCCTCGCTCGTGTGAATACCACGGGAATTTATACCGAGATAAAAGTATCCTATATTTTATATCAGGACATAATGTTATAGTGCTAAGTTATATTCTCATTTGTTGAATGGTTTAAGTGTGATTACGTAACAAAAAACAAACATCTATAAAATGTTTTACATTTATATTATAGGTACTTGTTTCAGCACGTTGCTTCAATCAATCAAACAATTAGTCCACTGCTGGACATGGGCGTCTCTCATTTTGCACCACACCATCTAGTTTTCCGCCTGCATCCAATTTAATCCAAGCACCTTCTTCAGGTCATCGGTCCAACTGCGCGGGAGCGTCCTACCCGTACCTTACGTTTGCTTACGTTACGGCTTTGTCCGCATGAAATTCATGGAAACGTATACCAGGATAAAGGTATCCCATCATCACCTTGGCTTTCAATTCCCGAAACATTGCCCTACCTCTATTATAATAAATAAAGCTTAAATACGACATTTAAAATTTATTTAGTGAATTTACACTGCCTTTTTTATAATTAATAAAATTATTATTCTAGTACCATCTAGTGCATAAATTTAGTTTGATTAATGGTTACTCGGCTTTTATCGTGGAAACTGAAACACCAATTTGCTCTATGTAGACGTAAGTCTACGCTACGATCGCTACGGTGCTACGGGCACTGACAGCTCTACGGGCATTAAAAGTGCTACGTCTCAAATTAAGACGTAATGATGAAGACCCTGATTAAGCGCTACGTAGACGCAAGTCTACAGGGTTATGCTACGACCGCTACCGACGGTGCTACGAGCACTGACAGCTCTACGGGCATTAAGAGTGCTACGTCTCAAATGAATACGTAATCATGCAGACCCTGATTAAGCGCTACGTAGACGTAAGTCTACGGGTTAAGCTACGACCGCTACCAAGGGTCCTATGAGCACTGACAGCTCTACGGGTATTAAGAGTGCTACGTCTCAAATGAAGACGTAATCATGAAGACCCTGATTAAGCGCTACGTAGACGTAAATCTACTAGGTTACGCTACGACTGCTACGGTGCTACGAGAACTGACAGCTCTATGGGCATTGAGAGTACTACGTCTCAAATGTAGACGTAATCATGAAGATGTTTCATAATAAAGTGGCACTCCTCTCTGTTAATTGCGAATTTTATGATAGCCATCATATTTTTTTTGAGGCACTTCTTAGTAACACCATCTATCTGAAATAAAATTTAATATAATTTCTGGAAACCGCTCTAACTATGTTGCTTTGCATATTGTAGAAAGTAAAATTTGCGGTGTCGATCGATGACGCAGTAGCTGTGAATGATTGCTATGCATGTGATCGAATAAGATTCCCGGAAACGTGTGATTGGGATGTTCTTTCAAGAAATGCGCAATCGTGGCACGAACTCTAGAACTGTGTCATGTAGCCGACAATACGTTCGATCCTATAGCGTGGGATCTAAAAGCGTAGGTGGTGAAATGTGGATGTAATGCAGCTCTACCTTCGGGTGAGGCGTGAGACTAAGTATGTATTCTTTTTTAGAAACAACTTCCAAACTAGAATTCATTCCTGTGTTCGAGAGACTTTACAAACATCGACAACGGACAGAAAGAACATCATGCCTTATTAGTTGAATGTTTGAAAGTCCTCGCGGCACTGGAATTATTAGTGCGGAAGAATTTAAAAAAAAATAAAGAAAATACATTTAAATATTCGCAAATTTTATTCGATCGATTCGAGTATTTGCTAGAAGATTCGAATTATTATGTTCCTACCTAATAGTATAAATGTGAATGTGGGTTTGTTTATCACGCTTTCACGCCTTACTATATCGACCGATTATCATGAAATTTCGCATACACTTTGTCAGAGGAACAGAAGGAGATATAAGGTACCTTTCAAACAAAGGGTACCTAGAAAAAAAGTACTGTCCCACACAATTGAGACAACGATTCTATTTGTATTTTGGATTTCAAGACGTTGTATCAGCCTCTTTAAATCAACAAATCAGTTGTTCAACTGATTGTCCGATTCCACAGTTAACCGTAGTTTGCCTTGGATTGTATCTTATTTGTATAAACGAGAGATAATTTCGCTAAAGAAATAAAAAGTATTGTTTTACTTTACATTTTAATATAATGTTTTACGCTGTAATGTTGACTTTCAAGCAATTTTGTTAATGTAAGTATCTATAAGATCCGATTGTACTATGAGCGAAGGTACTAGATGATCGTTTTTATGTTTACAGCCCAAACATACCATGTTTCATACCTGGAATGGCAAAATGTTGTTGACTTGTTCTATCAATAAATCTATACTTATATTATAAACAGGAAAGATTTGATTTCTTGTTTGTTTGTAAGGATTTAACTCAAAAACTACTTAACCGATTTAACAAATTATTTCATTGGAAAGCTATATTATCACCGAGTAACATAGGCCGTATTATATTTAAAAAAGTACTGTTTATATCATAATCTAACGTAATCTACTACGCGAGCGAAACCGCGGGCAAAAGCTAATTCTTAATAAGAGCATGGAATTCAGAAATATGCTCATTAGATGGCCATAAGTTCACCCTCTATTGAGTCGGACTCAAAATATAGTTCGTCAAATGTGGATCTCATACAAATAACGTGTATGAGCATATTGCCGTATACCAAGCATGGTCGAAACTCTGTGTAGTTATTAAGAACTAGCTGTGCCAGCGGTTTCACCCGCGTTTATGATTACTGCGCCGCTCCCGTGGGTCGTATCGTGATGTTATATAGCCTATAACCTTCCTCGATAAATAGGCTATCCAATACTAAAATGATTTTAAATTGAAACCAGTAGTTCCTGAGATTAGCGCGTTCAACCAAACAAACAAACCCTTAAGCTTTATAATATTAGTATAGACTTGTTGACAGAAAAACCTACTAACACTTCACTTGACTCGGCGGAAAAGTTTGATATCTTATTAACAGCATTCATATTGAACCACTGCGCCACCAAAACAACAATCGAATGATTACTAAAGTGTCGAATACTTCGATTTACTAGACTCTAGATGATGATGATGAATGATTCGAATACTCTAGCAGCTAGAGTATTCGAATCATTCGTATTTAAGTAAAATCCATGAGCAATATTTGTTTAATATTTATCATAAGATGATCTGCTAGCTTGTCTGCCTAAAAACTAATTTTCATATTTTAAGACTGCCCAGATAGCGTAGTGGATTAAGTAAAAGCCTCGCCGCTGCCATTTCGCCGAGTGTTGTGGGTTCGAAACCCACACGGAACAAAAATTTGTGTGATCCACAAATGGCTATTCCGAGTCTGGGTGTACTATGTGTCCATGTTTAAATGTTTGTAAAGTCCCCCGCGACATAGAAATTATTTCCAGTGCAGGAGTAGTCCTTTAAAAAAAACATGCGGGCCAGTCTTTGCGGACTGCCTATAATAATAATAATAATATTCTACCACATACACACAACACTATCTAGCCCAAACTAAGCAGAGCTTGTACTATGGGTACTAGACAATGGATAAACATACATATATACTTTTTTTTTGTAAATACATACATATTATACATAGAAACACCCAGACCAAGACAAACATCCATGTTCATGCACACAAATATTTGTCTTGTGCGGGAATCGAACCCGCGACCTCAGGCGTGGCAGTCGGTTACACTAACCACTACGCCATCAAGGCCGTAAGGCCGTAAGGCCTATAGAAGTGAAAACTAAGTAACTAGCATACGGTGACGATGACGCGAGTTTCACGCTTTGTTCACCCAAAAATTACACATATACACAGTATACATATAGCTGATGGAAGCGTCCGGTGACGATAACGCGAGTTCCATGATTTTTGTTCACCCAAAAAGTGCTCAACGCGCCTAAAGAAGTTACGCTTCAAAAATGAAACTGTTAAAATTAAATTTATATTATAAATGTGGATGTGAGTTTGTTATTTACGGTTGCATGCCTTAATTACTCGAGCAATCATCATGCTATTCACATACACGTTGTCAGGAGTACAGAAAAGGACATAGGGTACCTTTCATCCAGAAAAAATTGCTGTTCCCGAGAGATAGATACTTATTGATAAAATCTACATTAACGCGAGCCAAGCCGCGGGCAGAATCTAGTTTTAAATAAAAATCTGCATAAAATCTCTCGTCCACTTAATAATAGATTGTAACAATGTCTTATTATAAAATGTAAATGCAAGATGGCTGGTCGTTAGCAAATCTTTAATTTTCAACAGAAATCACTTTGACTTTATAATGGACGTCTGGTGGACTTTAAAACAGCGATTTAAGTTTAGTTAAGTAAGTGTTTTGAATATAATTTGTGTGTATGTCAATCCTTGAGAAGCTTTTTCTGATTCTTCTCATTGGTTCTACGGCCTTGATTTGACAATGGCAACAGGTAAATAATCTTCTTCTTTTCGTGAGGTTAGTGGCTAACCTGTTGTCAAGAGTTGTTCAAGCCGCCCGTAGGCCTCTGACATAGCTGAGCTAACGACTGCTGTCAATTTGGCAACAACCGGGACCGACTTTTTACGTGCCTTCCGAAGCACTGAGACGCTCGGATGAAATACCACTAGGCGGTCATCCATCTATAGACTGACCGCACCCAACGTTGCTTAACCTCGTTAATCGTTTACCGATCAGTGAGTGCAACTGGCTATGAGCGCCTAAATAATGTAAAATTGCATTAACAAGTGCAACTCTGACGTTCATAAGAGTAACTTTGAGACCTGCGTGAATAAATATGTTTACGATTTTGAGCGTTCTTCTTTGTATGTATCGAATCTATAGCTTATTTTTTAATTAATTTAATATTATTCAGCTAATCACTATTTTTAATTACGTCCTGCTATCTATCAATTACCTAATTAATGAACTGCAACAAAATATTAGAAAATAATAATAATAATAATATTTATCGCTGCTTAACCCTATTTAGGACATTATTAAAATTTGTTTGCTGTGTACACACGGCTACATATCAAGTTATATGCCCTTTATACGTATAACTACGCTACATACAAAATAATCGTCGGAAAGGGACAGTGCTTAGTGGTGTCGATGGTAAGGATAGAGCGTAACAAAAATATGACGCACTCTCTCGCACGATTCGCAACGTTCAACTTCTAATAGTTCAAAGTCCAAACAGTCAAGGTTGATGCGTCGCTGCGTGTACGAGTTTTTATGAAAGCGAGATAAACGATTCTTCAAAAATAATACATTTGTAGTATCTAATATTATTCTTCTACTCATATAAAAGTAAAACATTGGTGCCCTAGGTATATTTGACAGTTCACACATAATATAAGACTTCAAAATCATTTACACAGATCTGCTCACAAAGTAAGACATAAAACCTTCAAAGTTACACTTATTGGTATAAATTTACATTCACAGTTTTTTATTAACATTTTCAGCCATTACTGAAAATGTTAATAGAGAAAATATACGTGCAAATTGCTTCCTTTGGAAGGACGGGAAATCAAATTGAAAAACTCGAAGAAACAAACGGCCACTCTAATTTACTATTTACCTAATTATGGAGTAAGGAGCTGAAACCATTACACCACTCATGGAACACTCAAGCAAGCAAAGTATTTAATAGTTAATCTTTAATAGTAGCTTATTGTAGAACAAGAGCATCTCCTTACACAGAATACAGACATTTCAACTTCTATTTACATTCTCCTGTAACAAAAACGCAGTTTCTATAACCCAACAAGCAAGAACAACAACAAAGGCGAATGTTCCTTCGATCACATCGATAAAGACATCGATAATCGAGTTATCGATGTCCCGACTTATCGATGATCGACGCGGAAGGGGTGCGACACCAGCCCCGGGGCACACCAGCGACAGATTGAACAACTTCTTCCTTACATTTACATAATAATTTTTGTTCGTTGACAAGCTTGTTGTTTATTTATGAAGTATAATTTATCGTGAAAAGGGTTTGAGCTGTGAGGTAAAGCAATGCTGTTTCAGTCTAGTTGAAGATGGGTGATCGTTTAAAGAAGTTTAAGGGTACTTTTTAAACGCAGCTGCCAGAAGAAGATACGCGCTCCTTTTTAAAATTTTGATGCGTTTTGACCAAAAAAATTTCTTGATTGCTGTTTGCTCTTGTGAGTAGAACAATGTAAAAAAAATTTACAAAATCGCATAGACAACTACTGTATCTGTGACGTAGAGGTAATGAATGTATTTGCTGTAGGAATTAGCTTTGTTTATGTCGGTCAGGATGTTGATAGATTTTCTCTATGCCATCAGATTACCTGTTACTATATGCAGTAGCGGATGTTTAATATTGTATCCGATGGACTACAGCAATAGTTATTTTTCTTAATTTTTTTTCCCCTGCGTGAATCCCACATGAATGAGTACCAGGAAAATAAAGATCCAGAACATTGTTTACCTGTGTGCCAAGTTGTATCCAAATTCTGACAATAATCGCACAGTGGTTTAGGTTGCCTTGCCACTGCAACTGCGCCTCATGTTGGTGGTTCGATCCGGGGTAATCTTTGGTGTGATCCAATTTATTAAGGAACACTGATGTTTTCTCAGTATGGTAATTTACCGAAAATTATTAAGCAACTTGTCAATCGCTTAAAAGTTGTGAGTCTGCAACCTCCAGAAACAAACCAACTTGATATTAATCACTTAACGAGCAGAGCCTTCGAGTTAATGGCGACCCAAAGATTGACAGCAAGGTTCATTGAATCAAACCTCAATGGTTTCGTGTCACTGTTCCTAATGGCGCGTCAATGATTGACCAGAGCCGATAATTTGGTGAAGACAGCTCACTCCGCTGTGATATGATTGAATTATATTTGAAGTTGCACCTGCCTAAAATTTTTTAGAGTCTCACGCCTTAATCCCCGAAGGACTCGTCAGAGGTATATTTTATTACACAAATTTTTGTCTGTTTTTGTTTGTCGTAGTGAGCGTTTTGCCATTTAACAGCCATAGTTTCTTACACCACATTGCTATTGACAATTCCTTGACAGAATAAACTAGTCATCTCTGTCCGAATTAAGATTAGATTTCGAAACTTCATGCACAATTGTTACATGCATAAAGTCTTCGCCACCTACGAAGTTAGTTTTAGTCTACATTCAGTTTAGCTGCTTTTATTTACGGGCTTCCTCATACAAATAGAAAAATAAATATTACCTATGGTACGGCTTTTACTGTACAAACGCAGGTGTACCACAGCTATTGAAAAATTACTTACATGTACAACTTTGACTTTGAGTATCCTATGGCAATGCGTTCTGGTGTAAAAAGTGTCACATTTTATATCAAGGACATGGTCTATTTGATGGCTTAAGTTTTGATTGAGTAACAAACATCAACTCAAAACCACAATATTATTAAGCAAGCTATCCCTCAGAAACAAACCATTTTTTATTATAACACAACTTCTCTATGATCTGCACTCGGCTAAGTCCCAGAATATGGTCACGATTAGTGTATCTTACTCGTAACTAATGTTAGCGATAGCTCAGTGGAGAGACCAACTAACTGCAATGCAGAGGGTCTCGGGTTCGAACCCACGTCGCGCACCCCTGACTTTCGGTAGTTATATGACTTTTCGAAATTATGTGCGTATTGATTGACAATTATCGCCTGCTCGTGCCTCGGAGAGCACGTTAAGCCGTCGGTCCCGGCTGCCATGAACATCTATGGCAGTCGTTATTGGGAAGTCAGTGCCCTATAATATCCTGACACTGGTCTAGCCTTAGAGTATCATTAGCCTTCGGGTTGCGGAGGTCAGGTAGCAGCCGCTCCCCGTAAAAACGAATATCCAGTCAAACCGGTTAGACCAGAAAAACATGTGACTTGGGAATAATAAAGGCTAGGGAGAAGAATCGTAACTAATATTATACATAGGAAAGTGAGTTTGTTTGTTACGCTTTCACGCCTTAACTACTCGACCGATCGCCATGAAGTTTTGTATACACGTTGTCAGGGGCACAGAATAGGACATAGGCTACATTTTATCCAGAAAAAAGTACTGTTACTGACCTAACCTAACCTATATTCATGCGAGCGAAGCCGCGGCTAAAATATATTTAAAAATAAATGTAAAAGTATATTTAGAAACATTTACCAGACATTGCCGCGCCACTCTGCTTGTTACTACGGCCATTGCAACCAAGCTTTCAAAAGGGTATTTAAATACCAACCATGGTCCGCGTTAATACCTGTTTTCGTGCAGCTCGAAAGTATGAAAGTGATTACTTAAAAGGACACAACAGTCAGACTTTAAAATCACAACAGTTTTCCAGAACTACAAACAAACTGACCGTCGGAATATTAGATATTCGGTGAAGTAATGAAAATGTTCACAACACGAGTGTACGAGTGACAGATAAATGCAGAACAACCCTTTGTAAACTAACTGACTGCCTGTACATCGTACATGCGAAAGCTTTACCCGACTTTCAACAAGACAGTATGTGTAGTTTTGACATGTAAAGCTTTAGTAAAAGAGCTGAAGCCGTCCTATGTGGATAGAACAATCGTTTGTCTGAAGGATGTGAGTTCTAGAATGTTCCTTTAGGGTTGGAACACGGCCTGTAGTAATATGTTGTATAGCAATCTCTCTTTTTAGCTAGTTTATAAATAAATAAATAAATATTCTATCACATACACACAACACCATCTAGCCCAAACTAAGCAGAGCTTGTACTATGGGTACTAGACAATGGATAAACATACATATATACTTTTTTTTTTGTAAATACATACATATTATACTTAGAAACACCCAGACCAAGACAAACGTCCATGTTCATGCACACAAATGTTTGACTTGTGTGGGAATCGAACCCGCGACCTCAGGTGTAGCAATCGGTTACACTAACCACTACGCCATCGAGGCTGACTTACACAATCTTGTTGAACAATGCCTTAGTTTTACAGCATAATCACCATATGCCAGATCTCGTCTGTTTTTTTTTGCTGTTGGAAGTAGACGAGCCTGTGTTTATTTGATGGTAAGCGAAAATCACCGCTCATGTACAAGGTTGTTTGTCGTCTCAGAAGCGTCGAAGGAACTGCAGTCAGGGCGTAACCACTAACTGCCGTTTTTTACCACTTATGTGGGTTATCACGTGTTCTATACATATACTTATGTGATTTACAACACGGCATGTTTAATGGTAGACAGTTACTATAGTGTATGTGAAGTTAAACATATTTGAAGAAGAAAGATAAAGAAGTCACCAAAGGAGCAATCAGTTCCCTAGCCTTTTCATGACTCTCTCTTTACTCAATGCTGTCTCGTAACAGAACTCAAGCCTGTTTGGTTATATTTAACCAAACAGGCTTGAGTTTGATGAAGCAGAAAACGGTCTGACTGATTGTAAGTGGTTTACAGCCTTTGCAATACTATGGATACCTCTCACGTATTGCTAACTTTAAGTAAAATGTTTAAACACATCAATTAACCAACATATAGATACAATGCTGTTTGGGCCTCGGAGTCCAAGTTTTGGCCAAGAGATTAAAACGAAGACGGAAGAAAAATGTGGAGAAACTGAAACTACTCCGTGCCTCGGAGAGTACGTTAAGCCGTCGGTCCCGGCTGCCATGAACATCTATAGCAGTCGTTATTGGGAAGTCAGTGCCCTATAATATCCTGACACTGGTCTTGCCTTAGGGTATCGTTAGCCTTCGGGTTGCGGAGGTCAGGTGGCAGCCGCTCCATGTAAAAACTGATATTCAGTCAAATCTGGTTAGATCAAAAAATCCGACTCCAAGTGACTTGAGAATAATAAAGGCTAGGGAGAAGAAGAAATTGGAGTAAAGAAATAGTAGGAATGCAGTGGGGACATTAAGTTGTCTCCCTTGGACAGACGCATTTAAATAGCGGTTCCGTCATTATTCGTATCGTGAATCCTTTTGTCCTTTCAACCAAAAAGTGCTCAACGCGCCTAGAGAAGTTTTCACTTCAGAAAAGTATATAATATGTGTGTTTATCCATTGTCTAGTACCCATAGTACAGGCTTTGCTTAGTTTGGGCTAGATGTGTTGTGTGCATGTGATAGAATATTACATTATTATTATAAATTACAGTTTGACAATTAATTTTTATTATATTAAACTTTTAGATAAAACCTCTCTTCGCCTCCTTGGGTCCCCAATTTTAGATGAAGGTTTTGATAATTTCATAGAAGAGAAAATTCAAAATTTTTGTGAAACGTCAGACAGGTTATTCAAAATTAATATACATTCGGCTTTTACAATTATTCGATACTGTCTTTTCGTCCATAAATTTACGCATGCCCTTCGATCTTGGGAACAGGGACAGTGTCAACAATTATAGACCAATATCGGTTCTGCCGGCACTGTCAAAGGTTTTAGAAAGGGTCTTGAATAATCGTCTCATATCTTTTTTGGAAAATCATAAGATCTTATCTGTCAATCAATTTGGCTTTCGTAGGGGCAAGTCATGTGAAGACGCGTTCTCAGCCCTTATTGATAGTGCAGTTAGGACACTTGATGAGAAGTCTAAGTGCCTAGGAATATTCTTAGATCTATCCAAGGCATTTGACACTGTCTCTGTCCCGATCCTACTAAAAAAACTGGAGAGAACTGGAGTAAGAGGTCCTGCACATGCTATCTTCAGGAGCTACTTATCTGAACGAAGGCAGTTTGTTAAAGTTAGCTCATATATCAGCGATGAATGTGTATTGTCTTACGGGGTGCCGCAAGGCTCTATTTTAGGCCCTACACTCTTTCTAGTGTATGTAAACAGCCTATGTGATCTAGCACTACCAAATTGCTCCATTTACACTTATGCGGATGATACGGCCCTTTTAGTCCATGCTCGAACCTGGACAGAAGCTCGCAATAGAGCGGAGGCTGTCCTTAGTATTATCATGTCTTGGCTATCCGCAAACAGTCTGACGTTAAATGTTAAGAAAACTAAATATATTCCGTTTACACTCAAAACCTCATCGCAACCAGATAACTCTTTCTGAATCAAAACACATGTTTGCAATGGTTACTCAAGCCAATGCTCTTGCCTTCACTTAATAAGAAAGACCACTGTTAAGTACTTGGGTATATTGATAGACAATCTTATCTCGTGGAAAGACCAAATTAACGCTTTGTCTTGCAGAGTTAGAAAGTTAATAGCTGTTTTCAAAAACTTGCGTTATAGTGCTGATGATAATACCTTACGTATGGTTTATTTCTCTCTCTGCCAGTCTATTCTGTCTTTTGGCATAACGGTCTGGGGTGGTGCTCCAAGGTCAAGTATGTTGCAATTGGAAAGGGCGCAGAGAGCTGTTCTCAAGGTTATGACCTTCAAACACTATCGGTTTAGTACTACACAACTGTATAAAGAATGTGAGGTCATGACAGTGAGACAGCTTTATATATTAAACAGCACGTTACGCAAACACACTACTTTACCGTTCGATCCCAAGCGCCTGACAAAACGAAGGATAGCAAATGTGTGTTCCATTGAAAAACATAAAACAAAATTACCAGAACGAAATTTTAGAATTCTTGGCACTCGTATATACAACGCAGTTAACAGGCAATGTAATATCTACACAGTCAATATATTTGAAGCATATGATAGATAGATAATAGAGTGTAACCAAAATTATATTCACATTAAAGCTATAAAGCACATTATAACATACACACACACAACACACACACATACACAACACACATAGACAAAACACACACACACACACACACACATACACACACACGCACGCACGCACACACACGCACACACGCATATTCTAACACAAAACACACTATACAGATACTTACTTCTTATTACTTTTATTTTTTTGCATGTAAGATATCTTTATTTACCCCTAATGTACCTACAAAGTAAAACACCACGTCATACACGCCGTACTTACGTATTGTAATAAAGGAGTTAATTTTTGAGAGCCCTGACACCCATAACACAAGTTCAATCTTAGCTTGGGTGTCAGATAGTCACAACACTGTAATAACCTACAATTTGTAAGAATAACGTTTGACTTAGCACATTGTATGTAAAAAATTGTAAAACTGGTAATAAAGATTATTATATATTATCTTCACACTTTTGGAAACATTTGACACTTCTAGCAAAAATTTATAAAATTATACAGAACACTCTTATTAAACTTTTAAATGTGGCTACAAGCGAGCTTGACAGTTCGCTTGGGCGGCCTCGGCATTCGAAAAATTACTAATGTAAGTTTACCAGCGTTCCTATCTTCGGTTCGGTTCGTGCTTATATCGGTCCATATCACGGAGGAATTGACCAGGAAAATCTTGGCACCTACACTGGTTAATTCTGAAGTGCTGTGCATGACCGACGCCGTAAACGCTTGGAGACTTGCTTGCCCAAGCACTGATCTACCCGAAAACCGCCTCTCTCAGAGACAGTGGGATGGGCCGTTATGCAGCATAGTTCAAGAAAATCTCATAAATACATCGCCCTGTGCTGCTGAACGTGCCCGCTTGCTGGCTGTGGGAGAGTGGGAGTCGGGCCTTTGGCTTCAGGCGCTCCCGTCGTCCAACATAGGTACCATGTTGGACGATACGACCTTGCGCATTGCATTCTCCTTGTGTTTCTCCGCATCGGTGTCTTAGTGGAGAAGCCGTCGGCAGTCTTGGTCACCATGGCCTATCATGCAGCAGGAGTGCTGGTCGTATATCACGACACGCCAACTTAAATAACATACTCCGTCGAGTTCTTGTCACCGCTGGCGTCCCGGCTCAGCTTGAACCTCACGGCTTGGTACGCGACGATGGCAAGAGACCAGATGGTATGTCATTATTGCCATAGAAAATGGGTAGGCCTTTGGTGTGGGACGCAACTTGTGTCGACACCCTTGCGCCATCAGATATTTCTAGCACAGCGGGTTGCGCTGGTGCTGCTGTTGCATCAGCGGAGACGCTCAAACGGCGTAAATATCAAAACCTTATTGGTGAGTACATATTTGAGCCGTTTGGTGTCGAAACGCTGGGACCATGGGGTCCAAGTGCTAGGTCTATTTATAGAGACCAAGCTAAGCGGCTCATCGACGCTTCGCGTGACCAGAGGGCTGGTATTTTCTTTGCACAAAGAATAAGTATTGTCATTCAACGTGGCAATGCTGCCAGTCTTCTGGGCACGTTGCCAACTGACGACGATGCGGAGGAATATTATGACGCTTTTTGATTGACAATTTTATTTTTCTCTTTAGTTTATATTTTTCTTCTAAATAATTTGTGTATATATTATGTTAATTATGTCATTGATTAAACTAAGCATTTGTATAAAATAATAACGATTTTGGATTTAGGTTACAAGTGCGGCATCAGCTTTAGGGTGATGCGCCAACACCTGCCCGAGTGAAGCATAGTGGTAGCTCTCTCTCTGTCGCACGTTACCGACTGCTCTAATTGCATTCCGGTAATTGCTTTGCTACTATCTGGCTTGTCTTGTCACTTGACAGCAACATATGCAGTAGAACAATTGAAAAAGATTCATACTTGCTGAACCGCCCACTTAACCATATATGCTTGCCTACTTAAAATTGTTAGTCAACTGTCCTATTAACGTCAGTGGACTATACTAATATTATCTATATATTAATACGTGACGCAAAAACTTTGCACCCCTTTTTACGAAAATTGCGCGGACGGTGGAGTATGAAATTTGGCACACTTAAAATTTATATGGAGAAGGAGTGGCGAATCCTAATATTTTTATAAAATCATCATCATCCTCCTGCCCTCATCCCAAACTATTTGGGGTCGGCGCAACATGTCTCTCTCTTCCATAAATCTCTATCGCTCGTCATCTCAGCACTCACACCCTTCCTGGCCATATCATCTTTTATGCAGTCCATCCATCTTTTCTTGGGTCTTCCTCTACTAGATAATCCTTGCACCTCCATACTCAGAGCTTTCCTAACAACATTTCTTTCATCTCTTCTCATCACGTGTCCATACCATGACAAACGTTCACTCCTCAATTTTTCCGTCACAGGTGCCACTTTCAAACTTCCTCTAATATACTCATTCCTTACTTTATCCATCCTGGTTACACCACACATCCATCTTAACATTCGCATCTCTGCTACATGCAAACGTCTCTCATCCATCACTCTTGTAGCCCAACATGACGATCCATACATGACGGCAGGCCTTACTATGGTTATTTTTATAAAATATTCATTAAAATACATTAAATTAATGAAAAATACGACACGCACACAACTATGTATTTGACACACGCAGTCGAATCGCATTCGTAGTATTTCGGCATTGTTTTTGCCGTTTAAAGGGCATAGTTCCAGACTCCGTACAGCTACTGAGCATTTCTTGATAGAAAATTTCAATAAACCTTTGCTCGACCAGGAAGTCCAAGCAGAGTCTTGATGCACAGCAGTCGCATAGCAACAGGGAGTCTGGTACTATGTTCCGTAGGTGACAATAAGCTTGTCCTCTATTACATACGACCTAAGACCATAAAGCGTGCATAGATGCGAGTGCCCAAGACCGGTCTGTATAGAAATCCTTCGGGGAGCTCTATGTCCAGCTGTGGACGTCTTTCGACTGAGATGATGAAGACCATAGTTGATTTAATGAGAAAACAAAATACATTTGCCTTTCGGGGATAAATGGCGGGAGGTAGGTATGCACGTAAATTATTTAATTGCGTTTTTAACCAACGCTTTGCGGTTAAATTGGAGCGAGTGTTAAAAATGTATCGTTTGTGGTTTACGTAAGCTTAAATTGTTTGAAATTTAGTTAGTTAAACATGAACTTGATGGTTGGGAAAACGTGCTTACTTATTTATTTATTATTTCAATTGCAAATATAGGTACCTACATGGTATAGATAGATAGACAGTTAGGTAATACTGTACATAGCCTTACGGAATGCAATTTATAAAATTATGAGAGTAACTAGCGAACCGCCTCGGCTCCACACAGGTAGTACCAAACCAACAAATGAAATACTTAAACGTTCCTCATGAATCACTCTGTCGATTGGTGAAAACCGCATAAAAATCCGGTGAGTAGTTTTTGATTTGATCGTGAACAACAGACAGTCACGGCGGGTAACTTTGTTTTTATAATATGTGCTGATAATACGTACAACTACTCAATTAATTTACGAAGATATACTATGTTTAATAACATATACAAAACTAACCACTTATAAATAAATGTTCAATGTCTGTTTCGACGTTCACGCCATAAATCAATATTTAATTAAAAGTTTACACTTAACCTCCCTAGATGGCGTCGGCGTCGAAATAGATCGCGATATGGTTTCGTTCCACGGCCGAGTATATAAGCTGATGTCGATGTTAATTAATTATCTTGCTCTGAGGCAACTTGTTTTCTTATACAGTTATCACTGACTTTGGGAACTTTGTACGAAGTTAGTACATGGTCCTTCGAGCCGGATGGCATTTTTGGCAAAACACCAGATAGGTAGGAAATAATATATAAATATATAAATATAGTTAGTTCCACTAAGCGACGCAAGGTGGCGGTAAATGCAACGATTGGAAGTTGGAACAAAAATATCTAATGGCAAGTGGAAGGACAATAAAGGCTGCTGTTTACGGATCTGCATTGGATGGATGAGATAAAGGCTGCTGTTCACGGACCTGTACTGGACGGATAAAAGGCTGCTATACACGGACCAATATTAAGTGACAGTGAGTACGAAGTGCGAAGTAAACAAACTGTGAGTACATTTAAATTTATAATAATCGTGCTAAGTGTCAAGAAGATAATAAAATAAATTAAAATTAACTTGTAAAAATTTCAAGAGTTGGCTAGAGCGGACTCGCCTTCCGCCTACCGGCCCATTGTGTTGCTGGACGAGGTAGCTAAACTCTTCGAGTTTATTATCGCGGAGCGCCTCGTCCAGCGTCTGTCTTCAGTGGGTCCGGATCTGGCGGAGAACCAATATGGTTTCCGCCGCGGGCGCTCCACTATTGACGCTGTCCAGCGTGTGAGGAGCCTGGCGGAGGATGCGGTGTCCCGGGGCGAGGTCGTCTTCGCGGTGTCTTTGGACATCGCGAATGCCTTCAATACCTTGCCCTGGAGTTGCATTAGGGAGGCACTCATTTTCCATCGAGTGCCGACCTACCTCCGCCACATAGTCGGGGCATATTTATCGGAGAGGGTAGTCGTCTACCCGGGTCACGACGGTTGGAGTCGGCGAGAGATGTCGTGCGGTGTTCCACAGGGATCGGTTCTGGGTCCGCTCCTGTGGAACATCGGCTACGACTGGGTGCTGCGAGGTGCGCTCCTACATGGCGTCGGCGTCATCTGTTACGCCGACGACACTTTAGTCACGGCAAGGGGTAAGTCGCACCGGGCGGCGGCCATATTGGCGACCGCTGGGGTTGCACAAGTCGTTGGTCGTATCCGGCGGTTGGGCCTCGAGGTGGCCCTGTCCAAGTCCGAGGCCGTTTGTTTTCACGGCCCTCGGAACCGGCCACCTCCAGGGGCCCATATTATGGTAGGAGGGGTCCGCATCGGCGTCGAGCCAACCCTAAAGTATTTGGGTCTCTTGCTCGACAGCCGATGGGACTTTACAGCACATTTTCGTCGTTTGGCCCCCATTCTTCGGGGCGCTGCAGGTGCGCTCGCGCGCCTGCTGCCCAACCTTGGGGGGCCAAACACCTCCTGCCGGAGGCTCTACGAGGGGGTCGTACGGTCCATGGCCCTATACGGGGCCCCAGTTTGGGCGGACAACCTGACGGCCCGCAACATCTCGGCGCTTCGTGCACCACAGCGCGCCATGGCCGTCAGGTTCATTAGAGGATACCGCACGATCTCGTTCGAGGCTGCGAGCCTCCTCGCCGGATCGATGCCATGGGACCTGGAAGCGGCGCTCCTGGCGTCGCTCTATCGTTGGCGCCAGGAGGCGCTAGCTCGGGGCGAAGGACCTGTTTTTTCCGCTGTCGAGGCGGCAAGGTCCGAGCTCCGCCAGGTCCTAGTGGCGAATTGGAAGGAGCGACTTGTGCACCCCAGTGCTGGGCACGCCACGATCGTGGCGGTAAGTCCCGTTTTTGAGGAGTGGCTGGAGAGGCGGCATGGCGCCCTCACCTTCCGGCTGACACAGGTACTGACTGGCCACGGTTGTTTTGGCCAGTTCCTGTGTCGTATACGCCGGCAAGAGACGCCCGGTTGTCACCACTGCGGCGACTGCCGCGACGTTATAGAGGACACGGCGCTGCACACTTTGGCGATTTGCCCCGCCTGGGCATCGCAGCGCCGTGAGTTGATCGCGGCAGTCGGATCGGTTGTCCTCTCGCTCCCGGCCGTAGTTCAGTCTATGGTCCGGAGTGAGAGGACGTGGAACGCCGTCGCCTCCTTCTGTGAGGAAGTAATTTCCATCAAGGAGGCGGCGGAGCGGGAGAGGGAGCGTTTAAACCCTCTCCCCAACCGCAGAGCCGGGCGCCGGAGGGCGCGCGATGACCTCCAGCCACCCTGAGGTTTGACCTGGGGGTAGCGGGCTTTGTGGGCCTGCCCGCTATCCGTTCAGCACCAGGTCCGAGAGGCGGCGTGCGTGTTCCCACGCGCGCCTCTGTGTCGAGTCCGTCTCCCCTCTAGGGGGGAGACAGTAGGGTTTTTATAATGTCGGAAGTGCCTAGTTTGGGTAGGTATTTTGTGTAGTGGCCTGCCGTTTCATACGGCGGGCCGAAACCTCGGCGGGGTCGCGACCGCATGCGAAAGCGATTCGCGCGGCCCCGTCGATAGTGGTTGTGTCGAGGAACACCGTGGTAGGTTTAGTCGGTATCCCGGGAGGTACATTATATTTTCAACATCTTTCTTTACCCCGGCGAGTCCGACATAATCCCTCCGCCCGCCCCCGCGGAGGGATATGCGTCATTGCATTCCCCCACGTAAAAAAAAAAAAAAAAAAAAAAAAGGACTTAGAATAGTTTGTCAAAAAACGACAAGACGAGGAACCTATGCCCGATTTCTTAGCGATTTTTACATCTTCAAACACTTAGAAAAATTCGCTACAAAAGCACTTAGAAAATATCAAGCTAATCGGGACTTATAAAAATTCTTGAAGAAATCTTGTTTTACAACATTTGATTGAAATATATCTGCTGCTGTTCTACTGTTACTACGGTTTACAATGGAGAAAGAATTGAGAGTATTAGAAGAAGTAAAAGGCCAAATAGAGAAAGGTCTGATTAACTTCAATAAATCTCCGAAGGCACGCATTACACAAAATTACATAGATGCACGGCTGGAAACCTTAGAAAAGCAATTCAAGAACTTTTCTCTGAAACATGAAAAGATAGTAGGGGATTACGGTAGCGAAGAGTTAATTGACTATTTTAAGGGCGATATTTACGACAGTGTATACGAGTCTTATCTTAACTATAAGGTAGTGCTTAAAGATTCTATGTCAATGATAAAACATAGCTCAAATGGTATTGAATGCGATGCCTCACCGGACATAGTCAAATTACCAAAAATTATGATACCCACCTTCAGTGGAAAGTATACCGAGTGGTCGTCTTTTCGTGACTTATTCATGTCTTTGGTTCATAAAAATAAAACGTTAGATGATGTGCAGCGACTTCATTATTTAAAAACACAAGTAACAGGTGAGGCAGGGCAGTTAATACGACACGTTCCTATAACTGGTAATAATTATTTGAAATGTTGGGAGATGCTAGAACATAGATATAATAATAAAAAATTCATGTCCACTTGCATATTGAAGCGATTGTTTGGTCAACGCAATATGGTAGTTGAATCTTCAAATGCCTTAAAGGAACTGTTAGATGTAACTAGCGATTGTTTACACGAGCTAATCAATCTTGGTATTGATGTGACGTCATGGGATGTTATTGTTATTTATATAATAAGTTTGAAATTGGACGGAGAATCGCGGAAGCAGTGGGAACTGCATGTAAGCCAATCATCCGAGGATCTGCCGTCTTTCAAACAATTTCGCGAGTTTCTAGAAACACGTTTTCGTGCCTTAGAATTTGTTGAGCCCAAGGGTTTAAGACCCAAAGGCATCAACAGTAATAATAATAGCACATCCCATACTAAGGTCATGCATGCAACTACCACATTATCATGTCCACATTGTTCAGAGGATCATAGACTATTTAATTGCAAAAAGTTTTCTAACGAAGATGTTGATAAACGTCGTGATATTGCGCAATCGTTAGGAGTATGCTTTAATTGTTTAGGAATTAATCATAATGCCAAAGTTTGCCGTGTTTTTGTCAAATGCCGAATTTGCCATCGCAAGCACCACACATTATTGCACCCTAAAGGTCAAAGTGTAACTGGTGCGGTTGTTACTTCATCGAAAGCTTCAACCTCACATGAAGGTACTTCAGAGATAGTAGATCAAAGCATAAATGCAAATATTGCAACTCATCTCGTTAGTGGAAAGGCACAGGGACAAGTCCTGTTAGCAACGGCTCTCGTAAGAGCAGAGGCAAGAGATGGGTCATTTCAAATGTTGAGAGCATTATTGGATCAAGGTTCGCAGGCCTCGTTCATATCGGAATCAGCTGCGCAGTTACTTCGTTTGAGAAAAGTAGCCACTAAAACTACGATAGCGGGTTTAGGAGGCAGTCATGGTGGCATAGTCTCTAGACATGTTGTAAAAATTAAAATACAGTCACTGCATGAACCATCCTTTACCAGAGTAGTAACCGCGCATGTCTTAAGTTCACTAACTTCTGTTATGCCTGATACGAAATTCAAAATCGAAGATTGGCCAGAAATACATAAAATTCAACTGGCGGATCCTAAATTTAATTGGCCTAACAAAATTGATATTCTTTTAGGAGCGGAAATGTACAGCGATATTTTGAAGGAAGGATTAATCAGGAGTCCCAAAGGCTCACCAATCGCACAAGACACGTACTTAGGGTGGATTGTGTCTGGTAGGGTAGATTTTCAAGAAAATTCACATAATCAGCACAACATCATTATCAATATGTATGCGCAAGTAGATGAAAATGATATGTTAAAGAGATTGTGGGAACTTGATTCGGAGCCTTCACTTTCTAAGAAGCTCCTTACGCCTGAAGAACAGGCTTGTGAAGACCATTTTGCAGCTACAACGCATCGAGATAATAGTGGTCGCTATATTGTGAAGCTCCCATTTCGATGTGCAGATCCACCATGTAAGCAAGGAAATTCTAAAAGCATAGCTGTAAAAAGATTGTTAGCTTTGGAAAGGAAACTAGACAAGGATCTGGAATTAAAAGACCAATATTCGGATGTAATCAAAGAATATTTATTTCTGGGTCATTTAGAGCAGATTACAGACGAATCAGAAAAGAACAGCAACGATGTTGTATATCTGCCTCATCATGCAGTGATCAGACGTGACAAACTGACCACCAAAGTGCGAGTGGTATTTGATGCATCGTGCAAAGGAACGAATGGCGTTTCTTTAAACGATAACCTGATGGTAGGACCCACTCTCCAGGCAGATCTACGCCATATTATATTTAGATGGCGTCAACATCCCATTTGTTTAGTAGCAGACATCGTAAAGATGTATCGCCAGATTAAAGTGTCAAAGGAAGACGTAAATTATCAGAGAATTGTCTGGAGAGAGGATCCTAGTAAGGATATACAGCATTTTAGGCTCCTGACAGTTACGTTCGGCACCTCCTGTGCGCCTTACTTGGCAGTGAAAGCCTTGCACCAAGTGGCGGCTGATGAAGGCAAGTTGTATCCTTTGGCAGCAGAAAGGGTGACGTCTGATTTTTATATGGATGATTTAATGACCGGTTGCCAATCTGAAACAGAAGCTTTACAAATATATGAACAAATGAACAAATTATTAGAGAAAGGGGGATTTAAGCTACAAAAATGGTCAAGCAATAAAGCTTCGTTACTAGAAGAGTTACAGGAAGGATCGGGTGAGGATTTAGAAATAGTGAAAGATAAAATACAAAAAGTATTAGGCCTTACCTAGAACCGTAATACTGATATGTTCGATTATTCCGTAAAGATGTCACCTCCAACAGCACCTGAAACAAAAAGAAAAGTCATATCAGAGATATCACGATTGTATGATCCATTGGGATGGATAGCGCCATGTATTATCACCTCTAAAGTTTTTATACAAAAATTGTGGATTTCTGGCAAAGGGTGGGATGAAGAACTACCTCCGAAACTATTGGAAGAATGGCAAGGTTATAGAGATGAATTAGAAAAGTTGGTTAACTTTCATATTCCACGATGGATTGGCAGAAGAGAAGACAATATCACCATTGAGTTGCATGGGTTTGGCGATGCGTCAAGTATAGCTTATGCGGCTGCAGTATACTGTCGTATAATAGACTCAGATGGTAATATACATTGCAATCTTTTGACAGCGAAAACAAAGGTGGCGCCAATTAACCAAATTTCCATACCACGTTTAGCGCTCTGTGGTGCGGTTTTAACAGCAAAGTTATTATGTGAGGTGGCTAAGGTGATGGATATATCAAAGAAAAACCTACTTGTATGGACAGATTCATCGGTGGTATTAGCTTGGTTAAATGATCATCCAAGCCGATGGAAAACTTATATCGCTAATCGTACATCGGAAATCCTCAGCTTAATGGATAACTCGCAATGGGCTCACGTCAGCTCGAAGGACCAAAAGGTTGGGGTTATGGTAAGGTTGGGGTTTACCATGACCCCGAACTTGGAGGTTTGAGGTTATGGCAAGTTCGGGGTTATGGCAAACCCCGAACTTGCCATAACCCCAACCTTGCCATAACTACAGCATTGCCATAACCCCGAACTTGCCATAACCCCAACCTTGCCATAACTACAGTCTTGCCGTAACCACAATCTTGCCATAACACCAACCTTGCTATAACCCCAACTTTGCCATAACCCAAACCTTGCCATAACTCCAAGCTTGCCATAACCACAGCATTGCCATAACCCCGAACTTGCCATAACCACAACCTTGCCGTAACCGCAGCATTGGCATAATCCATTACCTTGCCAATAAAACATGAAAAGTAACAAAATATGGGACTATAAATTTAATATATAGAAAGGAATTGATTAGGCAGCGTCGTAAAATTCCTCAGCATCGCTGTCGGCCGGGAAAGTGCACAGAAGACTGGCAGCATTGCCACATTGAATGGCAATGCTGAATCTTTGAGCCAAGAAAAGTCCAGGCTTCTGGTCTCGCAAAGCGTCGATTAGCCGCTTAGATATATCTCTAAAAAGCGCACGAGCGCCCGGATTCCATGAACCTAGCGTCTCCACACCAAATGGCTCAAAAACGTAATTACCAATTAAATTACTGTGTAGCGCCGTTTTCCGCTGCTACAGCAGCAGCACTGGCACAGCTCACCGTGCTAGGAAGATATGATGGCGCAAGGGTGTCGACGCATGTGGCGTCCCACACCAAAGGCCTACCCATTTTCCAAGGTAACAATTAACAACGTACCAAGCCTATGGGTTTTAATACTGCTGGTACACCGGATATAATAATATCATATACTTAGTTATTATTATAGTATATTACAAAAATAAACTATATTTAGGTTCTAACGAATATTTATTTAAAAAAACTATCCACACGTTAACACAGCTGTTTATTATAAAAAAATAACTTTAATTTACTACAATCTTGGCTAAGGACTTAAATAAAAATCAAAAATAACAAATACAATAAAAACAGCAGGTAGATTAAAATTAACTATGAGCAAAAATACGGAACGTTCGTCCGATCCGTGGATGCAAAAAAATGTGTCGCCCATTGGCTCTGTTCATGCGCCGTCTACTACCGATCATGCCACCTCACGCCACCGTGACGTATTTGAGTCACGCAAACACAGACAAGTCGTCTATGGTTACGCTAATTCTATAATAATAAGTTAATATGCATATTTTGTATTCGAAGCGGATTACTACAAGTTGCAGTACGCCCGAATTTTACGACGCGGCTGTTCCTTACTAAAGGAGTTCGGTATTGTCAACCGTTTTCTATTGCAATAGTTTGGTTGGTAAAGCAGCGAACGCCTAGCGGGAGACGGTTGGATTGCTTCGCAGAGGTGTTTAATACTATCCCAAGCCGAGCATATCAAAATTGTCTAAGTTATGTGCGTATTAAATAGTTAAATATCGCTCGCTGTAACGGTGAAGGAAACCATCGTGCGGCAACTCTTAGAATGGTGTCAAAGATATGTGAAGTCTCCTAACCGCATTGCGCCAGCGCAGTGGACTATGGACTATCCTTTCTCACACTAAAAAGAGGTCCGTGCCCAGCAGTGGGACAGTTTAATATAGGGCTGTGGGTAACTTGTATCATGTGTAACATACATTACATTTCAAATTAGATAATTACACAACAATTGAACACTACACAAACATAATATATTTTACCATACAAATAGCGCACCGCCTGCCGACACACACACACACATACTGTGCGGCGTCTGCGCGGGCGCACTCCTTCGGCTCGTGTTCAGAAGTTTCCGGTCGCCAGTCACGACCAGGGTCTACAATCTTAGTACATTAACGATGGAAGAACATTAGATACAACAAGGCCAAGTTCCTCTCTGCCTAATTATTTTGTTAGAACGCATGTGTTAGAAGTGGGTTCACGTCGGTAGCGCAATGTGTGGGATTTGAACTCATGACCTTTAGATCGCAAGTCTATAGCTAATATCGATAGGGCTACTACTTTAAGGTCAAACTATATATGTTAGTAATTAAGGAAATGTTACCGTACCGATTTCAAAACTAAATCCTAAAGCATAACATTTGCTTTGGTAGACGTTATGAATTGAATTTACATTACCACTAGTATGAATATGATATAATTATTAATTTAATATGTAAACTATTCTAATTACGGTGCCGATACTGAATAGATTATGAGCACAGTTCAATATACATATCTATGGATAGAATATGGTTTTTGTCAATATGTATTTGAAATCTATTTAATAATAAGATGAATGTTCTTCGAAATCGTAATTATTTCAATATTAGATTTTGCCCGCGGCTTGGCTCGCTTAAATGTAGGTTAGGTTAGTAACATATTTTTTTCTAGATGAAAGGTACAGCTCGATGCAGACTTAATGGCGGCTTGGAAGTTAGCTGCTAGTGCAGATGTGCGCAGGTACAGTCGAGTCGATAATATGTAATTAGATTTCATTTCAGGTCCTTTTATTTTTATTGATTTAAGGTGTACATAAAACTATGAAATACCTAAGTACTATTTTATAAGTATTACGAATACATATTTATTATACGAAAAATGTTAAATGTACTGTCAAGAAAGGTTAAGAAAAATAAAATACGTTTTATTAAATTGTAATAACATATTATTAATTTATTAATTTTTATAAATTGTCTGCATAGAACATTGTATCTTCCACGAGGCATTTTTAAATAAATGCACATCGATCTCACACGTCAACCGCGCAACCAACCAACAGTTAGAAATTTAACGTAACTAACGAAAATAACAATAAATTAAACTATCTAAAAAACTTAACAGAAGAAACAAAACTTAATAAGAAAAATAACAAAACAATTAACAACAACAACAAATTATTCTGAGCTCGATTGTATGTAGACAAGAAAGCGCGCACGTGTGCAGTATACGGATATAACTCACACACTAAATACAAGACACGAAGGGCGAGTGCGGGTGAAAGAAGGGCGCGCGGGGAGGTGCCCTGCTGCCCCGTGCCACTACGTCCCGCTGACACCTAATATTGGATTCTGCGCAATGTCTCGTACGATGTTCAGAGCCGCCATTAAGTTTGCATCGGGCTGCACCCTATGTGCTGTTCTGTTTCTTAGATAACGTGTATGAGAAATTTCATGATGATCGGTCGAGTAGTTAATGCGTGACAGTGTAGTAAACAAACATACTCACTTTCGTATTTATAATATTATAGTATATTGTCGGTTGCGGAATGCGCTGTAAACAAGAAACGCCACGAATCGTCCGATCGAGTGGGTCATAAAAGCGTGCTCGGTGCGCAATGACTCACTTTAACATCGAGCGGCGGACGAAACGGACGTGTTGTGTAATCGCTGTTGGGGAATATCAATTATCCCTTACTTTATTTGTTAATGCATTTCTTGAATAATTTAATAATTATTTAAAGGTAAAAGTGCATTCCTTACAATATAGTATAGTATATGGTGTATTATGGATTACTATACTTCTTCTTTAAATTCAAGCGTAGGTCTTGTTGGTGAAGTACCCGCCACATATTTCTGTTTCTGTTTCTCGACTCTCACTTTTTCCTGCACCTGTTGGACAAAAGTACGTATCAGTCTTCCCCTTCCTCTTCTCCTCCTCCCCTTCCTCAGAATGTAACTGCACTTATTATGCAGTGGTTAAAGTGAGTATTGCTGTGTCATCTACGAACGGTTGGTGCAAGTCTGGGTGTTTTATGTGTTCGTTGTTTAAATATCTGTAAAAATGCGACAGAGGAACTAATCATAGAGCGGTTGTTGACTTCTTAATCATTTTATAAATTTGAAAGTATTTTAAGATGTTTGCATGAGTTGCAAACTTACTTTATTTTCATTGACCAGTTAAACATTTTATGTGTAGTTAAAGAAGTCACCGCACTGGAAATAATGCATGTGTCACGAGGGATTTAAAAACATTCAAACAACGGACACAAAAAAGATCCAGACTCGGTAAGACTATTTTTAGATCACACAAATTTTTGTCACATTTGGGGATCATATCCTGAACACTCGTCGGAGTGCCAGTAGCGAAGCGACAATCTACACTACATGACCCGTGCAGTCAAAAAATATAAAATAGTGTAATTTGACTGTACATAACTAAAGGGTCCCTATCTACAAGACCCGAGTAGATAGGGTTTCGGGGGAAGAACTACAGGTCTCTTTGGACCAAGGTACTGCGGGGTCAGGAAGCCCACTGTGCCTCAAAAGGCGTGTTCTATCGGCCGCTGATTAGAGTGCGCGGTGCCTGACAGTGAGGTTGGACTCGTAGTGGCTATGTGGGTAGCCGCAGAGGACGGCATGTTTGTTGCTCGGCAAACACGTGGCGTTCGACCGTTTGAATCATGCGCGGCTAGTGCGAACCAGTCTGTCGCGCAAGGCAAGGAGTTGTCTTTAGCGAAGTGGCAGTGTGGTTTCACTGTCGCAACGCATCTCGGGCGCTTGCCTGCTCAGCAAGTAAGAGTCATAGATAGAGTGACTCGGGCCACACCCGGCTTGTAGGCCTATTTGGGTAGGCGTATGTCGGGAAGTGAGCGTGCCTTATACAGCTCCGGTACCATACTGGAGATATTGGAGGTGGCTTCTCCGTCGGCTTCAGCGAGGTTTTCGTTAGCAACTCCCAGAGTTGCGAGTGGTGAGCGACTTTATTGCTCCGGTACTTATCTGGAGAATAGGTAGTGTCACTTGGGCACGAGGTAGCTCGCTTACAAGAACCGGATCTCTGAGGTTAGGGTGGAGAAAGTCGAGATTTGGGGGACAAGACCTGTCTATAACTAATCCCGGAAGATGCTCTCGGGCACTGGAAGGTACAGCGACTCCACCTAATATAACCTTGATGGTTGGTGTAGGGGAACGCTATATCATAAACTGGTCTAGTCGTAGAGAGAGGGGATGTACATAACTAAAGAATAATTAAATAATCTATTAATTTGTACTTATGATATAAATCGACTTAGACAAACAGTTTTAAAGTTTACCACAATAAATTCCACCTAAAGAATTTTAATTTCAATGTATAACATTTGCGTAAACGTAAGACAATATTATGTTATAACTCTCAATACTTTTAGGTGACATCAATACCTGTATTAAGTTGTATTTCTGTCAAACAACTGTACAGTGTGCTCGTTACTAGATAGCGTACTTCTTGTCTGAGAGAACTGGATCTATTATATTAGTACAAATGCTACACATACATTTCAGCTTATCTTTACGTTAACGTAGAACAACCTTAGTGACGATGCGGTTGTGAATGCAACTGCTGCCTGAGATACGGGGTTTGATTCCTGTCTATAACATATTAATATTAAATAATTCTACTAAATCCTTATTCCTTCATCTCCTTTATATTATTTAGTAATTATTGTTATAAGTTTTAGATTTGTATAGTCAGTAATTTAAGGTGTAATGGCTGCAACACCTTCTTGATATGAGTTGTAAAATACAGAAATAAAAGGCGATTTAAAAGAGTGGCCGTGAGTTTCTTGCAGGTTCAACCCTTTGCCTAAACTTAGCAACTAACCTAAATGTAGCTTCAGTAACTTAGTAAACTCACTAAGCTATATCTTTGACGTTCAAATGTGTTACTTTGTGACATAAATGAATAAATGATTTTGACTTTGACTTTAATTTTCGGACAACTGTCTCTATAATTTTATCTATCACTTTTATCTATACTAGTCTATATCTATAATAATAACAATATTATAAAGAGGAATCGTTTGATTTTTGTTTGTTTGTTTGTAGGGACTAAACTGAAAACAACAAAACCAATATAAAAAAATATTTCGTCATTAGAAAGCTATATTATCACAGGGTAACATAGGCTATATAATTTTTTAAGTAATGACACATTATCTTTTCTTTTTTTTAATGTGTGGGAATGCATTGACGCTTAACCCTCCATGGCGGCGGAGCGGAAGAGGGAGCGCTTAAACCCTCTCCCAAATCGCAGAATCGGGCGCCGAAGGGCGCGAGATGACCTCCAGCCACCCTGAAGTTTGACCTGGGTACTGGGCTTCGTGGGCCTGCCCACCATCCGATCAGCACATGGTCCGAGAGGTAGCGTACGTGTTCCTAGGTGTGCCTCTGTATCGTGTGTCTCCGCCCCACAAGGGGGGACAGTAGGGCTTAAATCTAGTGATGACCAAAGGCTAGTCTTGTTGTTTAGTGGCCTGCCATTTCATACGTCGTCGAGCCGAAACCTTGGCGGGTTCGCGACCGCATGTGAAAGTGATCCGCGCGGCCCCGCCGATTACGGTTTTGTCGAGGAACACCGTGGTAGGTTTAGTCGGTATTCCGGGAGGTCCATTATTTTCATCATTATCATCTTTCTCTTTTACCCTGGTGAGTCCAACATAAACCCCTCCGTCCGCTCCTGTGGAGTGGTATGCGTCAATGCATTCCCCCACGTATAAAGAAGAAAAATAATACCCCTCCGCGCGGGCAGGCGGAGGGGTTATGTTGGACTCACCGGGAGAAGAATATACCAGTAATACCGACTAGAGTCTTAACGGAGACTTGCCAGATGGCCAGTCTCCGTTAAGACTGGCCGCCGTGAAATATCTCATGCGCAGATGCGCAGGAGATATTATAGTGCACAAGTGTGTGCGCAAACACAATTGAACTGTCTGTTCCTTAACTCTCATGATCCGATGAGACGGTAATCCAACACGACAGGAGAAAGATCAGGCGCAGGACCAACGGCTTTACGTGCTTTCCGAGGCACGGGGGTAGACACTCCAACACCGCCAACTTCCTAACACCGGGCTGCTATTGGGATTTTGAGATTTTTAACAGAAAAATCCAATAACTTTTTGTTGGCCCGACCCGGGATTCGAACCCGAGACCTCATGCGCAGTAGTCGCATTTACTACCGCTGCGCCACGGAGGCAGTTGTCTTCCTTGCACATACGAATGTAATGTATCTCCCCACTGTGGGGTTGTTGGTGACGATGTCATACGAATTGTCGACACTGCAGACTGCACTAATATTAAGGCATTCGCAACTACAATCTCGATCGCAAGTCCATATCTATTGAACTACCGCTTTAACTATGCTTGTTGATAATGATGATGGTAATGATCCCGTACCGATTTGAAGGCTAAATCCTAAAATAAAATGTAAATATACATAGTTTTAGTAATTTTAAAAAGTATAATAGGTGCAGCAGTACTTTAATATTTTCAAAATTATGTAATAAACAACGCGATAAAATCCGTGAAAAGCAATTTAATTTGATGACCTCGATGGCGTAGTGGTTAGTAACCGACTGCCACGCCTGAGATCGCGGGTTCGATTCCCGCACAAGTCAAACATTTGTGTGCATGAACGTGGATGTTTGTCTTGGTCTGGGTATTTCTATGTATAATATATAAGTAATTCCAGAAAAAAGGTATATATGAATGTTTATCTAGTTCCCATAGTACAAGCTCTGCCTAGTTTGGGCTAGATGGTGTTGTGTAGATTGTATTGTGTGTATTTCAATCCTAAAACGTTAAATTTATTTTGATACTTTAACGGGAAAGAAAAAATCATCTTGAGGAAACCTGCATGCCTTAGGGTTCTTCATAATATTTTTAAACTGAGGAACGACCCATGCCTAGCAGTGCGATAGTTTTTAAACAGAGCTGATACAATTATTAAAAACATTACATTAGCCCTAATACGAATGAAATATGACGGCTCAATGCATTATCCATTGAGCTACCATCACCTTAAATTAAGACATGATGCATCTAGGTTTCCATCTCCGAACTTACATCATCGAAATACAATTCCAATCGATTCTAATCTGCCTCGCTCTCGGCTGAACATAATCAAATCATAAACGTCAATCCCAACACAAATCAACATAACTACGTATTCATATCATGAATCAATATCTCTGTTTCCATATTGTAATTGTGATACAATGCGCTCTCGCATCGAGCCGGATAAACGTGGATGCCAAGCGACGGATCAATGTATCGTCTTCTAATCAAATATATCATCACAATAGGATTTTGAACTGCTTGTCGGAGGCACTGGAATTGACTGTGCTTTTGACGTAATAATTGCTGTCATATCGTATAGGTAACTTATGTATATATTCTCACGCCTATATCATAGAAGGGTAGGCAGATGTCTAATATATTCCAATTTCGCCAGGCATAGTTTTAGGTTAAATTAAAATCTTTATTGCTTTGCCACAATGTAGTAGGTATGAGGTTATGTCGAGCTCACCGGGGGAAAAATACCCCGGTAATACCGACTAAACCTACCCCGATGTTCCTCGACATAACCAGAGCCGGTGGGGTCGCGCGAATCACTTGCACATGCAATCGCGACTCCGCCGAGTATTTAGCCCGCCGTATGAAATGGCAGGCCACTCACGAAAAGACCTACACTTTGGTCACTTAACCCTACTGTTTCCTTGGACACACGACACATTGGCGCGCGTGGGAACACGCACGCCACCTCTCGGACCTGGTGCTGAATGGGTGGTGGGTACGCCTACGAAGCCCACCACCCCCAAGTAAAACCTCAGGGTGGCTGGAGGTCGTCCAGCGCCATACGGCGCCCGATTCTGCGGTTGGAAAGAGGGTTCAAGCGCTCCCTATTCCGCTCCGCCGCCTCCTTGATAGAAATAACATCCTCACAGAAGGAGGCAACGGCGTTCCATGACTTCTCACTCCGGACCATACACTGAACCAAGGCTTGGGGCAACAATTCCGACTGCCGCGACCAACTCACGGCGCTGCAAAATCCAGGCAGGGCAATCCACCAACGAGTGCAGCGCCGTTCCTGGGGTATAAAGTATTTACTTGATATATTCAATTATTGCATTATTGTCGGCCTCGATGGCGTAGTGGTTAGTGTAACCGACTGCCACGCCTGAGGTCGCGGGTTCGATTCCCGCACAAGACGAATATTTGTGTGCATGAACATGGATGTTTGTCTTGGTCTGGGTGTTTCTATGTATAATATGTATGTATTTACAAAAAAAAAAGTATATATGTATGTTTATCCATTGTCTAGTATCCATAGTACAAGCTCTGCTTAGTTTGGACTAGATAGTGTTGTGTGTATGTGGTAGAATATTATTATTATTATTATTATTTATTAATTATATTTTGTAACCTTTAGTGTGGTTTTCAACAGGGATCTGTTGATCCAGAAAGAACAGGCCACGCCGTAGGGGCGTGGTGTCCCAAGGTGAACTTTATGAGATTAATAATAGATGATATGACAATTAACACTTTTAATATATCCTGAGAACAGTTATAGATAATAATAATTTATACTATGTAAGAATGATTAGGGCGTGGTTCGTCTTAAAGCTTGCTTCGTGGTCCTCCTAAAATTGGGACACTTAGCTGGAGATGTGCAGCCGCCCGGAAGAGGTCTTCGACTCACACCGTCCGCCCCTTATATAGTCCGGCGCCGCCGGTCGCGAGAGGTGGCTAGTGACGTGTGCCCGCGCTCGACGGGCGCCTAGGCGATTAACGTCACAATTTAATATAATTTACTAAGTTCCTACGGATTTAGGTCCTAGTGATCTTTCCAGTAAATCAACATGTTCATTAATATTATGAATGCGAATGTGAGTTTGTGTTACGCTTTCGTGTCTTAACTACTCGACCAATTATCATAAAATATTACATACACGATGTCAGGGGTACAGGAAAGGACAATGGGTACCAGGTAGGTTTCGTCCAGGAAAAGCTGTTCTCTAGGGATAAAAATTTACTACATATACGCTAACGAAGCCACGAGCAAAAGCTAGTAATGAATCAACTCAGAAGCTATAGAACCGATTTAAAAAAACATTTTACACCATTAGAAAGCTATTCCATCTAGAAGTAACATCCTAATTTTGTCACTGTATTAACATTTGCATGTGTGTCGCAGTGGTAGTGAATGCGACTGCTGTGTATTAGGTCTCGGGTTCGAATCCTTAGGAGGCTTAGGGAACAGAGAGAGCACTTGTGTTTGCGCACATGCTTGTGCATTATAATATCTCCCGCGCAGACGTCCAGTCTCCGTTTAGATTGGCCGCCGTGACCGAAATTCAGTCTGCAGGACATTACATTATTAACATTTGCATACCTATAGGTGGAAGATGGAGATACTTATTCACAATTGTATAATACCATTATATATTTTTATTTCGCATACACATTGTCAGGGATTCAGAAAGAGATATATAGGGTACTTCTTATCCAGAAAAAATAACTAGAAAAGAAGAGATTTGCCGGAACAGACAGACAAATATTAAAAAAAGTATGTATTATATAAGTACCGTATATACTTCCACATGCAAAAAAAAAGCTAAAAAAAAGTAAAGTAAATTAAAAAGCTGTTATTTCTACATTACAAATAGACACTTCAATTTTATTTATTTGTATAGATTAAACAATTTTTCTTTACAACTAAGTTGGCAAACAATCTTGCGGTCCACCTGATGATAAGTGGTCACCGTAGCCTATGGACGCCAGCAACACCAGAGGCATTACTTGCGCGTTGCCGACTCTTTAGAAAAGGGAGAAGAGAAAAAGGAAGTGGGAAGGAGATGGGGCGGGAAGGGGGGAAAGAGGATGATTGGGCCTCCGGCAATCTTACTCACCGAACGAAACACGATAGTGGGAATACTGCTATTTCACGTCGATATTCTGTGAGAGGATAATCCTTCCCCGGTCGAGCCAGCCCATGCTGTAATCAGCGAGGCTCTACTACTCTAATAATATTGATGTCCACATGATTTCTATTTTTACGCGTATGAGATATTGCAGTGCCTGTATCTTAAGAGGCAGTGCTCGCCCACAGGGATTATTAAACATGGTTGACATTACTTTACTTTACATAAATATCCTTATTAAGATTTAATGATGCTTTTAATTTTTTTTTTTAAATCTTACATTAATTAATAAGTCCTTTTTGTAGACTTTATTTTGTACCAGATTATGACCACAGCTTCGTTCGCTAAAATGTAGGTTAGGTTACGTTAGGTTAGTCTTCTTCCTAACCTTTTATTATTCCCAAGTCACTTGGGGTCGGCTTTTCTAGTCTAACCAGATTTGACTGGATATCAGTTTTCACATGGACGGGTGCCACCTGACCTCCGCAACCCGAAGGCTAACGATACCCTAAGGCTAGACCAGTGTCTGGATATTATAGGACACTGACTTCCCAATAATGACTGCCATAAATATTCATGTCAGCCGGGACTGACGGCTTAACGTGCTCTCCGAGGCACGGAGCAGGTGATAATTGTCAATCAATATGCACATCATTTCGGAAAGTCATATAACTTCCGAAAGTCAAAGGTGCACGACGTGGGTTCAAACCCGAGACCCTCTGCATTGCAGTCTGTTGGTCTCCCCACTGAGCTATCGCTGCTCAGTTACGTTAGGTTAGTAAGTGTACTTTTTCTGGATAAAAGAACTTTATGGTGTACAATTACACCCAACAACGTGTATACGTAAATTATATTATGATCGGTCGAGTAGTTTAGGCGTGAAAGCGTAACAAATAAACATTCTTACATTCGCATTTATAATATTATTATAGTTAGGTTAGTTAGGATGTCTCCTCTAATACGTATTAGATATTAATTCAATGGTTTCAGAGAATATAGGTATAGTACACGATGCATCTGTTTGAAAGGTAATTACAGCGTTTAACCAAGTATAAATTGATCTGTCGTGTGTTTGATAGGATAATTATGTAATGTCTAGAACGAATGACTGTGCTACCATATTACTATCTATTAATAGGGGACCGTTGAATTGCCACGCCGAGACAAAAATGTTAATAGGCTTTGTATTTTTTTTTGCAAGTGTTTTGGTAATTTACACCCAGTAGATCACAAAACGCTAGCACCCTACGACTTCAGGCTTAAAACAGTAACAGATTGTTTGCCTTTAATAAGCATTTATTTATTTATTTATTCTTAGGAACTCCAACAAAGTACACACAGTATATGCAATAATTACAAAAAGTTATTCGATAATTTGTGGCCCTTCAATATATAGGAGAGCACGTCGTGAGTACATCATCATTTCACATCATATACAAAAAAAATGGTTTTTATAAGAATTTAAACAGTTTGGTAAATTGACACGAATACAAATACAAATTCAACAAAACACAGTTAAATGAAAATGAACGCTAATAAAAAAATAAATTATCATAGAAGTTTAACAAAAACAAATTCCAAAAGAAAACAGAACATAAGGCAAAATATAGAAAATAGGAACTATAAACATTTGTCTAAGAACTAATCCTTAACTGATCATACAGTTTCTTTTTGAATATCTCCAATCCAAAGACGAAGACGTCTATATCTGCCGAAATACCTGATAGGTACACGATTATAAGTCGATGTGAGTCTGGCAATTGCAGCGTGTTTACCTAGAGTGGTGCGATGTCTGGGATTACGAGTAGATCGCGACGATTGCGAGGAGGATTTCGACTACTGAACTGAAGATCGAATCCGAGACCTCATGACCTCACACAAATAAAACGAATTATGGGACTAAAGAGGTAACGGATCCAAATTAAGCAGGATCGAAATGTCATAAATGTAGTAAAATAATATCAAGTAATGCTGCGTTGGTAATCGTGTTAAGACAGGCATCGTTACGCTGGTTACTTCTCTAACTAAACCGGTTTAAATCACAGAGACTTTGAGCTGTAAGCGTGGTTAATTGATGTTTATTACATTTTACATACAGGGACAATAATCTACTAGACCGTTGGACTGCTACGCTGGGGTCTTGAGTTTGATCTTTAGGCAGGTACCTCTGACATTCTGGTGCTTTGTATAAAATAGTTATCTACATTTCGTTTCAAAAAAATGTCTTGGGTAAACCACCATGTCTAAGAGTACTTCATAGTGCTTTGGAAGATGTATGTTGTCTGTCAACCCGCACTAGGCCAGCGTGGTGGATTATTGCCTAAGCCTTTTTACACAGATGCGGCCCGGGGCCAGCATTGGAACTTTATATTAATATTATAATTTATTCATGAAAAATTATAAAGACGTTCTTAAACATATCGTATAGGTAACTTCACAGCACATTTTTATTGAACGAAGTTTCACAAACGCTTTTTTTTTAAATATAATAATTATAATAGCAGCCCTGTATTGAACTGTCCCACTGCTGAGCACGGGCCTCTTCTCAGTGTGAGAAGGGCTAGGCCATAGTCCACCACGCTAGCCCAGTGTGGGTTGGCAGACGTTCACATATCTTTGAGAACATTATTGAGAACTCTTAGACATGCAGGTTTCCTCACGATGTTTTCCTTCACCATTGAAACAAGTGATAAAGTCAGAGATTGAACAGAGAGCCTTGGGCTCGAACTCGAGACCTCTTTGTGGCAGTCCAACGGTTTCCACTAGGCTATCGCTGCTATATTTTCAAGCAATAATATATGATACCATTGAAGTATCCTAACTTCTCACTCTGAGAAAAGGCTCGTGCACAGCATTGGAAAAGTTTATATACAGGCCTGTTATCTATACTATATACTAATATTATAAAGCTGAAGAGTTTGTTTGTTTGGTTGAACGCGCTAATCTCAGGAACTACTGGTTCGAATTGAAAAATTCTTCAGTGTTGGTTAGTCCATTTATCGAGGAAGGCTATAGGCTATATAATATCAAATTCTCGTATCTATGTGATGCAGACAAAGCTGCGCGGGTCAGCTAGTTATTATATATTGCCATGCAATGCTCGTGCATAGCATTCAAAAAGTTTATATACAGGCCTGTTATCTATACTATATACTAATATTATAAAGCTGAAGAGTTTGTTTGATTGGTTGAACGCGCTAATCTCAGGAACTACTGGTTCGAATTGAAAAATTCTTCAGTGTTGGTTAGTCCATTTATCGAGGAAGGCTATAGGCTATATAATATCAAATTCTCGTATCTATGTGATGCAGACAAAGCTGCGCGGGTCAGCTAGTTATTATATATTGCCATGCAATAAAGTATTATCATCTATATCTAATATTATGAAGAGGAAAGATTTGAAATTATATTTGTTGGTTAAATTAAAATAAGTATAGGCTATATTTTATTAACCTCTGAGTCTTCTTCGAAGAGGTTAATGAAAACACTATTTGGGTCTGTGTGTCTGTCTGTTAGTGACCGGCATAACTCCGGAACCACTGGACCGATTGACTTGTAACTTGGTGTGCAGACACCTTGGGGTTGTACCTCGGTCGAGTTTAAATATGGGCTCTGTGGGTCAAAAGATCCCCGAGATATAGGGGTCACATATTTTAAATGGAAAGATATTGACTTGTAACTTGGTATGCAGACACCTTGGGGTCATAGCTCGGTCGAGTTTGAATATGGGCTCTGTGAGTCAAAGAACTCTGAAATATAGGGGTCCCATATTTTAAATGGAAAGATATTGACTTGTAACTTGGTATGCAAACACCTTGGGGTCATAGCTGGGTCGAGTTTGAATATGGGCTCTGTGAGTCAAAGAACTCTGAAATATAGGGGTCCCATATTTTAAATGGAAAGATATTGACTTGTAACTTGGTATGCAGATAACTTGGGGTCATAGCTGGGTCGAGTTTGAATATGGGCTCTGTGAGTCAAAGAACTCTGAAATATAGGGGTCCCATATTTTAAATGGAAAGATATTGACTTGTAACTTGGTATGCAAACACCTTGGGGTCATAGCTGGGTCGAGTTTGAATATAGGCCCTGTGAGTCAAAAGACCCCCGAGATATAGAGGTCACAAGGTCACATGTATTTTAAATGCTTTTACATTTAAGACCTTGTAACTTGGTGTGCAGACACCTTGGGGTCATACCTCGGTCAAGTTTAAATATGGATCCTATCGGTCAAAAGACCCCCGAGATACAGGGATCATTTCTTTTCATTACTTTTACATTTAAGACGAAGAGGTTGAACCCTGGGCTTTTACACCAATCTCGTTTAAAAAAGTATTATCACACCTAACCTAACCTACTTTTATGAGACCGAAGCCGCGAGCAAAAGCTAGTCTTAAATATTATGGATCGATAGATAGCATTTGGCACTATTGACGAATTAATCTTGCCCGATGATAGCTAATTAATCCTCAGTAATAACCGTCGATAGCTGTATTGGTACAAGGAAGCTTACATCAATCATTATAATTTAATGACACCGAGATAATCTGGTTGTTGGATGATCATCACTACGTAGGGACACGTGTAATGTATATACTTACACGTGACCCATCTTAAGATATTGAATCTTTAGTACATCAGGATATCCTAACATAAATGTGAATATGAGTTTGTTTTTTTGGCTTTACTCACGTCTTAACCACTCGACAGATCATCATGAAATTTCGCATACACGTCAGGGGAACAGAAAAGGATATAGGAGACCTTTTATCTAAAAAAAGTACTGTATCATATTTTTTTTTTACTTGCTGGAATGCATTGACGCGTACCTCTCCGCGGGGGCGCGCGGAGGGGTTATGTCGGACTGACCGGGGTAAAAGAAAGGTGTTGAAATGATGATAATGGACCTCCCGGAATACCGACTAAACCTACCACGGTGTTGCTCGACAAAACCGCTATCGACGGGGCCGTGCGAATTATTTGCGCATGCGGTCGCGGACCCGCCGAGGTTTCGGCCCGCCGTATGAAACGGGAGGCCACTACATAACAAGACCTACCCTATAGGCATTACTCACTTAAAATCCCTACTGCCTCCTTCCTAAAGGGGAGACGGACAGTTGTTTCTAATCTAACGTAACCCAACCTACATTTACGCGAGCAAGGCCGCTGAAAAAACCTACTAGTTCTAATGCTTCTTTAAGCAGTCGATTTTATTTGGTTATTCGAGATTACATAACAAAAAAATAATTCAATAAGTAAATATCTGTATTAAGGTAGTAACAGAAGTGAAAAGTCCGTCACAGGGTGCAGATTTTTTGTTTTTTTTTAAATGCCTATAATTTTTTAAATTGTTACTTGAATTAGATTTTTTCCTGATAGCTATTATAATTCAGCCTATTAACTGATTCCGGCTTGACGTCGACTTCTGGGACACCTGTATAATAAAGGACGCATAGCATTAGGTCTAAACACATTTTAGGTCTAAATACACAGAAGCAAATTTCAGTTCCTGACGTAGGGCCATGAATAGCTTAATAATTAATCCTGGTGCATGGATTGTCTTTGCCTCAGTTATAATTTACATTGTGTCTTTATATGAAATTACTGTTTCGTATGAAGAAAATTAGTACGATGTATTTGCATATAAATTATTTTATCAATATATTTTAGTGGCAAATCCGATTTCGATTATATTTTACGTATAAATTTGCTTCATTTTAAGCCAAGTGTGATTTGAACCCGTGATCTCGGCAAACCGTATCGTCGCCTTGAAGAAACGAAACACAGAAGCAAATTTCAATCCCTGACGTAAGACTATGAAAAATAAATACTTTAGCATGAACAATTATGATTTTAACTACTTACAGACAGACTCTTCCATTTAATTAATATGTATCAAACAAGAACTTGTCGGCCTCGATGGCGTAGCGGTTAGTGTAACCGCGGTCCCGGGTTCGATTCCCGCACAAGTCAAACATTTGTGTGCATGAACATGGATGTTTGTCTTGGTCTGGGTGTTTCTATGTATACAAACATACATACATTCATGTCTGTTTCCCAGAGGGGTAGGCAGAGACTACGGAATTCCATTTGCTACGATCCTGACACACTTCTTTGGCTTCATTCACTTTCATAACATTCCTCATACACGCTCGCCGGTTTAAGATGCTCTTAACTTGGCCTTTATCCAGAACGTCTATATATAAATTCTATGTATAATATGTATGTATTTACAAAAAAAGTATATATTTATGTTTATCCATTGTCTAGTACCCATAGTACAAGCTCTGCTAAGTTTGGGCTAGATGATGTTGTGTATATGTGGTAGAATATTATTATTATTTTGACTGCCTCTGTGACGCAACGTTAGTGAATGCGACTGTGGTATATGGGGCTTAGAGTTAGATGCTCAAACAAACTGGTATTGGGATTTTCTATCAAGAAATTCTTAGTAACAACACGAAGTCTCTAACTGTGTCCAATAGATGGCGTTCGGCAAGTCTCAGTTAGGTAAGACTTAAAATAATAGCGGACGAAATGTGTTAGTCATATATCTCTGCTCACATTGGGGGTATAGAAGTGGGACTATATGTGTGTATGTGTATTTCGACAACCAAGATTTTTAAACGACGTGAAATGAGGCGCAAATGGAATATATAACCACCGAACCAGTCAGCTTGCGTTGTTTGAAACGTCAAGCATCAAAAGGTAAACATTATGTATGATCGTGTGTGTATTAAGGTTCACTTTTGATTGTAGGAATTGTGGTAACAGAAACGAGGTGTTGACTCTAAGTTAGTTTATTTGCGACTGCTTTTAAAAAAGCATATTTAATCATAATAAATATACACATTCACGATTCTAACCAAACAGATTGCGTTAATACCTGTTATAAAGAGGACAGTTTTGAATTTTTGTTTGTTTGTTTGTAAGGATTTAATTTAAAAACGATTGAACCGATTAAATAAATATTTTACCATATAAAAGGTATATTATCAATAACATAGACTATATTTAAAAAAAATTACTTTTACTAACATAATCTTACCTTACCTACCTTTACACGAGCGGAGCCGCGGGCAAAGCTAATGAATAATATATGTAAAAGGAGTAAGTTCCTAATTTGTTGCGTTCATTTCTTTTTTACTTCACATAGTACCCAGCCCACTTGTCGTCGTGATACCAAAGGGTTAGGATATTCAGATGTTTGCAAACGCATCGTTTTCCAATCAAAATAGTAGGGACAAAGTGATAAGGGGCAAACCCTCGTCTTATCAACCTCCGTATTCATTGAGATTTTGGGAGAAAACCTCAGGATTTGTTTTATTGAACCGTTTATAAAGTACGCTAGAGTACGTTTTCGTGGTAAGGTTTTGGTCTTGCGTAAAGAGGCGCCGCAGTATATGACGTAGTACAGTGAAGAAAGAAACATTTTTTGCCCCAGATAGTCAGATACAATAGTAAAAAATACTAACAAAACAAAGGAGATAACAAAAACTTATGAACTAACCTAAGTTTAAACAAATTATTTTAAAAAGAAAATCAAAAATGAAATAATAAATTAACAATTAAAATAAGGACATTTATGTGTGTATAGCCTAGTGGTTAACAATTGGACTGACACACAGAGGTTTCCTGTTCGATCCCAAGGAACGCATCTCTGTTTGTTCGAAGTTATGTGTGTATGAAGTGTATGATTTAGTTATTTATCGCTTGCTTTTTATCTTCGTCCACCTTCTTACACTGAGAAGAGGTCTGTGCCCAACAGTGGGACAGTTTAATATAGTGCCGATATTATGTGTCCCACGGTCGTTGCAAAAGGTGTCTAGTTCAGCATTCGCCAGATTGCTGGCTGGCAAAGTGAAAAAGCAAACGTGACACTAGTTATAATACAAATTAATCGCGTATTTATATCAGTACCACGGTAATGTTATCTAACAGTATTCTTACTCGGCTCTGTCCTTGAAATAATTACCTACAGGCGTGCAGTACTCAAACGCGCGAGAGGGCTGCCCACCTACAGTATTTTAACTTCATCTATCTACTCGAGTTTCTTTCTAGTTTAGTGATTGTAAATATTATATATTTTATTTACAATATGAAATTTGTAGTGAATGAAATATGAAGTGTTCAATAAAAATAATTTTGTGTTTTTTGATTAGTAGATTTAACAAAACAACCTTATATATTTGAGACTGAACAATATTTGCGCCTCGACTGAGACATTCGAAAAGCTATATTGTTAAATTTAATAGTAAAAAACGTCCGCATTCGGATAAAAAGTTTAATTTAAAATACTTTTGTTTACTATTGCACTTTGCTATAATTATTATGTAAGTACTTGTACTTAATTCAATAAAATATTAACAAATCGTAAGCTTACTGCTTACAAAACCATCACACCATACGTTCATCACTGCAGCACATTCGCGACTGGCTGCCAAGTTCCAAGTGTATACCGACCTCGAGGCGCGTAGGTATGATTCGCTATCCGACCGAGTTGCTTCCACTCACAGGTTATTTCTAATCATATTATTAAGCTAACTGTAATATGAGTTGCTGTGACTATTATTTCATGTGTTATTAATATGTATCTTAGATTAACGAATTTTTACTTTTAAATCTTATTGAAATAAATAACTAACAACTACACACAGCAGCTCATATAAGGAAAATAATATAACATTGAATTGTATTAATATCTAAAGAGTGGCCATGAGTTTCTTGCCTGCTTCTTCTCATGAAAGCTCTACTCCTCGAACAGGCTTTTTTCAATGGTAAATTTTTATTTCCTTCTATTTATTTTTATTATTATTTTTTATTAATATAATAGTGAATTGACGTGTCCAAGAATTATTTGCACATTTTTATGGAAATAAAGATTTTTGACTTTGACTTTGACTTGACCATTTGTAGGAAGATAGAATACTGTTAGATAACATTACAGTGTCAGTACCTACGTTATTAAATTACATTTTCGGGATGATGCTTTAAGTGTGCATAGATTGACTTTTACTGCATCGTCAGGTACTTTACAACCATTCAAACAACGGTCATAAAGGTAATGAATATTGTAATTCAAGTAACGACCGATCAGAGCAGAGCGCTTGCTTGAGTGGGATCGAGGCGCCATCTTTACTCAGAAGACTCAGAACAACTATCTGTGGATTACACTAATTTTTGTCCCGTGTCGGATCCAACCCATAACACTCGGAGCAGAGGCAGTGGGGAGACGACCAATTAAACCACTGCGCCATCGGTCACGTTACATGACGTTTAAAAACTACCTACACACTATTGTAGGTAGGTTTTATAGTAAGAAAACTAATTTGTACTCACGATTTCGTGATGTACTTTGGCTATGTATAAAAGGGCCTATGTGCAGACAATATAAGGTTCGATTTCCATCAAAATGAAATAATTTGGGTGGTATCTATTGTCTTCTGTTTACGCGAATGTTATTCATTGAAATTAAACTACTACCTATATACGGATTTTATCGCGTTGTTTATTTGACACTTTATTATATAATTTAGAAACTGTTACACTACGTACTACTACTATTAAACTTTACTATTTTTAGGCTTATTAAATTATTAAAACTATTAAACCTATTTATATTTAAGTTTACACTTTCCCTGACGTGCCGGTTGCTTTTCAGCAGCCATGGTCAAGGAGAGACTAAGATGGTAGTTGTCTCAATGTTCAAATTGTGTAATAAAGTGTCAATCCGTATATAGTAGTTTAATTTCAATGGTATCTAATTGTTTACGCAGATGTTACGAATTTAAGGTTATCTGCTAATTAAAACAGTTTTTTTCTTGAAATTAAACTACTATATACGGATTTTATCGCGTTGTTTATTTATCACTGTATTACATAATTTTGAAACTATTACACTACTACTACTACTATTGAATTTTACAAATTAGTATTAGTAATTAGTAGTAATGTAGTTTAATTTCAATGAATAACATTCGCGTAAACAGAAGACAATATTATTTAAAACAGTTTTTTTTTGCTGCTGATTTTGATTGTGATTATGCCTATTTAAGAAAACGGCTTGATTACTTGGCTGGCGAAATAGTTCAAGAGGTCGCCTTACCAATGCCAGTGCGTCGTGAGTTGTGGGTTAGATCACCACACGGGACAAGAATGTGCTATTCACGAATAGTTGTATAGTAGTCTCGGTATTCTTTATGTCCTTTATTTAAATATTTGTACAGCTCAATTCGACACAGTAATAACTACTAGTGCGGTAGACAACAATAAAAAAAGGCACCTATAAATTTCATATTGATTATGTAGTTTGTTTCTTAATGAAGAATTTCCAGCTGCGTTGCACTTGTGAGTTGAGTTACAAAATTCAGTGTAATAATTATGTCGTTGCTCTATTTGAATGTGCGTATACTCATTTCATATCGTACAATTCATGGAAATCCCAACCAGCTTAAAATTGTAATTCATGAATCGTATGAAAACAATAACATTACTGAAAATTCAATAACTGTCCTACTCCGTTTTATTGCAGGAGCACTTAAATTGTGAACACTAAAACAGCTTCAATAAAATAAATCGAAATACGGTTACAAAACAGCAACACAGCGTTGAGAATTTGTTCGATAAAGCATATAGAGATATAAAACTGCATGACTGCATGCTTTACACAACAAGTCGGAAATATGAAGAGTTCCCTTTGTGTATTATTTGTAGTAAACTTATGTTCAATAAATAGTATACGTATACCCGTGGATAAACAAAAACAAGTCATTAAAGAACTAGAAAAGGAAAGGGGAGAGTTATACCAACATATTCATAAAGCTATAGATGTATCGATCGATTCATTACGTCAAAGCAACGACTCCGATGCTCTTGAAGGCATTAAATACATGTTGGAATTGAAAGAACAGCTAGAGGAATTCAATGCGACTGAAGCAACAAACAACAAAACAGAGTTCTCTGGTTCAGCTTATAATAAGACTCTGAATGATATTATTGAAACAGTTTTTGGAAATAACACTAATGGAACTGATGGTAGGAGAAAATTTAAAGTCAAGTATGTAGATGAAAACGATAGGATTCGGGAAGCTATAATGGAATACACAAACACTGGATTGCAAGCTGAACAACTAAGTCCAGATCAAGATGGTAAGCTGATAATCGGACAATCTAAAAAAAAGTTAGCAAAGATAAATAATAGGCTTGAGATGGAAAAGAAGTTGAGTGTGTGGTTGGCACAGAAAGAAAAAGAACGGGCGAGAATTAAAATGTACAAGCAGAAGATGAGGGAAGTTCAGACGCAAACAGTGTCAGAACTTTGTCCGAATTATGGTATTAACAGTAAGAAGAAAGGCGGAGGCAAGGCAAAATATCCGTGCTGCAGAAAATGTTGTAAAAGCTCATATTTAGGTTGCTTGAAATGATATTTAATTATAAATTTAAATTATGAATAAATTCTGTCATTATATTTTTATAATTTTGCGTTGCATCCTAACTTATATTGAAAATGCGAATGTGATTTGTTTTGATTATTTTGTTATACTTTCACGCCTTAACTCGACCGATCATCATGTTTCGCATACATTAAAGAGGATACAGGGATTCAGAAAAGGCATAGGAGCAAAAGCCACAGTTTCATTTAGAAAAATTGTTTTCCTAGCAAAACCGCGTGCCAAGGCAAATGATTTATACAATAGGTCATGAGAACTATCATTCTAAGTATTTACGTTTTTTCTTGAAACAGTCACAAACAGACTGGCAGAGATGTCAGCCTTCGTTTGTAAATAGATATTTCTAATCTTTGGCAAGTACAAATACGTGTGGAACCATATCTTTTGAGGCCGACAAATTATGCAATTATAATAATAATAATAAACCCCTCTGGGGCAGTCGTTATCTCATCATGAGACTAACGCAAACTCAGAGGGCATAGTACTTTACCTTATAAAATATTACCTTCACCTTGTGATATAAACAAAAAAATGTATCACCAGGTTAACTTAAAGCAGCGCAAGCGCAGGGCAGCTTGTGGCGAGCTGAATGTGACTGGCGACACTGCGGTCCTAAATGCCTCTGAGAGTCTGTTAGGACCTCATCACCGGCTTGCCTTCACTGGTTGGCTGGGGTGGAACATCAAGAGCGCCCGTAGGACTCTCAACTGTGGCTTGCCTTGGTCGGCCGGTCAGAGAGAGGCCGCTAGAGCTATATGCTTGGGGGTGGAAGTGTCATTTTCAAGAGCATAACTACGAGGAAATCCGCTCCTACTTTGTACTGAGACAGTATATCAGCCAGACCCCGTTTTTTAACTATAGTTTGCATTTTACCAAACCATTAAACATCCATCCACATAAACCAGAATAATTAGATTCCATAAGTAGCAATAGTCTCCTACAACTGCCATGTCTAGTGTCTCGGTAAGTGTCTGTGGAGGAACAGGGTGTGAAGTCCCTCCAACACAAAGGGAGGATCCTCCGACCAGGCTGGTTGATCGTGCCTGGCGAGCCGCGGCCCGACGGTTGATGTCGGGAGCTTGTATATATACTCAGTCGCTGTGTAAACTTCACTTGTGCGATGCAGAATAGTATGCCGTCATTTGAAGTGCGATTGTATCGCCATCTGTTAAATGAAGGCTGAACTTCTTCGTCTGTGCGGAGTCACCCCATGTCCTATCTCACTTTAAACTAAAATTCTCGAGGGGCCTCTGCATGTTGGAGCCCTGTCTCTTAGTAAGCCTCCCAAAGGGCCGGGTATTTTCCTAACGTATTATGGAAATACCCGTGAAAGAGAAACAAATAATAATAATAATTGTTTATTAACCCTAGAGTAGGAGAGTCTTCCAGCGAAACGTTAGTGGGCGCGTGGGGAGCATTTTGCCGCTCCATTTCATTGACTATTTGAAGTAGGAACACTGCATTTGATTTAATTTATTTTCTAAATTCTTTTAAATATTTAAAGCCTGAGAAAATAAGTAATGACAAATTAACATATTTATCGAACTAAATATGTTTTACGTACTTAGGTCATTAGATATGCTTCAGCAAAACAGTCTTCGCATAAGTATTTATGATGACACTGAAAAATTCCTAACAAGATATAATTGTAATAGTAGATAGTCCCAGCACATATGTACATATACATTCACATTCACATTTACAATCGCACAAAAACACGCCCTCACACACAAACACATACACAGAAACACGCCCTCACACACAAACACATACACACACGCACAACCACATTCTCACTCATTTTTTATCATTTTAATCTTAAGTTTTACAATGTATTAATCTTGTAGTTTTCAAATGCTGCTCTTAATTGACACGAATCATCCTTCTTTTCTACGATTTTTAAAGAGATCGGCTTTGTACCTCCTTATCACAGGCTAAGCTGTAGCCTGTTTAGGAGGACAGCTGTACTACACCCATTTTTATTGTAATTAGTATTTAAAACTTTAAAACTTCATGTATACTACATTTGTAAAACCTACAATCATATTTTTCTGCAAATAAAGATATTATTGCACAATAATTTTGAGCTTCTGCAACATGTTTTTGTCATGCGCCTATTTTTCTTTGTTTGACATATACTGCATTTACCATTATTTGAAGATTAAGCTTGTTCTATAGGTATAAAGCGAGCAATTTGATTACTCAAATGAATATTTAATGTCTCAACAGAAGACCTTGTGGTCATAATTATATAACCAAGACCATCGCAATCTTTTTCAAATACTGTCGGCTTAGCATCAAGTATTCAGTTGATAGTTCATTATCATCACTGGACGTAAGTATTGGCGATTTATCACCTGGTTGTATTGTACATTTTGCGACAGCGAGATCGATTCTAAGGACATACTGTGGTGTAGGCCCGTGTTATGCTCACTATGTTGATAGATCGATCACTTTCAGACACATTCTCGTCTATAAACTGTAAACTAGCATCTTCGAAATCTGACATTTCCTCGTACCAAAACACTATAATATCATCCATAATGTTATTCATTTTTCGTTTTAATCACGTGATGCTGTTAAATCTTGAAATAATAAACGTCTTTTTTTAGTTTCTAATAACAAATACATCGTAAAATATAGTCAACATTTAAATTTTGCTATAAATATATGCCATAATTTTGAAGTGAGCATATTGCCGCTTGGCAACGACCGATGGTAAAAACCTCCTCCTCAAGCGGCTTTTCGCGTACTGATGGCATCCAGCTTTTCGTCACAAGTTGCGAATGAAAGTGCAGGCAGCTTCTAAAAAGTAGAAAGTTAACGGGCAATTGTTTTACGAATTATTAACGGTTTTTGCTGCTGCAAAATGATCATAGCGCGTCCACTATAGCTTTAAGTTTAAGTTGGCATAAATATGAATTACAATAGGTCTTAAAAATACTTAAAATAGGATACATTACTTTGGACGCCTGTACTAGGTTATACCTGTATCACAGGCGATAATTATGTGCTATTATAGTGTAATAGAAAGAGTATTCTTAAGGCTGCTCCGAGCGTAAGACGCAGTTGGACTGGATAGTCCGATATTCAAATCGGCGCGCGGTGGCCATAGTAAAATTATATGGAGGATTTTAAGTGCTTTTTTGATAAATATGTATCTTTATTGTCAACCAATAACTTAAATATTTGGAACGGACAAATTGTAACATAACTATTTACGTTTCGTTTAAGCTGTAAATTAGGATATATTTCTACTGTTATAATCTAAAATCACGTAACACGAGCTTACATTTTTGCATTTTTCGTGCATACGTTTACGTAATTTTGTAGGCGAAAATATTAATTATTTTAAGTTTTATACACGGAGTAATTGTAAACACATTAATTGTTATGGTAAATGCATATTTTATATTTGTATTAAACAAAAAGTGTTGATTTTATCAACTTAACTGTGACCGCCTGTTTTGCCACGTTCGCTCGGCGTAGTCTTAACAATATTTGAGAAATATGTTATGTTCTATAAAAAGTTACTATTACAAATTGCATTCTGATATTTCTTTCTGTTTTTGTTAAGGTAGCTTCTAGTCAGAGTGTTGTATACACTTAACAAAATATCAAACGAAGAATACAAAGACCATTAAATTAAAAGAAAAAAGAATCTATCGGCAATTTTTTTAAGTCCTTTTCCGCGTCTTCATCAATTCCTGTGTCGCGGGAGATTTTATAAATATTCAAATAACAAACAAAAAGAACATCCAGGCTCGAAACAACCATTTGTGGATCACACAAAGGTCATGGCCAGTTTCTGCCTAGTTTCTCAGTGGCATACATGTCATGTACATGTACATTACATTAATAGACGCCTAATTATATATAAATAAAAACCTTTTATCAAGAGTCTATACAATTATACGTCATAGGTACTTCTTAATCATTCCATTACTGTCCTACTACTCTTACAGGGCTTAGATTATACATTACATCAAAACAGACAAGAGATTTATGAACCCGAGTAGGTTCAACCAAAATATGTTTTTGTTATTATCTAAGAAATCTGAAGTTAGTGGATTATGTAACTTTTACAATTAATATTAGATCATACTAAATTTAAAATAAAGCAGAATTCGTAACTGTACAGTGTGCTGCAAAAATGCATATCCATTTCAAAACTAAAATTAAAAATAAAGCCGGTTATTGACGCCATCTAACGAAAATCGATACAAGAACTGTTAAGTAGTTTATTTATATCGTAATAGATGGCGGTGCACTTCTATAAAACAAAAAGAAGTAGATTTGTTAATAAATAAATGTTGATAAATTTAGATTAAACAATTTTTTTATCTCTATTCACAATAGTTTATTTAAAAAATGAACACATTTCAGGGTAAAACAAGAAGCAAAGAATTACAAATGAATTTATAAATTTATAGTGGTTAGTTTATTTGATAGGTACTTTCGATGACTTGCTATTCTGTTCGTACGCATACATTATGCTGTCCCTGTGTTCGAGTGCCTTTTCGATTAAGATTATAAATTTCACCTATTTGCTAAAATGTGTACGCGTTGCAATATTTATAAAACAAAGCCATCTAGTTCATTCATATTCATTCTAATTCGTGTGTTCGCAGGATTTTGGACCTAATGGTATCCATGCACTATTACAGGTGACTGCACTTACATTTTTAGATGCTAGGCAGACTGCCCTAAGAAAATTGGCCATCTCTTTTTAGTCCCGTCTGGGAATCGAACCCATAACACTCGGTGCAGAGGCAGTGGCGAGGCGACCACTTAAACCTCTACATCATCCATGCATTTATATAGCTTCCACAATAGATTTTTTTATCTTACTACTAGTTAATCCACGCAATTTCGTCTGCTTCACATAAGAGAATTTTCCCCGTTATCGCAACATTTTCCAGTTATGCTCTGCTCCTATTGATCGAAGCGTGATGTTAAATAGCTTATAGCCTTCCTCGATAAATAGGCTATCCAACATTGAAATATTTTTCAATTGTAATCAGTAGTTCCTGAGATTAGCGCGTTAAACGTTAAACAAACAAACAAACTCTTCAGCTTTATAATATTAGTATAGATTTTATTGTACGTATGAGTAAAGGTCTTCATGAGACTCTTCTCACTCTTCTCCTCTCCACTACACTCCTACTTACCAAGCATACTAGAGTAAATTCTAAGAAATTGTTTGTTACGCTTTCACGACTTCCTCTCCGATAGCACAGCAATACTTAGAGCACTAGAGAGCAATAGCTGCAACTCCAGGCTCGTCTACGAATGCCACCTTGCCCTTGAAAGAATTTCGAGGGAAAACATTGTGACTTTACAATGGATAAAGGGGTACAGTAAATCACTGGGCAACGATGCTGCAGATGAGTTGGCTAAAAGAGGATCGGGAACCACCAGGGAAGGTCCACCCCCTTTCCTCCCTTTACCATTCTCACAACTAAGAACATGGATGCGGCTTCGCACTCAGTGCCAACACAACGAACGCTGGGCACGGACAACGGACTGCAGACAGTCGAGAGAAGCCCTGCCGGCCATCTCACCACGTCTGACACACCGCCTGCTCAACCTACAAAGATTGGACCTTCGTATCATCGTGGGGACCCTAACAGGACATTGCCCCCTGAACAAACATCTGTACAACATCGGAGCAACAGACAGTCCACTCTGTAGGGGATGTCTGACCGAAGAAGAATCTGCTGCCCACGTGGTCCTGGAATGTGTGGGAGTAACAGCACAACGTAAGGAAATCCTCAACAACCCGAGGTCACTCCGCGAAGCCTGCGAAGACCCCAGGAAACTTCTGTGCTTCTGGGCGGAGTTGGGCTGGCTATCTCTATAACCGGCCGACTCTCACGCATAATGGACCAACCTGGAGTTCAAATGCGGAAAAGGGAGTCCAATTACAATTACAATACGCTTTCACGACTAAATTACTTGACTAATCATCATGAAATTTTGCATAGACGTTGTCAGGGATACAAAATAGCACATAGGTTACCTTTCACCTAGTAAAATTACTGTAACTAACTTACATTTATGCAAACGACGCCGCGGGTAAAATCTAGGTTTTTGTAAAAGATCTGTAAAAATGTTCCAGCAAATTTAGTAAAATGTTCTAATGAATAATTTTCATTTAATACTCTTAAAAGGTCAAAGGGGACTCACGGTTGACCAAATTGTGAAATAAAATATTATCTCAGTATAGAAAGAATAAAGTATTAAAGTATTTTTTAGACATCTATACTAATATTATAAAGAGGAAAGATTTGATTGTGTGTTTGTTTGTAAGGACAACAACTACTTAACCAATTTTAAACATTTTACATTAGAAAGCTATATTTTCAGGGATTAGTTTCAAAAAAGTACAATTGCAAAAAAATTTTATGACCTGGTTTAATTTATTAACGCATACCTCTCCGCGGGGGGGCGGAGGGGTTATGTCAGACTCACCGGGGTAAAAGAAGATGGTAATGATAATAATACCGACTTAACCTACCACGGTGTTCCTCGACAAAACTGCAATCGGCAGGGCCGCGCGAATCACTTTCATATGCAGTCGCGACCCCGCTGAGGTTTTGGCCCGCTGTATGAAAGGGCAGGCCACTGAACAACAGGACTATCCTTTGGACTCCACTACTTTTAAGTCCTACTGTCACCCCTTGAGGAGGGGACGGACACACGCCACCTCGGACCTGGTGCTGATCGGTTGACCCACATATCAAAGCTCATGGTGGCTGGAGGTCATCTCGCGCCTTCCGGCGCCCGATTCTACGGTTGGGCAGAGGGTTTAAGCGCTCCCTCGCCCGCTCCGCCGCCTCCTTGATAGACATAACTTCCTCACAGACGGAGGCGACGGCATTCCACGACCTCTCGCTACGGACCATAGATTGAACCACGGCCGGGAGCGAGAGGGCAGCCATACCGACTGCCGCGATCAACTCACGGCGCTACGATGCCCAGGCGGGGTAATCCGCCAAATGTGAAGCGCCGTGACCTCGACAACGTCGCGGCAGTCACCGCAGTGGTGACAACCGGCAAAGCAATCGTGGTGAGGGCTCCATGCCGCCTCTCCAGCCACTCCTCAAAGACGGGTTACCACCACGGTCGTGGCGTGCCCGACCATTACTAACATAACTTAACCTCATTTTACCCGAATGAAGCCGTGGACAAAAGCTTTTCTATGAATAAAGTTTATCTTATCTTAGTGATATAAATATTATATTGAAATATTTTTCATTAATCAATTGAATCCTTAGGCAAGCAACTCTTACTTTCATGTTATGTGCGTTTTAAATATTTAATTATTGCTTGGTTTAACGGTGAAAGAAAACATTGTGAGGATCCCTTCATCGATTCCCTTCCCACACGGAAAATCTCTGCCCTGCAGTGGAACTGTTTATATACAAGGCTGATACATATATATTTTTGATTCTGAGTCTTGAATTTTTCTATAAGTGCCTTATAATGATACATACAAACGCAAGTCAAGCTTAGTTCTTAATTATTAAGCTATGCTTGTCGCACTTTAAATTTTTGTATTACGTCATGTAATTAAATACATTGGATATTGAAACCTATGTATTTCGTAATCCGTAATACTTGAGCTATAATAAAATTCAATGTGAACTGATAGATATTATTTAACTTGCTTCAGTAAACAAACTGGCTGGTTGAGTTTTACTCAATATACAACCTAAAGTAAATTAATAGGAAGGTATTATAAAAATTAACGATAATTGACAGCAAGACATTTAATACAAGTGATATCTATGTCCATCTAATGACAATCGGTAATTGTAAATAACCTTTTTTCATTGTGATCTACTAATCTTTTGATCATAAATATAACATCTTTGATCCTTGCAGTTGTCACGTGTTTGTACTTACAGAAAATTTCTATAAATCTCTCTTATCTGACAAAAATAAAATTAATTTGTTCGTTTATTCTCCGTTCAATTCATCCGTAACTCACGTACTCCCAAAAGATCGACCAATAAAAGTAGGTCAGCGCAGCGTGTCAAATATTTATGTGCGTCATACTGTTGATTGTGCATACCAGGGCGTGATGAACGGACAACTGTGTGTAATGTTCGAAGCATTATGGCAATCGGGTTAGTGGTGCAGTGATTTGTATCGAAGCCTTTTGGCAATATGATGTTTCTTTACTTCATTGTTTTCTGGCTGGTTAGTGATTAGGGTAGATATAAAATTTCATACAGAGACTCATGTCTGTATGGCTCTAATTATTTTTTGTCAGGATCATTACTAGTCTATTTCTATACTAATATATTAAAGAGGAAAGATTTTATTTTTTGTTAGTCTGTAAGAATTTAACTTAAAAACTACTCAACCGATTTTGAAACTTCTGTCACTATTAGAAGGCTATTCTATCACCGAGTAACATAGGCTATATTTTATTTAAAAAGTACCGTTACTAACATAACCCCAGCTACATAAACTACTTTACGCAAGTGAAGCCACGGGCAAAAGCTAGTCCAAAAAACAATCATATGACGCGAAGATGTAGACAGGTTAAACATCAAAATATTCAATTACCGTCGGGGCCAATCATTGAGTGTTTTTGGGTGTTTTGATTTTTAAGTCAGACAAAATCTATATATTAATACGTGTAACAAAAACGTTGTACTCCTTTTTACGAAAATTGCGCGGATAGAGGAGTATGAAATTTTGCACAGTTAAAGTTTATATCGAGAAAGAGTGGCGAATCCTAATATTTTTATAAAATATGCATAAAATATACATTAAATTAATGAAAAACCACTACACGCACACTACCATGCATTTGACACAAGCAGTCGAATCGCATTCGTAGTATTTCGGCATTCTTCGGTTGATGTCGTAGAATTCTTCGTAACTATGGTTACATAATTATGTATGTGGAGTAGGTGACTAAATGAAATGTGATTATAAGGATATAGTTATAGATAATAAAACCTTAATAATGATCAAACAACATTTTAATCAATTATGGTCGAATTTCGATCATTTGGCGACCGCTAGTATTAGGAAATCTGTCTGCAAGACGACTAGGAGGCTATAAATGCCCATAGTCTCGCCCCATGTTCTGCTGTTGTATATCCAATCCTATCTCTCTACGACGCGAGTGGGATCTTAAATATAATCAGCTAAATGTGGATGTAATACCTACTGCTATGAAATTAATAGACGTAAATTTATATATGTAGAAATGCTACATATATGGAAATATTTTAAGCACCAAATTACTAGAAAACATAAAAAATACCCTGTGTCTTATATTTTTTGCTTTCTTTCTCTTCGTGTGGTTAGTGGCCAACCTGTTGTCAAGAGTTGTTCAAGACCGTAGGCCTCTGATATGGCTTAACGACTGCTGTCAATTTGGCAACAACCGGGACCGACATTTTACGTGCCCTCCGAAGCACGGAGACGCTCAGATAAAATACCACTAAGCGGTCACCCAGCTATAGACTGACCATACCCAACGTTGCTTAACCTCGCTTATCGTTTACCGATCAGTGAGTGCAACTGGCTATGAGCGCCTCAAATGTCTTATAATATTTTTCACAGATTGGTATGGGTTTCACATTGGTGTGTATATTGTGTAACCATGGACTCATCTTCATTCCTACATAAAGTAATAATAATAATAATAATAATAATTTATTTTTCAGAATAAGTACACAGTTTATAAAAGACATCAAAGTTAACACAATATAAGGTGAAGACAATAATAATGTTCGAACACTGGTACCCAAAGTAAGATTTAACTTGTGTCATGGGTACCAGGCCCCCTCAATTTATTTTAATAACATTTAATCGTTATAAAAAAACACAATGATCTTTAGAATATAATTAATGCAATAGAAATAGTAGATGATTAAGGTGTGTGTGTGTGTGTTTGTGTGTTTGATGGTGGGTGTATGTGTGTGCGTGTGTATATGTGTGTGTGTATGCTTTGTAATTGTGCGTATCTGACAGTATGACTACAGAGTGGTTATTATAATTAGAATTTCGGTCTCTTCATAGTTTTTGCCCAAAAGCCATTCAGATGTGATCTTTCGACATTTGGGTCTGAGCAGACTGTGGATATTGCAGTATTTATTTATACTATTATAGAGATGTCCCGCAAGCACACTATGATGTCGTGCAGCCAATGAACTTCTAAAGCGCTGAGACTGACAGACCTTATACGAACGCCGTGTACTCGTAGCGTTACGTGTATATTTCATTGTTGTGTGCTTTCTGCACACTGTTTCAAGCACAAAGAGCCGTCTTACGGAAAGTAGCTTACAATCTTTGTACAGCTGCGCTGTAGGATACCTGAAGGGCTTAAAAGTCATGACTTTCAGGACGGCCCTCTGTGCCCGCTCCAATGGCAGCATATATGTCTTTGCTGCTCCACCCCTCACAGTGATGCAGTAACTCAGTATGGATTGACAAAGTGCTTGATATACTGTCTTAAGAGTATTTATACCAGCCGAACAGCGTAGTCTTTTGAAAATTGGAATAATTTTGCGCACGCGTGAGGTAAGATTATTGAGATGACATTTCCAATTTATGAGATTGTCTATATAGATACCAAGATATTTTATCCCAGTGGCCCTAGATAATGTAATACATTGACATTGGCAAGATTCTGAGGAGCCAGCGCAAGCATGTGCTTTTATAGTGTACTCTGGAGGAGGCTGTGACAGAGTTGATAGCGAGAATGTTAGATAGGATGTTTTGTCGAGGTTTAGGGTAAGAAGATTTTCAGTTAGCCATTGCATTACTCGACTAAGCGCCTGTTCAGCTCGTTCAAAGGCATCAGACCAGTTAGTGGCTCGAATAAGCATGGCAGTGTCGTCTGCATAGGTGACTATAGTGCAGTTAGGTAAGGAGAGCTTACAGAGTGAATTAATGTAAAGTAGGAAGAGTGTAGGGCCCAGTACTGATCCTTGAGGAACACCAAAGTTTAAAGAGGCGCAGCTGCTGACAGAAGAGTCAATCTTGACACATTGTGTCCTGTCAAAAAGGTAGTCTTTAAAAATCCGCAAGGCATAGCCCCGGATACCCATCCGTTCCATCTTCAATAGGAGAAGGGGGACAGAGACAGTATCAAAAGCTTTCCGTATATCAAGGAAGATGCCAATACATTTCTGTTTATTGTCCAAACTGTCCACAATTTGATCAACAAGAGAAGCTACTGCACCTTCTGTCGATTTCCCACTTCTGAAACCAAACTGGTTTGGAGCAAGTACATTGTTTCCACTCAGGAAGCGAATGAGACGTGTATTCAGCAGTTTCTCAAGGATTTTAGACATTGCAGGCAAGATAGATATCGGTCTATAGTTGCTTACACTGTTCCTATCTCCACCCTTATGAATAGGGTGTACAATGGCCCTTTTAAAAACTTTGGGAAATATGCCGTTTTCCATAGAGATGTTACATATATGAGTGATGACTGGTACTAATGTGTTTGAGCAGGATTGTAATATCTTTGTTGGGATTTCATCCCAACCAGTAGCACTATCTCCACGTAGCCCCTGTATAATTCGTTGGACCTCACTTTCATCGGTTGGAAGGAGAGCAAGCGAGTTCAGTGTGGTATTGTCATCGAGCGTGTGTGTGTCATTTTGAGATGTGGACCCAAATTTCTCTGCTAATTCGCTACCTATGCTAGAAAAATACTCATTTACTCTATTCACAGACGCCATTGGATTAGCCTCAATTTTCAACAGTTCTTTTGGAGTGCTCTTTGCTCTGTTCGTTTGAGTAATATTTTTAATTACTTGCCAAGTGGCTTTTGGATTATTTTGTTGCTTTTAGCAGTTCAAACTTTTCATGAGCGATTTTTAAATTTTTCAGCAATTTGTTGCAAAAGTTACGGTACCTGACATAGGTAACTTTAAGAATGTAATTACCCGAATCAGTTCTCAATTTTTGACACATAGAATCACGATTTCGAATACATCTCAATAACCCCTTTGATATCCATGGTTTAAGGATTTTATGCTTAGATGATATATGCTTTGTTATGGAGTGTGTTTTTATTACTGACCTCATAATTGTAACCAACCTATCCGCTGCTAAATTTGGATCTAATGTACCTAAGACCACACTAAAGTCAGTGTCCGATATAGCTTTAATAACTGAGGGATAGTCCACTTTGATGATACTGGTTTGATTTCTGGGATGTTTTAAGGTCTTTTCAATATTAATAAAGATAGGCGCATGATCGGTAACATAAGTATCAAATATTAATGTAGTAGATTTTAAGTTTGATTTTAATAAGATATGGTCTAAACAGCTTTTGTCTCGTGTTGGCAGATTATGAGTAGGTAGTAGGCCATGCGAGGCGGTTAGGTTTAGATACTCAGAGGCTTGTTGGTTCACATGGGTTGGGATGATATTTATATTGACATCACCAATAAGGACTATATTTTTATAGTTGGATATGTCCGTAAGACTCAAGTCGAGCGCATTTAGAAAACCATCAATATTACGAATACAGGGAGGGCGATATACAGCAATAATAGCAAGTTTTGTAGGTTCAACCTTACAAATCAAACTGTTTGACCCTACAATATGCGGTTCAATAATTGTATGAGATAATGGTGATTTAACGTAAAGAATCAGTCCATCATTTTGATTTGTGTTGTTTCTTGTTTGGTAAGTAAAGTACTTTTATACATTTAGTTGTCCCTCATATTATGTAAAGTTCTTTTAGAAAATAAAACATAGGTTTACATAATAGTGTCTTACGTTTACGCCAATGTTATACATAGAAATTAAACAAAGGAGATCACCCAGCTTCCATACATTTTAGGGCTAATTTCAAAAGCCAACAAAAAACCTTATTATTTTAATAGACCATAATATAATAAAATATATTATTATTACACCGAAGTTGTAAGTTACGACTCTGAGATATTATTTGACTTTAAAATATATTTGAAACTTAATTATATTTACAGAAATTCACTATATTGCCACGATTTAGATTCTTAGTATAATGTGCGAGCGAGATGGAATGTAAAAAGTCTCTTAGCATGTAAGTACCTGCGGCAACATGACAAACACATGACATGCTGTCTCGCTCGCACTCAACGTGCAAGAGGCAGGAGCAAAAAAAGAGCAAGACTGAGAGAAAAATGTAGTAATAAATATATTTTTGTTTCCAATTAAGCTGTTTTTGGCGGCCAACAAGAATAAAATGCCAGGATAGGCCTTAATTAATTGTTTATTTACCCTAATAAGCCATTAGGGTAATTAAACAATTAATTAAGGTAAAAAGGTTTTAATTAAAAAAGAAACCAAAGACATGATTGGTTGCATTCCCTATTACAATATGACAGTTTTTATTCACCGAATCTCACAAAAATATTCTCTAAACCTTCCGCAGAAGTCTCCCCGTGAATATGGCTGCTGAAAAGCAACCGAAACGTCGGGGAAAGTGTAAAATAAAATTTAAATAGTTGTATAATTTAAAAAACTTAAATAGAAATAAACAATAATTAGTAAAAGTGTTTAAAAATAGTAGTTTAAAGTTTCAAAATTATATAAAAAGCGTTTTCTAAAACAGAAAAAAAGCAACGCGATAAAATTCGTATAATTTTGTTTAATTTCAAAACGTAGGTTGCAAAATTGCGGTGAATGTGCTCTTAAAGCCTTCAGCATAATGCTATGTTATGGCATACGTGAATCTTATCAGAGTCCAAACCAATCCACATTATAGCCAATTATTTAAACCTTTCATTTCCAAATTATCACACGTATTGACAAGGATCAGATACCGTGAACAAAGCATGAGCGCTCAATTTTCTACCCCAATCCCGCTGCACGATTTTTTGTTTAAAAAAGTATCAACCCTTATCTATCCGGGGTGGATTTTCCTCAATGCTACCGCCCGAGTGTTATCTCGGGTTTGCGGACGTATCGGCAGGCAGATACGCGGTAAACATTTGTATGTATGCTCATGACGAGGCCTCAATGGGCTGCGTAGAGCTTTAGGCGAGATACGAGATATGTCTTCAAGAAGAAATATTCTAATATTTTAGCTCTCTCGTATTATTAGTAAAAGTTCCAACGAACTATAAAAGAGGAAAACCTTTTGAGTTTTATTACAATAATCGTTTTGGTGACCCTTATGTAAAATCGCCATGCGCAATTGTTGCCGAAAACAATTCGAATGATTCGAAAATTGTACGACATTGTATTCGATTGTCGATTTATTTGCTTATTTAAATAATTAAATGATTTTGAACATTGACTTAGAAGTATAGAAGCATATTATAAATCAGTACAGTTAGTTGGATTGTAAAATATTTTATATCATACTGAAACATTTTAATCTCAACGATTATTATAAATATGAATGTGAGTTTGTTTGTTTGTTACCCTTTCACGCCTCAACTACTCGACCGAGCATCATTAAATTTTGCACAGATATTATCAGAAGTACAGCAAAGGACACAGGGTACCTTTCATCCAGAAAAAAGTCCTGTTCCCAAGTTTTTATTAACAAAAAGACGTGGGCAAAATTTTGTAATATTATAAATGCGCACATGAGTCTGTTACACTTTAACGCCTAAACTACTCGACCAATCTTCATGAAATTTGCACACTTTCTTAGGGGTACAGAAAAGGACATATAGTGCCATTTATCTAGGAAAACTGTTGATAAATGTTTTTTTTGACAACAGCTAGATTGACGCGAGCTAAGCCGCATAATCTAGTAGATCATAACTCAGACATGTGTGGTTTTCTTTTAAATTAGTTTAAAACTAACAAAGTTAAAAAGTTATAAACTCAGTGTTACTCAAATATGCAACATACGTCGTAACATCGCACAGCGTCGCAGTTGTTGATATAGTGGACTGCATTTTATATATTTTAGGCAGTATATTTTATTTAGCTTGCCTGGTATCGCAGAGGATGTGAATTACATTTAGTGTGCCGGAGGTCCCAATCACCCTCTTTCCCCCTTCCCGCTCCTTCTTCCCACTTTCTTTTTCTCTTCTTTCTATCCAAAAGGGTCAGCTACGCGCAACTGGTGCCTCTGGTGTTGCAGGCGTCCATGGGCTACGGGCGACTCGCCATCGGGAGGGCCGTACGCATGTTCGCCAATAAAGCTGCATAAAAAAAATGATTTGTGATACCAATTTCGAGTACTGTGATACTATTCCATATCAAGCGTTATTTTATACATAATATTACAAGCAACGATAGCCTAGTGGGAAAAGGACTGCAACGCAGAGGCCTCGATTTCGATTCCAAAGCACGCAACTCTGACTTTTCGAAGTTATGTGCGTATTAAATAGTTAATTATCGCAATATTCTGCTGTGTTTACTTTCTTTAAAAAAAATATCAAATGGCGACTCCATTCCATTTACTGTTCCACGACCACAGCAACTCGCCGGTAAATTGATAAACACAATAAAAATGGCAGCCTGTGTGGAGCGCGGTCGTCCGGACAACGGATAAGATAGGACCACGACCACATCTGTATTGGTCGACGAATGGCCTCGGATAGTCTGATAGGCACCGGACACTGAATCAATATTGATGGTAGCTTTGTGGACAACGTGTTTCGTGTAACTGACAATGATATGATTTGACTGCGTGGATGGTGTAGTATACGTGGTTGCCAAGCCGGTGTAAACGTGCTGTGTGGGTTCGATTTCTACATGGTACAGAAATTTGTTTGATCCACAAAAAGTCTGCAATTTTTTTTAATAATAATAATATTCTATCACATACACACAACACCATCTAGCCTAAACTAAGCAGAGCTTGTACTATGGGTACTAGACAATGGATAAACTTACATATATTATATACTTAATTTTTTTTTGTAAATACATACGTATTATACATAGAAACACCCAGATCAAGACAAACATCAATGTTCATGCACACAAATGTTTGACTTGTGCGGGAATCGAACTGACCTCAGGCGTGGCAGTCGGTTACACTAACCACTACGCCATCGAAGCCGCCGCATAATTGCGTCCGCTGTTTTAATGTTTTGAAGTCACTCGTGACGAAGGAATTATTTTTAAGGCGAGAGTTTTCTATTAAAATATATATTATATACTTTACTAAAATTATAATTAGTTTTTGTATGCACTTCACATCGACCTACGCGTTCAGGAATACAGAAATGTAGCTAGGTAATGCTACAAATTGGCAGTCGAAGCAGATTTATGTATAGATACTAGTGGTCGCCAAGTGGTCGAAATTCTACCATAATTGATTTAAATTATAAGTTTGATAGTTATTAAGGTTTTATTGTTGTACACAGGTTAATTTACCTATCTTTTTCAAACAAATTATTATTTACTTAAACATACTCTTTCATTTGCGATATTCTTAAGCTTACTTTTTTGTTTCATTTTATTTTAAATTTATAAATACGTAAATATATTATAATATAAATAGTAAATATCATTCCAATCCACCCAAAGGTTGCCTGTAAGATATTGCTGATATATGTAATTATATATTGATATAATATATAACCATAGTTACGAAGAATAGTACTACATCAGCCGAACAATGCCGAAATACTACAAACGCGATTCGACTGCGTGTTGAAATTAAACTACTATATACGGATTTTATCGCGTTGTTTATTTAACATTGTATCTATTACATAATTTTGAAAACTGTTACACTACTACTACTATTGAATTTTACTAATTTTTATGCTAATAAAATTATTAAAACTATTTATATTTAGGTTTACACTTTCCCCGACGTTTCGGTTGCTTTTCAGCAGCCATGGTCACGGGGAGACAAATGCATGCTGCGTGTGTCAAATGCATGGTTGTGTACGTGTAGTGTTTTTATTAATTTAATATATTTCTAATGCATATTTTATATAAATATTAGGATTCGCCACTCCTTCTCCATATAAACTTTAGGCGGGCAATTTTAGTAAAAAGGGGTAGGTACCTACAAAGTTTTTGCTTTACATATTAATATATAGATGATTAGATTTTGCCAGCGGCTTCAATCGCTTTAATGAAGATTTTATCAATAAAATTCCATTCCACAAGAACAGTACAATTTTCTGGATGAAAAGTATCCTGTATCTTTTTCTGTACCCCTAAAAACGTATAAACGAAATGTCATAATGATCTGTCGAGTACTTAAATTAAATGAAGTTTTAAAATGAAATGAAGTTTTATTAAACACAAATACAAGTAAGACACAGTAATTATTGAACACTGGTACCCAAGGTAACATCTAACTTGTGTTATGGGCACCAGGCCCCACTTTCAGGTTTCAACAAAGGTACATTGATGTTACCAAATAAATAACAAAAAGAAAATAAAATCTAAGAAAATAAGTAAATAAAAATTGGGTTGACACTTATGATTGTACAGTGACCTGCAAAAATGCATACCCATTTCAAAACTAAAATGGAATAAGCCGATAATTGGCGCCATCTAACGGCAATCTATACAATAATTGTTAAGTAGTTTATTTATATCGTTATAGATGGCAGCGCACTACTATGAAATAAAAAGAAGTAGATTTCTTAGCTCGATTTTGATAAATTTACATTAAACATAAATTTTTTTATTCTTCATTTACTTTTTTAAAAAAACACATTTCTGGGTATAACAAGAAGCAAAAAATTAGTTTAGTACTTTATTTTATAGATACTTTCGATGTCTCGCTATTTTGTTTGTCTTATTCTGTCCCTGTTTTCGAGTGTCAGGTCAGGTCACTTAAGAAGCGAAAGCGGAACAAACAGACTCACATACCCATTATAAACTAAATGAAATGTGATTAAATTAAAAGGTAAGGTAAAGGTATAGACAATAAAACCTTAATAACGATCAAACTTAAAATTTAAATTACATATGGTCGAATTTCGATCACTTGGCGACCGCTAGTAATAATAGTTAAGCTAGGATTAGGATATTCATTCTCACAAAGCTTGCCATACTTTAATACAAAATGTACTGAAGCAAGCGTGTAAGCTGTGTGTCGGAGCTGCACTGTTAATTAATATTAGTACTGTCTGCAGTGTCGATACAACTCGTATGACATCGTTACTGAAACCCCGCCAGTGGGGAAATACATTACATTCGTATATGCAAAAAGGGGGCAGCGATAGCTCAGTGGGGAGACCAATAGACTGCAATGCAGAGGGTCTGTGGTTCGATTCCACGTCTCGCACCTCTGACTTTCGCAAGACTTTTTGAGATTATGTGCGTATTGATTGACAATTATCGCCTGCTCCGTGCCTCGGAGAGCACGTTAAGCCGTCGGTCCCGACTGCCATGAACATCTATGGCAGTCGTTATTGGGGAAGTCGACACAAAAGATCCCACTGGGTCGAAGTGTCGCCAGCCTGTACTGACTGGCCCCCACACAAGATAAGATAAGATGTGCAAGAAGATATCGGGCTATTGTGTTCTTAAACATTTAATATTTGAATCGTTTACTACTGTACTGTTTACGTTTATTTACTGTACGGATGGCGTAATGATTTACGTGGTCGCCTCGCCACTGTTACTACGTCGTTTGTTGTGGGTTCGAATCCCGGACCAAAAATTTTTGTAATCCAGTAATTCCGAGTCTGGATGTTCTTTGTGTCTGGTGTTTAAATGTTTGTAAAGTCCTCCGCGATACAGGTATAATTCCCTGAGCTGCTGGAGCTGACTAATTAAAAAAAAAATCTATAAATGCTTAAACAACATGTCACAGATACCCCAATTAGATTATTAAATCGTAATCATAATATAATCATTAAAATGTTACTTTTATGTACTTAAATATTTTAATGGAACAGTCGCAAGGGAAAGACCTAGGCGAACGTTTCTTGATCAGATCGGAGACGTTCTAGATAAAGGCCAAGTTAAGAGCACCTTAAACCGGCGAGCGTGTATGAGGAATGTTAAGAAAGTGAATGAAGCCGGAGAAGTGTGTCAGGATCGTAGTAAATGGAAATCCGTAGTCTCTGCCTACACCTCTGGGAAACAGGCGTGAATTTATGTATGTATGTATGTATGTAAATATTTTAATTTGACGAATTAGTTCTCCTTATAGTGCGCAGATAGTATGGGTATATTAACATTATTGCCTTTATTACATCAAAAACCTTATTGCCTTGAATTATGATACATTTTCGTTTATTTCAGCTGTTTAATAAATGGGTGACTATAATTTAATACGTTTTAATTATTTTAAGAATAAAGAATTACCTATATTAAAATTTTTTGGCATTGATTCAGTAGCCGATTTTGAACAAACTACTATCAGGATGTGAGTTTATTATGTTACATGTATGTATAAGTAACCCGGGTAGTACAAAGCCTTAACAAACTACACACTTTAACCTTCCTCATGAATAACTCTGTATATTGGTGAAAACTGCTTGAAAATCCATTCAGTAGTTTTTCTTAGACAGACAGACAGACGCCGCGGGGGGCCTTGTTTTATAATATGTAGTGATAAGAAGACTAAAAAAACTCTTATTTGGATCAAATAAAAAACCCCCGACACATATTGAGGGAGTTGTGATAAAATATGTAATCCGCCATTTTGTAGCGGCGGCCATCTTGGACCGATTTACATCAAACATAACTAAGAACACTCCCGACTAATTCACCTTTCAAATAAAAAAAACAAAATTAAAATCGGTTCATCCGTTCGGGAGCTACGATGCCACAGACAGACACACACACACACACACCCACACACACACACACAGACACGTCAAACTTATAACACCCCGTCGTTTTTGCGTCGGGGGTTAATAGGACAATCCTCGACGTCGAGAGTGCAAACTTTGTACCCCTTTTTACGAAAATTGCGCGGAAGGAGGAGTATGAAATTTAGCACAGTTAAAGTTTATATAGAGAAGGAGTGGCGAATCCTAATATTTATATAAAATATGCATTAGAAATACATTAAATTAATGAAAAAACACTACACGCACACAACCATGCATTTGACACACGCAGTCGAATCGCGTTCTTAGTATTTCGACATTGTTCATCTGACGTACAATTCTTTGTAACTATGGTATCTATATCTTATTTATATGTAATATAATGAAAAACAGAAAACAAAGTAGCAATCTTAGGAATTTTGGTCGAATTTTAACTACTAGGCGACTGCTAGTTATGTGTAATTGCATGCCGCAAGGCAAAATACAGCGTTGCTTAACTATCTATTATATAAGTATTTAACAACCCATTTACCTGTAATTGCAATTGGAATAATAAATAAATAAAAAGAGTACTGTTCCCAAATAAAGCCGCGAGCAAAATGTAGGAATATAATAAACATCAATTTACTTTACAATTCATAGTCACTATGACTTGAACCAATTTAATAAAGGAAGTGTCCGGTGTAACGATGGCTGTCTTACCGCGATTATAAGGTCTTAACCGGTATTACTAGGTATTATTTTACCATATTAATGACATTTCGCTGCATAATTTGGATCGACCACCTTTCTGTTCCGTGGTATGTTCGTGCTAAAGTTTGCGTATGATCGTGAGTTCTAGATTCCCGGATCAGGCAAATTGTAATGACTGCATGGCGTAATGGTTTAAGACTTTCAGATAAGATTTTATTAACTTTTTTTATTAACCTCGATGGCATAGTGGTCAGCGTAACCGACTGCCATGCCTGAGATCGCGGGTTGGATTCCCGCACAAGTCAAACATTTGTGTGCATGAACATGGATATTTGTCTTGGTCTGGGTGTTACTATGTATAATATGTATGTATTTACAAAATAGTAGTAAAGTATATATGTATGTTTATCCATTGTCTAGTACCCATAGTACAAGCTCTGCTTTGTTTGGGCTAGATGGTATTGTGTGTATGTGATAGAATATCATATTGATATATATATATATATTTAGCACTTTATTCCGAACAGGCATAATTACTACTTTATACTGTTCGTAAAGCACTCACTTAATTAATTCTAGTCAACTTGCTTATGTACTGTAGCCCGTAATTATAATTACTTACTTTTTTTTTTCTCTTTTGATTATGTCACTAAATTAACCTTTGCTATTTTAAGTTAATTCGAAATGACAGCTATTGTCTGCTTACAGATTTAAATTTATGTGTTACAAGTTATATAGAGCAACGATAGCTCAGTGCTGAGACCAACAGACTGCATGCTGAGGGTCTCGGGTTCGAACCCACGTCGCGCACCTCTGACTTTCGGAAGTTATATGACTTTTCAATATCATGTGCATATTGATTGACAATTATCGCCTGCTCCGTGCCTCGGAGAGCACGTTAAGCCGTCGGTCCCGGCTGCCATGAATATCTATGGCAATCGTTATTGGGGAAGTCGACACAGAAGATCCCCGTCGGATCGAAGTGTCGCCGGTCTGTACTGACTGGCCCCTACACAAGATAAGATGAGTATTACAAGTTATCTGTGGAATGTATCCTAATATGCTGCTGTTTGTTTTCCCATGTTCAATAAATAAATAAAAGCCTGTTAGTAGTTTCGCCTGGCAATTGCCTGTGAGTCGAGTGTTGTGGGTTTGAATCCCGTACCGGTTAAGAACTTGCGTGAACCAGAAGTGGTTGTGTCCGTTGTTTAAAAGTTTGTAAAGAACTCGGCAATACTGTTATTAATTATAGTGCGAGAGTTGTATTATAAAGAATACAAGAAAGATTTGGTATATTTTGTGAGGACATTATCAGTAGCAGTTCTGAGGAATGGCGGTGGAGAAATGGAGGCTGCAAGGATATAGATTAAAATCATCTACCAGCGGCATATTGCCAAACACCATGCTACTATCAGACAATTATATTTTAAAAACCAATACCATTTAGTTTGATCCGGTATCAAAACCGGTGTTTCACATTCGACAATTTTTTGAAGTTCATATGTGTTACTTTGTGACCTAAATGAATAAATGATTTTTGACTTTGACTTGACAGCATACATGAACATTTTTTTACAGGACCTTAGAGGCAACCCATGAATCCTAATCCTGACTACCTGACTAATAATATAAATGCGATATGTGTACCGATCATCATGAAATTTGCATACACATTTTTAGGAATACACAAAGGGACATGGAGTACGTTTTATTCAGAAAAAGAAATGCTCCCGAGCGAGCAAAACCGCGGTCAAAAGCTAATCCGCACTAATATTATAAATGAGAGTGTGAGTTTGTTTGTTACGCTTTCACGCCTTAACTACTCGACCGATCATCATGAAATTTTGCATACATGTTGTTAGAGATACAGAACAGGACATATTATGGTATGTTTTATCCAAAAAAGTACTGTTCCCGTGGGATAGAAAATCGACATAACCTACATATAGGCGAGCGAAGCCACGGGCATAATCTAGTAAACCTATATCTTTGACACGTTCATAAGTGTTACTTTGTGACCTAAATGAATAAAGATTTTTTGGATTCGGCAATGAAGTTTAGAAAATATTGTATTCTTATCTATAAAAAGAAGTGTTCCCGAGTGAGCGAACCGTTAGAAAAAAGCTAATACACATATAAATACGTCTTCTTTATATAAACTGTATTTGTTAGTCTTATACAAACGAATGGAAAATTCCTTTGGTATATAATTGGTGTATTTTGTATGAACAAATAATTATTAACGTAGAAAGCGATGTAACCGGCGTACTTCGATATTCTTTTTATTTTCGCAAATATTATCTGAAAGCATTGTTGAATCAACACACGTTGTTTATTTAAAAAAGTAATATCAAGCGTGTTTTCACTTTGAAGGGATGGGTTCCGTAGCATGTTATATCTAAAAACTAGCTTTTGCTCGCGTCTACGCTCGCGTAAAATATAGCCCATGTTACTTGGTAATAATAATATAGCTTTCTAATGGAGTAAAATTTTCAAAATCGGTTTTGTTATTTTTGAGTTACACTCTTACAAACAAACAAACAAAAAATTAAGTCTTTCTTCTTTATAATATCAGTATAAATTATGACTGTACTTGCTTCTGATAGCGGCTTCAACTGCGTGAAGGCATGATACCGGGGTAAAACTAAGTGATTCTAATTAGACTCTTTCTTTCTTTACCTTTTTTTATTTATATGTTACTAAAATGTTATCTAGGAACTGGGTTGGTACGTCTGTCTGTGGGTTACTTTAATTACATAAACAAAGCCACAATTATAATTTACAACTTAACTAATATTAACAAACCTAACAAAAGTAAAAAATATGGGATTATAAATTTAATATAAAGAAAGAAAATGGCTGGTTTAGGCAGCGTCGTAAAATTCCTCTATCTAATAGATTAGCAGAATATATTGAACAACTATTTTTAAGTTTTAACAAATCAATAAAAAATTCTAAGATATAACGCATTAAAGTTCGCAGACGTTGCTATGCTGTCGACGAATCGTCAGTCGAAGTTAATTCAGTAAGTTTATAATAACACGCTTAGTCGTACTTCGACAAATGGTGAATCATCGATTAGTTTATTCGATATAAAATACCACCAGTGAGTTTTATTTCTTATATAGTAAATCGGCTTATAAAATTTTGGTATTTCGTTGTATATACGATACAATGTGTATTTAACATAGGCCATGTAGTAGAATTAAGAGCGCGTCTCGCTGTTAAACAATTATGTTTGGCGAGTATAAAACTGTAATAGATCTAAGTTAGCACTGTAAAGGAAATAAACAATAAAAATAAGAAAACGTCATAATCGAGTTTATAGTTATTGTTAGTCGATCGACATGCACGTAAGAGATGTCCTGGAGAAATGTTAATTAAGAAAGTACTAAACTAAGAGTACGCAGCACTAATATATCTAACGAGTATTTTTTTTATTGTTGTTATACATAATGACTGCACTCCGCCTCACGGTAAGCAGCAATATAGTCCAGGGGTTCCTAAATTTTAAGATAACGGACCTCTCACCGAGTACCTATTAGTTAATGGAACCCCATATCAATGATTATAAATCAAAGACACTATAAATTAAATAAGAACAAAAATTAGTATGCTAAATCCTTATTTAATTGAAATTAAACTACTTAGCTAATAAAATTATTTAAACTATTAAATCTATTTATTTTTGGTTTACACTTTCCCCGACGTGACGTTTCGGTTGCTTTTCAGCAGCCATGGTCTCGGGGAGAACCAAAAATAAATACATTTAATAGTTTAAATAATTTTATTAGCTTATAAATTAGTAAAATAAAATCAATAGTAGTAGTAGTGTAATATTTTCAAAATTTTGTAATACAGTGATAAATAAACAACGCGATGAAATCTGTATATAGTAGTTTAATTTCAATGAATAACATTGGCGTAAACAGAAGACAATATTTCTTACTTAATTTACTTAAAATAATATTATAAATTTGAAAGTAACTCTGTCTGTCTGTTACCTTTTCACGGCTAAATCACTTAATCGATTTAGATGAAATTTGGTACAAAGATTGATGTAGGTACCATGCGGGCGAAAACGCTAAGCTAGTATTTTATAAGTGAAACACTTTCATTCTATACTTTTACTTTTATTGTGAAGAATTAAATTGTTTCACCGTTTTATCAATAATTGCTTTATAGTTCGATATTATGTCTAATATTGTATGCGCATATCCGGGGAAGCATCATATCTCGATCTCAATTTGTTATTTGTATAAGTCTAAGCTGAAAAACGTGTTTCACAACGATACGTTGAGACAAATGGGAGCAAAGTTGACTGAAAAAAAAAAAATATATAATAATAATAAATAATACCACAGTATTATTTAACAGCCAAATATAAATAATTTCGCGGAACTCTGGTGACTTTTCTACGGAACCCCTAGGTTCCGCGGAACCCACTTTTGGAATCACTGATATAGTCCACGAGCAGCGTCACATCATGTTCAAGTTACAGCTGAAATGGTGCCGCGGTCTCTGCTTGACGGCCTAAGGAGGTGCTTTTATAGGCCCAGTGGAAGAACCCAGGATTATATAAGCAATGCTAGGATCATAATTATATAATATCAGCCCTGTATTAAAGTGTCCCACTGCTGGGCACGAGCCTCTTCTTTGTGTGAGAAGGCTATCCCTTCTCAGGCAATACGTCCACCACGCTACCCAGCGCGGGTTGGCAAACTTCACATATCTTCGAGAACATTACGGAGAACTATCAGACATGTAGGTGTCCTCACGATGTTTTCCCTCCACCGTTAAAGTGAGCGATAATTAACTATTTAATACGCACATAACTTCAAAAAGTTGAAGATGCTGTTAGTCCCACGGTTTTCCATTAGGTGCTTCCTAGCATCATATCAAGTAGTCATCATCATCCTCCTGCCCTCATCCCAAACTATTTGGGGTCGGCGTAACATGTCTCTCTCTTCCATAAATCTCTATCGTTCGTCATCTCAGCACTCACACCCTTCCTGGCCATATCATCTTTTATGCAGTCCATCCATCTTTTCTTGGTTCTTCCTCTACTGGATAATCCTTACACCTCCATACTCAGAGCTCTCCTAACAACATTTCTTTCATCTCTTCTCATCACGTGTCCATACCATGACAAACGTTCACTCCTCAATTTTTCCGTCACAGGTGCCACTTTCAAACTTCCTCTAATATACTCATTCCTTACTTTATCCATCCTGGTTACACCACACATCCATCTTAACATTCGCATCTCTGCTACATGCAAACGTCTCTCATCCATCACTCTTGTAGCCCAACATGACGATCCACCGATCCATCCGATATCAAGTAACCATATCATACCATAACAAGTAAAAATTTAATTGCGGTCCAACTTGCTACTATAAGTACTCTATCTAATTTTAGCTGTATAAGTTATTGCTGTATATCGAGCACACAATAAGGCTCCATAATAGGGATTGCGATAAATAGTTCAATCATATAATTATACAAAGAATACTATTAAATATCTTAAAGAGTTAGGTTATGTTTACGAGGCTATACTAGGGTTAGGTGAAAATTTCTCGACCTAACAATAAAGACTGCGATTTTCTATACAAGAAAATTTTATAAACAATGATACTGCTTAAAGAACCCTAAAAATAAAATTCGAAAGGACATTACGAAATGTTCAGCAAATAAAGTGGTTTATCGCCGCAGGGACCATTAAGCACTGGCTCTGCTTTTACCGTGAAACAAAAGGATGAATATACGAGGTTATGTGTAAATGAAGGGCGATAAATTCTTTAAAAAACAAAATGTCACCGATGTGAGATTTTTTTTGTTACGATTTGTTTTATATTTTATACGATAATTGGATTTTTTGTCACAGGTCGGCTTTTTGTCATGGTCTCGCCACAAAAAGCCGTTACTCTCTGACTCATGATTACTTTTTCTGACTTCTTTTGTTGATTTTTTATGTTGTTGCATTTGTTTTTGATTGATGGTGCTGTAGTTTGGTGACGACGGATAAGGCGGATTGATTACACGCTCCGAAAAATAATCAGTTAAATAATAATCTATGAATAATAGGGTAGTTGCCTTTGTTTGATTTTGTACATTATTTAACACACAAGAGTGAAAAGTAATCAAAAGAAATCTTGTGTAAACAGTATCAAACTCAGTTGCAAAATAAGGAAGCAAATAATATTTTCATTTTGCATATAATAAAAAAAGACTGCAGATACCTCGTTATCATCCTCGGACAGCTGCATTTAATTAGAACAATACAAATTATTATGTAACAGTTTGTATCGTGCATCCTTGTTCTGCCATTTTATAATTACCCTACCACCAGATTATTACGCTACACGCTGTTATATTAATTATGCCTAAATAGATTTTAAAAATTCTTTGTATTTTAGAGTTTGGGTAATGTAACTATTTACATACATATATAGATTCACGCCTGTTTCCCAGAGGGATAGGCAGAGACTACGGATTTCCATTTGCTACGATCCTGACACACTGGTCTCTGGCTTCATTCACTTTCATCACATTACATAATTTAATTAATAAAAAAATTGTGTATTTTACACGGCGCCACGAGTTTATAATCACCTACCAAAAATGTTATTAAAAAGTAAGAGCATCGATGTATTTAAACATAAAGTCAAACAATTGTTCGTGGAAAAGCCTATTATAGTATAAACGAATTTATAAATGACATGCAATGTAATAATAATGAGAAATAACACATGGTATTATTTTATATTGACTTGACATATTTTTATTTTTATTATTGTTTGACATATAATATATTCTTAATTGACTTGTACACACGGCTACACATCAAGTTAGACACCCTATATACGCATAATTACACTACATACAAAATAGAGAATTGTCGGAAAGGGACAGTGCATAGTGATGCCGATGTAACGGTAAGGATAGAACGTAACAAAAATATAACGCACTCTCTCGCACGATTCGTAGCGTTCAACTTAGATCAAAGTCCAAACAGTCTAGGTTGATGTGTCGCTGTGTGTACCATAATAACATTGACTGACATTTATTATTTTTAATGGAGTTATTATTGTATTTATGAATTTTATGTAATTATATTATTAGTAATGTACAATCATTAGAGACAAAATACCTATAAAATTGCATGCCTTCGGTCGGATTATAGAGAGACCAGTTTATTTGTATGTTATCTGAATTATCCATTTTCGCAATAAATGAGTTTGTGTTTGAAAAGGTAATTCAACTACCCTATTGTTACAAATCTGAGTGTTTACGTTAATTCCAAAATTTATCTATGTTAACCATGATACAAGAGTTGCCATTTACTGAAGGAAAAATTATCTACGTGAGAATGAAACATAATTAGGCCACGAAACAACGAAAACTTTAGCGATGCTGCATTGATAAATTGTATTTGTTATGATTACAGTAATTATTGAATATGCGAGAGATTATTCGAATAATCCGACACAACAATTAAATCGATATTCGAATGTGAGATAGAACAATTTTAGAATCGTTCGAAAACATTTTGATGACAAAATCGTATTGTTTAAAATTAAGTAATCTTTGTATTATAGTGAGCACTTAAAATATTGAAACAAAGAACTAACTACTTGTAATCTTTAGGGTGTTTATTAATTAGATAATCAAAGATGAGATGAGGATTAACACTTTTAATATATTTTTGGAGAAAGTACAGCCAATATTAACTTTCCTACAAGACAAAAGTCAGGGCGTGGTTCGTTTAAAGGCTTGCTTCGTGGTCCTTCGGGTATCGGGACACTTAGCTGGAGATGTGCAGCCGGCCGGAAGAGGTCCTCGTCTGACACCGTCCTCTCCTTATATAGTCCGGCGCCGCCGGTCGCGAGAGGTGGCTAGTGACGTGCGCCCGCGCTCGACGGGCGCCTAGGCGATTAACGTCACATACTTTTTTATATTACAGTGGTAACAAATATCAATGTTTTCATGCAGGCGAGAGTTTCTCGCAAGTATCTTCTCATAGGCTTTAACCTTTGCTTAAACCTAGCATATCGCCTAAATTTAATTGAGATTAAACTACTTTACGGATTTTGCCGCGTTGTTTATTTAAAACAATTTTATTACATAATTTTGAAACTCTAACACTACTTTTGGTGAACTTTACTGAATTTAAGCTATTTAAATTAATATATAATTATGTATATAATTATAGTTCAGTGGGGAGACCAACAGACTGCAATGCAGAGGGTCTCAGATTCGAACCCACGTCGCGCACATATCTGACTTTCGGAAGTTATATGACTTTTCGAAATTATGTGCGTATTGATTGACAATTATCGCCTGCTCCGTGCCTCGGAAAGCACGTTAAGCCGTCGGTCCCTGCTGCCATGCATCTACATCTATGGCAGTCGTTATTAGGAAGTCAGTGCCCTATAATATCCTGACACTGGTCTAGCCTTAGGGTATCTTGGAGGTCAGGTGGCAGCCGCTCCGTGTAAAAACTGATATCCAGTCAAATCCGGTTAGACTACAAAAGCCGACCCCAAGTGACTTGGGAATAATAAAGGCTAGAGAGAAGAAATTAATTAAAACTATTTATATTTAAGTTTACACTTATGCTGTATATACAAAATATGTAAGTCAAAGTAAACAGCATTTATTCATTTAGATCACAAAGTAATACTTATGAACGTCAAAATCTATTGGTTAGTGAGTTGACTAAGTTACATTTAGGTTATATTGTCTTATGTTTACGCGAATGTTATACATTGAAATTAAACTTTGGGTTTGACTATTTGAATTAATCGCACCCAAGCTCCCAAGAAGGAGCAAAACACAGCTAGACTTCATATTACTTTGAGCTCATTCTGCGTAAATAGAAACACCAATGATTAAATTATGTGGGTACTTTGAAATAACTACACTTGAGAACATTGAGACAAATACCATCTTAGTCTCCCAGTGAATATAGCTGCTGTAAAGCAACCAAAACGTCTGGGCAAGTGTAAATTTAAATCTAAATGGTTTTAATAATTTGAAATAGTATTAAAGATTCAGTAATAGTGTAATATTTTTAAATTATGTAATAAAAGTTTTAATGAATCATTAAAAATAGTTTAGTTCCAACTGGATACTTTGATAGACAATGAAAACATTTAACACTTAACTCAAAACATGGAAAGATTCAATATATTTGTAGAACCGCGCATTGGTTTTGACAACATTTAACTGCCTGTTATTAGTCAAGCTGTATGTAATATACTAGCGGACCTGACAGAAGTTTTCCTTAAACACGAAAAAAATGACAAATCTAAATCATTCTCGAATCTACATGAACACACACAAAAAAATTCATCAATATCGGTCCAGCCGTTTAGGAAGAGTTTAATTAGAAACACACGCACAGAAGATTTATATATATAAAGATAATAATATCAGCCTTGTATTAAACTGTCCCACTGCTGGGCACGGGCCTCTTCTCAGTGTGAGAAGGGTTAGGCTATAGTCCACCACGCTGGCCCAGTGCGGGTTGGCAGACTTCACATATCTTTTAGTACATTATGGAGAACTCTCAGATATGCAGGTTTCCTCACGATAATTTCCTTTACCGTTGAAGTGAGTGAACATGTTGCAAACACATATTAATATATAAAAAAAAGCACTTACTGCTTTGTCACTCTGAGCCTTCAAGACACGACGCTTTTGTCGACAATGAAAACGACTACAAGATTCAACATAACTCAATATGTCAGTCACAAAGACTCAACATATTTTGAGTTCGACACCCTAGCCAGTAGACAATAGTCTGCGGATTCAATCACACGATCATTTCCCCACAACAGAGGCGTCAATAGCGTCTGTAGGGAACAGCCGGCCCTCTTGAAGGTCGCGAGACTGAGACGCAAGCGTTCTTGTACAATCTCTCATTTCCTGACAACACAGACGAATTGTGCGAGACAGAGTTTTAGACTTTTTATGTAAACTGTGGGCTTGGGGCAATTTGAGAACATGGTCTATGATTTACCATGAGGTACTTTTACTTTTTCTTAACCCTTTTGTTATGTACAACAGGAGAGCAAAATCTTTTCCCTTGGACTTCCAAACCACTCTGTTCGAAGATATCCTCTGCTATGTTATTCGAGCTTCTGTTTGTGCTTGCACCAATACCACGTAATCACATTCTTTTTATATCAGTCCTGTATATAAACTGTGTAACTGCTGGGCACGGGTCTCGTCTCAGTGTGAAAAGGTTTAGGTTATCGTCCACCACACTGGCCCAATGCGGGTTTGCAGACTTTATTTATCGTCGAGAATATTAAGACGGTCTCTTAGGTATGGTGGTTTCCTTACGATTTCTTCCTTCACCGCTAAAGCGAGTGTCAAGTACCTATTTGATGAGTGAGCTTCAAAAAGTTACAAATAAGTGCATTGAGATCGAACTCAAGAGTAACTTTTAAACTTTCGCGTTGCATGATATATATAATATGTAACGGGTATTAACGCGATCAGGCATAATGTTTACCTTTTATATGCTTGACGTTTCGACCAGGTTACACTGGTCGTGGTCACAAGCTGACTGGTATTGCGATGTTATGTTTCCGTTTGTGAGGCAGACGAATCTTGATTCACCCTCACTTTTGGCATACTTTTGTTTATCCATGTACCGTAAAACACTACACTCACGGTATCCCTATTACGTATGATAGCCGTTGTGCCCGTATTCTGTGAATTACCTGACTGTGCAAAACAGTGAAGTTGCGTATTATTAATCAAGAGATTCCACGTCGCGGATAATTTGAAACCATCTTCCCTAGTGAAATGAAAAGCTCTGCCTAGCAGCCTAAGGGTCTCTCAATAGCTACCACCACATCACCACTTTAAACAAATATTACTCGTTTTAAATATTTCAATTATAAATCTTCTTAATATCGATGCACTATATCGACGGTCATTACAAAAAAATAAATTATTACCATGTATAGCTTGCTCAAAATAACAAACAACAAGGCTGATAAAAATTACATATACTTGCATGTACTTCAAGAGAAGACAATATTGTCTCAAATTAATGCAGTGCATGGTTCCTCCTTAACAAGGAACACACTTTGTGATACCTATATACAAAAAACAAATTAAAATGTTGAATGCAAAGTGGATGTTAGAAATGATCAACACATATTTTATACTATTGATTTCGATATTGTCTTTAGTCCGTACAGTACGCAGTTCCCTCTAAACAAGACAGCCTGCAAGCTATTACTCAATTTCCTATGTTCCGGCGCGATTGTCGATTGACAATAAAACGACTGAACAATCAAATATTTCAGCCCCCCGCGCACTACTTCACCCCCTCGCACGCCTTCGCCTCCCCCCAATAAATACGGAAATTAGTTTTTTGTTTGCCTTTACTCACAGATTTTTAGAATAATTTTCGCCCCATTCTATTTATGTTTATAATATTTGTCCCTTTATTGCTCGGGACGAAAATTGGCATATAATAAAATGAGATTGGGGGCGCACTGTTTGATCAATATTTATTGAATTATTTAATAATGGTTTGCAATAATAATATGTTTGTGATATTCTGATTTGATAAAATAAATGTAAACAATAACGAATTTTGGTCTCGACAGTCAATTTAAACGGATTCTATATTATCTCCGCATGCGATGTTATAGTTCACAAGTGTGTGGGCAAACACAAGTGAGCTCTCTATTCCAACACTCTAATAGTCCGATTGAATGGCAATGCGATACGACCGGGGAGAGATCAAACGCATGCTAATGACTTTTGTGCACAAGTCTGCCATCAATTTCAGTTAGTAATCAGCTACCTAACAGAAATCACCTAATACTTTGCCCAACCCGGCTTCATTTCCAAACAAAAGAGCAAACTTATGCCATGATCAATGACTCTTTGGGACATTACAAGCTAGAAAATCAAGAAGAAGAACTTCTATCGGGTTTCGGTCTTTGTAAGTTTTTTCTCAATTAGAAGCAGTCAAAATATAGGTAGTGTTATTTTGACTGCACGGATACGCGTATCGGTCGACTCACAGCTGCTGACGGTTGGATGATTCAGATTCAAATCGGACTCCACAAATGAAACAAGCGGTTTCATTTGTAGAAGCGGTGTGGTAAGTACGAATCTCACACCTCATACAGGACAATCATTTGTGTGATTCACATATTATTATTCTGTTTGAATGTACTTTAAGTTCGTTAATAGTTTGTTTGTAAAGTCCCTTTCTAGAGAAGTACCTCTAGTAAGTAGACTTTAAATAAAGACACCTCTTCCTACTCATTTCACAAGAAATAGGCGTGCATCTACAGCGTGAACAGAAAGGTGTGGTCATATATAAGTATCATATAATATAGCCCCTGTACAATAATGACTTATATACAGTCTAGACGATACTTAGACAAAAGTAACAGCTGATCGTGATCGTAAACCCGAAAATGACTGATTTGTTTTAATATTTTAATAACAAATAAATAAAATATTTGAAATTGTCATAAGGTTTGATTATTTTTTTGATCCGGTAATACGACACATACCTATCGTCGCACATTCGGTATGTGCTCATAATTTAGAGATGTCTCTCATCAAACGTCTCTAAAATATGAGCACACGTTTCTGTTACACGCTGTAATTACAGTTTGTTCCTGACGTCACATCGGGCCGCGCACGGCGCGCGACCTTGTACATTCACCGCGATCGCTGCGCCGGCGCTGAGCCGGCAACCATCCACTCACTCGCCGACGTTTACAACGCGCGCACATATCGGCTATCTTATAATCAGTGCCTATACAGTACAATACAGTCTTTTCTCGTGTCGAAGTTGTTTTATTCATTCAAGACCACCAGCAGCACACCTGGACACCTTGATACTCAAACACAGTTTCTTTTTAATAGTCATCTTCCGCACTAGCAATAATACTTGTATCGCGGCGGACTTTACAAACATTTAAAAAACGGACACAGAACACCCAGATTTGAAACAACCGTTAGTGGATCAGACAATTTTTGTGTCCCGCGTGGGATTCGAACCTACAACATTTGGCGCAGTGTCAGTGGAGAGGCGACCACTTAATTCACTACGCCATCCGTATAGTTACGTACAGTACTTGGAAATATATAGGCGTAAGTTTATATAGATAATAATATCCTCCAGACCGAATTTCGGCCACGGCAAGTACGCAGGAGATACTATAGTGCACAAGTGTGTGCGCAAACACAAGTGCACTCTTTGTTCTGTGTTTGTGTTCCCTAACTCTCATGATTCGATAGGACGGTAATCCGACACGACCGGAGAGAAATCAGGCGCAGAACCAACGGCTTTACGTGCTTTCCGAGGCACGGGGTGTCTAACACCGCCATCATCCTAACTCCGGGCTGCTATTGAGATTTCTTAACAGAAAAACCAATAACTTTTTGTTGGCCCGACCCGGGATTCGAACCCAAGACCTCATGACCAGCAGTCGCATTCACTACCATTGCGCCACGGATGCAGTTGTATATAAGCAACAATTAAAGTTCGAAATAAATGAACTATTACAAAAAAATGCTTCAGTAAATAGTTCACAAAATTCTCGATGAACGCTTAATTACTCGTAAATATACAAATATGTAAATTGCTTTCATCATTGGTTCATTAAAATATTTCACAATTATGTGCTCTATACCGAATGTTGGATAATTACAGGGTGCCATCGTTTATGTTCAAAGCGTGTGAGCATTTATTCTATCAACCTTTGGGTGTTTTTATCTCGTATACTGTTCATATGGTTATGAAGGCTTTATTAAAATAACAATGTAGCTACAATTTTTTGGTATTCAGGGTACCGTAATTTTCTAGGGCTTTTAAGTTTTGAGTTTTATAATATACTATTTGTTTAGGAATAAGTAGGAGGTGTGACGATAATCGCCTAGGCGCCCGTCGAGCCCGAGCGCACGTCACTAGCCACCACCCGCGACCGCCGCCGGCCTATATAAGCGGAGGACGGTGTCAGACAAGCTCTCTTCCGACTGGCTTCAACATCCTAAGTGTTCTTCCCTCAGAAGAACCATGCAGCAAGTCCTTATTATACGAACCACACCCTCTCTAATGTTCGCGTAGGATTATATTAAGCTACCAGTAAATTTGTGAATTACATACAGGCTATCTGGTAATTAATGGATAACCTTGAAATGTCTTATAGTAGAAATGAAGGCCGTTAAAAAAAAAAATATTTATATATTAAAAAGCGCAAGCTATATTAGCATGGCATACTTTTGACTGTCTATCTATTAGCATAATTAGTGTTTAATAATAAAACAACAAAAAACCGATGGATTTCATTCATTTATGGTCGTAGTATACAAGAAAATTATACATGGTAATTTAAAAAAAACACATATCTCAGGTAGTAGTTAGGATAGTTATTTTTTTTCTGAACGGCCATCAGTCCACTATAAGACATTTCCAGGTTATCCATTAATTACCGGACACCCTGTATATATAAAGTTTAACTAGTTTAATAGTCAATTAAAAGTGTTAATTGTTGTTCTATCTTTTAATCATCTCTGCATATGTTAAACTCTAGACACCACGTCCCTACGGCGTGGCCTGTCCTATTTCTGAATAGATCAGATCCCTAGTGAATAACTACATAAAAGGTTACAGAGGTAATAACGATTTAAGGAGTAAAATAAACAGAAACATTTTCTTTGGCTGTTTAAACTCGGCGTAAGGTTCCCTAACCATTTGTATAAAATTTAAAAAAATAATATAGCATGCCATATGCTTGTTTATTCTTATTATATTTACGCATAACAGCATACGTATAATTTTTTTAAACATAATCATAAAGTTGATTTGTATATGACGAGGGGTTAGGTCCAGAGGAATCCTTAAAAGCAGTGACGTCAGCATTGCTAACGTCACTGCCTTCACTATTCGGCGCACTCATCGCAAACAATAAAACGCAACCAGAAACACACTAAACGATTTATTTTACAAGACACCAGAGGGTTATCCAAGTAACAGTTTTATAATCACAATTATAATAAAACAATAGATAGGTACTTACAAGATAAGATACACCAGCTCACTACGTCTTAACCGCCCGGCGCTCGAACAAAAAGTGCTTTTAGCCAGCGAAATTAAAACCAAAAGATGTCGTCGGGCGGGAAAACGTCAACGCACCATTTAAATTGCAACTTCTTTAAATGATTAATTTTAATTAAAAAAATAATTCGTAAATTCATTAAACATTTCGAAAGTAATTATGAACAATTGAATTAATTTTTAAATCTTAATCTCAGTTAAAACATCCGGTCTACAAATGGCGGCGAATGTTTCAACTGTTAAACAACTCATAATAATTTCATTAATTAATTTTAGGTTTTATTCTAACGCAAAATACAGTCAGTACATTCCAAAAATCATAACACTAATTAATAACTAAAAGCAACCAATTTATTCGACACAATGATTGATTTCATAATCAGAACAATTACATTTGTTAATTACCATGGACTTGCGTCGACATATATTATACAACTGGCAAGTTGTGTTGTCATTTGGGTTGTCGCTAAGATAATTATGTCAACATAAACTGTATGCCAAAGACAATTATTGCAAAGTATTATAATGTCAAAAAAATGTATACCAAAATAAATTAAGAAAAAAATATTACGCGAAAATAATCTGTTTATTATATGTTATTATGTTATTAAGAATGATAGTCACTTGCGTTGGCAATGCAGTGCTTTCAGATCAGTTTGAGATGTATCTTTAACTTACAAGAGATCATAGGCAATAATTTATTATTATACATATTTTGTATGTTTGTAATGAATAAACTCGGTGAGTAGAGTTTTCAAAATCCTCTAGGAGGCGTTGTGCTGTCAGCGCAAGTGACTCTTTATGACTGATGTTCTAGGAGTCATTTTATGTACTGACGGCACATTGACTCCTATTAGTAAAAAATCTAGTGTAAATGTATACTAATATTATGAAGAGGAAAGATCCGAGTTTTTGTTTGTTTCTATTGATTTTACTCAAAAACTATTCAACCGATTATAATATTTCTTTCACCATTAGAAAGCTCTGTTATCACTGATTCACATAGGTTATATTTTGATTTAAAAAAAAAGTACTGTTGCACCTAACCTTTTTTTTAAGTGGGGGAATGCTTTGATGCATACATCTCCGCGGGGCGACGGAGACGTTATGTCGAGCTCACCGGGGAAAAGATACCCCGGTAATACCGACTAAACCTACCACGGTGTTTCTCGACATAACCATAGACGGCGGGGCCGCGCGAATCGCTTTCACATGCAATCGCAGTCGCCGAGGTTTTGGCCCGGTGTGAAAAGGCAGGCCACTACATAAGACACTTCCTCTACTGTCCCATTGTGGGGGGACAAAAACACGACTCAGAGGCGCGCGTGGGAACACACACGCCGCCTCTCAGACCTGGTGCTGATCGGGTAGCGAGCAGGCCCACGCAGCCCACCACCCCCAGGTCAAACCTCAGGGTGGCTGGAGGCCACTATTACACCTAACCTAAGCTGCTTTTACGCGAGCAAAGTCGCGACCAAATGCTAGTCTATACTTCAATTATAAGGAGGAAATATTTGTATTTTGGTTTATAATGTTAAACTACGTTATCCAGGAGTAATATGGTACTTCTGAGTAACGTAGCTTTCTTATAGAGAAAGTAGGTTTATTTAGTGTTTTGTGATGTTATATAGCCTCTGTGGCGCAGCGGTAGTGAATGCGACTGCTGTGCATGAGGTCTCGGGTTCGAATCCCGGGTCGGGCCAACATAAAGGTATTGGGTTTTTCTGTTAAGAAATCTCAATACGAGCCCGGAGTTAGGAAGTTGGCGGTGTTAGACACCCCCGTGCCTCGGAAAGCACGTAAAGCCGTTGGTCCTGCGGCTGATCTCTCTCCGGTCGTGTCGGATTATCCGTCCCATCGGATCATGAGGGTAAGGGAACAGAGAGTGCACTTGTGTTTGCGCACATACTTGTGCACTATAATATCTCCTGCGCAGATGGCCAGTCTCCGTTAAGATTGGCCGCCGTGACCGAAAATCGGTCTGGAGGACATTATATAACATCACGCAATAAGCCATGAGAGCGGAGCATTCGTAATCGTGACAGAAACCTCAAGTACAGTTAGTCACTGAATAATCTACCTGTGTTAATTTTTCTGTCAAGAAACTCTCAGAGTTTACCCATATTGCAGCTCCGTTTATAATAGCCACACGTTAGGAAGTTGCCGTTTAATTATAATTCCTCGGCAAGCACGTAAAGCTGTTAAAACGTGCCGGATTGCCGTCCAGTCGGACTATAGGAGTGAGGAAACAGAAAGTGCATGACTTGTGTTTCTACGAACGCTTGTGTACTGTGAAATAGCCAACGCAACTATTCTTGGTAATGTTTCGCCTTTGTGACCGAAATTTGGTCTGAAAGACATTATCCTTACTAATATTATTATAAACTATATTTGCCCGTGGCACCGCTCGCGTAAATGTATGCTGTGCCAATTTTTATCTCTAGGAAACATAATTTTTTCTAAACGAAAGGCACCCTATATCCTTTTCTGTTATCCTGACAACTCTTCTTCTCCCTAGCCTTTATTATTCCCAAGTCACTTGGGGTCAGCTTTTCTGGTCTAACCGGATTTGACTGGATATCAGTTTTTACATGAAGCGGCTGCCACCTGACCTCCGCAACCCGAAGGCTAACGATACTCTAAGGATATTATATCAGGATATTATAGGGCACTGACTTCCCAATAACGACTGCCGTAGATGTTCATGACATTCACATTTGTTGTACGGAACATCTGTTCTGATGTGTTGTTGCAGATCTCTGCGCACGAATCTATTTGTCAGTTTTACTTGTCACTCACAGGTTTTTGATTATCAAAGCGTTTTTGTTCAGTTTAATATATGGATTTGATTATATCAGTGCTTATATACTTGATGTCTTTTGTGTCATTTACGCACGTTTAGTCGATAAACATTAAGGCTACATGTATTTATACAGAACCGAGATTGTAGATTGGTGAATACGCACGCAGAAGTATTTTACACCCATATTTTGCTAATATTATTATGTAAGTCTCTCGTAGTTAAAGGCGAAACTCCATCACTACTCTATCAGTAAATAGCAATTATATTTTTCTCATATTTCCAGACTTTGTACCGCTACAGACTAGGTCGTTAACAATTGCAAAAAAAAACAGACAATAACAATAAACTGTATGTGTTTTCTCTGTCTGCAATAATAATTTAACGAGACGTCATTTATTAAGCTGTCTACGTTATAGATTACACCAATAAATGGTTAATTTTCCAAGACAAATCTGAAACTATAAGAAATTTGTTTATTTATTTAGGTTAAGCCTTATCAACTAAAATACATACAGAACATTAACTTAAAATAACACAAAAATACATCAGATCATCGTATGCTTTTAAATTAAAGGTAAGCACAACATTGTTTTTGAAATTGAGTTTTACAATGTTCTTTTACTAACTTCTAACACAGTTTCAACAAGTAGATAAGACTAAATAAAGTAATGTAAAACTAATTAAGAACAGTAAAAAAGAAAATTACAAATATCATAACTTTAGCCATTCAAGCCAATGTATAAAAACTATAATCATTTCTGTCTCAGACGCTGTACTCCAACTCACTCTGACTCAGTTAAAATTACTGCCAAACAGCTCATGTCATAATATGCAACACAGTTCAACCTCCTTTCATCGCGTATACCTTAATCTCGACAGTTGAATCATTCGTCTGTGGCTTAAAGATCTTAATATTTCTTTCTTTAAAACCAAATTCAAATAGAGAACACCTGATTCTGACAGAACATTCTCGACCATCCCAGTATCTGTAGTATCGAACAAATCCGACGGTACTTAAGCTGCAGGCAGCACGATGTAACATCGGGAACAAGTCGATAATCGAAGTCCTAAGTACAAACAAGTCTCACTTACTCTCTTCGCTAACTATGTGGTTTAGGGCGAGCGCACACGGCGACGTGCCGTGGTTAATACTGCACGATGACGTTGTAAGTTTGCAACATGCTTACTAAGTATTTGCTTCCGTATTGGAACTTTCTGGAAGGTATATTGGATATAGTGTAAATTTTTCTTGGAACATGTTTAGTGGAGAGGTGAGTTGCTGGAATAAATTGCTGTCATGACAGTAAAAGTTTAGTAAACGTTAATTTTTTTTTAAGTTCTTTGTAATTAAAACGAAAACTAAAGAATTAAAAGCAGCGATAGTCTAGTGGCAAGCCGTTGGACTACCACGCAGAGGTCTCAAATCCCAAGGCTTCATCTAAGTTTTTGAAATTATGGGTGTTTTGAATGTATTATTATCGGTCGTTTAAACGGAGAAGGAACGATGGGAGGAAACTTACACGTATCTGAGATCTCAATAATGCTCTCGAAGGTCTTTGATGTTTGCTGATCTGCACTGTACCAGCGTGATGGACTATGGTCTTCCCCTTCTACCTCTGAGAACCCAACTCCAATACCCAGCAGTGGTACAGTTTATATATATATAGGGCTGACATTATTTTTAGTGTTATTGAGTATTTATCATTGATGAGCGACTATCAACTAAAATTTGCATCATTCAAATCTTCGAAAAATCGGTGCTTCGAAACTTCTATATTGATTAAATTATTTGATTACTTATTAGCTCTACAAAGTACAGAAAAGTGTCATTATGATGTTCTATTCAGAAATTATCAGTGGCAGCAGCTAAAAACATGGCTAGTAGAGAGCAATATAATTACGATTTCACATCGTCATAATCGTTACTTTGTGGGCTTTATCTATATATTAATACCTGAAGGAAAAACGTTGTACCCCTTTTTACGAAAATTGCGCACATGGAGGAGTATAAAATATGGCACAGTAAATGTTTTGTATGGAGAAGGAGGGGTTGGGAGGTTTTTAGAGGAGGTGAATCCTAATATTTTTATAAAATATGCATTAGAAATACATTAAATTAATGAATATTTTATTTGTATCTACTGTACGTATGGTGAGGCAGACAAGCGTTCTCCTCACCGCTGTCACCGCTGCTTCCGCTGCCGCCGCGCCCAATGTTGTGGCTTTAAATACCATACGGTAAAATTGTTTATATGGTCTACCAATAATTATTCTGAATCTGGATGAACGTTGTAGCTTTAAATGTATCGTTGCAAAGGCAATACAGGGTGACACCTTAATACACGAGTTGGGTTTGCAAAAAGTAGAAGAAATATTTAAGAAAATGCAACACTGTGAAGTTCTGAAGTTGCTGACGTAGCAACTTTAAAGAAGAGAAAGAAAGAAAGCAAATTTAATTATTTTGGCACACAACAGAGCACACCCAACACATATAGGAATAAAAAAATAAAAAGCAGGATAATAATGAAAACTAGAAAACTAAAAATAAATACTAACACTATAGTAAGAGTAATATCTTCTTTATATATATATACGAATATATATATATATATATATATACATATATAACTATATATATATATAAAGAACTCCTCCTAAACGGCTGGACCAATTTGAATGAATTTTTTTGTGTGTGTTCAAGTGGAATCGAGGATGGTTTAGATTTGTTTTTTTTTCCCCTTTACAGTACAACGTCTGTCGAGACAGCTAGTAATATATAATTTAAAAATCAATAATTTTGGAAATATTGTGCGTTCGGTGTAGTGGCATGAGTGGTCGCCGTGCCATGTGCTAGTGTTATGGGTTCGATCGCAAAACGATATTAAAATTTATATATCCCTCAATAATTTCTAAAACAATAAAACATTGTTTTAATGTTTGTAAAGCTTCCCGCGACACAGAAATTAACCCTAGAAAAAGTGATGGATTTAAAAAATAACTGCGTTACTTGGTCAAGCTGACGGAAAAAATATTAAAAGTAACAACATAAGTCTAGTTGAAATTATCCTGATCGGTAAATTAGTGAGGGAGAACGAATTTCATTTTTTATTAAGCCATTCTACACAGCGCCTTACATCGTTAAGTTTATTAAATGCTCGATACAGGCTCATTATACTTGTTAAAGTCTGTCCGCGTCTCGGCTAGGAACAATTGAAGTGTTATTTAGTGTATATTCTGACCAGGAAGATTAAAATCCATGTTTACGCTTCCTATAATATCAGCTCTGTATTAGACTGTTCAGTGTGGTTCCTAGTTAGTATACTAATGTATGTTTGTTCGTATCTCCATAGTTATTGTTCAGTGCTAAACCAATTTTGATTATACTACCGCTTAATTAATAGACTGAAAACTCGAAGTCACAAAACTTACTTCATTTTAGCAAGGCTGTTCTTATGAGCAGAACTTGTTTTGAGCCTATAAAGCTTTCGGATCAGACTGCCCGTTTAGCAGCCTTTTATTAAACTGTCCCACTGCTGGGCACGGGCTTCTTCTAAGTGTGAGAAGGGTTAGGCCATAGTCCACCACGCTAGCCCAGTGCGAGTTGGCAGACTTCGCATATCTTCTAGAACATTATGGAGAACACTCAGACATGCAGGTTTTCGCACGATGTTTTTCTTCATCGTCAAAGCAAGGAATAATTAATTGTTTAATACGCACATAACTTCGAAAAGTGAGAGATACGTGCCTTGGGATCGAACTCGAGACCTCTGCGTCGCAGTCCAACGGTCTCCCACTAGGCTATCGCTACTATAACGCAACAGCAATTGGCGTTTGAAAGAAACCTTTTTGTGATGACATCAACAAAATTGGTCGCATAGAAGACGAGAAATTTTAAAATTTCGGTATGAATACGCGGAAGCTTATAGTATATCGCTATTTCACTCGCACATTTGCTATTAAATAACGTTTGCATCTCATAGCAGTATCGTGCGTCTTTTTTTATTTCATCATGCCATCTGCCATCTACCAGATTTAAAAGAATTGTTTGTTTTTGAGTGACCTTAAAAATATTTGTGTAATATTGTCTAACGTTTAGGCAAATATTTAACATTGAAATTAAACTAGTGTACACTGATTTTATCACGGTTCTTTTTGAAAGCATTTTTTTTTATAATTGTTAATTGCCTATATGTGTATGTCTGTGTTTATCCTGTAAATAACCCTAAATAAATATAACGCTACGTTTAGATATTTTAAAGCAAGTAAACTATTTTTACTGGAATATTATTTGAAATTGAAATAACTACACTTCAAGACAATGAGGTGACTGCTAAAAAGCAACTGAAAAGTCGGGGAAAGTGTAAATTCGATTATTATATTATACTTTTTATAGTATAATAGTTTTGAAACCGCGGTACAAGCCGTATATAGTCGTATAATTACATTTATTTTTGTATTTAGGGATAAAGTAACTTTTTGATTAAGGTAATAAAGAATTTGTAATGTACCCTCTTTATCACCGTGAAGGAGGTTTTCCTATTTGGTGTGCTTCGAGCCTAACGATCTTTACTATTCACGCTTAAACCGAGTTGTAGTGTGAACGGTTACTTACGAACTACTCTACGGAGACCCAGATTTTACATTTACGGCTACTAACCATGCTTTCATGTTAGTATGCTAATGTATGTTTGTCGGTATCTCCAACTCTAACTGCTAGACCAATTTTGATTATACTACCGTAGAATGGGGTTACTTTGAATCGCGGGGTGACTTTGATAAAAACTTCGCTTTAGTTTTAAACTTAAATTGTGCGAATTCTCAACGCATCCTTTCAGTTTTTACTTACGGCTGGCAGCATTGTATATCATTGTCATTGTGTGTTCAATCGTTGTGGATGGATCCATGCCAATTCGCGAAAAAATACATAAAACATGTAAGTACTAGTTTTGTGTAATTTTTGTTCCTGTTTGGGGATACTTTCGATCACCGTATAAAAAAAGGGGGTATCAAAGTAACCCCGACCATAGTTTAAAGTTGATCACTGACATTTTATTATTTTTCTCAAGAAATAATCAAAATATAAATATTTTTATTAAAAAAATCAACAGTACATACAAAACCGATATTTTTATATTTATATATTTTATTTCGCTCGCATATTTTAAGAAAAATGTAGTTTTAATCCCGATTCTACCTTTTGATTATCAAAGTCACCCCCTTCTACCGGTACTGAATAATTAATATACTGAAAACTCAGAACCACAAGCATGGGCGCCGCCAGAATTACTTTCAGGTAGGTGCATCTGCATCTAAACATAACACTATTAACTGATATAAAATATATAATTATACATGTACATATTATGTAAATAAATGTAATGTCAAATTCAAATGCGGGTATATTATTGAATGCATTTCGCACATCGAAGAAGAAAACATTCTATGTATCTCTTTTTCTGACAGGGGGGTGCGAGTGCACCCCCTTGCACCCTGCTGCCAGCGCCCATGGCCACAAGACTTACGATATTTTAGCAAGGCTCTTCTTGGGCAAAAGTTGTTTGAAGTTCATAGGCTCCAGAGCTCCAGGCTTTCAGATCAGACTGCCCGCTTAGAAAAAGGATTAAGCCAGAGTTCATATATAGTACTTGGGTGATTAATATAATTGTAAATGACTTTTATTTAAGCATCACTGAAGACAATACAATATTTAAAGAATCACGAAGACTCATACTCGAAACAACTATATTGGAACAATTGTCGTTATCGAAGTGACAGTATACGACGTGGCCAAGTGGTGAGGTACTTACTTTCAGCCAGTACGACACCCGTACAGTCATATTGTTGCACCGTAACTGTCGACTGTGACCTACAATCGTGAGGTTCTGGATTTAGTAGAGTAGTAGAAATAAGGTCGAGGCTATAGTGAAAATTAGCCTCGACCTTTTCGAAAAATGCCTGTGGTGCGGAGTCTTTACCAATATTCAAACAACCGCACACAATGACTACCCAGACTCAGAACAAAAATATGTTCATTGAAATTAAACTATACGGATTTTATCGCGTTGATCATTAACACTTTTATTGCAAAAACAAAAATATATAATTCTACTTTATATTTGACGGCGCCTAGCGTTGTTGGATAATAATTATTTAGTTATTCGCCACTTAATTTAGTTTTGGTGGACTAGAGATGGAAGTGGCGCCATCTCTGGTGTAACGCTGGTAACGTGCGTTGCTTGCCGATTATTCGTAGGCTGGTGACGCGTCACGGCGACAGCCAATCAGCGCTCAGTATTAGTTTGCATAGCGTCCGCTAGAGGCGCTAGGGAAGGGCGCGCGGACGGGCAGCTTGTGAGTTGTGAGTTCAGTTTGCGTTTGGCAGTCGCAGCGTTCGTTACTAACACCTTGTCCCCGTGATACATACGTATTAGTCTCATAGTGTGATTAAATTATAACGAATTATTGTGTGAAATAAAGTGATTTGTTGTACGAGTGATGTCTCAATCTCCTCGCCCGCTATATCCATGCCGTAAAACACTTTCTGACTCGGACTACCCTCACGTTCCGACATATTATTATTTCGTTATTTATTTTCTTTTACTATTATTTATTTCTTAGTTTCTTTGCCTGTAATGATTTAAGTGTGCCCTTTATGTGCCAAAATTAATATATTTCTTTTCTTTATAATTTAATAAATATTACACTACAGGTTTAGTAGTAGTAATATTTAAAATTATGTTATGTTTTGATTTATTATTGATGTTTTGAGTAGTAGAGCCTCGCTGATTTCAGCATTAATGGGCCGGCTCGACTGGAGAAGGACTACCCTCTCACAGAATATCGACGTAAAATAGCAGTATGCCTACTGTTGTGTTTCGTTCGATGAGTGAGAGTGCCGGAGGTCCAATCACCCGCTTTCCCCCTTCCCGCTCCTTCTCCTTCCCACTTCCTTTCCTAAAGGGTCCGCAACGCGCAAGTGATGCCTCTAGTGTTGCAGGCGTCCATAGGCTACGGTGACCACTTACCATCAGGTGGGCCATATGCTTGTTTGCCAATTTAGTACTTAGTATCAAAACAAAAATGTATAAAAATGTGTATAACGTTCGCGTAAACGTAAAACAAAATTAAATAATATGTTTATAACACAATTTTTTGTGTTGTGTCGAAGTCATAACACTTGGCATAGTGGTAATGGCGATCCCTTAAACCACCTCACCATCCGTTATAACATAGGATTTAGCCATAGCTAGCTGATGGTAACTAATATGTCTATGATATATTGGCGATACTATCTGTTCAGGATTGGACAGTTACTTGCTAATTTGGCTCAGGAACGATAATTCATTATCTTAATGGTCTAGTCACTAAACATTAGGCTTCGTTTGCCAAGTGTGAACATGTTATCAAGCCTTAATATCACCTCTTAAAGCGTTGTTATTAAATGTGTGAGAAAGTGACAACATCAAACAATCTATTGTTTTTATTTAATTATAAGTAAACGTTCTATAGTGGATAGTATATCACTACATATTAGAAAACAAATTTCCCCGCTGCGGCTGTCTGTCCATTCGCGATAATCTCAAAAAAACATCGGCCTCGATGGCGAAGTGGTTAGTTTAACCGACTGCCACGCCTGAGGTCGTGAGTTCGATGCCTGCACAAGTCAAAATTTTGTGTGCATGGATGTGTCATGGTCTTGGTCTGGGTGTTTCTATGTATAATATGTAGGTATTTACAAAAAATAAGTATAATATATGTCTGTTTATCCATTGTCTAGTACCCATAGTACAAGCTCTGCTTAGTTTAGGCTAGATAGTATTGTGTGTATGTGATAGAATATATTATAATAGATATATTTTTTGTTTGTTTGTTTGTAAGCATGAACACAAAATATGCAAACGATTTTTAAAATTCTTTCACCGGCTATATTTTACTTTAAACAAGTGATAAACGGCAATCAATTTCCATAAATCTTAGAGTTCGGAAAAATGGTATCACGTGATCTTGAGGACAAAAGTCATTATCACTTCGGGGTATATCGACTATGCTGAGTCGAATGGCGTTAACCGCGATTATCTAGCTCTTACGGTTCTTGAGTTGAAAGTTGTATAACAGACAGACGGACAAAGCTTATTTATTTATTAGTAGGAAACTCAACAGCTTTTTTACAGAGTACATGGAATTATAGCAATGACATTAAAATCTTAAGCCAATGACAGAGTTTCACGACATTCGTATAAGTATATAAAACTAGAAAAACAGAGTTAAGTATATAATAAATACATTACAACATGAAATTAAATGATAAAAAAGAAATAACAAAAATAACAAAAATAAAGAAAAACATCTCATTTATCCACTGGTGAGCACATTTGCGACTTGTTTCCGATATGACTCCTTAGATAATTGAAATATATCAATACTTTCAAAGCGTTCAGAATAAATGCGAGATAGTCGTGTCATAACAGCATTTTTGCCATAATTGGTGCGATGATAAGGTACAGTAAATAAATGGGTGTGTCTGGTGCGGTACTTTTGAGTACAGAATTGTATACACGATAGAAGATCACTACTATCAAGCCCACCACGCAAAATATCAAAGAGTAGAAGCATATCCAGCAATATGCGTCTATCATCAAGAGGAAGAAGGTGATAGTGTCTACAGTTTGCGGAATACGAGGAGTGACGTTTTTTAAATTTGAAGTTCAGAAATCTTACAAATTTCTTCTGTAATCTCTCAATTCTTGCAATATAGACACTGTATTGAGGTGACCAAATTGGACCACAGTACTCCAAAATGCCACGCACATAAGCATAATATATAATCTTTAAGCTATGACAATTTTTAAATGGTTCACAAGTACGCATTACAAAACCAAGATTACGAGAGGCTTTATTGATGATGCTATCAATGTGTTGAGAGAACAGCAATTTAGAATCAAGCATTATACCGAGATCTCTGACTACATCGACCCTTTCAATTATATTATTGTCAAATCGGTATGGATATTTAATTGGGGTTAACCGAAGTTACCGAAGCTAGCCTACTGCTTCGAGGGCGAAGACGCGAGCACTATCTAGTCACATATAAAAATCAAACGCACAGCAATCAGCATATAAGCAAAAGCAAGGCTTCCATTAACCATTTCGCCATCCACTGTCTGTCTCAAGTATAACGCTACAATTCACATACATACTGATTCACCCGGCCCCGCCTCTGTCTTACGAACTAGACTTAACATTTGCACTACAATTATTAAGTTACCGTCCGTTTACATTCATAAGCGATAGCGGGAGCGGGCACTAGCTTATCAGGTAGGCCGTACACTGGTACGTACACACGGTTACTGGTAATGTATGACCGCTTGGTATATAAAGGTTAATGAATACTCATTGTTACCGAAGGCTAAGAAAAATAATATATGAGTGACGTAATTATATTGATTGCCCTCAATTATTGTCTACAATAAATTTTAATGTCCCTCGTAAGTATCCTCGAAATCCTATCAATCTAATAGTAGATAGATTTACGTGACCGTTTTACGTGATGGTGGGTATCGACCATCACATAAAACGACCCTCGGCTTAATACGGGGACAAAAAATTATTGTTAGTTTCACAAATATTTGTTCAGAGTTTAGGTTTTTGTAATGTTTGTAAAGTCCCCAGTGACACAGGAATTATTCCTACTGCGGGACATGTCTTTGTAAAGACAAATTTGTTAAATTTAAAATATAACTTAGGTCACAAAGGAAACCCAGATTTTGGCCAGCCATTTGTCCCGCACGGATTTCGAACCCACAACACTAGCGTAGTGCCGAGAAGACTGCTTAAACCACTTAGCCACCAGTCCAAAATAAACAGCAATGGTTGAATGAATTTTCATTCTTAAGCCCAGTTTCTATATGAAGAAACGAGTCGTTATAGCTATAGAAAATTAAATTTTAACATATTTTCGAAACATATGTGTCAAAAATTAATTGTCCCTAGGTAAAAAAATCGCTTTTTGATATAGAAACCAGGCATAAACAAGTCATAATCATCATGATTGACAGCTGTCTTTGAGCAGAAAATATTTGAAAGAAGAAAGAAAAAAATTAATTTATTTGACAAAAAATCAATATTAATAAGATAAATATTATCTCTACTATCTCTACCGCGTGTCACCGTGAACTATCCTTTAATTTATAGCGCCAACAGTCCGGTGGCTCACTTGAGCCGTGACGATTTATGACGTAACATCATGACACGCTTGTCTGACGTCAAACAACTGAACATGCGCATGTGTGTGTGTATGCGTGGACGTGTGTACGTGTGTGTGCTAGTACATCTGTCATGTCCACGTCGGATTGGATATTGAAGCTTGCATACAATTGTATATTGTATTGATGTACGTGAGAGTTAGGACTTGTAAGCTCTGTGTATACTATGTGAAGTCGGTGTTAGGCTAGAAGCACTTTTACTGGTCACTGAAGTTGTTCTGACAGATTTAAGAAGATTGTCTTTCCTTGGCTAGAAAAATCAAAGAACGATACAGCCGAAAATTTGCTGGTAGGTGGATTTTAACCTATATACAAAATAGAATACAGATGTATATGTACAAAACATACACACACTCTCTTTTTCACAAACACATACACACGCGGATACAGCTTGTTTCATTCACTCTCAGATACACACACACTCAAAATGGGTTTTTTGAATATAGATACCAGGCTTTAAGCACAGCTCACGTCAGCTCAGGAGTCAGGGTATTCACTACAAGCAGCATAGAATTTTTTAAGCAAAAAGTTTTTGAAAGATTTATGTCCTCCACCATTTACGTTTTACGTTGATACACCGTGGTAGGTTTACTTGGAAAGACTTACCATCTTTATGGCATACCTTCTGTATTCTCCCTTTCCCCCTGAGAGGAATGCGTAGATGACTTACTCCACGGTAATAAGCAAGTTTATTACTATCTATTGCCTGATATGCTAGATATGTATCGAAAACCCATAAAACAACATCTTCTATATTGCTTTCATGCCACTCCTGACTGTTCACTGTTGACTGTTCACTGTTCACTATTGACCCTTACCTTATACCTTTTACATTGTTACCTATTGTTATAAGAGAAGATGACTAAAAGAGACCGTTCTTGTTAAGAGTGTTTATTGCACTATTTGTACCTTCAACACGAATGTGGTTTTTTTTTACATAGTATATTTAATTTAATCAGGCGTTACTTGACAGAAAGCCATAGTAATAAAATTATTGGGAAGAGAGGAACTCGCCGCACACCCTTGGATTGCCCACCCCATCTATTGCAATAGTATAAGTTGACAATACCAAACTCCTCTGGATGAGGACAGCCCAAACAGTCCTGAAGATGACTCGCACTGAGGTGAAACACGTGTCGACGCATACCTTCTATTCGAAGCGTAACGCATAATTCGATTTAATGTGCTATGCATGTATGCAATTTGACAAAATACTTTTGTAAGCAACATTCGTTTTTATAAGTTGTTTTTGTAATTTATCTGCGTATATCGAAGATTTTAATCCTAGCCCACATCGTACTTAGTTTGCACGAAAAAATGTCCACACCATTTATTGATGTGGATATTTTGTGAACTCGCACAATTCACATGATATAGAACTATAGTGTATAATTTTAAATATGAGTGACCGTGATCCTAACTATCATAATCCTAACTAATATAATAACTGCGGAAATGAGTTTGTTTGTTACCTTTCATTCAGAAAAAATACTACGCGAAGTCGTGAGCAAAAGCTAGTTTGTCTATGTTAGCGTACTCTTCGTATAGCATGACCATTAGATCAAAATTCCTTAGCAATTCCTTAAATCATTCAACAGAAACCAAATCATTGAATCTGTGAACACACAAGACATACGCATACACAAGACAAAGGGCTCAGACACACAGAGTACCAATTAATTAGGACAATATTGCACGCAGCGGGTATCGTATCTACTGCTCATATTGTGTTCAAGGACATTGAGGTCTTTTAGGCTAGACGATGACGACACGACCGGTTAACGATATTTTCTTTATAAACTCCTTTTTTTTACTTCTAAAATATATCACCCGCACTGCTAGTAATAAATGGTGTCGCGTTGTAATTTAGAAACATTAAAACTAAAACAATTATTTAGTTTAAATTAATTTACTTATGCTATTGCCATATATACAGGGTGTCCGGTAATTAATGTATAACCTGGAAATGTCTTATAGTGGAACTGACGGCCGTTCAGAAAAAAATATGAAAAAAAATCTATCCTAACTTCTACCTAAGATATGTGTTATTTTTTTAATTACCATGTATAACTTTCTTGTATACTACGACCATAATTAATGAAATCCATCAGTATTTGTTGTTTTATTATTAAACACTAATTATGCTAATAGATAGACAGTCAAAAGTATGCTATGCTAATATAGCTTACACTTTTTAATATATATATATATTTTTTTTATTTCTTTATTATTATTTTTTTTCATTTTTTTGAACGGCCTTCAGTTCTACTATAAGACATTTCAAGGTTATCCATTAATTACCGGACAGCCTGTATATACAGGGTGATTTTGAAATCGTGTAATTCCTTTTAACCACGCATTCTACTGGTGATATAGAATAACCCTGACCATATTTTTATTTAATTAGAATAATTTTTTTTGAAAAATTTATGTTCCGTTTTTTTCGTGAAATGGTGTCAGATAGTCATATGTTAACCAACCGAGGCAATTTTAATTTTTTACTAATTAAAATAAAAAAACATATTAATAATTAATGTCGTAAATAATAACGGGCGGTCCTTTTTATTGCCCCCTATTATTTACGACATCAGTTATTGTTATGTTATTATTTTTAAATTAGCAAAATATTAAGATTGTGTCAGGTGGTTAAAATATGACTATTTGAAATCATTTCATGAAAAATATCTGTACTCTAATTTTGCTGAAACCATTATTCTTATTAAGAAAAAATATGGTCGGGGTTATTCTATATCACCAGTAGAATGCGTGGTTAAAAGGAATTACACGATTTCAAAATCACCCTGTATATATATATATATTTTATGGTATGGGTTGCAAAAGAGCTGACGGATCGCTTGATGGTAAGCGATTACCGCCGCCCATGGACACCCGCAACATCAGAGGAGTTACAAATGCGTTACCCGCCTTTTAAAAAGGAGTACGCTCTTTTCTTGAAGGTTTGTAGGTCGTATTGGTCCGGAAATACCGCAGGCGACAGTTCATTCCACGGTTTAGTTGTGTGAGGCAGAAAATTTCTGGAAAAGCGCACAGTTGTGGACTGCCAACCATCTAAATGATGAGAATGGAAATTCTGTCGCGTATATACTATAATGTGACTTTTTATATAAAAGTAACATGTATTATGTTTGAATTTTTATAATCATAATTTGTAAGTCGTGATCTGTTCCCAAGTTCAATTATATAAGCTATTTAGGAATTACCTATTATTGGCTATATAAAATTGTGTTACTCTTTTTTTCCTTAACAAATTGTTATGCTCTTGCTACACTTAATAAAAGAAAAAATGGACACAAAGAATACTCAGACTGGAAACGACTAATTGTGGTTCACCGAAATTTTTGTCCCGTGTGATCGAATCTTAAATGTTTGCTACATCTTATATCTTTTTATGATGTCTTTCACCATAAACAATGTAGAATTTAGGAGCGACCTTGGTTACGGCACTGAGTGTTCAATGAAAAAGTCAATCTGTGTAGCACATCCTTATATTCACATATCACAATGTTCTTAGTTTAACCGTCTTAGGGCGACTGTTATATTATTCTACAATACAGGGCTATATACTGACGATATACTTAGCTTACGCTCTCACAGTCACAAACTTGGCATACGCTCCGTTACAAGAACATTAAGTTTTAATATCAATCACAATATTTTTTTACTTATTTTATACTTCGACATACATACATAGATTCACGCCTGTTTTCCAGAGGGTTTTCATTTACTTCGGCATTGCTATATATATGTATATATTCAGACAATGCCATGTCAAAATTTTAGAGAGTTCTATCTACAATTCAGATCTCTTTACAGTGTCTTTCAGACACATATCATCTTTTGAAATTGGTAATGACTGCTATATTTACAAAATGTGACTTGATTGACTGCATAGCTGTTGTAGAGTTTTTAGTAATCACCTTGTCACATAGGAAAACAATTAGTGTAATCCACAAATGGTTGAAATTAAACTACTATATACGGATTTTATCGCGTTGTTTATTTATCACTATATTACAAAATTTTGAAAATATTACACTACTACTACTATTGATTTTATTTTACTAATTTATAAGCTAATAAAATTATTTAAACTATTAAATCTATTTATTTTTGATTGACACTTTCCCCGACGTTTCGGTTGCTTTTCAGCAGCCATGGTCACGGGGAGACTAAGATGGTAGTTGTCTCAATGTTCCAGTGTAGTTATTTGAAAGTACCCGAACATAATTTAATCATGGGTGTTTCCATTTACGCAGAATGAGCTCAAAGTATCATGAAGTCTAGCTGTGGTTTGTTTCTTCTTGGGTTTGACTATTTCAAGTACTGGATCCCAAGCTGGTGGTACATTCCAAACATCTTCTCTATTGAAATTGGGATGTTTTTTGATTTCAATAGCCTCGCGAAGCATCCTTGGTAGGAATCGGTGTTCTTTAGCGAGAATCTGTGGTTTGTCAAATCTCAGGTAGTGGTTGGTCCCCTGTTGTACATGTTCACACACAGCAGACTTCAACTGGATGTCCTTTGGGTCTGTTGTATGAACATTTGTAAGGCCAAATGGTACATGATCACCTCGTAATACTCCATGACACAGAAATTATTCATAGTGCCGAGCTGGGCTGTCTTTAAACAAAATGACAATAAAAATGTTTCTATTTCTTTGTATTTCTGCAGAAATGCAAGAAATACAAATTGCAATCACGTTACAATCAACGTGGCTGAAACTTCGAGGCTTCAAAAAAGTTATCTAAATACCGAGCATGATGCAGTTACATAAAGCATAATTTTTATACAATATCAGATTATTGTTAATCACAGGATCCCATAGACCTTTAAACCACATCATTGACCATATCTTACTGTTATACACTGTAGATAGCTGAGTATGAATACCAATATGGCCACGAAGGCTTGAGCTAAGCTGGTCAATAAATACTAGCCAGCGCGATGTAATACTGAGTTATGATAGGAATTCGCTCCAAATACTTGAGCTAGCCATATATAGAGTTAGTTATAGGTAGGAATACTACCTGTAGGTAGTTACTACCCAACCTATTTATACCTAAGTTTATTATTAGACCATCAATAGTTGCTTAGTATTAGTTTATTTGCATATGATCGTATAATCTCCGGTTTGGTCGGGCACACTTGATATTGGATTTGTGTATAAAGTGATTCTCAGTATCGCTCGCTTTAACGGTGATATACAACATAATGATGCAACCTGTCGGAGAATTCTACACAATGTTATCATGAAGTGTATTGACTCGCAATAGGACAGTATACTGGAGTATGGTTGAAATCTTCTGAAACTGAAAAGATAGCATATCTAGCAGTGAGACAGTTTATAAACAACGCTGATATATAACTATTTAAATGAGTTCTTTATATCTAGTTTTTAAATGCTTAGTCATATTCCAAACGTTGAAGTTGCCTCTAAATCTAAATTGGCAACATGAAATGAGACTGTATAAGTTCTTGATTTAGTTCCTGTAGGAAAATAAAACAATCACAACAAGGCCATATACCAGCGAATTAATTGGACTACGCGTTTATTGATGAAAGTCAAGTGTAAAGTGAGAAACAAGGATAGAAGGCCAAGGACAAATCATTCTCCGAAATTTACTCTTACAAACTGCTGTAAAGTTGACAATATTGCGGCGGTTCATAAGATTGAGTTGATTTGAAAGGTGACAGTAATTTGTATTATGGCATTATTTCGGTTTACAAATCGGTTGAAAATATTCCACTAATTTAATAAATATGTAAGTTTGTGGAAATGTTTCTTAGTAAATAACTCGTAAACCGGTAAATAGATTTAGATGAAACTTGCAAAAATGCATACAGGTAGACCAAGAATTGGATGAAAATACAGGCCTATTTTTATCTCTGTATGGAATTCTCTTGGATAACGGGATTGCAGCCCCGAAGGCAAATAGGAGTGCATTTTATTCTTTTTAATGTTAATCTAAATATTGTACTAGCAATATCAATGTAAAAGTTTGTGTAAATATTCTACGCTCAATTACGTGTAAACCGATGAACCGATTTCGAAATTTGGCTCCCTGATAAACCATGATCAGGATAAAAAGTAGGTAGTTGTACACGTATATGGTTTAAAATGGCCATATATGTGTACAATAACATAATATATCCTGGCTAATATTATAAATGTGAATGTGAGTTTGTGTGTTTATCCCGCTTTCGCGTATTAATGACTCAACGAAATTTTCCATACACGTTGTCAAGGGTATATAAAAGGATGTAAGGTACCTTTAATACTTTTGAGCTCATTCTGCGTAAATAGAAACACCAATGATTAAATTATATTTAGGTACTTTGAAACAACTACACTTCAGAACATTGAGACAACTGCCATCTTATTCTCCCCGTGAACATGGCTGCTGAAAAGCAACCGAAACGTTGGGGAGACCAAAACTAATGGTGCAACCCATAAAAATATTGTTCCCGAAGGATAGAAATGTATTGTCAAAATCTACATTAATTAGTATTTTGCAAAATTTTTCTGACTAGGCAGATTCATTCAGATCTTGAATTGATATCCAATTTCCTACAACATAAGCCTTCTGAAAACAAATAGTTAGACGTAACTACAAAATTATTAACGACATGATTTACTTCAAGTCTAAAGACACAAAACAAGGAGATGTAACAAACTTGAGCGATACCCAGAAGTGTTTCATAAAGCGTCAAGTGCAAAGAGATAGCGAAAGCAATATTCTTCAGATATTTTATGTTCAGTAAAATTTTCCTGGAAAAAGCGTCGCTCAAATTAACTAGGTACCCTTTGAAGCGATTTTTATTAAAGTGCATTATATATCTGCAAGCAATATCTTGAATTTAAATTGGTTTTATACTATGTTATTAACTTTTGTGTATATTTATTGTACTATCGACTTGAGCGACGGTTGACCACTCATAAGGTTAAAATCGCATAGCAGGCCAACACGCCTCTTTTTTTTATTTGAGGTTTTTACACTTTACATTTGTTTATTGATTCTAAGGCGAAGTTAAAGGCGGAGTCACTTAAAGTCAACATGTGTAAGCAAACATTTTTCTGAAATGGTCAACCGTCGCTCAAGTCGATAGTACATCCATAGTCTACCCGTGATCATGGCTGCTGAAAAGCAATCGTAACGTCAGGAAAGTGTAAATCTAAATTGTTTAATAGTATAAAAGTTTAATGACGGTAATAGTTAATTAGTTTCATAATTATGTAAAATTTGTGTTTTAAATATAATATAATAATATCAGCCCTGTATTAAACTGTCCCACTGCTGAGCATGGGCCTCTTCTCAGTGTAAGAAGAGTTGGGCCATAGTCCACCACGCTGGCCTAGTGTTCGAGAACATTATGTAGAACTCTCAGACATGCAGGTTTCCTCACGATGTTTTTCCTTCACCGTTAAAGCAAGCGATAATTAACTATTTAATACGCACATAACTTCGAAAAGTCTTAGATGCGCGCCTTGGAATCGAGCTCGAGACCTCTGCGTGGCAGTCCAATGGTTTCTCACTAGGCTATCGCTGCTGTGTTTTAAATAATTCATTTAAAATTGTTTAGTTTCAATATATTATGTACATCCATAGCCTTACGCCTATATTCCCAAAAGAACGCACTTGGTAGTCAGAGGTACGATCGGGTGCAAAAGTTGAGTAGCAATTTTAAAAAGCGATAGAATCACTACATGTTGTTCTTACGACCTTTTTCAATAAAATCATTGCACACATACACATAAACCCGCCTCACTAATACTATCGCCTGTTCGAATTATGATTGTGAGTATTCTTTTCAAACAAATAAGTGACTTATGTTGTGGCTACTTTGGTAACAGTGCGATTTAAAATGCTTGTTGGTTCGATCCCCAGTAATCTTTTTGTATTTTTTTGTTAAATTAGAAACATCGATGACTTGTTACTTTACTTTAAGACTTATTTAAACTGCAGTTATTCAAAATATGAGGGTGGATTTAAAAAATATAATAATTTCTCACTTGAATAGAATTATGTGATGTTGTTGGTTGGTGATCTTTGTTACGAGTGTTTGTGTTATTATTATTGCAATTTTTTTTTAATATTTTGATTGAAAGTCTACATTTAAAATGCAAACAAATATAAATATTGAATCCAGGGCAAATATATGGTATTATTATGGGCTCCATATATCTTAAATTGCCGAAAATATTATGTTATCGTATTGTGATTTACGATTTCGCTGTCGCTATCTACGATTATGTCATAAGATTTTTGATTTTATTTCAGAGAAATACTGTGAGTCGTTGAGTGAAACGATTTGAAGAAGAAGGGAGCTTAAAAAGTGGGACGGGAAGTGGAAGACCGCTTCTTATTTACCAAACTCAGCGAAGATTAATGGTGAATGCTTATGAATCAAAGAGTATCATACCGATGAGACCGTTGCAAATTATGTGTGCTAATATTGTGACCTCCATATTGCATAGACTGTGAGACTTGAGCTGTGTGTTAAGAACAATGGAGTTCACACTAAATATTAAACAAAGTTGTTACAAATACAGGGGCGTGCTGGTTGACGATGTTAGAATTGAGGTTAAGTTTCAAGAATAATTAAGCTATAACCTCAATTGTCATTATAATTGTAAAATATTATTTTAAGTAAAATTATTCTAAATAGTAAATATTAAAGATGGTTTTTTATTATATAGTTTTGAAAATTAGATAAAAGTTCATTTTCGGTAATGATATTTTGACATTAATTTTTATAATGAAATATTAATGTTATAAATTGAATAAAATTTTGTTTTTCAATTATAATTTGCATTATTTATTTATTTATCAAAAATAAAACAAAATGTGTTGTTTTTTTAGTAATTAAACTAATTCTGATAAATAATTAAATTTTAGTTTATTCCTAAAAAACACTATTTGTGATTTATCACTCTAGCGTAATAAGTAAACAAAAATAACGTTTATCTTTATTATTTGAAAATTTCAGTAATAAAAAAACAAAATGTGGAAGTAGAGAGATCCTGGGATTTGAACCACCGTCATTATATTTTTAGTGATAAAGTGAGAAGACTCGTTGACCACTCCGCTATCGCAACCTGCGATACAACAGGCAAATTTAAGCATTAATTGTTAATGCAGACTAACAGAGACACTGTTGTTGAATATAAGGGATAGTAGTTATTATAGTTATATATACAAGTACTCGTTTTTGTCTCGCCTTGCACACATGCGCACGAACTTCACCTACTATCATTACATTAAATAATGTTTCATTGTTTGCGTTAAAACATCACACATACAAAGATATTCGCTCAGATCAATAAGCGAATGTGAAGCTAACGATGCTATTCAACTTTTGTCTTTGACTGTTACTCTCAATTTTCGGCAGGTACCGTTGGAGGTCCCATATAGAGGGCAGGCCTATTGGCTATTATCGGGCACAGCGTTAGTCTTATTACACTTAGCGATGTACAAGGTTCCTAGTAAGATATAGTTCAGTTACCATCATGGCCCCATGGCAAAGCAATTTAACCCTTAACAACCCACAAGTATCTCGCGGACACAATTTTACGTTTATGTTTTCATAAAAACTAAAGTATTTATTGTTATGAATCGGCCTTTTATCTAATTTATCGCCAATGTTTTACAAATCTAAATGTGCAATGAAAATATTTGTAACATGAATAATTTATTATAATATCTGTAAGTAAATAAGTGTAAAAATACATTACTGAAATACATTATACTGTCTTTTTCATTGAAAATAACTTGTTTTTCTTTCATTATACCTTACATTTGTCTGTTATATTATCAGTGTCTGTTGGACACTACTGGTCAGTTACATTACAAAAGCATACTGGATAGTTAAGGGTTAAGAGAGATAATCATTGAATCCACTGCACTATCCGTTTAGTTTGCAAGAAGACCAAGTCTGCACGACGGTGCATATATAATACTAGCGATCGGCTCCGGCTTTGCACAGTTAGTACAAAACCTTAACAAATGATACACCTAAACTTTCCTCACTTTGTCTATTGGTGAAAACCGTATGAAATTCTGTTCAGTAGTTTTTGAGTTTATAGCGAACAGACAGACGCGGCGGGGGACATTGATTTATAATTTGTAGTGAAGCTGCTTTCACAGTGTACTTTACTTGGTAAATGTAAGGAAGGACAACCTCTGGCCAGATGGACCGATGACTTCAAGGCAGCTGATTGGAGGGTGTGGCGTAAAATGGGGAGGCTTATGTCCAGCAGTGAACTGCAACGGGCTGATTGATAGATTGACAGTGTATTCAAAGGCTGAGAACAATTTCTTCTACATTCACACCTCCGTATCTTGTTTTGTATAGGCTAAGTGTATCATATAGCACTGTTCTCTGTATTTTTTTAATTTTTTGTTTTTGTTTTATCATTGAGTTTGTACTGTTTTGTTGTCTTTTTTATTTTCTTTTCTCATTTGTTATATTTTATATTTGTGGACGTCGCCGACGACGTCAAGTGACACGACACTCGTGGTTGGAACTGGAAATCAGTACTGGGGTGGGTTATGCCTAACTCAGTGTATGCTGAGTGTCCATCTTAAACACGACGTATCTTTCGCTAATAACTTTGATTAAGTATTATTGTAACTATTCTTATAATATTGGGATAAATAAGTCTTAAACATAAATTGCTGCCAAACGATGCATTTGACAGTTGACACGTGATGAACGCCACGTAGGTACATGTGGCCTGCCACGTCTGAGGCACAGATTAAAAATAAATTTAAAAGTAAGGTATAGACTATAGAATATATGTATTGATGGCACACTTGAAACGTGGCATTTGTGGCGCAGAGCAGGTCTGTCACTTGTATTAATTAATATTTATTATATATGGATTCCCTTCTATAATAATATAATATTGTATGTAAAAGCTTTCGTGTTTTTTAGAAATAAAAATGTGTTTTCTTTCTTTCTTCTCTATCTACCAAGGTGTAGGCAAAAGTGCATCACCTACGTCCACATTTCGTCGCGGTTTTTGTCTTTGTCTGAAAGTTCTCCATAATGCTCTCGAAGATATGTGAATTCCGCCAACCCGCATTGGGTCAGCGTGGTGGACTATCGTTTAAGCCTTCTCACACAGAGCAGAGGCTCGTACCCAGCAATGGGACAGTTTACTATAGGGCTGATATTATTATTCCGACAGCTTTTTATAATGTACACTGTACTTAAACAGCACGCAACGCTTACGTATAACATCAACCTTACTAACACTAAAAGAAGAAAAGATATTGTCTGTACCACACTTTCTGAATCAAAGTTTGTTTTTACAAATAGATTTTTCGCATTCTTAGGGCCTTTTCTTTATAACAAGATAAATAAACAAACAGCTATATATGACCTAAGTTATATAAGATCTAAGCGGATAGTCTGTCAGTACTTAAACTTTAAATTATGAGGAAACTGAAGATTTGTTGATTGTTGTTAAATAAGTAATAACAAGTTCTATGTTAATAATTATAATCTTGGCCTATTTTTGCATATATTTATATAATAAGTATGGTTAATTGTATATAATTTAGTTCCTAGTAGTATATTGTAAGTGCCCTTAACGCCTGTGGCACAGGTTTACCCTAGTACAGGCACCAATATTATATTACCTATATTAAGTACTTTATGGACTGTATTCATGTTTTACCACTGTAATCATGAATGAATGAATTCACAGTTTGAGTTCGTTGTGAGCGGACGTGTTTTGGTGACAATTTAATTATCCAAATATTAGTTAATTGGCAATCATTGCAATTTGTACGTTAAAACAAAGTGAAAGTAAACATATTCATCTAACAAATATCCCCTGTATTTACATCGTTAAGCACCGAGCGGGTAAGAGGCACACAATACACTGGCGCATGCGGCGCCCCTCACACCCGCGAGTAAAAGAGAACGTCGCCATTTTTCATCTCGCTTCCACCGGCACTACGCGCTGTACCGGAGCTAGCGAAAAGTAGCCATGAGTTTACATCAACCATCGACTAGCGGAAACGCTACAAGCGGCGGCGGAGGTGGCTCGACACCTGATCTACGCACGTTAGAACAAAATAATAATAATATAACATTGAGAAAACGAAAACATGATAATGAATGTTCCTGTACACTTCAATTAGCTGATTTTCGCGTGGAGATTATGTCCTTTTTAACTGAATTCGGTAATACCCAAAAAGAAAATTTGGGACATCTCCGTGCAGAAATATCCGAAATAAAAACTGAGATACAACATGCAGGGAGAATCACCGAGTCGATAGTGTTAGAACAGAATATAATGAAACAAGAATTAGAAACAATAAAAACTAACAATCTAAATTTAGAACAGAAAATAAAAACTATGGAAAAAGATATATTAAATCTTAAAAATAACGATGTTACATCTGACTCGCAACAAAACTCGCTACCGCTTATGAATGAAAACACTATTCTAGAATTGCAAGACCGGTATCAACGAGCGAGGAATGTTGTTTTTATCGGAATACCTGAAATTAATTCTACAAATAAAGTAATTAGGTTTGAACACGATCAAAAGGAAAGTTTGAAGATAATTAGAACAATATATCCTGACTATGCCGTCTAATATTATGAGACTGGGCAGATTCGTCCCTAACAAAAACCGCCCACTAAAAGTTCGCTTTGAAAAGGAGGATACCGTGAAATATCTATTGCGCAACAAAACCAAGAATACTACAAGTACGGTTAAACTATACTCGGACCAGACACCTCTTCAACAGCAATATTTTAAAAAGCTACGCACTGAACTACTTCTACGACAGCAAAACGGCGAAAGCGACCTTATCATAAAATATATTGGCGGTATTCCTAAAATAATTAAATCTTCTCCAAAAAACGACAAACCACAGAACTAAGAGTCCCCATTTCAACAGTACTAGAACAATGTGACGACAACTCGATTATTACCTATCAAAATTTAAGCTGCTACGAAAATATTACATATCTAAACAAATCTTCTCTAAAATGCTTGTACACAAATATTAGAAGTTTGGTAAAAACCAATAAACTTGACGAAATTAAGTGTGTTTTAAGGTCAATTGGCACCACAATTCACCTTATTTTACTTACAGAAACATTGATTAAATCAGATCTGGAAGCACAAACTCTTCACATACCAGACTACACACACGAATATATTTACAGAAAGGGACGCGTTGGAGGTGGAATATCAATATATGCTCACAAAAGTGTAAAATATGAAATTATTGAAAAAAAATGTAAAGATCAAAATGAATACCTTTGGATTCATATAAATAAGTTTGCGATAAACGTCGGGCTTGTTTATAAACCTCCTAACACCAATACAAAAGAATTCGTAGAAACATACTGCTCTCAACTTGAAAGAAGACACAGAACTATAACATTTGGAGACTTCAACATTAATTTACTACAGAATATCCGACAAACAACTGACTATATTAGCATGCTCAACGAATCAGGATACCAAATATTAAACAACATAAGCAGTGACTACGGTACACGGGTAACAAATAATACATGTACCATCATCGACCATATTTCTACAAACATTCAATCTAATACCTTTCATATGGCACTACTTGATACACCACTATCAGATCATAAGCAAATGTTTCTAGAAATAAAAAAGCCGAAAGTCAAAACCAAGCTAAAACGCGAGTATCTAGCAACAGACTATAATTTTTTATACAACTCAATGGGAAAATGTACAATTGCAAACGAGGAACTGAATTATAACACACTAGAAAAACATATACTACAGAACATAACAATAAGCAAAAGAAAAAAAGTTAAAATAATGAATAAGCCTCGTGAAGACTGGATCAACAAAAAAGTACTGGATAAAATACAGAAGAGAAATTTAGCATGGAACGAACACAAAAAGAACCCGGAAGACGCAAATTTGGAAATAACGTTTAGGACTATGAGAAATGAAACTATAAAAACTATTAAACACACCAAGAAACTTTACTATTACAACTCTTTTAAAAGGTGTGAGAAGCAACCAAAGAAGATGTGGAATTTAATTAATACCTTAGCAATTAATAAAACAAAAGACAGCAGTTTGCCTTTGAAACTGGTAGTAGAATCTACTATTATTACAGATAGGCAGGCAATATGTCAGTATTTTAATGACTTTTTCTCCACAGTTGGTTCTGTCTTAGCGAGTGCAATTTCGTGTACATATCACACACTACCATATACAAAAATACTTAATCCTAAAAATACATTACAGACATTTAATCCATGTACAGTTAACGAAATCAGTAAAATAATTGATGATTTAAACAACAATACAAGTAGTGGAATTGATGGAATGAGTGTCAAGGAATTAAAATGCATAAAGCCTATTATAATAAATAATCTCACGAATTGCATAAACGATTGTCTCAGCCAAGAATTATTTCCCGATAGTCTTAAGATTGCCAAAGTTACCCCAATTTACAAAAGTGGAAGTAAAACAGACCCCAGTAACTACAGGCCAATATCTGTTTTACCTGTATTATCGAAAAATTTTGAAAAGGTAGTTTACTCACAACTCAATGATTATTTAACTAAAATAGGGTTCTTTTTCATTCAGCAATATGGTTTTCGACCAAAATCAAATACGTTATCCGCTACTACAGATTTGATTACTAAAATTAAGGTTGCTATTGACAAAAGGCAAATTGTTTTGGGTATCTTTATTGATCTGAAAAAAGCATTTGATACAGTTAGCCACACCATCTTGCTAAACAAACTTAAAGAAGTAGGAATCGAAGGTTCAATGTACAAAATTCTTGAATCTTATTTAAGCAATCGTATACAAATAGTTAAATTCAAAAATAACCAAAGTAGTCCAGCCAGCCTTACTTATGGAATACCGCAAGGTTCAATATTAGGCCCATTATTATTCCTCATTTATATTAACAATATAAGTAGCGTGAAAATCTCAGGAGACATTACATTGTATGCTGATGACACTTCTCTTTTTTACTTTGGCCATCATATAGAAGATATAATACACCAAGCTCAGAATGACTTACACACATTAAGTGAATGGTTTCTCTCTAATCTCCTTACAATAAATGCGAAGAAAACGGCTTATGTGATTTTTTCTGCAAAGAACAAAAGAATACAAGACCACCTACCGCTTACTATACATAATCAGAAAATCCGACAATCAAGTCAGGAAAGATATTTGGGTCTGATACTAGACAACAAACTAACGTGGAGACCCCATATAGAACACCTTAAATCAAAAATTTCACCACTTGTTGGAGCATTACACCGAATTAGAAACTGTATCCCACACAATATACGCCCACTTATATATAACTCGCTTGTAAAACCTCACTTAGAATATTTAGTTGAGGTTTGGGGAAGTGCAGCCAAAACAAATCTACATGAAATACAAGTTATGCAAAATAAACTAATTAAAGTACTATACAACTATGACTACTTAACATCTACCAATAAAATATACAAAGATACAAAAATAATAAATATTAAACAATTATACACTTACAAAACATGCATACTAATAAAGAAAATCATCACAAAAACAATACACTCACAACTAGAATTCAGTACAAAATCACACACATACCACACACGACGACGACAAAAACTACAGCTACCACCACCCAGAACTGACTATGGAAAAAAGAACATATTATACGAAGGAGCACAACTGTACAACAAATTACCAGATGAAATAAGAAACACTAAAACCATAGCATTGTATAAAAAACGTTTACTAGATTTTGTCACAAAAAATTATTAATTTATCATCTCTTACCTAAACGTAACTCAAGCTGTATTTTATAAAACATACTAAAATTATATAGAATCTCAATATAAGTGAACTGTACCTGTTCTTTTTGAGAATAAATAAATCTTTAACCCGAATCAATAAATAAATTATTATTATTATTATTATATAACGATGACATCATCGTGATGTCATCGTTATATCGTACATAAACGCAAACTTATGTAATGGAATCAACGAAACATTATTCAAAATTGTTAGCAATATATTTGCATGATTTCACTCGGTTTACTTTCATAATGACTTTTCCATTAAACAATGATCGTTTGACCGAATACCATTGTTTAATTTCAGAGCATAATCAGTAGCTATCAGCAAACTAATGAAATAATTACGAAACGCCAGGAGTCATTGAACTAGGAACAAATATAGGACGGCAATATTCCGATGAGTATTTATTGGTTAAAGCAAAATAATGTTTTTTAACTACTCACGTTGCCTGGTTTTACTCTTGTATATCAGATATATAGCCAATTTTCAGTGTCAGGTAGAAATTGGCTAACAAAAATTTGAAAGAAGCGGCGATGGCCTTGTTGTGTGTGATGCGCCTTCCCTACTATATAACATAAGGATTGTTTGTAAGCATCTTATACAATAGTTTAATGCCAAAGCAACATCTTTCATTTCGTCACCTAACACCCAACATTGCATGGTGAACCTGCCTGTGCTCCCTTTAATGAAAACACTATGTGCGTCTGTGTGTCTGTCTTTTATTGACAGTTTGTTAGTGACAGGCATAGCTCCGGAACCACTGGACTGATTGACTTGTAACTAGGTGTACAGACACCTTGGGATTATCCCTCGGTCGAGTTTGAATATGGGTCCTGTGGGTCAAAAGATCCCCGAGATATAGGGTCCCACAAGGTCATAAGGTCAGGGGATATCCACTAACAGAGTAATTTGGAAGTCCAAGGGAGAGGCTTTTGCCCAACAGTGTGACATTACAAAAAGCTGATGAATAAAAAGTCACATGAAGACGAAGAGTTTGAATCGTAGGTTTTTACACCCATCTCGGTTTATTAGAATTTTTGACGGACTGATAATATGATTGTGAATTTATGAAGAAAGTTTTTTAGAAATTTGAAGAAAAATTTGAAGAAATTTGAATTTAGTAAGCTGCGTGGTGCTGGTATTTGGCTTTGCCTGTTGTTGATGCAAACTATGGGAACTGGTCCGTAAAGGATGCCGCTCAAGGAGACAGAAAACCAGAAGGCTTTCGAGTGAAATATGAGCTGACTTTTTATTTGTAGTATTGCCGACAATAGGTGTTTCGTGCACTATTTTTTTTGTGTGTATTTATTTAGTTTTCAATTTACATAATATTAAGGTTTTGTTAGAAAAACTGCAATGTAACAGTAGTTAATTAATGCCTGTTGACAACATATTATCATAATGCGAAATATTACACAGACAATTCAGTTTATTGTAAGTAGTCTTTTTTCTTACCAATGGGATATCTGAATAAAATAATGTAAAATTGCATTAATTGTTTGATGTACGTCCGAAATAGAATGTAAATTTGGTAAATTACATCCTTTTTTGGACGTAGATCAAACACTATACATATAGTGTGAAAACTGGTGTTTTCACTCTATATTATGTGACAACGATTTCAAGCAGCTTTTTTGCGTTGAAGTTACGATCGCGACATCGTGGATCCGAATTCTACTTATTGTACAACCGACGACCAACCGTCACATACGTTTTTTGCCTATGTTTTGGCAATAAGTATAACGAGACTCAGATGGTGTTATAGTCTGTTTAATTTCAGTAAAAGTAAAGCTTATATACTAGTGTGGCGCGTGTATACATTTGCATGCGTGTGCATTTTAACTTATCTTAAGATCTATTGTCTTAGAACCTATTGTCGTCGATATAGTCCCAGATTCCGTGGTGATATTGAGAATTACTTAGCAGGATATCACAATCATTCTTTGCTCGATCCGGATATCAATCATCTTTGTACAATAGTCACTACTGCTTCACCATCGAGGTTGTGTTATAAATAAACTAGCTTTTGCCCGCGGCTACGCTCGCCTAAAAGTAGGTTAGGTTATGTCAGTAACAGTACTTTCTTTTTTAATAATATATATTGCCTATGTTACTCGGTGATAATATAGCTTTCTAACGGTGAAAAAAAGTTAATATCGGTTGAATAGTTTTTGAGTTAAATATAAATAGTTAATAGCTAAAATATAACTATTTTTTGTGTTAATAAACAAACAAACAACCATAAAATCAAATCTTTCCTCTTTATAATATTAGTAGGTGTATACATATTGATATTCGGAAAGGAATAAATCTTTTTATGTAGAAAAACGCAACCGACAAGACAGTCATCTATCAGATATACAAACTTACATTAAAATCAGTTAACCGGTTTACCAGTATAAAAACGAAACAAACACACAGAACTACTATTACATTTAAAACAACATATATTCTAACAAATAATATTCTATTCCATTTGAAATTCGACCCACTCGTTCAATTGTTTGTTCGTCGCAACAGTCGCCCGATGTGTTTGTCGCGTCGCTTTGTGTTGCGACCACATATTAGCAATTAACGGATGCTAAACACGATTGTAAATATCGCTCGATGTGTACTTTGTTAGGGTGGATGTACTCGTTATAAGCTAGCTTAGCGGGAAACGGGCAATATGGCCGCTGATGACATTTGAAGCACGTCTTTTTCATTTTACGGATTGATTTACTGATCCGGTTTTCTATGCCTTTAAAGATGAACGCCCACTTATCCAAGCCGAACGCATCGAACGAGTAGAACGAAACGAATTTTAGAATTCTTTATATGAAATCTTATGAAACCTCGCACACTTGCCCGCGTCGAATCGGCCGCTTTTAGGAGAACGCCAGAAATCCTGGAAGAATTCGGATAACGTCTCAGATTCGGCGCGGCTGATCCGATCGACTCGACCGATGCACTCGCATTCTATCAGTTGCGTGACAGTGCAACTTGTGAACTTGCGAATACTACTTCCTCATTATTTAAAAAAATGAGTGATTCTACTTTTATTCAATTAGTAAGTATTTCACTTTCTTCATCTTCCATTAATAAAGCACTGATAATAAAAACTTCTTCGAGATCCATCACAATTCACATGTAATAACAGTGCGACAGGTGTAAAGGAAATGGAAATGATTTCTTCGGCGCGGTCGATTCTTTCGGCGCGGTCGATTCTTTTGTTGCGGATATATGTGCGGCCTCCTTGATTTCGATTCGTTCGACGCGTTCGGCTCGGATAAGTGTGCCTTCACCTTTAGAGAATGGTTGGACAGCAGAATGAAGATTACCATTAAAACCTCTTTTTTTTATATTGTCTTCTGTTTACGTGAATGTTATTTATTGAAATTAAACTCATTTATACGGATTTATACGGACAGTTTCAAAGTTATTTAATACAGTGTTAAATAAACACCGCGTTAAAATCCGTATAAATGAGTTTAACCTCTTTTTTTGAGTGTAAGACCCGGCTATTAGTAAATTCTAGCACGATTAGGAATAAAGCCTGTATCACGGGAGGCTTTACAAATATTCAAACAATGGACACAAAGAATACCCAAACATGGGACAACTGTTTGTGAATCACACAAATTTTTGTGCCTTGTGGGGATCGAACTCACAACACTCGGTGTGGCGGCAGTGGCGAGGCGAAAACCACTACGTCATTCGTGCAGTCATATATAAGCAAATAACAGATTCTAAACACGTTTGTAAATATCGTTTGGTATGTACTCTGTAAGGTCATCGATAGCTCAGTGGGGATACCAATAGACTGCAATGCAGAGGGTCTCGGGTTCGAACCCACGTCGCGCACCTCTGACTTTCGGAAGTTACCTATATGACTTTTCGAAATTATGTGTGTATTGATTGACAATTATCGCCTGCGCCTCGGAGAGCACGTTAAGCCGTCGGTCCCGGCTGCCATGAACATCTATGGCATTCGTTATGGGGAAGACAGTGCCCTCTAATATCCTTACACTGGTCTAGCCTTAAGATATCGTTAGCCTTCGGGTTGAGGAGGTCAGGTGGCAGCCGGTCCGTGTAAAAACTGATATCCAGCAAATCCAGTTAGACTGAAAAAGCCGACCTCAAGTGACTTGGGAGTAATAAAGGCTAGGGAGAAGATGTACTCTGTAAGGTGGATGCACTTGTTATAAGCTGGCTTACCGAGGAAATGGGCAATATGGCCGCTGATGACATTTGAAGCACGTATTTTTGCGAATCGGTTTGGTGATTTGGTTTTCAGTGCTATAAAAACATATAGTGATAAAGTGGTTTGCTGTTTCTCTACTGACACTATGCTGAGTATTGTTGGTTCGAATACAATATGGCAAAAAAAAAATTTATCTTTTTTTATTATCTTGTGATTGACGTGATCTCACGTGATGTTAAGTGTCGATGCAGTTGCCGATGGAGCACGCTTGCCTAGAAAATACCTATTTACTCGTGACTTGAACATACTCATCGGGAAATACAGACCTAGGTAATGAGTTGTACTCCTTTGCGGTACGCATTAGATAAGTGGAAGCAAAGAAAGATTTTATTTATTAATTTTAGATTTAAGTTACATACATACAGACATAGATTCACGCCTGTTTCCCAGAAGGGTAAGCAGGTAGGCAGGGTAGGTTCCTCTGGAAAAAAAAACAATTTTTATTTAATACCTAACGTCCACGCAAACAATGTCATAAGCAACACTAGTTATCATTATATTTACATTATCCCGACTCCGATGTTTTGGTAGCCTTTCAGTAATCATTTTCACGGGGAGACTACTAACATAATAATATACATACATACATACATAGATTCACGCCTATTTCCCAGAGGGGTAGGCAGAGACTACGGATTTCCATTTGCTACGATCATGATAAAATTCTCTGGCTTCATTCACTTTCATAACATTTCTCATACACGCCCGCCGGTTTAAGGTCATTTAAGGTTTAAGAACGTCTACGATCTGATCAAGAAACGTTCGCCTAGGTCTTCCCCTTGCGACTGTTCCATTCACAATAGCCTTATAAACTTTATTAGTCAGTCTTTTCTCGTCCATTCTTTCTACATGCCCAAACCAGCTTAACATACCCTTTTCTATTCTCGTCACTATATCCACATTTATGCCGCGCCGCATCTCTCTCTAATCACACTATTCCTTATTCTATCTTTCAGAGTCACACCACATATATTTCTCAGCGCTCTCATTTCTACAGCATTTATTCTGCTTTCATGCTTCTTTTGCCATACCCAATTATATATAATAATAATAGTTATTAATAATTAATAGATTGAAAATAGATTTACGTTCGCCGCATCGGGAATTAAACACGAAACCTCTTGCACAGCAGTCGCGTTCACTTTCAGTATGCCATTAAAGTAATTGTATCGTATTGCGTATCTATTTAATGATCGTTTATCTACACTAATATTATAAATAGGAAATATTTGATTTTTGTTTGTTTGTAAGGGTTTAACTCAAAAACAACACAACCGATTTTAAAAATTCACTAAAGTATTTTTTTTTAATTTTATTCATAAAAGGTACTGTTACTAACATAACCTTACCTACTTTTACGCGAGTGAAGCCACGAGCAAACATTAGTAATATATGAGCAATTAACAGATGCTAAACACGATTGTAAATATCGCTCGGTGTGTATCCTGTTGATGGTGGGTGTACTTGTTATAAGCTATATGGACGCTGATGACATTTGAAGTATCGTAAATTGGGGTGTATTGCAACTACTGGGGGAAAAACAATTCTTTTTTTAAAGTTCTTTATAATGACAATATTTTACATTGTCTATAGTTAAAATTAATATGGCAATATTTGGTTTTAATGTAAAATTTTAAGGATGTATTTAATTGTATTGTTTTTCACCCCAGTAGATGCAATACACTCCAATCTACCGGTACGTCTTTTTGCGATGCGGTTTGGTGATTCAGTTTTTAGTGCCATAAAAATACCTACATATGTACTAGCTGTCCCGACAGACGTTGTCCTGTACACACGAAAAAAAAAACCATATCTAAACCATTCTTGCATCCACTTGTCCAGCCGTTTAGGAGGAGTTTAATTACAAATACACGCACAGAAAATTTATATATATAAAGATAACATAGTTCGTTATTTCACCATTCCCAGTATGCCGAGTATTGTTGGTTCGAATACCATATTTACGTGCTTTTCGAGGTACGGGGACAAGGGAGCACTGTGTTGATAAATTATATCTTTTGTAAAGGCTCTAATACGTGGCTGCGCGATATAACAATATGATGATAATTTTAATTATTACTTAAGTACTAAATTTATTAACATCGTATTTTATTTTATATATAATTTTGTAATTATCTAAGTGTGTACATCATTTTAAATTATATATATATATATATATATATATATATATATATATGTATATATATATATATATATATATATATATATATATATATGTATATATATATATATATATATATATATATGTATATATCGTTATACTTATTGGCTTCCGTACGTCACAATAACAAGCTCCAGTGGAAGACCAGTGCCTGGTTTTTGAGACCAGGCAAATGCTGAACTGGAGTCCTGATTGCTGCAGCTGTGGGATGCATGTCAGGATCTTCATTGAATATTTTATGTTACTGGGTTATTATTTCTCCCTTTTTTATATACAGACACGGCAAACATTTCGGGTGTTCATTGTGTCCGTGTCTGAGCAACGCTGTTTCTCGTAACAACTGTTTGTGGATAACAATAATTTTTGACCCGTGTGGATCAAAATCCATACGGGTTTACCCGCAGTGGCAGTGCGAGGCGACCACTTGTATATCTACACCCTCCGTATAGTCATTTTCATACACATATCTGCCTTCTCTTGATTTATTTTTCTTCGGAATTGCTCGTTATGCATATCCCCTCGCCACAAGAGGAAGCGAGAGGGTTATGTCGTGCTCTCCGAAATTACGGGCCTATCTATTAAAACCCTACGGTGTGCCAACTTTCTATTTTGTATAGTGGGTGGATCGCTGGAACTGAAACTGCATCAGCGACCGACCCAGCAGTGCCCAATGCAGACAGGAAGGTCTGCGGGCGACCACACCTGGGCGACTCCTCGACAGGAAAGAGTGCGTCGCTCCAACTTAATGCCTGACGGGCGGAGGATCCCCGTTCTCCCACCCGCGGCCTAAGGCGCGCACTAGCGCGCCTGGGCCGACCGGTTCGCCGGCGGCGGCACGGATCCACCAAGATACTTTCCTCACGGGCCGCTCCGCTGCCTCCTTCTGCGAGATAACATCCTCGCAGAGGGATGCGACCGCTACTCACTGCATCTCGCTGTCGACCATGGCTTACCATATCTGCCTACGCCAATATGAAATAGAGAATACAAGCGTAAATCTAACCTAGTCTCTCACTATCAGATAGGTTCCGACGGCTAGTACAATGCATCAAGGATAGCCACTTATCAAACAAAACCAGAAAACTAGTTTTAGTGCTTCAATATCCCACCCGCCATGTTGATTTTGTGACGTCACAAATCTTATTTTACTTGCGATAAAATGGCAATTCTAGCTGTACCCATTTGTCAATATTGGTAATGCCGCTGAACTATTGCAAGGAAATAAAGGAACTAGAAAACACGTTGTGTGCGATATCGGTACTCATCAATCTGAATTGTGGTATCGATATTTTATATGTGGCTAGCTTTAGACCACGGCTTCGCTCGCTTAGAAGTAGGAGAGGCCATGTTAGTAATAGCTCTTTTTAAAAATAAAATATAGCCTATGTTACTCGGTGATAATATAGCTTTCTAATGGTGGAAAATTTCCAAAATCGGTTAAGTAGTTTTTGAGTTAAATCCTTACAAACAAACAAAATATTAACTCTTTCTTTTTTATAAAATTACTACATTAAATAACAGCAAAAACCTAGTGGGAGACCGATGACCTGCCACGCAGCGGTCTCGAGTTCGATCCCAAGACAGACATCTCTGACTTTTCGAAGTTGTGTTCGTATTAAATAGTTAATTATCGTTTGCGGTAAATGAAAATATCGTGAGGAAACCGGCATGTGTGAGGTATACACGTTATATTAAATAAACTTGTAATAACGCTACGATATACAGGCAAGTCAAAACTGGTTCTATTTATATAGCTAGAGGTCTTGACTTCGAGCTCAAGGCACCTCTGATCATCGCAATCATCGCTTGCTTTAGCGGTTAGGCAAATCATCGTGAGGAAACTAAACTGTTTTCGAAGATATGTGAAGTTTGTCTACCCGTACTGGGATAGCGTGGTCGACTATGGTATAACACTTTGAGAAGACGTGTCCAGTGGAGGGAAAGTTTATATACTAAACTTCTTCTTTGAGTATCGTTGGCAAACACTATTAAATTATATATTTGCCACCCAGAGAGCAGCTACGCTAGCTGCGTTATCAGAGGCGGCCATCAGATACTCCTGCGTGCAAGTTGTTGGGACTGCGGCGGCTTTGTAAATCGTACGGGAATATAATATATTGAACTAGCTTTCCGCCCACGGCTTTGCCCGCGTGGAATTTGATTATATCGCGCCTTTTCACCCCTTTCAGCCCCTTCGGGGTGGAATTTCCAAAAATCCACACCCACTCCAATATTTCATCAAGATCGGTACAGCCGTTCAGGAGGAGTTTAGTGACGTACATATGCGGAATGGTACCGTACCGTAATCATAAACGCAGCGGTAGTCAATACGACTGATGTGCCTCAGATCTCATTCTTGGACAAGCCCCGAGTCGGGCAAAGTGATATTGGGTCTCTGTCAAATGATTATCTGTACCAGGATGGAGTCTGAAATCGTATTCGGTAGACGGTAGGAGGCGTGCTATCTTGCTTTCCATAAATCCTCTCTTAGTGCTCCCCTACACTCTCCAAGGAACATACATGCCAAATTTCAGCTTCTTGCGTTCAGTAGTTTCGGCTGTGCGTTGTCTGTCAGTCACTCAGTAACGGAAGAGTTATATATAAACAGATTAACAGTATCTTATATATTATTACGGCATGATCTACCTGTGTGCAAAGTTACATCTAAATTCGTTCAACGGTTTACGTGTAATTGAGTAACAAACAAACGTTTTTATAAACAGTTACATTTATAATATTAGTTGGAGTAAACATGGCAATTGCCATCCTAACTGATATTTTAAATGCTAATGTGAATATGTTTGTTCGTTACTCTTTCACGACTTAACTATCTACCATTTCGCATACACGTTGTCAGGCGTACACAAAAGGCGATAGAATACCTTTTTCCAGGAATAAATGTCGTTTACAAGAGATATAAATTTATTAACATAATCTACATTAACGCTAGCGATACCGAGGGCAAAATCTAGTTACAAAATATTGATAAACTAAATAATTTCATATTAAACGGAAATTTCATATGTAAAGACTCAATGAAACGAAGATATTGAGGGTAATCAATCTCACATAGAGTAGAAATAGGTTCCTAACTATTCCAGTTTTAACGAAATGTTATTTTATAGCAGAACTAGATTCAAAATCAAAATCAAAATCAAAATAAATTTATTCAAATTAGGTTACAAGGTAACACTTATGAATGTCAAAGTTACACGTAAATTTTTTCCAGTGAATTTACATTTTCATTCAGATTTAGACCAAGGCTATTGCAAAAAAAATCTATCCCTCCGGGATGTGACATTTTTCTGGATGAAAATTATCATATGGCCTTTTCTCTACCCCTGATAACGTGCATGCAAAATTTCATGCTAATCAGTCAAGGCAAAGCGTCAAAAAAGTACTGTTACAAATCTAACTTATATTTATGCAAGCGATGTCGCGAGCAAAATCTAGTAATAGATATTTCTATTATTTAAATAAACGTACATCCGTCAACTGCGCTGTCTACCCGCCCCCATGGCATATATTTGCGCACTTTATTTGTAAAGCGTTTGTTTGCGTTGCGAGCTTTGTTCGCACCGGCCATACTGATCGTGTATGCACTAGTTTATTATTTAACCTCTAACCACTAGTATCCTAACTAATGTTATAAATGCCAATGTGTGTTTGTTTCTTTTCGACCGATTTACATGACATTTCGGTTGCACGTTGTCAGGGGAACAGAAAAGAACAAAGGGTAGGGGAGCCTCGCTGATTTCAGCATGAATGGGCCGGCTCGACCGGGGAAGGACTACCTTCTCACAGAATATCGACGTGAAATAGCAATATTCCTACTGTTGTGTTTCGTTCGGTGAGTGAGAGTGCCGGAGGCCCAATCACCCTCTTTCCCTCTTCCCGCTCCTTCTCCTTCCCACTTCCTTTCCTAAAGGGTCGGCAACGCGCAAGTGATGCCTCTGGTATTGCAGGCGTTCATAGGCTACGGTGACCACTTACCATCAGGTGGGCCGTATGCTTGTTTTCCACCTTAGTTGTATCAAAAAAACGTTTCAGTCAGAAAAAAACGCGTTACTTTTGTTTTCTTAAAAATCGAACCTGCACTAGGTATCCTGTGTCGCGGGGCACTTTATTAAAATCCAAATAACGGACACAAAGAAGATTAAATTCGGAACAACCATTTGTGGATCGTACACACAGCCACGCATCAACCTAGACTGTTTGGACTTTGAACTATTAGAAGTTGAACGCTGCGAATCGTGCGAGTGAGTGCGTTATATTTTTGTTACGCTCTATCCTTACCAACGACGTACACATACATCGACGATACTATGCACTGTCCCTTTCCGACAATTCTCTATTTTGTATGTAGCGTAGTTATGCGTATATAGGGTGTCTAACTTGATGTGTAGCCATGTGTACAAAGTTTTGTCCCGTGTGGGATTCGAACACACAACTCTTGACACAGTGGCAGTGGCAAACTGATCACCCAAACCACTTCGCCATCCATACAGTATTTTTTTGTTAGTGGCTCTTTCATGCCATAACTAACATTACCGATTAACATGAAATTTCACAAACGCGTTGTCAGGAACAGAAAAGATCATAGGGTACTTTTCATCAAGAAAACTACTGTTACTAACCAAACCTACATAAATGCGAGTGAAGTTGCGGTCAAAATTTAGTACGCTATAATCAAAACATAGTTTAAGTAGACTGCATGTATGGTTCTTCTTAATATGTCGAAGTCGAAAAGATAGGTACCTGCTTCCATATTTTTTATCGATTTACTCGGCGACTTCGAATGTGTGGAATATTCTACAAGTTCGAAGTCGCTGATTAAATCTAGTAAAGAGAATGACGAGCCGAGAATATGCTTAAATAAATAAATAAGACGAATGTTTAAATTCAAATAAGATAACGTTTTAGTATTGACTTTGTTAATATTGAAGTGAACCATAGATTTTTAGCAGTACTTACATGACTATCGCAGACTTGCGCTCTAGACTTCCTCACTATTATAAGATCTGCTCCACCTCGAGTTTGACATATCAAATTATATTCTCAGTTACGTCACTACACTATAAAACAACTGTCAAATAGTTCAACATCACTTACACCAGGCAATAATCACATTTCTGTAACATTAAGATATCATACGCTGTACGAGCCAATAACGCTCATACAGCAGAATTCGTATTTATGCATAGGCAACCAAACAATTAATTAATCAATTAATTATAATAGTCATACCTAAACATTTGACACGCAATAATGTGTATAATATGTCAGTATTTATAATAATAACTTAATATTGCGAAAAGTGCAAATCAGATTCCTGAACATAGCCGTAGACATATTGTTTTATAGTGAAATAAACTATTTTACGTAAAGTGGTGCGCTGTGAATTATTTATTAAACCTATAACTATACAAATAACTACCTGTTACCGTCAACGACGAGATAACCCCAACATACGCTCTAAAACATATAAATTACAAAAGAATTTTTGCGTTTTGACTTAATCAATTCTCTAAATGTTCTAATATAACACTTTCTAATATAACACGGGACACTAAGTCACTCAAAGTCATAGTTTAAACATTAATTCAGTTAAATGTTAGACGTAAAAATTTAGTTCTATAATAAAAAGCAACAAATCATTCGAGTATATTCGACACACGACAAAGCAATATTATAATGAAGGTAGATTGAAAATTGCATGAATGGAAGGTTCGGTATATTTGAATAAAGAATAGTGAGATCCCAATATCAGCGCACTTAAAAGCGAAATAAACATAGAACAATTGCGCAGTGTGAGCAGGACTTAAAACATATAAGAATATAACTAATATTGATAAAAATTAAAAGTCAATTGCCGGGACTAAGATATGTGTTTTGAACGGTTTATGATGCTGAAATGCTAAACCTTTAACAGTGAAATGGAATTTTATATATTACTACGATTATTTTGTTATACTCAACACATGATTATAACATAATAATATTCTAACTAATATTATAAATGCGAATGTGAGTTTGTTTACCTTAACCTTAACCTAAACCTTAACCTTACCTAACCTCACATACATTTACGCGAGCGAAGCCGCGGGAATTATCTAATGGTGATAGAAATGCAACTAATGGCGTACAGGTTTCAATGATCGCCTCGCCATTGCTATTACACCGGCTGTTGTGGGTTCGATCCTCAGGGTATGTGAGTGTAATAACACTCACATATTATCAGCTATGCTTTTAGGTTAGGTTCATCCTTAATGAGGGTGAATTTATTGCCGTCTGTCCGGTATAATCAACGTGATGAGCACTTTTTGAGAGAAAAGCTATAACTGCCTCGATGGTACAGCGGTACCGAATACGACTGCTATGCAAACCACGTATTTGAATATAGAGTTAGGCCAACAAAGCAAGAGCAGCGATAGCTCAGTGGGGAGACCAACAGACTGCAATGCAGAGGGTCTCGGGTTCGAACCCACGTCGCGCACTTCTGACTTTCGGAAGTTATATGACTTTTCGAAATTATGTGCGTATTGATTGACAATTATCGCTTGCTCCGTGCCTCGGAGAGCACGTTAAGCCGTCGATCCCGACTGCCATGAACATCTATGGCAGTTGTTTGCTTGTTGCTTGTTGTTCGTTGTTCTGTATTGGGGAAGTCGACACAAAAGATCCCACTGGGTCGAAGTGTCGCCGGTCTCTACTGACTGGCCCCCACACAAGATAAGATAAGATAGGCCAACAAAAAATTATCGGGGTTTTCTGTCTAGAAAATATTTGTAACAGCACGGAGTCGGAGCCTGTGCCCGGAAAACGGCAATAGACTCGCCTTGTATTATGTGGATCCTAAAAACACCTTAGCTGGCGAAATGTGAGTGTAAAACCTTTGCTACCTCTATTTAGGCGTGAGTTTATAATTAAGTATTATACCTTAACATATTTACGAACGCGATTAAGACCCCTTATCTAATATAGTCTATCTTCAATGATAAACAGATAGTTGTCGAAGTGAGTTGAATGCTTAAAAACTTTATGGTAGACCTTCTGGAAAAGTTTTGGTATGATACCTCGCTGGCTAGGCCTCCAACGATACATGGCGTAAAGATACGCATCTGCTAAAACTAAACCACATTTAGTCGTAAGTCTATGCAACAGAAACGAAATCCACAAAACGTACACACTTATTACACTAGCAATCAACTACAAGTTTTCTATGCATGTAAGGCCGATATAAATTCGGTCATACTCGGACATACACTCGGATATACTCGGATTACAATATCCGAGAAGATAAAGGTAGTTGCACACTGGCGCCGCGTCCACAAACCGTAGTGGTTCCAATTTGCGGCCGTGACGGATTGCGACCAATTAAATTCATGTACAGTCTCACGATGAAGCGGTGTTGTGCGGTACACGAAATGAAGAGACCGATAGTAAGGGAGAGAGAGTTAGTGATGAAGAAATTTAACATAAATAAATATGATGTAGGGGCGTTTATAAGGGTTTTTACAAAACCTTTATCGCTGGCAGCAAGTAGTGTTTACGACATGGTATCTGCAGCACTGTCTGCCTCTCCCTCATGATAGTAATTAAGCAAGCGTAAAATTAAACATAAAGACAATGTTATTTAGGGTATGAAGAGGCTGGCATGCCTGCCATAACAGAAAAAAAACGAGACCGATGCTATAACTTTGTATAATTTGACTTAACAAGTCTCGGTGATGGTAGTGAATAGAACTATTGTGTACGAAGTCTTGGGTTTACAGCCAATGTTTATATCTTCAATGGTCGGGTCAAGTGTTATTAGATTTTCTGTCAAGAATTCTAAGTGGCAACACGGAGTTCAAAAAACTGGTAACAAAAAATAAAATAGGCTGCAACTTGTTACGTGGAAACTAAATCAATGGCTGGGGAAATGTAATTACAGTACATCTCTGCTTACCCCTTTACGGATATGGGCATGATATTATGTATCTACATATAATAAATATCAGTCCTGTTTTTAAACTTTCCCATAGCTAGGTCACTACCTCTTTACAGTGCTAAAAGTTTCAGTTTAAGTTTAGTTAGATTTACATATTGTTAGAAATCAGAAGGGAAACAGTTTAAAAATTACAGACGCATTTTCACCTTTAAATAATCATTGAATTATTCATGAAATGCATTAACAAATAAAGTAAGAGATAATTGATATCACCCAACAGCGATTACACAGCACGTCCGTTCCGTCCGCCACTCGATGTCAAAGTGAGTCATTGCGCGTCGAGCACGCTTTTACAACCCGCTCGATCGGACGATTCGTGACGTTACTTGTTTACGTCACATTCCGCAACCAACAATGTTATAAAGAATCCTTAAACATACAAACGGTGGTATTACTACTACTGAAAAATCTTGACGAAAACTGAATAATATTTTGCCCCTTCAGGAATTGAACCAGACATCTCATACGTAGCAGTCGCATTCAACGCCGCTGCGTATTGACCACTTCAAAACCCGCAGTGAGATCTCTTTTTTAGACAAGACGTCCAATATTTATATTTATCGACGAATATATAATATCCATAAACAAAATTTCTTAAAACCTATATCATAATATCAGCGCCAACTGTCGCGTACCGGCTGCACTAATTCGACGGAATAGACATGAACTAATATTGCATAATTCTTTGCATGTGTGCATTGAGACGGACACAAAAATATCTATGTGCGTTCCTATAAATATTTGTCACACAATGTTAAAAATTACGCACACAAACGCAAAAAAGACAGTCTATATTAGGTATATGACGTGTTCAGTTGCCTTCGTACATGACGTTTACGAGTTTTAAGTTTTAAAGTTTACGAGAATTGCCGAAGTACGACGAATGTTATGCGACTGATTTGAAAAGTAGCATGGTTTATTTGATTAGCGTTATCTAAAGCACTATTATTTTTTGTCGTAGGTATTATGTTTAATTTTATGTGAGTTCTAAGAAGTCACCATTGTTAATATTTGCTCTGTTTGTCTTGTGTTGTCTCAGGTCATTTAACATATTAACGTTTTTATAGAATGAAAAATGGAAATTCTTCACTGTGAAAGTTGTTCAGATGGTGTGTGTATACAGGAAATAAAATGTGACGTGTTTTTAAAACTATCTTTCAGTGATAAAAAACAAGGGATTGCGAAAGGCCGTAGTACACCAGATTTGCAATTAATACAATCTAAAGTAAATTTAATATAAAACAATATAATTCATTAAATTGGCTCACGGGTTGCATACATAGTAATCGGTTGTTCTGTTTTCATTGTTTATTATTCAAAAGATTTAGTATTTATAAAATTATAGAACATTTTTACGAAAATAACTTAAATACAGTCTTTCCCGAAGTACTGTGTTTGGCAAAATTAATTGTTACGGTTCCTGCGAGCAGTGCTTCAACCGAAAGGTCCTTGTCGTCGTTAAAACGTATACATACTTATTTAAGGAATACACAAGGCCAGGAACGACTTACAGATCTTTCCATGATATCAATAGAAAAAAACCTTCTTACTACAATAAAACGCATTCCTAACTTTTACGATTCCGTATTGCAAAAATTCTTACTGAAAGATAGACGTGTAGATTTAATTTATAAATAAAAAAATAAAACTTATTATCTTTATAGTTCCGTACACGCACAACGTACGACTGACTTTTTTTGTTAGATATTATTTATTTTGCAAATACAGAACATCAGACAAATGCGCCGAAAGGAAAATTCAAATATCCGCAAATTGATATGTTCATAAATTCAGTCAATTTATGTATATTTGAGGTGGTAAATCACATACATCATAATTTATTCGATACAACGACGAACCTAAACCTAAAAAAACAGTGAAAATTTTTGGTAAGTGACCTTTTAAAATTTTCTGCCTACCCTATCTTAAAATTTTGTGCACGCCACTAGTCCACCATACTAACCCGAGCTGATAAAAACATTCACGTTAGTTGTTGCCTAAGATACTGATAAACGTACTGTAATCAGACAATGTAATATATAATTCGAAATTTAAGGGTTTACAGTTCCTGTCTCTTATTACCTAAAAGGTAAATAAAATTAAATACACATGAAGTTACTCAATTCGCGAACCGAGTAACACAAGCGCGACTCGCGAGACAAAAGCCAATCGAGTGTCGTCAAGTAATTGACGGGCCGCTGTTGTACGTCCATCCTATTCCAATACCTGATGAGTGAGCGAGATAGCGAAAAGGAAGATTGGAAAAAGAACATTTGTTAAAGCGAAGTGCTATACTTTGAATATTAAGTAATTAATTAATGGGAGGCGAGCACTAAATCTTATCTTTACGGACGATTTCTTCCTAAGGGTGGACGATGCTGTGTTTAAGTGGGGACTACGAAATGTAAAGGAGCTGAACAACGAACAAAGCCAGACATAGCTATTAATATTTTCATGATCATTTTAGCGAACGCTCGTCAAAAATATATTCAGTATTCTTTATTGCCATTCCATAATGTTTATAGAGTTGGTACTTAAAATTATGTTCATTATGGACCCTGTTTGGGCACAGCAATTTTAACACAATTAAACCTAGCTTACAAGCTATTGAAATATAAGAAAATTTGACAGTATATGTGACCTAATATTAATAACAAACAAATAATTTATTTACACTTTACTAATAGAAAATTTAAAATAGAAAAGAAAATTATTATATTCTTCAAAAAGATGTCAGATGTTTGACGGCACGCACAACACCAGAGGAGTCACAAGTGCGTTGCATTCCATTTAAATTTTCCGCCACCGGAAGGGAGGGAGGACGGTTGGGATTCCGGACTCACTCGACGTGTTCTGTGCACTCAACGAAACACAACGCAAGCGCTATTTCACGCCGGTTTTTTGTGAGGCCGTGGTATCACTACGGTCGAGCCAGCCCATTCGTGCTGAAGCGTGGCTCACCCACGGTTACCGTCTTTTGGCTGGAATGCTCACTAGAATGCTCGTTAAAAGGCTCCCGTTTATTTTTCTGTAATGTAACATTCGCTAGAATACTCATTATAAGTGAACGCTCGATCAACACCTTAAGGTATACAGTTCTTTATAATGATTCCGCGGAGTAAATGGCGTGGATGTTTAAGTTTGAGGTATTTTTTGTGTTTTTGTTGTGCAATCTGGAGTGGTAACGGAGTTTATTTTAGCGCAGGCGGAGATACATAGCTTGGCCTCCGAGAAAGCGTAGGTTAACGTAGGCGAAGTTGAATTAAGTCTTTTCGAGTAGTGGTCTGCCGTGTCACACAGCACGGCGGCGGACTAAAACTTCGGCAGAGTCGCGATTGCATGTGAAAGTGATTCGCGCGGTCCCGCCGACTATGGTTATTATGTCAAGGAATACCACGGTAAGTTTAGTCGGTATTATCGGGATATCTTTACTCCGGTGAGTCCGACATAGTTACTCCGTCGCCCCGTGGAGAGGTAATGCCTCAATGCATTACCCAACGCAAAAAAACTTTACTTAAATAAATGTTATTAATTAACATTTATTTGAGTAAAGTTATAAATTTTGTCAACTTGTGACCACGGCCGGTGTAACCTGGTGGAAACTTCAAGCATCAAGCGGTAAACATTACGCATGATCGTGTAATGCCCGTTACGAATATACAATATACACATATATCATATTACAAGTTAGGCGAAATTATATAAATTATTATTAATTTTCTCTACTTCTAATTCTGATAATAAATATAACATTTGGTAGAAATATCACGAATCATCCTCCCTGTCCCCGCTTCCTGCTTCCTTAGATACGTATCGCGGATCAAATACATACCGCATTCAAAGACGTAATGCAAACGTACCTCCGTCAATACTCCGTTGAAAATTATTGTCAATTAGTTGTAGTAAATGCGTAGTTGTGTCTTACTATGTATTCAAATATATATTGCTTATATCCGATTATTTATTACTTTTTATAATTTAACTGAAGTTCTGTTACCATAATATTTGTGAACGATGTGTATGGTTTTAAGTGGACTGCAGATATGAAGCTGTACTGTGTGCAATTTATTACTATGAGATTACTGATCTGTTTCTGTAACTGTACCTATTATGTAAAAAAAGAGCGGAGGTAGAATTTCTAGTAGATGCCACGCATTTGTGGCAGCGGAGGCGAGGTTTCCTTACAATCCTAGTTCGAACAACTTGCATATTCGCGTATTTATTTCTGTTGATATTGTTTTATCCGTGACATCACCTCGATGTTGTCAAAAAACCAGCGCTATTAAATCATAAGATGGAGCAAGAACCCTTTTCGGTATAGCTATGGCATATTTTTTACTATCTGGTAGCTTTATTAAAATGTTTTTTATAGTTTATCATTTTATCAACATCATCTCAGCCGAAAGACGTCCACTGCCGGACATAGGCCTCCCCCAAGGTTTCCCACATATGACAGGTTTATCATCCTTATTCATACTAATCATAAATTCGAAAGTAACGTAACCTATTCACGGCTAAACTACTCAACCGATTTGGATGAAATTTGATATAAAGGTAGTTTAAAACCTGGGCAAGGACTGAGGCTACTTTTTATTGGTGTAGGTACCACGCGGGCGAACGCTAGTTTAATATAATATAAATGTTAGTAATATTGTCATTGTCACGGGGACCGTGACTGAATTTAAATGAATAACATTCACGTTAACGTAAGACAATATTACTAACATTTATATTATATTATTGAGTCTCTCCGTGAACATGGCTGCTGAAAATCATCCGAAATGCCGGGCAAAGTTAACTTAATCTTTAACCACCGATCTATATGTCTCACAAACGTAATTAATTTTTCTATAATTTGTAAAGTGAGGCACGCTCAAGGTCATCTCTGTCGCTACCTTGCTTTGCCGCCAGGTCAGTCAGCGTCACGAGCGCGAGGAGTGCACAGTTGTCCAGAACGAAGTCATCGTCATCTCACAGACGTAAGTATGGTGCTTGTGTACAAAAATTTTCTACGTCTCTTGATCGTCACCTCGGTATTTGTGGTAAGGTAAGCTCATAGTGTCTAACAGACGTAACAGCGGTTTATATGTTATAGAATGCCTAATCAAAAGAATCCGACATATTCAGCGCGAAAATGACCAGCTGATGACGAAGATTTGACGTCCACGTCATCTTCGAGGCAACGAAGGTGGAACAGACCTTTGAAAGATGAAGAAATCTGTGAAACTGTTATGAATGAGAGTGACACCAACTGCAGTGAATTTAATGATGATATTATCGACCCTGATTATGTTTTAGAGAGTAACCGAAATACGGAGCCGGAACAATCTAAAGATGATGGCGATGAGGACAGGCACGAAGATAGGAGACCTCAAGTTGAGGTGCAAGAACAAATAATGTAAGTAATATCTGTTTCTAGGGATTAAATATAAAGTACTTTGTATAAATATAACTAATGATAATTCCCATTTTTAGATCAAACTATGACGGAAATAGAAGTGATGTTGAAACACAGGTTACAAATATTGGAGAACAGTCTGAAGATGAAGAAGTTAGGAGTTAATAAACTGGAGAACAGTGAAGAGGAAGAGGTCAGAAATGAACAAATTGGAGAAGAGTTTGAAGAGAAAGATCGTCACTGGTAGAGCCTCGGCGTTATTACTATGGAAGTAATAGGTATAAAAGTATCTGTCAAACCATCTCGAACTACTCGAACACGTGCACATAATCTTGTCAATGCGTCACAACAAGCAATTACTATTTACTGTGACCTGTGCTATCTGTAAAAATAAATATATCTGCCCTAGTCTATGAAGATACATCAGTAACAAAAATAATACATTTTCTGTTACCGATGTAAGAAACCGATATGCCTCACATGCTGCAACCAAGTATGCAGTGACTGTCAATAAATGTGCTATATAATCCAAGAGCTGTTATTTTTTTTTGTTTAATTTTGAGTGATACCGTTATTGTTTTATTTTTATAAATATATATAGAATTAAGGATATTTGAAGTTTATTGATGATTATAATATAATTATTAAAAAATATGAAGGATGAAGTAAGCTCCTAAAATTTTTGATTCAATTTTTTTGATCTCTAGAATAAACATTGTTTGTACTTTTGATATGGAATGTCTTCCATTTAAAACCTAAAAATACATTACTTAAAACGTTAATCTTACCAACCATACAAGTTACAAGAATTGGACATGCAAATGTATTTTTGTAATAATTTTCAAATTTTACCCGTCTGCTAGACGTTACCGCGGCGCAGTGTTATGTTTAGGCCAGGTCAGTGATTAAAGTTAAATATAAATAGTTTTAATAATATAATTAGCTCAAAAACTATTAAAGTTCAATAGTAGTAGTAAGTATAACAGTTTCAAAATTATGTAATAAAGTGTTAAATAAACAACGCGATAAAATCCGTATAAAGAAGTTTAATTTAAATGTTAGTATTAAGAGTTTGTAATATACAAAATGTGCTAACGAGATTGAAATAAGATATTACCTTTCTCAAATATAAAAGCATATGAGCGTACACACGGTTCCGACGATGCTGCATGGGACTACAGCATAAGCTGATGCTTATTCTTGCATGATCGAGTCTCTTAAAGGGCCGAGTTTACACTAAAATATTCAAACACCGTACAAGAATGTCAACATAACACTGATGTCCGCGGTTTCACTCGGGAGCAGTATTTTTTATTGACGAAAGGAATCCTATGTCCATTTCTGTACCCTTTACAACGTGTATGCGAAATTTCATGATGATCGGTCGAGTGGTTGAGACAAACAAAACAAACAAACTCATATACGCATTTCAAATATCAGTCAGTATGATACGCGAAATTACGTGCTTATTTACCTTGATTTAAGTGTGTGTAAAAAAGGGGCGCGTGGACACGTTTGAATACAAAATACTATTAAAAATAAAAAAAATATTGACAGTTAATGCAGCGTTCGAAAACGCGTGCACAAATTTGAATTTTTAAGTACGTTTTCTCACTGTGTTTAATTCCTATGGCGCCTTTACAATGGGGTCTTTACAAATATTCCAACAACACTTTAGAAAACCCAGACTTTAAATAATGACTTGTTAAACGCATATATTTTTGTATCCTGTGGAGATCGAACCTATAAATGGCCAACATGACGTATGGACATGGCTTTAAGCCGGCAGTACATATAGGCCACAAGGTACAAATAGGCCTACAAGCCGGGTGTGGCCCGAGTCACTTTAACTATGACTCTTACTTGCTGAGCAGGCAAGCGCCCGAGATGCGTTGTGGCAGTGAAACCACACTGCCACTTCACAAAAGACAACTCCGTGCCTCGCGCGACCGACTGGTTTGCTCTAGCCGGACATGAGTCCGACGCTCGAACGCGACAGCCAAAACCAACTTATAAACGGTGTATTTGCTTTACCTTGCCAGTGCTTGGTATCGCTCGCCTAGCCGGCCGAGTGAAGGCAAGCGCAAACGTGTATAGAGCTTAATTTGCGTAGCTTGTAACAACTCGCAGTCTATATATCAAAGGCGTTGGTCTGCGCTCAGCCAATAGCGTCCACATGTTGGTCCGGCTGCCATTTAATTTTCGTGCTTGGCGAACATTGCCGTTATACGTACAAAGTCGCGATGTAAAGCTAGCTTGCTATTTCATAATAAATACTGAAAGTAAAACATAATATCAAGAGAATTTCAAGCATCGGAATAAAATTCATTACAGTGAGTTATGCATTGAAATATTTTCCAATACGAATCGTTGGAGAAAACAGTATATATAATATGTCGTATTTGTGTCGAACGCTTATAGCTGTAGACTCGATATTGCGTTTTTGTGATTGGAATACAACAATATATTTGTAAAATGTGAGGTTTCATCCGAATATACGAATAACTTGTTTAATTAATTCGAATATTTAGTATAGTAATTCTTAAAGTAGCGATAACCTAGTAGGAGACAGATGGACTGCCGCGTAGAGGTCTCGTGATCAATCCCAAGGCACGAACCTCTAACTTTTCGAAGTTATCTGTGTATTGATTAATTAATTATCGCTTGATTTAATCATCGTCATCATCATCTCAGCCGAAAGAAGTCCACTGCTGGACACAGGCTGCCCCCCAAGGTTAAATAGTGAATAGTGAATAATAATAGTGAAGGAAAATATCGTGAGGTACCCTGCATGTGCGAGAGCTTTCCACCATTTTCTCGAAGATATGTGAAGTCTGACAATCCGTAAATGGCCAGCGTGGTAGACCATGGCTTAATCCTTGTCATACTGAGAAGAGACCTATGCCCAACAGTGGAACAGTTTATATACAGGGCTGATATTATTATACAACTCTTTCGCTGTGCCGTGATAGACGTAAACGAAAATTGATTGTTAAGTATCATAATTTTACGAGTGCCGATTATAGACTACCACGATGGCACAGCGATAGTGATAGCGACTCGGGTTCGTTAACCAGGTTTGGCAAATTGTTATCAGACTATTCTGATATATCTATTAAGCAGGACTTGAACCTTTGACGACAGCAAGCCTTGTCGTTCCTTCACTAACTAGGCTATTCGAGAACCTATAGAGATTTTTTTTTTGTATATATTGGTATATTCCATCTAATGCATTATAATACTTAAGTACTACGAGAGATGCTTCGTGGATTTATCCCCATTAAATGGAGTCATAATAATGTCCAAGGAAATTATTACCGTAATAAAAGTATCCTATGCGTTAACCTAGTTTATGTTATATCTGCATGCTGAGCTATATTTTAATCTCCATAACGGTTTATTCCTAATAATACTATTGATATGATAAATGTGTAAGTTTGTGATGATAATGTTTGTTTTTATAATGCAATTTATTTTAATTTTGTCTCTCAGTAACCCGTGCATGTGGTGTTAACCTCTAATTAATTGTTACACTAACTAATGTTTCCATTGATTTTATTTTATGTTGCCTATGTATAAGTGTAAACAGTTGTTGGTTAACCAAATAAATAAAAAATCACGCGTAAGCCGTTGAAAGGATTCGGATCACACTTAGCACATTAATAAACCATCCTAATACTGTATATCATACTTTTATGCGGTGGTATGCCTTTATCGGCATCACCTTCGTTAATTTCGCGGGAAGAAACTAGTTTATAATATAAATAATAAGATGCATTGAGCATGTAGATATCGCCTTATATACTTACACGGGTGGCGCAATGATTTAAACGGTCGCATCGCCATTTGCTATGCGCCGGAGACTTTATGGTGCTTCCACACTGGCTGTTACAAAATGTTTACGAACTTTTTTTAACACTAAATATTTATTAACAAAGGTTAGGAGTTTTTACATTGTTAAGAATTGTTAGATGTTTTGAGTCTTGCGTCTACACGAAATTTTGGTAAAATATTATGAGACCGTGACCATTTTTGACCAAATGTCTGCTGAAAAGCAACCGAAACGTCAGAGAAAGTGTAAACCTAAATATATATAGTTTAATAATTTTATTAGCTTAAAAAATAGTAAAATTCAATAGTAGTAATACTGTAACAGTTTCAAAATTATCTAATACAGTGTTAAATAAACAACGCGATAAAATCCGTATAAATGAGTTTAATTTCAAAGATATCTTCTGTTAGCAGTATTTCCTTAATCTGATTATCAACCTATAAAATTATCCTTAATTTGATTTCAATTCTAATAAATTACCTCCGACTTCTAGAACGTTAAAGGTAGTAAAAGTTTAACGTTCTCCCCGCTAGATGGCGTTACCGTCTAAGCGGTTTTATGGTCGCTTTTATTGCCGTGTCAATTAAAATTTCAATGAGAATAGGAAATTTCATTAACGCGTGTGAAGATGTAGGTGGCGTGAGTAATGTCTGACGGTTGTATGTGTGTGGTATTTGTGTTTTAAAGGTCGTGTGGACGGATTTAGTTTTCATGTAAGTTTGATACAAAGAGGCGTGTCTGTTTTTGCTTGAGGGGCAGCCAGGAGTGTATTATGCTAACAGGCCGCCATTTGTGCTTTAGGTTTAAGTCTATGATCAATTTTGTCGATCACTTTTTTTTTTAAAGGATGGCCTATGCTCAGTAACACGCTTTTATTAGCTTAGTAATGTATCTATAGATCTATGTATCTATGAATCTATGTAACAAAATCTTTGAACGTGATTTTCACTATTTTCAAACGGACGGATTGATTTGAAATTTTGCACACTTATCGAGGACCGATGACAATACAATAATTTAGAAAAAGAAGTTTAGGTAAATTTTTGCCATTATCCTTTTTTTTAAAGACATCACCCGCTCTTGGTATAATTCCTGTGTCGCGGAAGACTTTACAAACATTCAAACAACGGACACAAAGAACACTCAGACTCGGAACAACCATTTGTGGATCACACAAAGTTTTGTGCTGTTTAGGCTTCGAACCCACACCATTCGGCGCAAGGGCAATGGTGAGGCGAACATGTAAACCAGTACGTTATTCATCTAGTTTTTATAGGGGGCGAGCCTATTGCCACCTACAAGACACAGGTTACTAACAAAAATTATTAACCTCTAGGTCTTCTTCGAAGAGGTTATTGAAGAAACTATGTGGGTCTGTGTGTCTGTCTGTTAGTGATAGGCATAGCTCCGGAACCACTGGACCGATTGACTTGTAATTTGGTGTGCAGACACTTTGGGGTCATTCCTCAGTCAAGTTTGAATATGGGCCCTGTGGGTCAAAAGACCCTCGAGATATAGGGGTTACAAGGTCATAAGGTCAGGGGATATCCACCAACAGAGTGATTTGGAAGTCCAAGGGAGAGGCTTTTGCCCAGCAGTGGGACATTACCAAAAGCTGATGAAAAAAAATCTGGGCCATGGAAAATACTTACGTGAAGTCGATAGTCTTCCGTCTGATCTTTGTTCGGTTGTGCCATCTCATTGGAATATGAGAATTATGGAACAGAGAGTGCATTTGTGACTATAATATCTCTACGCAGATGGTATTCGGTAAGATAAGCCACGATGACTGAAATTCGGTCTAGAGGACATTATAAGCTGCTTGTAAGTTTTATGAATAAGACATTATCGGTCCGTTTTAATGTTTCTTTTATATAGCATTAGAATTCGTATTTTTTTATTATTAAATAACTAGGTTTTGCCTGCGGTTTCGCACGCGTAAATGTAGCCTTTTTTTTTTTTTTTTACGTGGGGGAATGCAATGACGCATATCCCTCCGCGGGGGCGGGCGGAGGGATTATGTCGGACTCGCCGGGGTAAAATAAAGATGTTAAAAAAAAGATAATGTACCTCCCGGAATACCGACTAAACCTACCACGGTGTTCCTCGACACAACCACTATTGACGGGGCCGCGCGAATCGCTTTCGCATGCGGTCGCGACCCCGCCGAGGTTACGGCCCGCCGTATGAAACGGCGGGCCACTACACGAAAGACCTACCCAAAATAGGCACTACTGCACATAAAACCCTACTGTCTCCCCCATAGAGGGGAGACGGACTCGATACAGAGGCGCGCGTGGGAATACGCACGCCGCCTCTCGGACCTGGTGCTGAACGGATGGCGGGCAGGCCCACAAAGCCCGCCACCCCCAGGTCAAACCTCAGGGTGGCTGGAGGTCATCTCGCGCCCTCCGGCGCCCGGCTCTGCGGTTGGGGAGAGGGTTTAAACGCTCCCTCTCCCGCTCCGCCGCCTCCTTGATGGAAATCACTTCCTCGCAAAAGGAGGCGACGGCGTTCCACGACCTCTCACTCCGGACCATAGACTGAACTACGGCCGGGAGCGAGAGGGCAACCGATCCGACTGCCGCGATCAAATCACGACGCTGCGATGCCCAGGCGGGGCAAACCGCCAAAGTGTGCAGCGCCGTGTCCTCAATAACGTCGCGGCAGTCGCCGCAGTGGTGACAACCGGGCGTCTCTTGCCGGCATATACGACACAGGAACCGGCCAAAACATCCGTGGCCAGTCAGAACCTGTGTCAGCCGGAAGGTGAGGGCGCCATGCCGCCTCTCCAGCCACTCCTCAAACACGGGACTTACCGCCACGATCGTGGCGTGCCCGCGCGTAAATGTAGCCTACATTATGTTAGACTGGTAACAGTACTTTTTTTTTATTATTCATAGATGTACCATAGTCTTTTTCTGTACCCCTGACAATGTGTATGCGAAATTTCATGATGATCGGTCGAGTAGTTAAGGCGTGAAAGGGTAACGAACAAACTCCAATAGCATTTATAATATTAGTTAGAAATTTCACATGTTTACAGTCCTAAATCGACTTGCCGTTATCCGCGATAACTTTTTCTAAATCAACGACGTCGGTTCCGAGTTGATAATTGGAAAAGTTGATACTCTGAGCTCTGTGTACGTGAGTACACAAGTTAGCAATACCTATAGGTATAACAGTACACAGTGTTCACTGTTCCGACCAATTTGAGTAAATTTGGAGTTGATTTTGTAAGTGATTTGTGTTTTAATTTTGGATTCAGTGTTACTTTAGGGAAATAGTCGAATCAGTGTGCAGGTCAAGAAGTTTTAAAACCGAACATGACACAATAGATAATTTTACTGAACTTGAGAGTCTATTCTTCTTCTAGCGTTGATGATTCTTTTCTTATATATATCTATATAACTGCCTTAGTGAATGCCGTGTCATGCCAATAATCTAGTCCTGTTTTCAGTTCTCGGGTTAGGTAATGTATTATTTAGTATTTTCGTAGGTGGTCGTAGTTTACATATGAATAATATAACAATAATATTCTACCACATACACACAACACCATCTAGCCCAAACTAAGTACAGCTTGTACTATGGGTACTAGACAATAGATAAACATATTATTAAACATTATTTTTTGTAAATACATACATATTATACAAAGAAACACCCAGACTATGACAAACATCCATGTCTTCACACAAATGTTTGACTTGTGCGGGAATTGAAATCGTGACCTCAGGCGTGGCAGTCGGTTTTACTAACCACTATACCATTGAGGCCGCCATAATCCGATGTTAGGTAATATGCTCGTCCCATTACATGGACTGAAAAAAGATGCTGATGAAATGTGAGTGTAATATATAATTACCTACATCTTTACTGATATAAATATCCGATTCTCTGTATTTATAAAAGCCTGCTTCGTTAGCACAGCGACAGAATGCATGTGCTATGCATGAGGTCTCAGGTTAAAATCGCGGGTCGAACCACCAAAAAGGTTTTGGATTTGTATGTCAAGAAATCTTTTTAACAGCTCGGAGATATGAGATGGCGGTATTGCACATCTCCGTGCCTCGACAAAAAAGTCAGAATGGCGTCCCATCAAATTATGAGAGTGCACCAAACGTAACCAAGATGTATATAATAAATAATAATATCAGCCCTTTATTAAACTGTCACTAATTGCCACTGCTGGGTACGAGCCTCTTTTCAATGTGTGAAGGGTCAGGCTACAGTCCACCACGCTAGCTCAATGCGGGTTGGCAGACTTACCATATCTTAAAGAACATTATGTTGAACTCTCAGACATGCAGGTTTCCTTAGGCTGCAGTTAGACGAGAGCGGAGAGGCCGCGCGGCGACCGCGTGGAGGCCGGCCGCGTACTAGAATTCGTTAATAGAGAATTTAAACTCTATTAACTACGCCACAACATTCAAATTCTTCCCAACAATGAAACAGCGCGGCGGCAGCGCGGCATTCGTTCATAGAAAGTTTAAACTCTATTAACTAGGACACAACGTTCAAATTCTTCCGAACGACGAAATCACGCGGCCTCCGTGCGGCGGCCACGCGCCAGTGGGTACCGAGCGCGCGACCACCATGCGGCCGCCGCGCGGCCTCTCTGCTTCCCATATAAACGGGCCCTTACGATGTTTTCCTTCACCGCTAAAGCGAGCGATAATTAACTATTAATACGCGTATAACTTCGAAAAGTCAGAGTTGCGCGCCCTAGGATCGAAATCGAGACCTCTGCGTGGCAGTCCCACGGGCTCCCACTAGGCGATCGCTGCTTTATCAACGTGGAACACTAAATAACTGGGAACTTCAGGCTTCTATTAAAGTCAGCCACTATTCAGTGCTCCACTACGTTACTATGACAGGCTCCAGTAGAAGACCAGTACCTGGTTCTTGGGACCAAGTAAATGCTGAATTGGACTCTTGATTGCTGCAGCTATGGAACACATGTGTCTCAAGATGTATATTGGTTACATTCTGTTACTCTGTTCTTTTTCATTTTCTTCTTTATATTATTATTATTATTTATATTTTTCCTTATACTCACAATGTGTAGTATGTATACCCAGCTGTAGGTATAGCAATAAAAATGCTTCGCTTCACTGCTTTCGCTTCGTTTCACCTTCGTGAAACGGGGTTTCAAGCATTATATACTGCAATCTGTTGGTACATACCTATGTGACAGACCACAACCGCATGGCTCACGTAATTATGTTGCCACGCGGCGTCCACACAAATGTCTTTGTGTGTGTGGTCGATTCGATTACTACCATGTGGTAGTAATCGAGTAATCATACGTGTGGTATGTACCACACGTATGATTACCGAGATTGGCTAAATTTCACTTACCAGTTCAAACCATCGAAGCAGACGATAGAATACCAGTTTCAAGTTAAATCTCATCTTATCTCACCAAAGGGATCTAGTTGAAAACTAGTTACCTTAGCCTGGCTAAGCTATGCTGAAATTTGGCCAAGTTCATATATTATATTAGATTTTTTCTGGGGCTTCGCTCGCGTAAACGTAAGTTACATTAGTAACAGAACTCTTTCCTGGTTGAAAGGTCCTATATACTTTCCTGTTACTCTGACAACGTGTATGCGAAATTTCATGACGATCGGTCGAGTAGTTAAGGCGCGAAAGCATAACAAACAAATAAACTCACGTTTGCATTTATAATAATACTAGTTTTTCCCCGCGGTTTCACCCGCGTAAGCCCTGTTACCGTAGGAATATCGGGATAAAAAAGCCTATGTGTGAATCCAGGTTTCCAGCTATCTACATACCTAATTTCATTGCAATCGGTTTAGTAGTTTTTGCGTGAAAGAGTAACAAACATCCATACATCCATACAAACTTTCGCGTTTATAATATTAGTAAGGATAGGTTTTAGTTGGGATTAAACCTATTAATGTTGTTGTTAGTTAAATAAATTTAATAACTTTCTTTCTTTTTAGAATTCCACGGGAACATATACCTGTATAAAAGCCATTGTCTTTCCTCAAAATAAAGTCTATCTTATCCAAACTTCAATAGCACCAACCGAATTCAACCGTTTAATCGTAAAACAAGGTATCAAAAAAGCACAATTACTTTTGTATTTATAATATTAATATAAATAATAATTAAGACCTCTTTACACAAAATGATTTTTTTCACGCGAGTGTCATCCTGTGCCTGTTTTCACTAAGTAAGACAAATATAGCACGACACTCGCCTCATGTAAACAAGCCTTTAGTTTCGACTGCATAAATCTTCCAAGAACGCACACCAGTATAAAAAAAATCTATATCTAATAGCTAATCTAGTATATGGTCTATCTTTGATCCAAGTTACGTGGAAATCCGTTCATCGGTTTACGCGTGATTGAATAACAAACATACAAACACCTTCAATGTTCCACGTTTATAATATTAATAGGATTATTTCAAACTTTACCAGTAATAGCTGAAAGCTATTACACAGCCTATTCAAATATCAAATTATATTTTCTCAAGATAATATCAGTTTTCTTCAAATGGCTGTTCTTTCACATTGAAATAATAACCGAAGTAATTGATTCCAGTGTTGAACAACCTTTAAAATAATGCCTTACTGTGAAAAATACGGCTAAAATGTTACAAATATTGATCTATACCTATTAATATTTGTTATTTGTCTTATTTGTTTGTTTGTAAGAATTTAACCGAAAACATTTATACAACCGATTCCAAAAAATCTTTCTTCATTAGAAAGCTTTATTAGCTCCGAGTAACATAGGCTCTATATTACGAACATAACCTTACTTAACCTACTTCTCAACTAGTGGCATAATCCTTTTTTTAAGGTTTAGGCGTGTGAATTGGTAGACTTCACATTCTACGAGAATATTATGTAGAACTCTAAGACATACACTTACATGTGTTAGAGTTCTACATAATGTTATCGTTCGCTTTAAAGCTGAAGAAATATCTCGTAAGAAAACCTTTCCTCTCGAGGTATTCCTTTAGCTTTAAAGCAAGCAATTAATGACAATTATATATACACATAACATCGATAAGTCACATGTTCCTACGTCTCATCGGGCACGCGCGCCGGCGGCTGGGAACCGGTTCCGCGGGCTATAACGTCACAGCGACCGAACCTCGGTCGGCCGGCCGACTCGCCACTGACTCGCTCGCCTATCCTTATACACGTCACGCGTGCGCAACGTGCATATTTATTTTGTATTTTATATTTTAATATAACAGTAATTTGCAACAAAATAGTTTAAATTAAACGCACACAAACCCAGCCAGAGAACACCAGCCGCAAAACTTTATCTAGGCATTCAAACACACACCTCTGTTTTTTTTAAAGTTATGGGCAAGAAGAAGTGCTTTAGGATTGAACTCAAGACGTCTACGGCAATCCAACGGAGCTGAACAAGGATGTCACTGCTTGCTTTAACAAAATAATCATCCATATTTTGCCAACAACATTTTCTCAAGTAATTTACCTCGCACACATATCCAAACTCTGTACTTATTGCGACTAATAATATCTTAACAACAGACGCGTTGCCAGACAAGAACTTACACGCGCCCGTTCTTAAGTTTTTGACATACGTCAACAACATAAGATGTTAAACAAATTTGTTAAAGTATTTATGTATTAAAAATCCTAGTTCTCTATTAGAATTATAGACGCTATATATTGGTGCCAATTCTGTTGTCACAAAATTCTCTAATCTTAGCTAAAAATCTCTAAAATTTATTTTAATCCTGTCACTTTTAGCGATTTCAGAATACGAAATGTCGTTTGACAGGACTAAACTAAATTTTAGAGATTTTTAGCTAAGATTAGAGAATTTTGTGACAACAGAATTGGCACCATTGTCTTCTGTTTACGCGAATGTTATTCATTGAAATTAGTAGTGTAACAGTTTCTAAATTATGTAATAAAGTGAGTGAGTTAAATAAACAACGCGATAAAATCCGTATATAGTAGTTTAATTTCAACGCTATATAATAATAATAATATTCTATCACATACACACAACACCATCTAGCCCAAACTAAGCAGAGCTTGTACTTTGGGTACTAGACAATGGATGAACATACATATATACTTTTTTTTTGTAAATACATATATATTATACATAGAAACACCCAGACCAAGACAAACATCCATGTTCATGCACACAAATGTTTGGCTTGTGCGGGAATCGAACCCGCGACCTCAGGTGTGGCAGTCGATTACACTAACCACTACGCCATCGAGGCCGGCATATATTTGTCTGTCTGTATGTTTGTACACGCGTTACGTAAAAACTGCTGTACTAAATTGAATGCGGATTTTACAGTTGTATTGCTAGAGGTTTAACTTAAAATCGTGTGCATATTTCATCTTGATACTCCTAGAAGATAAGTAGATCAGCATCTTCTTACATATAAATAAGGAAAAATATAAATAAGTACTTCCTTCTAGAGCAGCGATAGCCTAATGGGAGATCGTTGAACTGCCACGTAGTCTCGATCTCGAGTTCGATCCTCCCAAATCTCTGGCTTTTCAAAGTTATGTATGCGTATTAAAATAGTTAAATATCGATCGCTTTAACGGTGAAGGAAAACATCGAGCGAAAAGCTGCATATCTAAAAGTTCGTCATATCGTTCTTTAAGATATTATTATTTAGGTGAAGTCTGCCAATCCACACAGGGATATCGTGGTGGCCTATGGTCTAAACCCCCTGTGCCAAGCAGAGCAACATTATTTTTTAAATAAATATTTCTAGCAATTTGGATTTAAAATTACTAGTATTCTTGTTAACCCCTCCAGCTAAGCTACAGTTTTAAGTTTAATAGAGGACTGATATTCAATTATATTATATACCAGCGGTCCGCTGCGGCTCTGCACGGGTAGTACAAAACGTTAACAATCTATACACCTAAACTGTCTATCTATTAGTGATAACCCAGGAAAACCTGTTCAGTAGTTTTTGCGTTTATCGCGAATAGACAGACAGACGCGGGAAGGACTTTGTTTTATAATATGACTTACTTCTAAATGCCACGCATATGAAGTCGCGGGCAGAAGTTAGTGTTAGTATAGATATGTTGTGACTAGATGTTACCCGCGGCTTCGTTCACCTTAGTGATGGCTTTGGCTGCTTTGCTCTTCTTGGTCGTAGCGTGAAGTTATATAACCTATAGCCTTCCTCGATAAATGGGCTATCCAACACTATAACAATTTTTCAATTCGAACCAGTAGATCCTGAGATTAGCGCGTTCAACCAAACAAACAAACTCTTCAGCTTTATATTAGTATAGATACGAAGATCGTACACAAACTAATAGTCCCAAGAAAACTCATGCAAGCACATAGCGTGTGTAACTGTGTGTCCTTAAAGAAAACTTGTGAGACCGTCTCTTTTGAACAAAAAATGTATTGGAGCGTAAATTTAACAAGGTATCGTTATAATAAGACAAGTTTGTCTGTTCGTTTCTGCGGGTAAGGGTTTGTTGAGGGGTAATCTACGTTATTTTATTATAGCTTGTATGATGTAAGGTAAGGTCCTTCAAAGCGAATTTCGGTCACAGCGGCTGATCTTGAGAGACGCTGTCTTTCTGCGCAGGAGATATTATAGTGCACAGTGTGTGCGCAAACACAAGTGCACTTTAGAGGTGAGTTGTACGCGTTAAAACGTGAACTAAGTGTTACGAGTACGAGTAAGTACTGGTTCCATAGATTAGCTGCACGAGTATTTAAAAGTACAAGTTGCAGTATCACCAGAATTGAAATTGATAAAATACAGGATACAGAATTTTCATGAGTAGGGCTGAATATTTGTGTATAGGTTTAATAAAAAATGTTTAAATGAAAGTAATAGCAGTATTAACTATCGAAAACTTCCCTTCATATTTTTTAGGCTTAGGACTGACAGCTTTTAATGTTGGATATCTATGTATTATAGTTTGATTCATTTCACTCACTCACACAAGTGTCAGTCGAATGCATCTTGCAAGGTTACGAGTATTAGGAGTTCAGTGAATTCAAAAAGTATCTTAATTCTCACAATATTAGGCTGACTTTCATTTGGCATCAAGCACCTCACTCACACACGTGTACGTCGAATGCGTATGCGTTCGCGTCTTCGTTTAGCGCCTAGCGGTCTTTGATTACAAGTTCGGAAACGGGTGCTTCTGTTTGTGTTGGTGACTTTGCACTAGATTTTGTTGGTACTTCTAAATACTCGATACTCGTTTGTACGAAGACGAGAGACTCAATCCTCATACGTCTTTGATGAAATCTAGTATTAAAACCTGTTGAAGTAAATACGCTTCATCTCTAGTGCACTTTCTGTTCTCTAACTCTCAGGCCGGGATTCCACCAAAGTCGTTTTTGCGTCGGGGGTTAATAAAACATGAAGCAAAGAATTAAAAATTATTTTATAAATGTATAGTGGGTAGTTTATTTCATATGTAGATACTTTCGATGATGTCAGGGACAGAATAATGTTTGTTCGAGTGTCTTTTCGGTTGAGATAATAATTTCTTATAAATTTCACCTATTTGCCAAAATGTGTACGCGTTGCAATATTTATCAAACAACGCCATCTAGTTCATTCATATTCATTCTAATTCGAATGTTCACAGGATTTTGGACCTTATGGTAACCATGCACTATTACAGGTGACTGTACGTACAAAGTCTCTCGCCTCTATCCCCGAAGTGACAGGCATATGTATTACTTAGCTACAACTAAATTTTGCTAATAATGATTTCGGTCGCACTATATGGGGGTGATCCCATACTATCCCGATCGCCTAGTAGGACATCGTTGGATTGTCACGAAAATGTCTCGAATCAATACCAAGGTACGCATCTCTGTCTTTTAGAAGTTACGTCTTAAATAGTTAATTATTGTTCATTTTATCGGCGAAGGAAATCATCGTGCGAAAACCTGCATGTTTTTTTATGGGATAGGTGGCAATCGAGCAGACGGATCGCCTGATAGCAAGGGATTACCGCCGCCCATGGACACCCGCAACACCAGAGGAGTTACACGTGCGTTGCCGGCGTTTTAAAAAGGAGTACGCTCTTTTCTTGAAGGTTTGAAGGTCGTATTGGTCTGGCAATACCACAGGCGGCAGCTCATTGCATAGTTTTGTCCAGAGAGGAGAAAGAGTTCTCCATAATGTTCTCGAACTCATGAAGCCTGAGAAGAGGCTCGTACCTAGCACTGGGACAATTTAATACAGGACTGATATTATTATAGTACGACTAGATTATGCCTGCGGTTTCGTTTGCGTAATTTTTTTGTTTTTTTATGGCGTTGGTTGGCAAACCGGCAGACGGATCGCCTGATGATAAGCGATTACCGCCGCCCATGGACACCCGCAACCCCAAAGGAGTTGGAAGTGCGTTGCCAGCCCTTTAAAAAGGAATGAAGAAGGTAAAGGAAAAAGGAAAGGATAGGAAAATGATCGGGGTAACTGGGCCTCTGGCTCTCTCACTCGCCGATACAAAACGCAACAGTACGGGTACCGTTACTTCACGCCGGTATTCTGTGAGAGGGTAGTACTACCCCGGTCGACCCGGCCCATTCATGCTGAAACCAGTGAGGATCTACTACTTACAAGAGAAATGTAAGGTATATCTATTTTATGTGACTTTAAAACAATTTTTCTCTGGATGAACGGTACCCCATGCCAACCCTAGTAATAAAGTATTGTACGTTAATTCAGGTAAACGTACTTTATACTTTATTAGGAAAATTTTGAGACGCTAATAGCCAGTTGTACTCACTGATCGGTAAACGATTAGGGAGGTTAAGCAACGTTGGTTGCGGTCAGTCTATAGATGGGTGACCGCTTAGTGGTATTTCATCTGAGCATCTCCGTGTTTCGGAGGGCACGTAAAAAGTCGGTCCCGGTTGTTGCCAAATTGACAGCAGTCGTTAAGCCATGCCAGAGGCCTACGGGCGGTATGAACAAGTCTTGACAACAGGTTAGCCACTAACCACACGAAAAGAAAAAGAAAGAAGAAGAGGAAAATAAAGTAGGCCAAAATATTTTTTTTTACCTATGTCGACTTTTACAGGTTTCATTTAATTGTTTACATATAGCAACGCTATAGAGATTCCCTAAATTTAATAAAAGCAATCGTTTATCTATCTTTATATAGAGATATATTGTAAAGATCTGATTACGACGTTTTTTGATAATAAATATTTCAGATGTTAGATGTCACTAGCATGAACAATAATATGGTAACAAAAGGCAGGTTAAATAAATAATACTTTATTTTCAGATCTTGAATGTACTCTATTTTTTTTACCTATGATAGTAAATATACTCTATTTGTTTAAAATTAGGGTGGCAACCTTACCTGTGACCTTCTCTGTATCCCTGATAACGTGTATGTGAAATTTCATGATAATCGGTCGAGGAGTATAGGCGTGACTGCGTAACAGACAAACTTACATTCGTATTGAAATTAAACTACTTTATACGTCACATTTGCATTTATAATATTATTTAGCATTTTAAAAACATACTCAGTGGAACGTAAATACGATACATCTCTGCTTACCCTTTCGCTTAGGTACCTATATATGTAGGTATGAGTCTATGTATGTAGAACACAGATCTTAGAAAACCGTTGTTATCAACAACGGCTTGCGACGTCTGTTTGTCTGTATTAATATCCGGTCGGGATATCGAGGACCCTCGATGACAATTGGACCGGACCCGCCATCTTTTGATCTGTCTCGTCGCTTTTTGGGGTTCAGTACCCATTCGGTACAGAGGACCCTATTACTTAGTCTTTTTTTTTTTCTTTTACGTGGGGGAATGCAATGACGCATATCCCTCCGCGGGGGCGGAGGGATTATGTCGGACTCGCCGGGGTAAAAGAAGATGGAAAGGAAATAATGTACCTCCCGGAATACCGACTAAACCTACCACGGTGTTCCTCAACAAAACCACTATCGGCGGGGCCGCGCGAATCGCTTTCGCATGCGGTCGCGACTCCGCCGAGGTTTCGGCCCGCCGTATGAAACGGCAGGCCACTACCCAAAGAGACCTACCCAAAGGACTCCCTCAAAAATTCCCTACTGTCTCCCCCCTAGGGGGGAGACGGATTCGACACAGAGGCGCGCGTGGGAACACGCACGCCGCCTCTCGGACCTGGTGCTGAACGGATGGCGGGCAGGCCCACAAAGCCCGCCACCCCCAGGTCAAACCCTATTACTTAGTCTGACCTAACTTTGTAGGACTCTTTAAACCGTTATACCGTACAGTAATAGAAAGAAATTTGACACAGAATGGATTCAATATTAATCACTTCTGCGGTCTGCCGCATACTGAAGCCTGTCGGCCTCGATGGCGTAGTGGTTAGTGTAACCGACTGCCACACCTGAGGTCGCGGGTTCGATTCCCGCACAAGTCAAACATTTGTGTGCATGAACATGGATGTTTGTCTTGGTCTGGGTGTTTCTATGTATAATATGTATGTAATTACAAAAAAAAGTATATATTATGTATGTTAATCCATTGTCTAGTACCCATAGTATAAGGTCTGCTTAGTTTGGGCTAAATGGTGTTGTGTGCATGTGTTAGAATATTATATTATTATTATATATTATATTTTGGACTAAAGGCAGCACTGGTAAAATAATTCGTCTCTGTTGGTAGACCGAGGCGACGATGGCGCGGGATGAATTAAGTAGTTATAGGAGAGACTGTTGTAAACTAGCGCATATCAGGGAGATGTGGAAAAGCGAGGAGCCTTGTCCTGCATTGGAATAATTCAAGCTGAAATAATAATAACAATACAAAATAATTTTCATCAAATGACAGCTCTCGTTCTTAGAAAAGTTTCGGAATAGCGCGAGTTAAACCAACGTCAAATCATTAAATAGCAGATATCGTAAGAGCAAACTGTTATTTGGTTGTGTGTGTCATGAAGTAAGTCATTTAGACTCCGTGCGCCGTCTAAGAAGACGGCGACCGGAGTCTGGGACAGTTCTCAGTAGATCTTAGTAGATTGCCTTTTATTAGATGGGACCTAAACTTATAGGATATATCTTATAAGACATAATATGTAAGTATATACAAGAAACATGGTTCGAGTTTTCTTATCTGCTGTATCGTAACATTAGATTTTGCCGCGAAGCCGTCTCTTTGCTCGCGTAATTGTAGGTTAGGATAGGTTCCGCCGGAGGAGGGGGCGCAGGAGACGCGCTTATGTCGCCCTCCTGCCCCCCACCTAGGGGCTCCGGGTGGCGGGGCCTCAGGGGACCCTGCCACCCGTAAACTAAAAGCCCTGGGAGGGCGCGCGCGGTGTTCCCGCGCGCCTTTCTGATGTCGAAAGGGGAGAGCAGTCAGGCTCTCCCCTGGGGACGAGAGGTGGTCGGGTCCGAAAAAAAAAATGACCCGGCCGGCACCCACACGGGGGGGCCTGCTATGGTTGAATCTTTTAAGTTCCCAACTGGCCCCCCCCATTGGGTATACCAGCGCGTCTTCTTGCTGGGAGTCCCACACGCCCCGCCGGTGCCGTCCACTAGCCGGCGGGTAGTGCATGAAGCATTTTTCCTGGGTATCAAAAAAAAAAAACAAAAAAAAGGTTAGGATAGGTTAGATAAGTATCGCGGCTGGAGGTGCCTTTGGCCGGTTTCAGAACCGTTGGGGCCCTCCAGCCAGTATTGGAGCGGTGGGCAGGGCGGCAGAATGGGAGCCTTTCCTTCCGGCTAGTGCAGGTGTTGTCAGGGCACGGTTGCTTTGGCAAATACCTGCACACGGTCGCTAGGAGGGAACCGAGTCCCGTCTGCCACCACTGCGATTGTGAGGAGGACACGGCGCAGCACACCCTCGAGCAATGTTCTGCTTGTATCATATAAGTATCAGTACTTTTTTTTGGAAGAAAGACATCCTATATCCTTTTCTGTTCCCCTAACAACGTGTATGCGAGTAACGTATCTGATGTAATTTCATAATGATCAATCGAGTAGTTAAGGCGTGAAAGCGTAACAAACCAACAAACAACCTTTTTTCACATTCGCACTTTTGATTTTATAGGATAGGATACGTTAAATAATAAATAGGATGATTTAATCTTTACATGATTTAAGGATACAATTCAATGGCAATAAGCATAATCTAATGGTATGCTGAGGATTTTCCGTCAATGATCACTTGCGATAGCAGGGAGCGATAGGTAATAAGTAAACTCTTACTATTCTGGCGAAACGCATTAACTATGATAACCTTTGAACCTGTAAATAGCTTCGAGACATGCGTTTCAAGCGAATACTTTCAGCACGTTGCGTTGCGTAACAATTTTTTTATGTAGTTTGACACTCATGCTAACTGAGAACATTTTGTGATCTTCGGATTACTCCGGGTTACTATTACGCCGGTGTTTTATTAAAGGGTAGTATATCTTCTCACTTGCATCAATATGTGGATGCGCGGAACCCATATTACGCGAGTTAGATTCACTTTAAGTCGGTTATACGTTTTTTTTTTAATTTCAACTTCAATATAAATATTTCACAAAGGACGATTGTGATTTTGAAATTCTTTACGTGATGGTTTACAAGGAAATAGAAGCAGAATCTAAAAATTCAATAATATTTTCAAACATCTCAAATTCTCTTAAATTTAATTTTTATTTTGTTTCGTGGGAGACGTTACAGACTTTCAAACAACGGACACAAAGAGCATCCAGATTAAGGCAACTATTTCTGAACCATAAAATGTGTTGGTCTCCTGTGGGATTCAAATCCTCAACACTCGGCTGAGTGGTGGTCAGGCGATCATATAAACCTACCTCAGTCCTCCTTGCATGACTGCAAGGAGGACTGAGGTAGGTTTATATATATATTAGTAATATATATTTATTATTAGGATAAGTAAGATAGTAAAACATAGATATTTAATACCGGCTATAACTTTATCTGGCAAAGGAAATAAAGATGCAGTTCCTATATTTAAAAAATGAGTCGATTTACCTACAGATACCTAGTTAATTTTTGACACATATTCTATGAACAATATATCAAAATTGAGGGATCTGTTACAAAAAAAGGGTCGTATTTAACTATGCCTTATTTTTTTTCCTTTGTTCCACCAAAAATACTAATTGCACAGCAAAATATGCTTAGTAAAACATTTTAAAGACATCAAACTAAGTGGACAGAGCCCTGCTCCGCGGGCTCATATTTTTGGGAGGGTTTAAGAAGGAACCTAACATAACCCAACGCTTCCGAGATGGAATGCAGTGATTTGAGGTGTAGGTATAGGTGCTCGTTATGATATATTTTGTATTTGTATTTTTGGTGGTCATTATATTTAATCCAAAAATAAACAACTCGTTCCTTGAATACTGCCCTGCTGGCTTAGTGGTTTAAGCGGTTGCCTCGCACACACTCTACAGCCACTGCGTGCAGTACTGTGGGTTCGAATCCCAGATAGGACGAAAATGTGTGTAATTTATAAATGTTGTTGGATGTTCCGATTCTGGATGTTCTTTGTGTCCGTAGTTTGAATGTTTGCAAAGTTCCTCGTGACACAGGAATTATTGCTTGTGTGTAGGGAGATGTTTTTTAAATTAGAAAATCCTATGGCAGCCGTTTCATAGTTTCCCTGTGATCACGGCTAATGCAACCTAACCGAGACGTCAAGCCTTTCAAAAAGTAAATACTAAGCATGACCGCGTTAATACCAGTTTAGTTTGTTTATTTTATTTTAAATGACTATCTTTTATATTCTTCTATATTCTATCTTAAAATACCTAGTAGTCTCCGTGAACATGGCTCTTGAAAACCAATCAAAACGTCAGGGAAAGTGTAAAATTAAATTTAAATAGTTTTAATAATTTAAATAGCTGAAATAAAAATAAACAGTAATTAGTAACAGTGTACAACAGTAGTAGTTTTAGAGTTTTACAATCCTTCTAATATTGTAAATAACTGAGTTAAATGTCAGTTAGTTTATTTGTTACGCTTTCACGCCTTAACTACTCGACCAATCATAGTGAAATTTCGCATATATGTTGTTAGGGGATTAGAAAAGGACATAGGGTACCTTTCGTTGAGAAAAAACTAACCTAATCTACATTCACGCAAGCAAAGCCGTGGTCAAAGTCTAGGTATGCAAAAATAGTGTTTAATAAAATAAACAACGAGAGAATATCCGTATTAAATAGTTTAAATTCAACCAATACAAGTTGTCGGTTCAGTGTTTATGAAAAAAAGTGTTGTACACTCAATAGGATTGCTTTCCCACAGTTAATCGGTTAGTCGTGGGTGTTATTGATCATAACTCAGTTAGCGTGCAGCGGGGCAACTTTTAATTATTTCGTCCCAAATATTGAGAGTAAAACAAATTGATTTCTCTCTGTGTACCAACTTGACGGACTTAATTTATTTTGGTTTGTTTTATTGGCTACATTGGTACCTTGTAGTTACGCTACGTCTGACTGTAAAGTTCTTTTGTCGGGTAAAAAGTTGATGGGTCTTCTTTTAGGGTATATTCAGTGTACTTTGGATATACATATACCTATATATATTTGGTATACCCAGTAGATGCTACTGTTTCTATCTTTGTCCGCTTACACGCGCAATAGGAGAAGTTATCAGGATTTGCACAATCTCACACCAAGTTATAATTATAGCTTTAAACTGAAATGTTACTGGGTACATGCAGATTTCTCCACCTATATATATTTTTCACGTAATATATAACGAATTCTATTTTTTAGAAATATTTGTTACAACATATATACAACTATTTATATTTACAAACGTATTAAAAAAGATAACATAATTACAAAAACACAAATAATTATTATACTAAATATTTACAAAAATGGTTTAGGCATCGTAGAATTCTTCAGCATCGCTGTCAACTGGTAACGTGCCCAGAAGACTGGCAGCATTGCCACGTTGAATGGCAATGCTGATTCTTTGGGCCAAGAAAAGACCAGCCTTCTGATCACGCGAAACGTGTCTTGACTGTCTGGTAGACAGTCAGAGGTCGTGCTGGTAATAATATTTTCTTGACAAAATCCCTAGGTATAAGACTTTGCTTAGTATCGAAATTAAACCTAAGACTGCATGCAAACAGTCGCCTATATTACTGCTACGATATTATTATCAACAAAAAAGTATTCAAATAAAAAATGTTACACGTCAAACTAATCTTTTTTAGACAACAATCTTAAGAATAAAATAAGCAATAAAACCTCATTGTGTTACCAACCCGAACGCATACCGCGCTGTGATTGGTCGACATTTGACAAGAGGCGTGCGCGCAGCCTCCACGACATTGGTTCGACAGTAACACACCAAGCACGATTATATTAAAAATGATGCTGCTATTGGACATTTAAATTTGGAACTCTTTTTGTATTGTTATATTTTGTTTGTGATTCACGCGTTGTGGAAATATTGTATTGTTTATTTATGCTGCATTCGAACTATATATTGACAATAACGCAATGACATCAGCATTTGTTTATGTGTTGTGAATATTGAAACTCATAATAAATTCACTTTAATGTCATTTGGGTTCGATCACATGGGTTGAAAAATTATCTGATCCCCAAATCGTTCTTCTGAGTATGAATGTTCGTAATTTCTGTTGTTTGGTAATTTGTAACGTTCTTAGTTTCTTCTTTTGTGCAAAACATCAATATAACTAAATACGTATTCTTTCTAAACGGTATAAGCGTTGTGAAATGTAATTGCGTATTTTACGCTTAGCTAATTTAATATTAGATATCGTCACGCTTATATCCTTGAATAAATACGTGAAGGTGCATTACACCCAAATCTAGCTGGCTATGGTGTAAGTCCCATGTAATAACAAGCGAGCACTAATAAACAGAAAAGTTGATGAACATTGGGTAATCATTAGAATGCGTTAATCATATAATTTTGGAATGCCTTATTTCTTTTTCTATCACAATTGCAAAGAAACAGTAATACAGGTCGGTTTTACTGAAGTCCGATGTGATCACTTTGTATTTTAAGTTTAATATGAATGCTTAATAATGTTCTGTATAGAGCTTAACGCGAACTAAAAACACAGTAAGTACACAGTTCCAAACTCCGTGCTGTTACGAAAATGTCTTTATGGAACACCAAATAACACTTTGCCCGATTCGACAATCGAACCTGAGAGAGATTTCTTGCTCAGCAGTTGCATTCAGGGAAGCAGTTTCGCTTATTTTCGCTTAAAAACTGATTTGGAGATACGTTTAACAGAACGCGTAGGTACTGTTTGTTTTAATAAAACAGACTACAATATGTTTTCATAACGCTAATTATAAAACATAAATAAATCTAGTTGTAAAGCGTGCCACGCATATGCGCACACGCACATGTTGTATTTGTAGGTCATATTTTAATAACAAACAGTGATGGAACGCATCTGTGGAATGCTTGTGCGAAATTACCGATTGTAACATTTTTTATTAATTATACAAAGCTATCTGGGAGACTACTTCTCTGACGTGTGGCATAAATTTGCACCGGTTTTGAGGTTCCAGGTTCAGTTACTGGTTCAGGTAAACTGTTATTGGGTGTTTTAGTACGAAATTGTCAGGGACAACATGGAGTTTGGAAATGTGCCCTATAAATGGTTTGGTTTCTATTACTCTCTTTCTTTTCCTAGCTATGTATCCCACATGGTGGTGGGGCTTTCTTTATTTTTCCCCTCCACTTCGCTCTGTCTTCGACATTATCGTCAATAACATCACATTCCCTCTTGTCGTTTAGCACTACATCTTTCCACCTTTTCTTGGGTTTGGTTTCTATTACATGGGACTTACCTAAAACGAAGTTGGAAATGTGATAGTATTACATCCTTGGGAACATACAGGACAGTTGTATGGAAAAATACTTTAAACCATAATTTTACTAGATATAATATTGTCTTATGTTTACGCGAAATTGAAATAAAAACTTCTTTATACGGATTATGTCCCGTTGTTTATTTTAGAACACTTTTATTACATAATTTTTAACTATAACACTACTATTGTTGAACTCTACAATCTTGAGGGTACCGGAGGCCCAATTACCCTCTTTCTTCCTTCCCGCTCCATCTCTTTCCCACTTCCTTTCTTAGAGGATCTGCAACGTGCAGGTGATGCCTCTGGTGTTGCAGGCGTCCATAAGCTGCGGTGTCCACTTACCATCGGGTTAGGGCCGTATGCTAGTTAGGTGCATAAAAAAAAGCTATTTCAATTAATTAAAACTATTTATATTTAAGTGTATACTTTCCCCGACGTTTCGGTTGCTTTAAAGCACTTATGGTCACAGGGAGACTAAGATGGTAGTTGTCTCAATGTTCTTAAGTATAGTTATTTTCAAGTACCCGAACATAATTTAATCATTTGTGTTCCTATTTACGCAGAATGAGCTCAAAGTATCATGAAGTCTAGCTGTGTTTTGCTTCTTCTTGGCTTTGACTATTTGAATTACTGGATCCCAAGCTGGTGGTACATTCCAACCGTCTTCTCTATTGAAATTAGGCTGTTTTTTTATTTCAAAAGCCTCGCAAAGCATTCTTGGTAGGAATCAGTGTTCTTTAGCGAGTACCTGTGGTTTGTCAAATCGTAGGTAATGGTTGGTCCCCTGTTGCACATGTTCACACACATAATATAATTTTAGAACAGGATAATAGGATCGAACCTTTGACTGCTGTGTGCATTGTTAAATGTGTGTATTGTTATGTCGTCTACTAGGAACATTACCTACATACACACTGTACTCCATTTTTTTTATAATTACACATTGTACTCCATTTTTCTAACAATAAAATATTATTCAAACAAAACAATGGCAGGATGCTAATACTGAGAAATATGTCACAAAATATCCCAATACTGCTTTGTTCGGCCCGGGATCCGGAACCCGACACCTCATGATCGACCGTAATAAACATAAACACAATTGACAAATATTTATATTGTATAAACATAATTGATTGATTGTATAATTTTTTTTCGCTATTCGTAGAGCCTCGCTGATTTCAGCATGAATGGACCGGCTCGACCGGGGAAGGACTACCCTCTCACAAAATATCGACGTGAAATAGCAGTATTCCTCCTGTTGTGTTTCGTTCGGTGAGAGAGAGTGCCGGAGGCTCAATTACCCTCTTTGCCCCTTCCCGCTCCTTCTCCTTCCTGCTTCCTTTCTTAAAGGGTCGGCTACGCGCAAGTGATGCCTTTGGTGTTGCATGCGTGACTACTTACCATCAGGTGGGCCGTATGCTTGTTTCCTTTCCTCCTTTGCTTATGCCACAAGTGTTTCCTTTATAATACCAACAATTAATTTTATGTCTTAAAGTGACGTATTTCAAGTTGTTCAAACTAGATGGCGTGACTGTCAACACTTGTAACTCATTGTCAACATCTTGACACTTCACGTCAAGAACAGAAATGTCTCCTTATACCGCCTTATACTAATTTAGTAGTATGTAGATGTACTAGCGATATTCTAAGCGCTAAGCCTGTTATCCTATCCTATGTTTATATTTTCGTAATCAAAGTGTCGAGTCGTTCACTAAATGGACGAATAACATATATTAATCGTCCGCTAAGCCGACGTATAAATAACCTTTTAAGGCTGTAGCCTTAAAAGTTTATTTATATGTCGGCTTTTTTTTTAATTTTTGGATGACTATCTTCACCTATTCGCCCGAAAATTTAGCGTGGTATGTCATCCCCAATTATTTTCTTTATGTGCAAAATTTTTAAAAGCTTGCATATAATCTAGAATTATCTATACCTATATATAAAAATCAATGCCACTTTTCACGTTAATTAAACTCCTCCTAAACGGCTGGACCGACTTGAATGAATTTTTTTGTGTGTGGATTCGAGTGGATTCGAGGATGGTTTAGATAAGGTTTTTTTTTAATTTTTTTTTCACTTTTACTGGACAATCTCTGTCGGGACAGCTAGTATACCTATATTCATTGAAATTAAACTACTATATACGGATTTTATCGCGTTAAAATCCGTATATAGTAGTTTAATTTCAATGAATAATATTCGCGTAAACAGACAATATTAGTATACCTATAATTAAAATTGTAATAAATTTTAATTCGTCAAATTTTTATTTTAATAAAATAAATCAATGTAGTGCAGAGCCTATAATCAGTAAACCGGTATGTTTACTAGTGATCTTACCTTAGCATATAAAATAGTTTTTTTTTTAATTCATGTTTTGAAATAGTTTTTAATTACAATTGTTTTTCTTTTTGATTTGTGTGTAAATATTATAAAACAATACAAAAAGTCAAAAAGCCCTGACGCGTCTTTTACACATTTTTTGTAAAAACAACCCAAAATCGCTAATTTATATAAAATATATCATTTATCTAGTTTTTCCGCAACTATATGAGTATTTTAAAAATAAATATACAATTTGCTTTTTATCCTATAGTTTTACTATAGTTTATTTCATATTAATACAATATTTTTGTATATTCTGAATGACAGGCCTGTTGGTCGTGGCTCGTTTAGCCGGATGTCGTGGTTTCGATTCCCACCAAGGACAAATATTTGTGTGATGAGTACGATCATTTGTTGTGTCTGGGTGTAATTTATCTATAATATGTATGTATTTAAAATATATAAGTATGTCTGGCTGTCATAGTACAGGCTCTGCCTAGTTTGTGATTAAATGGCTGCGTATGAGATGTCCTAAGACATTTATTTATTTATTCTGTTGATAGGCAGGCAGTCTATAGAAATATACTAGCCGATAGAAAGATAGGTTAAGTCAATAACCATAAACTTTATTTAGCATTTTGTTCTTATTAACATTCCTGTTAATAAGAACGTTTTGTATAAGGATTAGCAGTATTGCAACTATTAGATTAGGTATCTTATTTTGAAATATTGTTACAATGCCTTCTAAACAAACGGGACAAGAGAGAATATATAGTTTCGTCGGCCTTGATGGCGTAATGGTTAGTGTAACCGACTGCTACGCCAGAGGTCGCGGGTTTGATTCCCGCACAAGTCAAACATTTGTGTGCATGAACATGGATGTTTGTCTTGGTCTGGGTGTTTGTATGTATAATATGTATGTATTTACAAAAAAAAAAAAAGTATATATGTATGTTTATCCATTGTCTAGTACCCATAGTACAAGCTCTGCTTAGTTTGGGCTAGATGGTGTTGTGTGTATGTGGTAGAATATTTATTTATTAATTCGCGCTCAACTCCAAGTGAAAAATATTTGAAGATAAAAGAAATCAAATGAGTAAAAGATAGCATTCTTGCTGAGCGTCGACTCACTCAACTCCAAGTGAACAATATTTGAAGATAAAAGAAATGAAATGAGTAAACGGTAGCAACAAATTATGAAAAAGTAGAGAACGTTTAAATCGTTACAATCATAAGAAGAAACTCAAAAAAGCTGAAAAAAATGAAGAGCATGTTATTTTTGCAGCAATCTAAAGTGATTGATAATTAGGTTTTAAGGTGCCAATAACTGTGATCAAGAGACTGATTATTAAATAAATAGTATGTTTTATTACCGTCGTTTTAATTTTGATTCCGCTGAAATATTTTTTTGATCCCCTGACCAAAAAAATATTGATTTCAAATATCTTTGTAATGCGTCGTTCAAGAATGACCCCTATTTGATAAATGTGTTTATAATTTGTAAAAATAATAAAATATGCACCACGGGAATCAACTGAATATTCTCAATCTCAAGATTTCCCTTATATTTGACTTGATACTGTTGTTTTAATATTAATAGTATTGACGATTAATGAGAAAATATTTTTTTTCATGCATTTAGCCGATGATTAATTTATTTTATTCGTCCGATTAGTGGACGAATCATTTATGTTATTCGTCCGATTAGTGGACGACTAACTTATTTTATATGTCCGTTTAGTGGACGACTAGCAACAGCCTTTCGTAATAACTAACGATATGTGCTTTACCCAAAAAAATCCATTCGTAGCCGATAAACAATCAGTTTTAAGCATTAAGGTTAGTAAAATAAGATATAAAGTGGTGCGCGCCTGGTGGCTTGTATCCGAGCCAGTAACAAATACAGGGTAAAAATATAGCGGGTCGTAGCGAGCCTCTGTCAAAGGGGAGTTTAAAGTTAGCTTCTCCTATTCGAGCTGTGAATACTATCAGAAGTATCACACATAATTCTAATCGTAACTAATATTATAATAATAATATATAATATAATATTCTACCACATACACACAACACTATCTAGTCCAAACTAAGCAGAGCTTGTACTATGGGTACTAGACAATGGATAAACATACATATATACTTTTTTTTTTGTAAATACATACATATTATACATAGAAACATACAAATATTATAAATGCGAACGTGCGTTTGTTTGTTTGTTACTCTTTCACGCCTTAACTACTCGACTGATTAAGATGAAATATCGCATACACGTTGACGGGGAAACGGAAAAGGACACAGGATACCTTTCATCCAGAAAAAAAACATGCGGGGCAGTCTTTGGGGACTGCTGATAGAAGTGAAAACTAAGTAACTAGCGTGCGGTGACGATGACGTGAGTTTCACGCTTTTTGTTCACCCAAAAAGTACACATATATACACAGTATACATATAGCCTACATTTACACTAGCGAAGCCGCGGGCAGAATTTAGTATAGACATATTTACATTTACAATCGCAGCATTCAAAAGTGTGACTCTTAAGTCTTTGACATACTAATTTCTAAAATTACTATTTTTGTTGGTTTCTTGGTTTTTAATAAATACAAGTCTTGCACTAGAAATGATTCCTGTGTTGCAGTGACAAACATTCACACCACGGACACGAAACATACCCAGTCTGTTGAACCCACAACAAAATATTAGTAACTTAGCCACCACTTAAATCACACCAACTCTACGTTCTAGTCGTTATTGTATTGTGTTCAGCCTTTAAAGCTATGTATGTAAAGAAAATGAATAAATAAAGTAACTTATTAACCTTCGGATGCTGGCGTCTTTAGCGACTCTACACAACTGAGAAGTTACGTTATACGACAATAGATGGCGCTGTACAGTATGTCGCTATGTCCTTAATCGGGCAAGCAAAGTTTACACAGCGAGTTACTATATATATGTACAAGTTCATGATATTAACTATCGGGTCACGGACTGCCAGGCATGATTACCCAGCCTGGAAGAAGGAAAGAAAAACATTTATTCAGCAAGGTAACAAAGCATTTATGTACCGAAAAGGTTACCAGCTCAGCATGTGCTAGGCATCAAAGACCCAGCGCTGGTTTTCAGCTAGCACCTTGCAGTTCTACACGGACGGTCCTAGACATCCAATATAAAAATAATATAATAGATAGAAATAAAAGTAAGTGGCATTATTGTTTAATGACTACCTACTTCTACTACCATAACAACTATTTTGTGTAGCTATACACAATATTTGATTGTAAAGCGAGTTTTAAAGAAACCAAATAAACGTAGTAAATCTAAAAGTTGAAGTTGGAGGATTATTTTTTATGCTACAAAGTTGGCAAACAAACATACGGCTCACCATCAGGGACCATCAAAAAAAAAAAGTGGTCACCGTAGCCTATAGACGCCTGCAACACCAGTGGGAAGGAAAAGGAGTGGGAAGGGGGAAAGAGGGTGACTGGGCTCCTCCCTTTGTGTTGGAGGAAGATTACACCATGTTCCTCTACAGCTATCATCAATGCTTTCATCATTACGTCTCGATATGTTTAAGCTGTCAAGATAAATAAATAATTAAAAAAAAAAAATTTAAATAGTTTATTTTCATTTACTTACGAGCTAGTTCACAATAAATTAATTGAGGTACTCCTTTTAAGTAACAAAATACTTGTGTTAGGAGTCCCCGCTCTTCACGTTACAAAAAAATAAAACTAGACAGGTAACAAAAAAAAGGAAAGAAAGAAAAGTAAACAAAAAATAAGTTAAACACCATGCATGTCTGTGTGTGTGTGTGTGTGTGTGTGTGTGTGTGCGTGCGTGTGTGTGTGTGTGTGTGTGTGTGTGTGTGTGTGTGTGTGTGCGTGTGTGTGTGTGTGTGTGTGTGTGTGTGTGTGTGTGTGTGTGTGTGTGTGTGTGTGTGGCCCTTGTATGAAATGTATTGAACAGTATACAACTAAGTGTTTTGTGAATATTTACTTGTAAGTACCAATTATATTATTACGATACTACATTCATCAGATCTTCTGTACTACTATAATTTAGGGATCTCAACCAAAAAAGTAATAGTTCTTTTCCCATAAAATCTTCTAAAGTTACTTTACCGTCGCTTCAACAAGCATCTTTTATTTATAAACTTATTCATACTGCGAGCTGGATTTTAGAAGTAGTTTAAGTTTTAAATGTTCACGTGTCGTTAGTGCCTCGTTTCTGTTGAACTTTGTCTGTGTGCTTGTTGTTCATCGTGAGAGTTCCTAGTTTAAATATACACGTACATAGTTTACGCTTATGTCTCCAAAAAGGGGTAAGCAGAAATACATATATTTCACCCTAATATCGGTAGCCATGGTTTTAAGTTCCACGTAATTAGGGACTACTACTACCGTCTGAGATATACCAAGAATTTTATAACAGATAAATGTAATTTCTAAGTTCGATTTCTATTGATCTCTTACACGGCAGACGTTCGAAAGAGCCTATTAACATTTATTTGGTGAAAGTACTAATGAGTTGGCTCAGCCTGAAAATATCATTTCCACGCGCGCTTCTTCCCTCAAGGCGGGTGGGGGGGGGAGAGGAGACAGTAGGGAATTATAAAGTGAGAAGTGCCTATAGGGTAGTTCTCTTTGTGTACTGGCCTGCCGTTTCATATGGCGGGCCGAAACCTCGGCGGGATCGCGACCGCATGTGAGTGATTTGCGCGGTCCCGCTGATTGCGGTTTTGTCGAGGAACACCGTGGTAGGTTTAGTTGGTATTACCGGAATAATTATAATTTCGACCCATAGCTATCACCTCAGTGCTCTCCAAGGTGTTCGAGCGGATTATTAACACCCAAATTGTCCGCTACCTGGAGGATCACTCGTTGATCAATGATCGCCAATACGGATTTCGGGCTAAACGATCAACGGGTGATCTTCTAGCGTTCGTCACGCACCTCTGGGGTGAGGCTATGGACAAGCACGGCGAGTCTTTGGCTGTCAGCCTAGACATAGCCAAAGCTTTCGATAGAGTCTGGCACCGGTCTCTTCTTTCCAAGCTTCCGGCCTATGGCTTGCCCCCTCAACTGTGCACCTGGATTGCAAGTTTCCTGCAGAAGCGTCGTATTCGGGTCCTTTGCGACGGTCGCGCTTCCAAATTTATGCAGGTCAATGCAGGAGTGCCTCAGGGCTCCGTCTTATCCCCTACGCTCTTTCTTCTGCATATCAATGATATGTTGAATCTCGGCAACATACATTGTTATGCGGACGACAGTACCGTGCATGGGCGATATCTCGGACGTCCTGGAGCTAAACAGGCTGAGGTTGTGGGGAAAAGGCAGGATCTTGTCGTTGAACTTGACCAGACCTTGAACCGCATCTCTGAATGGGGTGCCAAGAACTTGGTCCAGTTCAACGCCAAGAAGACCCAGGCATGCGCGTTCTCAACAAAAAAGTCTCCGTTCCTTCCCCTCCCTTCTCTGAAGAACACTCCACTGGTGATACGTGACAGCCTCTCCATCTTAGGTATGGATCTTTGCCGCTCCCTTAATCCCAAAACCTACATCGAGAGCGTCATTAGGCAAGCTTCGCGAAAACTCGGAGTTCTGAACAGGGTGAGGCGGTTCTTCGCGCCTGGGCAGCTGTGCCTATTGTATAAGGCACAAGTGCGCCCTTGCGTGGAGTACTGTTCTCATCTTTGGGATGGCTCCGCGCAGTACTTGCTAGACGCTCTTGACAGGTTACAGCGGCGGGCTGTCCGTATCATCGGAGATCCAGAGGTCACGAGTTCACTGGAACCTCTGCAACTCCGTAGGGATATTGCCTCTTTGGCATGTTTCTATAGAATATACCACGGGGAGTGCTCTGAAGAGTTATTCCACCTTATCCCGCCCTCCCCTTTCCTATCCAGAACAACGCGTGCTGGGCTCAGATGCCATCCTTACACGGTGGAGTCGACTAGAGTGCGTACCAATAAGTTTGGGTCCTCATACCTCTGCCGAACGATCAAGGCATGGAATTCTCTGCCAAGGCACGTGTTTCCTTCTTCCTTCAATCCTGGGTCCTTTAAGCGGGGCGTGAAAAAGCACCTTCTCAGGCCGTCAAAGTAGAGACCTCAACATCGCCTCGGCTGCTATGAGGACGATGTGGAGGCCACTGCTCTTAGACCACACGACTGCTTACCATCAGGCGGAGTGTGGTCATTTTGACGAGCAAAATAAAAAAAAAAAAAAAAAAAAAAAGGTCAATTATCATTATTACTATCTTTCTTTTACCCCGGTGAGTCCGACATAACTTCTCCACCCACCTCCGCGGAGGAGTATGCGTCAAAGCATTCTCCCAAGTAAAAAGACGGAAAGAGAAGGCCTGACAATATCCTTTTAACTATTTATTTCGCGTTAGAGTAACATTATACTTTTGTGCGAGATTACTCGCAATGTTTTCCTACACCATTTAAATCAGCGACAATCAACTTTCTATTATACATATAGCTATGAAAAGCTAAAATTACTTGGCTTATGATCGATTTTGAGACCTCAGCGTGGCGTCCAACAGTGTTTCACTAAGCCGCTAAGAAAGCTAGTGATATTCTACTCCACTGCCTATCCTATTATGAAATACAAACATAAAGCTATTAGCCTAACCTACCGGGAATCCAAAGACATGTTACGTAATTTCTTTATGAAGATATCGTTAGAAACAATTTTCCAGACCAGTGGCAAGGTTAACTAAGAATTGTTTATAAATATCTCTTTGAAGCCAAAGAAACATGTTTTGTATTTTTTTTACGTTGACTAATTACATGATAATAATAATTGTGGAACGTAAAATGTTTTAAAATAATCCAATTTTCTTATTCTTTTTACAAAGACGTATATTCGCTGTAACCATTATTTAGGCGATAAACTAATATCATAAATGTGAATGTGAGTTTTTTTGTTACATCTTCACGCCTTTACTACTCGACTGATCATCATGGAATTTTGAATACACGTTGTCAAGGGTACAGAAAAGAACATGAGATACCTTTCATCCATAAAAAGTATTGTTATTAAACCTGCATTTACACCAGCGAAGTCGAGAGCAAAATCTAGTTAAGAAATATAGGGTATGGCAAAATTTCTATTCAGTTCTGGGATATTTTTTAATTGCAACACCTTAATTGGAAAAATAACAGGATATCGTATCCAAATAAGCTTGTGTCATACCTATCTATGACACTTCATTACGGAAGCACCGGACTACGGGGTGGCCATAGAATCGGTTGAAGCCGTGGACAGAAACTAGTGCTTGAATTTAAAAAGCTACATTTATTTTTACGTCATACGTTTGTAAACGTCTTCTATTGCTTTACGGTATTTAATGACTCGACGTCATATTACCGAAGCAAGCATTTTAACAGTTTAAATAATTCAGAGCATTTTGTAAATTTTTATTTAATCTTCTTGAAATACCTGAATATCTTTTATCAATGGTTTTTAGACACCACTAAATAATGTGAGATGGTTATAAAGAACTAATCTAATAGACTGTAAATATTATAGATAGATATAAGAGATAGAATTCTTAGTCAAAAAAATCTCAATACCAACTGGATATTAGAATTACATTTTAAAAAATCGGTCACCACTAGAAAGCTATATTATCACCGAGTAAACAAGATTAAAAAAAATGTGCCGTTACTAACATTATCTAAACTAACCTACTTTTACTCAAGTGAAGCCACGAGCAAAAGCTAGTGCTACAATATAAATAAAACTCATGTAATGAGTAACACCTATGTTTACCCCATTTGTAGGAATAAGCCGTGATGCTATACCTACAAATACGTCACACACCCAGCTGATCCCTTCCAGCATAGCAACACACCTCACGTGCTATAACCGTATTAAAAATAATATGGCAACGCACGCGCCGCGACGCGGGGTATTTTTAGCGAGTGCTTACGTCATCACATGCGGTGTTCCGTATAGCGTGGAGATGTTTACAGATGGTTATTAAGACATACATTTGTATATTCACGCCTACTTATCCCCGAATGGGTAGGCAGAAGTGAATTATAGCTACATTTTGCAAGCTATATATTACGTGTTTACGTATTATATACGTCTGCTTAGAGATGCACGGAATCTTTGCTAGTGTAGGAGTTGTATTTTTTTAAATAACTTTAAAATCGATTAGGTTAGGTTATGTTAGTAATCGGGCACGCTACGATCGTGGCGGTAAGTCCCGTTTTTGAGGAGTAGCTGGAGAGGCGGCATGGCGCCCTCATCTTCCGGTTGACACAGGTAATGCCTGGCCTCGGTCGTTTTGGCCAGTTCCTGTGTCGCATAGGCCGGCAGGAGACGCCCGGATGCCATCACTGCGACGACTGCCGCGATATTGTTGTAGACACGGCGCTGCACACTTTGGCGGTTTGTCCCGCCTGGGCATCGCAGCGCCGTGAGTTGATCGTGGCAGTCGGACTGGTTGCCCTCTCACTCCCGGCCGTAGTTCCGTCTATGATTCGGAGTGAGAGATCGTGGAATGCCGTCGCCTTCTTCTGTGAGAAAGTAATTTCCATCAAGGAGGTGGTGGAGCGTGAGATGGAGCGCTTAAACCCTCCCCCCAACCGCAGAACCGGGCGTCAGAAGGCACGAGATGACCTCAAGCCACCCTGAACACGGCCACACGGTAGAAGAAGTATTTTTGTGTGGTAGCCTGCCGTTCCACACGGCGGGCCGAAACCACAGCGGGGTCACGATTGCATGTGAAAGCGATTCGCGTATGGTTATGTCGAGGAACACTGTGGTAGGTTTAGTCGGTATTACCGGGGTATCTTTTTAGCCGGTGAACTCGACATAACCTCTCCGTCTCACCGTGGAGAAGTATGCGTCAAGCATAACACCACGTAGAAAAAAACGTAGTAGTACCTATTTTACATAAAGTATAGGCTATGTTACTCGGTGATAATATGGCTTACTAAAAGGTGAATATTTTTGTAATCGATTGATTAGTTTTTGATTTAAATCCTTACAAACAAAAATCAAATATTTTCTCTTTTTATATTAGTATAGTTAAACTAATCTAGATCTAGAATATAATAGCCTAGTGGGAAACTATTGGACTACCATGCAGAGGTCTTTGATGCCAAGGTACACAACTGTAACTTTTTGAAGGTATGTGCGCATTAATTTTTTTTTTTTTTATGATATAGGTTGGCAAACGAGCAGATGGATCGCCTGATGGTAAGCGATTACCGCCGCCCATGGACACCCGCAACCCAAAGGAGATACAAGTGCCTTTAAAAAGTAATGAAGGAGGGAAAGGACAAAGGAAAGGATAGGAAAAGGATCGGGGTAACTGGGCCTCCGGCTCTCTCACTCACCGATACGAAACGCAACAGTACGGGTACCGTTACTTCACGCCGGTATTCTGTGAGAGGGTAGTACTACCCCGGTCGATCCGGCCCATTCGTGCTGAAACCGTGCTTTATGTGTGAAGGCAAACATCTTAAGAAAACGCCCACGTCCCAGAGTTCTTCATAAAGTTCTCGAAGATATGTGAAGTCCGCCAATGCCCACTGGGCCAATATGATGGACTGTGGCCTAACGAAATTGTAACAAAATATACTGCTTATAATCCATTTAAAGTAGTTTAATTGTATAATATTCGCGTAAATGTAAGACAATATTAGGTTTATACCAACAGAATTAGATCTATTGTTCTCTAATCATCAATTATTACCCAATCTATGGCCAATCTTCATCCAACATTGGTCGTTCGACAGCCAATAGTTTTCTTAGGCGTCATTCACACCAGGCGTATTGTCAGCCGTTGAGTATGGTCGACATTTCCGTGAGCCCAAATGTAACCGTGAAGACAAACTGCTTTTGTGGTACATACTATGCCGACAATATGATTACACTGCATGGTTAACGCTGTGGTTTAATTGGTCGTCGTGACAATTACCACGCGCTTATTGTTGTGTGTTTGTTTACCACATGCAAGAATAATATGTGTGCTACTCAAAAAGGTATTACGATTCTAGGTGTACTTTGTGTCTGTTATTTGAATGTTTGTAAAGTCCGTTGACACAGGTTTTACGCCTAGAGCAAGTTATCTATTTTAAAAATAATCAGTATAAAATATATAACTCGCTCGAGAATTAAATAAATCCTTATCATTATTAAAAAAAAGATGTTATAGCTATAGTAATTATACTATACAATACAGTTTGTTAATAAATGAATCGGCTTGTGTATATTCACAAATCAAGTGTGTTCTGAACTTGTTTCTGAAATACAGAAACTTACTAAGTATGCTGGCCTCCAGGCATTCTCATCTGATACGTTGTTACGTAGCCAATCAGCGGTCGCAACGCGGAGTGACGGATTACTACGAATACTAAAGTTAAATATAAATCAAAATATAAACTACGCAACGCTCGACCACATTCGACGACTGACAATACGTGTGGTGTGAACGAAACTTTAATGTAGTTACATTTACCAATATTATCGCAAACGTTGGTTGCAAATGGACCTTCGCTTCTAATTATATTATTGAGGTAAGCAATTAAGGGTACATTATGTTTAATTCTTGTAAGACGAGCTAGTTGTTAGCTTGAGCGATTAGTGATGTTAACAATGGAGTAGGAACCCGAATCAAGATGGTAAACAAGACTATGAACGGTCTAGAGATAAGCTAGTTAGATTGTCTATAATAATAATATCAGCCTGTAATAATACTATCTCACTGGTGGGCACTGGCATCATCCCTGTTTGAGGAGCGTTAGGCCACAGTCCATCATATTGGCCCAGTGGGCATTGGCGGACTTCACATATCTTCGAGAACTTTATGAAGAACTCTGGGACGTGGGCGTTTTCTTAAGATGTTTGCCTTCACACATAAAGCACGGTTTCAGCACGAATGGGCCGGATCGACCGGGGTAGTACTACCCTCTCACAGAATACCGGCGTGAAGTAACGGTACCCGTACTGTTGCGTTTCGTATCGGTGAGTGAGAGAGCCGGAGGCCCAGTTACCCCGATCCTTTTCCTATCCTTTCCTTTGTCCTTTCCCTCCTTCATTACTTTTTAAAGGCACTTGTATCTCCTTTGGGTTGCGGGTGTCCATGGGCGGCGGTAATCGCTTACCATCAGGCGATCCATCTGCTCGTTTGCCAACCTATATCATAAAAAAAAAAAAAATTAATGCTCACATACCTTCAAAAAGTTACAGTTGTGTACCTTGGCATCAAAGACCTCTGCATGGTAGTCCAATGGTTTCCCACTAGGCTATTATATTCTAGATCTAGATTAGTTTAACTATACTAATATAAAAAGAGAAAATATTTGATTTTTGTTTGTAAGGATTTAAATCAAAAACTAATCAATCGATTACAAAAATATTCACCTTTTAGTAAGCCATATTATCACCGAGTAACATAGCCTATACTTTATGTAAAATAGGTACTACTACGTTTTTTTCTACGTGGTGTTATGCTTGACGCATACTTCTCCACGGTGAGACGGAGAGGTTATGTCGAGTTCACCGGCTAAAAAGATACCCCGGTAATACCGACTAAACCTACCACAGTGTTCCTCGACATAACCATACGCGAATCGCTTTCACATGCAATCGTGACCCCGCTGTGGTTTCGGCCCGCCGTGTGGAACGGCAGGCTACCACACAAAAATACTTCTTCTACCGTGTGGCCGTGTTCAGGGTGGCTTGAGGTCATCTCGTGCCTTCTGACGCCCGGTTCTGCGGTTGGGGGGAGGGTTTAAGCGCTCCATCTCACGCTCCACCACCTCCTTGATGGAAATTACTTTCTCACAGAAGAAGGCGACGGCATTCCACGATCTCTCACTCCGAATCATAGACGGAACTACGGCCGGGAGTGAGAGGGCAACCAGTCCGACTGCCACGATCAACTCACGGCGCTGCGATGCCCAGGCGGGACAAACCGCCAAAGTGTGCAGCGCCGTGTCTACAACAATATCGCGGCTATATACGGCTATACTATTTTTTGTAAATACATACATTTTATACATAGAAATACCCAGACCAACACAAACATCCATGCACACAAATGCTTGCCTTGTGTGGGAATCAAACCCGCGACCTCAGGCGTGACACTAGCAGATACGCGCAATTTCCTCTGCTTCACATAAGAGAATTTTCCCCGCCTTTGCATTTTTTTTTATTGATGCTCCGCTCCTATTGGTCGTAGCGTGATGTTATGTAGTCTATAGCCTTCCTCGATAAATGGGCTATCCAACACTAAAATATTGTTTTAATTCGGACCAGTAGTTTCTGAGATTAGAGCGTTCAATCAAACAAATAAACTCTTCAGCTTTATGATATTAGTATAGATTGCTTATATTGTTTGCTAAGCTTTGCTTGTAGATAGGTACTTTACATTATTAGGCGAATAATGGTGCTGGTTGAGTAATTTCGTAACTGTATTATAAAATAAATGTAATTGTCTTCTTCTCCCTAGCCTTTATTATTCCCAAGTCACTTGGAGTCGGCTTTTCTGGTCTAACCGAATTTGACTGGATATCAGTTTTTACACGGATCGGCTGCCACCAATCAATACGCACATAATTTCGAAAAGTCATATAGCTTCCGAAAGTCAGGGGTGCGTGATGTGGGTTCGAGCCCGAAACTCTCATTGCAGTCTGTTGGTCTCCCCACTGAGCTATCGCTGCTTAAAATATATGTAATAATTGTATTAAATTTTATTAGGCAATTGCTTGTTATTTATTTATTTATTTGAATCGCCAATAAATGAAACACAACACACTACACAACACTTACATCTAAATAGTAATTGACAGACATGCTTTGTGCTCATTTACTTACAGGCAACCACATCTAACGAAAAATAAAACTATCGCCACAAAATGAAATAAAAGCTCTAAATACATTAAAATCAAATTAAAAATAAATAAAAACGTTAATCTAAAAATATAAATTCAAACCTAGTACGGTATCATAATTACCAAAGATTGGAACCCAAGTATTTATTATTTTTTTCTTAAATCTTAATAAGTTATCACGAAAGATATCCAAATTAGCCAGTCGCTGAAAACTATTAGCTGATTTGGCTATTCTTGTTAAAGTTGAATTTAGACCTATGTTTTAGTCTTGTATAACTTTATATTTTATGGTGAACTAAGTAGTCGTGTTACGGTATTTTTTTTTTTATATATACAATTGCTAGATGTGAAAGCTTGTAATTGGCCATAGCTTAATTATAGTATCTTAATTAAACGGTTAACTAGTTGTAAGTTTTCTAAAATTGAAAACAAAATAAAATAAAATAAATAAAATAACGGATAGAAATATAGAAATAAAATAAAATTTCTATAATACTAATCACCCTTTCAAATATATACAGCTATATCAACCCTTCTTCAAACCTGATTGACTTTTCAAAACTGAGGCCAGTCCTTTTCAGAACCAGGCACTCCTAACCCACTTACTTCAATAAAACAAAACTTTTCTCCAAAGCATTTTCCTTCCTGCTTATCACTAATTAATAGCAAGGTTTTTCTAATTAAGACTCGAGAAGCCCCGGCAAGCTCACAAACGACCACTATTTCCCTTAATGGGCTATTAAAACTAAGATTTGCGTGGATATAGGGACTAATTAAGACGTCGATCGAAGAGGCAGGCCTTAAGTAGAACATGAGAATGGGGAAAACGTTTTGGATGGACGACATGGCCATATAAATACATTAATAGCTCACTATACTCATGAAGTACTTTTATCCAGAAAAATTCAGTTACAATTTTTTTTGTGTGTCTAATGCCTTGACGCTTACCGCTCCGCAGGGGTGGGCGGAGGGGTTATGTCGGAGTCACCGGGGGAAAGATGGTAAGCAACAACCCGGTAATACCGACTAAACTCACCACGGTATTTCTCGACATAACTGCAATCGGCGGGGCCGCACGAATCACTTTCACATGCAATCGCAACCCCGCCGAGGTTGTGGCCAACTGTTACTAATCAAACTTAACCTACATTTACGCGAGCGATGACGCGGGCAAAATTTAGTTGGTTATAAAAAAGACGATACCTACACTATGTTAAATATAATTCCCATATCGTGGGGACTTTAACGCACATTGAAACATCGGACACAAAATAACACAAACTCATAACAACATTTTTTGATCACACAAAAGCCTACACGAGTAGGGATCGAACTCACAACACTCAGCGCGCGCGTAAGTGGCGAAGCGACCACTTAGATGCACTATCCATGCAGTCAAATATGTACATACGTATCTACAAACGGTTAGATAAAGACGTTTACAGTCGACGGCGTAGACTAATGCATAAGGCATCGGGATAGCGATCGAAACAGCTTCCATTTTCACGCATTGAAGAATTTACTGACTTCAAATCACCTAAAGTTTAGTTTAGCTTTTCAAAATACTAACTGTGCCCACGGTTTCACCCGCGTTTATGACTACTCCGCCGCTCCCGTAGGTCGTAGCGTGATGTTATATAGCCTATAACCTTCCTCGATATACAGGCTACCAAACGCTAATTTTTTTTTTAATTCTGACGTGTAGTTCTTGAGATTACTGCGTTCAACCAAACAAACAAACTCTTCAGCCTTATGATGTAAGTACACCTAGAATACCAACGTTTTTCCGTAGTTTCGTACGCGTAGGTTATGTTAGCAACAGTGCATTTTTTTCCAGTAAAATATGGCATTTGTTACTCGGTGATAATAAGGGTTTCAATTGCTGAAAGAATTTGTAAAATCGGTTGAATAATTTTAAGTTAAATCGTTACGATCAAACAAACTACAAAAACTCAAATCTTGCCTCTTTATAATATTAGAAAAGACTAATTTTTCCGCGGTTTCACTCACGTTTATAATGCCTGCTCCGTTTTATAAACAAACACACACACACACACATGTATGTGTATATATGTATATATATATGTATGTATGTATATGTATGTGCACATGTGTAGGTGTGTGTGTAGCGTAATTTTATGAAGACTGTTACTTCTGGATACAGTATTCAGCATTGTAATGATGAAGAATTATTAAAAACAGTTAAATAGTTTTAGAGTTGTCGATTACAAACAAACAAATCTTGGCGAATAATATCTATTAAATATAGGGGGGAGGGGGGGCGGTGAGCTTCTTGGGCCTGTCCGCCACCTGATCAGCACTAGGTCCGAGAGACGACGTGCGTGTTCCCACGCGCGCCTCTGTGACGTGTTTCCGTCCTCTTCAAGGGGACAGTAGGGTTAAAATTTAGAAGTGACCATAGGGTAGGTCTTATCGTGCAGTAGCCTGCCATTCCATATGGCGGGCCGAAACCTCGGCGGGGTCGCGATTTCATGTGAAAGTGATTTGCGCGGCTCCGCCGCATTATGTCGAGGAACGCAGTGGTGGGTTTAGTCGGTATTACCGGGATGTCGCTCACCACCTTTCTCCCAGTGAGTCCGACATAACCTCTTCATCGCCCCACGGAAAGGTGTGCGTCAATGCATTCCCCCATGTATAACAAAAATGACCGTCTCCAACCTGCTACTGAAAAATTAATTTCGGCATAAAATGAAACATAGATTTAAGTTAAATCCCAAGCTACTTAATCGTAAACATGTCTTCCTTTTCTTTCTTTCAATCCCAGAAAAATTCTTACCTCATAGTTTTGGGTTCAGACCTCCCTCTTAAGAAAAGACGCTTTAAAAAGCCTCTTTAATATAAAGTAGAGTTATAAAAGTGTTAAATAAAACGCGATAAAATCCTAATAAAGTATAATAATTTAATTTCTATGTATTAACCTAATGCGAGTAAACCTAAGACAATATTAACTTCTTTATTATAGCGCTAAGTTCTGCTCGCAGTTTCAATCGCATATATTCTACGGATATCACATATCGGGAGTAGAAATCTTATGATAATCTTTGTATTCATTCAGGATATGATCTACCTCTGTGAGAATGTGAGAAGTTTCACTAAAATCTGCTAAACAGTTTACGAGTGAGTTACAAACATATTTACAAATCTTCACATTTATAATATCAGTAGGATAGAATATAATATATAGGTGAAAAGGCAATGCCTGAATCGCGTTGTATTCTTTTATCCGTCCTTGATCTCGCAACCGTGGCTAAGAGTAAGGACTCGGTCACTATAGTACCATTATGAATATCTTTATTTTCAAAACTTATTACCAACTAGCTGTCCCGACAGATGGTTAGCCTGTATAGACAAAAAAAAATAAAAAAATTAAGTCTAAACCATCCTCGAATCCACTTGAACACACACAAAAAAATTCATTCAAATCGGTCCAGCCGTTTAGGAGGAGTACACTGTCAACACACGTACAGAAGAATTACACAGGGTTTCCGGTAATTAATGGATAACCTGGAAATGTCTTATAGTGGAAGTGACGGCCTTTCAGAAAAAAAGAAATAATAAAAAGAAAAATATATATATATATTAAAAAGTGCAAGCTATATAGCATAGCATACTTTTGACTGTCTATCTATTATCATAATTAGTTTTTAATAATAAAAACCAAAAATCCGATGGATTTCATTCATTTATGGTCGTAGTATACAAGATAGTTATACATGGTAATTAAAAAAAAACACATATCTCAGGTAGTAGTTAGGATAGATTCTTTTTCATATTTTTTTCTGATCGGCCATCAGTTCCACTGTAAGACATTTCCAGGTTATCCATTAATTACCGGACACCCTGTGTGTACGGTGCAACCGTACATTTCTCAACTCAGCATTTTTACGCGATACACGCGTTTTCATTAATATTACATTTAGTTCGCGTCGAGCCATCATTAACGCCGTGCGTTCTCAATTATTAATCAGTCATTAAACATATCGCGTCATATCATACACATTTTAGTTTATAAAGTTAATTCCAATATATTCAGTTTATCCATTCAGTGTTTCAATCCGTACCAACCGACGCGCCCTATCATATTATCAATCCACAAAGTTGTGTGATAACAAGATCATACATCTTTTCTGGTCCTTCGAGCCGGATCCAATCTTTTTTGGTTCTTCTATCAGTGACTATTAGTGACTATCAGTGACTATCATATACTCTTAGTGACTCAGAGTGCAGTGCTGCTAGCAAGAAAGGAGTACTACACCGGGTTTGCTGCTTTACCAAGTAAGATCGTTCTCATTTTAATATTTCATCATGGATAATATTCACAAGAATCAGGAAGAAATCTTCGAAGCATTGACTAAGCTATTCGTTAACATAAAAAAGGATAGTTCTAGTCGTAAGGTCGGAGATTATTTTAGGCGTCGATTAGAACTTTTAGAAAGTTATTGGTCTGACTTTAAATTTAATCATGATCGGCTAAGTACGGAGGAGAGCAGGTCCCATCCCTACTTTGTTGAAAACGATTATGAACGGGCAGCAGAATTATACAGGTCTATCAAGGCACTCATCGGTCAACAACAAGAGGCGATGAAGGCAGGACCGTCTACTGCTTCGGGATCGTCGTCAGATCAGCAATCGACGGGCGTGGAAGACGAACAAGCGTCTGGTACCAAGCAGCATTTATCGCCTGTCCGTTTATCAAGAGGAACATCTAGCAAAACAGACGACATGCTTAAGAAGCAATCTAGCAACTTCCGAGCTCTTGAGCGAACCGTGGCTAATTTCAGCTTGGATCAAATGGCTGAGAAGTGGGAATTGGAAGATGCATTGAAAACGTTAGAGACTAGGTGGTCAATGATCGATTCTTTGCATTGGGAGTTGGATGGTGAATTAGAAGAATCGAATTATCAGTACGAACAATTATACACCCAGTATGAAAATACATATACCAACTTAAAAAAGGCTATAAACACCAAGTTATGGTCTGTAGCACATAAAGTACGTTCCACGCCGAAAATGGATATCCCTCTTTTCTTTGGTTCTTATCAACAGTGGACATCGTTTAAAGATTTATTCATCGAAACAATCCACAATAATTACTCTTTATCCAACGCTCAAAAAATGCAGTACCTCAAGAGTAAACTGAGAGGAGAAGCTGAAAGGCTAATCCAACACCTTTCGATTTCATCCGACAACTACAATATTTGTTGGGATATTATCAATCATCGTTACAATAATATTAGATTAATTTGTAGCTCTCACATAGATACGCTGTTGAACGTACCAGCGATGCAGCAGCCTACGGTTAATAACATCAAACGATTACACGACATCACAGTTGAAAGTTTAAATGCCATAAAGAACTTAGGTATCGATGTTTCTTCATGGGATCCTCTGCTTCTACATCTGTTATCTCCAAAATTGGATTCTGAAACTTACAACGACTACGCTGCATCAATCAAGGATCCTAGAGCTATACCAAAAATAGAAGATTTCTTGGCTTTCTTAGAAGGCAAATTTACGAGCATGGAGTCTTCGCGTAAAAAACATGAACAGTATTCAAATAAATCGATTGGGTCTAAGCAAACACCAAAACATAATTTTTATTCAAAGCAGTCATTTACAACGCAAAATCAAGCCATTTCGCAACCATTTCATAAAAAATGCAGTTCGACGAAATATAAGTGTGTTGTTTGTAAAAGCAACGAACATGGCATTTATTACTGCCCGCAGTTTCTAGAAATGCCACCATACATCAAACGAAAAACATTAATTAGATTAGAGGTATGCCAAAACTGCCTTTATTGTCATAGAGGGCAGGATTGCCTTTCAAACAAAAGATGCCGTAAATGTAATGGCAATCATAATACGTTATTACATGAGGCATTTACACAGACAAATCGCGTTTACGGTGCAAATTCAGCAAGAACCGCACCCAGCAACGAAAACGTGACGCGTGAATTGCAACCCGAAGCACAACAGTTAAGCCGTGGACAGTCAAATGCGTCATTAAACAAAAATATATCAGCAGTTTTATTACCAACAGCGATTGTCAAAGTGCAAGCTCAAGACGGATCATTTAAAACGTTGCGAGCTCTTCTGGATCAAGGTTCTCAAGTTTCCCTCATTAGCGAATATGCTGCACAACTTCTGGAGCTTCCTCGACAGAGACGTCCGGGTATTGTATGTGGCATTGGTGAAACGGAGAGCAACTGCAAAGGACTCGTGAGTCTCAAATGCTCGTCAGAAATCAACGATTTTCAGTTTGAAGTCGATGCATTCATCATGAATAGATTAGTGAAGAACTTACCCAATTATACATTTTTAAAACCAACTTGGTCGTACCTTGACAACATCACCTTGGCCGACCCCGATTTTAACCTAAGTCGCCCTATTGATTTACTGCTGAGTAGTAGCGTATATTCCAAAATCTTGTTAGATGGAGTTTGTAGGGCAACTGAAGACTCAGCTTCAGCACAAAACACCCGACTCGGCTGGATAATAAGCGGAGACATTGTGCAATCATATCAATGTAATATAATTTTGAATAACGTCGACGAAATACAAAAATTTTGGGAAATTGAAGACATTACTGAATCTTCCAACGTATCAGCAGAAGATCTACAGTGCATGGTTTTTTTTAAGAAATCTACAATAAGGCGTAAAGATGGTACATACGAAGTCAGATTACCTTTTAAAGAAAACTTTGAGAACCAGTTGGGTTCATCGAAACATAAAGCTATCGCGCAATTTAATAACTTAGAACGGAGGTTTCACAATAATGAAAACATTGCAAAACAATACAAATCATTCATTCTAGAATATATAATGTTAGGACATATGAAACTCGCGTCCGGTAACGAGAAACCTGACTTTTATTTGCCGCACCATTGTGTGTTGCGTAATGAATCCACTACAACTGCACTGCGTGTAGTTTTTAATGCATCTGCGAAAACAACAACTGGGTACAGTTTGAATGACCTTATGTTAAAGGGCCCAAATCTACAACAAGATCTTCAATCTTTATTGTTAAAATGGAGACAATATCGCGTGGCCTTTACAGCAGATATCGAAAAAATGTTTCGCTTTATATGGCTAAACAAAGACGACCAAAAATTTCAAAAAATCATTTGGCGTGCTTCCGCTGACATACCACATCAAGTATATGAGCTTCAGACAGTTACATACGGCACCAAGGCCGCGCCATTTTTGGCTATGATGACGTTGAAGCAGTTAGCGGAAGACGAAAGACAAAATTTTAGCAGTGAAGCGATCAAAGCATTGGAGCAGTCGTTCTACATGGACGACATTCTTTTCGGCACAGAAAGTGTCGAGTCAGCAATCATATTACAACAAGAATTGATCAAATTATTAAAAGCAGGAGGGTTCAATTTAAGAAAATGGTCGTCTAACGCATCTGAATTACTGAAAAATATACTTCAGCAAGAAAATTTTGATTTTAAAGAGACAGATTCAGCAAAAACTTTAGGATTACACTGGTGCCCCAAAACCAATACATTCAAATTTTCATCAAAAGTTGAATCATCAAATAAACCACCTACAAAACGGAGCATGCTATCCGATATATCAAAATTGTTTGACCCTCTTGGCTGGCTATCACCACTGGCTACACGGCTTAAATTGATATTTCAAAAGGTCTGGTTGTCAGATATTCAATGGGATGACAAGTTGCCTGAAGATATTATTACAGAATGGGTTAGTATTAGAAGTGATATGCACAAAATCAATCAGTTTGAAATCGATCGTTGGATAGGCACGGCACAAAGTGGTTATTTGGAGTTACATGGCTTTTGCGACTCGTCAACAAAAGCTTATGCATGCGTCGTATATTGTAAACAAATTATCAATGGCGAAACTAAAATTTCGTTAGTGGCAGGCAAATCAAGAGTAGTTCCTGCAAGTAAAACTATCTCCCTTCCAAAGTTAGAGCTAAGCGGAGCACTACTTTTATCAAAATTGCTTTTCAAAATTCAGCAGTGCCTTACTGCCTATAATATCAAAGTATATAGTTGGACAGACTCAATGGTAGTTATTGCATGGCTACAAGGAGAGCCAGGCAAATGGAAACCGTTTGTCGCAAATAGGGAACGACAAATAAAAAGCATTATACCTACAGATAGCTGGCGCTACGTCAAGTCAGTGGATAACCCAGCTGATTGCGCTAGCCGCGGAATGACTGTCAACCAGCCTAAAAATCACTCCCTGTGGTGGCAGGGACCTTCATGGCTACAAAACTTCGTGGAAAATCAAATATATGAACAAGAAATTTTTTCTACAAACGAGGAAATAAAGAAAACAATTCAAGTTAATTACACATCGCCGCAAGAGTGCAATGTAAACATTATATGTGAATTATTATCAAGATATAGTTCACTTACGAAACTCACAAGAGTGTTAGCATGGGTTTTTAAATTTATCAAGCAATCAAAGCAAGGTCAAAAAAGCAAGCAAGGTTTTCTTACGCTATCAGAGATAAAACATGCAAAATATGTAGTAATTAAGTATGTACAGACCATGGAATTTATACAGGAAATACATAATTTACAAGAAAATAAGCCTCTATCAACTAAAAGTAAATTATTACAGTTGAACCCGTTTATTGACAGGGAGGGACTTCTCAGAGTTGGAGGAAGGTTGACCAAGGCTAATATGCATCCCGATATGATGTACCCAATTATCATCCCTCACGAAAGTCAATTAACTAATTTAATAATAGATCATGCTCATTTACTTACCTTTCACGGAGGCGCACGCGTGACGTCAGCTGCTATATGCCAGAAGTATTGGATTATGGGAGGAAACCGAGTCGTAAAGAAGCGTATACGTACATGCGTTACCTGTCGAAAAAACACCCCTAGCAAAATAACACAGCTTATGGGAGATTTACCTACACAAAGATGTAATGTGGCAAAACCGTTTGAACACACTGGAGTAGATTTTACCGGTCACGTGTTTATCAAGGCGAACAAGGGTCGGGGTATAAAGACCACAAAGGGATACGTAGCAGTATTTATATGCATGGTGACTAAGCTTGTCCATTTAGAACTGGTCTCAGATCTTACATCATCAGCATTTCTGGCCGCATTACGTAGAATGATTGGAAGAAAAGGCTCTCCAAAACATTTGTATAGCGACAATGGTACAAACTTTGTCGGTGCCAACAAAATTCTGCAAGAAGAATTTGAACAAATACAGAAATCATTCGATGGAGATTTCCTTCATGAAATAACAAATATGCAGATTGAGTGGCATTTCAACGCGCCGTCGTGGCCCACCGCTGGCGGGCTGTGGGAAGCTGCGGTGAAAAGCTTAAAATATCATTTACGTAGAGTTGTTGGAGACCAGAAACTAACATACGAAGAGTTTTCTACCATACTAGCACAATTAGAAGCTGTACTTAACTCAAGACCCTTATGCCCCCTCACAGAAGACCCTAACGACCTAAATTTCCTCACCCCGTCGAGTTTCATCAATTTAAATCAGAATATGACAATATTTGAAACTGAAACAGATATGCGAACGAGATGGTATTTAATTCAAAAAATCGTAAAGGATATTTGGAATCGTGCCATCGTTTCGGAGTATCTTACTCAATTATCAGCTAGATGTAAATGGAGACGGTCTCAAGTCAATATCAAGGTCAATGATATTGTAACCATCAATGATGCAAACCTACCTCCTGGGAAGTGGGCTCTAGGTCGCGTCGTCCAGCTGCATCCTGGCTCTGATGGCCACGTCAGGGTGGTCACGTTAAAAACTAAAACTGGGATAATCAAGCGTCCTATAACCAAATTGTCATTACTTCTAGTAAACGAGAGAATCGATAAACAAGAATCGAACTCCCATACAGTAAAAAATAAAAACTGTCTCAGAAGTACAAGTTATAGTTTCTTATCATTATCAATGTTGCTTTTATTATTTATTAGCATTTTTACCACAGCACACTGTGCTTACAATGTTACGCAATTGAAAGACAGTCAAGGTCTTTATTTAGACAAAATTGCTAACATGCAACTAATCAGAGATGAATGGAAGATAGTTACATATTATGACATGGATCCATATTGGCAAGGAACAACTGCATGTAGTAAATATATTAATTATTTAACGCAATTATGCAATCAGTTAAAAGAAACTTCTCATTGCGTCATCATACGAATACAATTGCAACAGGAGTTATCAGAACTGGAGTACTATAACCACCTGCTGCTGACTCAACATACCAGCACGCGACGGGCACGCGCCCTGCGCTGGCGCAAGCGAGGCCTTATCAATGGTGTCGGGTATCTTGCAAACAACTTGTTCGGTGTACTCGACGAAAGGTTCGCCGAACAATATAAACAAGATATTAGATTACTACAACACAATGAGGAGCATCTGGTGTCGCTCATTAAAAACCAAACTAGTATTATTGAAGCTGAGTCTAATGTTTTGAAGAGGCATGAAAATGCACTCTATAAACAGCACAAGATGCTTAATCTCGCGGCTATGAAAATTGACAAAATTCAGAATGTTTTACAGAATGAATCCGATCTTAACACAATCATGAATGACTTTAGCACAGGCGCCATAGCTACCAGCAACATTCTAAAACATTTAAAAACAATTCAGTCGAGTTTGTTAGATACAATAACAGACGTTTACCATGGAAGACTTAATTTTCATTTATTGTCACCAGAGCAGCTCAAGGAGACTTTGAATACGATTTCGGGTCATTTGTCGAAAGATCTTACATTGCCAGTCAGTAATTTACAAGCTAACTTCAGGAATATATATCATTTATTTAAGGTTAAAGCAAGAATGTCTGAAGATTATTTAATATTTTAACTAAAATTACCCTTAGTCTCAAGAGATTCGTTTGCAATAATGAAAATTATACCAATACCTCAAGCTGTAGATAACACAAGCATGGCTACCATCATACCGATTTCTGAGTACGTAGCAATTAATTTGAAAAAGGACTCATACTTAACGATGTCTACATATGATGTCCAGACATGTCTACATGATGACGTTGATTCATATCTGTGTTATGTAGAAAGGCCAATTTATCATCTTAAGAATGACGAAAAATTATGTGAGGTTGTACCCAATACAAAACATTGCAAGATTAGCGTAGCAGTATGTACGAATCAATGGACAGCTATAAATAAAGTTAATAAGTACATATACTTCTGTTGTAGTCAGTGTCAGATATGAGTATTATGCGAAGATCACGTGTCAGTCGGACACTTGGAACGAGTTGGAATATTAGGTGTGGATCATGATTGCCTAATAAAAACCGAAAGTTTCACAGTGTACACTCGAAATGAAGGTTTAAGTAATTTAAACATAAAACCATCCTTAAAACTCCCGGAGATAGAACCAATCAATCACATTATTAACGTGAGCATTTCAACCCCACTGATACAAAATTATTCGTTTAACTCTAGCAATACAGAGTTAGCGGAAATCAAGAAACAGATCACCAGTCTCCAAGCGAATGAGAATTTACCAAATCAAGTCTCATACCACGATATCCATCACTACACGGTATTGTACATGTTCATCGGCGCCGCAATGGCAATCGGTGCTGTCATTATAGTACGTCGGGTTCGCAGCAGGCGCGCGACTTCTCATGCGGTGGCGCAGGCAGCTCTGCAGAGCCTGCACGCCGTTGAACAAGCAACATCTTCAAGGGCTGAAGCAGGGCCCTCTGACTCCTTGTCAAGAGTGCGTGTTTATAGTGTTAGTGCGCGTAATTCATGCGAAGTGCCATGTGATAACGATTATAGTGAAATTCGTAAAGTGCACAAGTTACATAAAGGTACAATGCCCATTCCGCGAAAAAACCTATTTTAATTAAAGACTCTAAGCATAGCGCGTAAGGAACCAATAACATCATCTTGTATTCATATCATCATCTCACACCCATCTTCTGCTTGGGAGCATGTACGGTGCAACCGTACATTTCTCAACTCAGCATTTTTACGCGATACACGCGTTTTCATTAATATTACATTTAGTTCGCGTCGAGCCATCATTAACGCCGTGCGTTCTCAATTATTAATCAGTCATTAAACATATCGCGTCATATCATACACATTTTAGTTTATAAAGTTAATTCCAATATATTCAGTTTATCCATTCAGTGTTTCAATCCGTACCAACCGACGCGCCCTATCATATTATCAATCCACAAAGTTGTGTGATAACAAGATCATACACTGTGTATAAAGAATAATAATGATTGCCACTGCATGGAAGGCGTTACGTAGTCGCCTCATCGCTCCACTGCGCCGAGTGTTATATGTTCGAATCCTACACGGGACAAAACTTTGTGTGATCTACAATGGTTGTTCCGAGTCTGGGTGTTCTTTGTGTCCGTTGTTTGAATGTTTGTAAAATCCCCAGTGACACATGAGTTATTCCTAGTACAGATGTGTACTTTGTAAAAAGGAAAATTAATCAATTTGAACAATTATTTACAACCAACTTAACCCTAACTAATATCATAAATTCGAATGTGAGTTTGTTTGTGACGCTCTCATGAAACGTTGTATAAACGTTGTTAAAAGAACAGAAAAGGACATAGGGTACCTTTCATCCAGAAAACTTACTGTTACTAACCTTACTTACATTTACACGAGCACTAAAAACTAGTAGTTTTTCACGGGGAGAATGTCTTCTCCCCGTGACTATGGCTGCTGGAAAGCAACCGGAAAGTCGGGGAAAGTAATAATAATATGCATAATAAGCATTTATTTCAGATATTCATCCATATTTTGTTAGTTACAATTAATAAAAAATTATGTTGGTATTCTTATTTATACTTGAAACACCATGATTACACTCTTTTTTACATTGTATAGGAGTCCAAATGCTACAGCGTAATTCTCACATACTCTAAGCAATTGCCTTAAGGCATCGATTGAGAGGCAGAGCAGACACATATCGTCTGCATACTGCATGCATAGGCTGATTACTTCAGCCAGGAATTAAGAATTCAATTAGAGATATTAATTATTAATTCAACTATAGATTCTATCTATAGTTTTATCAAAATTAAATTACGCAGACACAGTTTTCGGTCCCAAGCTGTTAGCACGCACTGAAAAACTTTTACAAAGAGTTCAAAACGTCTATACAAGATTCTGCTTTAACATAACTCCGAGAACCCATGTAACACCCTTTTTAAATAAACACCTTATGTTGAAAATTAAATTGCGTCATAAATTACATCTTGCTTCTGTTCTGTTCGGCGTAATTGCACATAAAACTCCAATGTACCTGTACTCAAAAATCTCCTGGATGAGCAGTCATCGCGAGCGTGAGGGTCGTCGGTGTGCGCAGCAGCTGGCTATACCCCAACACCGATCTGCTTCATTTCGTGGTAGCTTCCGATATAAAGCGTCCAAAATTTGGAATAACATCCCCCGCCAATAAGAAGCCTAAAAAATATTAACAATTTCAAGTATAAATTAAAAAGATTTTCCTTACAAGACAAATAATGTATGAATCAGTCAAATGTTACTTATCAATTATTTAATCCAATCTATATATTATTTTCATATGTTTTTATTTTTTGTGTTCTACATTATTATTATTTAAACACAGTTGGTATATTATATAGTTTAAATTAACAACTCACCTGTGGACGCTGTTTCGCATTTCACATAAATTTACATTGAAATTTAACTACTATATACGGATTTTATCGCGTTGTTTATTTAGCACTGTATTACAAAATTTTGAAAATATTACACTTCTACTACTATTGATTTTATTTTACTAATTTATAAGCTAATAAAATTATTTAAACTATTAAATCTATTTACTTTTGGTTTACACTTTCCCCGACGTTTCGGTTGCTTTTCAGCAGCCATGGTCACGGGGAGATAACATTCGCGTAAACAGAAGACAATATTATATAAATTTACATTTCTCAGAACCGCTTTATGTTGTATATGTTACACTTAAGTAATAATTCTCCACAATTACCTATATTAGATAGTCTCACGTATAAAATAAGGATATCAAAACAAAAACAAACAAAACAATACAAATAGCCTACAACGCTGAGGTCGTTCACTTTGTTTACGTTTTACTCTGCGCATAATATTGTGTCATCAGTGCCTATTATGCAATGACGTTTTTACTAACCTTTTTTTTTTTTTTACGTGGGGGAATGCTATGACGCATATCCCTCCGCGGGGGCGGGTGGAGGGATTATGTCGGACTCGCCGGGGTAAAAGAAAGATGGAAAAGAAATAATGTACCTCCCGGAATACCGACTAAACCTACCACGGTGTTCCTCGACAAAACCACTATCGGCCGGGCTGCGCGAATCGCTTTCGCATGCGGTCGCGACACCGCTGAGGTTGCGGCTCGCCGTATGAAACGGCAGGCCAAACCTAACCCTTAAAATTTATTTATTTGATATTGACGTATTTTATTTCTACCTCTATTCTCATATATTTATAAAATGTACCTCATTTATAAACATAATTTAATATGCCCAATACGTTTTCCTTGTGTATGTATGCAGCAGAACCACATTTATTGTATTTTTGTTGTAATGTTAAACATTTGCCTCCGTCCGTGCATCACTTGTATCGGGCGACCAACTGAAAACCAGCGCTGGTGCACTTAATTTGGGTGCCCAGCTAATGCTGAGGTGTTGACCCTTTTCGGCGAGGACATTTTTTTCAACACATTTCTTTTTTTATCTTGTATAATATTTTTTTGTTTATTTTGTTTTAATTAATTGTGTGTGCTCTGTATGAAATAAACATGATTTCTTTCTTTCTTACACTGGAACATCCTATACTTGTGCTGTTGAGCTCCTCGATCAGCTGATTAATATACAGGCTGAACAGTGCCGGTGAGGTTAGCCCTCCCTGCCTCACTCCTCACTGCAGCCCATGCCCCTCGGACCGTCAACCAGACCATCAGACTTGGTTAATTTGAGGATCGAATCAACTTGAGAAGAGTGATCAACTCATTTGGTACAGACTTGTCACGCAACTTAGCCCATAAGATGTTATAATTAACCAGGTCAAATGCCCTGGATAGATCCAGAAAAGCGGCATATACTGAAATATTTTTGTCAGTATAGTACCTGACCGTGTGCTTGAGCGCTTGTATAGCAGTTTCCGTAGACAAGGCTGTTTAGTTATTCTCCGCTCAAGCGCACCATCAAGCACTTTCGCTGTTATAGTAGCCAGCGATATTGGCCTGTAATTTTCCTTATCTGAGCACTCCCCAGGTTTGTTTTTTACTATGGGCACAAAGTGTAAATCTAAATAAATAATAATAATATTCTACCACATACACACAACACCATCTAGCCCAAACTAAGCAGAGCTTGTACTATGGGTACTAGACAATGGATAACAATACATTTATATACTTTTTTTTTGTAAATACATACGTATTATACATAGAAACACCCAGACCAAGACAAACATCCATGTTCATGTACACAAAATAAATGTTTGACTTGTGCGGGAATCGAACCCGCGACCTTAGGCTTGGCAGTCGGTTACACTAACCACTACGCCAACGAGGCCGAGAAATAGCTTAATATAGTAGTAGTTAATAAGTTTAAAATTATGTAATAATTGTGTTTTTTAAATAAACAACGCAGTAAAATCCGTATAAAACAGTTTAATTTCTATGTATAACATTCGTGTAAACGAAATACAATATTAGATTTACGAGAACTTAATAAGCTATTAATGACTACATACTGTTTCGCGATTTGTATACTATACAACGTGTCACTTAAAGGTGTGGTCATATTTTAGGATCGTAAAATATATAAACGAAAAAGCGTTTTGATTTGATAAAACGTAAATTTTTGTAACGTGACCTAAAATTTTTCATTAATCTTATCAAAATTTGTTTTCCATACAATAATTATTCTAAGCACAGTTTACTATGTTTGCATGTCAATATTAGTATGTGAAGTCTGCTAACCCGCACTTGGCCAGCTTAGTGGACTATGGCCTAACCCTTCTCACATTGAGAACAGGCCCGTGCCCAGTAGGGTGCCCAGGTCCAGTTTAATACAGTATTGAAATGATTATTATATATTATAAAGATCTGCAATAGAGTTGATCTCTATTGCCGTCTGCTGTCGACTTTTCATTTGTATTTTATATTCATATGTACGTAGTAGCCTGGTAAGCGAAATTAAATGGAAAAGCCAGAAAACTAGCGACGTGAAATAGCAGTATTCCTACTGTTGTGTTTCGTTCGGTGAGTTAGTGTGCCGGAGAGGAACAGCGATAGCTCAGTGGGGAGACCAACAGACTGCAATGCAGAGGGTCTCGGGTTCGAACCCACGTCACGCACCTCTGGCTTTCGGAAGTTATATGACTTTTCGAAATTATGTGCGTATTGATTGACAATTATCGCCTGCTCCGTGCCTCAGAGAGCACGTTAAGCCATCGGTCCCTGCTGCCATAAACATCTATGGCAGTCGTTATTGGGGAAGTCGACACAAAAGATCCCACTGGGTCGAAGTGTCGCCGGTCTGTACTGACTGGCCCTCACACAAGATAAGATAAGATTGAGTGCCAGAGATTTCCGCTCCTTCTCCTTCCCACTTTCTTTTTCTCTTCTCTCTGTTCTAAAGGGTCGGCAACTCGCAAGTAATGCCTTCGATGTTGCATGCGTCCATAGGTTACGGTGACCACTTACCATCAGGTGGGCCGTATCCTTGTTTGCCACCTAAGTTGTATAAAAAAATGTAAGTTTTAAAATCACATTTAGTGAAATGTTGATACAATATATCTCCATCCGAATATAAAGAATTCAGGTACCAACTTTGACATAATTATTTCAGACGCAGATGTGATTCATATGTTTTAATATTAAGTAACCAACAAAACTGAGATTATAGTTCTAGACAACCTGAACCAAACTCCTAAACTAAACGTAACTTCAATAAACTTATGAATAAATAATTAAACTTCGATATTCAGTACTTACTTGGTGACCTAAACTAATAAATGATTATGTATGGCTGCTGAAAAGTAACTGAAACATAGGGGAAAGTAATTCATATAGTCAAACAAGTGTTGTTTTTGAAGTGAAAACTTCTTTAGCGTTGAGCACTTTTTGGGTGAACAAAAATCATGGCACTCGCGTCATCGTTACCGAACGCTTTCCATGAGCTATATGTATACTGTGTATATATGTGTACTTTTTAGGTGAACAAAAAGCGTGAAACTCGCGTCATCGTCACCGCACGCTAGTTACTTAGTTTTCACTTCTATCGGCAGTCTCCATAGACTGCACCGATATTTTTTCGAAACAAAGATTAGCATACAACATGGTGTTGTATTTTTGCTGGTAGAATTACTTAGTTTCCTAAGTAAGCGCTATGTTGACAGCAAATATTATAAATGCGAATGTTAGTTTGTTAATTCCGCTTTCACGCCTTAACTACTCGACCAATCATCATGAAATTTGGCATACACCTTGTCAGTGGAACAGAAAAGGACATAGGCTGCGTTAAGTGCAGAAAAAGTTACTAACCTAACCCACATTTATGAGAGCGAAGCCGTAGGCAAAAGCTAGTCAGTAATGTTTGAATGTGTAATAAAAGACAATTACTTTTCAATCAACATATCAGATCAAATATACAGAATGAACCCTGCAGCAGTGAAATACTATCGTGCTTTAAAGAGCCCGTTAAATCGATCGCCGAGGATCCCGGCTATCATAAATATTTTTAACTGTCAATTTAGGAAGGATTCTAGATAAAGTATTTCAAACGTTAGATTACTAAGCCAAGTCTATGAGCGGTTTGTTGAACCAACAAGCATACATACAATCACGCTTGTTTTTGCGGTGGGTAGACAGAGACCATGGTTTTCCACTTGCTACGATCCTGGCATATTTCTCATTTACGTTAGTGGGATTTTGAACAATTTTTTTAAATATAAAAAAAAGTTAGTGATAACTACGATTGCGTGTTCAGAATGCTTATTCATTTGATCATAACGAGAGTATTTATATTACAACTAGCTGTCCGAAAAACGTTCTCCTGTACAAAAAAAAACAAAAAACTAAACCATTCTCGAATCCACTTGAATACACACAAAAAATTTTATCAAAATCGATCCAGCCGTTTATGAGGACTTTAATTACAAACACACGCACAGAAGATTTTTACATATACATATGTATATATATCGTGATCATTCACATATACAAACATGTAACCAGAAATATCTATTACTAAGTAAAATATTAAATAATAATTCAGAAAACTAATTGAGGTCGTAAGTACGTCTAAAATTTTGAGCTGACATAGTAGCAATGTGCATACAAATACCTAAATAAATTTATATCAATTGAATCCTAACTAAAATTATGAATGCGAATGTGAGTTTGTTCGTTACCCTTTCATCCCTTAACTGACCGATAATCATAAAAGCCACAGGGTACTTTCATCCAAAAAAAGGATTATGCCCGAGCGAGTGAAGGCGCAGACAAAAGCTAGTTGTTCATAAATTTACAACTAGCAATTATTATTCACGAATTTTATAATTGCACTTGTCTAAAAGGAGTGTAAATTATAAACGAGGTAAAAGTCACACCATGAAGCAGGAATCAGTACAGGTTGACAACGAATTGTTTTACTAAATACGACTATCTTGTAATTCATAGCCTTACTTCATGAGTCAATATTAATGTAATCTCAGATGCTTGTGGAGGTAAAACCTAGTCAGTAGGTAAACTAGCAACTCATTTGGTTTTACTTTTATCTCATTTAATTTTATAATGTACCATTACTTCATAACTCTAAATCTCTCAAAAAATATATCTTCATATCTCTCAAATAAAGCAGCGATAGCCCAGCGTGGAGACCAGCAGACTGCAATACAGAGGGTCTCGGGTTCGAACCCACGTCGCACACTTCTGACATTCGGAAGTTATATTACTTTACGAAATTATGTGCGTATTGATTGACAATTATTGCCTGCTCCATGCCTCGGAGAGCACGTTAAGCCGTTGGTCCCGGCTGCCATGACCATCTATGGCAGTCGTTATTGGGAAAGTCAGTACCTTCTAATATCCTGATACTGGTCTAGCATTAGAGTATCGGCCTTCGGGTTGCGGAGGTCAGGTGGCAGCCGCTCCGTTTAAAAACTGATATCCAGTCAAATCCGGTTAGACTAGAAAAGCCGACCCCAAGTGACTTGGGAATAATAAAGGCTAAGGAGAAGAGGAAACTTCATAACTCTCAATATAACCACACCCTTATACTCCAAGATAGTTAAGGGCGCAGGCACAATGGGAGCGAAACCTAGTAACGAGAAATAATACAGCAGTTTTTACACCGAGTTTTATTGTAAGATAGGAGCAGCGATAGCTCAGTGGGGAGACCAACAGACTGCAATGCAGAGGGCTTCGGGTTCGAAACCACGACGCGCACCTCTGACTTTCGGAAGTAAAATGACTTTTCGAAATTATGTGCGTATTGATTGACAATTATCGCCTGTTCCGTGCCTCGGAGAGCACGTTAAGCCGTCGGTCCCGGCTGCCATGAACATCTATGCCAGTCGTTATTGGGCAATTCGACACAAAAGATCCCACTGGGTCGAAGTGTCGCCGGTCTGTACTGACTGGCACCCACACAAGATAAGATAAGATATCACAGTCTCGGTTTGTCCACCCCAATGAACGCGCGCGCTATAACTCTGTCGCTCGGTGAACTAGCAAAGCGTTTCTCAAACTTTTTCAAATCTAATAATAACTATACACGCTCAAATTATGTTTTCGTGCAAACGGTGTGAGACCGAGTTTAGAGACGGCGTCACATGCTCACTATGCGCAGGACAATATGATTTTCCCTGTGCTGGTATCACGGAAGCAGGCTGGAGAAAACTTGGCGATCGAAGAGCTACGTGGAAATGTAGCAGTTGCAAGTCACTAGCTGCAGCCAGTCCTCGCATGGTCACTGCTTCTTTGGCTACGGAGTCGATTCTGGACCAGCTCAAGCAGTTGACTGTGCAGATGGAGGCACTTCCAGCTTTGATAGACAGCGTGAAAGCTATTCAGACGGAACTGGAGCAATTGAAAGCTATGAGGAATGACCTATCTGACATGAAATCTTCTTTAGAATTTGTCCATAACTCGATGGAGTCCCTCACAGTAAGAGTCTCAACTCTGGAGCAAGAGGTGACGACATTGCAACAATCAAAAGAAGAGTTCTCCTTACTACAGCAGCGAGTTATAAAGATGGAAAAATTGTACCATGAGACCGAGCAAAGATCCAGGATGAAGAACATCGAGATAAAAGGAGTACCTACAGCTAACTCCGAAAACCTCTTTGCAGTTGTCGACAAGATCGGAGAAGTTATAAACTGTGTCATACCTAAGGAGCAGATCAACTACATAGTACGCGTCCCCATGAGGAGTGATAGCAACAATAAAAACATTATATGTTCGGTACATAGCAGCTACCTGAAAAATGACTTTATATCCGCAGCTAAAAAGCACAAATCCCTCAAAACCAGTGACCTGAAGCTACCAGGTGACAAGAGGATCTACGTGAATGACCACCTAACGTTAGAAAATAAATTGTTACTTAACAGAACCAAAGCCCTGGCCAGAGAGCGCGGCTTCGATCACGTATGGGTTAAAAGTTGCAAGATTTTACTGCGAAAGAACTCGACTTCGCCGACACACTGCATCAAATCCGAACAGGATCTACAAAAGTTTTTAGGCTAGGAATGTCGATTCTGCCTTCCGACTCATCGATTGTTTACCCCGTATCACTAAGGTTGAGAACAGTAGGTAATAATTATTTCTATACATTCCGTAACCGCGAGTCTTTTGTTCGCCTACCGACTACTGCAAACCGCTGTGTTTTGTTTTGCTCAAGCCATCTCGAACTTTATTTTAATAGTTATAGCTCACAAATCTGCTTGCAAAGTACCTCAAGTATTCATAATTATATTTTAACTTTATTCTTCTACAATGTCAATCGAGGTGCTAGTTTTGTACACAAATTATATATTGATAAATTCGCATTTTGCCTATCAAAAGCACTGTATTTATTGGTTGTTGTGTTGAATGTACCTTATGATCCTTTCTATACAAGGAATTATGCTTTTATAATTTATAATGGCACCGATTAGTATTTACTACCAGAATGTTAGAGGGCTACGTACGAAAACAGGTGTATTTTATAGGAATGTGTGCGTGAATAGCTATAATGTGATATGTTTAACCGAAACATGGTTAATCGACAGTATAATGGACAGTGAATTGTTTGATGCGAGGTATCTGGTGTGGAGACGGGACCGGGATTACGTAAGTACAGGTCAATCAATGGGCGGGGGAGTTTTAATTGCTGTAAAGAGAGAATTAGTGGCTGATTCGCGTAGTGAGTGGTGTTCGCCCGCGGAGGACTTGTGGGTAACATTAAAATTGCACCGCAAAAGGCCTAAAACAACTTTCAATATGCACATATGTGTCGTGTATATTTGCAATCAGAACCGGGGCAATTCTTTGTCAGTTCAGTTGGACAACTTTAGTAATAAATTATTTGAAATCGTACACGGATATCCTTTAGATAAATACTTAGTTTTAGGTGATTTTAATCAATCAAATATAACATGGCAAATGGAAGTCGGCGGTTGCTCTTTGAACGCCGGTAATCTATGCGGGGACATACAATTAAAATTCATCGACAACCTTAATACCTGCGGTCTTTTGCAATATAACAGCTGTGCAAACAATAATAATAAGATTCTAGATCTAGTGTTATCCAGTGACGAGGTCAAGGTTGTTTGTTGCACTGATCCGTTGGTACCCGAGGACTCACACCACAAACCTTTGTTTATTACCACGGACTTCATCCAACTAACCTCCTTAATTGTTCGCCATTATCTTAAATATTTGTACCACCAAGCGGATTTCAATACTATAAAAGGTAATCTTAACAACATTGACTGGCAATTTGAATTGAATAACAGGTCATTAGAGAACGCGGTATCGTATTTTTACGGAATTCTACAAACGCAATTTACGAATCATATTCCATCACAGAAAGTTATCTCCCAAACTAAATACCCTCCCTGGTACAGGAAGTCGCTAATTAAAGTTATTCGAGAAAAAGCGAAGTATCACAAAAAATACAGAAAGTACGGTAATCTAGCAGACTATCAGGCATTTAGTTTATTGCGTGAAAGGGGAAAGGACCTGGAAAAGACTCTGTACAATGACTACATGAAAAAAATCGAAGCAAACATAGAAAACAACCCACGATCATTTTGGACCTATATTAAAGCACGAAAGAATTCCAATGCATATCCTTCGGTACTACAATTTGGGCAGCGCTCCTCTAGCGAGGGTGGTGAAATATGTGACATGTTTTGCGATTTTTTCAACTCGAATTTCTTAGTTAATTCTAACCCTGCCGTTAACCTTGCGTCATTGGATACAAGTGATACAGATCGCTATCTCGACGTAGGAATTGATGCCTCATCCATCAATGACATAGAAATTCACGATGAAGAATTATTAAAGCTACTAAAACACGTCAACCTCAATAAATCAGCAGGCCCAGATGGCATTTCCCCGGTTTTCATAGTAAAATGTGCTGAGGGTCTCGTTACCCCACTGTCTATATTATATAAAAAAACATTTATCACGGGTATAGTACCTACCGTCTGGAAATCGGCGTACGTTACACCAATACACAAAAAGGGATCTAAGACTTCTGTCGAGAATTACAGACCGATTTCCAAGCTGTGCGTGTTTGCTAAAATTTTAGAAAAGATTGTATATAGGCAAACGTACTCTGCTCTCAAATTGCGTTTTGGTCAACATCAGCACGGCTTCCTAAGAGGGCGTTCTACCACGACAAATCTCGTTCTATGTAGTGAATTCGTATCATATAACATGTCACAACGGTCGCAGGTAGATGTAATATACACCGATTATCAGAAATGTTTTGACCGTATTGATCATTTAACCTTACTGAACAAGCTACTTTCCATAGGAATTCGAGGTAATCTCTTTAGATGGTTTGTGTCATACATAGAAAATCGGTGTCAGACAGTAGTACTAAACGGTTACTCATCCAGAGCATCGACTATCCCCTCAGGAGTTCCCCAGGGATCATTATTAGGGCCACTTTTGTTTAATATCTTCATAAACGATATAGATTCTTGCTTCATACACTCAAAAATCCTATTGTATGCCGACGATATGAAGATAATGAAAGAAATAACTAATCATGTTGACGCAGAACATCTACAGGAAGATCTAGATAGATTTCAGGATTACTGTACACTGAATAAACTAGATTTAAATGTGTCCAAATGTTACGTCTGCTCATTCACGCGTAAGCCCGTTCCCCATCACATTCACTACAAACTCTTTGGTACAGTCGTAAACAGAGTTAATGAAATAATGGACTTAGGAATCACATTTGACTCAAAACTTATTTTTGACACACACATCAATAGTATAGTATGCAAGGCTTCTAAAGCATTAGGATTCATAATGAGAGTATCTACAGAATTTAATAACATTAAAACCATCAAAATTTTATACTGCTCACTCGTTCGTAGTCACCTAGAATACGCTTCTCAAATCTGGAACCCAACATATAACATCTACATAGACCGCCTTGAGAGTATACAACGAAAATTCATGAGGTACATTCAATATCGCTCACAATGCTACAAACCAACTTACCAACAGCGCTGTAAGAAATTTCACATTCTTCCTCTATATCTAAGAAGGAACATTGCGGATTTGACATTCTTATTTAATATAATGAACGGTACAATAGATAGTCCTGAGCTGGTGAGCAAAATAGGTCTGTGTATACCGTCTGCATTCCTGCGCAAATTTCGTTTACTATATATACCCGAGGTAAAGACCACTTATAGGCAGAACTCATACCTGGTAAGGGCTGCCCGCTTATACAACGATGCAAGTCGGGAGGCTGACATCGACATCTTTAATACTACAATAATCAAATTAAAAAAAATTTTGAGCAAAAACTTCTTTGTTTAGTTGAATCTTAGATAATGCTGTATGCCCGGCTTAATTCTCTTTGTTTAAATTATTATTAGTGAAAACTTGTAATTGGCCATATTTTTGTTAATGTTTGTTCTTATATTGTGTTGTAGCTGTAAGTTTTCCGAAATAAAATAAAATAAAATAAAATAAATAAAATATTGTAAGATCTAGATATTGTTACATTTAATAAAATTCTCATGTCTCTATAAGAATTACAAAATGTCGTCTAACTTAAAAGGCTAGCATTCAGAATATACATCTACATTAATATTATAAGGAGGAAAGATTTGATTGTGTGTTTGCAAGGACTCAGTAACTACAGAATATATTTAATAATTCCTTCAGCATTTGACAGACCTTTATTTTACGTGGGGGAATGCGTTGACGCATACCCCTCCGCCGACCCCCGCGATTTCCATTTGCAACGATCCTGACACACTTCTTTGGCTTCATTCACTTTCATCACTTTCCTCATACACGCTCTTCGGATGAAGGTGCTCTTAACCTGGCCTTTGTCTAGAACTTCTCTAATCTGATCAAGAAACGTTTGCCTAGGTCTGCGTCTTGCGAATGTTCCATTCACACTAGCTTTATAAACTTTCTTAGTCAGTAGGCTATATTTTATTTAAAACAGTATTGATCTTTTTTTTGTGTGGGGAAATGCATTGACGCATACCCCTCCTCGGGGGCGGGCGGAGGGGTTATGTCGGACTCACCATGGTAAAAGAAAGATGGTATTGATGATAAGGGACCTCCCGGTAATACCGACTAAACCTACCATAGTGTTCCTCGACAAAACCGCAAACGGCGGGGCCGCGCGAAACATTTTCACATGCAGTCGCGAAAGTGTGTTAGCGGTACAGAAAAAGACATAAAGTACCTATCAACTGGAAAAAAGTAGGATTGAAAATTGGCATAACTTACATTTACGCGAGCAAAGGAATGAACGAAATCTAGTGTCACTGTGCTGCGACGCCGCATCGCTTCGCTGATGTTCCGTACGCGTGGGAGTGCCAACACCATCCTGAACGTGCTTAGCCACAAGCTGGACAGCCCCCTTCTGTGGCACTGGGTTCAAGCACAAGTGCGTGTGCCCGAGGCCCCAGAGGATGGTAAATACTTAAATTAAATTAATTTGCAAATTTAACTAACATAGTTTTTAAGTTTTTTAAGTTGTACTACTAACAATGTTATAGGCCTAAAAAAAAAGAGCCTGAAATAAAGAGATTTTATTTATTTTATTTTTTATTATACCCTTAAAATAAATAAATTAGGAACAGATATAGAACGGTGAGGAGATCGTTGTAATACCACACAGAAGCCTTAAGATATTGATCTTAAGACCTCTGTCGAAAAGTCAACATTACATATCATGGGATCGATGATATAATGAGAAAACATTTGTATTTTTTTTTAACTAGCTGGTTCGCGCAACTTCGTCTGCTTCATTCAAGATAAATGTTATGCAACATTTTTCATTGATGCTCCGCTCCTATTGGTCGTAGCGTGATGTTATATAGCCTATAGCCTTCTTCGATAAATGGGCTATCTGTTCCTGAGATTAGCGCGTTCAACCAAACAAACAAAACCTGCAGCTTTATAATATTAGTATAGATAAAATATCTCTGAACTGGTTTTAAGAATTAGTTACCGCTATAAAGTTTTCTAGTGGAAAATAATTTTTAAAGTAAAAGATCTTTAAATTAGTTATTTTAAAAATCTTTTACTATTAGAAATTATTTTATCCAGTAGGAGCAGAGGCTTTATAACATCCATAACATCATGTTACGAGCCGTGGGATTAGAACAGTAATCAAAAACGTGGGCGAAGCCGCGTGGGACAGCTAGCGAAAGATAAAAAACGAAACTTCATACCACGGACATTGTTTACCAGTCAAACGCTTTGTTACGCTCAGTTCAACTTGGCACGTGTATTGAATGTTTCAATTAATGAATATAACTTGTTTCAAAGAAATACATATATTCTTTATGTATATTCTCTATTTTACTTGTTCCAAAACTTTATATATGGCTTATTAAAATGTCAAAGCTATCTCGGTGACGGCACGAGTATGAAAAAAGGGTAAAACCTATCTTATTCGTTACCGGCACGAGTAAGAAAATACCATTATCTTACAGGAAACCAGCATAAGACTAGTCACTCTGTTACTGTGTTTCGTTCGGTATGATAAACGCTGGACACCCAGATCTTAACTACCTCCTCTCTTTCTTAAAACGAGCACTACCGCAATTTGTTCCTGTACTACATTGGAATTTGTAATAATTCCATCAACGTAAACGACACACTTAGACTCGGCAAAACAGTTTGTGGATCACACGTAGGTATTTTTCTCCGGTGTGGGGATCAAGCTAGATTCTAGAGTAGTAGAGCTTCACTGATTTCAGCATGAATGGGCGGCTCGACTGGGGAAGGACTACCCTCTCACAGAATATCGACGTGAATTGGCAGTATTCCTACTATTGTTTCGTTCGGAGAGTGAGAGTGCCGGAGGCTCAATCACCCTCTTTCCCCCTTCCCGCTCCTTCTCCTTCCCACTTCCTTTCCTAAATGGTTGGCAAGGCGCAAGTGACGCCTCTGGTCTTGCAGGCGTCCATAGGCTACGGTGACCACTTACCATCAGGTAGGTCATACGCTTGTTTGCCACCAAGTAGAATTAAAAGAAAAACTCACAGCACTAAACGCAGTCGCAGTGGCGAGGTGAAAATCACAATAACATGGGTGATCCCATTATATGTAATTGTGACTTTTCGAAGTTATATTTTTGCAGATTCATTGTTTCTCAAAGGGATAGGCAGAGACTACAGTGACAAGCAAAAGTTTGCCACAGTCCTGACCAATCTCTCTTTTTTAAATGATCTCGCTCTCATTATATTCTTGATGTAGGTACGCTCGTCGATTAAGAGTACTTTTAACCTGGACTTTCAAGTAATATTAAGTGGTCAATTAATAATTTATCAGTCGACGGCGCGTTCGCAGCAGATGCAATAAAACATGAGGAATGCTACTTTTCTGTGAGTTCTCTATAATGTTTTAAAGTATATGTGAAATTTGTAAACTTGCACTGGGTCCCGTGGTGCTGTCTAAGTGTATTTATATGAAAGAGGTATCATGGCTCTACGTTATTAACCTCTGAGTCTTCTTCAAAGAGGTTAATGAAAACATTATGTGAGTCTGCGTGTCTGTCTGTTAGCGACCGGCATAACACTGGAACCACTGAACTGATTGACTTGTTACTTGGTGTGCAGATACCTTGAAGTCATACCTTGGTCGAGTTTGAATATGGACCCTGTGGGTCAAACGATCCCCGAGATATAGGGGTCACATATTTTAAATGGTTACATATTATATTGATTTGTAACTTGGTGGGTCAAAAGACTCCCGAGATATAGGGGTCATTTCTTTTCATTATTTTTACATTTAAGACGAAGAGGTTGAATCCTGGGTTTTTACACCCATCTCGTTTCTTCTAGATGCAAGACTAGCCACATCTCTAAAGATGATACTTTGCAAGTTTTATGTTCTTCTATACGACTGCACGGATGTCCTAGTTGTCTAAGCGGTTACCGCACCACTACCAATATCCTGCGTGAAGAGGGTTCTCTCACCATCTCTCTCTTCCTAGCTATGTATCCCAGATGGCGGTGGGGTCAGCTTTCCTTATTTTTCTTCTCCACTTCGCTCTGTCTTCAACATCATCGTCAGTAACATTACATTCCCTCTTGTCCTTTAGCACTCCATCTTTCCACCATGTCTTGGGTCTACCTCTATGTCTCTGACCGGGGAGGTCAAGCTGTAGTGTCAAATTTCCGATGTAGTCTGGTGGCCTTCTTTCCCCGTGAATCTCAGCCTACTCTCCTGCATCTTTTCAGCGATGTCGCGTACACTGAGTCTTCCTCGCAAATACTCGTTGCGGATTTTATCGAGCCTGGTTATGCCGCACATCCACCTCAGCATCTTCATTTCAGCAACTTGGATGGTATGCACGTTCTTTTGGGTTCACCATGTTGGTATCTTATGATCTACAAGTAGCTACCATGAGTCTGTCGAGTCAGTCGAGCAGCGATAGCTCAGTGGGGAGATCATCAGACTGCAATGCAGAGGGTCTCAGGTTCGAACCTACGTCGCGCACCTCTGACTTTCGGAAGTTATTTGACTTTTCGAAATTATGTGTGTATTGATTAACAATTATCGCCTGTTCCGTGCCTCGGAGAGCACGTTCAGCCGTCGGTCCCGGCTGCCATGAACATCTATGGCAGTCGTTATTGGGCAAAAGTCGACACAAAAGATACCACTGGGTCGAAGTGTCACCGGTCTGTACTGACTGGCCCCCACATAAGATAAGATACCATGAGTCTGTTTGATTAAAAATACAAATTGGAAAGTTATCTCTAGTCTACATATTATAAGGATGTCGTAGCGGTTTAAATATTCGACTCGCCACTGAACTGCATTTAGTTTTGGAAGTTTGATTCCCAAAACAGCACAATAAATTGTGTGATGCAAGTTGTTGTTGTATGGCGTAGTGGTTTAAATGGTCACCTCATCATTGCTCCCGCGAGTGTTGTGGGTTCGATCCCCAAACGGGACAAAAATTGTGTGGTTCACAAATAGCTGTTCCAAGTCTAGACGAACACCTAGGTGTTCTTTGTGTCCGTTGTTGGAATATTTGTAAAGTCACCTGCGACACAGGAATGAATCCTGCGAGTATTGTCTTTTTAAGAAAAAAAGAAGGTAGATAAGATGTGGGTGTCCAGCACTCATCATACCGAACGAAACAGAGTAACTAGTCTTATGCTGGTTTCCTATAAGACAATAGTATATTCTTACTTGTGCCGTCACTGAAACAGCTTTGTTATTTTAATTTTCAATTTTTTTTTATCAGCTTTTTGTAATGTCCCTTTGCTGGGCAAAAGCCTCCCCCTTGGACTTCCAAATCACTTGTTAGTGGATATCCGCTGATCTACCTCTAGGTCACAAGGTCATAAGGTCAAAAGACCCCTGAGATATAGGTATCTCAGGGGTCTTTTGACCTACAGTGCCCATATTAAAACTTGACCGAGGGATGACCCAAGGTGTCTGTACACCAAGTTACAAATCGATCGGTTCAGTGGTTCCGGAGGTTAGGCCTGACACTAACAGACAGACACACAGACCCACATAGTGTTTTCATTAACCTCTACGAAGAAGACTCAGTTAATAATATAGAGAGTATTATTTCTTTGAAGCAAGTTATATTCATGGCTTAGAGATTTCAATACACGTGCCAAGTTGAACTGAGCGTAACAAAGCGTTTGACTGGTAAACAATATATTAGATATGACGTTTAGTTGTATTTTGCTCGTATTAGCTTTCACACGTAGTTTCGCCCACGTTTATGGTAACTGTTCCGTTCTCGTGTTTCGTGGTGTGATGATATATAGCCTCTCATACTTCTAGATAAAGTAGATCTCTAATGGTAATTTTTTTTTAAACTGTTGTAATTTTTGATGTAGTTTTTTGTTAAGATTACCAGCAATTTGGGTTTCAAATTACTAGTATTCTTGTTAACCCCTCCAGTTAGGCTAGAATGCTTATGTTAGGAGTGAGTTCTCGTCAGTAGTGCAATGGGTGGGATTCGAACCTGCGACCTCTCGATCTCAAGTCCAATGCCGTAGCCACTGGGCTACTGCCCTTTTGAATTATTAATTTCAATAAATTATTTAACACAAATGTTTTCTCTTTATAATATTATTATAGATATACATATACTAGTACAGATTAAGACTGCGTCGAGCGAAATGTGCCAAAACAGGCGGTCACAGTTAAGTTGATAAAATCAACACTTTTTGTTTAATACAAATATAAAATATACATATACCATAACAATAAATGTGTTTATAATTACTCCGTGTAAAAAACATAAAATAATTAATATTTTATTTTATTCCGTTGCACGAAAAATGCATAAACATAAGCTCGTGTTAAGTGATTTTTAGATTATAACAGTAGAAATCTATCCCATTTTACAGGTTAAACGAAACATAAATAATTGCGTGCCTGGCTCTGTCCTAAGTGTGACAAAGGACAGTCCATCAACACCTGTACTCCAGCTACAACCACGAACGAGCAATTCGCTGATTGTGAATACATCCAGAATGTTACCGTGAGGAAACCGAGTACAATAGTGGCAACAAAACTTACTGTTGAAACTAGTGAGGTGCTCAATGTGATACGTGGAGAGTTACCCATTATTATACGTGATATGTTAACTCCCGAGTTCCGTAAAGTACACGAGCAAATCAGTGAACTTGATAAAACCATCAAATTTATAAGTTCTCAGTATGATGACATGGTCAAGCACATTGCATCCAACAAGGAGGAGTTAAAGGCATTAAAAGATGAAAATCATTTGCTGCGCAACAATCTTCGTGACTGTGAGTGTCGCATCTATCGTCTGGAGGCTGAACAATCACGGCAGGAGCAGTGGGTACGTCAACAAAATATCGAAATTACTGGCGTTCCTGAAAACAAAGATGAGCAGACAACTGATATAGTTGTGAAGATTGCCGAACAAGCGGGGATCTGTATTAAAAGTGAAGACATTGAATTTGCACATAGAGTACAAATACGCCAACCCAATAAATCCAAGCTACCGCGAAACATAGTAGCCCGGCTCAAGAACCGCAGCACCAAGGACGCCATAGTTCATGCCACCCGAAAACTACGAAATATGAACGCGCAGGACCTCGGAATCAGTGGTACACTCGGCAAAAACAACAAAATATATGTAAACGAGCATTTAACTAGATACAATAAGGCTTTATTAAAACAATGCAAGCAGAAAGCCCACGAATTGAATTATAAATATGTATGGACAAAAAACTGCAAGATTTATATGAGGAAAGTCGACACTTCACCACATATTGTAATATTGACAGAAGAAGATTTGAACCGTGTTTAGTTATGTCAGTGCTATTCTTTATATTTCTGTTATGTAGTAAATTAGTTACAACATTTCTAAGTTTTATTATACCATTTACCATATCGCGAACATATCATTATCAACACCATACCAATAATCACAATACATTCACGAGTTACACTAAACTGAAACACATACACATAATCACTACAGTTTATTTGCCTAATGGTAAAAATAACTGCGTTCATCATATATACGCTACACAGATGTATACAATATATTCCTTTATTTTATCTTGTGCGATTACTTGGCGTAGTATGCATTGGTTCGTCATTCTATGTCGCTGTTCTCAAACCTTGTCTCTTTTAAATATAACGTTAAATGTTAAGAAGTTGAGGCTTGAATATTTTAAACGTTATCAATGGCCATAGATAATAATAACCTAAAACTCTTTTACCAAAATCTGCGCGGGCTACGTACTAAAACTAATATATTTTATAACAATATGCTATTATCTAATAATGATATTATGTTGTTCACCGAGACATGGCTTTATGATGGCATATTGGATTCGGAATTATGTAATGATATGTATGATTTATTTAGAAGGGATCGGGGCTCTTTAGGTGGCGGTGTTATGATCGCTTGCGCGGCGCGACTGCACGCGCGAGTTCGTAATGAATGGACGCAACCTGACCTTGAATGCATATGGGTGACAATACCGGCTCATTCACTCGCTAATCATATGAGTAAAAGTTTGCATATCGCCGCTGTATACATCCCACCCGACCGTATGATCCCTACGCGTATACAAGTATTACTTAATGTCATATCGGAAATAAATAATAAGCACCCGAATGATCTCATCCTTGTGGCGGGCGACTTTAATCTGCCGTGCGTCGATTGGACGAGCGGACGGCCTGTATTTCTAAAACGGGGGCCTGTAGAAATACAAAATTCAGCACTCCACCTTATAAATACTATGCTTTATTATGACTTGAAACAGTTCAATACCCTTATCAACTCACATAATCATACGTTAGATTTAATTTTTACCAATTTTCATGTGACCATTACAACGACTAAATGGCCATTAGTACCAGAAGACGTTTTTCATCCCGCTGTAGTAATAAATGGATGCGGTGTATTGACACCTCCTATGAAAACTAGTTCATTTGACAAATTATTGTTCAGAAAGGGTAATTACGAAGCCATTAATAGCGATCTACTGTCTTGTGACTGGTCACTCTTGTATAACTCATACACTCCAGAAAGCATGGTTGATGTTTTTTACTCTTATATTAACGCGATAATTGTTAAACATATTCCGAAAATAACCGTAGCTGGCACATATACTTATCCTATTTGGTACAGTCGCGCACTGATAAATGTAATTAAGGAGAAAGCTAGTGCTCATAGAAAATGGAAGAAATATAATAATCCACAGGATTATTCAGCGTTCTCTTTATTACGAGAAAGGCAAAAAAAACTACAGAAAGCTTGCCATGAATCATATATTAAGAGTTCGCAAGACAATATTAAAAAGAACCCAAAACTTTTTTGGGCTTACGTCAAATCTAAAAAGAAAAATAAGAATAACTTTCCTAAATATATGCACTATAATAACAATGAATTAAGCACCGAAATTGAAATCTGTAACGCGTTTAACGATTATTTTTATAAAAATTTTACCGAACCTGCCTCATATTATCCTCCCTTATCTGTATACAATGAGTATGACGACACTATACATTGTCTGCGAATAGACAAAGATTACATTTTAAAACTTCTTCGAACCCTTGATATGACAAAAGGGCCAGGCAGTGATGCGATCCCACCCGTGTTTTATGTGAATTGTGCGGATTCTCTTGCAATACCTCTCACATACATATTTAATAAATGTTTTGAAGCTGGGTTTTTTCCAAATATTTGGAAGACGGCACACGTGGTACCAATCTTTAAAAAAGGCTCTAAAAATGAAATTATCAATTACCGTCCTATATCGATACTTAATGTCCTCGCTAAGCTTATGGAGAGAGTGGTACATAACTTTATTTACCCTACTATTTCTAGAGGCATCCCTCAGCAACAACATGGCTTTATTAAGGGTCGCTCCACCAGTACTAACTTAGCATTATTTTTGGAACATGTACAACGGGATATGGATAGCGGTGGGCAAATTGATGTGATCTATACAGACTTCGAAAAGGCTTTTGATCGCGTAGATCACATGATTCTTTTACAAAAGCTTCAGAATTTGGGAATACGAGGTAGTTTACTAAGATGGGTAGAATCATACTTAAAAAATCGATCTCAAATCGTGACGGTCGGTGGATCTAAATCGAACTGTGTTCTTGTACCATCGGGTGTACCACAAGGGTCAATCCTTGCACCACTTTTTTATTCAGCCTACTTGTATGACATAGGTAGACATGTTCTCGATGCGAACTTTCTTATGTATGCAGATGACACTAAAATCTACAAGACTATTAAAAATGTTAACGACTGTGAAAAGTTACAAACAGATTTGGATAGATTAACAGCTTATTATAAAATTAACAGACTAGATATTAATGTTACCAAATGCCTAGTGATCAGTTATACCCGTAAAAGTAAACCAATTACGTTCAATTATAAACTTAACGATGTCAATATAAACCGCACTCAGTTGGTTAAGGACCTTGGTGTTTTATTGGACTCGAAGCTCGTGTACTCCGAGCACGTCTCTTATATTACGGGAAAGGCATACAAAACCCTCGGCTTTATCCTGCGAATCGGTCAATCATTTAATGACACAGCTTGTCTTAAGGTTTTATACTTTGCTTATATACGTAGTATTCTTGAATACTGTAGCATTGTCTGGAATCCTAATTATTTAATTTATAAACAACAACTTGAATCAATACAATCCAAGTTTATTAAACACCTTAACTATCACAAAAGATTTATATGCAATAATTACAATGAATCCTGTAAACACCACCATTTACTCCCATTGGAGAAAAGACGAACTATGCTCGATATGCTTTTCCTTTACAACATATGTTCTGGAGCTATTGATTGCATTCCTTTGAGTAACTTAGTTCTTAAATTAAGAGCTCCTACTACTCGCACCAGACATACTAAACTTTTTGATGTACCACTTAGCAGAACTAATTATGCACAAAATTCTATAGTCAGCCGCTTAAGAAAAAATTACAATAGCTGTTTCAGCAGCATAGATATATTCAATATAAGTAAGTATACATTTAGAAAACAAGTATTAGATTTGATAAGTAATGCGTAATGTGGTAAATTATATTAATAATTAATAATACTGTATTAAATCACATGCGCATCACGAAATCACCCTATAATAAATATTCTCACCAGAAAACACACACATACACACAAACACACATTCACTTTCATCGTTACACATTAACATGTACACATTCACAATATCACGGTATGGTTTCGAGTATGGTATTGGTATAAACTAATATTTTATGTTCTGATTATTGAATGCCATTAGATTTAACTGTTTTCAATTTATGTATGTCATTGTATGTACTACATTGAACCCTAAGCTTTGTTTCTGTTGCATGCTACTAAGTGAGGTCAACAAATTGTGAATCCGTAATTGGCTGTATGTAATATTAAGCAAAAGTTGTAAATTATAATTAAGAGCTGTGGATTCTGTAATCACAATAAAATAAAATAAAAATAAAATAAATAGTTATATTACAATTTGTCCGTCCCAAATATTTAAGTTATTGGTTGAAAATAAAGATACATATTTATTAAAAAGGCGCTTCAAATCCTCCATACAATTTTACTATGGCGGCCGCGCGCCGATTTGAATATCCAGCTCTGTCATTCAGTCCAATCGCGTCTTACGCTCGGCGCAGTCTTAAGTTTACTTGGATTACATTTAGTCGGTACTGCAGCAACAGTGTGTTTGTATTTGTACACTGAGGTACATATTGGTATCACAGAGGATACACTGGCACATAAGGTTCTACAATGCACAATGGGCATGCATGCATTTAAATACGCATTTTTTAAGAAAAATAAAGAATTATGCTTCTTTCCATGTAGTTACATCTAAATGCTTAATCCGTGAGTTAAACCTCGCGGTTGGAATGTCTCTGTCGTGTCGTGATACAGAGTAATCCACACGTTAATGTCGAGGGAATAAATGCGACACCATTGCTATGTTGGAGAGAATATTCCTCGTATTAAACTGTACAATACTTGCTGACGAAATATGGGTGGCAACTCTGCTTTCCCTTTAGAGGTTATATGCTTGAGACTGAGACTGAGATGAGACTATTTATAGAAAATGTTTTCTGTCTTATATTATTTGGTAAACAAACAAACTCATTATAAAATCATTCAGTTATTGCTTGTAGGTGGTAGCAAAGATAGTCTAGTTGAATGAATTGCCACTCAAAGATCTCGAGATTCATTATTTCCAAGGCTCTTAGTTTACGAAGCTATGTGCATATTAAATAGATAATTATCGTGGCAAATCACATGTCTGAAAGTTCTCCATAATGTTCTCGAAGATATGTAGAGTCTGCTACCCCGTTTTGGACCAACCTGGGTCTACCACGTTGGCTCAGAACGGAGTAGCAGACTTTTGGAGAAACCCTTCTTACATTGAGGAAAGGTCCGAGTCCAGCTGCTATGGGATAGTTTAAATACATAATGTTTTTATTACTGCTTTCAGACTATATTGGACTTGGATTGGACCATTGCGCCGAGTGTTGGAGGTTCGAATCTCACACGGCACAAAATTTTGTGTAATCCACAAATGGTTGGATGTTTTTTGCGTCCGTTGTTTAAATGTTTGTAAAGTTCCCCGTAACACAGAAATTATTCCTAGTGCGGGAGAGATAGAGATGGAAGACTACATATATATATGGGCCATTATGTATTGTCTCCAGCTACCAGTATATTTGTTTAGTAAATAAATTTAGGAACAAACATGGTCTTCATATCTTTAAATATATATATATAATTCTTCTGTACGTGTGTTGACAGTGAACTCCTCCTAAGCGGCTGGACCGATTTGAATGCATTTTTTTGTGTGTGTTCAAGTGGATTCGAGGATGGTTTCGATTTGTTTTTTTTTTTCTATACAGGACAGCCGTCTTTCTGGACAGCTAGTATTATGTATATAGTTGGTCCTATGATATAAGTTTGCGATTATACACATGGCATATTAGGAGGTAGGGGATTCAATTGCCGAGTAGGCTAATGAGTAATGTGCTTTTCTATAAGATACTTTAGAAGCAGCAAGGAATGTAGCAAAACGCCCGGCAACAACAGGATAATACATACAAGAAGTATGTAATAAATACGAGTAAACTTAAACTTGTCAATATTAGTGATATTGTTTTAATGCGTTAAGATTTATTCAGAAATCGCTATGATATGATATATATGCTAAAAAATATAAAACGATGTAAACAATTAATCAAGTATTCGAAAATTAAATATCCTAATATGATCGATTCGTTGTCACTAGTTGTAATTCGAATCGTAATCAAATATTCGAAAGTTCTTTTATTATTAATGATTAATAAGTCAATATTGTATCAACGATTTCAACCATGTACTACATTCGTATTTTATTAGGTAATCAAATAATCATTCAATATCATCAATTAATGTGTACGAATAAATCAATGTTTCGAATGATTCGATTTACTTACAAATTAGAATTGTTCGATAAGTACATCGCTAGGACAACATGACAACACTTAGATTTTAGCATATCTGTTCTAACTGCCCCCGTGGCGCAGTGGTAGTGAATGCGACTGCTGTGCATGAGGTCTCGGGTTCGAATTCCGGGTTGCGCTAACAAAAATTTATTGGGTTTTTCTGTCAAAGAAATCTCAACACCGGCCCGGAGTTAGGAAGTTAAGAGCGAGTGAAGTGGCGTGCAAAAGCTAGTAGGTATATGATAGTTAGCCTGGTGACACGTTCCTCTGAGTTTTTACGCTAGCGAAGCCGCGGAATAAACTTAGAAACAGAACTACCTTTCTATTTTAAATTGTATTATTTTATTATAACTTCTTACAAACAATTAGACTTCGTGCTTGAGGCACTGTCTGCCAGTCAAGCACTTTGTTACGCGAAGATAAACGTGGTAGGTGAATTAAAATAACTGAAGTAATGAAATGTCTTGTTTCAAAGAAATAAACAACGATGCTAGCTTCTTACTACGCCGCAAATTCTATAGCTTTGTATATAGGCTGTTGTTAGGCTGAAAAGAGTAATCGTTTCTAAAACGCTTCTTAAGCATCATTCTTTTTTTTTCAAATTTATTTTGATTACTCCCAACCCAAGCTTTTTTACATTGAAGTTATTAAATTAAATTACTTTCAACTTTTCTTAATAAAGCGTGTTTTTTAGTTTTTTTTTAACTATTATTTCAAAATTATTTACGACGTATATGTATATGTTTATGCCAATGTAACTCGGAAGGAGTGGGTAGAGGTCTGTGATACCCATATTTTGCCAGTTAATTTTTTAGGTAGTGTCTCAATACCTGGCTGGCGAAATATATTATGCATTCTATCCATAGAGCCCTCCAGGGCGAGTCTATGGCTATTAGGAGTAATTCCAGGCTAGGTGTTCTTGGAAATGCCTTACAAAAAACCAAATGACACTTTAATAAATTGTAGAAATATGTGGTTTGATGGCCCTTCAATACGAAGAGAGGTTCCTCCGATCAGGCTGGGTAATCATACCTGGCAGACCCCGGCCCGAACGTTAATATCAGGAACTTATATATAAAGTAAACTCATAATGCAAACTTCGCTTGCGAGATTCAGGATTGTATAGTGTGTGTAATTGTGTCCAGCGCCATCTATTGTTGTGTTTCGTAACTTCTTTGCATATATGGCGCCGCTACAAATTAATTAAAACTTCGCCTGACCCGTGAGTCCAACTTAAAACTTCACAACACACAAACTTCTGTCACGGGATCGAGGAGGCGATATGTACTTAAGTAATTTGAGGCAAAGGTTTAACCGTTAAACACCGGTATCGATATTCAACTCGACGGACTGATTAATTCATTATCCGTTTATTAACCCGTCAAAGGTAACCGGTAACAGTAATATAATACATACGAGTACCTCTTTCTCAATCAATCAAGCAAGTTATAATTATCCGTTACTAATTATATTGCTGTTCGTGCTCGTTCGTGAGCAATAATTAATGATTGTGGGATTATTTTCACGTTTATTATACGTATTCTTTTTTATAAGTTAATTCAGATGTAATAAATTTAATGTAATTTTGTTCCGTTGTTTGTTTCCCTTGTTTGAACGTTTGTAAAATCGCGATATAGGAATTATGCCTAGTGCGAAAGTGGTCTTAAATGAAAAAAGTATAAGTCTGTTCGATAGTGATCAGAAATACTCCTATAATATTATTATAATATCAGCCCTGTATTAAACTGTACCACTGCAGGGCACAGGTCTCTTCTCCGTGTGAGAAGGGTTAGGCCATAGTCCATCACGCTGGCCTTGGCAGACTTAACATATCTATGAGAACATTATTGAGAACTCTTAGACGTGCAGGTTTCTTCACGATGTTTTCCTTCACCGTTAAAGCAAGCGATAATTAACTTTTTTTATGCACATAACTTCGAAAAGTCAGAGATGCGCGCCTTGGGATCGAATTTGAGACTCTGTGTGGCAGTCCAACGGTTTCCCACTAGGCTATCGCTGCTGTTACTGCCTAAAATATGACTTAAAATACAGCTGGCAAAATGTGAGTGCAATGCACATCTGACTCTACAGTGAATCTATGTATGATATTCTTAGGATTTTTAAGTTTGGTTTTGATTATATAGGTCTATATAAATGTAAAACGAATTTATATATAAATTGGCGCATATAGACCATATCCTGGATCCTATTGGACACTTCTTATACGTGTATGCATTTCAGCAAATTCACGATTAATTTGCCACAGGCAAATGCTTAAATCGTATTTATAAATTTAAAAGCGCTGGCAGCTCAATCGCTCCCTGAGTGTCTTCCTTCCCTTCTTTCTCAAACCCACTTGACTCTATTTCCTATTCATTAGGTAGTAGACCATGCGGTTGTTTGCCACCTACATATATGGTTTACAGAAGGCAGTGGCTTGGTTATGCTTCTCTTTACTTGATTTCAGATGACAAGAAAATATAGCTACGTCCATAGACGGTGATAACTGATTACCATCACGTAGGCAGCTGCTTGATCTGCCACTAGTAGTAATAAAATACTTTTTCTTTTGACGGGTGGAAAAGAGTGAGATCTAGCCTAGTGGAAGACTGTTTGACTGTCTCGAAGAATTAAATAGCTGCGTCGCCAGATATGAGTTGTAAAATACCCTTTTTTTTTGCTGGTTGAAATAGAGTTAAAGATGTAGTAGCATTGTGGGAGACTGTTAGATTCACACACAGATGTTTTGAGTTTAATCTCACGCCGCGCGCCACAGACTTTAAGTTATGTGCGTATTAAATAGTTAATTATCACTCGCTTTAATGGTGAAAGGAAATAGTGAGTGACAGGCATAGCTCCGGAACCACTGGACCGGTTGACTTGTAACTTGGTGTGCAGATATCAAGGTATCTGCACACCAAGTTACAGGTCATCCCTCGGTCGAGTTTGAATATGGGCCCTATGGGTCAAAAGACCCCCGAGAGATAGTTACAAGGTCAAAAGGTCAGGGGATATCCACTAACAGAGTGATTTGGAAGTCCAAGAGAGTGGCTTTTGCAAAGCAGTGGGACTTTAGAAAAAAATTATGGAAAAAGGTCACATGAAGACAAAGAGGTTGAATCCTGGGTTTTTACACCCGTCTCCCGTTATTATTAGTTACAACCGCGGCTTCGAAAATTTTTTTAGGCAACACATATTTCTCATGCTGCCAAGAAGCCCGTGCCCAGAAGTGGGGCAGAGGGCTGATATTATAATACCTACCTTTTATCCTGGTATGTGTTCCCGTGGGCGAAGCAGGCTAGTAATCTATATTCAACAGTAAATTTTGCCTGTGTAACGATTGCGTGTTTTTAACCAATAAATCACTTGCAGGAGCGATGGTGATAATTTTCTCTTTGCAATCGTTTTTGGGGGCCGATGGTAATGTCAATGGCTTTTATTGACGGCAGCATTAATTTATGGTGACGTCAGAAGTTTATGGGGAGGGCAGGACTGCAGGCCGTACCAGAAATGGCGTGGTACTGAATGCGGTTGTAAGTTGTGTGATATACTAGTTGCAAGACCCGGGTTTACTAGCGTGGTATGTCAGGATTTTGATGTTAAATTTATTTGAATATACCATACAAATTACTTATCTTTATCTAATTATTTGTATGATTTTCTGGATATATGTTTATAACATTGACTGCCTCAGTGACGCAGCGGTTGTGAATGCCACTGTTATGCATGAGGTCTCAGGTTTTATTCCTTGATTGGCTAACGCCCTGTTATATAAGACTAAAAACCATATCTGAGGAAATGTCTGCTACTTCAGACTTGAGAATATAAAAGTGCTTTAAAAGAGTGTCTTTGCTGTGCCCTGACATTGCTGAAGTCCATGAGCAGCGGTTACCACTTTCCATCAGGTGGGCGACTTGCTCTTCTGCCACAAAAGGCAATAAAACAAAAAAAAAAGTTTCTTGCAGGTAACATTTCATGAGCTCAGCCCTTTGTCTGCCGTTTATTTGAAACTAGCAACTAACAATAATAAATTAGGTAGGTAGGTTTCAACAAGTTCAATAAACTTACTAACAGAAACTTTCACTTTCATAAGTGTTACTTTGTGATCTACATGACAAAAATCGTTTACCTACTTCTGACTACATTTCTAGTCTTTCCTCCCACGTATATACACCTCTGCCTGCCCATTGCATACAGTCGCAAGACTACATATCTACGTATATGCGTAGAACAGCCAGCAAATATTTTTATAACTACAAACAGTTTTAAACGTTAAAAAAAGAATAATTTTGAAGCTGTAATAACAGCTGTATTCAGTTACTAGGTAGTTTAATTTACTCGTATGTGCTCACCCGACAGCACTGGGCGGTTAACACTACAGTATTGTTCAGGTCAGTTGTCCCTTTTTCACTTAATTGACGTAGTTTGTGCCATCCTTACTAATATTATAAATGTAAATGTGGGCTTGTTTGATTGTTATGTTTTTTATATAATATTGTCTTCTGTTTACGCGAATGTTATTCATTGAAATTAAACTACTATATACGGATTTTATCGCGTCGTTTATTTAATACTTTATTACATAATTTAGAAACTGTTACACTAATATACTGCTATAAAACTTTCTAATTTTAAGCTAATTAAATTATTAAAACTATTTATATTTAAGTTTACACTTTCCCCGACGTTTCGGTTGCTCTTCAGTCTTAGTCTCCCGGTGACCATGGCTGCTGAAAAGCAACCGAAACGTCGGGGCAAGTGTAAACTTAAATATAAATAGTTTTAATAATTTAGTTAGCTTAAAATTAGTAAAGTGTAATCGTAGTATGTAGTGTAACAGTTTCTAAATTATGTGATAGAGTGTTAAATAAACAACGCGATAAAATCCGTATATAGTAGTTTAATTTCAATGTTATGTTTTTTGTTTTGTTTTTATTGCTGTGATTTCGATCCACATGGGACAAAAAATTGTGTGATCCCCAAATAATTTTTCGAGTGTCTTTGTGTCTGTTGATTAATTTTTTTTTAAATACTCCAACACGAGAATAATGGCTAGTGCGGGACTTGTAAAAATAAAATAAGGTATGGTCGATTGACCATATTTTAATTTTTTGCATGTCAACTGATGGGATGTGCTGACGGATTAGCTACATCCAATCAAACCAATTGACATAGGTTTGATCGTGACATGTTGTTGATCAGCCTGTCAGAAATGGCTTGTGTATTCAGCTAATGCGATAAACTTGCTATCCCTTAACAGTGTTTTGTTCTGGGTGAGATATTATGTCCTTTTCTGTACCCCTGACAATGTGTGAGCGAAATTACGTAATATTAATATTCTATTACTATACATACACACAATACCATCTAACCCAAACTATGCAGAGCTTGTACTATGGGTACTAGACAATGGATAAACATACATATATACTTTATTTTTGTAAATACATACATATTATACATAGAAATACCCAGACCAAGAAAAACATTCATGTTCATGCACACAAATGTTTGACTTGAGCGGTAATCGAAACCGCGACTTCAGGCGTGGCAGTCGGTTAGACTAACTACTACGCCATCGAGGCCGACAAATGATGATGATGAATGATGACATGATGGTCGCTCGAGTAGTTAGGGCGTGATGGCGTATCAAATAATCTCACATTAGCGTTTATAATATTGGTTGGATATGAAACCTTGTAAACTTGTTTGGAAGTTTGTTACTGAATCATGAGGTGTCAGATTACTGTTAGATCAAAACCTGGCTTTAGCATACATTTTATCCTAGTATGCGTTCCTATGGGTTTCACGCGGATTAAACTAGTGCAAACTATGAATAATACAATCGATACATAGATATCATAAAATTGTAACTGGTCGATATCAGTAGGTACATAGGCAGGAGTCCATATGAGAGTTACAGAAAAGGAATTATTTTTAAATTGTTGTTTATCTTTATGTTTGTAAAGACAGCAACAGCGATAGCTCACTGAGGAGACCAACAGACTGCAATGCAGAGGGTCTCGGGTTCGAATCCACGTCGCGCATTTCTGACTTTCGGAAGTTATATGACTTTTGGAAATTAGGTGCGTATTGATTGATAATTATCGCCTGCTCCGTGCCTCGGAGAGCACGTTAAGCCGTCGGTCCCGGCTGCCATGAACATCTATATCAGTCGTTATTGGGAAAATCAGTACCCCTAATATCCTGACACTGGTCTAGCCTTAGGGTATCGTTAGTCTTCTGGTTGCGAAGGTCAGGTGGCAGCCGCTTCGTGTAAAAACTGATATCCAATGAAACCCAGTTAGACTAGAAAAAGCCAACCCGAAATGACTTGGGAATAATAAAGATTAATTTAAAGAAAAGGAAAAGATGTCTTCATGTTTGTAATTAATTAATTTTTCACGCAAGAACTACAGCACGTAATTAAATGTGGTTTTCGCAGATGTATTGGTTAAGGTCTTAAAATCTGATGTAATTTTTATAACACGCTGTCTAGAAATGGAATATTAATAATAAGACATTTTTGATACACCGTTTAGTAACCGTCACTACAAAAAATAGTTGCAGGGTCGGAGAGAGACATAAGCTATCTTCATCTTATATGTAATCCTAAATCCTGCCTCTGTGGTGCAGTGGTAGTGAATGCGACTGCTGTGCATGAGGTCTTGGTTTCGAATCCCGGGTCGGGCCAACAAAAAGTTATTGGGTTTTTCGGTTAAGAAATCTCAATACGAGCCCGGAGTTAAGTTGGTGGTGTTAGACACCTCCGTGCCTCAGAAAGCACGTAAAGCCGTTGGTCCTGCGCCTGATCTCTCTCCGGTCGTGTCGGATTATTCGTCCCATCGAATCATGAGAGTTAAGGAACAGAGAGTGCACTTGTGTTTGCGCACACACTTGTGCACTATAATATCTCCTGCGCCGATGGCCATTCTCCGTTAAAATTGGCCGCCGTGACCGAAATTCGGTCAGGAGGACATTATTATTATATGTAATAATAATAATAATAGTAATATTAGCTTTGTATTAAACTGTCTCACTGCTGGGCACCGGGCCTCTTCTCAGGGTGAGAAGGGTTAGGCCATAGTCCACCACGCTGGCCCAGTGCGAGTTGACAGACTTCACATATTTACGAGACAATTAACTATTTAATACGCACATAAAATCAAAAAGTCAGGGAATATATACATAAACATCACATATAATATAATATTCTACACATACACACAACACCATCTAGCCCAAACTAAGCAGAGCTTGTACTATGGGTACTAGACAATGGATAAACATACATATATACTTTTTTTTGTAAATACATACATATTATTTGTGCGGGTATCGAACCCGCGACTTTAGGCGTAGCAGTCGGTTACAGCAGCTCAGTTTGTTACATGCAAAGAAAGAAAATATAGATTGCCACGCGTAGGTAGAAAGACGCAGGCAAAAACTATTATTCTATAATACCGAACAATATCGCATCATATGATAATATGTGCTGCATAATAATGTTTTTGTTAGAAATTATACTCTTTGTTTTCATGCATTATAATATTATGATAACAATACTAATTATTATTAATTTTGTTATTTGCAATAATATTTTGAAATTAAACACTTTATACGGATTTTATCGCGTTGTTTATTTTACTTTAAACACTGTTATTGCATAATTTTGAAAACTCTAACACTACTATTATTGAATTTTACTACTAATTAAGCTATATATTATTGCTAATTAAAACTATTTGTATTTAAGTTTACACTTTGCCCCGACGTTTCGGTTGCTTTACAGCAGCCATGTTCACGGGGAGACTAAGATGGTAGTTGTCCCAACGTTCTGAAGTGTAGCTAGTTATTTTAAAGTACCCGAACATAATTTAATCTTTGGTGTTCCTATTTACGCAGAAATTTCCAATTTCCTATTTAAACAACACGATAAAATCCGTATAAAGTGTTTAATTTCAATGTATAACATTCGCGTAAACATAAGACAATATTATGCAATAATATTGTCAATTCAATTATCGCTAGGTACAATTGCTATGCATGTAACACACCGATGTTAATTTCGTTTTATATTTGAATACGTAGGTTTTATATTTTTACTAGTTTCCCCTCCGCGGTTTCACCTGTGTAAGTCCCGTTCCCATAGGAATATCAGGATAAAAAATAGCCTATGTGTGAATCCAGGTCTCCAGCTATCTACGTACCAAGTTTCATTGCAATCGGTCCAGTAGTTTTTGCGTGAAAGAGTAACAAACATCCATACAAACTTTCGCGTTTATAATATAAATAAGGATTGGTAAATACATATATGTAAATAGCAAAATTATTTGGTGGGAATTCGAGTGTAATTTATTAAATAAAATAAATATATTCTGTTTCGATATTCGTACTCCTTTTGCTATGCATACTAAGCATAAAAACTTTTCAACCTAACATACGAGTATACATAGTAAATGGACAATTATACCAGGTTTTGCTCGCGGCTTCGCACGTTTAAATGTAGGTTATGACAATTTTCTATCCCTCTATTTCTGTACCTCTGACAACTTGTATGCGAAATTCATGATGATCGGTTAAGAATGTAGTTAAGTGGCGAAAGCGAATCAAACAAACTCACATTCGCATTTATATTATTAGTTAGAATTTCATACACTTGTGTTTATTGCCATAGCCAATTGCACTCACTGATCAGTAAACGATTAGCCAGGTGAAGCAACGTTGGGTGCGGTCAGTCTATAGATGGGTGACCGCTTAGTGGTATTTCATCTGAGCGTCTCCGTGCTTCGGAAGGCACGTAAAAGTCGGTCTCTATTGTTGTCAAATTGACAGCAGTCGTTAAGCCGTCAGAGGCCTACGGCTTAAACAACTCTTGACAACAGGTTGGCCACTAATCATACGAAGAGAAAGAAAGAAAGTTCATTGGTAACAATGCTGGTTTACCCGTAATTAGCGATTATACCAGCCTGGTTTGTATTGTATTTAGTAGCAGATTGACATTGACTGCATATATGACGTCGTAGCTTAATTGGTCTCTTGCTACTGCCATTACACTTAGTATTGTGGGTTCGATTCCCATGCGGAACAAACATTTACGTGAGCCACAAATGTTTGTTTCGAGTCTGGATGTGCTTTGTGTCCGTTGTGTGAATGTTTATTAAGTCCCCCTGATACAAGAATTATTTCTAGTGGGGACGATTACTTATGGTGCTCCCACACTACTGTTACAAAATGTTTACAAACATTAGTAGACATTTTTAGAAAACATTTGATCACAATGTTAAAAAATGTTTTAAAATGTTTTCATGTTAAGTAATGTTTACTAAACATTTCTAAACGAAATTGTTTAATATTGTCTTCTGTTTACGCGAATGTTATTCATTGAAATTAAACTACTATATACAGTGATAAATAAACAACGCGATAAAATCCGTATATAGTAGTTTAATTTCAACGAAATTGTTTGTTAACAAATTGTAACAAATTAAAACATCTGTTGTTTGTAAACATTTATTCAGACGACATGAAAATATACTATACTTTTCTCTAGCTCTTAGGGTTTGGCGCATCGACCGCTTTTTAATATTTTTAAACAAAAAAATAAAAGCAATTTCAATGAGCAAATCTTCCATTTTCTTGTAGATGCTTCGAGACCTAAATCCAAACTGCGAACCGACATAATGTTTTATAATGTTAGTAAACATTTTCAACATTTCTTTACACAATTCACACAATTCTTAACAGAATGTAACAACTCTTAACATTTGTTAATAAATGTTTAGTGTTAAAAAATGTTTGTAAACATTTTGTAACAGCCAGTGTGGGAGGACCATTAAAGAAAATCTATCTTCTGTACAGGTGGCTGGTTTCCACAACCAAAATTTGACCTGAAGAACATTGCTATCCTCGGATCGAGATTGCAGAGTTATCCTACAGTAGGTAAGTATTGTTTATTGGTCTCTGAGAAGTCTGTTTAGAGCCGTTTCTCCCAAGACGACCATGATGGATGCCTGTTATTGACATAATCGAACGTCTAATAGTCGTGGAGACTACCTCTTTGGTTTAGTAGTATAAGGCGGTTCGTTTTTTGATGTTGAGATCAAAATCTATAAGCAAAAAAAAATGTCACCATCCAAGACCTATCAACCACCATCTTAGTCATCCCGTGAACATTGAAAAATAAAAATCTATTTATCTTATCTTATCTTGTGTGGAGGCCAGTCAGTACAGACCGGTGACACTTCGACCCAGTGGGATCTTTTGTGTCGACTTCCCCAATAACAATCATGGCAGTCGGGACCGATGGCTTAACATGCTTTCTGAGGCACGGAGCAGGCGATAATTGTCCATCAATACTCACATAATTTCGAAAAGTCTTATAACTTCCGAAAGTCAGAGGTGCGCGACGTGTGTTCGAACCCGAGACCCTCTGCATTGCAGTCTGTGTGTGTACTCTAAAAATCTATTTACTTGTCACAAACATGACTAATACAACATAAAATGCATGGTGTTAAAAGAAATATATGCTCATAATTTTTTGCCTTTAAGGCATACGAATATTAGGTTATGTTATAAACTGTATATCATATTATTAAATTAAATTAATACAAATAATTTAATTAATCATATCGAATATTTCATTGAATTCAAACATAAAAATTGCCTTGAAGTTCAAAATAAAAATAATAAAAGTATGTCAAATCATACAGTAATAAATCTTCTCCCTAGCCTTTATTATTCCCAAGTCACTTGGGGTCGGCTTTTCTAGTCTACCCGGATTCGACTGGATATCAGTTTTTACACGGAGCGGCTGTCACCTGACCTCTGCAACCCAAAGGCAAACGATACCCTAAGGCTAGACCAGTGTCAGGATATTATAGGGCATTGACTTCCCAATAACGACTGCCATAGATGTTCATGGCAGCCAGGACCGACGGCTTAACGTGCTCTCCGAGGCACGGAGCAGGCGATAATTGTCAATCAATACGCACATAATTTCGAAAAGTCATATAACTTCCGAAAGTCAGAGGTGCGCGAAGTAGGTTAGAACCCGAGACCCTCTGCATTGCAGTTTGTTGGCTGTCGTGCGCTAATACTAAAATGTCAAATAAAATATCAATTAGAGCCAAAAAAAAAGGAAAAGTAAAACAATTATTATATGAATAGCATTCAAATTGGTCATTCAAAAATTATTTTATGGTATATTAAATAAGCCTTGTTAGTTATAAAAGCCCTCCCCAATTTTTTTTATTAAACAACATGTAATATGTCTTTATCTGCTTCCATTCCTTGGCAAATTTGATGTAAATGATTGGAACATCATTTACATCAAATTTGATAAAAAATTTATTACTATTTAAGCTATATAAATTATTTAGATTTAAGTTCACACTTTCACATCAACGTTTCGGTTGGTTTTCAGCAGCCATGGTCACAGGGAGACTTAACTAACTTTTAATTTCTATATATGAGCGTTTCTATATACGTTTTATTCCAAATATATTACTATTAACTTACAAATAGATTAATACTATCTACTTCTCGCTCACTGTAACCACGATTCACATTTGCAACTACATAGATATGCATAGTTGATAAGCTTCTACGTTCAGTACATAGGAGTGCCCACAAAGTACGACCTAATTTCCCAGTCGGCTGTAGGAACTAGTGAGCGGGACCTTTCTCTTTTGAGTTTTACATAGAAATGTATGTAAGTAGGAACGTACATATCGCGGGTTTCGAGACAAAAAGACGTATCTGCAGAACTATTTATTTTTTCCTTAATGAACACTAGGAATAATGCCAGTGTCGCGGGGGATTTCAAAAACATACAAAGCACACTCAGACTCGGCCAACTATATGTGGATTACACAAAATTTTGTTCTGTATGGGATTAAACCAACAACACTCGGCGTAGTGGGAATCAGGGATGTCGCGGATGTAGATTTTTTGACATCCGCGGATGCGGATACGGACATTTAAAGGCTCATCTAATAAATAAATAATTATTATTACTAAATTATAATAATTTATTGTTTTTAAATTCAATTCTAAATTTTACTATAGATACTAGATGTGCCCGCGGTTTCACCCGCGCTTATAGTTACTGCGCCGCCCTCGTGGGTTGTAGCGTGATGTTATATAGCCTATAGCCTTCCTCGATAAATAGGCTATTCAACAGTAAAATAATTTTCAATTCGAACAAGTAGTTTTTGAGATTAGCGCGTTCAACCAAACAAACTCTTCAGCTTTATGATATTAGTATACATTTGCCCGAACTCGGTTATACCTGTGTTTCGAGCGTATAATAATGTATATAGTCTCACGCTTATATCTTTAATTATCTGATGAATCAGCAGTGTATTCAACATTTCAGCTGGAAAACTTCCACTGCTCGACATAGGCCTCCGGCAAGGTTTTCCAAATAGATCCTGAGTCACCCGCAGTCGAGATCTTGTTTAAAGAAAAAAGAAAAGAAAAGAAAAATAAAACAATAGTTTCTTTGTATGATTGAATAATTCAAAATCTTACAAATGTTTATTTATTTATTTATTTATTTATTTATTATAAGGTACGCTTACAGCAATACATACAAATGTTACAATTATAAGCACTGTGGATAAAATTGTGGGTATATATGTTTGCCTATTAAAAGTATACACAGCATTCACGTTATATAGGCAACATTAAGAGTAAACTTAAACTAGATAAAAATATGAAAGAGAAATTTTATTAAAAGAAAGAGTAATAAAAGTGAGCTATAGTAACAGTAGTCAACAATCGAGCAGTTTCAGCAAATCATTTCTAAATTTATTTTCTGACGTGTTAAATATATCTAAGTTAAACTTCGCGTTAAAACAATTGTAGGTTGTGCACATTCTAGCCAGGGGATAATGGAGACCAAGATTAGTACGAGCAGTGGGCGGGATGAAGGTTTTTGTGATGGCCTGTCTTGGGTAGCGACAGGGTACGTTTAAGTTAATAGAAGATAAGAATTCAGGGCATGTGATCGTATGGTTTAGGATTTTATGGAGAAACAGTAAGTCTATCAAAGTACGACGATTTTTGAGAGAGGTCATGCCAAAGAAAGACAATCGCATGTTGTATGGCACACTATGATATATGCCGGAGGAAATATATGCTAAGTGTCTCGTGAAGGCACGTTGGAAGCTCTCGATCCTCTGAGAAGAATAACTGTACACAGGGTTCCATGCTACAGATGCAAATTGCAGTCTGCTGCGTACAAGGCTATTGTAAAGAATAATTCGTGTCTGCTTATGTTGAAATCCCTGTAAATTCCGTTTAAGAAAGCCCAATATTTGAGCTGCTTTTTTTACAATGTTATCCACATGACAGGTAAATTTTAGTTTAGAATCTACGGTTACTCCCAGATCTTTTAATTCAAGAACCCTAGCCAAAACTACACCATCCAGCAAATATTCCGAGTCTATTGCATGAATCTTTTTAGTAAAGCGAATGTGCAAGCATTTGCTAGGGTTTAACTCCATACCATTAGTATCACACCAGAGTTTTATACTATTTAAGTCTATTTGTAAGAGATCTACATCAGAGGCATTGTTAATAGTCCTGTATATTTTAAGATCATCGGCAAAGAGAGAGGCGTCACTGTATCTTAGAGAAGTGGTAATGTCATTGATAAAAATTAGAAAAGTAAAATGTTTAGCGATTAACACTACCTATACAACGTTAATAATTCAAAGTTATTGCATTTTTCTGTCGAGAAGTTATCAATACCACCCCGGTTGCAATCCCGTGCCTCGGAAAGCACGTAAAGCCGTTAGTCGTGTGCCTGACCTCTCTCCGGTCGTTGCGGATTATAGTTCCATCGATATAGTACTAATATGTTTCCTACACGACTGTAACAGTGACCGAATTTGATCTCTGATATGAGTGCAATTGTTGAGTCTGGATGATCTTTGTGCCCATTGTATAATGTTTGTAAATTCTTCAGCGATACGGGATTAAATTAAATTAGTATATTGTAGTAGTATAGTGCAGGAGATTTCTATTAAAAACAAAAAAAGACTACCTCCTATACAGATAGCCACCCTCTGTTAAGACTGCACCGAGCGAAATGTGCCAAAACAAGCGATCACAGTTAAGTTGATAAAATCAACACTAATTTTTGTTTAATACAAATATAAAATATACATAACAATGAATGTGTTTACAATTACTCCGTGTAAAAAACTTAAAATAATTAATATTTTCGCCTACATAATTAACAGTAGAAATCTATCCTATTTTATAGCTTAAACGAAATATAAACAGTTATATTACAATTTATCCGTCCCAAATATTTAACTTATTAGTTGACAATAAAGATACATATTCAAAAAAGCACTTCAAATCTTCCGTACAGTTTTACTATGGCGGCCGCGCGCCGATTTGAATATCGAGCTCTGTCATTCAGTCCAACCGCGTCTTACGCTCGGCGCAGTCTTAATATTGGATGCAGTGATCGAAATTTGGTCTGGATGAGATTATTTTTATCAATTATAATATAGGATAACCCAGTGGCAGAGCTTTCAAGTTCGATCCTGAGGCTCGCATCTCTGACTTTTCGAAGTTATGTGCTTAAATTAGTGAAGGAAAACATGGTGAGTAAACCTGCACGTCTGAGCGATTTTCATAATTTTCTCAAAAATATGTGAAGTTTTTAGACCCACACTGGGCCAGCGTGTTGGACTATAGACTAATCCTTCTCACACTGAGAAGTATCACACTATGCCCAGCAGTGGTACAGTTTAATACAAGGCTGATATTATTATAACATAAACAAATAAATATTGAATGAAACTACGGTACTTCAAAACTACGGTGTAGATTATAAAATCAACCATCAAACTTTATAGCCATTCCGACATGTTCTTTGTAAACTTTTCTTGCCGTGGCTTCAACTAAAGCAGTTGGCTTAACTTTAGTCCTATCCTATTAGTTGGCAAACACTGGCTTAAGACGCCTCTTTGATGTTGAAATAGCATTACATACTTTGATGAAGTCTTTAATAGAAAGCCGTGATGACAACCTCTTTTGAGCCTTAGAATAAAGTATGATTCTAAGATATTGAACAGTCTATAATGTACTAGCTGACTCGCGCAACTTCGTCTGCTTCACATAAGAGAATTTTCCCGTTCTTGCAACATTTTTCATTGTTGCTCCGCTCCTGTTGGTCGCAGCGTGATGTTATATAGTCTTCTTCTATAAATGAGCTATCTAACACTGAGATAATTTTTCAATTCGAACCAGTAGTTCCTGAGATTAGCGCGTTCAAGCAAACAAACTCCTCAGCTTTATAATATTAATATAGATTAGACCTGTATATAAAATGTCCCAATGCTGGGCACGTATCTCAAAAAAGTGTGAATAGGGTTAGGCTGTAGTCTACAATGCTCGCCAAGTGCGGCTTGACGGACGATACATTCGAGAATATTATAGAGAACTCTCAGACATGTAGGTTCAATTCCAATCGATCAATGGTATGGTGAAATTAAAATGATTTGATAATTAGAGATTTGATAATTAAATATTTAATAATAAGAGATTTGATAATTAGAGATTTGATAATTAGAGATTTGACAATTAAAGATTTAATAATTAGAGATTAGATAATTAGAGATTAGATAATTAGAGATTCGATAATTAGAGACTAATAGTTGTTCCAAGTCTGGGTGTTTATTGTTTCCGTTGTTCGTTGTCGAATATTTGTGATGTATCCCGTGGCACAGGATTTATACCTTGAGCATCTTAAAGAAAACATAAAAATAAAAGTCATTAGTATTCAAGAATACATGGGTTCGTTCCTTCGGATTCTCTTACGTCGAATTGGTGTATAGTAATGACCTATGTACCAGGATTGGTTAGAAATAACAGTACATACAAGAACAAAACAAAAAAATTATTGTAAAACACCTTTATTTGACATATGGAGTGCAATAAAGATATTGAGTATCGAGTATTTAAGTTACTGAAAAGCAAAATTTTTTTAAAATTATTTTTGACTTCCTAAGTAATTCCCTTTTTCTCAAGTACCGGTTCTAGAGCTTTTCGGTACGTAGTCCTAAAAATATGGCTATACTCGGTGCGTATATAATACAGCTAACTTTTTATGATTTTTGGTACTCGAAGAAAATAGAACTTACTTTTGTTCTTTAAGTACCAATTTGTAAAGTATCCTACTGCGGTAGTGAAATCTAATCCGACACTTTGTATCTAGCGATACAAATATAAACGCGGCCATAACTCAAGCTGCCTATATGACGTCACAACACGCCGTATAATCCGTAACATGGTTGAACAGTCACGGACTACTTTTTATTTCCTGGACATAACCTTTATTTGTTGTATGAGATTAATACGTGTGTAATATGGCACAGAAAAAACGGTGACGTAAACAACTTTCTAGCAAAAATATACGAAAAAATAATGTTGTAAAACGATGTGCAATTGTTACCAAAAATAAAACTCAAGATTTCAAAAATCGAATCCACGTTTGAATGTTGATCAATTCTTTGTTATAATTCGAATTGTATTCGAATATTCGTAAATTTATTTGATGATGTTGTTATTGTACGGGGCGGACGACAGTGGTGACGTTTAAATATCTTTATATGGCCTATATGGCATAATTCAATAATTGATCCATATGAACGATTATAGCCGAATATTTAAAAATTGATTTATTGCATTCGATTTTTGATCAGTTCTCTGGCATGATTCCAATGGCATTCGAATATTTATAAATTGATTCGATGATGGTACGGTTAAGAAGTTATGGTCGAGTGTATTAATGATATTTTTGTACGTGGCAGACGACGGTAGTGACCTTTTTAATTATTTTCCCTAATAATTATTTATTTATCCAGTCGATTAATAAACGAACTGAATTGAATTGATGATCATGAAAGTAGGTACGCACCGCTAACTGTTCGAAGTTATGTGCGTATTAATTACTAATTTGACGCTTGCTTCAAGGGTGAAGAAAAACATCATGAGAAAACCTGCATGTTTGAGAGTTCTCCCAAATGTTTTCGAAGGTATGTGAAGACTGCCAACCTGCATTGGGCCAGCGTGGTGGTTTATATCCTTACCCTTCTCTTACTGAAAAGAGGGCCGCACCCAGCACTGGGACAGTTTATCTTCAGGGTGGATATTTTTATTACGTAATAGTAAATTAATTATATGATATTCTTACAAGATCACGACAAAAATCAAATCAAATCAAACATTTATTTGCATAAATATATATATTGCGTCTTTCATACTTATCGAACTGCCATTAAAAGCTCGAAGCTAGACAGAAGGCAATATATATATATAACACATAACATTCAGTACGTCAAACTATAATCGCAGTGGCTTTGTACAAGCGTCTCTCCTCACAGTTTTTTGTACTACTAACCTAAATATCGCGGGGCAGGCTTATTGCTATCTACCATTTTACATTTGCAGATTCCTTGTTGTTGCTAAGAATTTCCTAACAAAAAACCAGATACCAGTTTGTCTGACTTGAGAATCAAACTTGAGGCCTCTTGATAGCACGCTAACTTAACTTATCTTGTGTAGGGGCCAGTCAGTACAGACCGGTGACACTTCGACCCAGTGGGATCTTTTGTGCCAATTTCCTCAATAACGACTGCCATAGATGTTCATGGCAGCAGGGACCGACGGCTTAACGTGCTTTCCGAGGCACGGAGCAGGCGATAATTGTCAATCAATACGCACATAATTTCGAAAAGTCATATAGCTTCCGGAAGTCAGAGGTGCGCGACGTGGGTTCGATCCCGAGACCCTCTGCATTGCAGTCTGTTGGTTTCCCCACTGAGCTATCGCTGCTCTACGCTTACTTATATTTCAGGACCAAGGAGGTAATTTACCACGTCAAAAAATATTAATATTTTTATGAAAAGTGTGTCTTTGCTACTTATCGAACTGTCATTCGAAGTTATTGCATTAATTACTAAGAAGGAAAATGTACTATTTAAGTTATGCAATGTAATAACGTTTTTCCCCTAATAATATAAAATAAAATAGTTAAAGCAATCGCAGCGCATGCCGTCGCAAAAATGTTTAATATTTCTGTACCGTCATATAATTGCTTTCGTATTTTACAATTTGTTTATTTTTAAACGGTTTATCGATGTTATTTTGTTGTGAATTGCAAAATCAACAAAACAAATAGTTGACGTATATATACCCACAGCTCGACACTAAACACAGAGCAGTATAAATAACACATAACATTGAGTACATCAAACTATAATCAGAGTGACCTTGTACAAACGTCTCATCACACTTTATTACCTCTATAAAAAACTTTCTTATTGTACGCGCTGCCTTTGTTATAACAATATCTTTACTACGGATTCATTCTTAATATGATAAAGACTAGCGCTTGCATATGACCGATGCGCGAGGGGATAAGCAGAGCTGTATTACAGTCAATGATAACAGTTACTGATAACTGTCTTTCTTATAAGTACGTTTATTAAATAAAAATTAAAGTGTTACTTAGTGATTTAGGAACGACGATTTTCTACCTCATATTCCATTGTCGTCGAAATCTGTATTTATTTTTTATTTTTAGATGTTTTAATTGGCTTACAGTTAGTCTTAAGAAAATTTGTAATGTATCTTTGTAAAAAAGCTGTAGAGTTTCATTAAATAATAAATAAATACAATCACATTTTGTTAGAAAGGTTTTAAGCTAAACGTGTTTATAAATTTAAAGATTTAGTTTTAACAGTATATATATGTAATAATACCAGATTTTACCAGCGGATTCACTTGCATAAATATAGGTTATGTCTATTTTATATCCCTTGGTAACAGTACTTTTTTACTGGATGAAAAGTACCTTATGTATTTTCTGTAGGCTGTTGCAACATGTATGCAAAATTTCATAATGATTGGTTTAGTAGTTAAGGCGTGAAAGCGTAACAACCAACAAACGAACTCACATTCGCATTTACAATATATATAACTAGTTTTTCCCCACGGTTTCACCCGCGTATGTCCCGTTCCTGTGGGAATATCGGGACAAAAAGCCTATGTGTGAATCTAGGTGTCCAGCTATCTACATACCAAGTTTGATCGCAATCGGTCCAGTGATTTTTGCGTGAAAGTGTAACAAACATCCATACATCCATACAAACTTTCGGTTCAGAGGCAAAATAATGTGGTCCATAAACAGTTGTTCCGAGTCCTGGTGTTCCTTGTGTCCGTTGTTCCAATGTTTATAAAGTCTTACGCGATACTAGAATTATTTCTAGTGCGCGAGTTATCCTGATGATGAGTCTTGGTGACTTGTATACTTCTGGAGAACCTTAACACAGGTATTCCAATACCTGGCTGCGGAAGAATTTGGATTCCCGCGGCCCCGCGCGCACGTGCGAGGAGACACCGGGGTGGTTTTAGCCGGTAAGAGCCCGGCACGCCCCTCCGCCTTTCCCCAGGTGGAGGTAGTCTATGAGGATTTCCACCAGTAAAAAAAAATAAAAATATTTTAGATGTATTGAAAAATAAATGAATTAAAAATAAAATACTATTATTTGTAAAAGTGGCAACAGCTGAGGAATTTCCGAAGGTGCACAAATTACTTAGGTATTACTGACAGGTGTTCTATACGAAAGATCGCTCAAGCGTAGCACATGCCGGCACCCTAACATACGCCAGGATATTGTTCTTTTTATCGGCTATCAAAGACCATAGTAGTCATAAGTAGTATTATAAATAGGAATGTGAGTTTATTTGTCACGATTTCATGCCTTAACTACTCGACCGATTAGCATGAAATTTCGCATACGGGTTATCAGGGGTAGAAAAAACAACGTAGACAACGACAAAACAACCTTTATATTCGGTTTCTATATCGTTCTACCTACGAATAGTACATTTTTGACACATATTCTATGAATAATAATATATAATTACATCAGCCCTGTATTAAACTGTCCCACTGCTGGGCACGGGCCTCTTCTCACTGTGAGAAGGATTAGGCCATTGTCCACCACACTGGCCCTAGTGCGGGTTCGCAAACTTCACGTATCTTTGAGAACTCTTAGACATGCAGGTTTCTTTACGATGTTTTCCTTCACCATTAAAGCAAGCGATAATTAACTATTTAGTACGCACGTAACTTCGAAAAGTCAGAGATGCGCGCCTTAGGATCGAACTCGAGACCTCTGCGTGGCAGTCGTCTAGTGGGAAATCCTTGTTCCCACTAGGCTATCGCTGCCAGATTATAAGTTATTCGTAATTTTAAGCCCAGTTAATATATCAAGAAACAAGTCGTTTTAGCTACGGACAAATAAATTTTGTTATATTATTCATAGAATATATTATATAGAATATATATTATTCATATAATAAATGCTGAACATTTAATGAATAGGATATATTTTATATTAGGCTCGTTTTTTTTTTTAAATTAACTTGGCTTAAAAGTACCAGTTACTACCACTAAGACCCGATTCCTATAATAAACTATCCGTGGGTAAAACGGCTTGATTTTTGAATGTAGGAACCGGGTCATTTAGAGATTACCATCTTCAAACATAAACAAAAAACCCGACAAGCACTTCAGCTGTATTATACGTATACATTATCACGAAGCGATAGCCTAGCGGATAAATAGTTGGACTGCCACGTGGAGGTCTTAAGTTCAATGCCATGGCATGCACTTCAGACTTTTAAGTTATGTGCGTATTAAATAGTTTAGTTTCGCTCGCTTTAACGGTAAAGGCAATCAACATCGGAATTCTACATAATTGTAAATTCTCCTTAGATATTTTTTTAATGTCTACTTCTGCGCTATGGTATATTCCTGTGTCGTTGGGGACTTATCTTATTTTATCTTGTGTGCCAGTCAGTACAGACCGGCGACACTTTGACCCAGTGGGATCTTTTGTGTTGACTTCCCCAATAACGACTGCCATAAATGTTCATGGCAGCCGGGACCGACGACTTAACGTGCTCTCCGAAGCACGGAGCAGGCGATAATTGTCAATCAATACGCACATAATTTCGAAAAGTCATATAACTTCCGAAAGTCAGAGGTGCGCGACGTGGGTTCGAACCCGAGACCCTCTGCATTGCAGTCTGTTGGTCTCCCCACTGAGCTATCGCTGCTTCTTGTGGGGGACTTAACAAATATTCAAAAAACGGACACAAAGAACACCCACACTCAGAACAAACAGTTGTGTCTAATACATATGTTTGTCTCGCGTGGGATTCGAACCCACAACACTTGACGTAATAGTAGTGGCGATGGGACCATTTTAGCAACAACGCCATCCGTGGAGTTAAAGCTAGATTCTCGAAGATATTTGAAGTCTATCAATTTGTACTGGGCCAACGTGATGGACGATAGTCTTACCCCTATCACGCTGAGATGATGCCTAAAACATTAAAGACACGGCATTGTATATACCTACTAATATTATAAAGCTGAAGAGCTTGTATGTTTGGTTGAACGCGCTAATCTCAGGAACTACAGGTTCGAATTGAAAAATTCTTTTAGTGTTGGATAGCTCATTTATTGAGGAAAGCTAAAGGCTATATAACATCACGACCAATAGGAGCGGAGCAGTAATGGTAATGTTGCAAGAACGGGAAAATTATCTTATGTGTAGCAGACGAAGCGCGGGTCAGCTAGTTTAGTATATACCTATAGACTGCACGGATAACGTATTGGTTTACCCACTCGTCGCCCACGACCCCCGTGGGGCCCACCGAGCCTACAACGCTCTCCGGACCCCACGCAAAGGTGTTCCGTAAGGGCCCTCGAAAAGGATGTTTTTCGAGAAAGGTGTGAGGACACTCAACAATTTTTATATTTCAATTAAAAATTGTGTACCTACTAAAATTATCTTGTTGTCTGAAAAAATATCAGGTCTGTGGAGTGTCAAGTGGTCGCCACGTCAGCGCCATTACGCCTAATGCTGTGGATTTGAGGTGCAAAAATATTTGCTTGGGGATGGATGGATGTGTCGTAGTTGTTTAAGATTTTGTGAGATGATGGATGTTTAGTTTATTTATTTTATTTATTTATTAAGGATCTCCAACAAAGAATATACACAAAATTGCACAGACAAATGCACATTAGTTTTGTGCACACAGCATGCACATACATATAACAACGAAGCATAAATTAGAAAATTTAAAATTAATTACTTAAAGTAAACTACACGTTAGGAATTAAATTAACAAAAGAAATAAACAACTTAATGAAAAACTCAAATAACCTATTCTAAGTGTGTTTTATATTTTGGTAAGGGTTGACTAATATCAATATCATGAGACTTTGATAAATCTTTGTATTGCCTACAAAGCCTTGATACAGCAGCATAATGACCCAGGTTGGTTGAAATTAAACTACTATATACGGATTTTATCGCGTTGTTTATTTAACACTCTATTACATAATTTAGAAATTGTTACACTACTATAAAATGTGTAAATGTATTCCTAGAACATCTTAATTCCATTAACAACAACATCCAATTTACTATGGAATTGGAGACAAATAGTTCATTAGCTTTCTTAAATGTACTTGTCATCAGGAATCCTGATCATACTTTGAGCCACACTGTGTATAGGAAAAAGACGCATACAAATACTTACTTAAACGGTAAATCTCACCACCATCCTAAACAGTAAGCTACCGTGGGAATGTTTTTGTTTCAGAGAGCCCACGGGATCTGTGACAAGAAACACCTGGACGCCGAGCTTCAACATGTCAAGCAAGTACTGCAAGACAACAAGCTCCAACAGCCGCGCCGCTGTCACAGATTCCAAGAAAAGCCAGCCACAGTCAAGCGCCAGCCTGCTACGAGTATACTACCTTATGTAAGGGGTGTCACTGACAAGATTGGCTACATCTTGAAGCGAGCTACAATCGACACATACTTCAAGCCGCCAACGAAGATAAGTCAATTTTTACCATCCGTCAAATGCCAACTACCTTTACAAGATGCAGGGGTCTATAAAATAGATTGTGACTGTGGACTCTCATACATTGGTCAAACCAAGAGAAACATAGGCATAAAAGAACACATAGCTGATGTAAAACACCAACGCTCGTTGAAGTCTGCTGTGTGTGAACATGTGCAACAGGGGACCAACCACTACCTAAGATTTGACAAAGCATAGATTCTCGCTAAAGAACACCGATTCCTACCAAGGATGTTTCGCGAGGCTATTGATATCAAAAACATCCTAATTTCAATAGAGAAGATGGTTGGAATGTACCACCAGCTTGGGATCCAGTAATTTAAATAGTCAAACCCAAGAAGAAGCAAACCACAGCTAGACTTCTTTGACACTTTGAGCTCATTCTGCGTAAATAGAAACACCAATGATTAAATTATGTTCGGGTACTTTGATATAACTATACTGGAACATTGAGACAACTACCATCTTAGTCTCCCCGTGACCATGGTTGTTGGAAAGCAACCGAAACGTCGGGGCAAGTGTAAACCTAAATACAAATAGTTTTAATAATTTAATTAGCTTAAAATTAGTAAAGTTTAATATTAGTATAGTAGTGGAATAATTTCTAAATTATATAATAAATTGTTAAATAAACAACGCGATAAAATCGGAATATAGTAGTTTAATTTCAATAAATAACATTCGCGTAAACAGAAGACATCATTATCACCCAGGTTGGTTTTTTAGGAATGGAACATCCAATAGGTTATAATTACTTTTTCTTGGAATTCGGTTAGCTATTTTTATGTGTAAAGCCTCTAACAGTTCACTACAGTCTGTGATACCGTTCAGTATTTTATGCAGAAATATGGCATCTAGTTTTAATCTGCGGCTTATTAATGTTTTTAGTTTATAATGTTTTAACCTTAATGTGTAATTTAAAATTTGCTAAACGCTCTCCGTAACATAGGTGGTAGAGGAAGCGCCTCTGGATGCTAATTTATTTTACGAATATTTTCTTGTACTCATGTAAGCAAATGTAATAATAATTTATATATACCTTGTATATTATTTCTGGTAATTTCTTTTTATTTTTTTTATTTGCTCGTTATAGTGACCACACTCCGCCTGATGGTAAGCAGTCGTGTGGTCTAAGAGCAGTGGCCTCCACATCGTCCTCATAGCAGCCGAGGCGATGTTGAGGTCTCTACTTTGACAGCCTGAGAAGGTGCTTTTTTTTTTAAGAAGGAATAATATAATGTTAGATATAAATTTTAACTTGTACAACGATTTGGTGTATACCGTTATGTTGTCCATTTGTTTATAAATAAATGTACACATTTATTTATCCACATATCCACAAATAGTTGTTCTGGAATTAGGTGTTCTTTGTGACCCTTATTCGTATAGTTTATCACGATACAGGCTTTATACCTAGTGCAGGAGATATATTTTAAATTATAATATTGATAACTATTTTATGTGTAGTTGGAGTATAAGAGCCTTGCAGATTTGAGCATGAATCGGTCGGCTCGACCGGGGAAGGACTACCCTCTCACAGAATATCGACGTGAAATAGCAGTATTCCTACTGTTGTGTTTCGTTCGGTGAGTGAGAGTGCCGGAGGCTCAATCACCCTCCCTCCGCTCCTTCTCCTTCCCACTTCCTTTTCTAAAGGGTCGGCGACGCGCAAGTGATGCCTCTGGTGTTGCAGGTGTCCATAGGCTACGGTGACCACTTACCATCAGGTGGGCCATAAGCTTGTTTGCCACCATAGTCGTATAAAAAAACAATTAGGTATCTAAAGTATAGTTGTACGAAGCAAATGTCTCCCGGCATGCTAGCGATAGGTACCTAAAATAGAACGTGAGTCCCACGTATATTAATCCATAACATGGTCTATCTTTGTGCATAATTCCATCCCAATTCATTCAGCGATTGACATGTGATTAAGTAGCAAACATACAAAATATCTTCACGTACTTTCACATTCACTATATTAGTACAATAAAATTACAATATCTAATCTAAAACTCAATCCGATGCAAAAAATACAGGTGTGCAACCAACCCAAATGTTAGACAGAAACAACAATACACTCGCCGTTGCACCTATGCACCTGTTGACGTCATGACAGGTGGCAAAGACCGTTACGATGGACCCGTAGAATAAATTCAAACTGTGACCGTTCATTGGTATACTGTGAATCGGTTAATGTCAATGAATGCAATGTTTTTAGGCTGTGTGAGTGTATGTGAGTATGTGTCTGTGTGTATGCAAATGTGAACAGCTGTTAAGCGCGTGCGCCGATGTGTAAAAGTTTTAGAAAAACTTTAACTTTTTTATAGTTGTTTGGTAAAGGTGAATTGAGTTTAATATTAGATATCGCCTTATTGGTATTATGGATGGGTTTGCCTCGCCACTGCTATTGTAGTGGGTTTGATAACTGGAAGTGGATCACAAAATGTTTTGTCGCATACGGGTGCGACAAAATATTTTGTGATCTACTTCCAGTCTAGAGTCAAATTTTTGGAAACATATGTATAGTAGCAGACATTTTTAGTTATATAGAACTGATTTTAACTAACGGATAATAATTCATGTTTTTAGGCAGTATATAAGAAACTGCGTAGGCGCAGTACAATGTATTGCTTGCTGTTCTAGCTCACCGAAGTTTGACGGTATGCATCAAAGAATATTATATACCAACAAGTTGATTTTGTATCGACACACAGATTTATATTTGCTATTTATTAAAATGAACTCTGCAAGAGTTTACTTTGATCGCACAGAATATGGCGTAGTGGTTTTAGTCACCACCGGAACTGCGCCGAGTGTTGTGGGTTTGATTCCCACACGGGACAAACATTTGTGTGATCCATGATTAGTCGTCCCCAATCTGGGTGTTTTGTGTCCGTTGTTTGAATGTTTGTAAAGTCTCCCGTGATACAGGATTTATTCGGGACACAACGGGAGATGTCTTTTCCTAATAATAAAAAAAATATAAAAATTATACACATTAAACAACGATAGCATAGTGGGAAACCGTTGGACTGCCACACAGAGGTTTCGAGTTCGAACCCAAGGCGCGCATCACTGACTTTTCGAAGTTATATGCGTATTAATTAGTTAATTATCGCTTGCTTTAACGGTGAAGGAAAACATCATGGGGAAACCTGCATGTCTGAGAGTTCTCCATAATGATCTCGAAGATATGTGAAATCTGCCAACCCGCACTAGGCCAGCGTGGTGGACTATGGCCTAACCCTTCTCACACTGAGAGGAGGCCCGTGCCCAGCAACAGAACAGGGCTGATATTATTAATTATAGTCATTTCTTTTTCCATTTCTCTTCTTCACCTATGTATATAAGTATATAAATATAGCGACAATACATATCAACATCTTGTTTACTGAACGGTATCCTCTGACGGATTAAATCATAGATGTGTATGTACCGTAGCGTTTCGTATCGGTGAGTGAGAGAGCCGGAGGCCTAGTTACCCCGATCCTTTTCCTATCCTTTCCTTTGTCCTTTCCCTCTTTCATTCCTTTTTAAAGGGCTGGTAACGCACTTGTAACTCCTTTGAGGTTGCGAGTGCCCATGGGCGGCGATAATCGCTTACCATCAGGCGATCCGTTAGCTCCTTTGCCGCCCTAAGCCATAAAATAAAAAAAAAGAAATTGACACCTTTTCATGCCATCTAATTATGACGAGGCTATAGGTAAGCTATATCCCACGAAAAAGTGTCTATACTAAGAAAAGTGAGCTCACACATTAGATAGAGAACGATAGGGTACAATTTTTACATGAATGAGCGTGATAATACTATATTTACAATTCAGTTGTCATGTTGACGTATGTGTCAGACAATGTTCAGTTGTTATCTGACACATAATGTTTCAAAATGTTAGTTTGGAATTTCCCACAGTAAGTATGGGATTCTTCAAAAAGAGTGTTAACATTTTTTTACACGGTCGGTAACGCGCTAGTCTTGCCTCTGGTGTTGCAGGCGTCCATAGGCTACGATGATCACTTTCTATCAGGTGGTATGTTTGTTTGGCAGTATGCTTATTTGCCACTTTAGTAATATAAAAAAACAAAGGTGGCCATATACAGGGTGTCCCAGAAGTCGACGTCAAGCCGGATTTAGGTAACAGGTTAAGTTATAATTATAATAGATAATATCAGAAAATATAAAAACACGAAGTTACTTTTTTTTAATTATAATACTTATAGGTATATTTAAAATAAAAACAAAAAAATCTACATCAATATATCTGTGACGGTCTTTTTTTCCTGTTACTACAGATATTTACTTTTTGATTATTTTTTTTATCTAATCTCGAATAATGCTTTATGCTTTTTAAAATGGCCCATAATTTTTTAAATACGTAACTTAGATTTTTTTCTGATAGCTATTATAACTTAGCCTGTTACCTGATTCCGGCTCGACGTCGACTTCTGGGACATTCTGTATAAACGTAGTAGGGCACATCTGTAGTTTGTCTTTCGTATCCTCCATTCCTTTATGAAAGCCTGACTTGCTTGTAAACTTTATTTACATTGAATCTATCGTATTTATGCAACGGTATGTGCTTTTAATTAGCTCTCCAAGCATAATATGGTTCACTTGGTTAGAATTAATTAAAACCGACTCGGCTATTTATACACGTATGTAAGTTAAAGCGTTATCTGAATAAACATTTCTATAAAATGGGTTTTTTGGGGAATTTTTTGGATGAAAAGTACCCTATGTTCTTCACTGTGCCCCCTACAACCGATGATATATTATTATCATGATGATATATTATTACCTTAAACAAAACAATGTGTTTTGTTAAATAACACATATTGCATTTGAATGACATTATGCACAACGCGATTTCTAAATTACAATTTCATTTTTTGCCAAGTGTTAATATATAATATGATACATACTCATAGTGCCTAGCACTGCTTAATTAATAATATATACCTAATAAAAATCAATAACAATAAAACGAAAAGTAAAACGAAATATAAAATAAATAATAACATTATCAAGTACACAGTGCATGCACTAATATCGTGTTTTCGACAACATTGAATATATATATATATTCTGATAAAAGGAACCCTATGTCCTTTTTTGTACTCCTGACAACGTGTATGCGAAATTCCATGATGATCGGTCAATAAGTTAAAGCGTGACAGCTTAACAGACAAACAAACATTGGCATCCTAACTAATATTATAAATGCCCATGTGAGATTGTTGGTTTGTTTGTTACGCTCAGGAATTTTTTTATAGATTGTCAGAGGAACAGACAAGGACATAGGGTAGGTACCTTTCATCCAGAAAAAAAATACTGTTCCAAATCTAATATACATTTACGCGATCGCAGCCGTAGGCAAAATAGTTTATAATAATAAGTAAAGATTCTTCTGTACAAACAGCGACGCATCAACCTAGACTGTTTGGACATTGAACTATTAGAAGTTGAACGCTGCGAATCGTGCGAGAGAGTGCGTTATATTTTGGTTACGCTCTATCCTTACCATTACATCGACACTACTATGCACTGCCCCTTTCCGACAATTCCCTATTTTGTATGTAGCGTAGTTATACGTATATAGGGTGTCTAACTTAATGTGTAGCCGTGTGTACGTGTGTGTCACTGAATTCATACTAGTTTGCTTCAGATGAGTTTAGTGACACGGACATGTGGCTGGACAGAAATCGATAAATAAAAATTGTTTGTTTGAGTATCCCTGGATAGTTTAGATTCACAATGGAACCCTGTATGTGTCCCTTAGATCGGGTTATAGGACATTGTTCATACGGGCTTGGCGGATTGCTCCGCCTGGGCATCGCAGCGCCGTGATTTGATCGCGGCAGTCGGATTGGTGGCTCCCTGCCGTAGTTCAGTCTATGGTCCGGAGTGAGAGGTCGTGGAGCGCCGTCGCCTTCTTCTGTAAGGAAGTGATTTCCATCAAAGAGGTAGCGGAGCGGGAGAGGGAACGCTTAAACCCTCTCCCCAACCGCAGAGCCGGGCGCCGGAGGGCGCGAGACGACCTCTAGCCACCCTGAGGATTGACCTGGGAGTGGTGGGCTTCGTGGGCCTGTCCGCCACCCGATTAGCACCAGGTCCGAGAGGCGGTGTGCATGTTCCCACGCGCGCCTCTGTATCGTGTGTCCGTCCCGCCCTCAGGGGGACGGTAACATTTGTGGTTGTAAATTTGTGTAGTGGCCTGCCGTTTCATACGGCGGGTCGAAACCTCGGAGGGGTGGCGATTGCATGTGAAAGCGATTCGCGCGGCCCCGCCGATTGCGGTCATGTCGAGGAACACCGTGGTAGGTTTAGTCGGTATTACCGGGATGTCACTCACCATCTTCCCTGGTGAGTTCGACATAACCTCTCCGTCGCACCGCGGAGAGTATGTATAGTATGCGACAAAGCATTCCTATACGTTAAAAAAAAAAAGACATTGTTCGTACGGGCAGGTCGATGTCTGTTGGTTCCCTTTATTGCCCGTGTTAATACCAATCTTACTACTAGTAGTAACACCGGTAATTGAATTACCCTTCTTACTACTGAAGTTGAAAGTTGTAAGAACAGCAATTAAAAACTTGCCCGTGTTACTACGGTAAACTTAAAATAACAAAATCAAAATAAAATATGACGAATTTGTATTTTAAAAAAAATGTTTTTTATTTTATTTTATTTTGCTCGTCGAAATGTCCACACTCCGCCTGATGGTAAGCAGTCGTGTGGTCTGAGAGCAGTGGCCTCCACATCGTCCTCATAGCAGCCGATGCGATGTTGAGGTCTCTACTTTGACGGCCTGAGAAGGTGCTTTTTCACGCCCCGCTTAAAGGACCCAGAATTGAAGGAAGAAGGAAACACGTACCTTGGCAGATAATTCCATGCCTTGATCGTTCGGCAGAGGTATGAGGACCCAAACTTGTTGGTATGCACTCTAGTCGACTCCACCGTGTAATGATGGCATCTGAGCCCAGCACGCGTTGTTCTGGATAGGAAAGGGGAGGGCGGGATAAGGTGGAATTGACCAAACCATTAACAATTAACCAGAAAAATCAACGTAAATTTTCGAGGGGCGTGGCCTACTGAGATTTCACTATTCAACAATTGCATCTGAATGTTCTGGATATTTGGTTCTGCTAGTATTGTATAGAAATTGCTCTATTGATTTTGTAGCACCAATGTTTTTTTATACCAATTTAGGTGCTCTTAATTGACTTTTTATAAAAAAAAGATTAAGTAGTTAGTATATAAACCACAACGGCAAACGAGCAGATGGATCGCCTGATGGTAAGCTATTACCGCCGCCCATGGACACCCGCAACCCCAAAGTAGTTACAAGTGCGTTGCAAGCCCTTTAAAAAGGAATGAAGGAGGGAAAGGACAAAGGAAAGGATAGGAAAAGGATCGGGGTAACTGGGCCTCCGGCTCTCTCACTCACCAATACGAAACGCAACAGTACGGGTACTGTTACTTCACGCCGGTATTCTGTGAGAGGGTAGTACTACCCCGGTCGATCCGGCCCATTCATGCTGAAACCAGCGAGGATCTACTACCAATAAACGTTACCGATTTTCTTCAAACAAAGTAGCCTTTTCATATATTTTTATTCTAAGTGTCTGCTTCTGCTTCGCGCATAATTCCTGTGTCACGTGAGACTTTACGAACATTCAAACAACGGACACAAAGAACATCCACACTCGGAACAACCATTTGTGAATCACACAAAGTTTTGTCCCGCGTGAGATCCGAACCCACAACACTCGACGCAATGGTAGCGGCGAGACAACCACCAAGACAGCCGGGCAATCAAATTTAAAAATCCTTCACACCATTACTATTTGTGATACCGACAGGAAATGTAAGGGTGGTCTAATCGTCAGAGTTCTCACGACAGTTACACTATAAGACGTGTCTGTTTTGAGTTTAAATTGTACATAATGACGATAGCCTTGGTAGTGCACCAGTAGCGAAGCGTCTGCTGTGCGTAAATGAGGTCTCAGGTTTGATTTTCAGCTTGGACGAACTTTTTGGCAAAAGTTAATACTTGGGCCAAAAAGTTAGTAAAAGTTGAAATCAAACTACTTTATACAGATTTCATCGCATTGTTTATTTTAAAACACTTTTATTATATAATTTTGAAACTGTTACACTAATACTATTGAACTACCTCGATGACAAGACCTAGGGTTATGACATTATTGTAACAACTCGAAATACTATGTTATTTTGTGTGATATATTATTATAAATTATTATAATATTATTAAGGACTACATTTTGAAATTTTATTAATTAAAATTGACTAGATTGACTTATTTCTATGTATTAAAGTGTTTTCTCCCTTTTCTTTATTTGTATAATTGTATATTACTGACTCGCATCGTTGACATTTCAAAACTATTAATTGTATTAATTTTCTCGGAAATTTTATATTGTGAACATAAGCTGCTTATAATGTGACATGCATGACATGTTTTTGTTTGCATGCCGTTTAGGTTGAATATGGTGATACTATGTACCTTAGTTTTAAGACCTGTAATACCCATATTTCGCAAATAAATGATTTGATTTGATTTGATTTGAAAGTATTATAGCTAATTATCTATATATGAATACGCGAAGCAAAAACTTTGTACCCCTTTTTACGAAAATTGTGCGGACGGAGCAGTATGAAATTTGACACAGTTAAAGTTTATACGGACAAGGTAGGGTGAATCCTAATATTTTTATAAAATATGCATTACAAATACATTAAATTAGTGAAAAAGTACTACACGCACACAACCATGCATTTGACACACGCAGTCGAATCGCGTTCGTATTCGGCGTTGTTCGTCTGACGTCGTACAATTCTTTGTAACTATGGTTACCTATACCTTATTTAGGTATATGTAATAAAGAAAAAAGAAAACAATGTAGTAAGCTTAGAAATATCGTCAATGAAAGAGTATAGTCAAGTAAATAATAATTTGTTTGAAAAATATAGTTAAATTTCAGCCTTGGTGAAATCTAAATGAAATGTGATGTTAAGGGTAAAGTTATAGATAATAAAACCTTAATAAACTTAAAATTAAAATCAGTTATGGTCGAATTTTAACCTATAGGTGACCGCTAATATTGTTAAAAGTATCAAAACTATTTATATTTAAGCTTACACTTTAGTTGTTTAATTTCAATGAATAACATTCGCTTGAACGTAACACAATACTTTATACTTCTATTACATAATTTTGAAACGAAATCCCTATTACTGTTAACTCCCCGTGACAATGGCTGCTGAAAAGCAAACGAAATGTTGAGCAAAGTGTAAAATGTACCTATATCTATAGTTTTTTTAAAGTTTAACAATAATAGTGTTGTAGTTTCATAATAAACAAACAGCGATAGCTCAGTGGAGAGACCATCAGACTGCAATGCAGAGGGTCTCGGGTTCGAACCCATATCGCGCACCTCTAACTTTCGGAAGTTATATGACTTTTCGAAATTATGTGCGTCTTGATTAACAATTATCGCCTGCTCCGTGCCTCGGAGAGCACGTTAAGCCGTCTGTCCCGGCTGCCATGAACATCTATGGCAGTCGTTATTGGGGAAGTCGACACAAAAAATCCCACTGGGTCGAAGTGTCGGCGGTCTGTACTGACTGGGCTGCACACAAGGTACGATAAGATTCATAATAAACAACACGATTCAAAAAAGGGTGCAAGTGATACCTCTCGTGTTGCAGGTGTCCATAGGCTACGGTGACCAGTTACCATCAGGTGGGCTGTATGCTTGTTTGCCACTTTAGTAGTATTAAAAAAACTTGAGAGGTATCAAGGGACACCCGGATGGAACGAAGTTCCTTTCGATTAATTAGTGAAGGAATTGTAATAAAAAAATTTTAATTAATTAATTTATAAATTTCCGAAAATCTAAAAAAATCCATTAAAGATACACACCCTACATGGCGCGTGCATAATAATAAGAAGTCTGTTAGCTCGCAGCTGGCCACAAGGTCACGCGTTTCTTCCATAATGAAGTAATCTGCTGGCGCATGAATGAACAGTGCGAGCGAGATAGCGTAACTACTTACGCACGCCGCACAGCTTACAATAGCTTACTATAGCAAAAAGTGTCGTGACAACTTTTCGTAAGAATTTTTTCCGTCTAGCCCCCTTTCACAACGCGCGATAAGGAACTTCGTTCCAAAAACATGGTACTTAAAAACACCGAATATCACACTCATCTGCCTACCCCTAAGATATAGGCGTGATTCTTTGTATATATAAAATTATAGTATAACACAGTTGTGTAGCAACGTAGGTCAATATGTCTAAGCGAGTAATCGATCACAAGTCAGGGTAAACTCAAGCGATGTGAATCGGACGTCGAGTGACGTGTTTACGTGACGGAGGCTAACTATGCTAATGTTACTCCATACTGTTGGTGTTTCGAAATTGTAGATAGATTTAGACTTATGGTGTATAGCTAAAGGTGTCGAGCCGAGATGTATTAGATAGAGAGAAAGAAAATATTTTAATGATGTCTCGTTGATACGGTACATTGACAGAAAAACAACGTTCTAAAATTAAAAAAGGCAAACAAAAAAGTATGCAAAGAAAAACATTAATATACCTGATGTCATAGACACTAAAACAAAACTGACCAATACTTGTTGTGTATGAATCGTTCTGGATGGAAGACGCTGGCGACTGTGATACAGTTCATCCTAGTACAGTCGTGAACAATGACCTTTTATTGATCTATAAATTGTTTATGGTTGTTTTTGTGTACCTAGCTAAAGAAAGAAAAACAGAAAGAAAAGAAATTTGTAAAACTTTTTACTGTAATAAACTATTTTATTATTATTATTATGTTTCTCTTATCACATGTATCTTCTAACATTATATTAGAAAATACCTGGCCCTTTGGGAGGCTTACACGGAGACATGGTCCAACGTGAAGAGGCCTTTCGAGAGTCTTAATCAAAGGTGGAATGGAACATCAACAGCGGCACTAACCGCAGCAGGCGTAGGACTATTGCTACGTATGGATTCTAATATATGGGCTATGGATACGGGTGTCTGGTAGACTGGTATCTTAGTAACTATTGATGAAAAACGGCGTCTGCTCTAAATACTCTAATAACATCAATGCAATGGGCAAACGGTGGTTGCCGGAGTTGAAAATCCTACGGGCGCTCTTGAAGTTCCACCCCAGTCAATCAGTAACGGCAAGCCGGGGACGATGCCCTAACCGACTCTCTGAGACATTTAGGACCGCAGTGTCGCCACTCCCATTCAACTCGCCACAAGCTGCCCTGCGGTTTGTGCGCTTTATTTAACCTGATGATACATTTTTTGTTTATATCACAAGGCAAAGGATGTATTTTAAAATCTAGTGTACTGTGCCTTTCGGTATCAAGTTAGTCTCACGACGAGATAACGACTGTCCCTGTCCTTATTATTATTATTATTGTTACTTACTTACCACTTACGTCTATACAGTATGATTTTGAAATCGTGTAATTCCTTTTCACCACGCATTCTACTGGTGATATAGAATAACCCTGACCATATATTTTTTTTATTAGAATTATGTTTTTGGATAAATTAATCTACCGATTTTTTTCATGAAATGGTTTCTGATAGTCATATGTTTACCACCCGACACAATGTTAATATTTTATAATTTAAAAATAATAACATAACAATAACTGATGTCGTAAATAATAAGGGCAATAAAAAGCACCGCCCGTTATTATTTACGACATTAATTATTGATACGTTATTTTATTTTAATTAGTAAAAAATTAAAATTGCCTCGGGTGGTTAAGATACTATACTATACTGACTATCTGACACCATTTCACGAAAAAAATGATACATTATTTTACCAAAAAAATATATTTTATTAAATACAATATAAGGTCAGGGTTATTCTATACCATCAGTAGAATGCGTGGTTAAAAGGAATTACACGATTTCAAAATCACCCTGTCTAGCCGAAATGGAAAATAGAGGTATATTACATCCACATTTTGTGAACTATGTTTTAGGTCTCACGTTATGGAAGACGACAGAGCTCAGTGGGGAGACCAACAGACTGCAATGCAGAGGGTCTCGGGTTCGAACCTACGTCGCGCACCTCTGACTTTCGGAAGTTATATGACTTTTCGAAATTATGTGCGTGTTGATTGACAATTATCGCCTGCTCCGTGCCTCGGAGAGCACGTTAAGCTATCGGTCCCGGCTCCAATGAACATCTATGGCAGTCGTTATTGGGAAGTCAGTGCCCTATAATATCCTGACACTGGTCTAGCCTTAGGGTATCGTTAGCCTTCGGGTTGCGGAGGTCAGGTGGCAGCCGCTTCGTGTAAAAAAAACTGATATCCGGTCAAATTCGGTTAGACTAGAAAAGCCGACCCCAAGTGACTTGGGAATAATAAAGGCTAGGGAGAAGGAGTATATGTAAAGCTATTTTCTTTGTTAGAGACTGGAGTCTATACTAGGGATAACAAGGCTAGGAAGGAGTTATGGAAGACGACATGAGATGATTAGAGATTGAACCTGAGCCCTCATGCAGTTAGTTAGTAGACAATTGCATCCACTACCGCTGCGCTACTGAAGTTAAATAGATGACGAGACTGTTTCGGAGGCCATCAGATACATGAACATTGTCTTTACAAATGTTCAAATAACGGACACAAAGTATATCCAGGATTGGAACAACCAATTGTAGATCACACAATATTTTGTCTCATGTAGGTTCAAACACATAGCACTCGACGAAGTAGCACTGGCGAGGCAAGCGCATGTCTGAGAGTTCTCCATAATGTGCTTGAAGATATGTGAACTCTGTCAACCGCACTCGGCCAGCGTCGTGGACTATGGTATAACCCTTCTATACTGAGAGCAGACCTTTGTATAGTAGTTTGCAAGTTTATATATAGGTTTGATATTGTTATAAACAAATTTAACACCTACTCAATATAATGCTAGATAACAGGTCTTATTTGCGATAAAGACAGAAGTATTTAAAAGGTAATAAATAACCCGTGACCACGATCGATGCAAGTTGTTCGAAACGTCGGGCAATCAATAGATTTATTACAATATTGTTTTTATTTTTATATTCTACCACATTCACACAACACCATCTAGCCCAAACTAAGCAGAGCTTGTATTATGGGTACTAGATAATGGATAAACATACATATATACTTTTTTTTTGTAAATACTTACATATTATACATAGAAACATCCAGACCAAGACAAACATGCATGTTCATGCACACAAATGTTTGACTTGTGCGGGAATCGAACCCGCGACCTTAGGCGTGGTAGTCGGTTACACTAACCACTACGTCATCGGGACCGTTTATTGCGAATAAGACTCTCGTTATCTATCATTATATTAAATTTAACACCGATAAAATGCGTAAAACATCAATCTATAAAAAATCGTCAACGACCTTAATCCTATAAAGTTTTGTAAAAGGATATTTATCTATATTAAACTAAGTTCAAATGCCTACAGAGGCTCTGTGGAGTCCCAACAGGGGATCATCCCTTTAACGGATTAGAGACGCTACACACACAAACTGCGATACAATCTTACTATTGAACCAAATATTCTGTACCTCGGGATGCTGTATCGATCCTCGACTTTAGCATCAATTTACATGATTAACGGAGTTATATTGTCTTGCGCTTACGCGAAAATTATACGTTAAAATTGATGTGTTTATTTACGCAGAATGATTATGATACATCTGAACTGTATGAATGGCGCAGTGACTTACGTGGTTGTCTCGCCTCTACCACCATGTCAAGTATTGTCGGTTCGATTCCCTATAGTTGTTCAGAATCTAGGTGTTCTTTAGAGTCCATTATTTGAATGTTTGTAAAGTCCTTCGCTAGGCAGTAATTATTCCGAGAGCGGAGAATGACTCAAATAAATAAAAAAAATTAAAAGTTATTACCAATAACTAGCTGACACGTCAAATGTTATGCTGCCATATAAATTCGTTCGACAGGGACCCTTATCACCTTGCGGTATGAAATATACTTTACGACCTATTTTAATACCTCACAAATATACAAAAAAAACATAAAGGTTGGTTTCGGAGGAGTGCGACCAGAAACACCGTGACATGAGATTTTTACATACCCATGTATACATAGATTTCACATTTCAAGATTGAGACCAACACTAACTCATTCTTCCAGTGACTAAGGCTAAAGAAAAACATTCGGAACGTAGGATAAAGTGTAAATATAAACATTCCTTTAAAATATCGCTTTTACTATGGGGAGTGCTCCGAGAAATTGTTCGGACTGATCCCTACCGCCTCTTTTCGCCATCGTCCTTTGCGACAGAATTTCCATTCCTATCATTTAGATGGTCGGTAGTCCACAACTGTCCATCTTTACAGAAATTTTCTGCCTCGCACAACTAAACTGTGGAATGAACTGTTGCCTGCGGTATTTCCAGACCAATACGACCTACAAACCTTCAAGAAAAGAGCGTACTCCTTTTTAAAAGGTGTCCATGGGCGGCGGTAATTGCTTACCATCAGGCGATCCGTCTGCTCGTTTGCCACCTGTATAAAAAATATATATATATACATATATAATTTAAACTTGTATTTTAAATAAACCATTATATAATTCGTATAAAGTAGTTTATTTTTAAAAAACAGTTTTTAAATATATTATTTGATTCTAGATTAGTTCTTCAGATTCATGGTACAATTCTTGACCATTGTGTGCTAACTGGAATACTTGGGTAGACGTCTCATACATACACATTTGAGTATTATATACATTGAGTAAAGGGGCTTCTAAATAGACAATATTTTATCGCGATATGTGGTTGCAAAGCTTTAACAATAGCCCAGTCAGCTCAAAAATATTTGAATGCATATAAAAAAGAAAGTCGATTCACTCACGAATTGATTCATCAATGCCCAGGCTAAGCACCTTGCACCGAGAACACTAAAATATTGCATAAAGCTTCAGTGTATAATGACAAAAGGGCAGTTTTTTCGAAATCATCACGGAGTAGGCAATAGAGATGATTTTCCATATAAAGTTGTGTTATTATTTATTTTTATTTATTTTCAGCCTGTATTGTCCCACTGCAGGACAAAAGCCCCCCTTTCGCTTTAAAGTTATATTATTATTAATAAATACTTAAAATTACGCATAATATAATGACTAATAACTATAATTAGGATTATTTGATATTCCTCTAGGATAGGATAAAAAGCAAATTTTTATTTAATACCTAACGTCCACGCAAACAAAGTCATAAGCAACACTAGTTATCATTATATTTACATTATATTACATCCCGACTGCGATGTTTCGGTAGCTTTTCAGTAGTCATTTTCACGGGGAGACTACTAACATAATAATACATGTTTTTTTTTTTTATAAGGCGAAGGTGGCAAACAAGTTTACGGCCCACCTGATGGTAAGTGGTCACCGTAGCCTATGGACGCCTGCAACACCAGAGGCATCACTTGCGCGTTGCCGACTCTTTAGGAAAGGAAGTGGGCAGTAGAAGGAGCGAGAAGGGGGAAACAGGGTGATTGAGCCTCCGGCACTCTCACTCACCGAACGAAATACAACAGTAGGAATACTGCTATTTCACGTCGATATTCTGTGAGAGGGTAGTCCTTCCCCGGTCGAGCCGGCCCATGTATGCTGAAACCACGATAATAGCCGAATAATTAAGTATAATTTTAATGCTTACTATCGGGCGAGACATATGTTCTTGTTTTCTAAATAGCTATATAAAAAAATAATACTGGAGCTATATACCATAACGTAGCTCTCGAATTCAAAGCAAAGTTGTCACAATAAGCATATGTAAAGATTCAGTTCGTACATGCGTGAAACATTTTCATATTTGTCTCAAACACGTTTATGTTATTCCACAAGTACAAAGTTACTTTAAAAGCTTTCAAAAACCTTTATGAAGTTTGTGCAAAACTTTGTATATATTCAAACGATTTAAATTTCAATTTTACGTGTAAGTGTATTTTCTTTTTATATTGCGCTTTTGGGTTTTTTAGCTCGCTTTAGACTCTTATGTTTAATCCCTAAGTTGAGTCCAATTTTACTCCTTGTTTTTTCAAGAACTTAGTAAAGTTAGAATATGGTGGAAATTTCTTTAAGTCTCGAGCAGCTAGCTCGACTGGGGAAATAACTCCATCTTACAGAAAATCGTAGTCAAGCATTTCGCATGTTAAGTAAAAACGTAAATTATAAATGAGGGAAAAGTCTTGGTATATGGTTTAACTTTTTCCTAGTATATAATTTATTCTTATGTTATGTTTTTTTGTGGTCATTAGAGTAAAACTCTTGAGAGTAATACTGCACACTTAACATGTTGTCTTACTGGTCTTCCTGGCACTGGTAACGCAGGAACTGCCTTTTTTGATAGCTCGGCGACACCTAAGGAAAACTATTTATTTTTAAACTTTTTTGACGAGCAACTCTCTTGCTTCTTATAATTCCCGTGTCACAGGGAGCTTTACAATAATTCAATCAATGGACACAAAGAACTGCCAGACTCGAAACAATTATTAGTGGATCACACAATTTTTTGTCCCATCTGGGATTCGAACCTACAACATTCAGCATAGTGAAAGTGGCGAGGCATCCATTACACCATTCGTGCAGTCTATACTGGCAAGCGCATACAAATAAAGGACAAGTGTATATATAGTGGTTAGGGAGCCAGTTTTCATTAAAATATTAGTAACTAGGTGAAAATGTAAATGTCGTGAATATTTAAGGATAAGACAAATCTGACTCTCATGTAATAAATAAAAATAACAATAAGGAAAATCACAAATTAAGCCTTAATGTAAATATTGCAATAAGATTCCCAATGTGTGGGTTTTCTGTCACAAACGCATGCGTCATCATCGGTTGACAACTTGAATGACCTTTGATAAGGCGAGAGAGCAGTATGATCGCTTTTCTCTTCATCAATGAAAGTGTTTTATTGGATAATTAATAGAAATATTAATGTGTTACTTGTTATAGTCATATTTGAAAGGAGAACGAATTGATTACCAAAAACTCTCATTTAGTCTGTTCGTCGTTCAACCATTCTTTTTTTCTTTTACGTGGGGGAATGCATTGACGCATACCCCTCCGCGGGCGGAGGGATTAATTATGTCAGACTCACCGGGGTAAAAGTGAGATGGTAATGATGATAATAATGGATCTCCCGGTAATACTGACTAAACCTACCACAGTGTTCCTCGACAAAACCGCAATAGGCGGGGCTGCGCGAATCACTTTCATATGCAATCGCGACCCCACCGAAGTTTCGGTCCGCCGTGCCTTATGAAACAGCAGGCCACTAAATAACAGGACTACCTTTTGGGCACCACTACTTTTAAGCCCTACTGTCCTCCCTTGAGGTGGGGGAGGAGGAGATACACGATACAGGCGTGGAAACATGCACGCCGCCTAGCGAACCTGGTGCTGATCGTGGTGGCGGGCAGGCCCACGAAGCCCATCAACCCCAGGTCAAACATCAGAGTGGCTGAAGGTCATCTCGCGCCCTCCAGCGCCCGGTTCTACGGTTGGGGAGAGGGTTTAAGCGATCCTTCTCCCGCTACGCCGTCTCCTTAAAACCATTCATGCTATGTTAACCGTCGCACGCTTTAACTCACCCATACCTCGGTAACCAAAAGCAGCTTAACTCTCTCTTGGACTTAACCCAGTAGTTGATATTTTTGCGAATGAATAGAAGGGTTAGGTACTCTAGTTATTAGAACTACTACTAGTTATGAAGTATTGTAAGAAGAACGCGTGAATGCTATGTTTAAAGTTTATGCCATATCATGTGTGATTAAATATTGTAATTGGCGCATTATATTTAATGTAAAATTTATAAATATATAGTATAAAATATGTGAGACTGAACCACATAGCACGAAGCCAAAACACACTCGCTTCCTAGGTAAATATGCTTACATTGTGTGCATATTCCGTAAACAGTTTGCTGCACACAGACTCATTTTCCAGTTTCAAGATAAATTTCTTATATTATAATATATATAGGTAATATCTGTAATATTGTATTCTGTTTACGTGATTGTTATACATTGAAATTAAACTAATATATACGGATTTTATCACGTTGTTTATTTAACACTCTATTACATAATTTAGAAACTGTTATACTACTATACTACTATTAAACTTTACTAATGTTAAGCTAAATAAATTATTAAAACTATTAGAACTATTTGTATTTAAGTTTACACTTTCCCCGACGTTTCGGTTGCTTTTCAGCAAAGCAAATAGTTATAATAGTTTTAATAATTTATTTAGCTTAACATTAGTAAAGTTTAATAGTAGTATAGTAGTGTAACAGTTTCTAAATTATGTAATAGAGTGTTAAATAAACAACGCGATAAAATCCGTATATAGTAGTTTAATTTCAATAGGTAATATCTGCCTCATATACTGGGTGTTTCTTAGTAAAGTGAAAACCTCTCAGGGGGTGATTATACTTGTTATTATGAACAACTTTTGTTCTGGGACATCGCCGAAATCGCGGGAGAAAACCGCTGTTCCATACAAAATTGGACTTTGAACTCGACACAATGTATGGAACAGCTGATTTTAGTCCACCTCGCTGGCTCAGTGTGGTTTGGCAGACTTCACATATCTTCGAGTATATTATGAAGAACTTTCAGATATGCAGCTTTCCGCACGATGTGTTCCGTTACTGATAAAGCGATCATCATATATTTAGTACGTACATAACTCTGTATAGACAGAGATACGCGCTTTGCGATCAAACTCGACACCTCTGCCTAGTCCAACGGTCAGCCACTAGATTTGATACTAAACTGCTTTTGTAAGTAAACTTAGATACTATTCATCTCTTATTAAGCATTATCAACTATTGAGCTGTCCCATTTTGACACTTGCCAGCTCAGAGATAATAAAAACCTATACATATACATAAAAAATAACAAAACAAATTCATAAGTAATACTTTATAAACTAAATGATCGCACCCCAAAACTATCCACTCCTAAATAACCAATTCGAATTATTTTACCTCCAAGAACTTTGCAATTCACACATACATACCTATATAATACACACACTCTCACACATATATCCCTACCCACCCTAGACAGAGCTAGATAATACTACGTTAGGTACCTGTATTATTCATAAACTTGTAGCTCACATAGATATCTAGAATTAGACCAGCGTTCAAATATTAAAGTACTTTATATAGTCTGCTAGCAGAGGAGATATTAGGCCTATTACTTAGCTATGTGGCTAAATTGGTAGTCAAGGTGTATGATCCAGCTCTGGAGGCCGCTACAGACAACAGAATAAATTATAGAGTGGCAGTTTCGTGGGATTAAGTTTCAACAGTGCACTTAACTTAAATGGCATTAGTTTTATTCAAAAGAGGAGAAAACTGGAACACGGTCCAAATAAAAAGTGAGATGAAAGAAAAGAGTCGTAGGTAGATATGTGATCTCTCGGAATACTTTAATTGGTAGATAAAACGCAGTGTTACTATTCTCACGCTGGTTTTGTATAGGGAATTCTGAGTGTTGTGGTTTCGATCTATGAGAGATAGGCCAGTGTTAAGGTGCGCCAATTTTGGGTATTTCAATGGTTATCAAGTTTCTCAGGACACAGGGAAAATTAATGTCCGTGTGACGTCTTACAAAAAAAATTAAGAAGGAAATAAAGCAGGCTTTCAGTTAATAAGAAATTGCCAGCTTTATATAAAGAAACATGTACATATAAGTGGTTTAAAATTTACATAATATTGTCTTAAGTTTACGCGAATGTTATACATTGAAATTAAATACTTTATACGAATTTTGTCGTAATAAAGATAGTTTTAATTAAATTAAATTAAATAGCATAGTAAAGTTCAATAATAATAGTGTTAGAGTTTTCAAAATTATGTAATAAAAGTGTTTAAAGTAAAATAAACAACCCGACAAAATCCGTATAAAGTGTTTAATTTCAATAGTTTAAAATTGTTATAATAATCATTCTTAATAAAACAGAGACATCTGAATATTTTGAAATAAATAAATTTGAACTCTGTTGCAATTACCTAACACAAATATAATATTATAGTCACACAATTAGAATTGAAATTGTCTTACAACAGAGTGGAGCTATTTTTTTACTAAGAGTGCGATATATACACTGCGATATAAAATTACAGAAAAATAAATTAAATGGTCATTATTAATTTTTGAAGCAGTAGTTAAATAAAAGTTTTAATCATAACTGATATTATAAGTGCGAATGTCTGTTTGTTAAGTTTTTACACCTTAACAACTTGACTGATCGTCATGAAATTTCGCATACACATTGCTGGGGTACTGAAAAGGACATAGCGTACCATTTTCATCTAGTAAACAAAGGTCTTGTTCCAAAGGGATAGAAATTGAATGACGAAATCTAGGTTAATACGAGGGAAGTAGCGAGCAAAATCTAGTCTATACTATTTTTTGTTTGTTTGTAAGGATTTAATTCAAAAACTACTCAACCGATACAAAAAATCTTTCACCATTAAAAAGCTATATTATCACATTTATCATCGAGTAACATAAGCTACATTTTATTTTAAAAGAATACTCTCACACTTAATCTTACCTTCTGTTATTCGAGCGACGCCGCGGGAATGAGCTAGTATTTCATAACTTAAGTAGTTTTCTAAGGTTATGTTAGTACACAAAGCATTTTTAGAACGCAGAGTTAGTTTCACCTACTTACTTATAAGGCTGACCATACGTCATTGTATGTAGAGTCGAGTGCACACATTCCCACGCATGTCGCAGCAGACGTAAAGACAAGGGTTGTAAGCGATGGGTTGGTGGACTGTCATTCTGTGTTTTTTCAACCTTTACTCTACACGAAGGGCATTAGAACCCGAGCTTGGTAAGAACAGTGAAGGGTTGAGTATATTATGGTATATGTAGGTATTTTTATTTATTTTTTATTTTAAGGGTTTTGCCACTGTTCTCTTTTTTGGAAGTTAATAAATGTGTGTTAAGAAAGAGAATCTTGGTTTCTGAATACACGGATGGCGCAGGGGTTTTAGTGTCGAGTGCAGTGGGTTCGATCTCCACACGAGACTAACCTGAGGTCCATAAATAAGTTGTTCTAAGGATGGGTGTTATTTAAATATTTCTAAATTCTTTAAAAAAATGAATATTAAAATACTATCAGACATATTTTAGACTCTATGAATGAGAATGTCACTACTCCCGTAATATTTTGTATGTTTCGGGAACTAAACTCAGGAATTCATGATATATCGGCGTTACCGTAAGCGTTAAGCAAACTTCAACTACTTTTAGTTTTAATTTCCTTAGATACATACCTATACATTGGCAAAATTTCAATCCCTGACATAGAACCATGAATAGCTCAATAGGTAAAGCGGCAATGCGGTTTTATGAGGTCGCAGATTCAAGTTCTACTTTATTGATAGAGTTTTCCCTCATTTATATTGTTGCTTGACAATCAAGTCTTAACAAAAAAACCGTTCCTTTTAAATGTATAACTCCCGTATTATGTATTAAGCTCAGTGCCGTGATGGCTTTTAAAACATACAATTGATTTATTTACTAATTTAATTATAACGTTTGTACACAAATTACAATAATTAAAGATAGGAAAACATGAAACAAATACAAAATTAAAAGAAAGATATAAAATAAATAAACAATTATAATATATTATGACACCATACTCATCGGGATACAGGGCCAACAAGTAAGGTGTGGCGCAAGGCAGTATAATCGGCCCAATTTGGTCCTCCTATATATAAATGACATAATTGATATTACTACTTACAAATGCTTCCTCTTTGCCGATGATATTTCTATTATTGTAACGACAGACAAGAAAAATAATGCTATAAAGGAGCGTGAATCACAAACAAATAAAACTATACAGCGTGATTTTGAAATCGTGTAATTCCTTTTAACCACGCATTCTACTGGTGATATAGAATAACCCTGACCATATATTTATTTAATTAGAATTTTTTTTTTGAAAAATTATTGTTCCGTTTTTGTCGTGAAATGGTGTCAGATAGTCATATGTTAATCAACCGAGGCAATTTTAATTTTTTACTAATTAAAATAAAAAAACATATTAATAATTGAAATTAAACTACTATATACGGATTCCTGCCAAGGATGCTTCGCGAGGCTATTGAAATTAAAAAACATCCCAATTTCAATAGAGAAGATGGTTGGAATGTACCACCAGCTTGGGATCCAGTACTTCAAATAGTCAAACCCAAGAAGAAACAAACCACAGCTAGACTTCATGATACTTTGAGCTCATTCTGCGTAAATAGAAACACCAATAATTAAATTATGTTCAGGTACTTTGAAATAACTACACTGGAACATTGAGACAACTACCATCTTAGTCTCCCCGTGACCATGGCTGCTGAAAAGCACCCGAAACGTCGGGGAAAGTGTAAACCAAAAATAAATAGATTTAATAGTTTAAATAATTTTATTAGCTTATAAATTAGTCAAATAAAATCAATAGTAGTAGTAGAGTAATATTTTCAAAATTTTGTAATACAGTGATAAATAAACAACGCGATAAAATCCGTATATAGTAGTTTAATTTCAATGAATAACATTCGCGTAAACAGAAGACAATATTATATTAATAATTAATGTCGTAAATAATAACGGGCGGTCCTTTTTATTGCCCCTTATTATTTACGACGTCAGTTATTGTTATGTTATTATTTTTAAATTAGTAAAATATTAAGATTGTGTCAGGTGGTTAAAATATGACTACTTGAAATCATTTCATGAAAAAAATCTGTACTCTAATTTTGCCGAAACCATTATTCTAATTAAGAAAAAATATGGTCAGGGTTATTCTATATCACCAGTAGAATGCGTGGTTAAAAGGAATTACACGATTTCAAAATCACCCTGTAGATTTTTTAATTCGCTGGCTCAATAATAATAATTTATGCATAAATCCCAATAAATCCGTGTACTGTATGTACACGGATTTATTGGGATTTATGCATCAATCACATAATAACAAAAACAATTTTAAAATGAATATTCCAAAACTTAGACAAGTGATCGAGGCGAAATTCTTAGGCGTAATAATCTATGAACATCTTAATTGGAAATCACATGTAGATAATATATCGAATAAAATAAATAAATTTGTATATGCCCTTAGACAGGTTAAGAATGTGACTAATATAAAAACGGCTGTGATGTCATATCGTGCATACGTGGAATCTGTACTGCGCTATGGGTTAATAGTATGGGGCAATAGTACAAACCAAATGAGAGCATTTATAGCTCAAAAAAAGAGTATCCGAGCAATATATGGTCTCAAATGTGATGACTCATGTAAACCAATTTTCAAAAAGCTTGGCCCGCTACCACTACTATGTTTATATATTTTTGAAATTTGTATGTTTTTCTGGAAACACAAGGAATTTTATAGGACTGTGAATGATTTAAGACCTAGAAATCGACGAGATCCAAATAGATTGGTTCTAAATTGTATCCCCAAAACCACAAAATTCAACAACAATTGTATTGCGATGTGTACCCGAATTTTTAACAAGATTCCTAATCACTTTAAATTGTTAAATACAAGACAATTTGGTATTCAATTATACAAATGGCTAACTGAAAATAATTTCTACAGCCTTAGAGACTTTTTTGATTCTAAATTGTAATTATTATTACCTAACATTTGTATGCTATGTAACCTTGGCAAAACATGTATGTACTTTATTGAATTGTAAGATCATTGTATACCGTGTTTTTAGCAAATAAATATATTATTATTATTATGTTTCTCTTATCACAGGTACTTTCTAACATATTATATTAGAAAATACCTGGCCCTTTGGGAGGCTTACACGGAGACATGGGTCCAACGTGAAGAGGCCCTTCGAGAGTTTTAATCAAAGGTGGGATGGAACACCTACAGCGGCACTTGCCGCAGCAGGCATAGGACTGTTGCTACGTATGGATTCTAATATATGGGCTATAAGCATGGGTGTTTGGTGGATCGGTATATTGCTAACTATGGATGAAAAACGGCGTCTGCCCTGAATACTCTAATAGCATCAATGCAATGGGCAGACGGTGACTCGCCAACTCACTAGATGGGCCCCCTGATAAGCCACTATAGGCATACAAGCCAGCAGCAGAGGGCAACACCGGTGCGAATGGCTAGGGGTGTCGAGCGGTGCGGCGCCGCCATTCACCATCACGGGTCTTGTGACAACGGAGACCCGGAGCGGGTTTCCCCGTAGTTATGCCCTTGAAAATGACACTTCCACCCCCAAGCATATAGCTCTAGCGGCCCCTCTGACCGGCCGACCAAGGCAAGCCAGAGTTGAGAGTCCTACGGGCGCTCTTGAAGTTCCACCCTAGCCAACCAGTAACGGCAAGCCGGGGATGAGGCCCTAACCAACTCTCTGAGGCATTCAGGACCGCAGTGTCGCCACTCACATTCAGCTCGCCACAAGTTGCCCTGCGGTTTGTGCGCTTTAATTTAACCTGGTGATACATTTTTTGTTTATATCACAAGGCGAAAGTGATAGATATTATTATTATTGTTAAGGATACCAAGATAAACAATAATTCCTTCTTCTCACAAAATCGCTGACACACTAACAATATATTCGGCCATCCATCCGCAAACAAGTCACAGTCAAATACAAATACACAAACATACAATTAAATAACTATTCATTAGATCCCTTTTGAAGTATACTGCGCACACGGATAAGTGTGTGATTTGGCATAAATAATGTTATTATGGAGAACAAGAGCGGAAAATGTGGTAAAAAAAATGAATTACGAGTAGCATTTCTAACACTAAGCGATCACTAATACAAATGATTGACCCGTGTGTTATTCAACACCGCAATAAAACCTTAAAACTTCATCAACACGACCAAATTATCTTTAGCCCATCATAGAAAAGAAAAAAGAATGAAACAATACCTAATTGCACTAGACAGTGAAACACAATAGAAGAAAAATACAAACAGTTTTGTTTGTATTTTTCTTCTATTGTAAATTATAAAGTAGGTATACAACAAGGAGTACCATACCTAAGCTTAAACAAATAAATTTAAATTTTTTTAATTAGTTTAAGGACATTAATGTGTCCCACAGTCGTTGTAAAAGGTGTCCAATTCAGCTATTGAGGCACTGCTTTTGCCAGACCACTAGGCTATAAATAAATCGTTATATTTGTATTATTTCACTTCATATCTAGTCGTTAGCGTATGTTGTTACTCAACTTTGATCTGTACTCCCTTTGACGTCATTAATCCTATTAATTAATTCAAAAAGGACCCAGATTTGTTCCCTGAGGCACGCTTAGATACTTTGAAGCTTACGTTAACCTAGAACTAATAATAGTTTATGTATTTATAGTAACGAGAAAGTCGATTTATTTACCTATAACGAGCGGCCGCCTAGTGGCCAAAATTCCTAAGCTTGCTACTTTGTTTTCTGTTTTTCTTTATTACATATAAATATTTATAGGTAACCATAATTACAAAGAATTATACGACTTCAGACGAACAATGCCGAAATACTACGAACACGATTCGACTGCGTGTGTCAAATGCATGGTTGTGTGCGTGTATTGATTTTTCATTAATTTAATGTATTTCTAATGTATATTTTATAAAAATGTTAGGATTCGCCTCTTCTTCTCCATATAAACTTTAACTGTGCCAAATTTCATACTACTCCGTCAGCGATTTTCAGTAATTTTCGTAAAAAGGGATACAAAGTTTTTGCTTCACGTATTAATATATAGATACTTTCAGTATGTTATAGAACGGATTTAAATAATAATGATTATTAGTTAAATACTAAATAACCTCTGGCTCTGGCAGGAATATTTCCTGTGTCGCGACAAACATTCAAACAACGGACATAAAGAATTACCAGACTCGGAACAACCATTTGTGGATCACACAAATTTTTGTTTCATGCCGAGATTAAACCCAAACTTAAACTATGACGCTATCCGTGCAGTCGAAAACCAATGCATTGTACTTGTGCCCCTCGACCACACGCGAGCTACCGTATTATCAGCGCGAGTTGTCGTTCGCAAATTATACGGCTTAACTGCGTATTAAAAAAGAATATGGATATTTTGATGTAATTTTAATTACTTTTATTGGAAAGGGTGAATCACCTCTTCCAATAATGCAGGTGATTAAATCTTCCCTCTTTGTTTTTTTTATTCTACCATAGTGGCAAATAAGCTCTTTTTGCCCACGTATTACGAGGTGAGAGTTCTGCTATACCCAGCACAGTTAAAAATTCGTGCTGCTACTCAGAATTTTCTGTCTGAACAACCATATAGGTGTTATTGGGTTATCTGGGTCATCTAACTTGGAAATCGAATCGTAGCTCTCACGCCCAGCAGTCGGATCCAGTCTTGAGATAACCAAACCTACAATATAATACAATTCAACCTCAATCTTCATCTCCTTAGCCTTTATTATTCACAAGTCACTTGGGGTCGGCTTTTCTGGTCTAACCGGATTTGACTGCATATCAGTTTTACACGAAGCGGCTGCCACCTGACCTCCGCAACCCGAAGGCTAACGATACCCTAATGCTAGACCAGTGTCAGGATATTATAGGGCACTGACTTCCCAATAACGACTGCCATAGATGTTCATGGCAGCCGGGACCGACGGCTTAACGTGCTCTCCGAGGCACGGAGCAGGCGATAATTGTCATTAAATACGCACATAATTACGAAAAGCCATTTAACTTCCGGAAGTCAGAGGTGCGCGACGTGGGTTCGAACCCGAGACCCTCTGCATTGCAGTCTGTTGGTTTCCCCACAGAGCTATCGCTGCTCAATTCAACCTCAGTATCAAACATAAAACAATACTACAAAGTACTAGAATAAAAGTCCTTAAAAAGTTCTGAAACAATCAAAATCTTCAACTTTTGCTTCATAGCGATGATAATTTACATAACAAAGAAAATGTTTTTATGATAGTTTTATTTTATGTAGCTTATAGACTATCATAGAGTTTCATATATTTCATGGTAGTAAAACGGTCACCCATCTAAAGAGTAGTGTTATCAAAGTTACTTAACCTCAATGATAGGTAAAGATCTGGATTTAAAGCTGTTTAATAACGGAAGACGTATTACTAATTACGAAATTTTGTGATTTTATATACTTTACTAGATTTTGGCCACGGTTTCGCCCACGTTTATCTATCTTATTTTATCCATAAATTTCTATCCTTCGAGAAAATTACTTTTTCCTGGAGGACAGGTAGCCTATGTCCTTTTCTGTACCCATGACAATGTTTATCCAAAATTTCATGATGATCGGTCAAATAGTTCAGGCGTGAAAGCTAAACAAACAAATAAACAAACTCACATTCGCATTTATAATATTAGTTAGGATTATAGTTTGTAAAATACTAGTATTTGTGAAGGAATCTAACTATGCTAAGCGTTTGCAAATAGCAGTTCACTCAATTACAAGGACGTTATTATTATTATTTATTTATTTGTAGCCTGTGCCGTCCCATTGCAGGGCAAAGGCTTCCCTTCAAACTTTCCACTCCTTTCTGTCCAGCGCCAATTGTCTCCAATCTCGATTGAACGCATCCAATTCATCCAATGAATTGGATGCTATGATGTTCAACAAGGATGTTACTTAATAATAATATAGTCATTACAGTTACATGTAACTATCTTCTTCCGTGGCTTTACACTTAGATCTAAGGAAAAATAACTACCTATCCCATGGGAATTGCATTTTCCAGGATAAAAAGTAAGTATGTCGTTCGCTGTTCCGTAAACTGAGAAAGAATTACGTCGGTATATTGCTGTGTGTAATAAGGACAAACCAACAAACACATGTTTATAAATTACTAGCTCTTGCCCCCGGCTTCGCAGTACAATACTTTATTTGGATAAAAAATACTCTATGTTATTTTCTGTACCCCTGACAACGTGTATGCGAAATTTCATTATGATCGGTTGAGTAATTAAGCCGTGGAATCGAACAAACAAAATCACATTCGCGTTTACAATATTAGTTAAGATTAGAGCTTTTGACCTTCAAGTTTCATTAATCACCTAATTTAATTGCCTCTGTATACTTGCTGCTAAATCCAATGGGAATAACTGAACAGTAAACAAATGCTAAAGAGCACAAATCCGGAACCAAATTATGTTTTAATTATAGATCGTTTTAACGAATCATTGAAGAAGTTATCGCCCGTTTTCATTAACCACCGTCAACTCTAAATAAACATCCCAAGAACTTTATTTAGAAAACTTCATTTGTAAACGCCAAACACTTTAACAGAGAACCACTTACAACGACATAAAAGGGTATCTAACGTAAAACCACAAAGATTTAACACCACTACTCATTCTAAGCATGAGAGGAATTCATGTAATTTAAGTAAAGAACTCAAAAATAAAAATATACTGACCAACTAAATACCACGTTCACTGTTCAAATGCCGAGAGTATTTAGAGTCTACAACTTCTTTAATAGTCGGTTGCGTGCAATTTCCGCGGCGTGGAACCTAAAAGAGTCAGTTGAAATAGGGCACGCCACTTCACAACGCTTGTCTTCACCGAATTCTGGTGACCTGAAGAGCACCCACACAGACGCAAAACAACCCTTGTGTGAATACAGACGCACACGTGCCCGCGCCGCCCCTGCACGGCCTGGCCAAACCAGTGCCCGTGGATACGTCGCGACGACCGCACGTCGCCCCGGCTCCTTAACGCGAACGACCGAACGCGCCGAATGTTTTCGTATCTGGATTATTGAAACATCTACGCTTTGTGTCAGTATTTATTAAAATAATACCAACGTCACAGCGGGAATTGTGTTCGGTTGTGTAAGAAACTTGTGAGGTTTCTTTTGTGAACAGTGATATTCGGGTGTAACTAGTTATTACACGTACGGAGGAAGTGTCAAATTTTGTGATTTCTGTGAACGCAATCGTCGACCGTAAGCTATTTTGAATGATTTATATTATTTTTTCTTGGCCGGCCGGGCTCGTCCGGGCGAATGAAATATATTCGCGTCTAATGTTTGTTAGGCAGATTAGATTGATGACGTTTGCTTCGGATGTTGCTCTATTATTTTTTTAGCACATTTATCATATTGCTGATAATATTTAGGTTTATCTGTTTTATATTTACCAAAATATATTTTCATAGGTTAATCTGGTATCTAGAACAATTTTGATTTCCCTGAAAGTCCGAGCGGAAATTTCGTTCGCAATAATACTAGAAAGGTCAATATAAGTCCATGGGGATATGTAGACAATGTCCAGTCCCATCTGCGAAACTATAGGTATCCGTTACGAAAGAGCACTTTCACTGAACAAGCAAACACGGTCCCTTAGACAATTTCGGTCAAGTCTTTGACGTGGCAAATTGTTTCTGAAACCGGAGATACTGGTAATTTTGATAAAGGTACTACATAACTAATACATATTTTCATCCTCTAACCTTTGCCAGGTAAGCAAAAGCCCTAGTCGTTAAAACAGAAGTTGAAACTTCGGCAACGCTGAACAATTTTGCGTTCAAACATTTTCGGCTTTGGTAAAATCGAGCGTCATATAAAATGTGACATAAAATTTTATTTGCAGTCGCAGTGGGCTTAAATAAAATTTCGCTGATAGCTATTTGGTTGGGAATTTTATAATGTATACTGATACGGACATGTAGTATAAGGGATATTTTGGTAAAGTTTGGAGAAAATATATTAAGTATAATTATTACAACTAAGCTTGTAAAGTTAGCTGAGCTTTCGTAGACGTCAATGTTTGTAGCGAAATTCATTTTGGAGCTTTATAAAATATAATAAGCGTTGAACAAATACTGGAAGGTGCTTTCAATGTTTCATTAAAGGTTGGATATGACTACAAATTTTATTACTAATGATCTCATAACATTAGCGTAGGTAGTATAAAATTCCTTGAATACTTTTGAGATTCGGATAGCCTAAATTTATAATATTTAGGATTCGTTTTAAAGTAATTATCTATAACACACGTCTACAACTATTTTATCGAAGCTATCGAAATTTTACTGTAATTAACGTGAATAAAAATATTTTGAGCAAAATGAATTTCGTTAATCTTATATCTATTATATTTCTCATAAGTAGTCAAAATAAATTATCTATAAGTATATTAAATTTCGAAGGGAAAACATTGTGAACCGTACAAAATTTATTTCAGCAGTTTTACTTAGCTTTACTTAGCATTTTTAAAACCTTTACAATCTCGACCAAATTAGTTAAAACTTTGTGCATGCTCAATTTCATAATAACGTTAAAGGCTAGAGGTGCACTTGTAAAGCCTTATATGTGTTGTAGGCTAGCTTTTGATCATAATATAATGGAAGGTCTAAAGGAAGAACAGCAAGGACATTTTATTATCATAATCACAATTCAATGAGGTTTGGCGGTGTATGACTTCGTCTTCCAAATATCTTTATCAGTCATCATCTCATTATTGACTCGTTTCTCTTTCATATCATTACTCAGACACCTTCTAAAGGTGCCTACATTGTCCACGTAATAAGCGACAAGCTTATTGCTACATCAAATTTCCTAATATAATAATTCAACAACACTATGCCTGACCTGTACATAAAATCTAGCTACTGAAATCTATATATCTAATACTTATTAATGATTCAATCATAGTAATATTAATATTTATTGACTTATTTTGTGCGAATACATGATATAAATCAGATATATGATTAGATAGATTGGAGCAAGAACGAATCCCTGTGATACACCAAATAGTTTTTTTAGATAGGTTTATGTAATGTATTATTTCGTGTAATTGAAGGGTCTTAAGAGTGTTATGTAATTTTACTTATTGTTCGGCATTTGTAAGTATTAAATAAGAAGCTTAATGTATAGGTCCTTCGAAAATATTTTGGTTTTACTGCAGTCATTAAAATGTCTTGGAACTGAATTTTAACGTTATTATTGTTATGCATATATCCGTGAATCATTATAGTTCACTCTTGCATATATGTTTCTCCTAGTTAATTTTATTTATTACATATTCACATAAAAGCATTTTTTTTTAATGGTTAGGTAAAGACTACAGAATACTATTTGCTATGATGCCGATAGTTTCTTCATGTGTCTTTCTTATAAAAACAGTGTCTTAACTTTTCATATACGTTTCTGTAACTTGTTTATTTTGCACGTCCTTGATAGATCCGGATGTTTCATTGACCTCCTTCGAGCTTAGTAAGTATGAATGAATGGCTTTAATAATATCAGCAATATTTTTAAACTTACTGTTTGAACAATTTCATACATAGTGTGATGCTTTTATAGTCGAAGGGGTAGAAACATATGTATTTATCTTTATGATTTTAGGTTCTACGTAGTTTACTGCAGTTTTTGGTTCCATGCTGCTATTTAAGTCTGTCTTGTCAGAAATATCCTATAACATATATATTATTAAACTCTGTGAGTGACATTTCTTTTGATTGGACATTAGTTTTGTTATTTAACGACATTGTTTGTACGTTTATTACATGGAAAAATTAAACACATCTCATATTTTCATATTGTTTTTAATACACGAGCAATGTTATTGACGTGTTAATGTGTGCCATGGCAGCCTTAAATTAAGGCAGCACTATAAAATGTCTTGTGTATGCTTTGTTCGTTGTCGTTAAATAAATAATCGGGAATCGATGAAGACTTCATGCTCAATAGTCACATTAATTACATCACGTCATGGACATAGTCACAGAGAATTTTCAAATCGATATTAACTTATATAAAAAGAAACATTTAGCGTTTATAACGGTACCCGTTTTATATTAATAGACGATGAGACAACTTTCACAAATAGAGCCCAGTCATAACACAATTACAATTTAATTCTGTGAATCATTTGATTTTATTATCAGTACTTGGTTGTGGTGAGGAAGGGAAGGGTGAATGAACGAAATCTTGTATATTATATTTATTATATATTATCTTATTGTGTTTTGCGCTATATAAGAGCCTTGATATTGAAATTAAAAAAATACTTTGCTAAGTATTACTTTTTGAAAGTATCTCGTTTTACGCCTCAAAAATAGTTTTGCTGATATTACTACTCATTTTTTAAAATTTTATTCAGGGCTACAAACAATTGTACACTATGCTAAATCAAACGACATATTACTAAATTATTTAAATATATGCACAACCAACATTGTTGCCTGCAAAATTAATATTATTACAAAAAAGTGAGTAGTAATGTGTTACAAGTATTATTTCTGGCATAACAAAGCAATAATTAATTAATTTATTACAAACGAAATGAAATTCGGCATCAACTATGATCATTAACCATTTCGTTGAGTTTCTCAACCACGCATCTCTTGAATTGCCCAGGTGATAGTATAAACAAATCGATATCTGTAAAATAAGCAAGAACTGTTGTTACTTATATTAAAACATATACTAGCGTACTGAGTTAAACAGGTGTATAACACTCACATTGCACTATAGTTTTAGGGCCTAAGTATTAGGAAGTAACTTATAGCCGCCTGTTTGGCATAGTATCAGACTCAACGGCGACAGTGAATTTTCAAAGCAGAAAAATTTCTGGTCCAAATTTCGGACCCTTATCGACAGCAGTGTCAGTCTACCGCAGCGTCACCGAGGCAGCTCAGTTGATAAATATAGACATAAGATAGTCTACGTTTGTGTCACGCCATATAGTTTTAAATAAGTTTGAATAACACCCAAGGGAGGAATCATTACAATACAAATTGTGTCCTTCGTAAAGTATGTGTCAAATAATATAAACATACTACACGGATTCATTTTGACTGCACGAATGGTATAATGGTTTAATGATCGCCTTTTCGTCGTCACTGCATCAGTGTTTTAGGTTCGATACATAAGGGACTAAATTTCTAAGGCCTACGGAGACGGTTCTTTATTTCAGTTGAATACATGAATGTTTGTAAAGTTCACCATGACACGAATAACTCAAAGTGCTAGGTCTTGATAAAAATATTAAGAAAATAATGTGATGAGATGAGATGGGCTGCTATAATTTATATGTTTACCTTCAATATTTATATTTCAAAATGTTTAGAATACAAAAAGCATGTTGACCACTGTCCTTGCAAGATATAAATATCTTTACATCACACATATTTTTAGTTCCGTGTGAGATTCGATGCGGCGGATACGCGAGATATATTTGTAATGTACAAGTCACAAATTCTTATGCGATAGAGCAATTCGCAACATTGTATTAGAATTATTAAATGGGAAATTATCGTTTGCTTTAACAGTGAAAGAAAATGTTATGAGGAATAGGTACAGCATATCTGAGAGTTCTCAATAAAATTTTCGAACATATGTGAAGTCTGTCAATCCACGCTAGGCCAGCGTGGTAAAATATGGCCTAACCTTTTTCAAACTGAGAAGAGGTCGGTGCTTAGCAGTGGGATAACTTTTGTATACATATACTCGAATTTGTCGAAAACACGATATGATTACACACAATGTGTACTTCTATAATAGATATAGTAGTAGATAATAGATAGTAGTAGGAATCGCGTTGCAATTGTAAAGGCACCCCAGGATTCGAATGTTATTCGAGAGTAATTATGTCTTCTCGAACTATGCAATGTATACGGCATAACCTCGAATTCTATTTCACGCCCTTGGTGGCTTACTATGTAAATATTGTGCGGGAAATTTTTGATGCGGAATATGCATAATAAAATGATTACAAATATAATTATATTCTATCTGTGACACAAATTTGATTAAGGAGTTTATTAAAATTATTCTAAAAATAAACTTAAATTTTAAAATAAATTTTATTACATTTAAAAACTTCAAAATATGAAACTTTCTGCAACATTGCCGACCGGAACAGGCCACAAGGCATAAACGCTTTTAATGATTGAACTGATTTGAATGTGGTATTTAGTTAGCTGTTAAAAATAATTGAGCCATCATTAAATGATTTTTTGTTTTATGTAAAAATACAATGTACATTATAAAAGAGGAAAATAATCAACCATAAGGAAGGATTACTTTTTCCTCAATTATAATTGACGTTCAACCTTTAAAACGGGAACAGCTTAAAAAAATATCTTAATTACTAAATGAAGATACGAAGAAAATACAAAACAAAGGTAAATAGACACTCTATGCATTACTATTATCTACAACTATCTGCATTCTAAGACCGATTTACTAGTTTACGAGTACATTCCTGTCAAACAAACAGAAAGTTTTCTCGTTAACCATGACACAGAGTTCATCTGTGCACTCACACATACATGCAATAGACCTATATACAAAGACATACCACTAAAGATATCTTATATACAACAGAAACGTAAGAACAAAAACAAAATTAAACGAACACGGCAGTGTGGAGCCAAGTTCATTCGATGTCTGTCGGCTGTTTGTCTGAGAGGTAGGCAGATACTACTCATTTATTATAATAGCGTATATATATCTCTTATTGCATTTAATTTCATTACTTATATATTATATAGGCCTAGTTTACTATTGGTATGTCATTTTTCGAATGCACGCTCTCACCACTGACTTATTGAAATTATGTGAAAACATCGTGAGGAAACCTGCGCATATGAGTTCTCGATAAAGTTCACGAAGATATTTGAGATCTGCCAACCTGCACTGATCCAACGTGATGAACTATGGCCCTTGTCACATTGAGAAGAGGCCCGTAGACAGCAGTGAGGCATGTTATTATTATTTATACAGGAAATATATTATTATTATAACTCTAGCGTATAATTTCCCACATAAATATAACAGAGATAAATATATTCAATTTATGATCAAAGACTTGGCTCTCTCTTTACTCCTCAGAAATATTTAGCCTGTATTTACGTGAACACGGCTCCGATCGTTTGACAAAATGCCGCATCACCCGCCATCGGCATAGAAACTGCCTTATCTACAGCATTTTGTTTATGATTTTATTTACGATGGTGCGTAAAAAACAAAACTGTTGCAGTTGTTCCTCTGCTATCTGTAAATGTTGGATTGAGATGAATGGTTTACCATAAGCCCTGTATTTAGCATGGTTTATAGTGGTGCCAATTCTGTTGTCACAAAATTCTCTTATCTTAGCTAAAAATCTCTAAAATTTAATTTAGTTCTGTCACTTGTAGCGATTTCAGAATACGAAATGTCGTTTGACAGGAATAAACAAATTTTTGAGATTTTTAGCTAAGATAAGAGAATTTTGTGACAACAGAATTGGCACCAGTGTCTGTATACGGATGGCCTAATGGTGTAGATAGTCATATTGCCAGTGCCACAGGGACGAGTGTTGTGGGTTCAAAGCACGACAAAAATTTGTGTTATGCATTTTATTAATATTATTAAGTATTGAAATTAATCACTTTAAACGGATGGTGTCGCGTTGTTTATTTTACTTTAAAATACATTTATAACATAATTTTGAAAACTCGAACCCGTTGTTAACTACCATCTTAGTCTCCCCGTGAACATGGCTGCTGTAAAGCAAACGAAACGTCGGGGCAAAGTGTAAACTTAAATATAAATAATTTTAATTAAATTAAATAGCATAGTAAAGTTCAATAACGGTAGAGTTAGAGTTTTCAAAATTATGTATTAAAAGTGTTTTAAAGTAAAATAAACAACGCGACAAAATCCGTATAAGGTGTTTAATTTCAATGTATAACATTCGTGTAAACATAAAACAATATTATATATAAGTACTTATTTTATTATATTCTTATATGGATTTGTATATTTAGTAATATAATATCGTGTAATGCCTGCTAAACCTTGTAAATATGAATTGTAAAATACAAAAAATCAATGGCGATTGATAAAGAGTGGTTGTTAGTTTCTTGAAGGTATCATCTCATAGTCTCAACCCTGAATCTAGCAGATAAACTAAATGTTAATTAAGTAAATCGTTAAACACTAAATTATGACGTTAATAAGCATTACAGGCGCTCATAGGCAGTTGCACTCACTTATCGGTAAACGATTAGCAAGGTTAAGCAACGTTGCGTGCGGTCAGTCTATAGATGGGTGACCGCTTAGTGGTATTTCATCTGAGCGTCTTCGTGCTTCGGAGGGCACGTAATAAGTCGGTCTGGTTGATGTCAAATTGACAGCAGTCGTTAAGCCATGTCAGAGGCCTACGGGCGGCTTGAACAACTCTTGACAACAGGTTGGCCACTAACCACATGAAAAGAAAAAAAAAAAGAAGAAGAAGATTGTGGTCTTAAATAAAAGAACGACTTGGACTTCATAAGTGTTACTTTGTGATATAAATTAATAAATATATTTTGTTTTGATTTTGAAGGATGCCGGCCGATAGCTGTTCACGGATCATAGCACTTGACTGCTGTTTTGATTAACTTCACAGAATATTCCGGCATCACCTAAACCGGGAATCGAAACCGATACCTTATGCACAACAGTCGTATCACTACCACTGAGCCTTCGAGGCAGTCTATGCATAAAGTTTAGCTCTATTAAATACTTACACCTATGTTATCGAATAGTGAAAGTTTAATATCAATGAAGCTATTCTCTTGGGAATCCAACTAATGTGTGAAATTTGAACAAAGCATTTTCTTTTTGCATGTACTTCTTTAGCTAAGCATCAAGTCTTTAATTTCAGACAAACCTCTTTGGTACACACGCATACATCACGCCTCTTGCAACTACGGGGAAGGCAGTGGTATATATTTTTGATGTCGGCTTTGACTTTAAACGGACGAGTTATAAATTGTGACGTTACAATCCTTACTAATATTATAAATTAGAATGTGACTCTGTCTGTCTGTTTGTTTTTTACCTCTTTACGGGTAAACCACTGAACTGATTCAAATGAAATTTGGTATAGAGATAGTTTGAAACCTGGGAAAGTACATACTTTTTATTGATGTAGATACCCCGCAGGCAGATCCGCGCGCGTGTCACCACTACCATGTCTGTTTATTTGTCATCTCTTCATGGGGAAGGATGTAGGTAACTTTTTATTGAAATAGGTACTTACCACGCGGAGCCGCGCGTAACCTAGTCTTCTATAAAATACGCTCATTAGTAATACCATGACGGACCATCTTAGTCTTTAGTCTCCTCAAGACTATGTCTGATAAACAGCAACTGTAACAAGTAAAGTGTAAGTCTAAATAGTTTATTTAATAATAGTGAACTTTAGTTGCCGCCCATGAAGGACACTACGGCTTCGGCTAAGCAGCCACAGAAAACACAGAAGAAGAAGGAAGGATCCGGTGGCGACAAAGCCAAGAAGAAGAACTTGTCCAAAGGAAAAGTTCGTAACAAGTTGAACAACCAGTTGTTGTTTGACAAGCCCACATATGAAAAAACTGTACAAGGAAGTACCACAGTACAAGCTGATCACACTCGCTGTTGTCTCTGAAAGGTTGAAGGTTCGTGGCTCTCTCGCGAGGTGGGCACTCATCGAGCTCAGAGAAAAGGGTCTAATCAAACAGGTAGTCCAACACCACGGACAGGTGTACTACACGAGGGTGACCAAGGGCGATGACCTTGTCGCATAAAATTATGTATTAGTATTAGAAGTAGTAGTTTAATAGATTAAATCTAATAGTAGTGTTTTGAATAAACCGCGATAAAATCCGACAAAAGTAGCTTAATTTCAACGTATAACATTCGCGTAAAAATAAGACAATATTATAAATGATTGACTCGCGAAATAAACCTAAATCTTTACGCTCAGCATTAAGAACACTGAAACATGCATGGTTAAGTGTACCAACACCAGTCTATTTTTGAAGTGATAATAATAATAATAATATTCTATCACATACACACAACACCATCTAGCCCAAACTAAGCAGAGCTTGTACTATGGGTACTAGAAAATGGATAAACATACATATATACTTTTTTTTGTAAATATATACATATTATACATAGAAACACCCAGACCAAGACAAGTATCCATGTGCGGGAATCAAACCCGCGACCTCAGGCATGGCAGTCGGTTACACTAACCACTACGCCATTGAGGCCGACAAAAGTGAAGTGCATACTTATTTAGGCGCGTTGAGCACTTTTTGGGTGAACAAAAATCATGGAACTCGCGTCATCGTCACCGAACGCTTTCCGTGAGTTATATGTATACTGTGTATATATGTGTACTTTTTGGGTGAACAAAAATCATGGAACTCGGGTCATCGTCACCGAACGCTTTCCATGAGCTATATGTATACTGTGTATATATGTGTACTTTTCGGGTGAACAAAAAGCGTGAAACTTACGTCATCGTCACCGCACACAAGCTACTTAGTTTTCACTTCTATCGGCAGTTCTCAAAAACGACCCGTTTCTTTTTTCTTTTTTTAAAGACAACACCGGGTTTGGATCAAATCCGGTGTCGCGGAAGACTTTACAAACATTCAAACAACGGACACAAAGAACATCCAGACTTGGAACAACCATTTGTGTACAACACAATTTTTTTTTGTTTCTACATGTTCACTCTTTTCCTGATGGTAAGCAATCATGTGGTCCAAGAACAGTGGCCTCCACACTGTCCTCAAAGCAGCTGAGGCGATGTTGAGATTTCTACTTTGACGGCCTGAGAACGTGCTTTTTACGCCCCGCTTTGTCCCGTGTGGGACTCGAACCAACACCACTCGGCATACAGGCAGGGGCGAGGCGAATACTTAATCTACTAAGCCATCCATGCAGCCAAAATACAGTTTAAGCTCATGAGAATAATTAACTAAACAGGGCTAATTCGACTTTATCTATTTACGTATAAATTACACGTTCCATTGCGCGCCAAGTAGAGTGTAACGAAACAACGCTACACATTTCCTCCGCGATGTATAGATAAGTGCTTAATTGTAGCCTTTAATAATTGCAGGGTGTGTTTGACCCGTTGATATATGGTTAGGAGTGTTTATCTATATATTAATACGGGAAGCAAAAACTTTGAACACCTTTTTACGAAAATTGCGCGGACGGTGGAGTATGAAATTTGGCACAGTTAAAGTTTATATGGAGAAGGAGGGGCGAACCCTAATATTTTTATAAAATATGCATTAGACATACATAAAATTAATTAAAAACCGCTACACGCACACAAGCATGCATTTAACACACGCAGTCGAATCGCGTTCGTAGTATTTCGACATTGTTCGTCTGACGTCGTATAATTCTTTGTAACTATGGTTACCTATACCTTATTTATATGTAATAAAGAAAAAAAGAAAACAAAGTAGCAAGTTTAGGAATTTTGGTCGAATTTTGACCACTAGGCGACCGCTATTATACATATGGGAGTAGGTTAAGAGGTATTTATGGAATGTTATATGAGACTGATCGTTTATATTAGTTATCAGAAACTCTATCAACAATTACTATGATTATGGTTTAGTATTTTAAAAACAGCAGTGAAAGCCTAGTAGGAAATAGTTACACTGCCACGCAGAGGTCTCGAGTTCGATCCCAAGATCTCTGACATTTCGAAGTAGTATTAAATAGTTAATCATCGCTTGCTTTAACGATGAAGGAAAACATCGTGAAGAAACCTGCATGTGTAAGAGCTCTCAATAATGTTCTGGAAGATATGTGTAGTCGTCAACTCGCACTGGGCCAGCGTGGTGGACTATGGCCTAACTCTCTGTCAACCTGCACTGGGCCAGCGTGGTAGACTATGACCTAACCTTTCTCACACAGAGAAGAGGCCTGTGCCCAGCAGGGGGACAGATTAATACAGGGCTGACATTATTATTATTTTAAAAACACAATTTAGTATAAGGAATCCTGAGTTTCAGTCGCAGCATGAAATTTTTCAATACCCTATGGGTGTGGCAATGTGGTCGGTAGGTATACGTACGTCTAGTCTAGTCCCAAAACCTATAGACCAAATTTGGGTGTAATACACCTCTACCCACCCCTTTAGGGATAGAAGCGTAAGACCCTACATATTCGTATATATATTGCCAAAGATAACGGTAGAACTTTTCACTCAACACCGTCAGTTCCAATTTAAACGTACTTTCGCTTCTAACCTTAACCTATTGTATAACTCAGTCGAATACGAGTGGAACTCGGTTTTCGGTTACACTCTATAACGTATACTTGGCGCATCTCTGACTTGTTTGCACGGATGATGCAGTGGTTTCACTGGTCACCTCGCCACTGCCATTGCGCCGAGTGTTGTGGGTTCAAAAAAAGCTTTGAGTGATCCACAAATGGTTTTTTCCGAGTCTAGATGTTCTTTGTGACCATTGTTTGAATGTTTGTAAAGTCCCTCGCGAAACAGAAATTATTCCTAGTATGGAACTTGCCTTTTTTTTAAAGAATGAAGAAAAGGAATCTCATTGAAATTAAACTACTATATACGGATTTTATTGCGTTGTTTATTTATCACTGTATTACAAAATTTTGAAAATGTTACGCTACTACTACTATTGATTTTATTTGACTAATTTATAAGCTAATAAAATTATTTAAACTATTAAATAAGTCTCCTCGTGACCATGGCTGCTGAAAAGCAACCGAAACGTCGGGGAAAGTGTAAACCAAAAATAAATAGATTTAATAGTTTAAATAATTTTATTAGCTTATAAATTAGTCAAATAAAATCAATAGTGTAATATTTTCAAAATTTTGTAATACAGTGATAAATAAACAACGCGATAAAATCCGTATATAGTAGTTTAATTTCAATGAATAACATTCGCGTAAACAGAAGACAATATTATGTAAAAAGGAATCTCTTTTAACAATGATTTTTATTTACACTAAGAACTAGCTACACCATATCTCTGCTTCTACAATATGACATTAGATAAAACTTTTTCTCCCTCCCTAGCCTTTATTTTTCCCAAGTCACTTGGAGTCAGCTTTTCTGGTCTAACCGGATTTGACTGAATATCAGTTTTTACACGGTGCGGCTGCCACCTGACCTCCGCAACCCGAAGGCTAACGATACCCTAAGGCTAGACCAGTGTCAGGATATTATAGGGCACTGACTTCCCAGTAACGACTGCCATAGATGTTCATGGCAGCCGGGACCGACGGTTTAACGTGCTCTCCGAGGCACGGAGCAGGCGATTATTGTCAATCAATACGCACATAATTTCGAAAAGTCATATAACTTCCGAAAGTCAGAGGTGCACGACGTGGGTTCGAACCCGAGACCCTCTGCAATGCAGTATGTTGGTCTCCCCACTGAGCTATCGCTGCTTTTTATTTTTATGACATTAGATAAAACGTGCTCAAATATTAATCTGAACTCCGAGCTACTAAACTGTGGAGACAGCTTCAAAATTTGTTCAGTGGTTTTTATGTACTGCTGTAACAAACTAACAGATAAACAAGAAATCTAAATCGTTTTGTGTTTAGACCATATTTTTGCTTCCACAAAACGGCATCAGACAAAATGTAGCTGAAATATTAAGTTGAATGCCCAGCTACCAAACTGTGCCATTAACATCAAAATCTGTTAAGTAGTTTTTATATAATGCCATATAACAAACAAACTGACAGGCAATAATTCTAAAACCTTGCCATTCTGTATTGTGTTCAGATTCCTGTAAACAGTTGATTCTAGACAGGTTTTCAATACTATCAGCTGTAACAAATACAGTCTTGTTATAGTTTTAAAACTGTATTCATTCGTATAAGTCTTTGAATTATTTGTATGGACTTCCATTTTGAATTATGTTCCACGTTTTTCATACTTGTTTGTTGTTTGCGAAGTTAAATTAGATTCAGAGATCTGTAGTCGGAGTATACATGATGTTAAAATTGTATATATTGTAGAAAAATGTGAAGTTAACGTTATTGCTTGTCTAATATTATCTTCTGTTTACGCGAATGTTATACATTGAAATTAAACTACTATATACGGATTTTATCGCGTTGTTTATTGACACTTTATAATTTGAAAATTTAGAAACTATTACACTACATACTACTACTATTAAACTTGACTAATTGTGAAGCTAATTAAATTATCAAAATTATTTATATTTAAGTTTACACTTTCCCTGACGTTTCGGTTGCATTTCAGCAGCCATGGTCACGGGTGCTTGTCTAAGACTTTTCAAGGATTCAGAGCTTTTGATGTTTGTTTATAATAATGATACTTATTCGATGCAAATAGCTGCCGTATACTTATATGCTTATTGTATCTAAATACTTATAGGTTGATACAAGATATATAAAATGAAATATGCTATACTGGATTCACTACAAGTGACTGTTATGCAGATGAATTCTAAGTCACCCATTTAAGTTTTACTTTTGCGTCTTATTATTTATTTCTGTTATATAATATTTAAGGTATAAATTAGTTATATTATAATTAGTTTAGTTGTCTGTATTTAATTATTTTGAGTACAAATTCATAATATTTCATAATATAAATTTATTGAAATAATAATATAATAATTAACATTATAAATGCTGTATTGTTTGTTAGTAACTCTTTCAAGCATTAAATATTCGTTCGATCATCATAAAATTTCGTATGCAGATTAACCCTGATAATCTGCATACGAAATTTTAATAAAATTAAAAATATAGAAAAGGACATAAAGTACCTTTCATCCAGAAAAGAAGTATTAATCCCGAGGTATAGAAATTTATTGACGAAATTTAGATTAACGCGAGCGACGCCGCGGGCAAAACCCTTCAAACTATAGATAATTTGAAGAATTTATGTTAGAACATCAGAATTCATTCTTAGTGAACTAAGTGAGAATCAAATTGCCAACATCAAGATCGCAAACCTTAACCCTTAGTAAGAAATAAACAATTTGTACATCTTTCTGCGGCAGAAAAATATCTCTCTTTCTTTCAATATTATTACGTCATAACTTATGAAGATATAAACAAACATGGCCTCATGATAATAGAATGAGTGGTTTTATGTAAATAGTGAACAGACAAACAACTTCACTGACAACACACTGCGTCGTAAAACTAGTTTCATGTAGGTTTGGCTCGCCAAAACTATCTGTTAGACCTTTGGACGATGTCATACTTGGCAGCCATCTTGACCAAGTGTAAGTTACGACTGTAATTACCAATTAGTCATCATACGTATGATAAATGCATGAAGTAAATCTGTCTTTTAGGTACATTCTGACGATGTTTCGGTAGCGCAGCGGTAAGGTATGCAAATGCTGCGCACGAAGTCTTGCTTTCAAAATTTATTAAGTAGTCGGTGATATAGACTTTATTAAGACATTTTAGTAGCATCATGAAGTGTAGAATTTGTTCCGGTAGACGTCAACAAGATCGCCTCCTATTACGGGTGACCTGAAACTGTAACAAAATGTAAATGTTATTCATCTCTGCTTACCCCTTTAGTGATATAAGATTGACATTATGTATAAAACTTAATTACATTTTAGAGAAACACAATCAAAATTTTTAATTTTTTGAAGCTGGATTCTTAACCGCTTGAATAAATTTGTATCATGATTTCATGAATAAAAAGAAATCAGGTAGAGAGTAAGAGATCAAAGTTCATGTAAATTCTAAATCCGATACAAAAATGATGAGTTCATCGTCCAAATAAAATTAATGTAATTCCCAGTATTTATTTGCCAAACGCACGCATGGCGGCGTCTATATAAAATAGAACGACAGAAATAATTCAAATAATTTGCGTTCAAACTTCGTGACCCGATTCAACGTCTTTTAATACACGCATCGACCGCAATCACAACGTTTCATCTCACATCAATTTTAAATATTTCTTTTGAATTTTAAAATGGAATGTTGTTTAGACTTCCGTGTGATAGGCAGCCTCGGTGTCCATTGTTCAGGCATCGATTTTTGTTATAAATTTGTTTTTGAATGCAAGTTTATGTTGTTGGACAGTTAAAGGTCGTTTCATTATTTTCGTCGCCTTTGGCTTTCGATTTTTGTTTTTCTTATAATTTTTGTAAGCCGCTGTATTTTTTTACTTATTCTGAAAGACGTCTTTGTTCTGTACTGTTTGTTAAGTCTTTATAATGATAATGACAACCAAATAAGATTTCTTTTTTATCTCTACCACATACACACAACACCATCTAGCCCAAACTAAGCAGAGCTTGTACTATGGCTACTAGACAATGGATAAACAAACATATACATTTTTTTTTGTAAATACATACATATTATACATAGAAACACCCAGACCAAGACAAACATCCATGTTCATGCACACAAATGTTTGACTTGTGCGGGAATCGAACCCGCGACCTCAGGCGTAGCAGTCGGTTACACTAACCACTATATATCTCTCTACTTTATCTTCTTTAACAATGCAATGATGCTTTACACTAAATATGACACTTTTATAGCAAGGCACGTTAAGTCTGAACCTAACCTAGTGGAAGACCGTTGGAGGTCACAGAGGTCTCGAATTCGATCCCAAGAAGGTAACTTTTCGAAGTTATGAGCGTATTCAATAGTTAATTACTGCTCGCTTTAACAGTGAAGAAAAGCATCGAAAGGAAACCAAGATTTCTGTGTGATTTCTCATAAAGTTCTCGAAGATATGTAAAGTTTGCCAACGCGCACTAGACCAGTGTGGTCGACTATGGCCTAACTCTTCTCAAACTGAAAAGAGGCCCGTGCCCAGTAGTGGGACAATTTAATACAAATAGACGAGAACAGACTGACTAAGGAAGTTTATAGCGTGTATGAGGAATGTTATGAAAGTGAATGAAGCCAGAGAAGTGTGTCAGGATCGTAGCAAATGGAAATCCGTAGTCTCTGCCTACCCCTCTGGGAAACAGGCGTGAATTTATGTATGTATGTATGTAAATCAGTCGATTTATTATTATATAACTGTATTTGTGTTGAAAATTTATATAATCATTGAATTTACGTAAAAGAAATAGCTATAATTCGAACATTTCTGCTTTGACTCTTCTGCAAGAGATTTTGTTTTGATAACAATAAAAAAACGAGTCAATTGTGTCGTTTCTGATTCTTCACTTTTTGTGCACAAGTAACATATCTGCTTCTTTTCTGAATATAATATCATTGCTTCTATGCCCCCAAGGTCTAATAAACAAGACCTTGAAATATAACCTCAAATTTACACTTCGGTACATTTACTTTAGCAAGAGTGCCTCAGGGATTTCATCTGTACTAACCATGCTACTATACTTACAACCTCATTGCTAAAATATATGAACTAAGGCTCAGGCATATATCTATCCCTAAGGAATTAACAAACTAACAATAATCGGATAAAATAACACTTATTTTAAGTATTATAATATAATGCAGCGATAGCCTAGTGGGAAACCGTTGGACTGCTACGCCGAGGTCTCGAGTTCGATCACAAGACGCGCATCTCTGACTTTTCGAAGTTATGTGCGTATTAAATAGTTAATTATCGTTCACTTTAACGGTGAAAGAAAACATCGTGAGGAAACCTGCATGTCTGAGAGTTCTCCAAAATGTTCTTGAAGATATTATTCCAGTTATTGCAATGATTTAAAATTTATTGCAATGACTAGAATAATTATATTTAATGCTTTGAATTATATTATTATATTATTAATTATATTATTAAATATACTTTAAAAAAATAATTACGTTATCCGTTTAATATTAATGTTTTAAATAAGAAATAATAACAATTAAGAATCTTTATGCTAATTTTAATACAATTGTGTATATTTGCACGCCCTTTGTGGCAAAACTCAGCGCACTCGTGAAATTTTGTAACAACTTGTATTTAACAAATAAAGTATTAAGATTATGATTATATGTGAAGTCTGCCAATGCGCACTAAGCCAGCGTGGTGGACTATGGCCTAACCCTACTCACACTGAGAAAAGGCCTGTGCCCAATAATGGAACGAAATAATACAGGGCTGATATTATTATTATATTAAATAATGTACAGAGGCAATAATTATTACATACGACTAAACTAATAACAATATAAGAAACTTATACCTAGAATTAAGCACTATATTTTGCACGCGATTTTGTTCGCGTTAATGAAGATTTTGTCAGTAAATTTCTATCCCTCAGGCACAGTACTATTTTATGGATAAAAAGGTACTTTACGTCCTTTCCTGTACGCCTTACAACGTATACGAGAATTTTCATGATGATCGGGGGAGAAATTTAGGCATGCAAGCGTACGAAACAAATAAACATTTTCATTTATAATATTATTTAGAAAAACAAAGGAAATTACGAATGTAAAAAAATATGAGTAATAACATAAAAGTTTATTACTCTAATAAACGTCATAGAATTCCTCCGCATCACAGTCAACTGGTAGTGTGCCCAGAAGACTGACAGCATTGCCTCGTTGAATAGCAATTCTTATTCTTGCCACGGAAATAACGGCCAGCGTTCTGGTCACGGGAATTGTCGATCAGTTTGCTATTACTCTATTTAGAACACGAGCACTGGGACCCCATGATTGTTGCGTTTCAACCCCAAACACACAATAGGCAAAAAATCGGATAACTATAATAATAATGAAATTGGAGCTTATATTCGGAGGAATGCCACAGGGAGCGAACTTATCACCTAGTCACGCGATGGCCTTGAAGACTAGCGGAGGTTAGGCAAGGCTATATAGGCAAGTTCAAGGCCTGAAAATGAAGTGGAAAATCTGATAATGAGGTAATTTACAACTAACTAGTGGCAATTAATTTATATATGCCCAAAAATCAGAATTTTCGTAGTAAAATGCTTGATTCATAGTTGGTTTTGGTTTTGGAAAAAGACTAGGAATAATTCCTGTGTCACCGAGAACTTTACAAATATTTAACCCCTTAGTTTCCAAAGTGGTTCAGGTGGACCCCCAGGGGTCCACGGGAGACTCGACGGGGCTCTACGTTCAAAAAAGTCTAGGTACCTCTGATTTAAACAATAGACACAAAGAACACCAAGCCTCTGAACAAACATTTGTAGATCACGCAGATGTTGTTCCGTCTGGGATTCGAACCCATAATATTTATCGCAGTGGTAGCGACAATACGACCACTGAAAGCACGATGCTATCCGTGTCGCCATCCGTGTACTCTTTATATTGTTTTTAATTCTTCAGTGTGCTAACGTGAGCTTTCCATGACAAGCAAATTAAATTAAAGAATAGCGAAAACAATAAACAAATATAATTACACTTTATTCGTCTTTTAAAAACATTAGGCTTGGCTTTATCTTGACAACTTAGGCACGCCATTGCTATTAAGAACTTGGCGGGTAAAATCATTTTTATATAATATTAAATGTTGTATCTAATTAAATCAATAGGTAAATGTAATTTCACCTTATAAGTGTAACTTAGACGTTCATAAGTATAATTTTGTCTTAAAGTAATTCTTATGAACTATAAAATGTACCTACTCTATGAATAAAAAGAAAGCATGTTTTTTATTTATCTGGTCTCACGCCTGTCTATTTAAGGAAAGGTAGATAGATCTGTAATATATCAACGTTTCATTAGCAAAATGTAGGTTCTACTTCGGCAAAATTGCCGGAATCATTGTTACTACTGAAATTGTCTAAGCTACCATTAAAACCATTATGCCCAGCTCAGAATCGAAACCGGTACCTCAAAGTTTAACACCAGCCAAAGTACATTCTTATATCACGGAACCAACGAGGCCTTATCTAATATGTAGATCAAACATAATTCCTTCTTATAAACATAATGTTTCCTTCCAATCCTGGGTTTAATATGAGCGTCGATCAAAGCACTTGTTATTATAGATAAATTCTCAGTAGCATCACTAAGTTTTGAAATGCATATAATAAGTTTACCGCCTATTACGTCAGATCTAAAAATAATCTGGTGATCGTTGTTTTAATACGCCTCTGCCAACCCTTTCAGGGATAAAAGTGACAGCGAGAGTTAGAATCTCTGCCTACCCCTACGAAAATATAAGCGAGAGTCAATGCTACATTATCGATGATACAAGTGTAACAGTAACACCTACAGCGATGATAGATAGTTATCGTCGAATCTGGGTCAAACATTATAAAGTGCATATATAACAAAATAGACCATATCTATTAATAACCCCTTTCACGAACGACAATCAATATGTGTGGACGGACTGACAAAATACTAATGATGTCGGCAATAAACAACTGTTTATAAACCACTATTTTAGTAGAAAAAGCTTTAATTATGGAGTTTATATTTTCCAGTGTCCATTTTATTGAAAAGTGAAATCGTTTCAAAGTGAAAGACGAAAGTCTTCATTTCCATAAAATGATTTCACATTTCTTGGAAAGGTCAATTTAAAATATGACTTATAAATTATAATATAATGAAAAGAAAATAAAATTGTGCATTAAACAAAAGCCAGTTCGATAAGTTGAGGTCTGTCTCATGACCGCCATAAATGCCACCGGTTATCATATCATACTCGTTGTCAGGAATACAGAAAAGGCCATAGAGTATGTTTCAGCCAAAGAGCAGCGATAGCTCGGTGGGGAGACCAACAGACTGCAATGCAGAGGGTCTCGGATTCGAACCCACGTCGCGCAATAATGACTTTCGGAAGTTATATGACTTTTCGAAATCATGTGCGTATTGATTGACAATTATCGCCTGCTCCGTGCCTCGGAGGGACACACGTTAAGCCGTCGGTCCCGGCTGCCATGAACATCTATGGCAGTCGTTATTGGGGAAGTCGACACAAAAGATCCCACTGGATCGAAGTGTCGCCGGTCTGCACTGACTGGCCCCCACACAAGATAAGATAAGATGTTTCAGCCAGGAGCGAGCGAAGCTGCAGGAAAAAGCTAGTCGTTTATAAATCTAGTTTGGTGATGCAGCGGTAGTCGATACGATTGTTGAGCTTGGAGGCTTGGGTAGTTCAGGTAGTTTTATTCGGCTTTTCTTTAAAGAAACTCTTAATAGCTATTAGGAGCCTGGAACTGTGCTGGTTATGACATTATGCTCGTTCGCTATTACGTGGGACTTGAAAGCGTAGTTGGAAATATGGGTATAATACATTTCTGCCTACCCCAATCAGGACTGAGAAGGTGTATGTATGTAGCGTAATTTATAAAGCGCGTGTATTCAAGTATGAACCGTGAGCAGCCTTACATTGCAATAGTAATGGAGATCTATACTATAATATTATAAAGCTGAAGAGTTTGTTTGTTTGGTTGATCGCGCTAATCTCAGGAACTACTGGTTCGAATTGAAAAAATTGTGTTGGATAGCCCATTTATCGAGAAAGGATATAAACTATATAACATCACGCTACGACCAATAGTAACGGAGCATCAATGAAAAAAGTGGCAATAACGAAGAAAATTCTCTTATGTGGAACAGATGAAGTTGCACGGGTCAGCATCACAAAGTGTAACACGCATGTTTTAGTCTGTTTAAAGTCAAAGTTTATTATATAAAAATATCTTATCCGTTTTCTATTAAAAATGTGAAAGTTGTGAAGATATTTTTACTCAATAACATCTAATTTCACATGTCGAGGTTTCCTAAAGCAGATGTAAGACGTATGGTTAAATCGTAAACCCGCTCATCCTATTTATATCTAAATCGTCAAAAGCTCCAGTTTCTATATTTTCCTTGCCGATGATTTAATTCTTCTACAACGGACATCGATATTTATCCAGCCGATAAATTATCGCAATAAAAATAAAATGTCGATGTCTGTTTAAGTAAACAAGTTATAAATAGTTGTAGATAGGGTGCGTCATATTTATTGATGTTCTGTCGAAGAGAAATATTTTATTTTTCTAGTACTATCAGAAATATATTGTGCTGACTGTCTTCAATGATTATAATATACTATTTTTCCGGCAGTATCACTCGCGTTAATGTAAGTTATGTCATATTATTGTCTTATGTTTACGCGAATGTTATACATTGAAATTAAACACTTTATACGGATTTTATCGCGTTGTTTATTTTACTTTAAACACTGGTATTACATAATTTTGAAAACTCTAACACTACTATTATTAAAATTTTACTTCTATTTAATCTATATATTTTCTAATTAAAACAATTTATATTTGAGTTTACACTTTGCCCCGACGTTTCGGTTGCTTTACAGCAGCCATGTTCACGGGTAGTAGTGTTAGAGTTTTCAAAATTATGTAATACCAGTGTTTAAAGTAAAATAAACAACGCGATAAAATCCGTATAAAGTGTTTAATTTCAATGTAAGTTATGTCAATTTTATTTTCCTCGGGTATAGTTTTTTTTTTTTGGATGGTAAGTACTCGATGTCCTTTTCTGTACCCCTGACAAAGTATATGCGAAATTTCATAATGATCGGTTGAGCAGTTAATGCGTAAAAATGTAACAAACGAATAAACTTACATTCGCATTTATAATATTAGTAAGGATACTAGCTTTTGCTTACGACGCCGTCGATATGGGCGACTGCGCCGAGCGAAATGTGCCAAAACAGGCGGTTACAGTTAAGTTGATAAAATCAACACTTTATGTTTAATTCAAATATAAAATATACAATTACTATAACAATGAATGTGTTTACAATTGCTCCATGTAAAAAAACTTAAAATAATTAATATTTTCGCCTACAAAATTAGGTAATTTTGCATGAAAAATGCAAAACCGTAAGCTCGTGTTTCGTAATTTTTTTATTATAACAGTAAAAATCTATCCTATTTTACAGCTTAAACGAAACATAAATAGTTATATTACAATTTGTCCTTCCCAAATATTTAAGTTATTGGTTAACATAATATTGTCTTATGTTTACGCGAATGAAATTTATACGGATAAAATAAATAAATACAAATAAATATAAATATAAATACTTTATACGGATTTTATCACGTTGTTTATTTTACTTTATACACTTTTCAAAATTATGTAATAACAGTGTTTAAAGTAAAATAAACAACGTGATAAAATAAAGCCAGGATTAACTGGGCAAGCCCAATTTGTACTAGTAAATATATAGAAAACATGAAAACAAAGACTACATCCATAATATCGGCTATTTCAACCAGTGAGTTTGTTAAAAACAAAGAGAAAAAAAATCCATGGAAATATTAAACATATTGTTTTACGTCCTATTGTTCTTTCTCCTATCTACAGTATATCAGCTAGGCGACTGAAATTTACAGAGTAATGAAAATAACTCGTTCGGAGTAAAATGCCATTCCCATTCATATTAGTCTATCGCCACAAAAATCACGTAAATTAATGACTTCAACCATAATAATAATGTCCTCCAGACCGAATTTCGATCACGGCGAATCATTTGCGCAGGAGATATTATAGTGCACAAGTGTGTGCACTAACACATTCAAGTGTACTCCCTGTTCCCTAACTCTCATGTTCGGTGGGTAATCCGACACAACCGGAGAGAGATCAGGTGCAGGACCAACGGCTTTACGTGCTTTCCGAGGCACGGGGGTGTCATACACCGCCAACTTTCTAACCCGAGCTGCTGTTGAGATTTCTTAACAGAAAATCCTAATAACTTTTTGATGGCCCGACCCTGGATTCGAATCCGAGACCTCGTGCACAGGAGTCACATTCACTACCACTGCACCACGGAGGCAGTTAACAACCATAATACCGCATATGTATAACTAGCAATAAAAAAAATGTAAGATTTGTTTAATATTTAATCAAAACTCATTAATATTATTTTGACATTTATTTCGATTGTATTCCTGATTTTCTAATACCGCATCTTTGTACCAGTGAGTGTCGACATGAAATAGAAAAATACTACCATGGAAATATTAAACATATTGTTTAACGTCATCCCTTGGGGAAAACTATAAGTAACGTTACGTACAACAAGTGTGTTTATTGAAAATGGAAACTTACAACTAACTTTATTTGGAGTTCTGCATTGATAATAAACCTACACCTATGAAGGTTTATATATGTACATACATATACATATGTGTTAGTAGACATCTTTTGTATCTTGTTCTCACGTGACAAAGACCTTAAAAGCCCAGACATTCTTTAAAATAAACACATCAGCAGTTACTTATTTATTTAAACAAAATTGTTCTCTGACAAAGTATACACTTATCTTATCTTATCTTGTGTGGGGGCCAGTCAGTACAGACCGGTGACACTTCGACACAGTGAGATCTTTTGTGTCGACTTCCCCAATAACGACTGCCATAGGTGTTCATGGCAGCTGGGACCAACGGCTTAACGTGCTTTCCCAGGCACGGAGCAGGCGATAACTGTCAATCAATACGTACATAATTTCGAAAAGTCATATAACTTCCGAAAGTCAGAGGTGCGCGACGTGGGTTCGAAGCCGAGACCGCATTGCAGCCTGTTGGTCTCTCCACTGAGCTACCGTTACTTAGTGACCTAAATAAATTATATTTATTCTGATTAATCAAATGTCATGTAATACTATTGGTTTGGTATCTTTCACCAATCGAAACGCAATCCACACATATACCGTTTAACTTGATAAAAATATCCGCAATCCAGGCAAATTAAGCTAATGCATATCGATACCGATAAAGCCAAATGGGCGGAAATTCAGTAGGTAGCCATTTTATCATGTAACCTAAACAGCGATTCGAACCAAATGTTATAGTGATATTAACATCTAAACTGCAGTCAAGCTGAAAATTTATAAAATTGTATGTATATACGCAGCGTTAATAAAAATGAATGGTTGAAATAATTCATTTTGAATTTCATTTGAATTCTATATGATATTGGTTATTGGACGACTGCGCGGATGTTACTACGGATGTGCCGCACATCCGTCTTACTACCGGTTTGATTACTATGTAGTCTTGTCTCTAGTTTCATCCGTGTACGATACGAAACTAAAAGTATTGCGTCTTGGGTCTGGTGTAGACAGTTTTTGCTTATATAGATTACGTCGTTTGTTTTGTTTTTATATTTATGAAGACGACTGTCATGAAAACAACCGCAATGGTAGTGGCAATGCAACCATTTAAATACTGCCAGTCCCTACGTCATGCATGCAGTCACTTTCCAAATATTCCGTCTAAGTTTTAGTTAATAATATAATATAATATTCTACAAATATTCTACTACATACACACAACATCATCTAGCCCAAACTAAGCAGAGTTTGTACTATGGGCACTAGACAATGGATAAATATACATATATACTTTTTTTTGTAAATAAATACATATTATACATAGAAACACCCAGACCAAGACAAACATCCATATTCATGCACACTAATGTTTGACTTGTGCGGGATTCGAACCCGCGACCTCAGGCGTTGCAGTCGGTTACACTAACCACTACGCCATCGAGGCCAATTGTGGCCTGATTTTCGATGGTACTAAAACAGAGCTTTTCCTTTAGATATAAAAATACCATAGATTTGCCTTTATCTATTGATATTATACATTCATAAATTTACATGGAGACAGAAAAATCTAATAATATTTTGCCCGACCTGAAATTCGAACACGAGACCTCATGCACAGCAGTCAAGATATAGTAAACCAAATAATATCCATTAGAAGTATGTAGTCTATTTAATACGATCAAAGTTAAAATCAGCTCATTATCCAGAACAGTTCCGATATGCACGACATGTAGGTCATCCAGCGGCTAAATTCGTGGAGAACCGGGTTCATCTCACCTATTATACATTGTGTGTATTACGGAGATATTACGACTACAGTTTTCAAATTACCGGTAGCTTTAACGAAGAAAACGTTATTGGCAACTGCTGTTTTGATATGGCTTAACTTAAAACAATGGTTTTTAGATTAATGCTCGCTCTAACGGTGATAAAAAAAAAGGAAACCTACATGTCTGAGAGCTTTCTAAAATGTGTGATGTCTGCCAACCCCTGCTGGGTCAGCGTGGTGAATATGGCCTGGTATGGTAGACCGTACCGAGATAGCTGCCGTAATTGGAGAATTTCCTAAGTCGCGGCGGATTTTACAAACATTCAAACAGCGGACACAGAAAACATCTAGACTTGGCGAAACTATTTGTGGATAACACATTTTTTTGTACCGTGTGGGAATCGAATCCGCAACCCTCAGCGCAGCGTCAGTGGCGAAGCGACCACTTAAAACTCTACGCCATTAATGCAGTAAACATGTGCAGCTGTCACTGATATGCACAGATTATATAGAACAAGATGGGTGTAAAAACCCAGGATTCAACCTCTTTGTCCTCATGTGACCTTTTCTTCTTTCATCATCTTTTTGTAATGTCCTACTGCTGTACAAAAGCCTCCTTGGACTTCCAAATCACTCTGTTGGTGGATATCCCCTGACCTTATGACCTTGACCCCTATATCTCGAGAATCTTTTGACCCACAGAGCCCATATTCAAACTCGACTGAAGGATGACTCGAAGCTGTCTGTACACCAAGCTACAAGTCAATCAGTCCCGTGGTTCCAGAGCTATGCCTGTCACTAACAAACTGTCACTAACAGGCAGATACACAGACCCACATAGTGTTTTCATTAACCTCTTCGAAAAAGACTCAGAGGTTAATAATATGATAGAAAACTAAATCAAGCGTATTCAGTTCTTTGCCGCAAAGCAAGCGATTTCCTATTGCACCTAGCCAAATGTCTATTCTTAAGAGTCATCACTAACTATTAGACAGGCCATATAGCTACCACCTAACTGATATAAAAAAGCAATTATTGCCGAGTGCCATAAAAAAAAAACAATTCAGTATTCGCGAATTCTTCATAATAGGCAACGTGCCAACTCAAAATGCACCGACGCGACGCTCAAAGTAGATACCAATTATCATTACACGATTAGAAGTTAATGCTGGCATGTAAGAATGGATTTAAAATAGTTTGAACTGTTTAAAATGCACCCGGAATTAAGACTGCGCCGAGCAAAATGTGCAAAAGCAGGCAGTCACAATTAAGATGATAAAATCAATACTTTTTGTTTAATACAAATATAAAATATACAATTACCACAATTACAATGAATGTGTTTACAATAACTCCGTGTAAAAACTTAAAATAATTAATATTTTCGCCTACATAATTACGTAAATTTGCACGAAAAATGCAAAATCGTAAGCTTGTATTAAGTGATTTTTAGATTATAACAATAGAAATCTATACTATTTTACACCTAAACAATGAAACTTAAATTGTTATATTACAATTTGTCCGCATCAAATATTTAATTTATTGTTTGACAATAAAGAAACATATTTATCAAAAAAGCACTTCAAATTTGACATACAATTTTACTATGGCGGCCGCGCACCGATTTGAATATCGAGCTCTGTCATTCAGTCCAACCGCGTCTTAAGTCCGTCACAGACGTAGCTATAATATATTGATATATCGAGATATATATTATAGTATAGCAAGCTATCACACACGGGAGCTATACTATAATATATATTTTGCCCTCACTCGGTCTGCGGTCGTCCTTGCAAGCGCAAGATTTTAAAGCTTAATTTCTGTACAGAATGTTCCAACTATTGTAATAAAACTATAATTAATCTAGGTACCTAAATGAATTCGACAAGAGCACTTCGTTTAGATCTAATTGAAAATACCTCAGAGGATGATTCCGATGCTGAATTTGATATGCATGTTGCCTTGTCAGGAACGAAAAATAGAACCATCTGGGTTGAGTCGCATATAAAACAAAAGAGAACTCGTAGCGAATTTAATTTGTATCATGATTAAAATTTATCATCGAATAAATTTGCACAGTATTTTAAAAGTTCAAGATCGGCATTTATCGAGCTTCATGAATTGATAAAAAATTATTTAATAAAATGCGATACGGTTATGTGCTAAAGCATTAGTTCTGAAGAACGTCTTGAAGTATGCTTGAGGAATGAAGTAAAAGCAAATCATATTTCAATCATTTATTATAATTGCAACACTTGTATTTTAATTAAAAAAGTACGTAATTCATGCTCGTGCGAATCGAGCACGGACGTCGGGCAGGCGTTCAAATGGAACACCCCTATCCTCAAAATATATCAAAATATATATTAATATGCCAAAATATACCGAGATATATATGTCGACATATTTTGGTGACGTCATAGAAATATATATTATAGCTGCGTGTGTGGTCACTCGAAAATTTATATAGAAAATATGCCGTAATATGCCTTGCTATGATTCATATTAATATATATTATAGCTACGTCTGTGACGGGCTTTACGCTCGGCGCAGTCTTAATAATGTAGGTAACATCTGACTTAATATTTCTTTTTTTTAATGGCATCTCCCGCACTTGGATTAAATCCTGTATCGCGGGGGACTTTACAAACATTCAAACAACGGACACAAAGAACATCCAGACTCGGAAGAACAATTTGTGGATCACACAAATTTTTATCCCGTGTGGGATTCGAACCCACTACACTCGGCGCAGTGCCGGTGGCAATGCGACCACTTAACACTAGAGTACACGCGCGGGCTACATATGTAGCCCAGGGTATTATTACTTGTCATAACTTACAAAAATCTTGGGACCTTAAATACCTTGAGTCTCTAGCTAAGCTCTCATTGGTTTTTGTTCGATGCATTCAGCTAAACTACTCTTGAACTTGCCAGAAGCTCCTCAGGAAGGAAACATGCCATTACGAGGCAGCGTTGCACGCTGTGCATTTTGTAGAAGAATAAAAGATCGCAGCACAATAAAAACTTGTTCTAAATGTCACAGACGTATTTGCACTGATCATCGAGTACTAATTTGTCCTTCGTGAGATGAAAATTAACCAACTTTGTTTGTAATATAAAGTAATATTTAAACTCAAAGTTGATTGATCTCAAAATGTGATTTTGTAGTCTGAAGTATTGTTATTTTTTTATATTTTGTGTTTGAGAATGTTAAATTTTTTTTTAAATTGATTAATTATACTTCATTATAATAAAAAAAGGTGTTTAATTAGAATAAACTGTTGTCTTTACAAAATAAGAATTTTAAAGGGGCTACAAATGTAGCCCGTGCGAGCATTCAAGAGAACAATAGAGGCGCGTATATGTTAAACCACTACAACATCAGCTGTGCAATCAAAATCTAAGATTGAAGATATTAAGTTTCAATGATAACTAGAATCGTAAAATGAACGTCTGCCAAATACAGGCCGCATACTTACATCATTATGACAGAACCAATATTGAACCGATGACAGAATCCTAACTAATATTACAAATGTGAATGTGAGTTTGTTTGTTTGTTGCGCTTTTACGCCTGAACTACCCGACCGATCATCATGAAGTTATCACATACACGTTGTCAGAGCAATAGAAAAGAACAAATGATACCATTCATACTGAAATAACAGTGTTACTAAACAATTTTTTTTTTACTTTTTGGAATGCATTGACGCTGTTTCCGACATAATGTCGGGCTCACCGGGAGAAAGATATCCCGGTAATACCGACTAAACCTACCTCGGTGCTCCTCGACGTAACCAGAGTCGGCGGGCCCGCGCGCATCACTTTCATATGCAATCGCGACCCCGCCGAGGTTTCGGCTCGCCTTATGAAACGGCAGGCCACTACACTATTAAAAGAGTCCCTCTACTGTCCCCTTGTGGGGGGACGAATACGAAACGACACAGAGGCACGCGTGTGCTGATCGGGTGAGGGGCAGGCCCACAAAGCCCACCACCCCCAGGTAAAATCTCAGGGTGACTGAAGGTCATCTCGCGCCCTCCGGCGTCCGGTTCTGCGGTTGGGGAAAGAGTTTCTCCCGCTCCGCCGCCTCCTTCATGGAAATCACTTACTCACAGAAGGAGGCGACGGCGTTTCACGATCTCTCACTCCGGACCATAGACTGAACCACAGCGGTCAATCAACACACGGCGCTGCGATGCCCAGGTGGGGCAATCCGCCAAAGTGTGCAGCGTCGTGTCCACAACAACATCGCGGCAGTCGCCGCAGTGATGACATCCGGTCCGGATATCGTCGCCTGCCAGCCTATGCGACACAGGAACTGGCCAAAACAACCATGGCATCATTACCTGTGTCAGTCGGAAGGTGAGGGACTTACCGCCACGATCATGGCGTGCCCGAGGAGGTGACGACCCAACCTTACCTAACCTATTTTTTTTATGATTTTTTTGTTTTTTCGTTTTTTTTTTTGATACCCAGGAAAAATGCTTGATGCACTGCCCGCCGGCTAGGGGACGGCACCTGCGGGGCGTGTATCGCCAGCCCAGTGCTGGTATACCCACTAAAAAACCTGGGGTGTTCCCTCTCTCACCCAATGGGGGGGGCCAGTTGGGAGTCTGAAAAGATTCATCCATAGCAGGCCCACCCAACCTTACCTATCCTAACCTACATTTACACGAGTGAAGCTGTGAGCACAATCTAGTAACGTAGTAAGTATTAGTAGGACAATCACCGGCACCAGTTACGAATGTATATTCAGTGGCTGGCTGTATGCTTTGCACTTTAATAATACTATTATTTAAATTACACTTTGATAAAGCCAATAGCATTTGGTCGTAACAACATTGCATACAAATACACAATGCCTAATATTGCGGCAATAGAAGTTGTGTATTCATTTATAGCATTGCTAGGTTTTGCCTGCAGCTTCACACACATTATATAATATAATAATATAATAATATCAACCCTGTATTAAACTGTCCCATTGCTGGGGAAGGGCCTCTTCTCAGTGTGAGTAGGGTTAGGCCATAGTCTACCACGCTGGCCCAGTGCAGGCAGTCTTCACATATCCTTGAGAACATTATTTAGAACTCTTAGACATGCAGGTTTCCTCACGATGCTTTTCCTTCACCTTTAAAGCAAGCGATAATTAACTATTTAATACGCACATAACTTCGAAAAATCAGAGATGCGCGCCTTGGGATCGAACTCGAGACCTCTGCGTGGCAGTCCAACGATTTCCCACAAGGCTATCGCTGCTATTATACACATTAATGTCATAAAATTTTATCCCTCAGGACTTTTTCCTGGATGAAAGGTAGCCTATGTCCCTTTTTGTACCCTTGACGTCGTGTATGCGAAATTGCATGATGATCGGTCGAGTATTTGAGGAGTGTAAGCGTAATAAACATAGTCACATTCACATTTATAATATTAGTTAGGATGTTGTGTTACTGGTATACTAGATATGTTTGCGAACAAATAAAAGAATATTGCTCTGATTGGTTACACAGAAATTCATATTGCAATCTAAACATTAACTCAATCAGTAACGTACACACAGGGTGTCCGGTAATTAATGGATAACCTGGAAATGTCTTATAGTGGAACTGATGGCCGTTCAGAAAAAAATATGAAAAATATCTATCCTAACTACTACCTGAGATATGTATTTTTTTTAAATTACCATGTTTACCTTTCTTGTATACTACGACCATAAATAAATGAAATCAATCGGTTTTTTGTTTTTTATTATTAAACACTAATTATGCTAATAGATAGACAGTCAAAAGTATGCTATGCTAATATAGCTTGCACTTATTAATAAAAAAATATTTTTTTAAATATTTTTATTATTCTTTTTCATTTTTTCTGAACGACCTTCAGTTCTACTATAAGACATTTCAAGGTTATCCATTAATTACCGGACAACCTGTATATGGTCTTAAGCCTGTTTGCACGGAATGACGTGAATCACAGTCTCGGTTGTTACCAGCTTTATTACTACTTAACTAACTAATTTGATTCCTCCTTCCCTATTCTCCAAACGGACGATCAGGCAAACAGACCAGTGCCACGGGCACATGTAAATATGCCACATATACGAACGAAGCGCTTTGCTTCCACTGTTATAATACGTACCGCAAAGGAGTGGAACTCGCTACCAAAGTCTGTGTTTCCCGATGAGTACAATCTGGGTGTCTTCTAGTCGCAAGTGAATAGGGATCTTCTAGGCAAGCGTGATCCATCTTCGACTGCATCGTCACTTAACATCAGGTGAGGTTGCGGTCAAACGCAAGCCTGTTACAAATAAAAAAAAAAAATAATTATAATAGCGTGTGGTCTTATTTTCGTCATTTTCAGACTACATGTTGCTGCTGATTATTTTTTTAACACCAGAGTAAAACACTATTTGATCTGGCAATCGGATACGTGCATAACATCAGAACACCCATACTATTTTAATAATAATTTGTTGCCATCGATACGATAAGAAGAAGAAGATCCTGACTGATATTATAAATGCGAAAGTGAGTTTGTTTATTTGTTTGGTACGCCTTCACTCCTTAACTACACGACCGATCATTATTTAATTTTGCAACGTTGTCAGGTACAGAATAGCAGAATATGTAATATATAGGACATAGAGTACTTTTTATCCAGGAAATGTACTGTTACTTTTTTTTACGTTGTGGAATGCTTTGACGCATACCCGTCCGCGGGGGCGGGCGGAGGGGTTATGTTGGACTCACCGGGGTAAAAGAAAGATGGTAATGATGATAAGGGACCTCCCGGTAATGCCAACTAAATTTACCACGGTGTTCCTTGACAAAACTGGAATAGATAGGGCCGTGCGAAGTATTTTCACATGCAGTCGCGACCCCGCCGAGGTTTCGGCCCGCCGCGGTGGGCCGAAACCTCACCTAACGCAACAAGACTATCCTTGGGGCACCACTACATTTAAGCCCTACTGTCTCCCCTTAAGGGGGGATTGACACTCGACACAGAGGCGCGCATGGGAACACGCACGCCGCCTCCCGGATATATATTTTTTTCTTAACTTGGGGAAATGCCTTGACGCATGCCTCTCCGCGAAAAACGCGAGCGCTGAGGTTATGTCGGGCTCACCCGGAAAAAGTTGGAAATTCCCGGGTACTACCGACTAAACTCATCACGGTGTGCCAACTCGCTGCCTCGGATGGTGGGTGAGTCACTGGAACTGAAACTACATCAGCGACCCACCCAGCAGTGCCCAACTCTGGCAAGAAATACCTGCCGACGACAACAGCTCCTCGGTGACGCCCCGACACGACTGAGAGCGTCACTCCAACTCAAAGGTTTGCGAACGTGAGATTCCCGTTCTCCCGCCCGCAGCCTTCACTAGTGCGCACTGTGTTTTAGAAACCCAAAAAAAGTGGCATCGTCTTTTTATTACAGTTTCGTAAAGATTAGATCAAAAGAAACGCGAGAGTAGAATTCCCAAGTTTCTAGTGTGCCTAAATCAAGAGATAGGTGCTTTTGAAAATTCGTTATTTTTCAACCGCATACGTGCGCCTGCGCCGCCCTGGCCGCCGGCTAACCTAACCTAATCTACATTTATACCAGCAAAGCCGTAGGCAAAATCTAGTCATTATAGAATTGAATTGGCGTGACAAAGATGTGTTTATATATATTTTACGGTAATCAAGATTTTTGACTTTAAAGCCAACATAAATAATGTAACTGTTTAGTGTAGTAGGTGATATCACCGATGCGATCCACCTGTCACTGTGGGGAACATACCAGTGTTGAGTGCCAAACATTCATTGTGTCATGAGGCGCTATTAGACATGTGTAATGTACAGTACAGAGTACTACTGACATATATAATCGTACACATGTCTCACTGTCAGTATTTGTAGTCAAACGCTTAAATTATTTACGAATACGAGTTTTAAGTGGCGGATGGCGTAGTTATAGTGGTGCGCGTGGTGTTGTGGGTTCAATTCCCACACGGTACAAACATTTATGTGATTCAGAAATTTTTGTCCTGTGCAAATAATTTACCTTATCTTATCTTATGGTTGTGCCGAGGCTGGATGTTCTTTGTTTCCGTTGTTTAAATGTTTGTAAAGTCCCCCGCGATGCAGGCATTATTCCCAGAGAGGAAGAGGACCCACTTCCACTTCATAACATTAAAAAAAAAATTTGGTCGCCTTGCCATTGTCACTGCGCTGAGTATTGTATATTCGATGTCCACACGAGCTAAAAAATAAATCCACAAATAGTTCATACGAGCCTGGGTGTATTTTTGTCGTTTCTTTGAATGTTTGTAAAGGCCCTCGCGAGTAATACCATGAACTAGAAATGGTGCGGGTGTTCCTTTTATAAAAATTAAATTCAAAACATAAACAGTTGTGAATTATTTTATAAGTGCTGTATAGGACAATCTACCAGAGCGTATTCGCTCCGAGCATGTTTCGTGGCCATCAGGTTGGACTGCTTCTATTAAATTAACATAGATAGAACTATGTTAATGGGGCAAGTCTAATGCACTACCGGTGACATGTGTCAACTCTGATTGAATGCGAAATGTGACACATCTACATCAAAGTGCAAGCATGCAGTTATATGTTTATGATAATTGATAACAAAATGTTGTGTATTCTACAAAAAGTTGTTGGATAAAACCGGATCAACCAGTGTTCCTTGTGTCCGTTGAAATATTATTGAACACAAAGAACACTAAGTATGCTCTGTGTCCGTTGTTTAAATCTTTGTAAAGTATCCCGTGGCACAGGACATACTTCTAGCGCGAAAGTGGTTTTTAGATAAATATAATTGACAAAAAAAAATATTAAAGGAGAAATGTGATTGAGGCTATCGAAAATGAAGCTAGGCGAACCTTCCCAGACCAAATCGGAGAGATTCTGAGCTTGGTTAACAATACCAAATATAGAGTAATAAAGCCGCTGTTGATAATTATTTCGTGGCAGAACGAAAATCCGGGGAAATACTACCATGAGAGTAGTTATTTTACTGATTCTTCTCTTATGGTAATATTTCATTTTCTTATCGTAGTATATCCTTCTCTCATGGCAGTATTTCCTTCTCTTATGGTAGCACTTCGTTTCCTTGATGGTAGTATTTCTTTCTGAAATGGTATTGCAAGTGATCATAGCCTACGGAAACCGGTTACCATCAAGTGGAATCTAAACCTGTTGGTTGTACAAGAAATATTTCTCGCACTACGAATAATTCCTGTGTTGCGGGCAACAAACATTAAAACAATAAATACAAACAACAACCATCTGCGAATCAAACAAAGTTTCGTCCCGTATGGCATTCAAACCTCCGACAGGCGATCACAAACCACTACGGCATCCGTTCAGTCAATTAAAGTACCATAAAAATAGCGTCCAATATAAGTGAAAAAGTAAAGTGGAAAATGCAGTCTCTATTCAGTTCTTGGAAAACTGACATGAGACTACGTATATATGTGTGTTATAACCATCATAATATTAAACAACCAACCTTTGGCAAAACGATGCCTCCGTTTACTCCTGTGAAAACATAGCTACGTGATATTATTCTAGTTAAACGAACAAACACATTAAAATTACAACCACGTAATTACAAACCGTACAACACCAATTTAATGCGAGAATTAGGTCATGTCAGAATTGTAAATATACCGTTATTTCAAGCGTTCCCAGAACACGAAATAGTGTTAGATCAAGCGAATTTTGTACGAACTGAATTTTTTAAAACTTCTTGTTCTATCTTTTATCGTATTTAGAAAAAAATACTTACATTCACGGCTGTATCCACGAAGGGATTGGCAGCGATGTAGTTCAACCATATTTCATCAATTATGACTTTATTGGCAAACAATTTGACGACTTCCAGTCACACTTTTAAACTCAGTGCTGCTTATGACAATTTGCTGTCAGAGACAACTTAGGAACCTTCTGACCGACCCGGGAATTCAATCTACATAGAAGTTCACAGTTCTAGATCAGCCGTAACCTTTTAAGCAACTTCTATCTTCGTTCTTAGAGGCAAAGCAAAAATTTAAAGTGCTTCTTCGTATGTATGTACATATTAACTAATAGCCGTATACTGTTGTTTAACCTCCGTTCCACCTCCCGTTTACATGACTTTTAGCGTGATATTTTGTAGGCTGTGTTTCTTCTGGATAATAAGTAGCGTTCTTAGAGAAAGAGTTTTCTTAAATCGGTCTTTTAGTTTTTGTGTTTATTCACTACATACATACATACAAAAATACTAATCTTTCTTCTTAATAATAATATTAATAAGTTTATTAATTTCTCTCTTCACAAAGAATATTAGTACAATAAATTGGTTATAGCAGTGGGGACACCAACAGACTGCAGTGCAGAGGGTCTCGGGTTCGAACCCATGTCGCGTACCTCAGACTTTTGGAAGTTATATGACTTTTCGAAATTATGTGCGTATTGATTGACAATTATCGCCTGCTCCGTGCCTCGGAGAGCACGTTAAGCACCGACGGCTTAACGTGCTCTCCGAGGCTCCCGGCTGCCATGAACATCTGTGGCAGTCGTCATTGAGAAGTCAGTGCCCTATAATATCCTGACTCTGGTCTAGCCTTAGGGTATCGTTAGCCTTCGGTTTGCGGAGGTCAGGTGGCAGCCGCTCCGTGGAAAAACTGATATCCAGTCAAATCCGGTTAGACTAGAAAAGCCGACTCCAAGTGACTTGGCAATAATAAAGGCTAGGGAGAAGGAGTATATGTAAAGCTATTTTCTTTGTTAGAGACTGGAGTCTATACTAGGGATAACCCTGTGTGACAGGTCTCCAGGCCCCCAACCAGAATAATCAATATTAGAATAAAGAGATACATGCAGCCAAAAAATATGACTAATTAAATGTGCAGTGTGTGTGTGTGTGTTTGTGTGAATGTGTGTGTGGGTGTGTGTGCATGTGTGTGTATGCGTGTGTGTGTGCGCGCGTGTGTATGTTTGTGTATGCGTGTGTTTGTGCGTGTGAGTGCGAATAATATTAGTATATTAGTATTAGACGGAATTAGTCTGGAAAAAGTTTCTGAATGATTTTTATAATAAGTTTATTTGATTATCAAATAAGAGTAGTAAGAAAATATTCTAACTAATATTATAAATTCGAATATGAGTTTGTTTGTTACGCTCTCTCACCTTAACTACTCGACCAATCACCATGAAATTTCGCATACACATTGTCAGAGGTACAGAAAAGGATATAGGGTACCTTTCATCTAAAAAAATGCTGTTCTCGTGCAAAGCTGCAGGCAAAAGCTAGCTATATATTCAGTGCATTAGTTTTCAAGTAATGTGCTCGTTTTATATAGACGTATTCTCTAAGATGGTCGTATTTCGGCTAATTCACTGAATTTCAAGCCAAGGAAACGACGTCGATAATTTACCAAGCAGGAGTAGGTAGGTGTATTGTGCTTGAGTTTCGTGATTAAGCCATTAAATCTCAATGTGACAGGGGATGAATTTATTGAGAGCAGTACGCTGTCTTACTTTGGCCGGGATTTGAATCTGGGACTTAGAAGCTTCGCTTACTCCGAGTGATGCCATTAACTTGGCTGTAGTTGTGCATTGCTTAGCATTTATCTATATTAGTTTATACTTATATTATAAAGAGGAAAGATTTGATTATTGTTTATTTATTTGTAAGGATTTAACTCAAAAACCGCTTAGCCGATTTTTTTTTTTATTATTCTATATTATCACCGAGTAACATAGGCTATATTTTATTTAAAAAAGTACTGTTACTAACATAACCTATCCGACTTTTATACGAGCAAAGCCGCGGGCAAAGGCTAGTATATAAAAAGAAATGATTAATTGTATCTTTGTTTGTCTATACTAATATTATAACTCAAAAACTAATCAACCGATTTTGAAATTCTTTCACTATTAGAAAGCTTTATTATCATCGAGTAACATAGGCTATGGTTATTTAATAAAAAGTACTTTTACTAACATAATCTAATCCAACCTAGTTTTACGCGAGCGAAGCCGCGGGTAAAAGCTAGTATTATTATATAAAGAGGAAAGATTTGTATTTTTGTTTGTTATGAATAAACTCAAAAACTACTGGACCGATTTTAATAATTCTTTCGTCAATAGAATGCTATTTTATCCAGAAATGATAAAGGATTTATAATATCAGTTCAGGATTGGATCAGTTATCATAAACGTGAGTGAAACCGCAGGAAACAGCTAGTGCTTTAAATAAATAACTCAGATATATGACTTGCAAGGGTAGGCAAATTCGTAGATAAAGTTCGATTTTTACAAATTCAAGGTTGAAAACTGATGCTACTGACTGCTGAGTGTGAAGTCTCGGATACGATTCCTAGGTCGGGCAATGGTATTTTCTTCTGATATCAAGGAAAACCTTAACTACAGCACGTAGGCCAACACTTTGTACGTTAAATATCAATTGACTCGCTTTCTGTTGTATGGAACCTAAACTTACTTCTGGTGAAATTTGAGTGTAATTCACCTCTAATCTCCCTTCGGGGATAAAACCGTGATAATATGATATATTGAACACACCACACTATTTGCTTTGGTAGTGGGAATAATCACTCAAGATTACGTAATTCATGCATTAATTTGCTGTTACGGTATCACATAATGCCGATAGCATAAACCTCGACTAATACCTATATGTTAGCAAGCGTTAATTGTGATGGAAAGTTATTACCACAAGTAACTCGCGTATTGGCAGAATAGAAACACGATTATTAATTGGAAATCCGTTGGAATAAATCGAATTCTGGTATATAGGTTAGATTGGTTATTGGAACTGAATTAGCGCTTACTGTGAAATAGCGAGCAGAGATATATGCGGGCTTCGATGAATGCTCACCCAGTGCAGTGATACTCGGATTGGAATTCAACAAATAGTTTACATAATATCTGTATAGTGATATTGTGTTTGATCAAAACCAGCTTGTGTGTATACACATGCTGGTTTTCATCAAACACAATATTTTAGGAATTGTATTGATTAATCAAATTCATTGAATTTCTGACTTTCATAGTTCAGCGGGTAGTGTATGCAACTGCTGCGTAATATCTCGGGTTCTATTCCTAATAATAATAATCAATTATTTGTAAAAGCATGAGTATACATACAGTTACAAAAAATTGTAATGTAAGGTGTTGATATTTTATGTGGTACGTTCATGTATTGCCATTTATTTGTAAAATATTATATAATGTAAATATTATACAAGGCGTTACATCTATGTATTATTTAATATTTATTAAGTACATAACTTAATAAACAGTAAATAATTTCAGTAAGTTATACAAAGTTAAGGAAGATTAACAATATTATCGCGACGTTGTTGTGGACATGGCGCTGCACACTTTGGCGGATTGACCCGCCTGGGCATCGCAGCGCCGTGAGTTGATCGCAGCAGTCGGATTGGTTGCCCTCTCGCTCTCGGCCGTAGTTCAGTCTATGGTCTGGAGTGAGAGGTCGTGGAACGCCGTCGCCACCTTTTGTGAGGAAGTAATTTCCATCAAGGAGGCGGCGAGCGGGAGAGGGAATGCCTAAACCCTCTCCCCAACCGAAGAGCCGGGCGCCGGAGTGCGCAAGACGACCTCCAGCCACCCTGAGGTTTGACTTGGGGGTGGTGGGCTTCACCAGGCTCTCCGCCTACCAGGTCTGAGAGGCGGCGTGCGTGTTCCCACGCGCGCACGATACAGAGGGTATCGTGTGTCCGTCCTCCCCTCAGGGGGACAGTAGGTATAAAATTAGTGGTAGTCTATTTGTGTAGTGGCCTGCCGTTTTATACGGCGGGCCGAAACCTCGGCGGGGTCGCAATTGCATGTGAAAGCAATTCGCGCGGCCCCGCCGATTGCGGTTATGTCGAGGAACACCGTGGTAGGTTTAGTCGGTATTACCGGGATGTCACTCACCATCTTTTTCCGGTGAGTCCGACATAACCTCTCCGTCGCCCCGCGGAGAGGGATGCGTCAAAGCAATACCCTACGTTAAAAAAAAATATTATCAATATTATACGAAATAAAAAACCTAATTTAATACAATTTAAGGTCAAAAGAACAGTTAACAGAAGTATAAATGTCATAATATTGAGTTACTTTTAGCTTTAGCTATCTTTAAAATAATTTATGTTATTTGTCAATCAATTCTTTCTTTAGTTTTAATTTAAATTGTTCTAGGTTAAGACTCTTTATAGATTTAGGTATTTTATTGTATATTACGGGCACCCATTAGCGTTGTGTAAGTTCTAAACATGCATAGTCTATCGTTGTCTCTACGATTGCGAATTACAATAATGAATCAGAATGTATTCTGGGCAAATTATTATTGACTGTCAAAAATTTTCGGTAGCAGTGCAGTGTCTAGAGCGGTATCTGGTTGACGATAATAGGTTCTCCTTATTACGATGGTCCAATAACCATAGTTGACGAAATTGGGGATTAATGCACATCTGCCATACGCCTTTCGGGGGCATATAGCAGTCAGGCTATTTAAGTATTATGTAGGAAATATTCTTAGACAAATAAAGCAAGCAAAAACAATTGATAAGATTTTAATTGCTTTTCTATTTTTATATTTTGATTAAGATGAAGAGAGCATTATAGGTGAACAATTAATTGTTGTGTATGCCAAATAAAACTAAAACAAGTTTTTTTTGGTGATATCTTATGTATTGGTTGTGTTTACCTGTTGTAATTGCTTATCTATACTAATAATTATTATAAAGCTGAAGAGTTTGTTTGTTTGTTTGCTTGAACGCGCTAATCTCAGGAACTACTAGACCGAATTGAAAAATTAGTTTAGTGTTGAATAGCTCATTTATCGAGGAAGGCTATACGCTATATAACATCACGCTACGACCCACGGGGGCGGCGCAGTAATCATAAACGCGGGTGAAACCGCAGGAACATCTAGTATACTATATAGGTCCTGCGAGAATACCAGCGTTGCGATTTCAATTGCAACAATAAACTGTTTTGTGTATATTTATATTTTATTATATTTTGTTATGGAGATACAAATAGAAATACCAAGCGAAGACTTTTGTTGGATGAAAAGAAAGAAAAATTTATTTCTTTTCCTCCAACGAAAGTTTTCGCGAAAGTTAAACATTTTAATTTACCTTAACACTGTTGCAATGAAATGAACTTTAATTAAATAATATATTATACTTTCGCACTTCGTTTAGTGCCTGTTTAGCGGGAGACTTAGCAAACAATGGACACCTAGACTACTACTACTAGACCTAGAAACAACCATTTGTGTTTTTGTACTGTGTCGAATTCATAACATATGCAATGGTAGTCGTGATATGATCAGTTAAACCGCTTCGCCATCCATGAATTTTCCGTAGGCATTTAGACTCTAATATTAGTTGAAAACCAGCGCTAAGCTTCCTTAGCCTGACATATGCCATTTAGCAAAAAATATTGATTTTGTGTTTAACCGTTATATTATTTTTGGTTAAATAAATTAATGTTCTTTCTTTCGCGTGACTGTAAACTGTTAAAAATACGATTATATCATCAATCATCATATTCGGTAAAATTAATAATAACAGTCGTAGAAACGGTAGTTCAATTACTTAACTATACTTCAATGTCTCTATACTAAATATCAACAAAATCTTTTCAGCGGCTTAGTCGTAAAACCTAAAAGACAGTTATATCGGAATTTATATTATCTATTAAGACGACATACGTTATTCACTAAATAGTTAATAAACTCTAAATAAATACCAAACAATTTGTACATTACTTACGCAAACTATTATTTAAACACAATACCAGAACCACGGTCAAAATGTTCCGTATTAACGATCATTTCAAAAGACGTGTATTCGTTGCCTCATACGTCGTACTCTCGGCCTCGAAGTTTTCTCACCGTGTGATATCATACAACCGAAATATATGTGAATGAATTCAGCTATATCTATTAGTAGAACTGTGTTGTCATCCGATAGAATCATCGATTATATAGCGACGGACTATCGAAATTATTTTGAAGTGTATACCGCCATCTTGTTTGTGGATTCGTTGTTTTATTTACTTGTGAGTTGGGTATCCAAAGATTTTTTGCTTAGGCATATTTTTGACTTTTATTTACTTACAAGTCTTGTATATAAACTTTTCCATTGCTGGGCATGGGTCTCTCCTCAGTGTGAATAGGGTTAGGCCATAGACCACGCTGGCTCAGTGCGGGTTCGCAGACTTCATGTTATGTCTTCAACAATATTTTGGAGAACTTTCAGACATGCAGATTTCCACACGATATTTTTCTTTAACGTTCAAGCAATCAGTAATAAACATATGCACTTTTCTTCGAAAAGTCAGAGTGTGCGTGCCTTAGGACTGAACTCGACACCTTTGCGTGGCAGTCCATCGATCTCCCAGTAGGCTATCTTTGCTGTACGGCTGTTTCTTAAGCTACCATTGTATAATGTATAATACGGGGACCTTTCATGTCGTCCAATCTAAAAACATACCTAGCAAATTGCAGGTGTAACTTTTTTTTTGTGTGGTTAGTAACACATATTATGGCAAGATGAAGTGCTGTATAAATACATTAGGCGTCGGGAAATGTTGAACAGCCCCCCAAATATTAGCTCACTGCGTAGAGGATGACCACCCAAGTTGGTCAAAGTTTCTATATCAGTGGTATTGAAAACTTTTCTCAATAGTCAAGTGCCAGAAGAACACATCTCTGTCAATACATTTAGATATAAAAAGATGTGAGTAATCCAAGTTACAATTAATTTTATTTAACAATTACAAAACAATACATTTTATTGCAATGTGAATATCGTTGTAAAATGCACTTGAAAATGTATGTCAATGCTAAAAAATAACTAGTTTATAATGAGAAGAAAAGAAAAATATTGTGCTGTTTAAATAATGTGGCTATCTCGCCTGCGTCACGGCTTTAGAATTATAAGTAAGTATATTGTTCTTCATTGGGTTTTAAGAAAGATAACGCTCGCACTATGATCAATTCCAGTGTAACGGGCGACTTAAGAACCATTGTTTGTGCGTTCGATTTTTATAGGGTAAACATTGTGGAATAATATAATATAATATAATATTCTACCACATACACACAACACTATCTAGCCCAAACTAAGCAAATCCACCAAATGTTTCAAGTTTCGGTATTCTTTGTATCTGTTGTTTCCCAGCGATACAAATATTATCCGTATCTCTTATCTTGTGTGGGGGCCAGTCAGTACAGACCGGCGACACTTCGACCCAGTGGGATCTTTTGTGTCGACTTCCCCAATAACGACTGCCATAGATATTAATGGCAGTTGGGACCGACGGCTTAACGTGCTCTCCGAGGCATGGAGCAGGCGATAATTGTCAATCAATACGCACATAATTTCGATAAGTCATATAACTTACGAAAGTCAGAGGTGCGCGACGTGGGTTCGAACCCGAGACCCTCTACATTGCAGTCTGTTGGCCTCCCCACTGAGCTATCGCTGCTCATATTATCCGTAGCGAGACTTGTCATTTTAATAAAATGAATATAATTTAAGATTACGCTGTATATTTTATATAAGTACTAGATGACCCGCACAACTTCGTCTGCTTCACGGGAATGTTCCCCGGCATTGCAACATTTTTCATTGATGCTCCGCTCCTATTGGTCGTAGCCTGGTGTTATATAGCCTATGCCTTCCTCGATAAATGGGCTATATCCAACACTACGATATTTTTTCAATTCGAACCTGTAGTTCCTCGGATTAGCGCGTTCAACCAAACAAACAAATTCTTCAGCTTTATAATATTAGTGTAGATTATACCGTAGTATACTGCACATTGAGATAATATTGTCATATTATGTGATAGGGTCTCAAATTAGATTCCAAGGTAGCTTAAGGTACCTCTGACTTTATGATTTTATGGGCGTATAAAATAACGACGAATGAAACCATCATCTGAAAACCTGCATCTCTAAGAGATCTAAGTTATATTCTCGACGATGTGTGAAGTCTGCCTACCCACACAGGGGCAGCGTGGTAGAGTAAACATTTTCATATTGAGAAGATATTATATAAGTATAAGAATAATAAGAATATTTTGCGCAGAAAATTCTTATCTGCAGACAGGTGTTCTGATTCTAGACGACCTTAGTCAGTAGAACAATCAGTTTAAATTTTGCAATGATATCACTATTTTCAAAGCTGTTCTTATCGAGTCAAATAAAATGAAATCTTTTATCTTTAAATTTAAGTTTGAGATCTCTTTTATAGTTAAATTTTCAATCCACCAGCATTTTTTAAAATAAGAACCCAATCACTTGCTATCACATCTCATTGGCATTTTAAACGATTACAGAATTACTTTTACTGATATTTTTATGACTCCATGTTCGTGAAATTCATCGATAAAAATCCATTTACTTTTTGACCTCTACGTATGTAGCTTTGAGTATAATTCATTCAGAGAGATGTTCGTTGACACTTTACTATATAACCTTATGTCACTGCTGCTCATTTTACATAAATACATATGTACTCTCACGTCTGCTTTCGTAAATGGGTAGGCAGAGATGTATTAAGTCGTCATTATGTCAGCTTTAATTTTAGATCCAAAGCAATAAGATAGACTTAATTGTTAGAAATTTTAATGATCAACATTTTCCGTGCTTGTTTTAATTACTGAATATTTGGTGATCGAACATCCATTAACACTTTGCCTAAACTAGGAATTGAACTGAAGACATCATGCACCGCAATCGTATTCATTACCCCTCCGCCACAGAGACACGTAACACATTAATATTACGAATTGTCTGCGTCTATTGCTTTATATGAATAAACACATGAAGTATAAATATTGTTAATTAGTTTAATATCTTTCTTATTTTTGCAAATCAGTGTTATGTTTGTATATGTATAGTATTATCCGTAAAATGCCATGAACAAGGTGTTTTACATATTTGACTCAAAACAAATCTCCTTGTTATGTAAAAAAAAGATCTTAAATAGTTCAAAATAAATATACTTGCGTGTTAACATTTACAAGATGCTAACGATAGAGATTTATGTAAAAAACGATAAATACGTAAAAATAGTTTGCGTTTTATGCGCAAACTTGACCGAGTTTGAATTAACGATGCGTCGGCGACGGCTTGCGTTTGAAGGGTGACCTTCATTGTGTCATTAATCTCAGATTATTATAATATTATACTTGGGTGTCGGTGAGAAAAAATAAGTCGTGAACTTGGAAACATTGTCTGAACTTTACTGCGTATGATTGGTTAGATAGTTGGACGTGTGTTTTCCCCACTTAGCCTGGCGACCGGTACAAAGGGTGTTCAGTTACTCATTCAATCTCAGCTCTGTCAAGTAAGGTAGCAGAGGATCGATATATTGTTTTTTTTTTTTATAAGATATCTCCCACGCTAAGTATAATTCCTATGAAGCAAGGGACTATGCAAACATTACACACGAGTAATATGCATCGGCATTTAACGTGTTTCATAGTATACCATGCATTATATATATTAAAGAGATTCTTGTTTAAATCTTCGTCTTCTGAAAATTCAATATAATCTTTCGTTTACGCAAATGTTACACATCGAAGCAAAATTACTTTATAGCGATTTTACCGCGATGAAATTCTCAAACAGCGTACGTCGCGGGCAGATGCTAGTTAAAAATAAACAGAAGGTATATGTATATAATGTAACGTGGCGCCTGTGTATGTCAAAAAGGATTAAATCGGGATTATAACGCTGATACTTCGCCAACAATGACTATCTCTTAAAAACATATTCCGCACTGGGAATAATAAAGTATGCAGAATTTTATAAACATTTATTAATGTATTAGTAATCGGAATTAGATATCATCAATAATTGGGTGCTTCCCAATTATTTATCCCGTGAATTACCCATGAGCAGCGAAAGTCTAGTGAGAGAACGTTAGATTGCCACGGTCTCGAGTTCGATGCCAAGGCACGCATCTCTGCATTTTCGAAGTTATATGCGGTGAAGGAAATCATCGTGAGAAAATCTGCGTATCTGAGAATTCTCCATAATGTTTTCGAAGGTCAGGTGAAGTCTTCCAGTCCACACCGAGCCAGCGTAGTGGCCTATGGCATAGCCTTACCCATCACACTCTGAGAAGAGATAGAAGAGACGTGTCCAGCAGTAGGACAGTTTATATACTGTCTGATATTATTATACATAGCAAACCCTCGTAGAGGACAGGATTCCACTCAAACCACTGCGCCATTCGTCGAAAAATGTTTACTACTTTCACGATACAGTTCTAGCCACTAAAGGCGGCACACCGCACGTTGTGATTCTACTACAAACAAAAGTATTAGTTCGTGTCGACTGACAAAGCGCCATCGTTGGTGTCGTGAAGAGTCACTAACACGCTTGAATTGTATGGAAAATGACAACCGCGGCGTCTGAAGTAGGAAGCTAGTGTATTCTATGCCCAGTTGGTAGACTTTTAGATACGAAACGAAACAACGAAATGCAACTGTTGTCTGATATAATTATAGAGTATAATTATATAGTCTTAATGAACTATGTACAAAAAACCAAAAGTTTAAGACTGCGCCGAGCGAAATGTGCCAAAACAGGCGGTCACAGTTAAGTTGATAAAAGCAACTCTTTTTGTTTAATACAAATATAAAATATACATTTACTATAACAATGAATGTGTTTACAATTACTCCGTGTAAAAAACTTAAAATAATTAATATTTCCGCCTACAAAATTAAGTAAATTTGCACGAAAATGCAAAAACGTAAGCTCGTGTTACGTGATTTTTAGATTATAGCTAGTAACCTATCCTATTTGACAGCTTAAACGAAACATAAATAGTTATATTACAATTCGTTCGTCCCAAATATTTAAGTTATTGGTTGACAATAAAAATACATATTTATCAAAAAAGCACTTCAAACCCTACATACAATTTTACTATGGTGGCCGCGCGCCGATTTGAATATCGAGCTCTGTCATTCAGTTCAACCGTGTCTTACGCTCGGCGCAGTCTTAAGTAGTTTAGGCGTGAAAGCGTAACAAAACAAACAAACTCATATTCGTATCTTAGTTAGGATATTTATTTGCTTAGGAAACGTAGCGGTAGGGAATGCGTCTGTTTATCACAAGGTCTCGGGTTTGTCGCACATAATAAAGAAATACCAATAGAATGCGCTTTCCTTGCGTCCACACATTGCAGAGGACAGTGTAGCTGTAAGAACGTCTTTTAGAAGGTCTACGTTTTTGTATAGTTTATCAGGCTACATTATGATAAATACACACATAGTGTAACGCTTATATCCCAGCAAGGGTAGGCAGAAATGTATTACATCAACATTTTGCAAGCTCAGTTTTAGTTCCCTCATAATACGGAGCGAACCTCTCATCGTTTATAGGATTCAGTTCTTCTGGAACTGGAGCCAGTAAACGATGCAGCTACTGAGATTATAACACTTTGGCGGGGACAGTAACGCTCGGTAGCGCAGCTATCTCATACACTCGCGCCACGCCGCCGAGGCAGTCACCGATTGATTATATTTAGAAATAGAACATTTATTTTCTTACGACTTTAACAAAAAGTTTTTAGTTCCATAAAAACAAGAAACATCAAAACAAGGCCGTCTAGGCAAAACTCCAATACACAGAAAAATACAAAACAGTTTAATAAAATCATCTATCGTTATAAGAAATCGTTGGAGCAAATGAGCCGATATCTTAGTTCTATTTGTGTTTCGGGGTTAAATACACGATTAGGTTTTACGCTTCGCCGATTGGTCCGTTCGATTTTCAACTCCCTGCATTACTCACAACTTGCCAGACCTTTTTTGTGATATATTTCTTTTATGTTTATGTGTGAAGGGTTTTGAGTTAAGTATTAAATCATGGCTTTGTTTGCGCGTTATTGGACGTTAAGTTGAGGAGATTTCAATGACGTTATCGAATAAACAAATATTGTAAGGTCGATAGGTTAATTTCTATAGGTTAATTGATTTTACCCGTGACTTCGCTCGCTTTAATCTAGATTTTGTCCTATTATAATAATAATAATAAATAAAAATATTTATTCACTAAATAAAGAAATACACATTTTCAGATGTTAATTAATAATATAACTAAGGAATAGAATGTATTGTTTTGGCAAAGATATCCTACACTATTATGATACCTATGAAATCGTGTATGAGAAATTTAATGATGATCAGTCGACTAGTTATGGTGTGAAACCGGAACAAACAAACATACAAACCCACATTTGCATTTATAATACTACTTAGTATGTAATTTGCTTTGACAGTTATGTCAATACTAATTTTGTATAGAGGAAAGATTAGATTATTTTTTGTAAGGATTTTACTACAAAACTATCTACCGATTTTAAAATGTCATTCACCATTACAAATCTAAATCACCGAATAACATAGGCTATATTTTATTAATACAAATTTACTGTTACTAACACAACCTAACCAACATCTATGCGAGCGAAGCGGGCAGAAGCTAGTATGAAATAAACATAATGAAGTAGGACGCCATGTCTGTATTATAAAATGTTAGTTAGAGGTTTCTACATACGTAGACTCATGCCTATACTAATTGGGTAAGAGGAAGTTAACACACAACATTATGCCAATAATGTTTTACCGTCCCACTTATCAGGGGTAAACCAATTGCCTTCAATAAAATTATTGTTACTGAGAAATTCTTATCAGTTGCACTTTTGCTCCAAGCGCTTCTGTTGATAAATCCATGTCTCGTGACTCGAATCCGGGCCTTTCCCAAAACCAAACATAAGCGAAACTGTTTTGTCAAACGTTATATGTAAAGATTAATCCAAACTAATATTATAAATAAAAATATGAGTTTGTTTGTTACGCTTTCACGCCTTAACTACTCGACAGACCGTCATGAAATTTTGCATACAAGTTGTCATATAAAAGGTACCGTTCCTTCCAGAAAAAAATACTGTTCTTGGGAAATAGAAATTTCGTGATAGAGACTACATAAATGCGAGTGGAGCCGAGGGAAAAATTTAGCGTATTATATTGTATGTACACAGAAACCTATCAAAAACATGTTGTTTATCCTAATCCAGTTGTAATCCGGACTAAGCATAGTTTAGGTGCGGTTACTGACATTCGATAGCATCATAATGCAATGGCCGTATGTTAATTGCGGTGTTTAGATGAAACATGATAGGTACTAATAGGGCAATGTTTGGTAAACGCATGTATAGGTTGCGAAGTAATGAAGCCCTAGAATGTAGCCCTATGTATCCATAAATACATCCATGATATAATAATAGTCTTCTTCTTTCTTTTCGTGTGGTTAATGGCCAACCTGTTGTCAAGAGTTGTTTAAGCCGCCCGTAGGCCTCTGACATGGTTTAACGACTGCTGTCAATTTGGCAACAACTGGGATCAACTTTTTACGTGCCCTCCGAAGAATGGAGACGCTCTGATGAACTACCACTAAGCGGTCACCCATCTATAGACTGACCGCATCCAACGTTGCTTAACTTCGCTAATCGTTTACTGATCAGTGGGTGCGACTGGCTATAATAGTAAAAAACGAGCATCTTTTTAATGTGAGGAAGGTGAGGTCATAGTCTACCACGTTAGCCCCGTGCGGGTTCTCGGACTTTACATATCTTCAAAAATATTATGTAGAACTCTTAGACATGTTGGTTTCCACACGGTGTTTTACTCCATCGTTAAAGCAAGCGATAATTAACTATTTAATACGCACACAACTTCCAAAGTTAAAGATACGTGCCTTAAGATGGATCTCGAGATCTCTGCGTAGCCGCCCAACGGTTTCCACTATACTATCGCAGCTCTCTTTATGCATATTTTTCTGTATATTCCCGAAGATGTAGAAGAAGGTGCATTACAACTATGTTTCGCCAGCTATGTTTTACGTTCGACATAATGGGGAAAATAAGCCTAAAGAGAAACCGGTGGACTGCCACGTAGAAGCCGAATCACAAGGCACGCACTTGTAACTCGCCGAAGTTATATGTGTATAAGTAAATATCGCTCTCTTTAACGGTGAAAGAAAATATCGATAGGAATCCTACATGTTTGAGAGATTTACATTATGCTCTCGAAGATGTGTGGTCTACCAATCCGCTCTTGGTGAGCGTGATGGACTATGGCCTAGCCCTTTTCATACTGTGAAGAGGCACGTGCCTAGCAATGGGGCTGTTTATAAGCAGGGATGATATTATAATTGGCTATGAGCCTATTGCGGACTACAGGGCGCGAATTACGACGGAGTATTCTATCATTTGTCATTTACTCCTGCTACCAGATTTGAAACGCTTCTATCTTATGTATTACTAGATGTGCCCGCGGTTTCACCCGCGTTTATCGTTACTGTGCCGCTCCCTTTAGTTTTAGCGTGATGTTATATTAGCCTATAGTCTTACTCAATAAATAGGCTATCCAACACAAAAATAATTTTTCAATTCGAACTAGTAGTTCCTGAAATTAGTGCGTTCAAACAAACAAACTCTTCAGCTCTATAATTTTAGTAAAGATAAGTAGATCTTTAAATATTTTTTATTTTAGAGTCTTGGTAATATTTTGCTTTTGTGAAAGAAAGACAATTCCCGCATTAGGAATAAGTCCTGTGTGGGCTTTACAAACAGTCAAACAATGTACACAGAGAACTTCCAGACTCGGAACAACCATTTGTAGATCATATAAATTTTTGTCCCGGGTGGGATTCGAACTCACAATACTCGGCTTAATAGCAGAAGCGAGCGGCACTTAAACCATTACGCCATATGTGCTGTCAAAATATTGCTATTTGACTTAAGTAGTAAACAACAGAGTCAACTCCTCTAATTTAGGAATATTTCTAACATTCCTAATCTCGACACCTACATTGATATCAATCTACACACTGCATTGAAAATGACTTCACTTCTCTAATCGTTTTCCGATCTATGAAGATACCGGTCTATAGATGTTCCTATCACATAAACTATCAAATCTTACGACTGAAGTGATGTCACGCTTGGTTATATAACGCTGCAGTGACCCAGTAATGCAGAATGTGGCAAAATTTACTAATTGTGGACTTCACGTTAAACGAATTAGGCAGTCCTGTGACATTTAAGCTTACATTTACGGCTCGAGGCTTTGGATTCAATTAAAGCAGAGGTTCCCAGACTTTTTTCTCATAGACCACTTTCAAAATTTTGCTTGTTTCGGTGGACCCCCTGCAGCTACATTTCTATGCATTCCTTCACAAAAAAGAAAATATTTTTGTGTAGGAATGTATGAAAGTAGGCAAGACGAACTTTTTTTTTTAGAAATTTTCTTCTTTCTAGAAATCTTTTTCTTAGGTTCGCGTATAGCTAGTAAAATCTTTGTTGTCCTTGGCTTAGGTTTGAGGTTAAATTATGTATGCGTACGGCTGAGAGAAGCCGATACGATTTGTGGGTTACGGATAACCCAAAAATCGTAACCGACTACTCATAGTGGTGTTATTGAAGTTTTTACAAGCAGTGCAATTTTGTTAGGCCAAGTTTCAATCGCAGCATGGAGTCTCGAACTGCGATCTTTAGGTGGCAACAGACTCGCCCCCTGTTACATAGTACCTGAAACAATAGCTAGCTAGCTTTCTTTAGGTCAAAACCAAAAGACATGGCTGGAAGACTGGCCGAATGTCGGTAATAAACTATCAAGCCTTTGAATACTAGACATAATGAAAAATATATTGTATCTGACCACCGGTGTGCTGCTGCGACTCAATGACTTAAACACACCGTTATGTCTTTCAGTATATACAGACGTAAGTCTATTTCTATATATAAATTACTTTATCATTTGCCTAACACGTTTACTACATATAATAAGTAGAAAGGATATAAAAGCCTTGAAAATGAATTAAACCAGTTCTAACAATAAAACTCACATGAGAATTATAAGCTGGAAACTCACGGTCCGGTCGCTCAGTTCAATTGCCAATTGTTAACAATAGCTTATTAAGTAATACGTTCTAAGTTTTTGTATTATATGATTTGGTATGTATGTTTGTTTATACCAGCAATAGTCTAGTAGGCAACTGTTGAATTGCCATGCAGAGGTTTCGAGTTCGATCCCAAGGCATACATCTCTGACATTTCAAAGTTATGTGCTTGTTAAAATAGTTAATTATTGCTCAGGTTAACAGTGAGGAAACCTGCATATCTCAGAGTTCTCCATAATATTTTCAAAGATATGTGAAGTAATATAAGTAGTAGATACACTACACGGATGGCATAGAGATTTAAGTGGTCACCTCGCCGCTGCCATTGCCGAATGTTGTGGGTTCGAATCCCATACGGGACAAAAATTTGTGTGTTCCACAAATGGTTGTTCTGAGTCTAAGTGTTCTTTGTGTCCGTTGTATGAATGTTTGCAGAATCTCCCGAGAAACAGGATTTATACATAAAGCGAGAGTTGCTATTTTAAAATCAGAAAAAACGCTAAATCTATCTGAAGTCTGCGAATTGGCAGTGGACCTGCGTGGTGAACTATAGCCTAACTCTTCTCACACTACGAAAACACCCATGCAGTAGTAGGATATTTGATATGAAAAAATATATTTTTATAAAAATCAGAATAGCGTCCGAATTTATTAAAATGCGTCCATAATATTGTTTTCAGTTTACGCGAATGTTATACATTGAAATTAAACTACTATATACGGATTTTATCGCGTTGTTTATTTAACACTGTACCTATAACATAATTTTCAAAACTGTTACACTACTACAGCTAATAACGGGGATACCCTCGAGACCTTGGCTGCTGAAAAGCAACCGAAACGTCGGGGAAAGTGTAAACCTTAATATAAATAGTTTTAATAATTTAATTAGCTTATAAATTAGTAAAATTCAATAGTAGTAGTAGTGTAACAGTTTTGAAAATTATGTTATAGGTACAGTGTTAAATAAATAACGCGATAAAATCCGTATATAGTAGTTTAAATTTAAAAAAATGCTTCCTTTCTTGAAAAATTACACGCCTAAACATATGCATTTCTTTATACCAAAATCTAGCACACTATATATTTTCGTGTCTATACCAGATGTTTATCTAGACAAAAATCAAATTTACACACACACGCACACATTAGCAAGTCATGTGATGTTTACACGTATCTATATCGGTAATTAGTTCGCGAGCTGCACATGTGTGAGTTACATTAAAGTTATCATTGAGGTGGTCGACGGAAACAACGGATATATCTTCATACTGTTGGATAAATGGTGACTGTATGACGATGTTTCTATTGATACTTTATTACAGTTCTAGTTCTTTAGTGTCTAGTATCTTAAGTTTTGATTTTAGTTTATTCAGTAGTACGAGTACTTTTACAACTAAGTAATTCAAAAATTTAAAAGAATGTCTTCGCCTATAGATTAACTTATTAGATTTCGTAATATTATCTTCTGTTTACGCGAATGTTATTAATTGAAATTAAACTACTTTATCCGGATTTTATAGTCAACCCGTGACCATGGCTGCTGGAAAGCAACCGAAACGTCGGGGAAAGTGTAAACTTAAATATAAATAGTTTTAATAGTTTTAATTAGCTTAAAAATTAGTAAAGTTTGATAGTAGTAGTATGCAGTGTAAAAATTTCTAAATTATGTAATAAAGTGTCAAATAAACAACGTGATAATCTGTATATAGTAGTTTAATTTCAATTATTAGATTTCAAATGTTATTATGTGGTATATTTACAAATTTGTTCCTGCTAATAAGATTTATTTCTTTGTTAAGAAATCGTATTAGCAGCATATCAGGATGGACGATGTACATACATAGTCCGTTTGTACTTAGTCCCTCCTGATCCTAATGCTAAAATAATATCGAGTGAAAATTACTATTACGAATATGATACAATACGTAGATTCATGATTGTCGGCCTCGATGGCTTAGTGGTTAGTATAACCTACTGCCACGCCTGAGGTCGCGAGTTCGATTCCCGCACAAGTCAAACATTTGTGTACATGGACATGGATGTTTGTCTTGGTGTGGGTGTTCCTATGTATAATATGGATGTATTTACAAAAAAAAATGTATATATGTATGCTTTTCCATTGTCTAGTACCCATAGTACAAGCCTTGCTTAGTTTGGGCTAGATGGTGTTGTGTGTTTGTGGTAGAATATTTTTATTATTATTGATTTCCGGAGAGTTAGGTAGAGACTACGGATTTCTTATATTTCTTCTTTCCTAGAAACTTAGTATACAAAATGATGTCTCTTGTTTCTCTCACCCGCACTAGAATCGATGCTTGCTCATCGGTTAAGATAATCTTAATCTTGTTGTCCAGATTATTCTGTCCTATCTAATAAGATAAAATTTGACTAAATTTTCCTCTTACGACCAACCAATCTAAATTTGCCTTATATACTTCTTTAGCGATCCCAAATGATACGATATTACTGATAACCAAAATAGTATCTATAAAATCGATCATCTTTCCATTAATCTATTTTAAACTAAGACCACACAACACTGCTTTCTTAGCAAGCGCCATAAACTAATGCATCGACCTTGTTAATCTTTGGCTTACGTCTCGATACACAATGCGCGGTTTGTATTATAAACGTGCCGGCCAGCCGGTCGTTAACGGGCAATGTAATCAAAAGTTTGATGTAACACTGTCAGTGTGTTTAGATAGCTTGTAGTTTATGGTATTGGTATATATATTATTAATACTCTTGTTAGTTTTGATTTAGCTGTAGGTGGTGCATGCTGCATCGCTTAAAATTATTAGTATGCTATTTAGGTGAGCATATCTTTGTAGATGAAAATAGATAGAGTTTTAGTCCATATATGTGTGTGTCTATCAGGAATTGTGACATTCTAAATTTGCCTTAAGTGAAATAAACTGTGCTGTATACTTCTCAATAATATTAATTAGGTCTGATCAAGAAATAGATCTAAAACATTGACGAGTTTCAGTTCTTAGAAAGGGTAGTTCTTTCTCACTAGAACTCACATCCTTCCTATGAAGTCAGAGTTGTATAGGTTACTCAAACTTGTATAGATCTTAACTTTATTTTCCTTTACTTGTTCTTCTGACTTGTAGCGATAGGCCAGAAGGTCAAGTAAAGAATTATACACAAATTCTCAAAGAGAATTTTGTATATAATATTACACAATTGAACCTTAGTGCATCTTATCTAGTTTATAGTTAAAAATTGTAAAATACAAGTTTAATTTATTTTACATAAATTTTATTCTTTAGCAAATGTTCCGACTTATGTTACTCTAATTCAGGTGAGGATTGACGACAGCTGCTTAGTGATTAATGTTGATAGGTATTGTATTTAGGATTACATCCTTAATGACTAATTAGTCAACTATTAATCAGTTAATCTCTCTATTGCAATTTAGCATTATATGGTCAATTAAAGCTTTTAAGATGGAAATACACGCAACCTTGTACTTTCCATAAAATAAAACGAACATTGGAGTCCACAGTCAGTCTTTGAAAAAACATTATTTGAATATCGCAACCCTTTTAGTTGACCTCAATAAGGCTGCCCCAAAATACTTATGACTAATCAATGGAGTAAGTCAAAGAAAATGGTGGTAATAATACCAGGCGAGGCCGAGTGTGGTCAGTCAGTTGGCGAACATCCAAATGTTCCAAACGATGCTACAGCTAAAGACATAGGAGACAGCGTTTTGTTCAAAAGACTTTAACAAATTGCCGATAAACTTTACGTCACACGTAATAAAGTTCTAAATTGAAAAGCAGATACAAATAGGGTTGCATTAGCTGATAATGTTTTTAATAAGCCTTATGAAGCAGAAGATAGAGTTCATGTTTGAGTAGCAGGTTTCAAGTTGGATTTTGCATTTGTTGGATGAGTTCTTTTGTAAGACATAACTAAGTGAGCGTGAAAAGTTGATGTTGTTTGATGACGCTTTACTATACCATGAAAACCGTCTTCCTATTATGTAATAATCCTTGTTCAACAGCAAGCTCAACGGTGTTTGGTTGTCATCTTTTAGAATTTGAAATTATCTCTGAAATGCAAGAAGATAATATTAGTTATTAGAAGAATAATTATAGACGTTAGGTTCTGAGGTAGAAAACACCTTGTTAAATTATTATTATAGTATTTTTAACTGCCCTAAAGAAGTAAACCAATGAGATAAAATATTTTTGACAATGTAGCGAATGTTATACAATAAAATAATGAAACACAACACAGTTTCCTTCAATCTGTAAATAATTTATTATGTAATGACTTGTTTGTAAGAAATATGCCCATATAATAAACCTCTTCAGGTTTATATTATATAGGCATGTTTAGTTTATAAAAAGATTGCGCACACACCATTTCATGCTACCTTACTGTTCGTTATAGTTTTACATTAGTAGCTTAGTCTGCTACAAAAAGTAAGTAAGCTTATTCCCCAACTCACCCTCGTTTAATCAAACAAACAATGACTTTGCTTGATAACATACTCCTTAATCACATGCAAACATGAACTATAATACGAACGTCGCTACATTTTCAATTCTCTCTAAAATACTGACACTATGATACTATATTCAATTGTGAAACCGGTCTTAATTCTTATATATTAATAGCACAGTTACTATGCGGAGATAAAAGATCCTTTAATATAGAAGTTGGGACAGTGCCAGAAAATTTAACAAGCTAATAATTCTACTTTGTTGATTTAATTAAAATTGTTCAAAAACAGTGTGGTAACTACTACTGACAAAAACTTTAAGACAAAAGATCGTTTGATAGATTAATCCCTCAAAATATTTAAACTTGAAGGTTTTTTAGTTGTAGAAGTTAAGGGAACGTAATAATGGATCAAGTAAAAAACGTTGCTACAGGAATTAGGACTGACAGTGATAAATTAAGTTATATATAGTTTGAATAATAAAATTGGGTAATGTTAAAACTAGGCGTTGCCAAAATTATGATGACAGATATAACAAGAACATTCTTATAAATCCAGACGTTGGCTGAATCACGATATGATTCAGTCTGTAAATACATAGAATTGAGGTGAAATCATAATCTGAAATATATAATTATATGTAATCTCGTACGTTGACATCGTTAGATACTAAGCTAATTATATTAATGATGATTGCCGTCTATTGTCACCGAGTTTGGTAATAATGTAATGAATGTCTCACCATAATACATAATTGTAATTCGGTCTTCTTTGGTACATCAGTAATGAGTAATGACAATTTGAATTATGTTTGACTAGATTTTGCTCGCCGCTTCGCTCGCATAAAAGTATGTTTTGTTAATTTTTATCCTACGGGAACATATCTTATCTTATCTTAAATATGGGGGCCAGTCAGTGCAGACCAGAGACACTTCGACCCAGTGGGATCTTTTGTGTCGGCCCCAAGATCTATCCTTTAGCTATCTCCTTATGAATGTACTGCATCATCACGGGAAAATAACTTTTTGTAGGATGAAAAGTCTCTTATGTCTTTTTCTGTCTTCTTGACAATTCACAACACAAATTTTATGATGATCGGATGAATATTTAATGTGTAAAAGCATAATAAAGAAACAAACTCATACTTGCATTTATAATATTAGTTAGGATAAGCAGGCATAAAATATTGTAGTACTTCATTAATAAAGTAAACTATCAGTCTCTCCTATATCATTATTAGCATGGTTGGGCACGAACCTACTTTTCGACAAAACGATAATATACCAACAATCTAATCAAGTACACTTTGCTAGATTAGGTATATAATTATAGCCTCGACAAAATTATGGAGCTACTTTATTCACGATTAGAATTCAAAACAATATTTTTTGAAACCAATAACATTCATTTAAATGTAATTGTAATAAAAATAATGCTATAAGGTTTTAATATATATCTCTTTACACTTGGACCATATTACAAAACAAACGTGGTACCAAAATGAAGCTAGTTGAGTAATGAAAAATTTCCAGCGGTCACTTCTGAAACAATAACAGTTTTTATTACTGAAGACTTAGAGACTATTATTCTATCACATAATACAGCAGTTTCTTTGATAGACCAAGATGATACTTTTATTTGATTTGAACAAACGATTTCTTTATGAGATTTATTGAGAAAATTTCTATTAAATTTATTTATGGATTGTATACAATTACTAATTGATTTTCAATGTTCTTCGTCTTAGATAATGGAAGTGAAGGTAACAGCGAAATCAAATTGTTAGTATGGAATTGGTGAAAAATGAGTTCAGAATTTGTTTAGATGTTTTTTTAATAGAAATGATTTTTTAATGATTGTATCGAATATTGTTTTATCAGCGCAAAAAAATAGTATACATGGCGATTGTGTAGACTTTGCCATTGTCCATACACAATATTCTAGGCTTGTTGTTGTTTACAGACAATTGTGAGAACCAACCTCATAACCTCATTCTGCCTTTCTATTCTGTTCAATATTGTATCTCAAATCCTTGTTGTGGTTTCTATTTATTACAAGGCGTGGTTCTAAAGGCAAGTTATAAAGAATATTGGAGTTCTAGAAAACTTAATAATATCTCCTTCCTCGTATCCTATTTTCAAGTATTATGTGGCTTTCCGTCAACCCAGCCATAGATGAATATGATGAAGTACATTAGAATTTATTTTTAAGCATATCCCTTGTTATGTTTCAATGGAAATTATTAACGTGACAAAAGGTCGCGGTCGTAGCTTGAAGTCCTGCTTTATTGGTGTTCTTCTTTCTAAGAAGAGATTAGAAATTATAAGAGTAATGAGATAATTATAAAGTATGATTTAACGATAGAAGACAACCGGAGACTTATTCAAACTTGTGAAATTAAAAATTCAAATTTATTACTTCATTAGATAAATGAGCTGAAGAAGTTTTTTTAACTTGAAGAATATTAAAAATAAATAGCCTAGTTTTATATTCTTGTGGTATGTAACTTTAACATGCAACATAAGGAAGCGCTCAGCAGAGAACTAGTAATCTTTATATTTTGTGGTAGATGTAACATAATTTTATTGTAGAGTCAGCAACTCGCGATCGGTGCTCCTCATTGCAAGCGTTCATAAACGGTAAATTCTTACAACCAGGGAGGTCGTAGCTTGTTACCTTAATAAAGTAGTTACTAATTTTTGATTTCGTGCATTAATTTGCACACAATAGTAATCAAAAGGATTCTTTTTGTGCAAACAGTATCAAAATTGGTTGCTGAATAAGGGAATAATTACTAATTTAAATTTGGATATAATCAAGAGTGGGGGTGAAGTGGGGATATATCGCTATCTTCCTCAGATAGCGGCATTTAAATTGCGATTACGTCACTGCTTATTTTGTGCATCCTTTTTCTGTCTTGACATTATTGTCATGATAGAAAAAGGACGCATTCATGTCATTATTTATTGTGCGTTATAAAACGCTTGTATCTTATTTATTATTGAGTAGATATCATCAAAAATTATTTGTATCGTAAAGTTTGAGTAATGTAAATATTTGACTTCAATAATAAAAATTGTGAGTCTCTTATTATATACAAATATAAAAGTTTTTCTTTCAACATACCTTCTTTAATAAGTCAAATAGGATTGAATGTATTTCGAATAAATGCCAGATTTTCTCGGTAACTGAAGGTCCAGAATAACGTTATTAGAAACATAGAATTATTTATCTCAAGAACTTTTAGCACAGTTTTCTGAGAAGCTTAGGTAAGGTAAAGTGGGGATAGGCTTCGAAATTCTGAGCTAAGTGTTCGTTATGACATCGTTATCATAATCAGAATGTTGGTTCACTTTTTGAGCTGGGCTTTTCATGAAGTAGGCTACTGAAGTACAACTTGGGCATTTACCAGTCAATTTTTCTGGGCGTAATGAGCAATAAGCTTATTCAGTGATATATAAATACTAGATTCTAGCCACGGCTTCGCTCACGTGATACCATGGCAACGACTCTAAAGCATTGTTAATCTGTATTCCAAATTAATTGTATCCCATTCCGTTTAAGGCTTTTTCAGTAAGGTTTTACATGTGATTGGATAACAAACATCTTCACATGCTTTTGCAAATTTTGTAATAATACAGTATTTCGAACGGTTTTAATATCCTAATAGATTTTTTAGTTAAAATGACAATGTATTCGTAATAATGTTGCCGGATCGCTTTTACTTTGGATAACACCTAAAAATGTCATCGCTTTGATTATGATTCGTATTTGACTGCCACTGCGCGAGTGTTGTGGGTTCGAATATAACGGGACAAAAATTTGTGTGATTCACGAATAATTGTACTGAGTCTGGGTGTTCTTTGTGTCCGATGTTTGAATGTTTGTAACGTCCCCTGTGACATACTATTTATTCTAACTGTCTTTTATTTAATGCTAAATACGTTATACTCACTGGAACAACAAACCGATCAACATATGCGATCAATTTTAAAATATTCAAATTTCCCTTTTCATAGCAATTAAACATCGCTACGTGTGGATATTTATCTAGTAATGTCATACTTTATAAATGAGACAATAAGCTGACTAGGTCAAAGTCGACGGTACTAATATGAAAATAGCTGTAAATGAAACAAAGACCTGCTGTGATCTTGAGACCTTGACAGCTGCTCGGAAGTCGTTAACGGTTTATGTCGATTCGATGAGAGCGAAGGGACGACGTACGAACTATTTGTGGTACGTGGATGACGTGGTACTTAATTATCGCACTGACATACCATGCAGTGAAAAATTGAACTTGTCTAAAGTTAAATATTATAAACGTGGAAAAAGACTTTATGGAACAGAATTTGGAATTGCATTCTTGACAATGCGTGTCGTTGATTTATCTTATTATCTTGTGTGGGGACCAGTCAGTACAGACCGGCGACACTTCGACCCAGTGGGATCTTTTGTGTCGACTTCCCCAATAACGACTACCATAGACGTTCATGGTAGCCGAGACCGAAGGCTTAACGTGCTCCCAAGGCACGGAGCAGGCGATAATTGTCAATCAATACGCACATAATTTCCAAAAGTCATATAACTTCCGAAAGTCAGAAGTGCGCGACGTGGGTTCGAACCCGGGGCCTTCTGCATTGTAATCTATTGGTCTCCCCACTAAGCTCTTGTGTCGTTGATTTTGTAACTAATAGTTATTTATAGTCTTACGTGATTGGATGACATTTCTTTTGCTTCTAATCTATTCTATTATAAATCCATTGTATTTTCTTTCTAATGCACTTAAACTGCATAATCGATTAAAAAATGCTTTCATTCTTAGAAAACTATTCAGAAATAAAATAGGCTATATAACATCACATTAGAGCCACGGTAGTGGAGCAGAAATTATAAACGTGGGTGAAACAGCGGCCGAGAGCTAATTATAAACATAGAAAAAACTATCCGTTAAGCAGTACTTGAAACTCATAGCCAGTTGCACTCACTGATTAGTAAACGATTAGGGAGGTTAAGCAACGTTGGTTGCGGTCAGTCTATAGATGGGTGACCGCTTAGTGGTATTTCATCTGAGCGTCTCCATGATTCGGAGGGCACGTAAAAAGTCGGTCCGGTTGTTGCCAAATTGACAGCAGTCGTTAAGCCATGTCAGAGGCCTACGGGCGGCTTGAACAACTCTTGACAACAGGTTCGCCACTAACCACACGAAAAGAAAGAAGTACTTGAAACTCGACAACGCTAGGTGCCTGTGTAGTTTTGAACCCGCAACTCTCTGAGTGAGAGCTTTTTACCCCTGCGCCATCCGTGTATTTGAACCTGCGACCTAGACATGCCCTTGTCAACTAAGATATTCATGATTCTACTAGATATGATAAAATTGAATGGACAGAGATTTAAATGTTGCCTCTTTATATAGGTTTCTGTCAGATGATACAAATTGTTTGCAGATGATTTTTATAAGAATTTTATTTTAGACTAAAGTATTTATTTAAGCCTTTTATATGGTAGTCTCAGAGGAAGATTGCTGTTGCAGTGATTGAGATCACTCCTTTCTTTCCCCTTGAGGATAGATAAGAGTACTCTTTTCTTTCTCTGAGGGGATAGGGATAGGTGTATCATATTCCCCATAAAGATGTTATCACACTCACATTTCACCATATTTTAAGCCGTAATAGGAGACGAATTTTTTGCCGTCTTGTTGGATATATTTTGTGACATTATATTGCTGCTCAGCGTGTCTTTATAATTACTGTTTATTCACCTTTACTCAACGCGGAAATCAAACCCGGACCCTCGCGACTAAAATGCCACGGAACCGAGGGTATTTTTAATTCAAATTTTATTCTATTTTCATGACAACCAAGACAACGTGAATGTTAAACTTTAATTTTTGAAATAGATATCCATCACAATATACAATGTGGCAACATTATTTTTATTTGTTCAAATAATAGTAAAGTGGCTTATAAAATCAATTCCAAATGTCCTTTAACTTTTAATATCTCTGAGACTAACAAGATAACTTCAGACTCAAGATATAAATTTCATTCATCCCTCTAAAGGGTTGTTCGAAAGGGTGGTTTAATTTAACAGATGAAATGTAAAGGGCATGTCATAGGATACAATTACGCTCACAATTTCAATAGGGTGCCGACAGGAATACAATTATTTGATGTTAGTAACAAGTATTTGCGGTAAGGTTATGTTTTTGTGCGATAGTAAAGCCGTAGGTTTGTTTATTTTGTGTATGACAAAGTGTTATGCGATTATTTAGTCAGAAAATCTCAGAAGCAGTATGTAGTTTGAAAATGTGATGGATGGACAGATTTATGTGTACCTTATAATTAAGCTGGTGAAATTTCTCATGCACATAGGCTTAAGACTATATATCTTTAGAAAGGTTATTTTTTCGTGCGATTGTAATGCTTTGAGTTCGATGCCTAAGCCAGGCTGAGTGTTATTCGGTTATTCGTTCAGGCAAAACTCAATCGCAGTATGCAGTCTGCAAATGTGATGGCAATAGAATTAGGTGTTACGTACCTAAACAGCTGACGAAGTAAAGGTGCAATGCCCATATCCCAAAGGTCTTTGGGATATACAGGTTTATGTGTATGTATGTATATAATTATGGAATTGGAGGCAAGACTTAGTATGTAATAAGCACATATGACGTCAATGGCGTAGTAATTAAAACCGTCGCCTTGCCACTTGCCAACCGCCGCATGTTATTTATTTATTGACCAAATCAAACTAAAACTAAAAATCAAACCAAATCGCTTATATGTTAGTTGAAGCTATACAATTCTAAAACTATCTGTAGAAAATACAAAACAGAATTTAAACATTTAAAACAGATTACAAATTATACAAGACATTACACAATCAAATTTATTATTAATATTTACATGTCATGCTTAGAAATAGAAATATTGAATTGGATAATTTACTTAATTTATCATAAAATATGTCAGCATTAGGATCAGCTTGTAAAAACTTATTAATTAATTGAATTGCTCTAGCCTTTAGACTATTACTATATAAATTTAATCACCATGATGGTGGGCAAGTAGAGAGTGGATGTCTCCATCCAGCTCCTCGTATATAACTACCGGGTACGTAAGAGTGCAAGGATTCCCGTACGGAGGGACTGTCAACCCTATTTACCAGCAATAAACAATAGTGCAAAATATGCATGTAGACCCGTCTAAGCTGCAAGGTATCAAGACCAATCATTCCTGACACAAACATGGAAAGATTTGGGTTTGATCGTCGTGTTGTGATACGTAGATTCGTTTCAACTCTGGCTGTTCTTTGTGTTTGTTCCTTGAATCTTCATAAAGTTACCGTGATACATGATGTAACTAGTACGTGAGTTGATCAAAGACATTGAAATGCATCAGACATTCCAAATATAATTCTTTAGAAAGCAATGTGCAAAATATTGTTGTTTATCTATACTTATATAATAAAGAGGAAATATTTGATTATTTGTTTGTTTGTAAGGATTAAACACAAAAATTAATCAAACGATTTTAAAAATTATTTCTCTATTAGTAAGGTGTATAATCACCGACTAATATAGAATATAAATTTTTCTTTAAATGTACCATCACTAACCTAACCTTCTTTTAGGCGAGCAAAGCCGTAGGCAATAGCGTAGGCAGTACCTATAAAATTGCAGCCATACATAGCAGATAAAAGTAATGTTTGTTAAGAAGACCTTTCACTTTATTTTCACGCATTGCAATGAATAGACCATCCTTATTCATGAGTTCTAGCTCCCCGTTGATTTAAAATGGTAGAAAATTCATTACTTTGACGAATAAATGAAATTTACGGTGACATTATTCGGGAATAGGGTTTGAATTTATCTGAAATAAATACCTTTTATATATTTTTACGAATTCTGAAGGTCAAGGTCAATAGTTGAAAGTACGGTGACGTTTTTATCTTATCTTAAAGTTAAAATGGTCTTAGGGCCTTCGAAGATCAAGAATCAAATCCCAAAACTCTTGCACATAAGTCACCGTCACTACAGCTGTTACTGTGGCAGATGGAATATGAAGTTACCTGAGATTTGAAAAACCACAGATTGTCGCTAAAGAACACCAATTCCTACCAAGGATGCTTTGCGAGGCTATTGAAATTAAAAGAACATCCTAATTTCAATAGAGAAGATGGTTGGAATCTACCACCAGTTTGGGATCCAGTAATTCAATTAGTCGAACCCAAGAAGAAGCAAACCACAGATAGACTTCATGATACTTTGTGCTCATTCTACGTTAATAGAGACGCTTATGATTAAATCATGTTTGGGTACTTTGAAATAACTACACTAGAATATTGAGACAATTACCATCTAAGTCTCCCCGTGACCATGGCTGCTGAAAAGCAACCGAAACGTCGGCGAAAGTGTAAACTTAAATATAAATAGTTCTAATAGGTTTAATTAGTAAAGTTTAATAGGTGTAGTAGTATTATAGTTTCTAAATTATGTAATACAGTGTTAAATTAACAACGCGATAAAATCCGTATAAAGTAAATTATTTTCAATTAATAACATTCGCGTAAACAGAAGACAGTGAACAGCGATAGCTCAGTGGGGAGACCAACAGACTGCAATGCCGAGGGTCTCGGGTTCGAACGCACGTCACGCACCTCTAACTTTCGTAAGTTATATGACTTTTCGAAATGATGTGCGTATTGATTGACAATTATAGCTTGCTCCATGCCTCGGAGAGCACGTTAAGCCGTCGGTCCCGACTGCCATGAACATCTATTGCAGTCGTTATTGGGGAAGTCGACACAAAAGATCCCACTGGGTTGAAGTGTCGCCGGTCTGTACTGACTAGCCCCCACACAAGATAAGATAAAACAAAAGACAATATTAGATTTCTATATTTACTAACTGGTATATTAATAACTCCAAGGTTGTGATCTTCTATGAAATGTAAGCACTTATCATATTAAATTTTTTTAGTGGGTTTGATTTTCACGCCGGACAATTGTGTGGTCTACAATTAATGGTTGTCCCAACTGTGTGTAAATTTTTTAAGTCTCTTGGTTATTTATATTCGTAAAGTCCCCTAAATATGCGTCTCAATCCATGTTGTATAAACAAATAATTGATCGTGTCTTCGTGTGTGTTATATAGCTTGTAAAAAAGGAATTTTTCCCGATTTCAATAGTTGCCTTTCAATATATAATCCCACTGCTGGGCACAGGCCTCTTCTCAGTGTGAGAAGGGTTAGGCTATAGTCCACCACGCTGGCCCAGTGCGGGTTGGCAGACTTCACATATCTTAGAGAACATTATGTAGGACTCTTACACATGCAGGTTTCCTTACGATGTTTTCCTTCACCGTTAATGCGAGCGATAATTAACTATTTAATACGAACATAACTTCGAAAAGTCAGAGATGCGCGCCCTGGAATCGAACCCAAAACCTCTGCGTAGCAGTCCAACGTTCTCTCGCTCAGCTATCGCTGCTTTCAATATACAGTAAAATAATAAAGAGAACAGATTTGTATTTTTGTTTGCAATGAATAAACTCAAAAAATACTGAACTGATTTTAATAATTCTTACACCATTAGAAACCTACTTTATTTAGAAGCCGCATAGGCTATATAACATTACGCTTCAAGCCTCAGGAGTTAAGCAGTACTCATAAACGTGAGTGTAGCCGCAAGAGATAGTTTTTTATAAGTGAAAGTTCTAATTACGCCAACCACTATTTTAAAATTCATGTTTTCTTTAGTACTCATCTTTATGATCTTTTTAGAAGAAAACTAACAACCATTTGCCTTTAATTATTATCAACATAAACATAATTATCTATTTTCAAAGAGATGTTTTCTAAGAAAAGCTTTCTTTTTAATAATATCATGATACAACTATACAATCGTTATATTTTAATGAGAAACTTTCTGTAGTTAATTTATTGTTTAGATGTACTACACGAACATTTACTAAATTAAATTACACTAATTTAATTACAGAATTAAATTTCCAATTTATTTTCATTATTCGAAAACTTCTGTAGTCTGGCAATGCCGTAATCAATATACGCACGGGCCTCTTTTCATTGTGAGAAGAGTTAGACTGTAGTCTGCCGTCGTCTGCCATCCCGCACTGGGCCAGCGTTCACCACGATGGCCCAGTGCGCATTGGCAGACGTCGACTTCGCATCTTTGAGAACATTATGTAGAACTCTAAGATAATTATGTAGGTTTCCGCTTGATGTTTTCCTTCAACGTTAAAGTAAGCGATAATTAACTATTTAATACGCACATATCTTTAAAAAGTTACAGGTGAACGCCTTGGGTTTGAACTTGAGACCTCTGCGTGACAATACAACGGTCTCCTACTAGACTATCGCACTGCACTTATCTATACTAATATTATAAAGCTAAAGAGTTTGTTTGTTTGCTTGAACGCGCTAATCTCAGGAACTACTGGTCCGAATTGAAAAAATATTTTTGCGTTGGCTAGCCTATTTATCGAGGAAGGTTAAAGGCTATATAACATTACGCTATAACCCTCGGGAGGGGTGCAGTAATCATAAACGCGAGTGAATCCGCGGGCACATCTAGTAATTATATATTATGAATCTTTTATATACCGTATTTCCTCTGGTTACCAGTACGCTATATTTATTTGCGATGGCGTATCAATAGTGAATGCGACTGTGGTATATGAGGTTTCGACTTTGATTCCCAGGTAGGAACAAAGTGTTACTGTGTTTTTTTAGCAAGAAATTATGTATTAACACGGAGTCTGGTACACATTCAGTAGACGGCAATAGTCTCACTACTACATGGGACCTAGGTAAATCATTATCGGTCTAAAACAATTCTGCCTACCCCTCCTATATGCGTGATTCTATGTATGTATAAATATATCAATACGATGATGAAAGATACAATCTATTTAAATGTTATAAAGCTGAAGAGTTTACGATGACGAAATATATAAATGTTATAAAGCTGAAGAGTTTGTTTGTTTGTTTGGTCGAACGCGCTAATCTTAAGAACTAATCTTTTAGTGTTAGATAGCCCATTTATCGAGGAAGGCTATAGGCTATATAACATCACGCTACGACCAATAGGAGCGGAGTATCAATGAAAAATGTTGCAAAAACGGGGAAAATTTATGGAAGCAGATGAATTTGCGCGTATTATGTATGTATGTGGTATGTGTGTGTGCGTGAGTCTTAGCTGTGTGCGGACTATACTTTCAGGAACGGAAAATTAAACAGATCACTCTCTATTCGACTGTCATAGAACTATAATGTGTTTTATAAATAAATTCAACATTTATATTCTCAAAAGATAAAAATAAAAAGTAAAAGCAGCGATAGCTCAGTGGGGAGACCAACAGACTGCAGAAGGTCTCGGGTTTGAACCCACGTCGCGCACCTCTGACTTTCAGAAGTTATATGACTTTTCGAAATTATGTGCGTATTGATTGACAATTATTGCCTGTTCCGTGCCTCGGAGAGCACGTTAAGCCGTTGGTCCCGGCTGCCATGAACATCTATGGCAGTCGTTATTGGGAAGTCAGTGCCCTATAATATCCTGACACTGGTCTAGCCTTCGAGTTACGGAGGTCAGGTGGCAGCCGCTCCGTAAAAAACTAATATCCAGTCGAATCCGGTTAGACTAGAAAAGGCGACCCTAAGTAACATTTTATATTTTTATTAAACAACAAGTGTTGATTTTTCAACTTAACTGTGACCGCCTGTTTTGGCACATTTCGCTCGGCGCAGTCTTAAAGAGTAGTCAGACCATCATTAATAGTCTCCGTATTCGAATCGAGTTATAAAAACAAAATCGAAATATATAACTTTATTTTATTTCCTATTAGCGCCACTTCAAACTATAACGCGGCCACTTCAGCGCGAGTGCATATGACAGCTCACACTAAACTAAATAAAAGGTATTATTATCACACGCGTTCAAACCGCACCGAACGTGCTATAGCGGTGCACTTTTAGTCCAATATTTAATAAATTCGAATTCGTTTTAGTTTGAAATAACATTTACGAGTGGTAAAAGTAAATTTTTGGTGGAGCTGCCTTAGTGATTCTGTAGTAGATAAATAAATGCGACTGTTGTGCATGATGTCTCAAGTTCGACTCCGTTCGTTTTTATGTTATCGTACAAGATGTTTTATTAACAGAACAGAGTATGACTCTGTGCGCGGTAGATGTCAATAGAGTTTTCTCCTATTATGTGTCATCTAAAATCATATAACTTTGGTGGTCTCGATGGCGTAGTGGTTAGTGTAACCGAGTGCCACGCCTGAGGTCGCAGGTTCGATTCCCGCACAAGTCCAACATTTGTGTGCATGAACATGGATGTTTGTTTAGGTCTGGATTCTATGTATAATATGTATGTATTTACAAAAATAAAAAGTATATATGTATGTATTTTTAACCATTGTCTAGAACCCATAGTACAAGCTCTGCTTAGTTTGGGCTAGATCGTGTTGTGTGTATGTCATAGAATATAAATATTATGACGACCAGTCTCCTCGTGAACATAGATGCTGAAAAGCAACCGCATCATCGGGGAAAATATAAAATTAAATCTAAATAGTTTTTATAGATAATATTATCTTAAATAGAAGTGATAATTATGTAAAATACTGTTTTAAAAATTAAATAGTACAAGCTCTGCTTAGTCTGGGTTAGATGTTGTTGTGTGTATGTGATAGAATATTATTATTATTATAAAGAGGTGAAAAATCTGTATAAAGAAGTTAAATTTATATTTCTAAACATTCGCGTAAATGTAAGACTATATAACAAAACTGTTAAAATGTGAATATTATGCATTGCCTAGTTTTTAGCGGATAAATGTAGGTGAAAGACCATGTATATAATTATTTTCTTAGAGCATAGCGTGAAGCACCTTAGTATGTGATTTTGCGCTAACTGGGACAGCCATAAATAGGAAGTAGATATATCGCTCTACATAAAATCCAGACATGTTAACTTGCGTTGTATGTGAGCAGTAAAATTTGAATCCTTAAGGCGTGTTGGCTGAGTTTATTAAGATATTTTCGCTTTACATCGACAGCGTACATAGCAACTCCTTTCTGTGAGCACTTGAGTAGTCTGTCTGATATTAAAAGCACAAATAGTTGTTCCGAATCTGGGTTCTTTCTGTGTCCATTGTTTGAATGTTTACATCATAAAGTCACCCGCGACACAAGAATTACTCATAGTACGGCAGTTATCTTCTTTAAACAAAAATATCTTGATTACTGTCTAAGTCGACAGCTATACTGCAGTTAAGCCCAGACTCTATTAAACTATAGCACGACTACTCCAAACAGATGTACACAACTACTCGAATTGTTCGAAGCTTTATTATCGCGTGTCGAAACCGCATCGAACCGGTAATATCCGGGTATGACGCGTTATCCACAGTTAATAGAAACAATAAACGCCGATTGGCTCATTGTTCAGTATAGTCTGATTCTGGCTATTACGTATACAAAGTGGTTTTGTTTTCAGTCCAATTATTGGCAAGTTGGGTGCCAAATTAATTATGTTGTGTTAATGTAACAGAGATTAGACTAGATTTCGCTTGCGGCTCCGTTCGCGTGAAACTACGTTAGGTTGATCCGGCCGGCACCCACACGGGGAGGGCCTGCTATGGATTAATCTTTTAAGAGCTCCCAACTGGTCCCCTCCATTGGATGAGAGAGGAAACACCCTAGGTTTTTTAGTGGGTATACCAGCACTTCATGCTGGGAGTCTCATACACCCCGCTGGTGCTATCCCCTAGTCGGCGGACAGTGCATAAAGCATTTTTCTGGGAATCATAAAAAAAACGTTTAGTCCGACATAACCTCTCCGTCGCAGAGATATGTCAATGCATTCCCGCACGTAAAAAAGGTTACGCTAAATAAAATATAACTATATATAAATAAAATATGTAACTCGGTGATAATATAGCTTTATATAGATAAAATTATTTCACAACTACCTTAGTTGTGAAATAATTTTTATAATCGGTTAAGTAGTTTTTGAGTTAAACTCTTACAAAAAAATAAATAAACATAAAATCTAATTAGTATAGACTAGATTTTGCCCGCGGTTATGCTCACGTTCTTCTGCATTTCGTCAACAAATGCCTATTCCTTCGGAATAGTTCTATTTTTGATACTGATGATTTCAGGGGTACAGAAAAGGACACATCATGGTACTTTACCATGTGTCCTTTTCTGTACCTCTGAAAACGTGTATGATGATCGGTCGAGTAGTTACGGCTTAAAAGTGTTACAAATCAACAAATTAGTTAGGGTTAGGATAATTTTGGACATTAGGATGAAAGGCCACGATTTGATTCCTGTTTACCAATAGTTTATAGTCGCACGCCTATATTCCCGAAGCAAGAGGTGTATTACATACATATAAATTTGACGCATGAGGTCTCGGGTTCGAATCCCGGGTCGAGCCAACAAAAATTTATTGGGTTTTCCTGTTAAGAAATCTTAATACGAGACCGGACTCTATATTTTTTTTTATTTTGTTTTGAAATTGGCTGTGTTAGACACCGCCGTGCCTCGGAAAGCACGTAAAGCCGTTGGTCCTGCGCCTGATCTCTCTCTGGTCGTGTCGGATTATCCGTCCCATCGGATCATGAGAGTTAGGAAACAGAGAGTGTACTTGTGTTTGCGCATACACTTGTGCCCTATAATATCTCCTGCGCAGATGGCCAGTCTCCGTTAAGATTAACCGCCATGACCGAAATTCGGTTAGGAGGACATTATTATTATTATAATATGTCCTACGTAATCTAAAGTAAGCATATTGTTGTTAACTAGGGACAGTACCACTCTCCGTGCTGCTTCTTAGAATTTATTTCCAGAACAGTCAAATAACGCTCTGCCCAAACCGGTAATTTAGTCTGAGAGCTCATGTAGAGAAGTATCATTCACTGCTGCAGACCATGTAATGCAGTGGTCTCAAAAACTAATAATTTGGTAGGGTTAGAATAGAAAATAATACTGTAAGGGCACGCAAACTACGGCGTTGACGAATGGGTAACCATTTTAAAGTGGATCTATAAGATGAAATATGGTCATATTTACGAAGATTATAAACCCTTTCCGTACCACGGTGTTCCTAAGCGAGCTTACCTATACTAGGTATTGGAAATAATGGTATTCCCCAAAATATATCGTTTACTCGTCGATCGACGTTTCAGCAGTAGGGAATCTCCGTAAATGATAAAAAAATAGGGATGCGAACTGAGATCGTTGGAAATCGGTAAAAAAATAAGGAGAAATTCTTTATATTAACAAAATTGTAGAAAAATCGTTCCATTTCGGTAGAACAAGCGCCAAATCAGTAGAAATACTTGAAAATCTGTAGGTTTGAGACCACTGATGTTATGATTATATAACTGTCTAGTTGTGTCTCGACATAACCTTATGCTTAGGTTTGCGAATGATTGTGAGATATTCGGCTCGATAACCAGGTCGTACAACCTTTTATTGAGGTTTCCTATTACGTAACTATCAGTAGTAACACAGAATCTAAAAACGCCTTTAATAATAGATGTATCTATCTATCAGAACACCATGCATCTTGAGTTCGATTCGACGTACCTCTGACTTTTCGAAGTTATGTGCATATTAATTAGTCAATCATCATCCGCTTCAATGGTGAAGGCAAACATCGGGAGGAATCTTGCATATCTGAGAGTTCTCCATAAAGTTCTCGAAAATGTGTGTAATTCACCAACCCGCAATAGGCTAGTGTGGTGGACTATGGCCTTTATCTTGTCACACTGAAAAGATGCCCGTACCTTGTAGTGGGACTGTTTATTAACAGGACTGATTTATATTTTTAAAGCCACGGATACACTAGGGGACATATGTCCCACGACATGTGTCGGTGACATGTCAAGCGAAGCCGGGCGGATTTCACTTGACATATCTGGCGACATCCCGCCACTTATATCCGTAGCGACGTCAGGCAAAGATGGACGACTTCGGGATACTTCGCCTGACATATCCGGCGATATGACAAAATTGTGTTTCATAAGACAGTCGATATCATGACACCCGCCGAGGTAGTGTTATTGGCTGCGGCGTACGTAATTATAATTCATGATTAATTATTGACGTCAACTCCACAACTGAATACGTCTGTCATGTCAAGCGAAGTCTGATAACGTCGCGCCATTTCACCCGACGTCGTTGGCAACACATATCACGTGATGTTGCTAGACATGTCGAGCGAAGTCTGGCAAAGTCACGTTACTTCACCCGACGTCGTCGGCAACACATATCGTGTGATGTTCCTAAACATGTCGAGCGAAGTCTGGCAACGTCGTGTTACTGCACTCGACATCGTTGGCGACACGTGTCGCGCGATGTTACCAGGCATGTCGAGCGAAGTCCGGCAATGTCGCACCACTTTACCCGACGTCGCTGGCGACACGTGTCGCAGGACATTTGACATCTAGTATATATCCTTTGCTTTAAAGACATTTGCCGCACTAGTGTCTAATAATTCCTGTGTCGCGGGTGAGTTTCTAAACATTGAAACGACTGATACAGAGAACACCCAGACTCGGAAAAAATATTTATGTATCACGTAAATTGTTGTTCAGTGTGGGGAGTGAGCCCACTGCTTTCGGTACTGCAGCGATATTGAGGCGCCACTTGTGCAGTCGAAATATTATTATACTAACTATAACTCACGGCTTCGCTCGCGTATAAGTAGATTAGGTTAAGTGTATTAGTAGTAGATCCTCGCTGGTTTCAGCATGAATGGGCCGGATGGACCGGGGGTAGTACTACCCTCTCACAGAATACCGGCGTGAAGTAACGGTACCCGTACTGTTGCGTTTCGTATTGGCGATTGAGAGAGTCGGGGGCCCAGTTACCCCGATCCTTTTCTTATCTTTTCCTTTGTCCTTTCCCTTCTTCATTCCTTTTTAAAGGGCTGGCAACGCACTTGTAACTCCTTTGGGGTTGCGGGTGTCCATGGGCGGCGGTAATCGCTTACCATCAGGCGATCCGTCTGCTCGTTTGACAAACTAAACGATAAAAAACAAATCTTATTTTCAATAAAATATATAGTCTATGTTACTCGGTGATAATGTAACTATCTAATGGTGAAAGAATTCTAAAATCGGTTTCGAAGTTTTAGAGTGAAATCCTTACAAACAAACAAATAAAAATCAAATTCTTCCTCTTTATAATATTAGTATAGATTATTATTTTTATTTATATTGTTGACATTACCTTAAATGTAATAAATAAAAACACAATAAAAATTAATTTCATTAGAGCCCGAAGCGCTTGTCAGTGACAATATCAAAATGGCGACCTATTTGTTCTATTTAACGATTTTTATTTTAATGCCAGAAACATTACATTTGTGTTTTCCTTGTTTATGGTCGCTATTATAAGGAGATGGTAATAAAATGTTTTTCATATTAATAATATATATATATGTATATGATGGGTGGGGTCCACTGGTCTTTGTCAACAAGAAGTTATCAGACCTTTTCAATAGCAGTACGGAGTTAGGAAGTTGGCGGTGTTGTACACGTCTCTCACCACCCGTAGGTCATGTGCTGTCAGTTCGCTGTCCCATCGGACTATGATGATCTCTGATTCTGACTGCGCAGATCCCATGGCCAATCTTAACGGAAACTGGCCACCCTGACCGAAATTCGTCTCGGAGGACTTATATTTATTAGCTTTACGTTTCTATATTGGAAGGAAGTCCTGCATAGATCCTCTACGTTGGCCAAGCATGGCTTAGCAGAAGTCACACATCTTTGATATAATAATGCAGTTAACTCGTATTATTTATTATTTAAATCGGATAGCTACATCATAAAAGGTGTAAAAAAAATTGAAATCTACTAAGAAATCAATAAGATACAAGCGTTTCAAATCTGGTAGTAGTAGTAGTGGTCATTGTCATAAAAAAGGATGCACGATACAAATTGTCTAACTGTCCGAGTAAGATAGCAAGATATCCCACTACACGCCCACTTTTTCTTATATCCAAATATAAAATATCCATTATTCCCATATTTTGCAAGCAATTCTGATACTGCTTGCACAAAATGATTGTATTATACTTCTTACTCTCGTGGCTTCGATGGTGTAGTAGTTAGTGTAACCGACTACCACGCCTGAGGTCGCGGGTTCAATTCCCGCATAAGTCATACATTTGGTTATCCATGTCCATGGATGTTTGTCTTGGTCTGGGTGTTTCTATGTATAATATGTATGTAATTACAAAAAAAAAAGTGTATAATATGTTAGTTTATCCATTATCTAGTACCCATAGAATAAGCTCTGCTTAGTTTGAGCAAGATGGTGTTGTGGAAAAAACAAAAAATTATGTACATAATCAAACATAGATAAGTAGCCTCTTAAAATATAATAGGTAGTTATATCTTGTAAAAATATATTTATGTCTTTCAGTTGAAATGACTACAGCTTATTGAAGTTTCTGTAAGCGTCTGTTTCGTGTAACGCATAACGATAATTGTTTAGACAATTATCGTTGTTTCATTGTTCCGTTGGTTTGTTTTCCGTTAACTTGGATGACAGTTAGCAGTCACCTGGTTAAGATAACCGGGGTGCGTGTGGCTAGAAAGTATTATATTGTCATTATTTTCCTTTCGACAAAACCCTCTTGATTAAATATAAGTGGTACAGTCCACTACACTTTGAATCGATAGTAGCTGCTCGAAGACTTAAATATCGAAATGAGTAATTCGAAATTCAAGATCTATTATCTTGATTTTGGAATAATACATCACATTTTTATTTAAATATAGCTTATAAGATAAGAAAATAAAAAAGCTACGAACATTTAAAAAACATGTCGATTTAAACAATATGTTTGTACTCTAACTATTCGGTGGTGTCAAGATTCGCATGTGATAACGATTCGCGCGGCTCCGCCGACTCTGGTAACATTGAGGAATACTGTGGTAAGTTTAGTAGGTAGGACCGACACGTCGCATTTTCTCCCAGGAGAATCCGATATAACTTCCCTGCCACCCCGAGAAGTGGAAGGCATCAATGCATTTCCCCACTAAAAAAATTAACCTAAGCCATAATATATAAGAATATATAAAATGATTGTTACTCAATCACGCGTAAACCGCTATACAAATTCGAATGAAATTTAGCACACAGATAGATCATAATTATCCTGGATATACACTACACATACATATATCTCAGTATGTATTCCTGTAGGATTAAAGCAGGCAATACCGCGTGCAGAAAATATTCTACGGCATTAATAAATAAAAAAGTCGCATGTTACAGAGATTAAGTACCATAACACCGCATCTATTAAAAAAGGACAGTCTCTTCTAAATCACGTTCACCGTAGTAAGGCAAAGGCAACAGTTAATTAAGCCAGGTGCCTTTATTTATAATCTGTTGTACAATTATGGCGCGCACAATAACTCCGCCCTCGGAGGGTGAATTATATTTTAAGGCTTGCGTTCACTATGATTGAGTGCCTTTCAAGAAGATACTATTGAAATGCCGTTATTTATAAATTCAGAACTTATTGTGTTAACTTTCTATATATAAAGTGGATTTCGATATCTGTGTCAATATAGCATACTAGCTTTTGCTCGTGGCTTCGCTTAACAGTACATTTTTAAATATATCTATCGTTACTTGGTGATATTATAACTTTATAATAGTGAAAGATTTTTTTAAAATCTGTTGAGTAGTTTTTGGGTTAAATCATTACAAACAAACAAACAAAAATCAAATCTTTCTTTTTTATGATATTAGTATAGATTGAGGCCGCGTTTTGCTAGCTATGCTTAGGTTCCAAACAATAGATTAATTCGTTATTATTCATTGCACAGTATTTGACTTATTAATGTTATATATCATTTATAAAAATTCTTATACGTTTTTGCTTATGTTATAAAAATAATATATACATATGTACATGGATACATGGAGAGTTATATAGTATCGTATTGTAGATATAGGTATCAAAATTGTTATCACTTCGAGTACACACACTTTTAGATATTGCTGCTATTTGTCGGAGCTTCAAAATTACAAACAGAGATTTTTGTTAAAAAGAAATGCTTGTCAATGAAAAAGACACCTTTAGACCAACACATACAATAAAAATTATTTAAAACGGGGATTCATATTATTAGGTGCTATAAAAATATACTATTTTGTATTTACATTTTATTATTATTTTCAGTCTGTATTGTCCCACTGCAAAGCAAAGGCCTCTCTCTCGCTTTTACACATATCCCTAAGCGCTAGTTTACTACATTTGTTAACATAAATTAACTGTATCTGTTCTGTTTGAGAATAAATAAATCTTTAACCCACCATTAATTGAAACTTTTGAAAATGACTCCCTTTAAAGATATGTAAAGGAACTCTTTTCAGTTTCTCCAGCATTCATTAATGTCTTAAGAAAATGACTATAGATGTAACGAGAGCAAACATTACTAACAACTGCAATCATTACACCCTAGTAAGAAGCAACCTTTAAAAACGAGGAGAAATACGCACTCATTTATTCAAGCAAAACGTTTCCTTCTGCGGCTTATTAAGTTCTAAGTAAGATCTTTACTTGATCCATCGTTCAGCGAACTTATATCGGTTTAATAGTTAGTCCGGAAATTTAAGACCAAACCGTGGATTACGGATGATCGTTTTATACATAATTTATTGGGTATCTAGAATGAAGTGGAGGTTTGCATAAGTAATGTGAGGGAATTGAGTATTTGTAACATCATGCGTGCATCCCAGAAGGATTAGGCAGAGGTATTATATTCATGTTACACCGTTTGTTTAATTCTCCTGCGATCAGATTATTTGCTGAAATCGCTGTAGAGTAATAGTAATGGAAAATTTGCAATAAGGCAGATTAGTGATTAGTACCTTTACGAAATGCTATCGCCAGAGGTATTAGTACAAAAAATTTATCAGTACAGTGTTTATAATTGTGCCCGTGAAAATTCAGTAGGCCCACGCCCTATTACACGCAACCTAAAAATTAAGTTAACGAAATGTAGGTATCTTATAGACCTCTGCTTACCCCTCTAGGGATATAGACATAAGACTATTATTTTACATGTAAAAAGTGAGAAATTTATTGAACCATTGATGTAAATCCAACACCAGCATGCAAGTTTATCTGTAAAGATGAACTAGTATTATAATAACAGCAACCTGTATTAAAATGTGCAACTGCTGGGCACGGGCCTCTTCTCAGTGTGAGAAAAGTTAGACCATATCCACCATGTTGACCTAACATTATATAGAACACTCAGACATGCAGGTTGCCTCACGATGTTTTCCTTCACCGTTAAAGCAAGCGATAATTAACTATTTAATACGCATATCACATCGACAAATCATTTCCGTTCAATGATCTCCCACTCAACAACATTTCTAGACGAACAAGTATACTAGAGATTTATTACTCAAATTGCTAAAAAACAAAAAAGTATACAATATTATTCAGTACAAATGTACTCAATATTCATTGGAATTCTAAACCAACACCAAGACCATTCCCCCATCCATTAAGTTAAACAAATGAGGTACGATTAATTATTTTATTTTATTAATTAGTACCGTGCATCGTTCCTTTAATTATCTGTGAATGCTCGCAGAGAGATTGTGTAATATGAATTTATATTATGTTTGTAATTTATTTGATTCTCTTGTTGCTGCTGTGGAATAAATGTACTTATGTTGAAGATTATCAGGTACAGGGTTCGATTTCTGGAGCAGGCAAAGTGGGTTTAGGTTTAATGGTTAAAGGTTAGTAACATTACGAATTCTAAAAAATGTTCTCGGTGGCTATATCTCACGCCTATATTTCTGGAGGGGTAAGAACAAATATGTCTTACATGGCAACAGCTATGGGTTTAGACCCCAAATAATAAGGCGAGCCTATTGCATTTTCCCAGGCTCAGTTTTAGATTAGGTGTTGCTTTTGAGATTCTCTTACGAAAAAAATATTAATTATCCGAGAATCGAATCCGAGACCTCGTGCATTCCAGACGCACATTCTGCCACTGCGCCACCATTGCAGCACGTTCTTAATTACGTGAGATTTAGAATAAAGCTCGCATAATTTGTAAAACATATATTTCCATATATTTAAATACATTTAGTTATTATAATAATTATAAATGGAAAGAATGTAATAAATAAAGAAAATAATAAAGCTGAAATGTAGACAGATTTCATTACTATCCGTATAATATATCATCATTTAACGAAATGCAATTTATAATTTTCACATGATATTTATTTCAGAACCACATTTTGGCAGTTACGTGATATTTTTGCATTTTAAAAGGTTAAAAATACCCAATATATTTTATAATTTACCAAGTGAAAATAATATTTGCTCAGCCTATACAATTCTTTATCCAAAAAGTTTTTCTGCCAACCGCAGGATTAAAAAAGAAACGTTTTTCGATCCCAATCCATGCAGACTCTCTGCAGATATTAAAATCATAAACCGTTTTTTTACGTCCATTCTTCTGTGATTCTTTAACAAAAATATGCATCCGCCTATATAACGGATATTGCCTCAGCGTTATCTTATCTTATCTTGTATGGGGGCCAGTCAATACAGACCGGCGACACTTCGACCCAGTGGGATCTTTTGTGTTGACTTCCCCAATAACGACTGCCATAGATTTTCATGGCAGTCGGGACCGACGGCTTAACGTGCTCTCCGAGGCACGGAGTAGGCGATAATAGTCAATCAATACGCACATAATTTCGAACTGTCATATAACTTTCGAAAGTCAGAGGTGCGCGACGTGGGTTCGAACCCGAGACCATGGCATTACAGTCTGTTGGTCTCCCCACTGAGCTATCGCTGCTTTTGCCTCAGCGTTACTCATTGATTAATAATATCAGCCTTGTATATAAACTGTTACACTGCTGGGCATGCCTCTACTCAGTGTGAGAAGGGTTAGTCTATGGCCAACACGCAGCCAAGTGCGGGTTTGTAGACAACACATATTTTCGAGAAAATTATTCCCTTAAGAAATTTTACTTAACCGATAAACATAATATTGTCTTCTGTTTACGCGTACCAACAAACCACAGCTAGACTACATGATACTTTGAGCTCATTCTGCGTAAATTGAAGCACCAATGACTAAATTATGTTCGGGTACTTTGAAATAACTACACTGGAACATTGAGACAACTACCATATTAGTCTCCCCGTGACCATGGCTGCTGAAAAGCAACCGAAACGTCGGGGAAAATTTAAACCTAAATATAAATAGTATTAATAGTTTAAATAGTTTTATTAGTTGAAATTAAACTACTATATACGGATTTTATCGCGTTGTTTATTTGACACTCTTTTACATAATTAAGAAACTGTTACACTACATACTACTACTATTAATCTTTACTAATTTTGAAGTTAATTAAATTATTGAAACTATTATATCTGTTTTGATTTAGTGAGTCTTCCCGTGACCATGGCTGCTAAAAAGCAACCGAAACGTCGGGGAAAGTGTAAAATTAAATCAAAGCAGATATAATAGTCTTAATAATTTAATTAACTTCAAAATTAGTAAAGTTTAATAGTAGTAGTATGTAGTGTAACAGTTTCTTAATTATGTAAAAGAGTGTCAAATAAACAACGCAATAAAATCCGTATATAGTAGTTTAATTTCAAAGAATAACATTCGCGTAAACAGAAGACAATATAATTTTATTAGCTTGTAAATTAGTAAAATTTAATAGAAGCAGTAGTGCAACAGTTTCAAAATTATGTAATACATTGATAAATAAACAACGCGATAAAATCTGTATATAGTAGTTTAATTTTAACCGATAAAGCAAGCGATTATTAATAATTGAATACGCACTTAACTTCAGGCAGAGATGTGTGCCATGGGATCGAACTTTACTACTTTTGGGATCTCCCACTATAGGATATTTCTGCTTTTGTTTTAGCCTGTGAGGAAATATCCCTTATCTACCCTAAACAAGGGTCTAACACAACTGTCTTCGATATATTAAATACAAATTTTGACCTTTCTATGTATTTAGATTCTATAGCTTATACAATTTCAGAACATTGCTACTTAAAAAAAAATTGGCATTAAATCCCAACATCACTTTTTTCGGCTTGATAATAATCAAACATAAGACTGTAGTAAAAAAAGAAACAGAATTCAAAATTTTTACTGAAGAATAAAAACGATTTTCGATTTCAAAACATACAGAAGGGAAAACAACACCCATTTCATTTCTTAATACAAAAAACAGATATCTTCGGTAGTGCCGATGAATACCCGTTGTCTGTCTGCAATGATTCGTCGCAACATCACGCATGACTCGACGCGGGGTGATCAGGAACTGAAGACAATATCTAGCTACTGTAGCATTCGCCATCGGTCGTAGCGTTTTTGTATGGTTTAAGTCATAACAGGCAGGCTTACTTGACTTCTTATATCGCAAGGGAAATTTAGAATAATTGAAAGTAAATACAAGAAACATACATAAAATAATTGTGGGTCACACATTTAATTGTACCATGTCGTACAGAATCTACAGTGTTGAGGCGACCAGGTCACCCATTGCGCCAAGTAACAATAAAATATATTCTTCTCATAGGTTTTACACCCTTGAATTGCAGAAAATGGCAATAGTGAAATGTAAATTTCCATTCATAAGTGTAATTTTTACGTTCATAAGTGTTACATCGTGACATGTATGAATATATATACATATTTTAAATTTTGTTGATAGATCTACAAATGTATGTAGGTATCTAACCACGTACGTGGAGCTGTGTTTTCCTAAATAGTTACAATAAACTATAGTTTAATTACGCACAAAACTATGAATAAAGTAGTGCGAAAGAGAAATATGACTTAAATGACAGATTACACTGCAATGGTAGTAGTCACATGATGATACAATTCAACATACCCCAAGATCATTCGCCATATCTTACCCTTTAAACCACTTCTCACCACACAAAGGGAGTCAATATCACAGAACACGCATGTTTGTCACACAATCACAAATACGAGGTTTATCACCTCCATGCTGTATTCACACACAAATACTTCTGTGCGAAAAATACACACACATATACATACTTCTATATGTGTGTGTGTGTGTGTGTGTGGACTCGTATCACACCTGAAAACATATTGTAAGGGATCTTATTGGATGTTTTGCATACATTTGAACGATTCGGATTGTATAAGCAATGTGAATGGGATTGATGAAAATATTTTTGACCAGATTGTGGTTGAAATAAGCTAAATAAGATGGCAGTCTGTTCAAGTACTTGTTTAATATGGTTATTTAATGGTATTGATTATACTAAACGTATTTTTATTATATGGTAAAAATAACATATTATGTATCTCGTTTAACCATGGCTAATTTGAAAGTCCTTAATTTATTTCGTTTTACAGCTTTTATATAATTAATCAGTCTTTAAAAAAATGTAAGTTTGGTCGGTGTGGAAATCTTTTTTTTATGGCTTATGGGGCAATCGATCAGACGGATCGCCTGATGGTAAGCGATTACTGCCACCCATGAACACCCGCAACCCCAAAGGAGTGACAAGTGCATTGCCAGCCCTTTAAAAAGGAACCAAGGAGGGAAATGACAAAGGAAAGGATGGGGTAACTCGGCCTTCGGCTCTCTCACTCACCGATACGAAACGCAACAGTACGGGTACCGTTACTCCACACCGGTATTTTGTGAGAGGGTAGTACTACCCCGGTCGATCCGCCCCATTCATGCTAAAACATACTACCTTAAAAAAAAAACGTTCGCCAATGTCAATTATTTGGTACAGTATACTGACTCTTGTTACAGTTTTAACTATTCTCTGAAGGAACCAACGTCGAAGTAGTAGCACTTTCCTGGCTTTCGTCCGGTAAGTAAGAATGCTGGAGGCCTACGTCACTAACTAGTTTATTTCTTTTCGTCTAACCTAACTATCATCCCGTTTTCTTAGAAACAGCAACGTGCGAGCGATATCGCTGCCTATGCATAAGCTAGTTCACCATTTAGGTAGATAGTATTAAATAAATACTCTATCCAAAAAACCGCACATAAGAACCCAATCAGACTAAAAATGGACAGAAACGCATACATTATTGCTAACGCGACTTGGTAAAAGGGTGGTATTTTGCAGCAGAGCCGATTCTTTGTATCGTTATAAAATAATAATTTGCATGGGATGGATCTTCCCTTCAATACATAATTGATGAATCGATTCTTTTTTTTTTTTGATTTGTAAAGCCGACTTTTGCCTTGAGCCTGGAACCTTATATCACGGGTAACTTACAAACATACAACTGATGGACGTAAAGCACACCCAGATTAAGAGCAACGATTTGTAGATACATAAATAATTGTCTCGTGATTACCTTTGTTTTCACAAACTACCACCATTTTCTCCAAAATCTTTTGGCAATGCTTTCGATGTCTTCTTACTGCAGAAACATCATTAAGTTCCCGCACTTGATAGTTCAACATACTAGTGTCTTCTAAACTCAAGCAATTATAACTCCCAGCTCTGAGCTTACAAAATAGTTTTGAACTCATGTTAAGAGAGTTTCCCGCAGATTGTTTCTCATAGAATGCAAATGTCTTTATAGCTTTGGACGTGTTTATTTGAATAAATTAGTCAAACATAATAGTAAATATCGTTGTTATAATTAATTATTGTAAAAATGCCATCCAAATCGAATTTCTGTGATTTAACGAAGACTCATCATCTGCCACGCCTGAGGTTGCGGGTTCGATTTCCGCACAAGACAAATATTTGTGTGCATGAACATGGATGTTTGTCTTGGTCTGGGTGTTTCTATGTATAATATGTATGTATTTACAAAAATAAAGTATATATGTATGTTTATCCATTGTCTAGTACCCATAGTACAAGCTCTACTTAGTTTGGGCTAGATGGTGTTGTGTGTATGTGATAGAATATTATTATTATTATTATTATTATTATAATAGTGCACATATATTATGTATGCAACCACAAAAGTAGTATATATTCCCTTACTCTCATAGACCGGAGAGAGATTTGGCTAAAAAACCAACACCTTGGACTACAATCTTAAATACTTCGCTTAAGTACGTGCGTAGGTTTACCAGGTATTGTGATAACACACAGCCTGCTTCATAATAGCGACTGCTATTGAACATTTCTTGTTAGAAAATCCCAACTACTTTTTGTTTGATCGACCTGGGATTTGAATCGTCGTGATCTGCAGCGGTATACACTACAGCAATACTAGATCAATGAATCAGTCAGTATGTATAGTACCAGCTACAACATATATGCTACTAGCCACATCTTTTCTTTTTTTTTAAACGTATGTAGTTTATCAGTGGCACACTTTTCTAGTACAATTATATTTCGACATTTTGATTACATTAAATATTGATTACATTGAAATTAAACAACTATGTGGATTTTAAGCTGTATTATTATTTAAATTGCAGCTTCCAACTAATAGAACATTATTTATAATGAATATAGGTACTTCCCGCAAAATTTCAACAAAAATGAAATCAGTAACATTTGAGTAAACAAATGACAATCTATTATAAATATGCAAAGATAAAACAGTTTAATTTTATTTTTCGATGTTTGTCAATCGATATTCTCGTTCTTTTTTTTTTTTGGTCTGTTAGCTATTGACGAGCATTATAGTTATTAAAAAAAATTGTTATATTTTATCTTTTATAGACAGGGAAAGACAAACCAATTCCGTAAATGTTGTCTACTCTGTTTATATACCGAAAATACTAAATACGGACAGTATTTTTGTATTTAAACATGTAGGTATATTCTCAGACATCCAATTAACGAATGTAAAGTAGTAGGAATTTTCTTTGGGCAATTGTAATTCATATATATTTACCACCAATTTTCAACAATGAATATGGTCTAATTTAAACCACGTGATGAACACTAATTATAAAAATTACATCGTTGTATAAGATAATGGTGTATCAACCAAAAAACAAGTACGATCCAACCACAGCTATCATATCACACGATATTCGCGTATCTGTTCCAGAAATAGCCCAAGTCTGCACTCCAGTTATTTCGGCTAACGGAACCAAAGAGTGTGGTGAGGCTATTAATAGCTTGCATGCCGGGACGCTCCAGAACAATCGATTATCATCGGTACGTATTCTACGTACATTTTAACGGGAAATATAATTCGGGGCACAGGAGCGGTTAATGAGACTACTATGCATAAGGTTTTCGGTTCAACTAACTTCCAGATGGAGCAAACTGTTATTGGATTTTTCTGTCATAATATTTTCATCAGCATTAGAGTCTGAAACTGTACTCGGTAGACGCCAATAGGCTTGATTCCTATTACGTGGGCACTTAAACTATATCTAGCGATATGTGGGTGTAATATATACACCATTACCAGCCGCTTCGGATATATATACGTCAGACTATACATAAAATTACAGAATAATTGTTAATAAATAAACAAGAGTACCTCAAGGCGCCGTACTGGGCCCATTAGCTATCAAGATAATGTAATAAGTCAACTGTATTCAGTCGGTTCAATGACTCGGAATGAGATGTGTTGGTGGATCTTAAACATCTTGTAGCTGTATGAATCTATTTTAATTATCACACTGGCATTGTTTTAAATTTGGCCAGCTATATAGGCTGGTATCCAAAATTTACTTTTCCATAATATACTAGCTTTTGCCCGCCGCTTCGCTTGCGTAAAAGTAGGTTTGGTTAGGTTCGGTGCATCAAGCATTTTTCCAGGATATCAAAAAAAAAATAAAAAAATTGGTTCGGTTACATTAGTAACAGTCTATTTTTTTAAATAAAGTATGGCCTATGTTACTCGATGAAAATATAACTAAAGGTAAAATAATTTTTAAAATCGGTTGAGGTGTTTTTGAGTTAAATCCTTACAAACAAAAAATCAAATCTTTCCTTTTTATAATATTGGCATAAATATTGCAATAATAAAAGCTGTGTTTATGCAAATTCTCAACTAAAGATGCTAGTGAATAGACGTCACACATAAGTGTGACGTCTATTCACTAGCATCTTTAGTTGTTGTTGTTTAGTTGAAGTGACTATAAAGTCACTTCAACAATAACCATAGAAGACGTTAATTATTACGCCAAATACGGATTTTGTCAGCGGCTTGATAGTACCTAGCTCGCTATTGGTGCCAGCTGGTGAGCGCTTGCCCCTCTGTAAAATATCTTTAACACAAAAAACTCGTCAGAAAACAGCTATATATTCAAATTCAAATTGTTTATTTACCAATATAAACCAGATAAGAGAAGAGAAATAGATTGCATATAATAATGTGCCTACTATTCGGCCGAAGAGACTTAAAACTATGGTGTTTCCACTAAAATTAGTATAGTATCAATTAAGATTATATAATATAAACATATACTTCAGGATATTTTAGCAATATTGTTCCGTTCCTTCTGAACTAGTTGAGACTGTATCTCAGGAGGTAACATATGTACATAGTATAGTTTCCTGAACAAGTAAGCAGACTATATCTTCTCACTTGCTCGTCTTGGCATATGTATATCTCTTGTTTCATTCACTTTACTATTTAATATTATTTGGCACGTTTGTTTGGGCTTTTAACCTGGCCGTTCTCCAGAATGTCTCTGATATCATCAGACAACTTTAGGTGGAATTATTTGTAATAGGTTGTGTGTACTAAATCACCAAACCGATAAACTCTGTAACTACTCAACCGATTATAATAATTATTTCATCATAAGACAACTAGTTTATCCAGAAATAACTTAGGCTATATTATATTATCACGCTACAAGCCAAGACAGTGAAGCATTTGTAATAAAAAATTGTAAAACCACGTGGATAGCCATTTTTCATATAAAGAAGAAGAAAGGAGAATAATTGTAACAGTGTTTTTATGAATTATTATTAATTTTTGTTACATTGACTTGTGCCTTTAGCTTATTCTAATCAATATTTCAATATACAGGGTTTTTCAACAAGAACTTTGTTTTGTAAATCAAAATAAAACAATAAATTTAGATGACAATGATTAAAATTTTTATTGACATCAGAGTTTTAGTAACTTTTTGCCAAAGTGGCGGGTCTATTTCGTTAATCACTTAACGAATTTATTTTGAGTTTTAAGGCTGCAATCGATTCGATTGGCTCCGTATAGACTCTATCTTTAATATAACTTCACAAAAAATAATCCATCGGTGTTAAATCACATGATCGAGCTGGCCACTTAACAACTGAATTTTGTGAAATTATGCGATCGGGCAATTTGGTTTGCAATAAATTCATTGTTTCGGTGGGTGTGTGACTTGTGGCGACTTGTGTCTTGCCTTGTGTTTTGAAACCACATGTTAGTGATATTCATTTCATCAATAATAGGCCAAAATTGAGTTGTTAATATCTCTCGATAGCGTACTCTATTGACCGTAACCGCATTTCAAGTCGAATTTTCGAAAAACAAACGGCCCTATCACGCCTCCAGACCACATAACGCACTATACAGTGACACGTTCAGCATGTATAGGCTTCTTAACAATCTGTCTTGGACTTTTAGAAGCCCAAATGTGACAATTTTTATTGTTGAATTAGCCTGACAAATGAAAAAGGGCTTCGTATGACAAAAGATTTTTCAGAAAAACCAACGGGTTGTTCTTGAGTGAATTGAGCAAATCTACGACGATGTGATTGATCGGCCGGCTTCAATTGTTGCACCAGTTGCACCTTATAAGGCTTTAAAGTCAAATCCTTACACAGAATTCGCCATGTTGTTGTTGTGGATAACCTCAATTGTCGAGAACGTTGAGGAATTGACATATTCGGATCTTCTTCAACACTGTGGCTCACGGCTGCGATGTTCTCACTTGAACAACCCGGTCGAACACACGTTGTTGTTGGCACATTATGTACCGAGCCTCTCAATTTATTGACCAAATTCTTAATAGCGGTCTCAGAAGGACGATTATGTTGACCGAAAATATCCCGAATTTTACGTAATGTAACTTTTACAGATCCCTCATTTTCATAGTAATTTTTTATTATTATAACGCTATTTTCGAATGAAATTGAATTCATTGTAACAATTGCGCAAGCTTCGACTATATATAGATATGTGAAAAAAAAAATGACCAAACTGTCATGTAGTTCCGGTGTGACCATATTGAAAAACAAAGTTCTTGTTGAAAACCCTGTATATGATAGTCGAAAAACTCTAAAATCAAACCAAATGTATAATAATTATTCGCGTAAATGTAAGACAATACTCACCGCATTTCAAAACTGTGATTTTCTCTCGCTGCTGACGATTCGTCCAGAAATACCGATCCGTACCAAATAAACCTACAAGCAGGAATATCTCGTGTGAGATTTGATATCGTGACCGTATGATGCTGTTTATATTAAAGCTGGCCTTGCCATTATTGCCGTCAGTCTGATTTCAAATATCATTGATTTTTTAATAGTACTTTTAGTCTTGCATCCAATTAGGTGGTCAATGTGTTTTTGGGTTCTATTAGAAAGTTCTTAGTACGGAGTCAGGCAATTTGAAAGTACTGGTACGTTGGAAATAGGCTCCTCTCATTGTTATTATGAGTGCTCTAATACTTTACTAATACCTTTAAGTTATTTTAAAATTAAAGTAAATTGTATGCACAAGCTGTGGGAAGACCTGAATAAATAAATAAATAAATAAATACTTTAATCCGTGTAAAAACTCGAATTCAAAGGTTACTCAATCACACATATACCGTTAAATGTATTTAGATGCAACATATAGATTACTATATTTTGATCTCGCCTTTGCTCGCATTAGACTACATTTTGTCAATAAAGTTTATATTTTAGGAACAGTAGTTTTTCTGGGTGAAAAGTACCCTGCCCTTTCTGTACCCCTGACAATCTTTATGCGAAATGTTATTCGGTCATGTAGTTAAGGCGAGACAGCGTAACAAACTAACAAAAAAAGAAACAAACTCATATAGCATTCTTTTATATTAGTACCCATCTGTGGGATTCACGCAGGCAAGGCGCTAACGAAAATAGTTTAAAATAAATAAACATTTGAAACTAAACCATGAATCATATTTAATTTTCTGCGTCTGCATTTGATAATCTGTTTCAGCTATTGGATAAAGTTCAATCTTAGGATGATGTATTATACGTAGAAATTGATGTCACCGAAATACAAGGCATTCTGCAAACATAACACAAAACAAGATTTAACATAAGCAATGTTAAATCTTGTTTTGAACCACTCATTAATCATTGAGCGCTACTCGAGTTAAGGTTTTGTAATTGTGAAACTATTTAATACAATTATACTGTAGTAATAGATTATAAATTTCTAAACTAATTTCAATCTCAACAAATCTCTTTCTTAACATTTTAGAATGAGAGTATTGTAATGAATTTATTAAAACGCTAAATATCTGAAAGGCACAGCTGAATCTTCACTCAAGAATAGTGTGAGCGATGATAAATACCTCTTTATCATCGCTCACACCATTTTGATTGTATTATGGTGCATGACGGTATCCACCGTAACCTTAGACCATTTGCAATATAAGAGATATCACACGTGCATAACCGATCATTGGTAAAGAGCTTTAAAGATGGGATGGAAGAAAATAGCACATATGAAAATTGTCACAACAATGTTTTATCGCTTGCAATATCAGAGGTATCATTCGCGTGTTGTCAATACTAAAAAAGGTATTATGTATCATGGAAAGAAAGAAAAAGTAGATAATATGTAAGCGGTCCTCTCTTGGTCAATCATTTTTCTTTTCTTTTTTTAGTGGATATCGAAGAGCTTTAGTGTTTATAAAAAATATTTTAACGTGACTTGTAACTTGAACTTCAAAATACTAATAGCCAGGCCCACAACTAATAAGTAAGAGTTATCCGAAAGGTAAATCGCATGCTGAGAAGAAGAAAGATGGCGAGACTTTTATCTTATAGATAAATGTTATTTGGAGGTGGTGGGATATCATAATAATCACCAAAGAATATCATTAGTTAAACATTTTTGCCCTTGAATATTAACAAGTTACGATCAAATCTAAACCTAGACAATTTGATTGAATGATTGAATCCTGTAATCTTGTACTAGATATTCTGGCAGTCTGCCATCGAATGTATACAACATTTAATCATCTTCAAACCCAAACAAACCATAAATCTCAACGATATGCAACAACCTAACGTTGAGGTTTTCAATTTAAAAGAATCATGGGCTAAGACCGGTTTATCTTTTGAAATGCAAACTGCTTTTCCCTTTAAAGCAACAGTTTTATACAATAATATCAAAGAAAGGAAAACATAAAATTAATTGTTTTATTTTTAAATTCACAGTAAATACGCAAAAGAAAATAATTTTAAGATAATATCGATGATCAACAAATAGATTTCCTATGTCAAGCGGAATGGTAGGTATTAATATTTTATCTATTTTAATGGCCTAGCATGTTTTCTCTTAATAGGAATAAGCTTAGGAATATTTTTACAACGGCAGACTTCTTAAATTTATTTTTCAATCCAACAAAGAACACTACGAACCCTTAGGACACCCAACGAAAAATTAGGACAAACATTAAGTGCCGTTTAATTTCAAGCAAAGATAAATTCATTGTATGTATATTGGATTTGCCTTTATTTTATGTTAAACTACAATTATCGGATCACAATATTTTTTTAATAATATTGATTTTGAAGACACGTCACGTGGCACAAAGTAGCTAGGGGATGATTAAACCGCTGTGATAATACTTGTGGGTTTTGGTTCATGTTGTGGTTGCCTGTTATTCTTTTATTACCTACTCTATAGAGTAGCTAGTCTAGTCTAGCAATTCTCCACGGTTTCAGCCCCAGTTATGATTATTGCTAAATGGTTCGTAGTTGCGATGTTATAGCCTATGTTACTTTGGGTTAAAAGAACTTTCTAAAGACGTAAAATTTTTGTAATTGCGTAAATTTTTTTTGCATTCATTTATTACAATCAAAACTACAAAACTTTCCTCATTATAATATTAGTATAGAAGTACAGATGTAATGTTATTGTTATTGTAAATTTTGCTGGCAATGCTTAAGTAAATAAACAATTCTGATACTTGTGTACGATTACTTTAAAATAATATTTGGCCATTTTGATAGGGTTGGAGAGGCCGCATTCTAGCTATGACTCTTACTTGCTAAGCAGGGAAGCACCCAAGATGCATTGTGGTAGCGAAACCACGCTGCTACTTCGCTAAAGACAACTCCGTGCCTCGCGCAACCGATTGGTTCGCACTAGCTGCGCATGAGACCGACGCTCGAACGCCACGTGCTTGCCGAGCAATGAACATGTCGTCCTCAGCGGCTAACCACATAGCCCTCGCGAGTCCAATCTCAATGACAGGCACCGCACACTCTAATCAGCGGTCGATAGAACACACCTTTCGAGGCGCAGTGGGCTTCCTGACCCCGCTGTACCCTGGTCCTAAGGAGACCCGTATTTCCCCCCCCGAAACCCTATCTACTCTGGTCTTGAAGAAGCAAAGAGCACATTGAAGTCTAGCTGTGTTTTGTTTATCTTGGGTTTGACTGATTGAATCACTACAGACCCCTAGCTGGTGGTGCACTTGTGCGTTACCGATCATAAGAATAGATAATTTAATGAAATTTTATGAATACCTGAAATGAAAGGAATGGAAGACCTGTCCTAGTGTAGCTGTGAGCCTCCAACACTCTAAGCTTGCCACCCTAGAAATATAAAATCATGTTTTAAAAGAAATCTAAGTTTGAATAAACATTATTACGTAAATATTAAACTTGTACAGAAGATGAATTAGTTATTTAAAGCTTCTAGTTAGATGTTTCGAATTCAAGGCTTGTATTACGAACTTTGTAATTCTTTATTTTTTATTTTAATGTTCTGTTGCTAATTGAGTTAGGCTAACAGACTACACTTTATTTTTCTTTTTTAAATCACCTGCAATAAGGATAATCTCATCTTGACGGAATTTATAAACATTAAACAACAGTGTGTTCGTTGATTATACGACAGTTAATGTCATCTTAAACTCGAAGCAACTAATTGTGGTTCACACAATTTTTTGTCCTATGTGGGTATTGAACCTACAACTCTTGATACACTAGCAGAAACGAGGCGAGCACCCATCCATTCTTGCAGTCATCCTTAACTATATACATACACGGTATCCGGCAATTAATGGATAACCTTGAAATGTCTAATAGTAGAACTGATGGCCGTTTAGAACTAATACAGAATTATACTAAGTAGAAACAAATTGAACTAAACTCTTTACAAAGACTTAGAGAAGTGTGTAATAGTATTACTGGCAGAAAAGAAAAATGCTTAAGAAGCAAATTTATTCATAGGTTTCATTCGAATCTAAGTAGATCTATTAAAATTATGTCTTTATATTTTTGGAGCGACGAAATAAAGCCTAGATGTGGCTTTGTGTAATTATAAATTGGGTCACTGATCCTTACTAATATTGTAAAGCGATAGCTCAGTGGGGAGACCAACAGACTGCAATGCAGAGGGTCTCGGGTTCGAACCCACGTCGCGCACATCTGACTTTCGGAAGTTATATGACTTTTCGAAATTATGTGCGTATTGATTGACTATTATCGCCTGCTCCGTGCCTCGGAGAGCACGTTAAGCCATCGGTCCCGGCTGCCATGAACATCTATGGCAGTCGTTATTGGGAAGTCAGTGCCCTATAATATCCTGACACTAGTCGAGCCTTAGGGTATCGTTAGCCTTTGGGTTGCGGAGGTCTGGTGGCAGCCGCTCCGTGTAAAAACTGATATTTAGTCAAATCCGGTTAGACTAGAAAAGCCGATCCCAAGTGACTTGGGAATAATAAAAGGCTAGAGAGAAGATTATAAATGCGAGTGTGAGTTTGTTTGTAACGCTTTCTCGACTTAACTACTCGACTCATCATCTTGAAAATTCACATACACATCGTCAGGGGAACATAAAAGGTAATAGGGTACGTTTGATTCAGAATAAAAGTACTGTTACTATAAATTTATCTTATATTTACGCGAGCGAAAATCAAAGTCTATAATATTATAAATGCGAATGTTAATTTGTTACGCTTTCACAACTTAACTACTGGACCGATCATCATCTCGCATTTAAAGAAAAAGAAATACATACATACATAGATTCACGCCTGTTTCCCAGACCAAACGGCCAAGCCACATATTTTGACTAAGGTGTAGAGTTTGTGAAGTTAGGCCTTGTGGAGTTAGGGCGTGTAGAGTAAGAAGCTTGGCTCTATATGAGATCTGATAATTTTTTGACAGTGCGAGATAAATGGTCTTGTCTTGGCAACATTTTACATGAAAATGTTTTTGCTGGGATGTAAACTACTAATTCATTTCTCAATCAAATAGCAATTAATAATTAAATCAATTATAAACAAATTGGCTTATTTAATTAAAACTGCAGGGTTTTATGTAAACTTTATTTACAAGTTATTTCCCATAGAACAAAATTGATAAATGTATTAATAATTTTGATCGGAAAATGTTTTGATCATACGTATTATTTGAGGTCGACAGTTATATCAGTTCAAACATTTGCTTTTTATTCGATTGATTTTCTTCTGTTCTTCAAAAGAACTAGGCTTGTTTGCGGATGGATGACTGGATATATTTTTAGAATGTCCGCGATTTTGTAAGAAGGGATTATTGTGATTCTTTATATATAAATGTTTTGGTGATTACCTAAATAATTATTTACATAATAATATAATAATAATATTCTCTCACATACACTTAACACCATCTAACCCAAACTAAGCAGAGCTTGTACTATGGGTACTAGACAATGGATAAACATACATATATATTTTTTTGTAAATGCATACATATTATACATAGAATCACCCAGATTAAGACAAACATCTATGTTCATGCACACAAATGTTTGACTTGTGCAGGAATCGAACCCGCAACTGCCTGCGTGGCAGTCGGTTACACTAACCACTACGCCATCGAGGCCGACACTTGTTTTATATCATTGTATTATTTTTTGCATTTGTATTAATTGTATTTATATCTCAAATTATTGTAATTGGTTTACAACAGTTATAAACGAGATGGATGTAAAAACCCAGGATTTAACCTCTTCGTCTTCATGAGACCTTTTCTTTTTCTTCAGATTTTATAATGTCCCACTGCTGGGAAAAAGCCTCTCCCTTGGACTTCCAAATCACTCTGTGGATATCCCATGACCTTACGACCTTGTGACCCCTTTATCTCGGGGATCTTTTGACCCACAGGGCCCATATTCAAATTTGACCGAGGGATGACCCCAAGGTATCTGTATCTGCAAATTACAAGTCAATCGGTCCAGTGGTTCCGGAGCTTTGCCTGTCACTTCCAGACAGACACAGACCCACATAGTGTTTTCATTAACCTCATCAAAGAAGACTCCGACGTTAATAAATAAATAAATTACATATGATACCAGTAAGTACGATTAAAATACTAGTCAGATGGCTAAGTGGCTTAAGTGGAAGTGGCCTGCCACTGCCACGGCATGCGGCACGGAACATTATGGGAATGATCCCCACAAGGGACAAACATTTGTATGATTCACAAATGGTCGTCCTGAGCAGGGATGTTGTGGATGCAGATTTTTTGACATCCGCGGATGCGGTTGCGGATGCGGATGTTCAAATCGATGCGGAAGCTCCGCAATTGCGGATGCGGATGTTGATGAAAATTGTTTATCTTATTTAATAAAAAGTATCTAGTAGTAGTAAAAGTAGCCTTCCCGGGTTCAAGCCTGTTTTGCAAAGGTTCATAAAATAAACACATGTTACTGAAAAACTGATTTCTTTTGTAACCTACGCTATATCTGGATCCGCATTAACATTTGCGGTGATTATTGCGGATGCGGATGCAGCTGTCCAAATCGATGTGAAAGCTCCGCAATTACGGATGCGGATGCGAATATTCGCAACATCCCTGGTACTGAGTCTGGGTCTTCTTTATGTCCGTTGTTTAAATGTGTATAAAGTTCATCGTGACACAAAAATGATTCCTAGTGACATTTTTATCCCTGTATGCGTTCCCAAAGAAAAATGGATTTGGAAAACTAAAACTTAAAAGAGTGGCTATGAGTTCCTTGCCCGTTCTTCTCATGAGCCCTACACCCTTGCTTTTCTGAACGTGGCAGAAAATGTAAATTCACAGAAAAAAAATGACGTGTAACTTTGACATTCATAAGTGTTACCTTGTAACCTAACTTGAATAAATATATTTTGATTTTAAGGAAGAGACTGTTTCCCATCAGTGGGACGTACCAAAAGACTAAAGAAATGCATTGACATAGGATTCATGCAAGTAAAGCTTAGGTACTTAAACTAGTAAAACTTAATATGATTTGCATTATGACATTCATCGATGTTTGGATGATTACTATTCAGTCACGTGTTTCCACATTAAACAGATTTAAATGAGACTTCGAAAAAAAAATATCTTGAATTACCACACAGCATACTGATGAATCCATTTGCATTCTCGTGGGTATTTCGCGGGCGAAGCCACGAGCAAAAGATAGTACGAACATACACGTAAATTTAACACATCCCCTATTAGTTTGAGACTAAATTAAATTACCTTTGTGTGATGTTAGAGTTTGATGTTCCAACAAAAACAATGTTTACTCGTTCAAATATTATAATGAGGAAAGTTACGTCAGTTAGGGCTCATGCAAAAACTGTTAAACTGATTTAAAATTTGATTTAGTCAGTTTGCTATGGTTCGTGGTTAACTCAGAGTTATAATCGTCCGGTTGTCACCACTGCGGCGACTGCCGCGACGTTGTTGAGGACACGGCGCTGCACACTTTGGCGGTTTGCCCCGCCTGGGCATCGCAGCGCCGTGATTTGATCGCGGCAGTCGGATCGGTTGCCCTCTCGCTCCCGGCCGTAGTTCAGTCTTTGGTCCGGAGTGAGAGGTCGTGGAACGCCGTCGCCTCCTTCTGTGAGGAAGTTATTTCCATCAAGGAGGCGGCGGAGCGGGAGAGGGAGCGTTTAAACCCTCTCCCCAACCGCAGAGCCGGGCGCCGGAGGGCGCGAGACGACCTCCAACCACCCTGAGGTTTGACCTGGGGGTGGCGGGCTTTGTGGGCCTGCCCGCCATCCGTTCAGCACCAGGTCCGAGAGGCGGCGTGCGTGTTCCCACGCGCGCCTCTGTGTCGAGTCCGTCTCCCCTCTAGGGGAGACAGTAGGGTTTTAAGCGACGTAGTGCCTATTTTGGGTAGGTCTTTCGTGTAGTGGCCTGCCGTTTCATACGGCAGGCTGTAACCGCGGCGGGGTCGCGACCGTATGCGAAAGCGATTAGCGCGGCCCCGTCGATAGTGGTTTTGTCGAGGAACACCGTGGTAGGTTTAGTCGGTATTCCGGGAGGTACATTACTATTATTTCCATCTTTCTTTTACCCCGGCGAGTCCGACATAATCCCTCCGCCCGCCCCCGCGGAGGGATATGCGTCATAGCATTCCCCCACGTAAAAAAAAAAAAAAAAAAAGAGTTATAATCGTACAACCTGATATAGATTCATGATTATTGTGACGTCATTTCATTAAGTAACTTGGCATTCAAAGTCAAAGTCAAAAATCATTTATTTGTTATTATTTGTTATTTATTTATTCAATAACAATTTTACATTGTGTGTGAACATACAACAATAATTATAATACTAATATAATCAAATAATTATTTCAATAAAATTAACATTACATCAAATAACTAATTCAATTGTGATCAAAATTACATATTTATCTAATTAAAAATAAATTAATTAATTAATTGCCATGTCAAAATAAAATATAAATAAGAATGTCAGAATCAGTCCATAATATATCATGTCAAGTTAAAAATAAATTATAATTTTTACATGTCATTTATGTTGTAATAGCATTCTTTTAACAGGTGCCGCTTGAGCTCAGTTTCAAAGTCCCTTTTGTACAATAATGATTTTATATCGACAGGCAATTTATTAAAAAGCTTAACCGATCTATAAAAGGCGCTATGTTTCACAATATCAAGACTAGGTATATAGTTAGTTTGCAGGTCTTTCCTTCTTGTACTCTCCCTTATTTCTCCTTCTTCTCGACTTTCATGCTCATGAACATATTTTCTCAAATGAGTGAATAGTACTAGCATGTATAAACATGGAACTGTCAATATTCTAAGCTCTTTAAAATGTGGTCTGCATGATTTTAGTTGCTGAATCTTTACAATTGTTCTGATTGCTCTTTTTTGGGCAACAAACGCCTTATGAATATTGTACTCATAACTTCCTCCCCAAAAAAGTATGCTATATCTTAATTTGGACTCAATTAGCGCGAAGTATACCTTTTTTAAATGTTCTATACTAATTTCATTTCTAAGACTTCTGAGTACATAACAGGCTGAACTAATTGAATTTTCTATATGTGTTAATTCTGACTTCCAATTTAGTCTATCGTCTATGTATACTCCTAGAAACTTAACTACCGAGGTTTGGGTGACGCTTTCACCGTCAATTTTACTATTCAACCTTTCATTATTTTTGGCAGTTGAACGAAACAGTATTACGTTTGTTTTGCTAATATTAACTTTAAGGCTGTTCACAGTAAACCATTTGTAAAAAGTGTCTAATGTCTCATTAACCTTAACATTCAAAGTGTTTATGTCATCGGCGGATACTACTGCATTTGTGTCATCAGCAAACATAACCAACTGAGTAGAGTCGCCAATTATGTTAGTTACATATTGTATAAGATCATTAATGAATGTTAGAAAGAATATTGGTCCTAATATAGAACCTTGGGGTACACCGGCATTTATTTGAGATATGTGTGACTTATGTGTTTTCTCATAAAGTGCATTATCATGTGAAGAATCTGGTTCTTTAGTGCAAGATTTTATTTCTACAAACATTTTTCTATTTTTAAGATATGATGTCAGAAGTTCCAGAGACTTACCCTGTACTCCATAGTAGTCTAGTTTTTCTAATAGTAACGAATGGCTTACTGTGTCAAATGCTGAGCTTAAGTCCAAAAAGAGTGCTGCTACTTTCTTCTTATTGTTCATTCTACCCACGACATCCGTTATAAGTGTGTAAATTGCATCATGTGTCCCTACAAACTTTTGGTACCCAAATTGTCTACTACTGAGTACTTTGTTTCGATTCAGATGCGTCAATAACCTGTCTTTAATTAGCTTCTCCAGAATTTTTGAAGTAGTAGTTAACAATGAGATAGGCCTGTACATATTCGGATCAAGTCTCGATCCTTTCTTGTGAATGGGTATTATTTTGGCTATCTTGAATTGTTCTGGAAAAATGCCTTCATCAAAACATTTATTAAATAAACTACTAAGTGGTTCTGCTAGTATATCTATATTGTCTTTTATCATTGTTATTGGTACGTCATCATAACCAATTGATTTCTTACTCTCCATTTTCTGTACCATTTTCTGTATCTCTCGTGGAGTTGAATGATCTAATATAAGAATGCTTTTTACTTTGTCTGCAGTATTGCGTAAGATATCCATAGCATCTTTTGTATTTGTCGAACTAACCTTTGAGCACAGCTCAAACTGCTCTAAAAAAATATTGGCTACTTCTGATGGTTCTGCTATAAGCTTATTTGCACTTTTTAAGATCAATTTACTTACATTTTTATGCCTTTTATTTCTATGTTTATTAATCAGTTTCCAGACATCTTTTGACAAATTTGTTGACTTCACTATCATTGACTGTGCAGTTAATTTTTTAGAGGTTTTTATTACTTTTCTGTTCTATTCATTTAGGTCACAAAGTAATATTTATGAACGTCAAAATATATGGGTTAGTGAGTTAACTAAGTTACTGAAGCTACATTTAGCTTAGTTGCTAGGTTCATTTTACTTGAAGAAAAATTATTAGGCGTTGGTTATAGTAATACATATAGGTTGAATAAGAAAACTGATATATCTATATTTAATACGTGAAGCAAAAAATTTTTATCCCTGTTTACGGAAATTGCGTGGATAGAGGAGTATGAAATTTGGCACAGTTAAAGTTTACATGGAAAGGAGGGGCGAATCTTAATATTTATATAAAATATGCGTTAGAAATACATTATATTAATAAAAAAACACTGCACGCACACAACCATGCAACAACAAAATGTAAGTTATTTTCTATGTCAAATTGTTTTTATTCTCAGCTCAAATATTAATAAGAGTAGACTATAGGGTTTTAATAAAATATCTAGCTAGAATTTGCCCGCTCCTTCCGCGTAAATCTAGGCTAGTTTATGTTAGTAACAATAATTTTTCTGGGTAAAAGGTACCCAAAGTCCTTTTCTTTACCCTTGACGATGTGTGTGCAATCTTATGATGACCGGTCGAGTAGCTTAGGCGTGACAGCATGATAAACAAACGTACATTCATATTTATGATATTAGTTAGAATTCATCACTTAATTAAAAACTAAATATTTTTTTGAACTATTTTCAACTTTGTCTTACATGCGATGGATTATTGCGTATTTGAGCAAATAAGTAAATCGTATCTTATCTTATAATTGTTTAGATATTACAGTAATTACTTACAATCAGGCTCTATGCGGCAATTCGTAGTTTGCTCCATAGCTGAGGTTACATTTTGAAGCATATCGCTTAGTCAGCAAGCAACTATTGGTATTTACAAACAGATGCAACTTGCCCACTCGACCGTAAAAGCTAGCTGATTTTATGATTTAGCGAAAATGTATTTTAATGATCGCTTGATTTTATTGTCTGGAAATGCAAAAATATTTAAAGTTTCAATTAAGTATTCTTGCTTATATGTATGTATGCTTGGGGATGCTGTATTTACAGAATTGGAAGCCCGGCCGTAACCAAATATTTTAATAAGCCCAACAATATATTTACACCGAAGTCCAGTTGTTCAATCAATGTGTTCGTAAAATTCCCGCTGTGATATTAATTATTTTACTCTTAATTTTAGCTGCCAACTTAATTAAATTATATTTCTTTCTTTTACAGGAACGAACGAAATACGACTAAATATGTTTTAACGGAAATACGTGAGTGTAGTGGACAACCGGAAGTATTGTTGTGAAGTTTGTGTTAGTGGTAATGTTGTGATTAGTGCGCGAATACGAGATGGCGTTGAAAGCAGTTTTGATCATTCTCATCGTGGCGCTCATCGAGGGCGGACGCGCTGCGGCTGAAAGAGGTAAATATTCAATTTTTTTTATTTTATTCTTTTAACTTTTTTCATGGTTCATAGTGACTTTTATTAGTATCAAAGATTATCGAGTAAATTATTTTGGAGAGATTAAATATGTACTAAACGTTTTTACACTTTCGCGATTTGTACAGATAGGTACTTAATATAATGCTAAGTTACAGGTCTTACTCACAATAAAGTATTTAAAAGGCAATAAATATCTATTGATCGACCGACTTGCATCGATCGTGATCACGTGTTGACTGAAGATGTAGGTACTGATATCATTTTGATTAAAACTTTTCAAGACGACAAGATTTTGTAATATTTCATCCATTAAGTCACAGCAGCACGTCTCTCCTAATAAGTTTTTAATTATGTTTAGCATTCAAAGACTGATCAGGTTAAGCAGATTATTTAAGCCTTTGTTTTATCATTTGAATCATAATTATTCCTGTTATAAGATATCCATATCAATAAATTTAGTATCTTAATTTCTAACGACTGCACTGGACACTAGTTCAAGGTTCAAGCTTCATACTTCAATTATATTTTACTAGATTTTTCCCGCGGCTTCGCTCGCGTAAATGCAGGTTAAGTTTTTTATTAACAGTACTTTTTTCTGGATAAAAGGTACTCTATCCGTTTTCGGTTGACAAAGTGTATGCGAAATTTCCTAATGATCGGTCGACTAGTTAAAGCTTGAAAGCGTAACAAAAGAAGTCGCATTCACATTTGTAATATTAGTTAGGATGTTGGCAACTAGATATCTGATATCTTCAAACTCTATAACTTAATTCAAGGCCTAACCATCTAAGGAATTCACAAACTCTATTACGTTCGCTCCACATCGTATAATAAAACAAATTATACGTAAGCGTTGTCGTTATTTGAAAAAATAAAACAACATTTTATTATACCGATAGGCAATCTGTATCAGAATTTCTCCAAGTATTTTCACACATTTCAGAATTTTCCTTATACCCGTTAGACTTATTTATAGCTCTTCCATTTACTCTCGTCTATACACGTATATGTATAAACGAGACGTCAATAACATCTGCCGCTTCATCTGTCTGGTTAGGTCTGCATGAATTTTGTAATGACATATAACTGACATGTTTCTTTAGTCTTTCTTATGATACGAGTGCACTATACGTATTGGTAACGCGAGTTGCATATAATGCCAGCCCTGTGTCCAAATGCTGGGCATGGGCCTCTTATCAGTGTGTGAAGAGTTAGGGCATAGTCCGCCACGCTGGCCCAGTGCAGGTTGGTAGACTTCACATATCTTCAAGAACATTATAGAGATCTCTCGGATATGCAGGTTTCCTCACGTCCTTCCTCACGATGTTTTCCCTTCATCGTTAAATTACTTTATCGATATTTAATCCTTACTAATATTATAAATGTGAAAGTTTGTGAAGATGTATGAATGTATGGATGTAAACTACTGGACCGATTGCGATGAAACTTGGTATGTAGATAGCTGGCGACTGGATTCACATATAGGCTACTTTTTATTCCGATATTCCCACGGGAACGGGACTTACGCGGGTGAAACCGCGGAGAAAAACTAGTACGCACATAACTTCGAAAAATCAGAGATTGACTTTTCGAAGAGAGAGCGTGAGCGCGCCTTGGGATGGAGCTTGAGACCTCTGCATGGCAGTCCAACGGTCTCCCACTAGGAAATCACTGGTTTTAGCTGTATAGAAGCTTACTAATATTAAGACAACGCGGCCACTGCGCCGTGTATGCTGGATTTGATAAACACATCAGAAAAAAAAGTTGTTTTGAGCCTGGATGTTCTTTGTTGAATTTTTATTTATTTATTTTGGCTTACAAAACAAGGTAAAGTTACAGATAAATAGTATATAGAATGTTCAGTATAAAGCTTGATTGTAAAGTTTGTGCTAGACAGGAATTTTGTTATTCTTAGTACTACAAATCTTTGTCACGCGGGTGGTGAGAGCTCAAAGCACTCGGCACAACAGTGAGCTGAAAAGTTAAGCAATTACAGTTCTTTAGTTCCAGCAGTGGGCGTACTGAGACGAATATTCCTACATCATATGTAAATCCTAACTATCCTAATTCTATATAATTATGTATATAACACGATAACGGGTATTAATGTGATCATGCATAATGTTTGCCCTTTAATGCTTGACACAAGTGACTACTTGTGACTACTTGTGTCTAAGCTGACTCTCTTTTTATTCTAATCCTAACTTTCTAGCTAATATTATAAATGCGATTAGTTGTTTGTTGATTTGTTACGCTTTCATGCCTTAACTACTCAACCGATCATCATTAAATTACGCATACTCGTTGTTGGAGATTCAGGAAAAGACATAGGGTACCTTTCATACAGAAAAAGTACCGTTCCTGTGGATTAGAAATTTATTCAGGTAACCTTAACGCGAGCGAAGCCGCAGATAAAATCTAGGCTTTCAATAAGTTAACTTAAGTTTACTTTAAAATTGGCTAAATACAATGTTATGGCATCATACTGAAAGTGGTTCCCTATTTATTTGCATAAAATTATATGTACTTATCCTAATAATAGTTACGCACAATATTCATATGGCATAACTGTTTAGACCCACTTTTTAAGCATAATTACTATAAGCATAATAATTGTTAAGCATACTATTCTAAAGTATACATTTATGCATAATTATATTTAAAAGCATAATATTTATAGGCATATTTATTAATAAAATACTTTTCTTATATAAAATAAACATGTTGGCAGCTTAGGGGTGGCCCAAGGGCCAACCCCGTCTCAACCTAACCTATTGTTACTCTATGGTACCCAAGTAGTTATATTGGATATTATATTAGACCTAGTAACTATTAGACGAATAAACAATATGCATTATAGTTATAACTTTATGCCAATCAAAATTAGGGCAAGAAGCATTAGCCTAAATGATATTTATGCGTACTGAAATAGTATGTCAAAAAACAATTATGTCAACGTATTATTCTGACAAAAAAATGCTTAACTCGTTCTTCTCCCTAGCCTTTATTATTCCCAAGTCCCTTGGGGTCGGTTTCTGGTCTAACTGGATTTGACTGGATATCAGTTTTTACACGGAGCGGCTGCCACCTGACCCCCGCAACCCGAAGGGTAACGATACCCTAAGGCTAGACCAGTGTCAGGATATTATAGGGCACTGACTTCTTAATAACGACTGCCATATATGTTCATGGCAGCCGGGACCGACGGCTTAACGTGCTCTCCGAGGCACGGAGCAGGCGATAATTGTCAATCAATACGCACATAATTTCGAAAAGTCATATAACTTCCGAAAGTCAGGGGTGCGCAACGTGGGTGCGAACCCGAGACCCTCTGCATTGCAGTCTGTTGGTCTCCCCACTGAGCTATCGCTGCTTAACTCGTTATGCCAAATTAAATTAGGACAAAAAAAATAGGCGAAACAAAGGGATCCCACTGAAAGTATATATTCTGAAAGCGGACTTAAAGACCCAATAACTCCCACGCTGTGGGCTATAGTTTATGAAGGCCATTGACCTTTAGTGGAAAATGGCGGTCCAAACGTTTTTGTTAAGTTTCTGTCTATAAAAACAAGTAATTTACTTGTTTGTGTTTAAATGAGTAGAGTTTTAATTATACAATGGGAGTGTTTTCGAATCTATTGACCAAAAATGATATAGGCAAATATAAATGAGCGAAATATTTTTATTGTGATGCTCTGTATATGACTGCACGGATGTTGTAGTGACTTATGTGGTCGCCTCGCCACTGGCACTGCGTCGAGTATTTGGGTTCGAATCCCACACGGGACAAAACATTGTGTTGTGAGATCTTTGTGTCCGTTTTTTAATGTTTCTAAAGTTCCTCGCTATACATAAATTATTCGTGCGTGAATCGTCTTTTCTTAATACTGTAACCTTTAGTGAGTTTTTCAACTAGGGATCTGTTCGATCCAGAAAAGGACAGGCCACGCCGTAGGAGCGTGGTGTCTTAAGGTAAATTTGTGAGATTAATCAAAGATGAGATGACAATTAACACTTTTAATATATTTTAAGAAACAAGTATAGACAATAATAACTTTTACTACGTAACAATAAACAGGGCGTGGTTCGTCTTAAGGTTTGCGTCGTGGTCCTTCAAGAATCAGGACACTTAGCTGGAGATGTGAACCCGGCCGGAAGAGTTCCTCGTCTGACACCGTTCGCCCCTTATATAGTCCGGCGCCGCCAGTCGTGAGAGGTGGCTAGTGACGTGCGCCCGCGCTCGATGGGCGCTTAGGCGATTAACGTCACAATACTTATCTTAGAAATGACTAGTATTCTTGTTAACTATTCCAACTAAGCTATACATCTTGTGTTAGGAGTGGGTGCATGTCTGTAGTGTAATGGCCGGAATTCAAAACGCGATCTGTCGATCGTTAGTCTAAAGCTTATAAAAAAAGAAGACTTAAGCCTCGTACCCACTATGCAACATTTGGCGTACAACATGTTGCACAACATGTTGCTCAACGTGTTGAATATCAGCGCGGTACTTTTGTTTAGCAACGTTGTCTGTCTACACAGGCAATCGCTGATAATCGCTGTCAAGCAGCGATAGCTCAGTGGGGAGACCAACAGACTGCAATGCAGAGGGTCTCGGATTCGAACCCACGTCGCGCACCTCTGACTTTCGGAAGTTATATGACTTTTAAAAATTATGTGCGTATTGATTGACAATTATCGCCTGCTCCGTGCCTCGGAGAGCACGTTAAGCACCGACGGCTTAACGTGCTCTCCGAGGCTCCCGGCTGCCATGTACATCTATGGCAGTCGTTATTGGGAAGTCAGTGCCCTATAATATCCTGACTCTGGTCTAGCCTTAGGGTATCGTTAGCCTTCGGGTTGCGGAGGTCAGGTGGCAGCCGTTCCGTGTAAAAACTGATATCCACTCAAATCCGGATAGACCAGAAAAAGCCGACCTTAAGTGATTTGGGAATAATAAAGGTGTGTACCTTTCTCCCTAGAAAGGTACACACATGATTTCGCTCGCATCCGTCATCGACAACATGTCGCCAGAGGAACTAATGTTGATTTCAGCGGCTTTTACACGTCTCTACTTGTCAACATTTGATGCTCAACTGCACTTTAACTGAAACAAACAACAAGCCACGCGTCATGTTGCGCGGCGGCTAGCAACGTCGCGCCTTGTTGTGCAACATCGATGATCTTGTTGAGCGTCAATTGTTGTCTAGTGGATACGAGGCTTTAGGCGAACGTTCTCTGACCAGAGAAGTTTGATAGAAAGGCTAGGTTAAGAGTACTGAAAACCGAGAGGCGTGTAGGATTATTTATATACACTAACATATTATATTAAGAAGGCAAGGGAGATAAGAGAAAATTTTATCCTTCTATATGATTTTGCACGTATCTTCGCTTGCTGTTAGGTTAGGTTAGTAATAGTATTTTTTTCTGGATGAAAGATATGTCCTTTTCTATATCCCTGACAACGTGTATGCAAAATTACATTATGATCGGTCGAGTAATTAAGGCATGAAAGCGTAACAAACAAATTCACTTTCACATTTATAATAATAATAATATAATTATAATAATATTTATAAATATAATAATCAGTTAGGATTTCTTTGGAATAATGACTTGAGTTTCATGTACGTGTGTATTCTTCGATGTAAAATTATTGAGTGTTCTTCTAGATTTTAGATTCTGACTGCACTTAGTGGTTTCAATAGTTGCATCGCCACTGTCACTCTGCTGGGCCTTATGAGTTTGACACTGGTCAAATATTTATGATTTTATGTCCTGAATCTTTGTGTCCAATGGCGTAGTGTTTAGTGTAACCAATTGCCACGCCTGAGGTCGCGGGTTCGATTCCCGCACAAGCCAAACATTTGTGTGCATTAACATGGATGTTTGGCTTGGTCTGGGTGTTTTTATGTATAATATTTAGGAATTTACGAAAATAAATTTTATGTACGTTTATCCATTGTCTAATACCCATAGTACAAGTTCTGCTTATTTTGGGCTAGATGGTGTTGTGTGTATGTGATAGAATATTATTTTTATTTCTCTTATCACAGGTGCTTTCTAACAGTATATTAGAAAATACCTGGCCCTTTGGGAGGCTTACACGGAGACATGGGTCCAACGTGAAGAGGCCCTTCGAGAGTTTTAATCAAAGGTGTGATGAAACACCTACAGCGGCACTAGCCGTAGCAGGCGTAGGACTATTGCTACGTATGGATTCTAATATATGGGCTATAGGTATGGGTGTTTGGTGGACCGGTATATTGCTAACTATGGACAAAAAACGGCGTATGCCCTGAATACTCTTGTAACTCACTAGATGGGCCCCTGAATAGCCACTATAGGCATACAAGCCAGCAGCAGAGGGCAACACCAGTGCGAGTGGCTAGACGTGTCGAGCGGTGCGGCGCCGGTTTTACCATCACGGGTCTTGTGACAACGGAGACCTGGAGCGGGTTTCCCCGTAGTTATGCCCTTAAAAATGACACTTCCACCCCCAAGCATATAGCTCTAGCGGCCCCCCTCTGACCGGCCGACCAACGCAAGCCAGAGTTGAGAGTCCTACGGGCGCTCTTGAATTTCCACCCCAGCCAACCAGTAACAGCAAGCCGGGGACGAGGCCTTAACCAACTCTCTGAGGCATTCAGGACTGCAGTGTCGCCACTCACATTCAGCTCGCCACAAGCTGCCCTGCGGTTTGTGCGCTTTAATTTAACCTGGTGATACATTTTTTGTTTATATCACAAGGCGAAAATGATAGATATTATTATTATTGTTAAGGATACCAAGATAAACAATAATTCCTTCTTCTCACAAAATCGCTGACACACTAACAATATATTCGGCCATCCATCCACAAACAATTTATAAAAAAAATTTTACAAATTTATATCACAAGGCGAAGGTGATAGTTTTAAAGCTAGTGTACTGTGCCCTCCGATATCGCGTTAATCTCATGATGAGATAACGACTGTCCCAGAGGAGTTATTTTTATTATTATTTCTATACAGGTATTGTGTAAAAAGCAGAAGAACATTTTTTGTCTTTAAATTATTGTTTTAAAATTATTTCTTGATTATGTAAGTACTTTACGCAACAATATTTAAGCATAAGTGGTATATATATTACTTATAAATGGTTAAGGTTTTGAATGGCGTAAAAATCATCACACGAGTCGCGTAAAAACGATCAGGTCAATGGCTTAAGCCAGAACTGACGTAAAATGATCGTTTTAATATTGTAAAAGGCCTTAATACTATCCTGTCTACAACCTAAATTCCTGGTATAGGTACAACCATTGTACTGTTTCCACCTGCGCGCTTTAAAACGAATTTTTGTACTGACCTTAGTAGACGGGCTTGTAAAATCTTGCGGTCGGAACGCTAACATTGTTTCAGGTATTATACAGGGTGTCCGGTAATTAATGGATAACCTGGAAATGTCTTATAGTGGAACCGATGGCCGTTCAGAAAAATATGAAAAAAAATCTATCCTAACTACTACCTGAGATGTGTTTTTTTTTAATTACCATGTATAACTTTCTTGTATACTACGACCATAAATGAATGAAATCCATCGGTTTTTTGTTGTTTTATTATTAAACACTAATTATGCTAATAAATAGACAGTCAAAAGTATGCTATGCTATATAGCATGCACTTTTTAATTATATTTTTTTCATTTTTTCTAAACGGCCTTCAGTTCTACTATAAGACATTTCAAGGTTATCCATTAATTACCGGACACCCTGTATACTAGATGCCCGCATTTTCGTTCGCGTAAATGAAGGTTAGGTTAAGTTAGTAGCTGCAGTAGTCTTCGCTGGTTGAAAGGTACCTTATATCCTATTCTGTAACCTTGACAACGTGAATGCAAAATTTAATGATGATCGGTTGAGCAGTTAAGGCGTGAAAGCGTAACAAACAGACAAACTCACATTCGCATTTATAATGATATTAAGGAAAGGATTCATAAAGATTTTTTTCATACAGAATTTATTCGCAAGTTGTCTAGGATTTTTATCACTATAATAATTACCATATTAAACCCTATTGGTCAATCTTTTTCAGCAGGGATCCCCTAGTACAGAGGTTTCTAAACTTTTAAGATAACGGAACCCTCACCAAATATCTTTTATTTTATGGAATCCCATATCAAATGATTACAAATCAAAGACACTGTAATTTAAATAAGAATAAAAACTTTACTTCGTCTCACATATTTTGCGCTATTTCAAAATAATATTTGGTATAATTTAACTGCCAAAAATAAATGATTTCGTGGAACCCTGGTGAATTTCACCATTTTTGAAATCGCTGCTCTAGTATACCTTTGATGTTTCTAGCATCCTTAGGCTACGAAATCATTTAACCAAGTATAAAAACTAGAATATTTACTTTATTCCTCATAGACATAGCTTGTTGATATAGAGTCTTATAGTGATAGAATTATGTATTCTTTTTTCAAGTTTAGTACCTACTACAAACAAACATTTAAAAAAGGAATTCCAATACCACGTCACATATAAAAAGACTAAAACGTTATTCGTTCGTTTAAAAAGAGAACACTATATCAGAGATTAGTTTTTAAAGTCACCCGTCTGTGCCGATGCCAATCAGTACTGGCCGAAACCACGGTGACGTCAGCTTAAAAGCTTTCGGAGATTTTTTAGTGTCTCCATCTATGTTACGTGTACTAGTACTACTACTGCAACTACCCTCTATGGAAAATTTTGTTTGATTTGTTTATTTTAAACCAAACATATCTTATCTTATCTTGTGTGGGGGCCAGTTAGTACAGACCGGCGACACTTCGACCCAGTGGGATCTTTTTGTGTCGACTTCCCCAATAACGACTGCCATAGATGTTCATGGCAGTCGGGGCCGACGGCTTAACGTGCTCTCCGAGGCACGGAGCAGGCGATAATTGTCAATCAATACGCACATAATTTCGAAAAGTCATATAACTTCCGAAAGTCAGAGGTGCACGACGTGGGTTCGAACCCGAGACCCTCTGCATTGCAGTCTGTTGGTCTCCCCACTAAGCTATCGCTGCTCTTAAACCAAACATATACTCATGTCATAGTTTTGTGCAAACTACGATTATACTTACATCTACTACTCTACTTTACATAAACTAATATTATAAATGTGAACGTTGTTTGTTTGTTGATAGAAGCCGAGGGCATAATCTTGTTTAGTTTCTACTAGATTCTGCACCCGGCTTCGCTCCGTGCGAAATTTCATCATGATCGGTCAAGTAATTAAAGAGTGAAAGTGTAACATACAAACTGACATTCGCATTTATAATATTACTAGATTTGCCCGCGGTTTTACCCACGTTTATGATTACTCTGCCGCCCCCGTGAGTCATAGCGTGATGTTATATAGCCTATAACCTTCCTGGATAAATAAGCTATCCAACAATAAAATAATTTTTCAAATTGAGCTGTAGTTCCTGAGATTAGTGCGTTCATTCAAACAAACAAACTCTTCAGCCTTATAATATTAGTATAGATTAAGTATTGCCGTGTCACGGCAAGCACATTGTGCTATTGGGGTACTACGCTTGGTCTCTCTGGTTGGTACATAGTCTTCCCGTTAAATTATAAGGCTGAGGGAATAGGTTGCACTCGTGTTTGCGTACACAATTGTGCACTATAATTTCGTATGCACAGATGACCCGTTTCTATTAAGACTGATCGCTGTGACCTTAATTCTAGACTGCAGTATTTTGATGGAGCACATTGTCAGACTATAATAATAATGTCCTTCAGACCGTATTTCGGTCACGGCGGCCAATCTAAACGTAGACTGGCCATCTGCGCGGGAGAAATTACAGTGCACAAGCGTATGCGTAAACGCAAGTGCACTCTCTGTTCCCTAACTTTCAAGATCCGATGGGGCGGTAATCCGACACGACCGGAGAAAAATCAAGCGCAAGACCAACAGCTTTACGTGCTTTTCGAGGCACTGGGGTGACTAACAACGCCAACATCCTAACTCTGAGCTGCTATTGAGATTTCTTAATAACTTTTTGTTGGCCCGGGATTCGAACCCGAGACCTCATGCACGGAGGCAGTCAGATTATATACTGCTAATAAGTTCATATAATATCGCACTTTTTTCGAAAAGCGATTTAAGCTCAGGACTTCACAATTAACACGCGTTCACACGTCATTGGAATAAACAGAATAAATAATGAAAATGAAAATCACTGCAAATGAAAAAAACACTTCAACCAAAAAGTTATTTTCGATGTTAGATAGAAACCGGATGTCGTGATGTGTTTGTTTAGGATTGCACGGAGTTCATGATTGGTTAATAGTGGTTGGTGGGAGTAGATAAATGTTTAGTGACCACGGAGTTTTCGTTTATTACACAGTGTCCTTCGCCCTTTAAAGGAACCTTCTAGAAAAAGATAAACTATGGGCTACTTGTTTATTTGCAACTAATATTATGATAGGGCACCCATTTGTGCGATGCTGTAATTAAAGATAAGATGGGACAGTGTTGCCAGTAGAAGAGATTAAGACCATTATTTCTAATGATTGTTCAATTTGGATTACAAGTTGCCTGCAAGTATTGTTGTTAACACCTATAGCTAAAATATTTTTTGATTTCAAACCTTACAATTAAATAACAAAGACGAGGATTAGAAGAAATTTCTTAATTAATAATAATAATTTATTTATTAACATAAAATGGTTTACACATTTCCTTTGCAGTCCTGATTCCTGTGCTGGGTACGAAACCTGTGTTACAGGAAGTCAGTGTCTTCTCCCATATAATTTACACAAAATATTTTATGATTACAAAAGCATTCATATGTTAAAAGTGAACGAAAGATTGAGTTGTGTGTATGCGTCAGTGTGTGTGTGTGTTTGTGAGTGTTTTTGCGTGTTTGTGTGTTGTGTGTGTGTGTGTGTGTGTGTGCATTTGTGTGTGTGTGTGTGTGAGTATGTGTGAGTGTGTGTGTGAGTATGTGTGAGTGTGTGTGTGAGTATGTGTGAGTTTGTGTGTGTGTGTGTTTGTGGGTATGTAATATAATTAATTAATTATTGCGAAACATAATTATTACTACTACAAGCTATTATTCTGTTATTAGTAATAACTTCTCAGTTTGGTCATAGTCTAGTTCTGATAACGAGTGTTTGATAATAGTTTTAGATTTATGGAAGCTCAATGGATGTATGATTTTTATTTTATTTATTTTATTGTATATATAAGGAGCTCTGAAACCTAGTTGACGCCTGGCGAAAGTTGTATGACATCGAAACGGGGTGCAGACGTTGGTATGACACGCTTTTTGTTGTACTCTTCTGAGTTGTATGGAGTGGCTTTATGCTGTTTAGTTACCAGCTGGAGAATATATAACTGCCTAATTGTTAGCACTTGGCATTTTCTTAGCGTTTAGAGTCAATTGGAAAATATCCTTTTTTAATATTCGTAATGTTTTAACGGTTCTCTCACAAAAGTGTTTGAAAAGCCTTAGACCATTTAGACTTAGAGATTTAATTGTATTGTATCTCTCATTCAACAACAAAAATATGATTTAAAGCCAGAAGTAGTTGCAAGCATGCCTCAACGGCGCAGCGGTTGTGGACTCGACTGCTATGCATGAGGTCGCAGATTCGATTTCAGAGTCGGGCAGAATGCTATTGGGTTTTTCTGCTAAAACTCTCAGTAATAGCACGAAGTCTAGAACTAGGCCTGGTCAACGGAAATTGTCTCGTCCACATATCGGACCTAAACCCATTACTAAATGTGAGTATCAGACACCATTATATATACCTTTGCTGTAATACTCTTGTGTCTAACCCCTTCGGGGTAAAGTCGTGATACTATTTATTTATTTATTGAAATTTAAACTATCAACACGTCACTATACAATTATATTTGACTAGCTCTTACCTGCGGCTTCGCTCACGTAGAAGTAGGTTAGACTACGTTTGTAACAGCACTTTTTAAAAATAAAATACAGCCTATTCTCCTTGGTGATAATATAGCATTCTAATGGTGAAAGAAATTTTAAAATCGGTTGTGTAGTTTTCGAGTTAAAGCTTTACAAGCAAACAAACTAACAAAATATCTAATATGTTCTCTTTATAATAATAATAATAATAATATCAGCCCTGTATTAAACTGCCCCATTGCTGGGCACGGGCCTCTTTTCACTGTGAGAAGGGTTAGGCCATAGTCCACTACGCTGGCCTAGTATGGGTTGGCAGACTTCACATATCTTCGAGAACATTATGGAGAACTCTCAGACATGCAGGTTTCGTCACGATGTTTTACCTTCACCGTTAAAGCAAGCGATAATTAACTATTTAATACGCATATAACTTCGAAAAATCAGAGATGCGCGCCTTGGGTTCGAACTCGAGACCTCTGCGTGGCAAACAAAAACAAAACAAAAACAAATAGGAAACGGTACAAAGTGGGATGCCTTTGCAGATGTACACAACATATACAGAATGTCCGGTAATTAATGGATAACCTTGAAATGTCGTATAGTAGAACTGAAGGCGGTTCAGAAAAAAAAAAATATATATATATTAAAAAGTGCAAGCTATATTAGCATAGCATACTTTTGACTGTCTATCTATTAGCATAATTAGTGTTTAATAATAAAACAACAAAAAACCGATGGATTTCATTCATTTATGGTCGTAGTATACAAGAAAGTTATATATGGTAATTAAAAAAAAACACATATCTCAGGTAGTAGTTAGGATAGATTTTTTTCATATTTTTCTGAAAGGCCATTAGTTCCACTATAAGACATTTCCAGGTTATCCATTAATTACCGTATAAGCACGCAGGGTAGTTGCATATGTTTACAAAGCCAAACACAAAATTAGCCCAAGTCACCATTGTTCGTAGTCATCATTCTCCGCGTGATGTATGGGCTGCCCGTGGGTTCTGGCCACGATATTCAATTTCACGTGTGCACTACCTAACTAGACGGACTGAAATTGTATGGCTTTGGTCGCTGTCGAGTAGTTCAGGCGAATCTATTGTTCAGCTGAAGGATGCTTTACATTGTAATATTGTATTGTTTTAAATGAGGAGCTGTGACGGGCTCACGCATATTACATCGACAGTCTTAGTGGCGTAATGCGACTGTTTGTCTCAAGACAAGCAGTCGCATTCACTACGTTAAAACCGATCCGAAATTTAAATATCGGGTCAGTTCAACGATAAGTTATTTGGATTTTCTGCTTTTGAATTTTCAGTAGCCGTGTTGCACACATCCGTGCCTCGGATAGCACGTAAAGTCTTTAGTTTTGCCTGTTCTATTCTCTTAGATTATAATAATAATAATATTCTACCACATACACACAACACCATCTAGCCCAAACTAAGCAGAGCTTGTACTATGGGTACTAGACAATGGATAAACATACATATATACCTTTTTTTTTGTAAATACATACGTATTATACATAGAAACACCCAGACCAAGACAAACATCCATGTTCATGCACACAAATGTTTGACATGTGCGGGAATCGAACCCGCGACCTCAGGCGTGGCAGTCGGTTACACTAACCAACATCTACTATGATATCCGTGCAGCCAGTTGGAACAAAGATCAATCTAAATGAAATTATTAACCTCTGAGTCTTCTTCGAAGAGGTTAATGAAAACACTATGTGGGTCTGTGTGTCTTTCTGTTAGTGACAGTTTGGTAGTGACAGGCATAGCTCCGGAACGACTGGACCGATTGACTTGTAACTTGGTGTACAGATACCTTGGGGTAATCCCTCGGTCGAGTTTGAATATGGGCCCTGGGAATCAAAAGACCCTCGAGATATAGGGTCACAAGGTCATAAGGTCAGGGGATATCCACCAACCGAGTGATTTGGAAGTCTAAGGGAGAGGCTTTTGCCCAGCAGTGGGAAATTACAAAAAGCTGATAAAAAAAACAAAAAGTCACATGAAGACTAAGAGGTTGAATCCTGTGTTTTTACATCCATCTCGTTAACATTGTGTATAAGATAATCAGTGACAAAACGAATATGATTAAAATTACATAATGGACATTATGATTAAATTTATATTCAAATAGGTTTTCTAATGTTTGGTATAATCTAATTTTAATATCATTGTAATTCCTTTTTATATTTTAAATACAATGTAATTTGTAGATGAATAATAACTAGTAATTTGAAATTTAAATTGTTAGTAACCGTCACAAAAATAATATTTATGTTTAGTTAGCTCACAAAAATAATATTTATGTTTAGTTAGCTCACAAAAATAATATTTATGTTTAGTTAGCTCACAAAAATAATATTTATGTTTAGTTAGCTCACAAAAATAATATTTATGTTTAGTTAGCTCACAAAAATAATATTTATGTTTAGTTAGCTCACAAAAATAATATTTATGTTTAGTTAGCTCGTAAAAATAATATTTACGTTTAGTTAGCTCGTAAAAATAATATTTACGTTTAGTTAGCTCGTAAAAATAATATTTACGTTTAGTTAGCTCGTAAAAATAATATTTACGTTTAGTTAGCTCGTAAAAATAATATTTACGTTTAGTTAGCTCGTAAAAATAATATTTACGTTTAGTTAGCTCGTAAAAATAATATTTACGTTTAGTTAGCTCGTAAAAATAATATTTACGTTTAGTTAGCTCGTAAAAATAATATTTGCGTTTAGTTAATAATAATAATAATAATAATATTTTATTTCTCTCCCACAAAAAGATACATTTAAAAGTTATTACAAATTAGTTGTCTTCTATTTGTGGGAGACAGGAACTCAAACTAGGATACCCTGTGCTATGAATTCCTGGCTCCTAGTTACCTTTTATCCTTCTGTGTATTTTAAGTGCTTTTGTAGTAATAATCAAACACAGAGCAAGGCCGATCCTTCAGAACTTTCATTCATTTAATTTAATTTCGCTTTTGGAGAAGTCTGGGCTCTGACAGTCAGGTTGAATTAATTGATTGATTTGCAATTTCTGCCTATCTACAGGCAATTAATTATAATTAAACGATCTTGTTCTTGACACTCCAATACTGCTATAGAGGGATGAATAATAACAATACTATGCTGAAAATTAGGTATATACAAGATTTTACCCGCGGCTACGCTCGCGTTAATGTAAATTTATGTTAAGGTATATTTTTAATAGCTTATATATTATTCTGATATATAAACAATTATACTGTAAAGTTTCATCAAAATCCGTTCAGTAGTTTTTGCGTGAAAGAGTAACAAACATCCATCCATTCCCGTTAATGTAGGTAGGGTTAGATAGCGGTCCATTCGATAGCGGTTTTGTCGAGGAATACCGTGGTAGTTGTAGTCAGTATTCCGGGAGGTACATTACTATCATTCTTATTCCATCTTTCTCTTTTACCCCGGTGAGTCTGACATAACCCATACGCCCGCCCTCGTCGAGGGGTACGAGTCAAAGCATTACCCACGTAACAAAAAAATGAATAGCATCAGTAATTTTTTTAATGAAAGTTGCCTTTTGTCATATTCTGTACCTCTGACAACGTGTATACGAAATTTCACGATGATCGGTCGAGTAGTTTAGGCGTGAAAGCGTAACCAACAAGCAAAGTCACTTCCGTATTTATAATATTAGTTATAATTAGGGTACATTATGACCTTTAAATATGACCAAACCTTTCTGTTACACGCTGTATATAATATATCAAGTAATGCGAAAGTTTAAAATTTGTTTTCACGAAGATCTTTTATATACCTATCTGCCTACCCGATGTAGGCGTGAGACCATTTATTTTTCTGTACAAAGGTCTACTCCCGCACTCGGAATAATTTTTTATCGCCGGGGACAGACAGACAGACATTCAAACAACGGACACAAAGAACACCCAGACTCGGAAAAACCATTTGTAGATCACACAAATTTCCGTCCCGAGTGGGGTTCGAACCCACAACACTCGGTACGGCGACAGTGGCGAGGTGACTACATGAACCACTAGACCATCCGAGCAGTCAAGACTGCATCTGCCTACCTCTTCAAGGACATATGCTTGAGTCTATGTACAGTCACCTGCAGTAGTGCATGGATACCTTAAGGTTCAAAATTCTGTGAACACTCGAATGAATAGAATATGAATGAACTAGATGGCGTTGTTTTATAAATATTGCAACGCGTACTCGTTTTAGCAGATAGCTGAAATTTATAAGAAATTATAATCTCAATCGAAAAGGCACACAGGGATAGAATAATGTTTGCGTCATCAAAAGTATCTATAAAGTAAACTACCCACTATAAAATAAATTAATTTGTAATTCTTTGCTTCTTGTTTCACCCTGAAATTTGTTCTTTTTCTAAATAAACGATCTTGAATAGAGATTAAAAAATTGTTTTAAGTAAGATTATCAAAATTGAGTTATTAAGAAATCTACTTCTTTTATTTTATAGTAATGCACCACCATCTATTACTATATAATAAAAAACATGCGGGGCAGTCTTTGGGGACTGCCGATAGAAGTGAAAACTAAGTAACTAGCGTGCTGTGACGATGACGCGAGTTTCACGCTTTTTGTTCACCCAAAAAGTACACATATAATATACACAGTATACATATAGCTCATGGAAAGCGTTCGGTGACGATGACGCGATTTCCTTGATTTTTGTTTACCCAAAAAGTGCTCAACGTGCCTAAAGAAGTTTTCACTTCAATAAACTAACAGTTCTTGTATCGTTTTCAGTTAGATGGCGTCAACCAATTTATACCATTTTAGTTTTGAAATGGGTATGCATTTTTGCAGCTCACTATACCAATATGCAATATCTTTTATTCTAGTATGCAATATCTTTTATTCCAAAACTCACCTCAAGCCTTTTGAGTAGTTCCTGAACCCTCGTCATGTATCGTCGGTTAGAACATTTGCTTAATTAAAGTTGCCGTAGTACAAGGTCACAGACATGACAAGTACCCACAAGGGTGTACTATAATTTCTTCTGAGCCTAAAACATGGTATCTTCACCGGTATATGTTAATTGTTATACATTGAATATATTATAATGAATCCTAAATAATCCATTGTAATAATATAAATGATGATGATGCCTCGATGGCGTAGTGGTTAGTATAACCGACTGCTACGTCTGAGGTCGTGGGTTCGATTCACGCACAAGTCAAACATTTGTGTGCATGAACATGGATGTTTGTCTTGGTCTGGGTGTTTCTATGTATAATATGTATGCATTTACAAAAAAAATGTATGTTTATCCATTGTCTAGTACCCATAGTACAAGCTCTGCTTAGTTTGGGCTAGATGGTGTTGTGTGCATGTGGAATGTGTAGAAAATAAATGCGAAAGTACCTCTGTTTGGCTGTCTGTGTCTGTTACAGTTTCACGACTAAAACCACTTATCCGATTTGGATAACATTTTGTACAGAGGTAGTTTGAAATTTTGGAAAGGACAGAGGTTTTTTTATTGATGCAGGTACCACGTGGACGTAACCGCGCGTTAAAGCTAATATTATATGTATATTATGCTGATGTGAGTCTGTTTATTACGCTTTCATGCCTAAACTAGTTAACCTACCATCACGAAATTTGGCACACGTTGTCAGAGTTACAGAAAAATCATAGGACACCTGTCATCCAAAAAAGTAAAGAAAGAAAGAAAAATCTTTATTTTGGCTCACAAAAGGGCACACCCAAAACACGGCGAAATAAATTAAAATTATAAAGATACAAAATAAAACAGAACCAAAGAACAGAACAATAATAAAACTATAAAATAAAACAAATACTAATACAATAAATAAATTTCTGCTCACTGGCAACACCACACCTTCCGTTTAACTTAATGGAAGTCGATAACTGCCTCCATCCAAGTCAAGGCTAGTATTGTCTGTGAGTAACGATAAAATTACAAAAATTCAATTATTTAACTTTAACTTAAGTTTAAAACGTAATGAGAAAGTGTGTGTCCCATCAGTGGCAAAATTTGGACTGCGTTCAGCGTACGTTCTTCTTCTCCCTAGCCTTTATTATTCCCAAGTCACTTGGGGTCGGCTTTTCTAGTCTAACCGGATTTGACTGGATATCAGTTTTTACACGGAGCGGCTGCCACCTGACCTCCGCAACCCGAAGGCTAACGATACCCTAAGGCTAGACCAGTGTCAGGATAGGGCATTGACTTCCCAATAACGTCTGCCATAGATGTTCATGGCAGCCGGGACCGACGGCTTAACGTGCTCTCCGAGGCACGGAGCAGGCGATAATTGTCAATCAATACGCACATAATTTCGAAAAGTCATATAACTTCCGAAAGTCAGAGGTGCGCGACGTGGGTTCGAACTCGAGATCCTCTGCATTGCAGTCTGTTGGTCTCCCCACTGAGCTATCGCTGCTTGCGCTCAGCGTACGTTGCGATTGTTAAATCGCAACATTGGTATTCTGCGAAATCCAAAGTACTGTTACTGACGTAACCTATATTTATGCGAGCAATGCCACGGGCTAGATTTAGTAATATTATAAATGCGAATGTCAATTTGTTATACGCTTTCATGCCTTGTCAATACAACAAACTCATATTCACATTTATAATATTAGTCAGGAGGCTACAAATTATACATCGTATGAATATTGACATATTTACCCCATCACACTTCGATTCACGCATACATTTATCAAATTAAAAACATTAAAATTATTCTCCACAATATTCAAACTCATAACTCCCAAGTGAAGTGCCCCATTTCCCCACAATTTAGGTCATCAATTTACAAGCTTACCCCAAATAAAAATAAGTAGAAATATGGTGAGTACTCTATATTGTATTACCCCCAAATACGCCAAGAAATTACATTTACAAAATTAAATATTAACAAATATATGTAGAATTATTATAGCTGGCAACACAGATTTAGTATTGCGAGGGTTCCGCAGGAGGGACAAACGCAATTTGTAAAATGGCAATCAAATTTTATTTGAGAATTTCTCTACATAATCATTGTAATAGTGGTAAAAATGGGGTAATATTTGTAAATAATTTATGGATATGATATGCTAATTGGGTAATATCGCTTTAAAATATTTTAGTGGCGGTGTGACCCAATTAAAAACTATTAAATGTAATTATAACCCTTCAAATGGCAGAGCGGGGTATGACTTTTGGTTGGAAGCTAAGCAATGAAGTTATGTAGGATTAGCCAAAAGGTATTACAGGATGTTAACCTTTTAAAGGCTGAAAATCCACTTTTATACTATTTTATAATACCTATGATATAGTGGACGATGTATGTCTAGACGTAAAATTCAAATCATGCGCATAATTGAGAGACCTTGGCGGATATTGGTAGAGATTGATCAAAGTATATAGTTACCTCTACCGGTTATAACATTTGCGTATTGACGAGCTTAGGTCAAATAAATTTAAGATTTTAATATCAGCCCTGTATTAAACTGTCCCACTGCTGGGCACGGGCTTCTTCTGAGTGTGAGAAGGGTTAGGCCACAGTCCACGACGCTGGCCCAGTGCGGGTTGGCAGACTTCACATATCTTCTACAACATTGTTGAGAATTCTTAGACATGCAGGTTTCCTCACGATGTTTTCCTTCACCGTTAAAGCAAGCGATAATTAACTATTTAATACGCACATAACTTTACGAAAAGTCAGATGCGCGCCTTTAGATCGTACTCGAGACCTCTGTGTGGCAGTCCAACGGTTTTTCCAGTAGGCTATCGCTGCCAAATTTAACATTTGATGAATGAATATGAAAATGAATGATTGGAACGATATGTCGATGTTATTACAAACATGTTTCATCCTAGAGATCGGACTTTGTCGTTAGGGCTCAAACACCACACGAATAATAATCATAGTTGTTGTTTTATAGTGGATTTGAACTTTCAATACAATAGTATAATTCTTCATGCCTCCATGGCGCAGCGGTAGTGAGTGCATCTGCTGTACATGTCTCGGGTTCGAATCCCGGGTGGGGCCAACAAAAAGTTATTGGGTTTTTCTGTTAAGAAATCTCAATACGAGCCCGGAGTTAGGAAGTTGGCGGTGTTAGACACCCCCGTGCCTCGGAAAGCACGTAAAGCCGTTGGTCCTGCGTCTGATCTCTCTTCGGTCGTGTCGGATTATTCATCCCATCGTATCATGAGAGTTAGGGAACAGAGAGTGCACTTGTGTTTGCGCACACACTTGTGCACTATAATATCTCCTGTGCCGATGGCCAGTCTCCGTTAAGATTGGTCGCCGTGATCGAAATTCGGTCAGGAGGACATTATAATCCTTCATAGTTACATGTAGAGAGCAAAGGCGTAAGTGTTTGCCTAAGTAGTTTCAGCAAAGCCACTACTGCAAGTGCTGTAAATTCGAAACCGACGTGGAACAAAAGTTGAGTGATTCGGAAAATGGTTGTTGCCTGATTTTATTTGTAAAGTCTCCCGATTCACCATGTACTTATATATATATATATATATATATATATATATATATATAACATATATAGTGCAACAGTTGTCTTTTTAAATAAATAAAAACGCTCAGCCCGTCGGCAATAATGGGACGAACGTTATTCATCCGTATAGCAATAAAAGCTTATGTATTGTCAAACTGACGTTGCTGGCTGCGCTGCGTGCCTTTCGATACGAATATAATTATTACTTTAGTATGTACTGCAGGTACAACATATAATATGTGTCTGCTCTGTGAAACCACTCAACATTTCTCCTTAAAATCACAGAGGAACTATCAAAAGCACAATAAATCTACGTATCAAATTTGCTGCTCAATTTCGACCACACCATTAGTTCTATGGCATAGTTTGCATTTATATTCCTCGCCGAAATATTTCGTCCAAGCCTAGATTTGAAGGATTGAAAGCTATCCTTTGCCCAAGTTATCTGATTTGCAGTGGTTATGGATTTAGTTGCTAGTTGGTTAGGATTCGCTTTTTTTTTGTATTCCGTGTTTCTCCACTTTTGGTTGTCCGCCATTATATACCATTTTCACCATAGAAAGTGACGATCTATGACATAGTTTGCACTTACATTTGCCCCAGGTTATAAGGCTTTTATTCCTAGTTCGGGTATGTAAGTAACTAAGATTCTTATCGGAATTTGTATAAGGTTTTGTAAAAATATTTGATGCAGCAAACCAGTTTTGCGTATTTACGGGTTTAATGTTTTCGGAGGGACTTATTTTCTGAGAATGATATTGAGGTCGCAATGGAGTTTATATGTCTGTATAAATAAAATCCCAAATACAAATCTTATAAATGCTTATAAAGGAGTCTGCTCACTAACCCGTCTCATACAATGACCGTGCACAGGAACGTGTCAGGCAAAAAAATATTCTTTGTAAAGAAATCTGTAAGACTTTGCCAACTAGACCGTTCCGTCACCGACCAGCAGTTCCTATACCAGGGCGTATCGTGTTGCTTTTCGTGTCTAATACGTTTCTAGCACGGTCATGGTGTGAGATGGTGTAGTGGGCAGACTCCTTTATAACTAAGTTTTTCTGATAAAAACTCTTACTGCCAGGAGATAACTGGTAATATCTTACCTTCTTATACCTGGGACTTACAACATAGTTGGTGCAGAGTAGGTATAAAACACTTCTGCCTATCCCTTTGAATATAGTTAGTCTAGATATCAAAGATACTCACATTAAGTAACTGAATAAAAAAAGACATTACCAAGTACCGTCAGAACAAAAATACCTCCCCAATTTTACGAAGCCACAATTATTAATTTATTAAAACAAATTAACGAAATTTTCTTTGATCGCTCATTCCTAAAGTTTCGCTTTTGATATCTTAAATAATTAGATAAAAAGCTTGTACTGATACACAACGTTAAAGAGAATACTTTATGCTTTGATAATCGCCGTGTGTGCTGAAAATTTACATTAGATTTACCTACAGAATAAAAAGTATTAACTGCGCGCGTGTACTTCTTTTAAACATTTAAATTTTAATCCTTAATCCTAACTAATGTTATAAATGCATACGTGCGTTTGTTTATTTGTTTGGTACGTTTTCACGCGTTAACTATTTGACCGACCATCATGATAATTCGCATAGACATTGTCAAATAAATAGAAAATGACACAGGGTGTCTTCCCTACAAAAAAAGTGCTGTTGCTAACAAACTCATATTAAGTATAAATAAAAATACACGTAACCCTAGATAGGCGCCTATTTATATCATGGAAGGCCACTATGTATACATTTAGGAGCACTGCCTTTACATGTTAATGACTGCCTAATTTAATTTAAAATATCAATTGAGCTTGGTTTGTTTCCCGGGCAAAATTTTATTGGGTTTATCTGTCAAAAAATTCTTTGGAGTAGAATAGAGTTTAGAGCTGTGTTCAGTAGACGGTAATTGGATCAAAACTGAAATCGAATACCATTGCTAGTAGAATGTAAATGTAATACTTCTTTCCCTATCTCTTGGACGATATAAGTGTGTAGCTATATATGCATACGAGTATATGTTATTTCTTTTCTATTAGACTAACAATCGCATCTGAATTTTTGAAGTTATGTGCGTATTACATAGGTAACTATCGCTTGCTTTAACGGTATAGCTAATCCGCTACCTTGAGTGTCACTCCATTATAAATGATCGCCAATATGGGTTTCGACCAAATCGGTCAACGTGTGATATTCTTGCTTATCTAATGCACATCTGGGGTGAGACTATTGATAAGCAAGGCGAAGCTTTGGCAATCGGGCTGGATATTGCTAAAGCCTTTGATCGGGTGTGGTACTGCGGTCTTCTCTCCAAGCTGCCGGCATATGGTCTTCGCAGCCGGCTAGTTCAATGGGTCTCCAATTTTATATACGAGCAAAAAATGCGTGTCCTTGTGGATGGATGCTCTTCACGTTTTGTAAATGTAAATGCTAGAGTCCCACAAGGTTACGTGCTCTCTCCCACTCTATATCGTCTGCATATCAATGACATGCTACCTCTTGGTTTCATTGTTACCATCCACAACCACCTAGCAACCAGCAGGATACTGAGAGGAGGCAGGTAAAGTTTGTTACTGACCTCAACAGGGTGTTGGATGACATATCCGCTTCGGGTTCATCTAACCTGGTTGAGTTCAGTGCTAAGAAAACTCAGGTGTGCGCGTTTAGCTCAAAAAATACCCTATCCTCTCCACTTCTCACTCTTCGGGGCACCACGCTGCCACTGCAGGATAGTCTTAACATCCTAGGCATAGACATCCGCCACGACCTTAACTCTAGGTATTACATCGAGAGTGTAATAACAAGTTGCGGCGTTTCATTACTCCTGAATAGCGGTATTTGCTGTACAAGGCCCAAGTCCGTAGCAGCTTGGAGTACTGTTCGCACCTTTGGAATGGTTCCACTAAGTACCTATTGGATGCCTTAGATAAACTGCAGCGTCATGCCGTACGTATAATCGACAGCCAGGAGATTATGAAAGACATCGAAGCGCTACAACTTCGTAGAAACATTGCGTCCCTTAGCGTATTCTATCGCCTCTATCATGGCGAATGCTCCGAAGAGTTATTTGACCTCGTGCCACCTTCCCCCTTCCTTTTGAGATTCACACGTGCCGGTCTTCGTAATCACCGATTGACGATTAGCACAATCCCGTCTCACACCAAAAGGTTCAGCAATTCCTTTTTATGCCATACCATAAACTTTGGAATAGTCTTCCGGCTCATGTGTTCCCTCCCTTCTATGACATTGGGTCCTTCAAACGAAGTGTGAAGAAGCATCTGGTCAGACCGGCTTGAAACTGACGACGAATAGAAGACATCTATCTTCTCCTCATCGTCACTGTCTCTGGACTGAAATTGGGCTTTCCAGCAGGTCCGTTACAATCATCTTGCTGAGACAAGATAAAAAAAAACCTTAAGGAAACCAGCATGTCTAAGAATTCTTCATAATGTTCTCAAAGATATGTGAAGTGTGACGACCCACACTAGAACAGCGTGGATTACTATGGCGTAAACCTTCTCACACTGAGAGGAGGCCAGTGCCCAGCAGGGGGACAGTTTAATACAGGGCTGATATTATTATATTATATAAGCCATGCACGTGTGATACTTTTTATTATCAGATGGGTCATATGCCTTCTAGTTATCTTCGTAGTATATTAAAAAGACTGCTGAGTGATACAACAAAATAATTCGTTTTGTCAAGCAGTCAAAGTTCAAAATTGCATGTTTATATTTAAGGTCAATGTAAGGTTCTTAGCATCAATGAAAGAAAATATTCTAGAAATTTCTTTTTTATGCCCTTAGTGATTCGTCTTATTGAAGTCTGTATTATTTTTATGACAGACTTTTATATTTGTTATTATTATTTTAGTCAAAAGAGTTGTAGATGTTGCTTCTTTGATTGTGTTTTCTTTTCAAATCGCTTGCAAAGTAGCCATTGTATAGTTCATCAATGGGGTAATGCCTGAGTAAGCTTACCTTTGAATTTTCTTTACAATTGAAGAAAGACTATTAGTTTAACTTCATTTCATTTTGCTCGTTCGTGTCTTTGACCTTGTAAGAGTTGAAATTATACTGCTTTATATAGATTTATTATAGTCTAAATATTTTTCAACTTTTAATAAATTATATATTACTAGATTTAACCCATAGCTTTGCTCGTAATAATCTAGATGTTATCAATAAGTCTCTAACCCTTGGCAATCTGACAACGTGTATGCGAATCTTCATGATGAAAGCGTACCAAACAAAGAAACTCACATTCGGATTTATAATATTATCAGTAAGGATGTAATATTACTTGAATCTAGAAATTTAAACCTTGTGACAACAGCTAAGGTAGAAAGCAATAAAGAAATAAATAACTTCAAAACTAAATGAATTGTGACCCTAAAATTTTTCTGACTCTGTAATCGTACATGGAACCTCATATACAGAAGTCACGTTCTCTACAGCGCGCAACCGAACCTCAAAATTATTGCGTACTAAACCCGTATATACTAAGGTACAGTCAATTACATATGGCGAACGCACTTGCGATATTTTGATTGCAAAATTATGTCAAATGTTATTTATTTATTTATTAAGGATCTCCAACATAGAATACACAAAATTGCACAAACAAATGAACATTAATTTTATATAGTGTACTCCTTCAGTTATAGGAGACATACAATTTGAAAGAACAAATCTTAAAATAGAAAATTCAAAATGTATTTATTAAAATAAGCTACACATTAGGAATTAATTTAACAAAGAAATAAACATTGTAAATGTTATTGGGAACCTATTATAAATGGTTCTTAGTATCTTTTATATTTTGGTAAAGGTTCATTTAATGTTAGTTTTCACACCAGAAATCGTTTTATTATTATTGTTATATTAAAAAAAAAAATTGTTATTGTTATATTAAAAAGGCAACTCCCGTACTAGGAATAATTCCAGTGTCACTAGGGAATTTACATTCAAACAACGGACACAAAGAACACACAGGCTTGGAACAACCACTTGTGGATCACACAAAGTTTTGTCTCATGTGGGATTCCCCACAACGCTCAGCGCAGTTACAGATTTTTTACCTGCAATATACAGAACTAAAATTGGTACTTTTATTTCTAAAAATACATTACCAAAATTGTTTAATATTCAGTTACTTATGTTGCTGACCGTACAATACCCTTATTCCTGAGAGTACCCTTCCGCTTGAGTGGAACAAGACTTGATGTACGCACATCGATTAACTGTAAGCATAAAATACCTTAGTACCCTGGCTTAAACGCTCCATTTCCCCACCAATAAATACCTTACTTTAATGAACAATATTTTGCGAACCTTACCCGGTAATACGTTATTACCCAAAGCCCTGGGGACGCGATTCATATGTTTTATATATTAAATTTACTGAATATTCCACCCAATTCGGGTAATATCCAGGTCAGAATTGAGTTTCACTGATGTTTTTATTAAAGATGTTTATTTAAGTTTCGTGTTAATATCTACTTATACATAGATAGACCGTATATTGCGGCAGGGGTAAGCAGATGAGTATTTTTATTATATCAACCACTAGCAACCCGCCCCGGCTTTGCACGGATAGTACAAAACCTTAACAAATTATACACCTAAACCTTCCTTATAAATAACTCTGTCTATTGGTGAAAACAACATGAAAATCAGTTCAGTAGTTTTTGAGCTTATCGCAAACAGACAGATAGACGCGGCGGGGGACGTTGTTTTATAATATCTATACTAATATTATAAGGCTGAAGGGTTTGTTTGTTTGGTTGAACGCGCTAATCTCAGAAACTACTGGTTCAATTTGAAAAATTATGGCCCAGAAACATTTTGCATGTCTTGGGCATCGAACCAGATCAACAATCAACAGCAAACTTAAGCAGCGAGTTTTATATAAGGCAATGATTTGAGAAAATATTATAAACAAATTTTAGACACCGTCTTCGCTCGCCTTAATCTTAAGATTTTGTCAATAAATTTAATATTGCGAAATGTACTTTTTCTGAATAAAGGGAACCCTATCTCCTTTTCTGTACCATTGAACCCTTGAAAACGTGTATGCGAAATTTTTTAGTGATCGGTCGAGTAGTTTGGGTGTGAAATCCTAACTAAACTCACATTCGCATTTATAATTTTAGTTAGGATACCTACGGTCTATTTCTATGTATAATATGTATGTATTTACAAAAAAATGTATATATGTATGTTTATCCATTGTCTAGTACCCATAGTACAAGCTCTGCTTAGTTTGGGCTAGATGGTGTTGTGTGTACATGTGATAGAATATTATTATTATTATTGTAATTTTATTGAATACTCGGCTTTTGCTCAGCGAATAAGACATTAAACATGCAATCGAGAAGTCGTGGTTTCGATACCCAGCAATTGCATTACCGACGTGAACCCAAACGTAACGTAAGTATTTAGCTTAATCCGAGGAATTAACAAGAATACAAGTAATTCACAAATTGGGATTATTTATTTTTTATATCAAATCAAATACTTTATTTGCCGTAATGTGGTGGTTATAAAAATATGTCACGTAATATACTTCCTCCCACATAGTCTGCCACATAATTGCGAATGAATACATATTTATAAATGTCTCAATTATCCCACGCCTTACGCTGTACATTCTACGTACAAAAAACAAAACTAATAACATAATTTACATATTTATACTACCAAAATGGCAGGAGATATCTTAACTTTTGTTCACTTAAACAAAAATACAAGCTTGGGAAGAGAGGAACCCGTCACGCATCCGCGAATTGCCCACCCCAGCTTTTGTGATAGAAACAGGTTGACAATGCCGAACTCCTCTGGTTAGGTACAGCCGCGTCGTGGGATGCAGTTGCACTCCAACTTTCAGTATATGCTTTGAACACAAAATATGCGTCGACACTTGCTTTGCCTCAACACGCGGCATCTTCAGGACAGTTTGGCAACGAATGAGACGTGGCGCACTTCATATTCTAGGGAAAAGGGGATACGGGTAGAGTACGGTAAAGAGAGACGTGATTCTCCGGAAATCTTACTAATTAGGTGAAACGCAGTAACAGTATCATTTCTATTATCTGCGATATTTCATCACGGAATTACTTGCCGTTTGCTATTCAGTGTAGCGCTAACCGCATAGGGTGAGACAACACTAGAACTTCTCGTTCTCGCGCGAGCAGTAACTGCCGAATGAATACTGCAGTACTGCCAATCGTACTGCTACACGAATTAATGTGATTTTACGTAGTTATTTCTGGTCACGGTTCTCGGTAAGAGGGTGGTACTTTTATCGAGAGTAAACCCTCTTTTGTGACTTCATCGAATAATTGTACAACACCAGTCTTAACTACGCATGTAACTAACTGTCTCCTGCGGTTATATTCACGTTTATGATTACTGCCGCACTCCCGTGTACCGCAGCGTGATGTTATATAGCCTATGATACTTTTAAATATGGCTGCTTTCTAATGGCACGATGATGGGTACAGGTTTTTTTTGTGTTGGTTCAGAATGATTTGATTTTATTTATTACAAACTAAATGTCCAAAATTTCAAACGTACAAAAATAAAAACAATCTCCATATGATATTAGTATAGATTAAGTACTATTATTGCGTAGAAAGACATGATAATATTTTTAAAATTCAAATAATTATTTCTCAAACCTTACCCTTGCAAACATACGACGACAACACGTAGATAAGAAAATATAACGATATTATCCAATAACGTTTATTTAGCGTCAGTATCTGGTGGTGTCGTGATCGAGAGCCGGATTACCGTTATTTATCCGAACACCTCAAATCCCGGCGATAAAATAGTTGAACATTTTTGTATCGATAACTTCATGTCCTGGAAATAGTATCGATATAAATATTGACATTCCAATAGAGCATTATAAACGTCGCTTTTTTGATAAATATTACTTTAGATCTGAAATACTTCATCCATGATATTATTATTCTCCTTTATTATCACAATTTGGTTCTATATGGATAATAGTATATGGCACAATGACAGAAACACCTGGTCCATAAATGAGTTGTAAAGTACTAAACTTTTAAGATGATGGCGAATTCAAAGAGTGATTTCTAAGTTTCTTGCAGGTATCTTCTCATAGGCTCAACCTTTTGCCTGAACCTAGCGACTAACATAAGTGTAAATTTATTAAACTCACTATCCCCTTTGACGTTCATAAGTGTAACTTTGTGACCTCAATGAATAAATAATTTTTGACTTTGAATTTGATATAAATATTTCGTCATTTAATTTGTTATATATACTATATACTACTAGCTGTCAAGAAAGATGTGGTCCTGTACACACAAAAAAAAAATATAAAAACAAATCTAACCCATTCTCGAATCCACTAGAACACACACAAAAAATTTCATCAAAATCGGTCCAGCCGTTTAGGAGGAGTTTAATTACAAACACACGCACAGAAGATTTATATATATATATAAAGATTATATATTATATTAGCAATACATTATACTAAGGATATAGTGTGACGATGTACATATGTACTATCTACATACTAGCGCGTTATGTAGCATATAACATTGGAAATATCCTTATATAGCAGATTCTTACATGGGATCCTTTCTATTTGCTTAATGTGGTTTTCATAATAAACTTTGGCATAACTATTCCAGCATATATTTTTTTTGGTATAATAATATTTTCCATAATTGTTTTTGGCATACAGTAGGTTAAGTTAGGTTTATGCTTAAAAATATGCGTAAGCTGTTATGCGAAAATATAATTAGGATAAATAAAAGTATGCCAAGATATATAATTACTTAAAATTTTGTTGAAATGGATAGGGAACGTTCTTACATACCATTTACTATGTTTGCTACAAATAAACATATTTATTATATTTTAGCCATCACGTCTATCCAAAAAGTATCATTATGACTCGTATTTTCCTCAAGGGGTAGGCAGTGATCTATTATACAACAGTTTGCCTTTCTTCAGGCCTCACAATGTTATAAGCCAAACATTAACTGATATAACATTTTCTAAAAAAACCCTAACAAATAACGCTTTTTATTAAAAACCTTTTATTACATAATTTTAAAAATATTACTCTACTACTATACCTACAATCATTTTTTATCTTTAAAAGTGATTAAATCTATTAAAATTTAAAATTGCAACATCCTCGACATTTCAGTTGCTTTTCAGCAGCTTTGTTAACGCTTTGCTTGGCCTGAACATTTGGGCTGAATTTTCAACTAGACATCTTAATAAAAATTTGCCCAGTACGAGAATCGAAACCTGAAAATGACTATGGGCCGATCGTGAACTCCTAAGCATATATAAACGCATGCAACGCAACCAACAAGGCAACAGCAATTAAAAAAAACATCAAACAAATGATTGAAATAGTTTCGTCTCAAACACAAGGCATTATTCAATTAAATCCCGCAATTTCGTTCCCCTCACTATTAACCCTACGCGGTGGGGGTCAGAACGACCGCAAACAAAACTGCTTTACTTCGAATACTTGGAGAACTATTCCATTTATTATTCGAAGGCAAGGGCGGCTGCCACTGGATGTGGCCTTGAGTGGTGGCCTTGAAAAACGAGATTCCACGGGCTGTTATTGTTTGATGTTTATTTTGTCTTTAGTTTGTGTAGGGTTATAGTATTTATGCAATGTTTATTAAAATGTCTGTATCATGCTTCAAGGCATAGATAGATTCACGGCTATATCCCGGGAGGGGTAAGCACAGATTTTGAAAACCAAGATTTCTATACTATAATTAATATAATATCAGGCCTGTTCAAAAACTGTCCCATTGCTAGGCACGGTCTGTCTCATTATGGGAAGGTTAAGGGCATAGTCCAACACGCTGGCCCAGTGGGGTTTAGTAGACTTCATACAGCCTCGAAAACATTATGTAGAACTCTTGGACACGTAAGTTAATTTTCTATTTTTAATGGGCTTTGGCTGCGATCTCACCTGATTTTAAGTGACGCAGACGACGATGGAGCACTCTTGCCTAGAAGATACCTATTCACTCGCGTCTTAAAGACACCCAGATTGTACTCAGATTTTCTCACGATGTTTTCCTTCACCGTAAAAGCGAGCGATAATTAATGATTTAATACGCACATACCTTCGAAAAGTCAGAGGTGCGTGCCTTGGAATTCAACTTGAAACCTCTACATATCAGCTCTACGGTTGCCCACTAAGCTATTACTGCTTAAACTATAAGTTTAGGTACTGCATAATCGGGGACGAGTTTATTTATGTGTAGGTAAACGGTAGATGATCGGGCACATATTCAGACTCAGTGCAGTTAACATTTCTTGGAATTCCAGAACTCCCGTCGTCGCATTTGGTTCCCAGGTGACGCGGACCATTATTCGGATTTCTGTTAGGTAATTCTCCGTAACAGTAGGGCATTTGAATAGATTTTTAGTAAAGGTTTCCATCACGTGGGATTCTAATTATAGCTTATTAAAAGTTGGTATCATCCTAACTAATATTATAAAAGCGAATTTAAGTTTTTGAAGTGAAAACTTCTTTAGGCGCGTTGAGCACTTTTTGGGTGAACAAAAATCATGGAACTCGCGTTATTGTCACCGAACGCTTTCCATGAGCTATATGTATACTGTGTATATATATATGTACTTTTTGGGTGAACAAAAAGCGTGAAACTCGCGTCATCGTCACCGCATGCTAGTCACTTAGTTTTCATTTCTATCGGCAGTCCCCAAAGACTGCCCCGTATGCTTTTTTTTGTTACGTTTTCACGGCTTAACTACCCGACCTATCATCATGAAATTTTGTATATACGTTGTCAGAGGTACAGAAAAGGTCATAGAGAGAGACATTTCATCCATAAAAATACTGTTCCCGGGGAATAAAAAAATGACATAGCCTTTGTACCATTACGTGAAGCCACGTGCAAAATCTAGTGATATTATAAATTCGAATGTAAGTTTGATTGTTACTCTTTCACGCCTTAACTACTGGACCAATCATCATGCATACACGTCATCAGAGGTACAGGAAAAGGTAAATGGTAGTGGTAGAACAAAGCTAGTACACCTATATTAGACGAATTCAGTCAGTACAGACCGGCGACACTTCGACCCAGTGGGATCTTTTGTGTCGACTTCCCCAATAATGACTGCCTTAGATGTTCATGGCAGCCGGGACCGATGGCTTAACGTGCTCTCCGAGGCACGTAGCAGGCGATCATTGTCAATCAATACGCACATAATTTTGAAAAGTCATATAACTTCCGAAAGTCAGAGGTGCGCGGCGTGGGTTTGAACTCAAGACCCTCTGCATTGCAGACTGTTGGCCTCCCCACTGAGCTATTGCTGCTAACGGATAGACGGCTTTTACAAACGTATTTCAATTTTTGTGTGAAAAGTAATCTAAAATTAACTTAACTAGTCCTATCTAGAACTATCTTATCTCTAAAATCAAACTTAAATGTTGTACGACCTTTAGTAATGTGCAAAATTTGTCTTTGTAACTTTCATACGTACCAACAACCTATGTAACGTACATCGTTATGTGAATGTCAGGCAAAACTAAGCCTTATGAAAACGTAATAAGGTTCAACTGTATTTTTTCGAGTTGTAAAGCTAGTGTTGTTTTCAACTCCACTCATATGTCTTATTCTGGAAGTAATAATAGTGCGACGTGGGGTAGGCTAGTTTTTCTTTTTTTACATCCACTAGCTACCTCACGGTTTCACCCACATTTATGATTACTGCTCCGCTCTTGTAGCTCTTAACGTGATGTTATATGGCCTATGTTACTACTGGATAAAAAGCTTTCTTATGGTGCAAGAATTATTAAAATTCCTATAGTTTTTGAGTTCATTCGTTACAATAAAATACAAACAATTCCTTTATAATATTAGTATAAATATATAATATATTATAGAATAAATACTCGCTACTCTTTCTCGGAGGATAGTGATGTACTAATTGTCAGCAAAATAATAATAATAATAATAATATCCTATCACATACACACAACACCATCTAGCCCAAACTAAGCAGAGCTTGTACTATGGGTACTAGACAATGGATAAACATATATATATACATTTTTTCGAATTGTGCGTTATAACAAATTACTAACATTCGAATGAGAATCGAATATTCGTATCACAATTATAACATATATATTTTCAATTTTCAAATTAACATTTTTGATGTTTTGTGGTTACCGCTATAGGCTTTACAACAGCAAAGATAATATAATTTGCACGTTGCTAACTGTTCTAAATAGATTTTATTTTTCTGGTGCAAGCATGAAATGTTTTTAAAGCTTCCCGTCGTATGTAAATGATTTGCGATAGTAAATGAATCCTGCATGACACCGCAAATATTTACGATGATTTATTGCGTCAGGTAATTTTGTGAAATACAGGTAAACCATAGTGACTTGATATTTGGTCAGAGTAGTCGTGGAAGGCTGTTCTTGGCAGTAGGAATGTTTTATAAACTGGCCTATACGTACGAAATTGTAATAACATGTTTGATATATTTATTGTGGGTGTCCTCTTGAAGAGCCTATCAAAATATCTCTTTGAGGATCTTATACGTGAATTTTACTTAGAATTTTATGATTTTAAGGTATCTGACGCTTTAAAACTTTACATAATCACACAAATATTGGAGTAGACTTTTTCAAAAGAAAATATGGACGTATTCAATATTCAGCCATTTGAAAGCAGTTCAGTGAGCTACATACGTACTCCATTATTTATTTTAGGAATACAAAATTGTATTGGATTGACTTTGATTACGATCAAAACATTTAAACAACGGACAAAAAGTACCCAATTCAACGGACACATAGGACATCCAGACATGGCACAACTACATGTTTCTGGAACACACCATTTTTTGTACTGTGTTAAGTTCGAATCGACAACATTCGGCGCAGAAGCAGTTAAAGTGATTATTTAAACCACAACGCAATTTATGTGATCCTTTTTTTTTTGCTTATAAAAGATAACGCGTGCGTTAGGTTTTTGGAACTTTACAAATATTTAAACAACGGACACAAAAAATACACAGATTTAAGTGTGTTCCCGAAGACTATAGGCCTTCAGCCCTAAATTTAAGCCTCTCGGTTTCTTTAAGAGCTATGCTAATAAAACGAGGCTTCAAAAGCCTGGTCATTTTGAAAAGTCTATGAGCCTATAAAAGCCTGTAGGATTTTTTGCGAATGGAATCTTTTTTCATGTAATAGGCTAATGTTAAGGCTAAAACCATTTTTGCAACTTTAGTCTTAGTAAGCCATCGTATGAATTAAACAATATTTATTTTATATTTTACTTATGTATCGTCAAAACTAATTAGCCATGATGAAAGGCTCATTGAAGATCTTATGTTTTTATTGGACAGATGATTTATTTTCTTAATTAAATTTCTTGCTTTGGAGAACGATTGTTTACTAGAAACACTTGTAGCAGCTATAGATAAAAAGTAAATTTTATCCTTGGCTTTTCCACCATTCTATAACATCCTGCTTTACTTGTCTCATCCGATGTACTTTTGGTTTTAATGTCTTTTTAGTTTATTAAACTTCAAACACCTATAGACATGGTTTGTTTCTTTTTTGTTAATTTTTTATCCTAAACTCATCAAAAATTAATTAATATGAAAATTATTAAAGATCAATGAAAGGAGCATTCACTGCAAAGGAAATAATTACGAAACATAAGTCATAGTTACTTGTGTAGCGCTGAGCAGCGATAGCCTAGTGGGAAATCGTTGGACTGCCACGCAGAGGTCTCGAGTTCGAACCCAAGGCGCGCATCTCTGACTTTTCGAAGTTATATGCCTATTAAATAATTCATTATCGCTTGCTTTAACGGTGAAGGAAAACATCGTGAGGAAATCTGCATGTCTGAGTGTTCTCCATAATGTTCTCGATGATATGTGAAGTCTGCCAACCCGCACTAGGCTAGCGTGGTGGACTATGGCCTAACCCTTCTCACAGTGAGAAGAGGCCCGTGCCCAGCAGTGGGACAGTTTAATACAGGGCTGATATTATACTTGTATAGCTATAGCCTCGAGGACTAAGAGCTTCTTAGCTTTCATATCCATTTCAGAGGGTTAAGCGTTAATGTTGTCAGATTAGCCTTAGGAAAACTTAGGCTTAGGCCTTTTGGACTTCTAGAATAGGCCTAGCCTAAAGAACTTAAAGGCTTTATAGGCTTTTAGCCTGTCAAACCCCTTAATTACAACTCTAGCCTTTCTGGTATAAAACCATGCAGAGTCAGCCTTTTCGTGTTTCCTGGTTTATAAACAATAATTTAAGTCGAAAATTAGTTGTTACGGCTCATAGACTCAGATCTGGACACATTCCATGTAATAAGTTTGCGCACTTGATGAAAAAAACGAACTCGCCTAATTGTGTGGAGTGCGGAGTTGTTGAAGACTTACACCACTTATTGATGGACTGTGTCCGATATGAGTCTGAGAGAAATGAACTGTTAAGGGTATTGAGGTTGAACAGACTTGAAGTAGGCACATTTCACAAAATCCTGTCTCAACCAAATGGTGATGATGCGAAGAGTCTGTTTAGGTTCATGGTCCAGATATGACCAATGTTTATTTAGGGTACGATGGGACTGACATACGCATTGCGGTTATAAATGTCCCTAAATAAATAAAGAAAAAAAAAAAAACTAGCCTTAAAAAAAGGCCAAAAGTCTATAGTGCTCGGGAACACTATAATTCAACATAACTATTTAAAATCACAGAATTGTTGTTTGTCCCTTAAGGATCAAACTCGCAATACTCGACGCAATGGCAATTAAAGTAAGTTAAGTTTCAAAATTCAATAACACGATCTCTTACGCATGAATCGGATGTTTGCGCCGTACTACAGGGTAGGCCGTCAATGTCAATAAAAAAATCAATTTGAAAGCAGAGAGCCATACTTTATTTCTGAAATGCAAATAAGGGTGAGTTCCTGTAACGATGTTACGCTCGGACATAGGGAACGGGGTGACAGGGGTACTATAAGTGAATATTTACGGGATTTTGATTTTAAGAGATGAGAATTTGTGTCATTAAATGGCTTCGCATGTGCATTTTTATGGGGAATATATGCTACTGTAGTACAAAGCAAAGATTAACTAAGCAAAATTTATTTTATCTAATACAGGTCAGTTAAAAGTAGTTATGACCTGGAAAAGTTTTCATTGTAACACTTGACGACGCGAAAAGTCATGGTTAAAATTGACCGGAATAGAGACTGCATTTTATCAATACTCTCAATGTCACAGTCTGATGGAATTTAACTCTCATAGTGCAATAGAACGTCAATTTGACACGACCGGAGAAAGATCAGGCAGGATTAACGGCTTAGGGTACTTGCCGAGGTATGGGAATAATTTAAACCAAAATCGAATAATCATAACTTGACACATTTCATTTTTCAACTGATATCGTGTTCCACGATATTTTGTGCGGCTTTCAACAGTAAGACTCTTTTTGGTTCTCACCTTCCACTACGTAATCGAGTAATCAATTCATCGATATTTTTTATCGATAATCGTACATCCCTAATCCATAGCATATAAAATATTCAATACTCCAGATCTTTACACGCTGTTTAATATAGCCTCAGACGACAGTGGATGACGAAAGACCTTCTGTTTCGTATCGCCTCAGATGACAAAGAGGCTATTTTTGGCCTTCACCTCATATTAACTACATCATCGAATGACCAATTCATTTATATTTTTATAGATAATCGTACATAACAAATCCGTAACAAATACAATATCTACTACACAAGTAAGTTGAGACAGCAAACAAACACACACATGCACCATTACGATGCACACAATACGCAAATGGACGCTATTTAACACATTGATTTGATTATTAGTAGAAAATGAAAGCCGGAAAAATCCTAACTGTCGTGAATCAAATAATTAATTCATCGATATTTTTATCGATAATCACACATCACTATCCTGTAGCTGTGTAAAATATCCACTGAATAGCTAGTCAGCAAACACACACACGTACCATTCTGATGCACACAACACGCAAATGGACGCTCTTTAACACATAAAGCAGCAAGCTGGCTATAACAACTCCCCAGTGTCAACACTGCGATCACTAATCATCGGAATGACATCGTAACCCGTAACTAACCGGGACCTTTCAGCGTCCCGGACGGTCGCGTTGTATAGCTGTCCGCCATCATGTCTGTACACCCAAACACTTGTTATTTAGAGAATCATGAAGTGGCATTCGATGTTTTGAATAGAGGGTTCTGTGATTTCGATTTACATGGGTGATAGTAGGACACACAAGGACTGTACGGCTTAGGGTTGAAGTGGTTGCCTTGATTCTATTCACATGGGTGATGTTAACGAGAACTATTTGTATGTAGAGGTTTACGTACATACTTGCCTCTACCGGTGTCCGATTAATTCCGATGTTGGTGAGACAAAAACTGTTGTTTCAAGTTTAGTTGTTCTTTGCGTTTACTGTTTTAATCGTCTGTAAAGTTTACTGTGATAAAAAAATGAATCTTAGTAAGTGAGAAGTGATAAGAAATAAAAAAGGAATAATTAATTTGTTGTAATTAAACTAATATATACGGATTTTATAATTTTGAATCTGTTACACTAGTACTACTATTGAATTTTACTAATTTATAAGCTAATAAAATTATTAAAACTATTTATATTTAGGTTTACACTTTCCCCGACGTTTCAGTTGCTTTTCAGCAGCCATGGTCACTATGGAGACTAAAATGGTAGTTGTCTCAATGTTCCAGTGTAATTATTTCAAAGTACCCGAACATAATTTAATCATTGGTGTTTCTATTTACGCAGAATGAGCTCAAAGTATCATGAAGTCTAGCTGTGATTTGCTTCTTCTTGAGTTTGACTATTTGAATTACTGGATCCCAAGCTGGTGGTACATTCCAACCATCTTCTCTATTGAAATTAGGATGTTTTTTGATTTCAATAGCCTCGCGAAGCATCCTTGATAGGAATCGGTGTTCTTTAGCGAGAATCTGTGGTTTATCAAATCTTAGGTAGTGGTTGGTCCCCTGTTGTACATGTTCACACACAGTCATTAATTTGTGTTTGTGTCGCAGCGGTAGTAAATGCGACTGCTGTGTATGACGTCACGAGTTCGATTCACTGGTAGGGCACGTAGGTTTTTCGGTCGATTTTTTTCAGTAGCAGGAGCATGGAGGCTAGACCTGTGTATGGAAGACCATAATAGTTTATTACGTGCCCCCTATTACGTGATACCTAAAATCATAGATGGCGTTCAGATTATATGCACTTGCCTATATTTGCTTAGATTTAGGCGTAAGATTATATATGTACATAAAATCTAAAAAGAAAACCTTTCAATACCTTTATTGAAAGAGTAATCCTTTAGCACAGGACCAAAGAGGCTACCCTTTAAGCATTATTAACTATGTAAAACCTTTAACTAAACTAAAACCCCCAAACAACGCTATGTAGCGTTATAGAGTCGAATCCTTCATAATCCCCATATCCCTATAGAGCTCGATATACCTTACGGTATTTATTTCTTATCCCGAGGGGCAAAGGGCCAGAGGACGAGCCTTTTAATCCCCTACTACAAGATTGATGGTAAGTCAGTAAGGGTGGTAAGGACGCGTTCTCATAAGGCAAACAGTATGTTGCAAACAAACTGTAGATCATTTCATAGACATTTTTAATGCGGCCACAAGTCACTTACGGTGTTCTTGATAGTAAGGTAATGCTTAGACTATGATCCCTTACCAAAACATGAGGATCATTTGCTCTTTAATACTCTAGGAAAATATGAATTATGATGGACTGAAAGGAATTGGGAAGGTTGCTATGTGTCATTGATTTTTCTTAGGTTCTGTTACATATTTTTTAGTACAAGTTCAAGGTTTGAAAACGTGACCAGTAAAGCAATGGATTCGCCTCTTATTCTACAAGATCTTAGATCTTTGCTAACAAAATGTGTTTATTTAACCACCCCAAAACTGATATATTTAGCACTAGCCTTTGCTCACGTCTTTGCTCAGAAACCTTTTTTTAGATGAAAGTTAGCCTATGTATTTTAGTGTACCCCTGACAAAATGTATGCAAAATTTGATAATAATCTGTTGAGTAGTTAAGGCGTGAAAGCGTAAAAAACAAACTTACATTTACATTTGTAGTATTAGTTAGGATATAGTTAGCTAGCAAACTATTCGCCTAATGTGAAAGTAGACTTCAGTAAGGGTAGATAGTTGGATATGTCACAGAAAGTTGGCCATTTTCACGCTTCGATGGGCTGGAGCAATCGTTTTCGTATTGATTTAAGGCTTATAAATGCATAAGTTTAAGCTTTGTTGAATACATTGTTAGGGGATGTATTTCTTTACTTGATAAATTGGTTGTCTGAAAATGTTTTAGGTGTTCAATTAAGTTGGGTACTGGTTAAATAATAAATTGCCCTTTTTTGGACGTTTTTATTTTTATTGCTACTGATGGCAGACTTCCTGGTATTCCAGCCCACCTTGTAACGAACTGAAATGGTGTTTCTGCTTCTCTTAATTTTTATTTATGTCTCGTATTCTAAGAATTTACATATTAAATACGTGGATTCAATTTGTATCAAAAGTAGCAATGCAAGTTTGACATTACAAACATATGTATTATAATATACCTATGCTTGTTCCAATTTTTGCCTGCATTGACACCCGTTTGGCAAAATATTATTAGGTTGTTCTGAGAAGTAACTTGTTAAGTTTAGTTACTTAGTTGCAACACGTAGTCCGCAAATGTGTCCGACAAAAGGCTCGTTTTCTAATATTTGGACCCTGGTTAGCTGGTGCAATGTAGCCTTCATCTCTGCCTTCTCCTTCAGGTGCATAAGTTTGCTTTCCCGTTCAGAGGCAAATATCCAAACCACCAAACATCTTTAATGAACTTTTGCCTTTATTTCATATTTAAACTAAAGATTTCAGTCCAATATAGAAATCATTTCAACAGAGAATATAGCTTCATCTAGCTTCAATAGTTTTATTGGATATTTCTATTGAATAAATGTATTACAGTTTTGACCAAATACTAACGTTCCACGAAGAGAGTATGAATAATGGCTTAAATATTGGACATATTGGCTGACCAATTTTTTGGATATACTAATCCGGAATAAAATAGTATTTACCTGTATACAGTGGTTTGTTCCTGGTAAAAGTTATTTTGGATATTGCAATGGCTTATGGGTTTATGTTGTTAAGTGCTTAACCCGATAAAATTTTGTATATGAGATACATACAAAATTTTACCGGGCTAAGTCACTTCCTAAATTATTATAAATCATCCTCACTGAGCTATCGCTGCTTTAAAAAGCAGCGATAGCTCAGTGAGGAGACCAACAGACTGTAATGCAGAGGGTCTCGGGTTCGAACCCACGTCGCGCACCTCTGACTTTCGGAAGTTATATGACTTTTCGAAATTATGTGCGTATTGATTGACAATTATCGCCTGCTCCGTGCCTCGGAGAGCACGTTAAGCCATCGTCCCCGACTGCCATGAACATCTATGGCAGTCGTTATTGGGGAAGTCGACACAAAAGATCCCACTGGGTCGAAGTGTCGCCGGTCTGTACTGACTGGCCCCCACACAAGATAAGATAAGATTATAAATGTGAATGTGAGTTTGTTTGTTTGTTTGTTACGCTTTCACGCCTTAACTACTGGACAGACCATCATGAAATATCGCCTACATGTTTTCAAAAGAACAGAAAATGACACCTTTAATCTTAAAAATAATGTTACTAACCTAACCTAAATATACGCGAGCAAATTTATAATACGTAGTTGCTGGCTTTAGATCCGATGTAAGGTGGCCAATGTATCGCTGTTAAACGGGAACAGTTCCAGACTCTACTGCTTTTGAGAATTTCTTCACCGAAAACTCCGAATAAAACTTTGCCCGGCCGAGAATGTGAATCCGAGACCTCGAGCACATGAACGAATGAAATTGAAACCCCAATACTTGGTATAGTGGCAGTGACGAAGTGAAAACTTAAACTAAAACGCCATGCTGTCAACATATTAACTCAATATAGCATACGCTGAAACTGGAACGTTCTATTTTTCTACAATAAGTAGAGCAAAAATATTGACCCATCTCTTTTTTACAGCAATAACGTTGCTTAGCCTCACAATAAAAATAATGCTGGCCATTTTTTCAATCACTACGCAAGGGTAATGCGGATGGCAAAAATAGCAAGTTGCGGACAACAATAGTCGGTGTTGACAATAGCCGGCATTACCCTCTATTGTTTAACCACCCTCAAACACAATGAAAGAGAATTCTGATAGTTTTAGTTATTTACTCTTTGTCTATTATTATGTTGATATTTTAGAATATTTTGAGATTCTATTTACATTAATATACCAATATATGTCCTTCGAACTGTCATTCTTTAACCGAGGTTTAAAGAAAATACTGCCTGATTAACTACACCAAGTTTTCAGTTCAGTTTTTTTTATGATATGCGGTACCGTATGATACTACTGCGCAAGAGGTCTTAAGTTTAATTACTGTATCTGAAAAAGTCTTGTTGGAGTTTTAATAAAAAACAATTCAATAGCATAACGGCATCTGAAACTGTGCCCGATAAAATGCAATACGGCTCTACTCATCCCTTCGATGTTAGAGGCTTAAGTATGTGATAGTGATGATGTGGCATATAGCACCTCCTCGTTAGTCTAGTAGCATTTAACCTACAGCCTACTTACCGCGAACTTTTCGAAAGGCACACAAGACAAATTCAAAATTGTGGTCCACAAATAGTTGTGCCAAGTCTGGGTGTCCTTGGGTCCGTTGTTTGAATGTTTGTGAAGACACAGAATACTAGTGAGGAAATTGTCTTAAAAACAATCTTAGTAGCCAGTAGAGCCTAAGTAAGCTAGCAAGGTCATTATATTGCCTTACTAGCTTTTGTTTGCGGCTTTGCCCACGCAAAAGTAGGTTAGATTAAGGTTAAGTTAATAACAGTACTTTAAAAAAAATCTTTCTTTTTCCCTTCATTCCTGGGTCCTTTAAGCGGGGCGTGAAAAAATACCTTCTCAGGCCGTCAAAGCAGAGACCTCAACATCGCCTCAGCTGCTATGAGCCATTTTGACGAGCAAAACAAAAATTAAAAAGAAAATAAATATAAGAAAATGTTTCTCGGTGATAATGTATTCGAATGGTGAAATAATTTTTAAAAACGGTCGAGTAGTTTTTGGTTTAAATCCTTACAAACAAATAATATAATATAATATCAGCCCTGTATTAAACTGTTCCACTGCTTGACACGGGCCTCTTCTCAGTATGAGAAGGGTTAGGCCATAGTCCACCACGTTGGCCCAGTGCGGGTTGGCAGACTTCACCTATCTTTGAGAACATTAATTAGAACTCTTAGACATATAGGTTTCCTCACAATGCTTTCCTTCACCGTTAAAGCGAGCGATAATTAACTATTTAATACGCACATAACTTCGAAAAGTCAGAGAAGCGCGCCTTGGGATCGAACTCGAGACTTCTGCCTGGCAGTCCAACGGTTTCTCACTACGCTATCGCTGCTACATATAAACAAATAAACAAATAATCAAATATTTCCTCTTTATAATATTTATATAGTTAAATATGACTTCAGTTAACTGTAACACATTGTACCGGGCTTGCATTATTCTAAAGCCTCGCCGTTGTAGACAATTAATCTATTTTGTGTTCTACAAAACATATTCCCGCTTGTTTCATTTACTTAGAATGCGCTCCGAATGTTTGCTGTCTGCATTCTGAAACTGGATTAATTACTAAAGTCTTGTTTGTTATATAAGTCTGTCCTTATGTGTGATCGTGAGGGTTCCTTTCCCGTGGCAGGTAAAATGTTTGGAAATTCTAAAAAGAGTTGGAAGATATGCCCGGTAAATGGCATTTTGTTTCGTCTAATTTTACACGGGATCAATTATATCAAAACCATAGTTTGCGAAATGTAGGTATAATTCATCTCTACCAATGGAGAATATAGGTGTGAGTCTAAGAATGTTTTTAAAGTTTACGCAAATTTTCTATATTATTTTAGGTATTTAAAGTTACGCTTTTCTTTTATTAACAGTTGTGATATTTAGGATTTGTTTTGGAAGTAGTAGTGAATACAACTGATTTGCATGAGATATCAAGTTCGATTTTCGAGGGAGGCGAAGTACTGTTTTTTTTTGTTTTCACGTGTTTGTTTGTTCCCGGTAGATAACAATAGGAACGTCTCATATTACGTAGGTTCTAACAGCATAGTTCGCGATGTGAGTCTAATACGGGAAGTGTCGTATAATAGAAGTATCGGGATAAAAACTGTATATGCAGATTTATATGTAACTTCACTCCTATAGTTGTGAACAATAGGAATAGGAATCGCAAGAATCGTGCAAGAACTTCAAACAATTACTCAATAAATATAATTAATGTCCTCCAAACCGTATTTTGATCGCGGCGGCCAATCTTAACGGATACTGGCCATCTGCGCAGGAGATATTACAGTGCACAAGTGTGGTGCAAACACAAGTGCACTCTCTGTTCTCTAACCCTCATGATCCAAAGGGACGGATAATCTGCCAGGACCGGAGAGAGATCAGGCGCAGGACCTATGGCTTCGCGAGCTTTCCGAGGCACGGAGGGGGAGGGAGGGTGTCTAATACCGCCAACTTCCTAACTCTGAGCTCGTAATGAAATTTCTTAAAAGAAAACTCCAATAACTATTAGCCTGACCCGTGATTCGAACCCGCGACCTGCACAGCAGTCGCTTTCGTGACATTTGCGCCATGGAGGCAGTTAAATATACATATATTGCTCACAAAGGTACAATATATGAATTGCCTGCATATAAATACTGATTTGTATACTTTATTAAAATAACGAAATGTGTTTATACACTTGTAATTACATATGTACTTATCACCCTATTTGCAACTACTACATTTATGCTAATAAATTATTATTACTAAGTAATTGGCCACATAGACTTAAGTCACAAAGCCAGTCGACTGTCGACCTCTAGCCTTTGTCTAAAATAATCTAGCCTAAAGCTCCAGCTCAAAGGTCATTCCATTTAATCTGCTCGAGACAGACATTATCTATAAAGAATCGCGCTACATAAGTCGATAGTACTTCGTTAGCACCATTGAGGATAACAACAAACGGACTAATTTAACGAAATGCTGCGGATTACGGACAGCAAATCTATTTAAAGGTGAACGTGTATTGAACGCACTGGACGCCGTACGCAATGAATTTAGTTTATTTCTTCATTAGATTTTGCTCGCGCCTCGCGTACATGTATGTTACGTCAGTAACAGTAATTTTTTCTGGATGAATGGTGCCCTATGTTGTTATCAGTTCCACTAAAAACGTGTATCTGTAAATGTGTTGATGATCGATCGAGTAAAGTTAAAGCGTGTGAGCATAATAAACATTCACATTCGCATTTTTAATATTTGTTAGGATACAAGAAATTGTAAAGGGATCAAAGCCGGTGCAGTAGAAGACTTTGTAAACATATAATTCATGGCTGGCTGGGCTGTGACGCAGCATACTTTTTGAAGTGAAAACTTCTTTAGGCGCGTTGAGCACTTTTTGGGTGAATAAAAATCATGGAACTCGCGTCATCGTCACCGAACGCTTTCCATGAGCTATATGTATACTGTGTATATATGTGTACATTTTGGGTGAACAAAAAGCGTGAAACTCGCGACATCGTCACCGCACGCTAGATACTTAGTTTTCACTTCTATCGGCAGTCACCAAAGACTGCGCTGCATATTTTTTTAATTCAGTTTACGGACGCAAAGTACACACAGACTTGAACAATAATTTGTAGATATCGCAATTTTTGCCCTGTATTACTTTTTAAACTTTGTGGTTTTAATCTCCATACACGGAATAAAGCCACTCGTTTAACTAGAATTGTCTCATGTGGGTTTTGAACACATAGCACTCAGGATAGTGGTAGCAGTGGACGCAGGCTTGCTGCACCATTTATGCAGTTAAATGTGAAAAATAAGCATATGACTCACTCGATGGTAAACAACGTACCGTAGCCTATTGATTGTAATTACTACTACAGCGCGTAAAATAATTGTATAAATTAAAGTGATTGAGTGAGCGAAGATTACATAAGATCTAAGCTAATAGCATTAACTGGAGCTTTGCGCAATATGGCTAAATGCATACCACCTCGAATAAAGCACACGATTTATAAAAGCCTAGTTAAGCCACATCTTGAATACCTTATACAAGTTTGGGGGCAAGCAGGTAAAACAAACTTACGTGATTTGCAAATAACACAAAATACATTAACCAAAGTCCTTTTCAATTACGACTACTTATTGCCTACTTATCATATTTACAATAAAACTAAACTACTAAACTTATATACATACCACACAAGCTTATTAATTAGAAAATATTAACGAAATCAACTCGTACTACTAATATTACATTTAAACACAAATCACATAGATATCACACAAGAAATAAAAATAATATAGAACTACCTACTACTACAAGAACATTATATGCTAAAAAAATTACAGTATGCGGGAGCTCAGTTATATAATAAGTTACCTAAAGATGTTAAAAATATTTATCTATTAATAGTTTTAAAAGTAGATTAAAGATATACTTATTAAACTAACTTAATTGACTAATCGATTATAAAATGTTAATATGTACTTGTAATGTTATAATTGTTTAAATTTTCTCTTATTTTAAGTGAACTATGTAATGTTCTTTTGAGAAATAAACTCTTTAAACCGAAAGTGGGATGATAGAAAGTAAATAAGAAAGGTCTATGAGCCTCCAAAACTTATACCTAATACATTTAGTTTTTGTCTATTTAATTTGTTATTGTACCTGCGCCTGATCTCTAGTCATGTTGAAGTTCCATCGGATACTAGCAGTGAGGGAATAAAAAGTGCACTTATCTTTATGAACACATTTATACACTATAATATCTCCAGCGCAGATGGCTCCGAAGAGAACGGATGTCGTAACTGTAATTCGGTCTGTAAGATATTAATATTACCTTTGAGAGGATAATCGTACTCATCAGTTATCATCATTAATTATTAATTGGGTAATCTAACGTGCCATATTCTAGTCTAAAACAAATAATACAGTTTTTAACAAAATAAAAATAAGGGTTTTGGCCCATCAAAACAAATTGAATCAGCTAATCGACCACTGTACGTTGTTCCTTAAAGGGGCATTCCCATTGAGTTACATGTGATTTGTAGCGGAAGAGGAATACGAGGGGCGAGCCAAGGAGACCGGAGAGGTGAATGAGGAGGCTGGGGGAGGTCCGAAGGAGTACAATTTATCTTCGCATGATAGTTAAATGCAATCTCCTCGAAAATAATGGTGTCTTTTCATTTTGTTTGTCTTTAATACGTCATTATCGACGACTCTATGTTTTAGCGTTACATGTTTACTAATATTGTAAATGGGAAATTATGTTAGTTTGTTTGTCCTTATTTTATTAAGCAAACTAGCATCGGATTAATGTGTTTATTTTTCAAAGGCTGAAAGAGATACAGACTAGCTTCTATTTTCCCAAAAATATGAGACAGATTTTGTATCGTGTGTGAGATGTCAGTGTTACGGATGAAACGGGATGTTTACAGAAAAGCAAATTTAATAATTTTCTGTCGCAATTAATTTTTTTTACTGTACCTGTAAATATAAGTAATTGAAATAAATAATGCACTAGAATGGTTCTTGAGGGAAATTGGTTTTATTTACAATTATGGGAGTGAATACAGTCTTTATCCCAAAGGGACAATATATTATATCCATATCTCGCCTCTCGCAATCATACTTATTGTAACCCAGACAAACTACTAGAATTTTTTGACAGATAATTCCAATAACACATTTTCCGACTTGGACCCTAATCCCTCGGATTTTGAGGTCTTGACCTCATACAAGGCATTCGCATTCCCCTCAGCTGCACCACTGACGTGTTCATTATTATTTGTTTTATAAAAACATTTTACCTATTTCCGAGATAATCATCACAAACAGATCAATCAAATTGTCAAGAACAGATAATCCTACAATGCATCAATGTAAAATCGATGCCCCTAACATGGGGTCCGGGGCTCACATCCCGAGTGAAGCAGACTGCGACAATTTGATTTGACTAACACGTAATAAGGGGTGACATTTTAAGGCAAGGGTAGTTTTAGTGTCGTCTAAATTTGAACAAGGGGTGCGATTTTAAAGTATATTTGCTTATGTTAATGGTTCTTTAGTTAATGCTTGGGTCTTTAAGGGTTATTATATTGAACCCTTTAGAGTGTAAGATGTCGGTTGGATCAATCGAGGTATGTAGCTTGTAAATAAATAGTCTCCATTTATATCGCGAGTGGACTTAGATGTAGGTATTACACTCATATTTCGCTAGCTATGATTTATAGGACCCGCGTTATAGGGGCAAGTCTAGTGTCTTTTACAGCGCATAGTTCAAGACTCTGATGCCTTTATCCCTAAAGACCTGCACCTCTACAATCTGTATAGGTCTGCACCTATACAGATTGTAGAGGTGCAGGTCTTTAGGGAAGTTTTAATATCAGCAACTTAAGCACCTACGTGTTTAAGTTGCTGATATTAAAAATTCCTAGACACAGTCGAATCCAGGAATTAAGCCTAAGACCAAATGGACAGCAGTCGATTTCACTATAGCTGTGCCCTCGTGGTAGTGTGGTCTTATCGATACAATAATTGGCGCTTTTCAATTTAGTAAATCGAATTTGAATGAATCAGTAACTACTAATTGATGAATTTTCGAATGCGTGATAATAGAACTTTCAATTATTCTATTTATTTTGTCATTGCTATCGCGTTATGTTTAGGTTAAAGGTTGGTATAATACTCCTCTGCCTAACTCATAAGCCGTCTGGTTTTAGTTGCTATTTAGTGTTTTAGGTTCAATTCACAAATAATGTTGCCGAATCTGTGTTTTTTGTGTCCGTTGTTTGTTAAGCTCTCTCCGACACATAAATTATTTCTGGTGCGGGAATAGTATTTTAAAAATAAAATTAGGGTGAACAATTATACTTTACATTCGTATTTATTAATGTATATATTATGTATAAGCTTTAAAAATATGTTAAATTATTATTTCAAATAAAAATACCTCAACTTTGGTAACGGGGTAAATACTCTCTAGTAATAAATAATGTATGGGACCTTATATGGAATCTTCGAAGAAATCTCCTTTATATAGAACCTTCTCCTCATTCAAGGTCAAGCTTCAGCACCTATTGAATGGATCTTAATAAAATAATCCTTAGATACTGAGCCGACAATTGGACTATTAGTACATCAACTTTCGCTAGAATCAATGCTGTACTTTTTATATAGTGCGAGTTCTGATACATAGATTGTCAGAAAAATATCGAAAAGTTGTTTATGGGTCCGCAGTATATATTACCAGATTTTGCCAGCGGCTTCGCTTATGTAAATGTAGGTTATGTTAATTTTCAATATCCCCCGGGCACAGTATTGTTTCTGGATGAGGGATACCGTATGTAATTTTCTGAACCCCTGACAACATGTATGCGAAATTTCATGATGATCAGTGGAGCAGTTAAGGCATGAACGTGCAACAAACAAACTAACTCACATTCAAGGACTATTGTAATGTTTAAAAAACCTTGTGATACAAATATTGCATAAATTCAATCCTCTCCCATTTTCTATACAAAACAAATTAACACAACACAGGCAATAAACCATACATATATTCAATTACGTACAACTAAAATAACTCTACATAATATGATTACGTCGTTACCCCTCAGTGTGACACCGTCTTTAGGGGAAGCTGAAAAGCATTATCTCTAACAAAACGAGACGATTCTACTACACACCCTCAACATCCCTTCGACTACGTACTAAGTCAACAGAACGACATAGAGCTTGAAGATGTTGTTGCATGTCTTGCTATCCATTGACGTTTAACGCGTTGATGTCTTTTCTATACGAGATATAAACCAGCAATGAATTTACGACAATTTTTACAGTAGTTTTTAGCGTGGGTGCTGATATGAGTGTTTCAAGAATCCGTAGTATTGTGGTGATAAATGTTTTTTTTCTTGCGTAGGGGGTGTTAGTTTTATTCTGCCCGGTTTTTCTGGTAATGTGTTATATACGGGTTTCAGTAAATTGAAGTTTTATTGCATATAGTTGGTAAGCACCCTATGCTGAGTAAGCATGTGGGAATACTATAAATCTTTTCTCACTACAGGGGTATAGATAGTGTCAAACGCAGCGGTGGGTGTCTAGGAAATTGTTCGTGGCATCGAAATTTTATGGTAAAATATATTGCAGTGTTGCACTTACGAATGGAAACTGTCATAACGCTTTTGAGTTTAAATGAATATAAACTAGTTTTAAGTACGATGTATGGTCGCAATTAATAATGAAATTAAGTTTGAAGATGTATGATCAAACATTGAATTTTTTTGGTCGTCGAAACAATTTATTGATCTCTAGATTTTGGTTTATATTGATTATGAGTTTTCACAATTTACTCAAAAATTGTTACATATATAAGTAATTATAACAAACTGTTGTGACCAAAATATTGCCAGTTCAAAATACAACAACTTTATCATTTCTGTATACAAATTTTTAGTATACTTTACATAGTCGACTATGTTTGTCTTGAACTAAACTTAAATCTATTAAGTAAGATCTCTGCTTACCCATTCGGGTATATATACCCCGAAGTAGGAATTGGTGTATTACATACAGATTTCGTCAACGATGGTTTTAAGTGAGCGACTTTTTGGCGGAAGAGAAGGAATTTATTTTATTGAATTGCATGAGTATTAATTTAAGACTTTTTAAATTTGCTACTTTATCTTCACATTAAGTTATTTAATTCTATGCCACCATAAAACAAAAAAGAAATTGCCGTAACGTAAAAAGATTTAGCCATTCTTAGGGGTCACGTAAACCGATCATTGTTCTTGTTATCAAGATATATGTTCATCCCCTAAAGTACGAGGGGAAGCAGTAATGTGTGGATGGACGCTTTTTATTGATCAGGTTATTGAGGGGTGAAAGTTGAAGGGGGGGCATAACTTGATTCTGTTTTGTGTAGAAAGTGCTTCACTTGAATGATGGTAATGTTAAACAATATTTATCGTACTTTTGCCTTCGGCTTCGGTTTCGGTCGCTTGCGTCCTATGGAATGCAGGTGATGAAAAGTTATATGACGTGTTAATTCAGAAAATGATATATCTGTATGCTAAGTTTCCTAAAAATTTGTCGGTTTCGCGGTTAATCGGTTTGATTGCGTGATTAGGTAACACAGGTACAAACATAGTCACAAACTTTCACATATATATAATATTCTATTTTACCCGCGACTTCACTCACGTTAATATAGATTTCGTCAATGAATTTCTATCATTCGGTAACAGTACTTTTTCTGGGTCTACCTACCTTACATATATCCTTTTCTGTACCTCTGACAACGTGTATGCGAAACGATCGGTCGAGTAGTTAAGGCGTGAAAGTGTAACAAACAAACTCACATTCGCATTTATAATATCAGTTATGGTTATAATTCTGCTGGTGGCTCTGCCCGTTTGTATCTTGAGGGAATGTATAAAAGGTTCAATGTCAAATGTGGTCGTCCAGAATGCTTTCTTATTTTTTTATCGTGACACGGCAAAGTGATCGTAACGGACCTGATAGAAAGCCCAATTACAGTCCAGAAACGATGACGACATGGAAAGATAGATGTCTTCTTTCCATCGACAGTTTCAAGCTGGTCTGACCAGATGATCTTCACATTATGTTTGAAGGACCCAATGTCAAAGAAGGGAGGGAACACATGTGCCGGAAGACTGTTCCAAAGTTGTATGGTACGGCATAAAAAGGAATTGCTGAACCTTTGTGGTTTGTCTGTAGGCTAAGTTTTATAAGAACCAGTTCCATCATCATAAAAAGGTTGCTTGTTGTTGAAGGCTTGTTGTTAGTTTCTAATTGAGAATGGACACCTGCCAAAATGACTGCTTTTAGAAACACTGCAACGTCGTTTACAAAAGTTTCCTTAATGTATATGAAGTCTGCCAACCCGCACTTGGCCAGTGTAATGGACTCTATAGTACATTATTTTCTTATCAGATGATTCTATCTTAATCTAAGGCTTCTCAGACTGAGAAGAGACCCTTGCCCAGAAGTAACACAGCTTATAATAGAATGGAGGTACTCTTAACTAAACTTTATTTTTTACTACTAAAGTGGCAAACGAGCTTTCGACCAACCTGATGGTAAGTGGTTACCGTAGCCTATGGATGCCTTCAACACCAGATGCATCACTTGCACGTTGCTGACCTTGTAAAAACCTTTTAACGTCCTTTTTGAAGAACTCCATACTGTAGTCTTGTGGGAAAACCTGTATTGAATACCATTGAAAACAAAGGTATTCATTGAAAAATTACTATAGTTTCAACTTGACTTTACTAGAATAATGTAAGTAAGTTAGTAACCTGTCGTTTAAACCTTACTGTGTCATTAAGACCCTTCAAATTTAGTCGTTTGAAGTACTTATAGAAGTTGTTTAAACAGGGCCTTTATATGCTTAAGTTAATCGAATGTCTTTCCTACATGAGTCATTATACAGAAGGATCTTTATGCCTATTAAAGTGTTGCGTGTGAGGATACTTTAATATGCCAGTTGGGCAAGTAATATTTGAGGGATGCATGCGATGTTGGTTATGTTGTTGAGGCCGTGGTGTAAGTTTGCATACGATGTTGAGGTCTCCGGTTCGTTTCTTGGTGCGGTAAAGTATAATTAAATCTTTTTATCGGAAATTCACAGTAGCATCTCGAAATTTTAAATCGACGGCAATAAGTTCGTAACTCTTATACATTTTAAGAAGTTGAGACTTAGATCGCCTGGGACGTAAATGTAGCTGGCAAAAAATGCTTGCACCTCTGCCTTCCCCTTATGGGAATAAACAGGAGTCTACTCGTATGCATGTATACACAGAGACCATAGCTTGCTTGAAGTCATAATATATTAATGTCCTCCAGACCGAATTTCGGCCACGGCGGCCAATCTTAACGGAGACTGGCCATTTGCGCAGGAGATATTACAGTGCACAAACGTTTGCGCAAACACAAATGCACTCTCTGTTCCCTAACTCTCATGATCCGATGGGACGGTAATCCAACACGACTGGATAGAGATCAGGCGTAAGACCAACGGCTTTACGTGCTTTCCGAGGCATGGGGGTGTCTAACACCGCCAACTTCCTAACTCCGGGCTACTATCGAGATTTCTTAACAGAAAAACCCAATAACTTTTTTTTGGCCCGACCCGGGATTCGAACCCGTGACCTCATGCACAGCAGTCGCATTCACTACCGCTGCGCCGTGGAGGCAGTTAAATATAATATATAAACAGTTGTATTGGAATATTGTTAGAGCATGGAGTCTGGAATATGGCCTCTCCTCAGCCTTTCCTCACAATTTTTTATCTTCACCATTAGATAAATATATTATTATACATTTTTTAGTCTCTTTCTTATTCCGGTATCACAAGGTATAGTACGTTGATTTGAAAAATGGATACTAATGATACACTGACACAATTTGTTTGTAATAGTTAGAAACAACAACGTACGACACACTAGCAATGTGCGAAACAACTTACTTCATTACACCATCCATTGAGTAATTTTTTTGATCAATCCTTCTCGTCTAATCTGCCCAAACAATTTTATTATACTAATATATCAGAGATAACCAAAATAACAATAATGAAAAGCTTACACTAAATTCACATCTTAATGCCCAACTAAATCATTCTGAACAAACCATTAGATGTAACTTCTCAAATCTAAAGCCGAGTCTACACACATGTGTTTGTGCAATAAAGATAAACTGCGAGATTGGTACGAGGGGACGCGTGTGCACTAGCCCTTAAGCCTTAAGGGAAATTGCAGGCGTAATGACATTGTCTTCTATTAGAGGGGTAAGTTGCGTTGGGATATAGTTTATTTTGATTTAGCAGGTGTTGATTCGGAATAACTATGTTATTTAGTATATACAGGGTGTCCGATAATTAATGGTTAATTAATAGTTCATAATACGCCCACTGAGCGCTGTACAAAATCCTTTACAAAATTTTACTGTTACCATTCTATTACGATAACTATTCGATGACACAAAATGTTCGTGCTAGAGACACGGACGAGAGCGTTATATATCTTTATATATACAGGCTGTCCGGTAATTAATGGATAACCTGGAAATGTCTTATAGTGGAACAGATGGCCGTTCAGAAAAAAATATGAAAAACAATCTATCCTAACTACTACCTAAGATATGTGTTTTTATTTAATTACCATGTATAACTTTCTTGTATACTACGACCATAAATGAATGAAATCCATCGGTTTTTTATTGTTTTATTATTAAACACTAATTATGCTAATAGACAGACAGTCAAAAATATCCTATGCTAATATAGCTTGCACTTTTTAATATATATATATATATTTATTTTTTTATTTTATTCATTTTTCTTTTTTTCTGAACGGTCTTCAGTTCTACTATAAGGCATTTCAAGGTTATCCATTAATTACCGGACACACTGTATAGAAGATGGTGGCGAAGTGGTACTGAATACGAAAGCTCTGCATGAGGTTTATGGTTCGATTCGAATTAGGCAACATGTTTTTGTTTTTTTCCTGTCAAGGAATCGTTCTAGCAGTACAGAGTCTGGCACTGGTATGTGACAATAGGCTCGCCCCTTATTGGGACCTAAATTCATTGGCCATTTAAGGATTTAGGTCTAAGATTAGGCATGTCATATTGTAACAATATCAAATTTGTAGCCACTTGTAATTTTATAATGAAGGGGCTTTTTATATGTACCTATGTAGGAGTAATTCTCTTCAAATCAAAAAAACGTATATGTTAAGTTAACTAGCAATTTTAGTTACAAATTAGCAGTATTCTTGTTAGTTTCGATGTTTTGCTCTAAAATAAATTTCAGATCTTACTTGTGGCACGCGTGTATTATGAATAATCCGACCATAACATCACACATTGTGTAAAAGACATACAACAAAGACATAATTAGGTGACCTCGATGGCGTATTGGTTAGTGTAACCGATTGCCACGCCTGAGATCGCAGGTTCGATACCCGCACAAGTCAAACATTTGCGTGTATGAACATGGATGTTTCTCTTGGTCTGAGTGTTTCTATATATAAATATGTAGGCATGTATTTACAAAAAGAAGGTAAATACGTATGTTTATGTATGTTTATCCATTGTCTAGTACCCATAGTACAAGCTCTGCTTAGATTGGGATAGAGAATGATGTGTAAAAAAAAATATGTGTCATATTTTTATATGTTATACCATTGCTTGGAAGTGGAATCACGTTGCTAGTGTAATGAATATTGACCCACGATCTCTCCATCGCAAATTCAATACCTTATCCATTGAGCTATCGTCGCTTCTGTCTTGCCTGAGCTAAGATCCAGAATCAAATGAATAATAAAAAAACAGAATGTCAAAGGCTATATAAAGACTATATCAACAATACATTGGATGAAACTCAGTAATTTGTAGAGAGCACAAGTTGGGATCTTGTCAACAAACTTCGCTTCAAGTTAGGAATAGAAAATGTAGGACAAGCCACTTTGTATAAAACTTCAAGTGTATTCTGGGATTGTGATATATGGACTTTTCACTTGAGATCTTAATTTGTTGTAGTTTTACTTTTATTCTCGTCTTTGTCTATATAGAGTTGTTATATTGGGTTTGTGCTCATAGCCATTTGCATTCACTGATCGGCAAACGAGTAACGTTGGGTGCGGTCTGTCTATAGATGGATGACCGCTTAGTGGTATTTCATCTGAGCGTCTCCGTGCTTCGGAGGGCACGTAGAATGTTGGTCCCGGTTGTTGCCAAACTGACAGCAGTCGTTAAGCCATGTCAGAGGCCTATGGGCGGCTTGAACAATTCTTGACAACAGGTTGGCCACTAACCACACAAAAAGAAAGTAAATACGTGAAGAGGTATATTTTAATGAGTGATAAACATTGCCTTTTCGGGTTGAGCTTAGTGCTACGAAAACCACTAGTTTCTTTATGACTTAATTTATTATTGAAGGTCAATTTTTGTGATACTCTTAGAACTTAATTTAGATCACAAGTTGCTTGATATTTTGCTGATGGTAGTTTGGACTCATAAAAAGCTTTAAACAGACTCTTAATACGATTTCAACACGCTTTTATTAGCTTCATCTGTATGTTTGTTAGTTTGTTTGTAACTAACTCCTTTGGATTTGATTTTGACCCATTTCAAACGGTCAGATTACATTTAAGCGTTGTAGACTTATCGAGGACCAATGACAATACAATAATTTGATAAGATTATCTCATTATCCTGATTAGGATCATCAGGATTAATGATTTTCTCACAGATCGAGCGAGAGAAACAGAGCAAGCGCGTGGTCTGCGCATGCGTACCTTTCCGATTCGAGCACTCGGCTCGGTAAATTAATATTTCACATTAATATTTTATAACATAAAAATAGAAAAAAGATAGGAAATAAATAAAAGTTTAAAAAAAAAAACACGGTTTATTTAAAATTTAAAACACCGAACTAAAAAGTAGTATTTTTTTTTTAAATAATCTGTTCTAATATAAATGTGAAAGTTTGTGAGGATGTATGAATAATTGTTACTCTTGCACGTAAAATCTACAAAACCGATTGCGATGAAACTTGATATGTAGATAGCTGGATACCTGGATTCACACATAAGCTACTTTTTATCCCGATATTCCTACGGTAACGGGACTTACGCGGGTGAAACCGCGGGCAAAATCTAGTTCAAAATAAGGATAGAGTGATTAATAAAAGAAATCTCGATGGCGTAGTGGTTAGTGTAACCGACTGCCACGCCTGAAGTCGCGGGTTCGATTCCCACACAAGACAAATATTTGTGTGCATGAACATGGATGTTTGTCTTGGTCTGGGTGTTTCTATGTATAATATGTATGAATTTACAAAAAAAAAGTATATATGTATGTTTATCCATTGTCTAAATTTATCATTGAGCGTGTATGAGGAATGTTATGAAAGTGAATGAAGCCAGAGAAGTGTGTCAGGATCGTAGCAAATGGAAATCCGTAGTCTCTGCCTACCCCTCTGGGAAACAGGCGTGAATTTATGTATGTATGTATTATCCATTGTCTAGTACCCATAGTACAAGCTCTGCTTAGTTTGGGCTAGATGGTGTTGTGTGTATGTGGTAGAATATTATATTATATTATATTATTATAATGTAAAAAAGCGTGGGGTGCTTTCTAAGGTATTTTGATAATTGATTATAAGTTAGGTTCTAATAGGGAGGTGCTTACTGTAATCTACTATACATTAAAACTAAGCCTGGCTCAGGCTTACTGCTGTGCTGCTTTTGACAATTTCTTAACCGAAATATAACACATTTTAACAGCCCAAGGTCCCGACTAAGACGTTGAGCCTATTGATTCCCAGGTACTTTTTCAGGTTCCATGTTGTTACAGAGAATTTCCTGACAAATATACCAATACCGCATACGCGATACGAAGCTCCTAAAAAAATCTAATATTAAATTTCTCGTTACTGATTACGATTGGAATCAAAATTGAATATTTGAAACTTGATGAATCTTCTCAGGCCGTCAAAGTAGGAACCTCAACATCGCCTCAGCTGCTATGAGGACGGTGTGGAGGCCACTGCTCTTAGACCACATGACTGCTTACTATCAGGCGGAGTGTGGTCATATTTATTTTAATGATATTCTACCACATATACACAACACCATCTAGCCCAAACTAAGCAGAGCTTGTACTATGGGTACTAGACAATGGACAAATATACATATATACTTTTTTTTTGTAAATACACACATATTATACATAGAAACACCCAGACAACGACAAACATCAATGTTTATGCACACAAATGTTTGACTTGTGCGGGAATCGAACCCGCGACCTCAGGCGTGGCAGTCAGTTACACTAACCACTACGCCATCGAGGCGCCATAAAAAAAATAAAGGACTGGATCGAACAAACCTCTACCTACCAAGGATATATGTATACATGAGACATGACATATATATATCGATGAGTAGCAATACGGAAATCTGAACCAGCATAAGTTTTCCACATAACACAGATTCTCTTTTTAACTATAGCACTAACTAATTCACAAGTCTAGACAACTTGCTAACTGATAAATTATTCTTTAGCACTAAAACAGTGAGAACACGATTTAGTTCACTAAGTGGTTAAAGCTCGCGGTGAAATGTATGTAAATCATTGATTCGTTCAGCGATAGTTTCGTGGTAGACCTTTAAAATACCACGCAGAGGTCTCGAGACCATCCCAAGGATTTAGCTCTGACTTTTCGAAGCTATGTGCGTATTAACTAGTTAATTATAAATAAATAAATAAATAATGATTTTATTTACGAAATAGTGATTGTAGTACAAAATGAAAATTATACATGGTAGGTCTTACAACTATTTTACGTACAATCCTGTGGGTGAAGTTCTGTTATCCTTGATAGGTTAGTTAGTAACCTGTAGTAAGGATTAACAGTCCTCTTCCCTCCGGTATGTATTATAATTACAATTACAATTATTTCTAAAGTATAACCATGTAATTACAATTCAAACTACAATTTAAAGGTTAACATTTACAATATTTCCATGCAGTGAAAAAGTGTGTGTCTTAGTGTATAATATGTATGTGTAGTGTTTGCGCGTGGGCGTGTGTGTATGCGTATTTGCGTGTGTGTGTGTGTGTGTGTGTGTGTGTGTGTGTGTGTGTGTGTGTGTTTATGTGTGTGTGTGTGTGTGTGTGTGTAAGTGTATGTGTGTGTTTATGTAATGATGTAAATATAAGAATTATGTTACTAATTTTAAAGGTTATGACAGGAATGCCTCAGTTTCATCATAGGATTTGTTTAGGAGAAATGATCGGACACTATTTTTACATAAAAAGTGTGATGAACCATATACCCCACATGTTAAATTTATTTTATTATATAGATAGGGGGCCAAGTAATAGGAGAAACGCTTTGTAAAAGTTGTCCGCGGTTTAGGAACAAAGCAAATTTTGTCTTTTCGACGTTTTGTTACCTTTTTGTATGAAGTGTTTCTGTGTTGTAAAAGGATTGTGTGTAATAAAAATAACTGTCGTACATTGAGGACGTTGCATATTTTGTACAATAAGTTAGTAGAGAACATAATCGTTCTAAATGTTGCTACCTTTAGTATGGCCCTGTGTGCAACTTCTAGCGGTTTAAGAACCGTTTTTGCTGCACCCCCCCAGCAGGAAATACAATATGTGGCAATTGACAAACATAAGGCGTGATATACGTTACGTATAATAGATTGATTTGCAATATGGCGCAAGGTTTTAAAAATGTAAATGAGTTTACGGACTCTGCCTACTAGAGTATTTATATGCAATTTAAAATTTAAAAATTTGTCTAAAATTACGCCTAAATATTTAATATTATCAACTGAGTATAGAGATGGGCAATTACATGAAAGTTTAGTTGAGGTGTCACAAGAGTGTGCTTTTAAGGTTAGTGGGGTTCTAGGTTGCGATTTTGAGCTAATGGTAAAGGTAATATATTTAGTTTTCTCTGTATTTAATGTAAGTGTGTGGGAAGACAGCCAGCTTGATGCTAGGTCAAAACCATATTGTGCGCTGCGTTCCAACTCTGACCATGAGTCTGCGACAAATGTTAGTGCTGTGTCGTCTGCATAACATATGGTCTTTGATTCTGGAATTTTCAATTTACAGAGGTCATTTATGAATACGAGGAACAACGTCGGGCCAAGTATGCTACCTTGTGGCACGCCATAGTTGATAGCTAGTTCCTCGCTCGTATGACTATCAATCTTAACTATTTGCGAACGATTTGTGAGATAACTCTGAAATAGGTCCAATTGTGTTCCTCTGACACCCACCTTTTCAAGTTTGAGTAAGAGTGGGGCTACGGGAACCGTGTCGAAAGCTTTTGCGAGGTCTAAAAATATAGTTAACACCTTCTTATATTGATTAAGGTTTTGAACGATAAAATTTGTCAGTTCATGGATAGCGTCACAGGTGGATTTTTTTTGGCGAAATCCAAATTGCTGAGGTGAGATGAGATTATAATGATCCAAGTAGTGTACAAGCCTTTTATTTATTAAGCGTTCAAGTACTTTAGATAAGGCGCTTAGAACTGCAATAGGATGGTAATTGTTCGGCAGGCTCCCGTCACCCCCCTTGAAGATTGGATGTATTATAGCCTTCTTAAAAGCTTTGGGAAAGACAGCAGTGTCGAAGCAAAGATTGAATATATGGCTTAAAATGGGTGCCAGACACATAGAGTATCTCTTCAGAACGAACGGTGGGATGCCGTCCCACCCGGTAGATGCATTAGCACGTAATGAATTGATAATCGAAATAACTTCGGTAGGGTCCGTATGATTTAAAGCAAAAGATGAACATGGTGTGGCATTATGTGTGAGTTGTGATGGGCTTTGATGTGGAGATTGGTTTTTTAATATGTTTTCCGCTAGGTTTTTGCCAACGTTAACAAAGAATGAATTAATATTGTTACAAGACTGAGTGTACGAGGGTGAAGACTCAAGTAATTGTGTAGAAGGATTTTTAATTTTCGTTGTATTAGTAACTTCCGTTATAGTATCCCATAGTAATTTAGGATTGTGACTGACTATATTTATTTGTTGTGCATCATAAAGCCTCTTTGTTTTTTTCAAAATATTTGTACAGAAGTTTCTATAGCGTTTGTAGGTAATTAATAATATTTCATTCGTTGGAGACTGCTTAACCTTTTTGTGAAGTGCGTCCCTATGCTTTATACATCGAACTAAGACGGGCGTAATCCATGGTTTAAGTATTCTTTTTTTAGATGGAACTTTTTTAAGTATTGTATGTTTTGTAATAGCTGATCTAAGTAAATCTATTAGCTTGTCCGTTACTGTGTCTGGGTTAGCTATGGAAAAAAGTAAGTTAAAATCTATTTGAGATATTGTTTCATCAAGGGCCTCGTAGTCAATTTTAATAATGGTACGAGTAATAGGCTTCTGAATACTCTGGTACCTTATACAGAGCAAGGTAGAGTAGTGGTCAGTAACTGTAGATTCGTATACAAAAATATATTATAATTATATGCTTTAATGTCCTCCAGACCGATTTTCGGTCACGGCAGCCAGTCTTAACGGAGACTGGCCATCTGCGCAGGAGATATTATAGTGCACAAGTATGTGCGCAAACACAAGTGCACTCTCTGTTCCCTTACCTTCATGATCCGATAGGACGGATAATCCAACACGACCGGAGATAGATCAGGCGCAGGACCAACGGCTTTACGTGCTTTCCGAGGCACGAAAGTGTCTAACACCGCCAACTTCCTAACTCCGGGCTCGTATTGAGATTTCTTAACAGAAAAACCCAATACCTTTATGTTGGCCCGACCCGGGCTTATATGCTTTATCGGTGAAGGAAAACATCGCGAGAAAACCTGTATGACTTAGAGTACTTTATAATGTTCTCGAAGATATGTGAAGTCTGCACATCCACACTGGGCCGGCGTGGTGGACTATGACCTAACCCTTCTGACACTGAGAAGAGGCCCGTAACCAGCAGTGGGACAGTTTAATACAGGGCTGATATTATTATTATTCGTTTGAAATACTAAAATAGGCTTTGTATAACTATAGATGCGGGGAGGGTCTATTTAATCAACTTCTAATATTAAAAAAGAACAAATAACAATGTACTGCCGATAACGGAAGGAAGAAAAGTATCCATTACTAGATATTGCCCGCGGCTTCGCTCGCGTTAATATAGATTTTCTATTCAATTTCTATCTCTCGGAAACAGTGCCTTTTGCCAGAATGAAAGGTATTTCATGTCATTTTCTGTACCCCTGACAACGTGTATGCGAAATTTGATGATGATTGATCGAGAAGTTAAAGCGTAAAAACGTAACGAGCAGACAAACAACAAACTTACATACGCATTTTCAATATTAGTTACGATTATGAAAATTTAAATAAAGGATTATATCAATAACTAGCTGACTCGCGCAACTTAGTCTGCTTCATTTAAGAGAATTTTCCCGTTCTTGCAACATTTTTCATTGTTGCTCCGCTCCTATTGGTCGTAGCGTGATGTTATATAGCCTATAGCCTTCCTCGATAAATGGGCTATCTAACACTAAAATAATTTTTCAATTCGAACCAGTAGTTTCTGAGATTAACGCGTTCAAGCAAACAAACTCTTCAGCTTTATAATATTAGTATAGATAAGGCGTAACATCTATATTATAATTCTGGTTTGGGTAGCTCCTTTTAAGTAAATATTTACATGTATTAGAAACTATTGTTCCTCTATAGCTAATTTATATAATATACAGCTAGGTAAGTACAGGTGGCGAATGTGAAGAATATTTATAGTCTTCAATATAATTATTATTTAAAGTAATCCTTTTTAACTACATTTTTGGCTGAGAGATTATATTACCAAGTCAAATGTAGCGATCTAAACACCCCTAAATCGTTGAAACCTAGTAATTTTAATAATAGATAAGGGGTCTGTAAGGGAGGAATGGAAAATTTATGTTAATTACATTTTTGTTAAGTGGTTGGGGTGATTAAAATAGTATTTTAACAAGGTAATTAAACTGCCCTATGAGTGGAATGGTTTTGATTAAGACTGCGATTTGAGAGGGCCTGGAAACCCGATTAGGGAAAATTAAAAATTGTCTGGATTTTTCTCGATAGTTTGTATAGGTATGTACTTGTTTGCCGGTTGATCGTTATGTTCCGTTTTCGAATCCCAGGTCAGGCAATGTATCGAATTTTTGCATTAGGAATTTCTCAGTAACGTGACGTAGTTTGGACATGTGTTTCCCGCAGGTTTCTTCTCAAAAGCTCCTTTTGCCTGAACCCATCAACTAACCTAAATGTAGCTTCGGTAACTTAGTAACCAATATATTTTGACGTTCATCAGTGTTACTTTGTGACCTAAAGGAATAAATGATTTTTGACTTTGCCTTTGTCCGTTAGATTTCAGTAGGTGAGATCTAAAAACATAGCTGAAATACCACCTCTGCTTACCCCAAAATGTATGAATTTCAATCGATACTATAACAAACTAAATCCTATATTGTATTGATGGCCAAAAACCTTTAAAATAAAAGCAAGATAAAACATCTCCCTAACTCTGTATAAAAATCCATTATATTTAAAAGGTCACATAAATGTGGCTTATCCAAAGTATATGATACCTTTTGTCTCTAAATCCTATTATGAAGAGGCGCTTTTAAAGTAGCGGACAACATTTTTTAGGTTAGCATTTTTAATAAAGTCGACACATAATTTCAAAGGTACGCAGACACTCCAAAGAATATTATAGTAGAAATACACTTTTACATTTTTGTACGGTATTTTATCTCGTTAGAACTATTACGACAATGTTTGTGCGTGTGGAAGGAATAAAATAAAGTTCGTAATATAAGCTCTATTTTAAAAATGCCCACTATAAGGCACGGCATCTCTTCTCAGTATAAAAAGTGTTACCATAGTCCGCCACGCTAGCCCAGTGCATGTTGTCAGACTTTACATATCTTTGAGAGCGTTATGCAGGACCCGCAGACATGTAGGTTTCCTCACGATGTTTTCCAACAAAAGAACTTCATATATCGAATGAAGGCTTAGTAGAAGGTGGAAATGTAAAAATAAAACAAGAATATGTGATGTGAAGAATGAAACTGAAAAATTCAATCAGACCATTGTTCTGAGTTACAATCATTGGAATTTTCGTCAGAAAAATCCCAATTTTTACCTGCAATTTTTATTGGAATGAAGTTCCTTATCGCGCGTTGTGAAAGGGGGCTAGACGGAAAAAATTCTTACGAAAAGTTGTCACGACACTTTTTGTTATAGTAAGCTATTGTAAGCTGTGCGGCGTGCGTAAGTAGTTTCGCTATCTCGCTCGCACTGTTCATTCATGCGCCAGCAGATTACTTCATTATGGAAAAAACGCGTGACCTTGTGGCCAGCTGCGAGCTAACAGACTTCTTATTATTATGCACGCGCCATGTAGGGTGTGTATCTTTTATGGTCTTTTTTAGATATTCGGAAATTTATAAATTAATTAATTAAAAAATTTTTATTACAATTCCTTCACTAATCAATCGAAAGGAACTTCGTTCTATCCGGGTGTCCCTTGACACCTCACAAGTTTTTTTTTTCTGACTGTATATCATAACATTTTATTAAATAAAAATCAATTAATACCACATTTTACTAAAATACAGCAATGTTATTAAATTAGCGTGATTTAAAGCACGAGCGTTGCGTTGTATCAGTAGCAATCCATTGCGTACCGCGTAATTATATTAATCAATATAAAATCTTTCATCTTGCGTTTTTATTAATAGAAGTTTTAGTCGAGATAAGTACCTATAGAATATATATATATATATATATATATTTTTACCTAATAATAATATTGTACCACAAACACACAACACCATCTAGCCCAAACTAAGCAAGGCTTGTACTATGGGTACAAGCACAACACACAAAAAAGACAATGGATAAACATACATATATACTTTTTTTTTGTAAATTCATACATATTATACATAGAAACACCCAGACCAAGACAAACATTTATGTCCATGTACACAAATGTTTGACTTGTGCGGGAATCGAACCCGCGACCTCAGGCGTGGCAGTCGGTTACACTAACCACTGCGCCATCGAGGCCGACGAAGAATGACACGTTGGTAAAGTTTTCGATACGCCGTCTCTTACACCCAGTATAACTATATAATTAGGATTTATTTCTGCTCCGCTCTCAGAACTCTTAGCGTGATGCCATATAGCCTATTATTATTTCAAGATATGGTAATGGCAACATTAATTATCAAATGTATAAATAACTTAGATAGGTTAGGTTAGATTAGTTTTTTGACTTTACTTACAGAATGACTGATGACCTATGTTGTATTCCTGTCAACGTGTAAGCAAAATTTCACGATGATTAGTTCAGTAGTTAAGGAGTGAAAGCGTAACAATCAAACAAACTCACATTTCCATTTATAATACTAGCTACGCCCCGCGGTTTCACCCATATAAGTCCCGATGCCGGAATATTGGTATAAAAGGTTAAAGTAGCCTATATGTTATCCAGGTCTACAGCTATCTACACACCAAGTTTCATTGCGATCGGTTCTATAGTTATTGCGTTAAAGAGACATCCATCCATTTATCCTCACAAACTTTCATTTATAAACATTTATAATTTTAGTGTGATTAGTTAGGATTCAAATCCAACTGGTAGTTTTAGAGATTATAGCGTTCAAACGAACTCCTTTGTTTTCTTGTATTAGTAGGTATGTAGGTATGGATTACCAAAAAAATACAGCGGTTTTTTACCCCAACATCATTTTCTCTGAGGCTCCCCTACTAGTGGCCTGATAAAGAGATTAAACTGAACAACGTGTCGAAATGATTCATTGTCGACGCTATCGAGTTTTTATAGTAGGGGATGGGTCCATAACTCACATTTAGAGTTCATTAAGTCTTTTTGACGGGATTATTTTTATTTATAGTGTATTGGTGACAGGGTGAATATATTTATTGATTAAAATTGTTCATTAATTACGTGAATACGAACGCATTGCGTAATATTGCGGTTTTAAAAGCAAAAGCTTAATATCATAGTGCAAACCTAGTCCAAGCCTAGTCCACGCCTAGTCCAAGCCTAGACCAATCCTAGTCCAAGCCTAGTCCAAGCCTAGTCCACGCCTAGTCCAAGCCTAGTCCAAGCCTAGTCCAAGCCTAGTCCAAGCCTAGTCCAAGCCTAGTCCAAACCTAGTCCAAGCCTAGTTCAAACCTAATCAAGGTGTGGTAAGTAAATATGTACTACATTACCCAAAATTGTCGGTTCTAGGTAATAAGGGACAAGTCTATTAATTCCCGAATACGCGTTTCTAGTGAAATTTTCTGGACACAAAAAAATTATAACAGTTTTCTCGGAAGCCAGAGAAGTGTGTCAGGATTGTAACAAATAGAAATCCGTAGTCTCTGCCTACCGCTCCGGGAAACAGGCGTGAATCTATGTATGTATATATTACAAGTCTAACTGGTCGAAGTCTGTACTTTACGAACATTCAAACAAAGGATAAAAGGATACCCAGACTTGAAACAATAATTATTTGTGAACCACACATATTTTTTATTGTCCTACTTGAGCACCAAACCTACAGCTGCGACAGTGGCGAGGTGACTACTTATATCACTATGCTACCGTGCAACAAAATCTAAACAAAGCTTATCATAAAGGCGCGATTTCATTAGGCAACTCTTGCATGCAAGTATGACGTCACATTTGCGTACAAGTTCCTTGTATTGGAAACATATTTTCGAGAGTGTGCAAATAGCATGCAGGTTTCACTTGCATACAAGTGGAGATGTTCAACAATTGAGTAGGCCATCATGGATGGAAGACCTGTTACTCAATAAAAATGATTATTTTCTCGTACGCCCACATCATACGTTATGTTTCGATAATTTGTACAGCAATTATTATATCATGTGCGTACACGTCACTCGTTCGAAATTCGAAACGTGCGACTATTGTTTGCGCTTTCAATTTGCAGGTCACTTGAATAAATATATGTACAAGTTCAAACTACCCCATGCAAGTTGTAACTTGTATGCAGGTTTGTATGCAATTTGCCTAATGGAATCGCAATATATATTATCCCAATTTTGCAGTTTTATCATACACTAGCTAACCCACTCAACTTCATCTACATCACATAAAAGAATGTTCACCGTTTTTGTAACATTTTTCATTGATAATAGGAGCGGAGCTCCTATTAGTCGTAGCGTGATATTATATAGCCTATAGCTTACCTCGATAAATGGGCCATCTAACACTAAAATATTTTTTCAATTCGAACCAGTAACTCCTGAACTCAGCGCGTTCAACCAAACAAACAAACTCTTGAGCTTTATAGTATTTATCATCTTACATATGTAGATATACCGCCATGCATATGTTTCCTCCCACGGCAAGATTAATAATTTTCCATGGCAGTTATAACATGAAATTAGATTCATTCACACAAGGTCTCATGCAATCCATAATTATATAGGTCAAGGTCCAAAAAGTACGTCAAACTTTCATCCCCTCATGTTTCGAACCCCTAGCTTATTACATAAGTACAAGAAAACAGACTGTATAGCAGAGAAGTTTAAGCGGTCACGTCGTTATTATCAATGGATTGTTGCGGGTTTGATATAATTATAAAATTTTGTTACAATTCTGGACGCTGTTCTAGTACATACATATGTTGTTTTGAATTAGCTTTTAAAAAGGTGTAAGTTCTTAAATCGATCTTTTTTAAGTTATGTCTAAAATTGTTCTTATTGGGCGTTCTGTCGCATTAGTTTTTATCCTGTATAGATTGTATAAGTTCGATAAAACATGGCGTTAGCGATGGCGTAGTGGTTAGTGTAACCGACTGCCACGCCTGAGGTCGCGGGTTCGATTCCCGCACAAGTCAAACATTTGTGTGCATGAACATGGATGTTTGTCTTGGTCTGGGTGTTTCTATGTATAATATGTATGAATTTACAAAAAAAAAAGTATATATGTATGTTTATCCACTGTTTAGTACCCATAGTACAAGCTCTGCTTAGTTTGGGCTAGACGGTGTTGTGTGTATGTGGTAGAATATTATTATTATAAAATTAAACTAAAACTGTCAAAACTGCAAAAACAAATTACTCCTTAGTCTTAATTTAGTTTCTAATCAAGACGGTGTATTTTTTTCCTTTAACTCAAATACACTGTTTTTAATTAAGGCAATATCAATAGCGCAGCAATAGTTTCTGAAACAATAAATCAATAATTGCCGTGAGACCTTCTTTAGGTAGCGCACGTACGGCAAATCTATTTTATAATTATGAATCGCTCAATTTAATTTATTTTATTAGTACCCAAGATATTATGGTGCATACTACTATCCAGGAAAACGACGTCACGGGTAAAATCTAGTCTTTATCTTTACTAATACATTAAATGTAAAAGTTTGTTTGTTAATTTGGCAGATTTGGCAGTTTGTTCTTCTTTCACATAGTAAGGGATGTACAACGATAGCTCAGTGGGGAGACCAACAGACTGCAATGCAGAGGGTCTCGGGTTCGAACCCACGTCGCGCACTTTTGACTTTCGGAAGTTAAATGACTTTTCGAAATTATGTGCGTATTTATTGACAATTATCGCCTGCTCCGTGTCTCGGATAGCACGTTAAGCCGTCGGTCCCGGCTGTCATGAACATCTATGGCACTCGTTATTGGGGAAGTCGACACAAAAGATCCCATTGGGTCGAAGTGTCACCGGTCTGTACTGACTGGCCCCCACACAAGATAAGATAAGATAAGGGAAGAACAGACTAACTCTTTTTTCCATAGATATAGTATAGAAAGGTGTGGTCATATTTTATGGCCGTGATGTATATCTGATAAATAACCTAAGTGCCCTATTCCCAGATCAAAAAATCAATTAGAAATGTTATCAATATTATTTGTTTTTTATTAAAACATCGAAACAAACGCATTATATCACTGTCCAAATAGAGCCTGGTCATTTTCGGATTCATTCATTTCGGATCAGCCGAGTCAGCTGTTTATGTTGTTTAAGTATCGACTAGAATATGTATCTTAGTGAAAATAACGTATATGAATTTCTTTGTCGCGGTTTTTCATTGTACAGGGATACATTGTTACATTGTATTATGTGATACTTAAATATGACCACACCTTTCTGTTACACGCTGTATTATTACTTTTTATCCCGAAAATGTGCATGAGTCTTGTGGGATAGATCCTTAGAACCATGGCAGCAAAGCCACGGACTAGAATAAATAATATGAAATCTGTTTAATGTAAAACACACGTATTATTAGAAAATTCTGATCGTATTTTCTGGATGTTTTCCTTCTCATTCAAGGCGATAAACACTTTATATGCGAAGATAAATCTCTCAGAAATGACCTTATACGTATTTTTTATTGTTTGTTGTATAAAAATATTCAAAATCACGCCTCGGTTCAAAATCGAGTAAACACGAAACGAAATAGAAGATACCGAATTTTATTCCGGCAATGATTGAAACCATGGAAGGGCCTTATCGAATCCACTGTGTCAGCACAAACATATATTTGCAGTTGTCTCAACCCTAATTCTCTCAGCATAAAGTCTAAATTCGCCTACTAAGATATGTGGAGAAGTTTGCCCCAAAATGTACCGACAATTTTTCTTTTACCATCGTAATACTTTTTATTGCTTTACGATAAGGGATGTTTTCGCTTAAATCATCAGTATTTAGACTTTGTCTTGCAAAACGGCGAAACAAATCTCAATTTACGTTTAACAAGAGCTTTATATTTTAGATGCTTAAGACTATTTTTGCTTGTGTAATATTAAGATTAATGTTGTTAGCTGAAAATCGCTTTGTTTCTTCTAAATTAGGTCACGTACGGGCAAAGGCACGGCTGCATTCAGCCTTTGAGCTAATGTAATACATTATAGTTTAGCATTGATTCGTTTCGTACGAAATTACGTTTCGTCTCGGTTCTTGTCGATATTTCGTGAGGATTTATTTGTAAGTAAGATGGGTTACTTTAAACGACCAAGGGATTAACCTACGGGCCTGAGAATTCTCCAGTAAGTGTATAAAAGTGTGCGGAGTCTCCACATTTTAAGTGTTTTGTCTTGCTGTGACAAGTTTTTGGAGATCCTCCGAGACGAATTTTTAGGATAATGAGCAGCTCTTTCTTTTTTTTCGTGTGGTTAGTGGCCAACCTGTTGTCAAGAGTTGTTCAAGCCGCCCGTAGGCCTCTGACATGGCTTAACAACTGCTGTCAATTTGGCAAAAACCGGGACCGATTTTTTACGTGCCCTCCGAAGCAGGGAGACGCTCAGATGAAATAACACTAAGCGGTCACCCATCTATAGAATGACCGCAACCAACGTTGCTTAACCTCGCTAATCGTTTACCGATCAGTGAGTGCAACTGGCTATGAGCGTAAAGATCAGCTGTGAACTGGATTCTTTTCGCAGATAACGCAGTTATGCTTGTTTGCCATCTATAAAATAATAACACCATTAGCCGTTTTTATAAACTGTCACACTGACGCATGTTTTATCGGTATAGTAAGAATTAGTCTTACTTGCTACCAAAAAAATTATTAGGTGATTTTCAAAATGATTAATTTAAATAAATTTAAAGTAGTAGAGCCTCGCTGATTTCAGCATGAATGGGCCGGCTCTACCGGGGAAGGACTACCCTCTCACAGAATATCGACGTGAAATAGCAGTATTCCTACTGTTGTGTTCATTTGGTGAGAGTGCCGGAGGCCCAATCACCCTCTTTCTGCTCCTTCTCCTTCCCACTTCCACTTTCTCTTCTTCCTTTCATAAAGGGTCGGCAACGCGCAAGTGATGTCTCTGGTGTTGCAGACGTCCATTGGCTACGGTGACCACTTCCCATCAGGTGGGCTGTATGCTTGTTTGTATAAAAATGCCACCTTAGTTGTATAAAAAAAGAACGACCTAGGGAATGATCCTACGGCCCAGAGAATTCTCTGGAAAGTTTGCAGTGTCTCCAGAGTTTAAGAGTTGTTTTCCTGCTATGATTAGTTTTTGGAGATCTTTCGTGTCGGTCCACAAAAACGAAGATCTATATATCTTTTGTATTCTATGATCCTTGCACGCTATGTATATAATACATACATACATACATAAATTCACGCCTGTTTCCCAGAGGGGTCGGCAGAGACTACGGATTTCCATTTGCTACGATCCTGACACACTTCTCTGGCTTCATTTACTTTCATAACATTCCTCATACACGCTCGCCGGTTTAAGGTGCCTTTATCTAGAACGTCTCCGATCTGATCAAGAAACGTTCGCCTAGGTCTTCCCCTTGCGACTGTTCCATTCACACTAGCCTTATAAACTTCCTTAGTCAGTCTGTTCTCGTCCATTCTTTCTATATGCTCAAACCAACTTAACATACCCTTTTCTATTCTTGTCACTATATCCGGTTTTATGCCGCATCTCTCTCTAATCACACTATTCCTTATTCTATCTTTCAGAGTCACACCATGAAAGTAGTCACTCATGTATATAATAATACCAATAAAATTACAAAGCATTTTTATTTATATTTCTTCAATGATGATCAGTCGAGTAGTTATAGCGTGAAAGCGTAACAAACAATATCATATTCACATATATAATATGAGTTAGGATATTGATAAAACGAGCTTGGCAAAATATAACCTACTATTTTTTAAATACAATTTTTAAATCGTATTTTAACTTTAGTAAATGGACACAATGCCATCTTAAACTCTTGTGTAGAAGATCTAAAGTTCTAAAATACGTGATTGTAAAGTATATTATTCCTTTTTCGGGCATTGACAATAGTAGCGCTTTATTAACAACATAATATTATATTTTCAAGTTTCACCCGCGTTTCTGGTTACTGCGCCACCCCCGTGGGTCATGGCGTGATATTATATAGCCTATAGCCCTTCCTCGATAAATAAGCTATCCAACACCAAAATAATTTTCAATACGGTCCAGTAGTTCCTGAGATTAGCGCGTTCAACAAAACAAACAAACAAACTCTTCAGCTTTTTAATATTAGTATAGATACCAATTAATAATATTTTCTATTAGTTATAAAATAAACTGGCATTAATCGTTTGTCTTTCAATATTCAAGAAAAAGATCGTGAGGAAACATGCATGTCTGAGAGTGCTCTAAAATGTTCTCTCAGATTCATATATGAAGTCTGCAACCCGCACTGGACTATGGTGGACTATGGAATTTTTCAAACAGAGAAGAAGCCCTTGCCCAGCGGTAAGGCAGCTTACTACAGGGCTGATATAACATTATTTTACAATAAAAATGTAATATCAGCGCTGATATATTTAAAGTAATGTTCCTAACAATGGGCTTATCTAAATGAGCTGAAATTAAAGCTGCTAAAATATAGATGTACTAAAACTTTTCGTAGGGCTGATATTATTATATTAAATATACAGAGTGTCCCAGAAGTCGACGTCAAGTCGACATCAGGTAACAGGTTAAGTTATAAAAGCTATCACAGAAATGAAAAATGTAATCTCGAATATTGCTTCTTTAAGCTCTCGTTTTTTTTCGAGTTTTCGAAAATACATAACAAAAAAAAATATTTCAATAGTAAATATCTGTCTGTTACTACAGATATGTGAATATAGTGAAACGACCGACACAGGTGTAGAATTTTTTATTTTTTTTCCAATGTGTATAATTTTTTTATTTTTCGTAACTTACATTTTTTTAATATTTTCCTGGTAGCTATTATAACCTAGCCTGTTACCTGATTCCGGCTTGACGTCGACTTCTGGGACACCCTGTATATAAATGAAACTATGTATGTGAGTTTTTGTTCTCCACATTTTCCATTTAAGGCTTGTACGAGCCTTCTGCTTACCCAATAAGAGTAAAATAACACAACCACTTTACTCGTTAAAGCGCCACAAAAAGGCCTAATAATAAAAATACTGAAACTCGTCACGTAGCGGCAATATTTCAGTTATTGGATAAAATTTAGACATAATAGTTGGAACGTGTTCAGAACGCGAGTTCGAGCCAAAATTTTTCATAGACCGATGGATTGGCAATGGACTTGTAAGTAATTAGTACGCCGAATGTTTTATTTTTTATACAAATATTTTTTATTACTGGCTGCCTTAGTAGTGCAGCGGTGGTAAATGCAACTGCAGCGTAAAGTCTCGGATGTGATTCTCGAGTCGGGCAAAATTTTAATCGATAGTCGAATAAGTATGAATGATACTGGGATCAAATTGGCTACACGGATGGTGCTGTGGTTTAGATGGTCACCTCGCCACTGCCATTGTGGCGAGTGTTGTGGGTTCGAAACCCACACGGGACAAAACTTTGTGTGATCCACAAATGGTTTTCCAAGTCTGGGTGTTTTTTGTCCCCGTTGTTTGAATATTTGAAAAGTCCCCCGTAACAGGAGTTATTCCTAGTGCGGCAGTTGTATTTTTAAAAAGCAAAGCAACCCTATCGATTACCATCAAGAGCTTTTGCGTCCTAGATTCTGTTAAAAACGTAAGTTTAAAAGAGGAAATAATATTTTAGTATTTGTTCCCTTGCGTATATTTATATAGTTGTAAATCATTCGAATACCATATGCTCTGAGCACTTGCACGACAACGTACTAAATTCGTTTAGCGCTAATCTTATTTAAAACATCGTGCTGTCCCTATCATCGATTTAAAGATGACTGACATGGAGCAATTACAAATCTATCAATCAGCCTAAAACTCACATCATTCCATAATTTAACCATGATACCTTTACCAAACGTTATTACTTAAACATCTCATGTTAGGCCCGGTATCCACCAAAGCAGAGAGGAGAGGAGACGAGAGGAGAAGAGCTGCGAATCTGGCAGGTTATTTCCACCAAACTGGAGAGGAGATGTGGAAATTACGAAATCTGATTTGTTTATTCAAAACACATTTCTTCTCCTCTCCTCTCATCTCTGCTTTGGTGAATACCGGGCCTTACTCAATTTAATGCTAAAAAGAGGTTTATTAATTAAACGTCTCTGCCTCCGTATGTTACCCTACAATTAAGCCTTGATAAAGTAATACCATTACAAAGAAAAATATCCACTCTCGCTTTTTTAATTTAATCAAAATTATATGAAAATGTGACGGCAAATTTATTTTGCATTTCATAATCATAAAGTAAACTCTACTCGTATTGTATTAAGGTTCATTTTTGGGTAGCTTTAGTGCATAGATAGGTTGGTATTAGAAGGGCGATCGCGAATCACTCGTGCAATGAGAACCTTTGAAAAATAACAAAGATTGTACCTACTGAAAAAATTGAACAGGAGTGTTTCGTATAGTGGAAGAGGCTTCCTTTGAAATTAAGGAGGTTGGGTATCTAGAATGTTTATTTTTGCCATACACTTTGTAATAATTTTTAAGTTCTATATAATAATGCATAATAATAATAATCACTTTATTACCATTCATTCAATTATACAACAAGTTCTTACAATTAATACAAGTTCATAATCAGACAGAAGGTACATGTAAAATGAAGAACCTGTTATTGTTGTCGGCATTAGGCGGCCTCGATGGCGTAGTGGTTAATGTAACCGACTGCTACTCCTGAGGTCGCGGGTTCGATTACCGCACAAGTCAAACATTTGTGTGCACGAACATGGATGTCTTGGTCTGGCTGTTTCTATGTATAATAAGTATGTATTTAGAAAAAAAGTATTTATGTATGTTTATCCATTGTCTAGTACTTACACATAGTACAAGCTCTGTTTAGTTTGGGCTAGATGGTGTTGTGTGTATGTGATAGAATATTATTATGATATGTTATATAATTAACAAAGCTAGGCTCAGCCTGTCACATAAGAAGACTTTTAAATACTAATTACTTATTTTCAATTAATAGCAATATTTGAACAGTGAAATAAAAGTTTTAACATTACAAATGATCAGTGTGCAATTTACAAATGGTTTCATTTTAAAAACAACATGCTATATAAGATAGATGATATGATAAAAATGTTATAAAAATTATAATACAATAACAGTTACACAGGTACACCTACATACCAAATAAAAAAAAACATTAAAATCAAATTTGAGGTTTTAAAATTTCTCGGTGTCATCGTATGTCCAGGTTAATAATTCCATGAGTATCAGTAATTTAGATTCGTGCAGCGATACTTTGGCTATATGGCAGATTTTATATATTTTGTTGTAGATGTATCCCGCCCTCCCCTTTCCTATCCAGAACAACGCGTGCTGGGCTCAGATGCCATCCTTACACGGTGGAGTCGACTAGAGTGCGTACCAACAAGTTTGGGTCCTCATACCTCTGCTGAACAATCAAGGCATGGAATTCTCTGCCAAGGCACGTGTTTCCTTCTTCCTTCAATCTTGGGTCCTTTAAGTGGAGCGTGAAGAAGCACCTTCTCAGGCCTTCAATGTAGAGACCTCAACATCGCCTCGGCTGCTATGAGGACGATTTGGAGGTCACTGCTCTTAGACCACATAACTGCTTACTATCAGGCGGAGTGTGGTCATTCTGACAAGCAAAATAATAAAAATAAAAAATTGAAGTTTCCAGGTGTTTGATCACAACGATTCTTTGACTATCGTATCGATGCAGTATACTTTGAAATTAGGAAATTATCATATCTATGTATCTACAATAAATAACAAATATGGCGTAGGTAACTTGTTCCATATAATAAGTGCTTTGCAATGGAATAAGATCAAAAGAGGCTTTATTTATGTTGAATCTTAAACTACAAAAACCTGCATATTGCATTTTGGCTTCTCCAAATATTCGATCGTGGTTTGATTTCTAAAAATGTATCCAACTAGTACGATTTTCTGAACAAAAAGGTATCATATATCTTTTTTGGTACCCCTGACAAGGTATATGTGAAAATTTATAACGACCTGTCGTGAAGTTAAGGCGTGAAAGCGTAACAAATGAAAAAGCTCACATACGCTTTTATAATATTTGTTAGGCTGTATTGCTCTACATATTATATGTATATACCAACAATAATATTGAACCCTATGGCGTTAGAATATCCAACTGCTGTCCTTGAGGTCTCAGGTTCGATTTTCTAATCGAGAAAAGTGTTATTGAGTTTGAAACAGATTCGCTATTATGCGATTTAACTTATTCTTCTTATCGTATCGATGGCACAAGAGTTTTAAATTATTTTAGCCCAGTGCTCGGAAACGCGAATCGCATTAAGTATTCCTTGATATATCTCATCAAGCGTGCACAATTCGGGCTCCACGGTGGATCAACACAAATGCGATTTAACTGACGAAATGTGGATGTATTACTAACAGATATCTCAAATTAAAGGTTTAAATAAAAGCCATCTCCCGCACTAGGAATAATTCCTGTGTCACGGAGGACTTAACAAACATTAAAACAATGGACACAAAGACACAGACTTTTTGTAGATCACACAAATTTTTGTCTCGTATGGGTATCGAACCCACAATACTCGGCCCGGCGGCAGTGGCGAGGCGACCACTTCAAACAACGTAATCTGTGTACTCAAAAAAGTTTCACCTCTGCCTATCTCGTCGAAAAAATACGCGTAAGACTGTGCATGTAGATACATATGTCTCCAATGTATACAGTCTGGCTAATGTTTTCTAATGCACAACGTTATTATGAAAATCCCTCGGAATATATATAAAATAACACCATACCATACCGTAACACAGACATTTTCCCTTCAAAAAACAAACAACAAGCCCTTGCCACACATTTTGAGAGGGTGTTGCTGTTATCAGGCGGGGTAAATAATGAAAAACATCCCTTAAAAATGTAATCAGGAATGTTTGGCTGTTCCGGAGCGGTTTGTTCGTCCGGTGGCACAGTAGATATGTTAAAATAAAATGTATTGAAGCAGTGAGATCTTTTGTATAATATCAGTACTGTATATAAATTTTTAACTGCTGGGCACGGTCTTCTTCGAAGTCCAAGAAGGGTTAAGCCAAAGTCTACGACGTTGGCGCAGTGCGGTTTAGAGCTTATATATCTTTAGGAATGTAGATTTTTTTACTTGCACGAGCGATGATTTACTATTTATAATACGCATATAACCTAGAAAAGTTAAATTACTACATTTTCCATTGGGAATAAAAGTCACGATATTTTTGCGTAGTTATATAAGATATGAATGTAATGGTGTCTATGGATACCTCGTTGGTTCAGTGGCTAGTTTATAGGGCTGCTGAACCCGGGTTGAAATACCGGAACGGATCTGCAAAAAGTTATTGGCTTACACTGTCGAGAAATCGTTAGTAGTAAGCTGATGATGTATAGTTCATTTCCGCGCATAGAAAAGCTAGCGTAGCTTGCGCCTGATCGCTTTCCAATCAGGCCGGACTTCTTTTTCATTGGAATATGAGAATGAGAGAATAAACTGCTTTGTACAATATTAACATTTAGAAAATGTAGAACTTGATTACTATTGCGCCTCTAGTTATGCTTAAGTCTGATTCCCTGTTATTAATCCAAATATTTTTTTTATATATAACTAGCTGTAGCACACAAAAATAAAAAATAAAAACCAAATCTAAATCATTCTCGAATCCACTTAAACACACTCTAAAAATTTCATCAAAATCGGTCCAGCCGTTTAGGAGGAGTTTAATTACAAACACACGCACAGAAGATTAATATATATAAAGATTTTTAGCATATCTCTTAACGTATTTTTTTTGTTTCAGGTAACATTGATCATAGCTTGCTAATAATAAGTACATCCGTTGGCGAGGAAGGTTTGTTATTATTCGGACTCGTTCTGAAGTTTATATCGCGACTTAATTAATATGTTATTTAAATTGTCTATTCTACAAAACTAGTTAACGATATCGCAAATATATTTTTCTTCATGAAAATATAAATGTCAGTAATCGTGACAAAGCAAGATAAAAATTTACGATAGTTACTTATTTATTAAATACATAGTAATGACTTTAAACTTAGTTTACACCGTCAGGCACCGTACGTTACATACATGTAACTGTACAGATATAAAAGTATTTACATACATTTTATATTTATTTATTTATTTATTTATTGACCATAAAATCTTACGTCTATCTTTACAGGCAAGCCTAATGCGGAAGAGTAGCTGAACTTAGACTATCTTATATCTATATCTATACTATACACTATACTATACACTTAAACTAAGCTAGTTACTGCAGTGGCAATAAGCAGCATTTGTGAATACGTTTAGTGGACATGTGAACAAATCTATCTGGTCAGACAGTGTGTTGAGCACACGCAGCGCCCGCACGAGCGGTGCGCGCGCGAGGCACCGCTAGCAGCGACGGCCGCCGGCGACGACCGAGGTACTCGTTCGGAACGCACAGCTGCACCGTCTCTAAGATACCCGGATTGTGGATCTTACCGCGCATTACACTAAAGACGTAGGTAGCAAGAGCTACTTCCCTTCTTACTTCGAGTCTGTAATATCCCACCATATACATATATATGAGTAGTAGAGCCTCGCTAATTTCAGCATGAATGGGCAGGCTCGACCGTGGAAGGACTACCCTCTCACAGAATATCGACGTTAAATAGCGGTATTCCTACTATTGTGTTTCGTTCGGTGAGTGAGAGTGCGGGAGGCCCAATCACCCTGTTTCCCTCTTCCCGCTTCTTCTCCTTCCCACTTCCTTTCCTAAAGGGTCAGCAACGCGCAAGTGATGCCTCTGGTGTTGCAGGCGTCCATAGGCTACGGTAACCACTTACCATCAGGTGGACCGTATGCTTGTTTGCCACCTCAGTTGTATAACAAATTAAAAAATTTAAAACCCCCGACACATATCGAGGGAGTTGTGAAAAAAATGTAATTCGCCATTTTATGGTGGCGGCCATCTTGGATTTGCAATTTATCATAGTGTATAGTATTCTACTAGTCAAGCCCTTTCATTTGATACCCATATTGGGGGAGTTGTGAAAAAATATGTAATCCGCCATTTTGTGGCGGCTGCCATTTTGGACCGATTTTCATCAAACATAACTAAGAACACTCTCGACTAATTCACCTTTCAAATAAAAAAAACAAAATTAAAATCGGTTCATCCGTTCGGAAGCTACGATGCCACAGACAGACACACACACACACACACACACACACACACACACACACACACACACACAGACACGTCAAACTTATAACACCCCGTCGGTTTTGCGTCGGGGGTTAAAAAAAGAAGCTTACTAACATTTTTATTAATACAATGGCTACTCCCGCACTAGGAGTAACGCCTGTATCGCGAGGCACTTTACAAAATTTCAAACAATGGACACAAAGAATATCCAGATTCGGAACAACCATTTGTGGATAACACAAAGTTTTGTACCGTGTCGGGATCGAACCCACAACACACGGCCACCAGTACGCCATCTGGTGCAGGTGCACTGGTCAGCATTGCCAGTAAAAAAATTCGTCTAGGCCGACGTGTGTCTGTTCATGTCTGTGTCTGTCGGAGCGTACTCTCAAAATATTCTGAAACTTACTTGGTCCAGTCTTACTATAACGTCTCGCGTGTTTGCGTATCGCGCGCTTGTAGGTAATTATTTCGAGGCCTGAGCCGAGTTACGATACTGTTAGATAATATTACCGTGTCCATAGACAAATAGATTAAGGCGAATAATGTGTCTTTTTGGTATTGTTTTTTCGCAACGACTTTTCTTGACTCCAGCGTAGACGTCACAGACGCGCAACGAGCGTTTTACTTGACTCCACGTTAGGTGTCGTGTACGTTTCAAAAGCTAATGATGTTTATCAATGTGAACAAGGGTTTATATTGAACAAAGTGTGTGGTTTGGAACGCTTTGAATAGCCTATGGATTTTAGGACCCATTACATTACAATAATTCCTTAGTAGGATGTGCTAAGCTATAGAAGAAAGCGGGGGCCGATTAATACAATGTAATTACTAGCATAAAATTACTAAAAGATTGTATTTTAATCTCTCAACTAATGCAATTGTTAAAAATATGAAATTGAAAAAAAGAAATATTACATTTCTAATAACTTTTAACTTTCTTGACGCATGAATATGTCATAATATATGTATATAAAAAAATACGTTACGCCTATTAACGATCATGCATAATGTTTACCTTTTAATGCAAGAGTAGACTCAACAAAATTTTCGTTTAGAGTAGCCTGATAAAAGACATATCCTGAACTTATTACTAGTACTAATATCGCGGCGTACTTATAAGTATTTAAACAAACGACACCCAGATTCAAAACAACCATCTGCATATAGAATACCAATAATTTTCGGAGCAGAAAACAATAATTTTCATCCCTGTGGGTTTCAAACACTCGGCGTGGTTAGGCTTACGCCTCTACGTCATTCGTGCAGTTCATTTTATATTTCAACAGCTTCATTGATCGAGTAGCATGCATTTGCATTTATTATATTTGCCACCGATTGTAAGGTAAAGTACCAAATTAAGTAAAGTGTTATTAGATATTTCTGGAAATTCTCCGAAATCGCACCGATTCCGACAAAGTGTCACAAATGACCTATTACTTCCTAAATCTATTGGAATCGGAATCCAAAATATATGTGGCAAAATGTGGAAGTGAAATACATCTCTGCCTACCCATTTAGTGATACATAGATGCCAGCGACGTAAACATTATTCAGTTATATGAACAAAATCAAAAGCAACGCCTTTAACTTTTACCTTCGACCAACACCGAATGATGTCCACATTTGCACAGTAAATGTAAGTGACGGCCTATGCAAACAGCCTGTGAGTAATACAGACACACGCCTTAACTTAGGAGCACCATACCCTGGGATTTAATGTTTACCTTAAGCGTTAAGTTTCCAGGTAAATTAATGGATAATGGATTACCCTATTTCCAACATGTTCAGATTCAGGCTTCCAGTTTTCTTTGATATATAATAGGGTCGCAGGCAAAGATTTTGACGTTTATTTACCTTCGGTATGTTGGTAATATAACGTGGTCGCTTGCAGCCATAATTAAATTTGAGTAAAGGAACACGAGCGGTCCCTTGTGAGACCGATGTTGTTAAAGCGGAGGGCTCAATACTTATGGACTATATTAGGCTTGCTCTACATGATGCCACTGAAGCCGTGAGCCAACTGTACTTATCAATAAATTAGATTATATATTGCAATAAAATACAGAACATTTTTAATATTACGTTGACAATTCTGTTCTGAACTGTGACTGTTGCTGAAGCTAAAGCAACAGTCACAGTTTTTAACCGCGTAGTTTTCGCATTCAGTAATAAATGAATGCGAAAACGAAACTGTATATACGCGTTAAAGAAGTAACGAAGATTCAATTATGCTTGTCATCGCAAATGTTTTGTTTAAATTACAAACAAGAGAAATTACAAGTACTTGGAACTGCGAACTCGATAATCCGTATCGTCATTTTACCAAATAAGCTAATTTTGACTTTATATCAGGAATTTTGATTTTGGTTTTGGATTTATAGTATTTAAGGTGATGCAATTTTGTTTAAATTGTATATTGTAACAAATGGTTTTAAGTAGGATTAGCCAAGTTCACCAATGTTTTATATCTATTCTACGTCAGCAATCAAAGAAAAGTGACTATGTGGTAGTCAAGTAGATACAACTGCGTTATACACAAAATACATGGAATTGCTACATTTTTAGCGACTTTTGGTTTTACAGTCTTTTCTGTGACACGGATTTACATGTATATTTATATAGCTCTTCTAGTTAAGCCCTAAAAGTAATAGAATAAGTACTAATAAAACATACAAAGTACGTGAGTTTTTTTTTAAATTTACTGGTTTTGCAATAACTGTTCTTGGTTTTTCTAGTATGAATTTAGCATATATTTAAGTCGATATAATAATAGTCGTGCAGTCAATTTGATATAATGAGGTTTCCTCAAAGCGTTCTAAAGGGCGAATAGTATCTGCCAGCTACATCCAGTTACATCCAGTCATCTACGCCAAAAAAAAGAAATATAATCCAATAGAGTTTGCACAAGCTCAAGTGCACTCTCTATTGTCTCACTCTCTTATTCCGACGCGACAGGAAAAGAATCAGGCGTAGGATTAACTACTTCAGTTGCTATGTATCCTGCAATGGAAGATTTTACCAATAATGCAATAGTCCTCCCACAATAATATCTTGAACAAGTTTCGACATCGTATCGACGAACCCAGCACTGATTACTCCTGGAGACTACGGATTAAAACAAAAATAAAATGCTTAATATACGTCTACGAAGTTTCTACTCACATAATTTTTGCACTTGTATTCATCGTGACAACTTTTTAACAGTCTGGTATATAATTCTTATGAGAATGCGGTAACCTGCTTGTCTTCTAGCAAATATCCAGGCAAAAATAGCTCATAATCTCATTGATAAACTGCCTATTATTGCTTGAACAGATACGCAGAAGACAGTTCTGGAAAATTAGACCTAATTTTTGTTGATATACAGTAGATATTAGCTTGTAGGTGGATTAGTAGGTGTCTTAACAATCATGGGAATTTTTCTTGCTATTGTTTTTCAAACTCTCTTCGTAACCTTAGGTTCATTTTGGTTCAGTGAACTCGCAGTCGGCTGTGACAGATCGCGTGCGGTTTTTGCTAAACGATAGCTCAGTGTACCAATTGACTATTTACATCTATTAGTGAAGTTATGTGGGAACAGTAGGTTTTGCCAGTAGCTTTTAAGACATAATTTAATTACGTTTTTGTATGTTTTAAATTGCTTCTGCTCATAAATACTGTAAAATAGCTACTGGAAAGTAATCTCAAATCTATTAATCCAGGATTCGGTCTATCTGTGTGCCAATCTTCAGCTAAATTCGTTAAGCAGATGAGGAGTAGTCAAGTTACAGACATGCAAACATTTTCCCAAACTGTAACAATTATAATATTATCAGGATTACTAGAAAAGTTAAACATGAGCATAGTATGAAGGAGCATGGTTAACGAAGCAATATATTAGGGTCTTCTCAGCGAATGTACTTTGATCGAATCAGGGACATGCTGGGATACTTATTTTGATAGACTAGCGAGTCCTTATCAACCGAGTACCTAGTCACAGTGTAGAATAGACTAGCTCGAAGTGTTATAAAGGTTCACTGAATTCTTTTAAGAACTAACTTCCCAAATTTATTGAACCCGAAGATATGCAAGCATCAGCCTACTAAGCTGCTAGTGCTATATTATAGTAACTAGCTATACCCTACGGGTCCACTCGCATTTACAATAACTGTTAGTAATATTTCTTAGTATATTATTTTAACTATCTCTACCCGTGGTTCCCATGTTTATGATAACTGCTCCGCACCCGTGGCTCATAGAGTGATATTTGTAACCAAAAATCTTTGGATATCTGAAAATAAAGCAAATAAATAAATAATAAAATAAAGGAAAACTTTGTGATATAGCAGTTGAAAAATATTAACAATATTCCAAAATTTTATTGCTCTAGTATGACACTATTCAGAAATAAACAGACGAATACATTTATACGGACTAAACCCTGCCTGCATTTCTTCAAAATTAATAGTAAAATATAATTTAATTTACCACTGTTCACTTTTGTTATGTAAATCGTCTTTTTCTTGATGACGTCACTGGGCAGGTTGATCTCAACCACATGATATACGTGCGATATATACGTACGTGTATCATGTGGCTGAAATTATTCTGCTCTTATCTTCTTTATTCTCCTACTTTTTTCTTCTAACCTGTTAACGCTTCAACTTGTAATAATAGTAACTTCTTTATTAGTTTCATCGCATAAGTATGCGCTTTTGTTTAGTTTGATCTTGAAGTCCCTGATCTATGGTCTATAGTCTTGGATTGGACAAAGGCTTATTAGGATTTTCTTTTAGGAAATTTTAGGTAAGAAAAAGGAATCATAAAATATCTGGCATATTCTAAGATTCCTTCTTCTTACTTAAGGTAGACAAGTAGACAATATAGACTTGGCTGCAATGACGTGGGACTTAAAATAAAGCTAATTAAAATAATGTTGGTGGAATGCACCATTTACTTTATCGCTGTTGACTTCTTTAAAACACCTCTTCTTCTTCTTGGTGACGTCAGTAGGCAGATTCATCTCAACCACATGATATACGTAGGATACATACGTACGTGTATCATGTGGCTGAAACGTCACTGCTCTTATATTCTTTATTCTTCTTTACTTCTCTTCTTACTTGTTAATTATGTCATTGTCAGTGTCATACCTACTAATTAATACCATAGTTCTTGAACAACAAATTTTAACGTAAAGTCATTCAACATTTTGTCAAAGTAATAAAATAGGATATTTCTATTAAAATTTTATTTAAATGTGTCAAGCATTATTTGGACACATTACTTATTAAAATAATAAAACTAAACAGTGAATAAGTGAATATTAAAAAAACGCATCATTTGAATAATAAAATGAGAAGAAGCATTTAACATTATAAATATAAAGATTGCAAAACCTTGAGACTGGTGAGCAAAATTGGCATATTTTTACTTTGCGATTATCTATCGACACTGTACTATAAACAATTATGACACTGTAACCTGGATGTGTATGTGCATAAAAGATTTGTTCTTATTTTATAAAATTTTCAACCTCCTCACTAGGAATAGATTTTAACAATACATGCTTATCTAGTGTTCAGACCACAGAATTTTTCTATTCAAATACTCAATTATTTATAAATACTTAATTATTTAAAAATACTTTATTCATTACTTAAAAAAAGCTTTTCTAATTATTTAAAATTACTTAATTATTTACTATCTTTTTAATCGTGGCTAGTTTATGTAATTAACTGATGTAATACATGACTTATATTGGTAGCTATTTATTCTTTAACGCAAAGTAACGGTTTATTTATAATTACAATATTGACTCACCTGGTCGTACGCTGCTACTGTAGTTCTGTTCAATTTGTGACTGAATAGAGTAACTCCGGTTTTTATATACGTTTATTGTTTACTTACACGTATTGCTGTTTATGTATGTTGTTTTTCTTTAATGATTTTAGGGTTTTTTTGAGGAGCATACCAGTATTCTTTTGGCAAGAATTCAGCTTTGTCCAGCAAAAATTATATATTTTTGCAGGATAGTGCTGCAAAATATATTACCTTGTGTACTACAAGGTAATATAATTATATGTATTTCTTCATATAATTATATTACCATACATGTTTGTTATAACAGTTAATTATTTCATTTAGGTTTATCATTAAAATATTCAAAATTCCAGTTCATTATAAGTATATCAGCTTATATTTTATGATGTAAAAATTCTAGGCGCTGATGTCTGAAATACAGATGTTTTCATCTAGCTCAGATACAGATGTTTATGTACTAAATTGTAAATTATTTTTTTTACCGTATATTTATGTGAATGCTTGTTACAATTTTCTGATGTCAATAAATTATTATTATTATTAGTCAAAGAAGTGTACATATTTGACATACCTCTGAATATATAACCATATTATTATTAGATGTTGGAGAAAGCGGCATCCCTTGATGGTAGAAAAAGAGATGAAGAAAGAGAGATAATAGAAGAGTATTTTCTTAATTTTCTTTTTAAAAAGACAAGTCCCGAACTAGTAGTAAATCCTTCAATCTTCAATCGCGGGGGACTTTACAAACATTCAAACAACGGACACAAAGAACATCTACACTCTATACAATAATTTGTGGGTCATACAAAGTTTTGTCCCGTTTGGGTTTCGAACCCATGACACTCGGTACAGTGGCAGTTGCGAGGGCGACCATTTAAATCACTAAGCTATCCGTGATCTCTATATCAACTAATGCTAATGTAGATACAAGTGGAAAAGGATTGGCAACAACTGAATTTCATTTTTCTATAACACCTGCTTTAGTTTTTAATGCTTTAGTTTAGTAATAGGTCCCCGTGACAAGAGACTTCATACCATCTGCTTTACAAACATATGTATATATAATGACCACAAAGTACTGCTCTGAACTGTTCTGAACCTCTGTGAGATTTGAACGCACAACAGTGCGTTATCCGAGCATATAATATGTGTATATTACACGCCCGGATAGGCAATGGCATGCTTCTTTGATATTTCTTCTTCAAAGCCAAGAGAATACAATCATATCCATGATACTGCTTAATCAAGTTGACCACTGACTAGTCTGCCAACTATGGCGATAAAAATATGTTGGTATCAATATCTTATCTTATCTTATCTTGTGTGGGGGCCAGTCAGTACAGACCGGCGACACTTCGCCCCAGTGGAATCTTTTGTGTCGACTTCCCCGATAACGACTGCCATAGGTGTTCATGGCAGTCGGGACCGACGGCTTAACGTGCTCTCCGAGGCACGGAGCAGGCGATAATTGTCAATCAATACGCACATAATTTCGAAAAGTCATATAACTTCCGAAAATCAGAGGTGCGCGACGTGGGTTCGAACCCGGCACCCTGTGCATTGCAGTCTGTTGGTCTCCCCACTGAGCTATCGCTGCTTCTTGGTATCAATATACATAATACTAGTAACTACACCAAATTGAAATAAAATTAGCACGGTGCGAGTTTCAAAACATTGCATATGTGTATAAAGTACGCAGGTTTGGACATTGGCATATAAATATAAATTACAATACTAACAATTAATAATGTGGAGATACATAGTGTGATGTCTCTCCAACACAAAGGGAGGATCTCCAACCAGGCCAGGTGATCGTGCCTAGCAGGGCGCGACCCAATGGTTGATGTCGAGAAATTATATGTATAGTAACTCGCTAAGTAACCTTATTTGCGTGATTCAGGAATGTATGACGGCAGCGTGTATAGCGCCATCTTTTGACAGTTTAACGAAACTTCTTCATCTATAGAGAGTCACTACAATAGTATTTAACATGCAACCTTATTATACGACTATCAGCACTCTCAATCAAGCCAATTTGCGTTAATTTGTTGTAGAAACTGTGGTCTAGTGTTTTTCTGTCTTCGATAAAACGAATGTATCATCCGTCTTCCTTAAATTTTTAGCAGCCTGACATTAATAGTCACTGTAAAATAAACTTGATACCATTGACCTACAAAGTTAAGTATAATAGTCCTTACTTCGATTACTTCGAACTTACAACAATAGATTATATATTGATATCTTCTTTTTGTCTAAAAATAGATTTAAAAATAGCATTCTTCGTGACCTGATTTTCAAATCCTATTACTGGTATTTTTTGATTTTTTGTCTTTTTGATAAGTACTCTTTTGTCAAACTTATAGTGTAATTTAGAAATCACAATTTTCTACCTCCTATTTGATTGTCGTGGAACTTTGTAATTGGCTTAGAGTTAGTCTTAAGAAAATTTGTTATGTATCTGTGTAAAAAAGCTGTAGAGTTTCCTTAAAATAAATAAATAATTAAAATAATTATATACATAATTTTGAACAGATCGCTGGAGCATTAAATCCGATATTCAATTTAAATGCCATGCAGTGATTTGATGCATTTTATCTATTACAGTCACTAATCTGATTTTCTTTTCAACCGAATGGATCAATAGCCGTTCTTGTCCCCCACAGTTTATAAAATGAACTGGCTCGGTTATTGCCGCAGTGCGATGGGAACACAGCTATATCCAAGGTAGGGGTTTACCGCTTATTGTCAGATCAGGTACCAAACGCAAAAAGAAAGAAATAGATACTAACTTTGCCATTGAATACATCAACGAACAACGTTAACTGTATAGCATTCGCTATAGCAGCATATAATCTATTCTAATCTATATCAATATTATAAAGCTGAAGAGTTTGTTTGTTTGTTTGTTTGGTTGGTTGAAGGCGCTAATATCAGGAACTACTGGTGCGAATTAAAAAATATTTTAGTGTTGGATAGTCCATTTATCGAGGAAGGCTATAGGCGTAGGTATATACTATCACGCTACGATCCACGGGGCGGCGCAGTAATCATAAACGCGGGTGAAACTGCGGGCACATCTAGTTTTATTAATATATATATATATAATATGTAACGGGTATTAACGCGATTTACCTTTTTATATGCTTGACGTTTTGACCAGGTTACACCGGCCGTGGTCACAAGCTGACTGGTGCTGCGATGTCATGTCTCCGTTTGTGAAGCAGGAGAATCTTGATTCACCCTCACTTTTGGCATATTTTTGTTTGTCGATGTACCGTCACAAACTACACTCACGGTATCCCTATTACGAATGCTAGCCGACCTGTCCGTATTCCGTGAATTACCTAACTGTGCAAAACAGCGAAATTGCGTATTATTAATCACGGGATTCCACGTCGCGGATAATTTAAAATCATCTTCCCTATTGAAATTTTTATGTTTTTTGATTTCAATAGCTTCTCGCACTACTCTTGGATAAAAGTGGCGATCGGTGGAGAGGTCTTCCGGACGATGAAATTCTATCCAATGATTAGTACAGACATCATGGTGAGCTTTGATGTTGAATCACTGTTTACCAATGTTGTAATAAACGAATGTTTGGCCGTTGTGAAAGACAGACTGAGTGACAATGAAATGCCGTTTAATTATATTGAGTTACTGCGACACTGCTTAGACGGTAATTATTTCCTTTTCCAAGGCCAACACTACCTCCAGATAGATGGCGTCGCGATGGGAAGTCCAGTAGCTCCTGTACTTGATAATCTCTGCATGGAACATTTTGAAGAGAAGGCATTGCGCCTTGGCCCAAAGACCATACGACTGTGGAAAATATATGTTGACGATATCTTCAGCATTAGGCTTCCTTCTTCCTTCAATCCTGGGTCTTTTAAGTGGGGCGTGAAAAAGCACCTTCTTAGGCCGTCAATGTAGAGACCTCAACATCGCCTCGGCTGCTATGAGGACGGTGTGGAGGCCACTGTTCTTAAACCACACGACTGCTTACCATCAGGCGAAGTGTGGTTATTTTGAAGAGCAAAACAAAAAACTTTCCCACTGCTAGGCACGGGCCTCTCCTCAGTGTAAGAAGAGTTAGGTCATAGTCCACCACGCTGGCCCATTGCGGGTTGGCAGACTTCACATATCTACGAGAACATTATGGAGAACTCAAAAACATGCAGGTTTTCTCACGATGTTTTCCTACACTGTTAAAGCAAGCGGTAATTACCTATTTAGTACGCACATAACTTCGGCAAGTCAGAGATGCGTTGGAAGTCTCTGCGTGGCTGTCCAACGGCCACAAATATGATAACATATAAACGATAGCCACTGGGCTATAATTATTGTTATATAAAGATATTTTATCTATGAATTACTTAGTAAAATTACTGTTTTTTTTTTGTGAATTTACTCTATTTCTAAAAAGTAAGCAGCAGCGATAGCTCGGTGGAGAGACCAACAGACTGAAATGCAGAGGGTCTCGGGTTCGAACCCACGTCGCGCACTTCTGACTTTCGGAAGTTATATGACTTTTCGAAATTATGTGCGTATTGATTTACAATTATCGCCTGCTCCGTGCCTTGGAAAGCACGTTAAGCCGTCGGTCTCGGCTACCATGAACATCTATGACAGTCGTTATTGGGAAGTCAGTGCCCTATAATATCCTGACACTGGTCGAACCTTAGGGTATCGTTAGCCTTCGGGTTGCGGAGGTCCGGTGGCAGCCGCTTCATGTAAAAACTGATATTCAGTCAAATCCGGTTAGACTAGAAAAGCCGACCCCAAGTGTCTTGGGAATAATAAAGGCTAGGAAGAAGAAGACTCTATATCTAAAAACATACATTGCACAAGACTTAAGATCGATCGATGGGTAATATTATAATTACATTTTTCTTCAACCAGGAAATTAACCCGAAAGCTAACAATGACATACGAAATCACGCCACAGTAACAACAAGGCAGTAAAAACTACCTAAAAACACAACACATCTGTGTATTGCCTTATTTTCTAGTACAGGCGTTTTAAAAACAACTACAGTTAGCTGAAAGAGGACATATCCTGTTATTTTTTTACTAGCTTTTGGCCATGGCTTTGCCTACGTGTATTAAATAGCTACCAAAGATTTAAATCATATCTGTGTCCCCACCGTTGTATTTATATAAAATGTCAAGAAAGTCAAACTCTCCAACACCCCTCTCTCTCCTTCAGGTACATAATCATGAGACTATGTATTAAATTTAAGTTTGTATTGCCACTTTTGTTTCTAACTCAAACAAATGCAGTATTCTTTCTTTTATATCGTTTAATCATTGACTAAAAGACTAGACTGTAAGACAAAAATATCTGCACTGAAACGACAAAAAACAATGCTTCTTAGTTTCCTCATCTCAACCATTGTTTAATTAAAAGTAAAGAAAACGGAAGAAAGGATTGTCCATTCATGTATTTCTATCTTCTGTACAAGCAACTTAAAAAACGGCAATTACATTGCAAGGAAAATATTTGACGTTTCTGTTTAATGAATTAACTCGTTAGTATTATAATATATTTACGAGGAAATATAAGGTCGAAGTCAAGTTAAATGTCAAAAATCTTAATGTCCACAAAAATGTGTAAACCCTTTTTGGATACACCAAATAACTAATAAATAAATAATGAAAATATTAATAAAATTTAAAAAATGTATTGAAAATTAGAGCCTTTATTAGAAGAAGCATGCACGAAACTCAAAGCCCCTCTCATTTCAATCAGGGGGACCTGATTGAGTGGCTATTGAGTTTTATGCATGCTTCTATCTTATTTATATCTATGGTTTGGGCATGTATCAAGAATGGACGAGAACAGACTGACTAAGAAAGTTTATAAGGCTAGTGTGAATGGAACAGTCGCAAGGGGAAGACCTAGGCGAACGTTTCTTGATCAGATCGGAGACGTTCTGGATAAAGGCCAGGTTAAGAGCACCTTAAACCGGCGAGCGTGTATGAGGAATGTTATGAAAGTGAATGAAGCCAGAGAAGTGTGTCAGGATCGTAGCAAATGGAAATACGTAGTCTTTGCCCACCCCTCTGGGAAACAGGCATGAATTTATGTATGTATGTATATATTCTATCTTAGTCAGCTTGGACAAAGTAATATTGGATATTCAGTCCAGAAATTATCAGTACAATTGGTCTAGAAATGTGCAATATCGTAGACAAACGTCTCGCTTCCAATCATAATTTAAAAAGTTTAGCTGATAAAATATAGGTGTAAATTTGATAATAGTTTTGGTAAATTACTCGTCACTTAAACGTAATTTAAACAAAAGAATATGCTTTGTATTATACTTATATGTACATGTTTTTATTTTATTTTATTTTGAATCACCAATAAGAAAAACCCATCAATACAAGGCGGATTTACATAGATTAAAATAGGACATGTGTTTCCTCAATATCAGGAGACCACAGTATGCAAAAGGATTTTTGTTTCTATGTATAGACAACTTCCGCACTAGGTATGATTCCTGTGTCGCGGGGCTTTTGAAATATTCAAACAAAGGACACAAAGAGTACCCACACTCGAAACAACTAATTGTGTAAGCACAGATATAACAACAAAAGAACAATGGCAATGACAGTCATTACAAGTATACATCAATTAATAGAAAAAGCCAATGAAGTCAATGAAATTTTAGTCGACCAATAAATTATGATTGTTTCTATTAAAGATAAGGATGGTAGATAAAGAGTTGTTCTATTGTATTCACAGTACTTATCGTAGAAGTTCAACGTCTGTGCTATTGCTGCAAACTTATTTTTTTTATTTTGCTCTTCGAAATGACCACACTCCGCCTGATGGTAAGCAGTCGTGTGGTCTAAGAGCAGTGGCCTCCACATCGTCCTCATAGCAGCCGAGGCGATGTTGAGGTTTCTACTTTGACGGCCTAAGAAGGTGCTTTTTCACGTCCGCTTAAAGGACCTAGGATTGAAGGAAGAAGGAAACTCGTGCTTTGGCAGAGAATTCCATGACTTGATCGTTTGGCAGAGGTATGAGGACCCAAACTTGTTGGTACGCACTCTAGTTGACTCTACCGTGTAAGGATGGCATCTGAGCCCAGCACGCGTTGTTCTGGATAGGAAAGGGGAGGGCGGGATAAGGTGGAATAACTCTTCAGAGCACTCCCCGTGGTATATTCTGTAAAAACATGCTAATGAGGCAATGTTCCTACGGAGATGCAGAGGTTTCAGTGAACTTGTGACTTTTGGATCTTCGATGATACGGACAGCCCACTGCTGTAACCTGTCGAAAGCATCTAGCAAGTATTGCGCAGAGCCATCCCAAAGATGAAAACAGTACTCTACACAAGGGCGCACTTGTACCTTATACAATAGGCACAGCTGCTCAGGCGCGATGAACCGCCTCACCCTGTTCAGGACTCGGAGTTTTGCGAAGCTTGGTTAACGACGCTCTCGATGTAGGTTTTGGGATTAAGGGAGCTGCAAAGATCCATATATCCATAAGATGAAGAGAAGAGAGGCTGTCACGTATCACCAGTGGAGTGTTCCTCAAAGAAGGGAAGGGAAGGAATGGAGACTTTTTTGTTGAGAACGCGCATGCCTGGGTCTTCTTGGCGTTTAACTGGACCAAGTTCTTGGTATTCCATTCAGAGATGCGGTCCGGTCAAGTTCAACGACAAGGTCCTGCCTTTTCCCCTCAACCTCAGCCTGTTTGGCCTCAGGATGTCCTAAATATCGCCCGTGCACGGTACTGTCTGCCGCATAACAATGTATGATGCCGAGATTCAACATATCATTGATATGCAGAAGAAAGAGCGTAGGGAATTAGATGGACCTCTGAGGCACTCCTGCATTGACCTGCATAAATTTGGGAGCGCGATCGTCGCAAAGGACCCGAATACGACGCTTCTGTAGGAGACTTGCAATCTAGGTGTACAGTTGAGGGGGCAAGCCATAGGCCGGAAGCTTGGCAAGAAGAGACCTGTGCCAGACTCAATCGAGTTCTATTTGAAAGTAGTTTAAAAACAAACTCGAAAATTTTTAACTTTAGCTGAATGTAACCTCTCAACAACACTTTCTTTACTAATTATTTCCATTTGAAATACATTCTACAAATAAAAATCACTTTTTATAAATTACTAGCTGACCCGGCAAACTTTTTTTGCCATATAAATTATTTCTTCACTAGCGGTATAAATTAATATACTTTACGACCTATTTTCATAACCACCAAATTACACATTTAATACATATAAACTGTCATTAAAATCGGTCGAGCCGTTTCGGAGGAGTACGACCACAAACACCGTGACCCGAGATTTTTACACATATAGATAATTTGTAAAAAAGTTGCACGATTACTGGCAGTTTTTAGTGGCAATAAAATAAAAAAGGGAAGGTGTAAAATTAAATCTAGTTTTATAATTTAAATAGCTTAAATAGAAGTAAACAGTAACTAGTAAAAGTGTTTAACTATAGTAATTTAAAGTTTCAAAATTATATAATAATTGATTAAAAAGAAATAAACAACGTGATAAAATCCGTAGATTTTTTTTTTAATTTCAATGTATAACATTCGCGTAAACATAAGACAATATTATAAAAAAGGGAACACTAACATTTAAAAATTCCCAGGTCCCGGATCCGAATGTCAATTAATTCATTGACACTGATTATATCTCCAAACATAATCGATATTTTTAATTTTGTGTATGTAATATTTATATTGGTCGTAGTCGTGAGATCGTATCCTTAACATTCCTGTAACACAGTTTAGAACTAGCACGGGAATGGAAGGGGTTAGCCTTGATGGTTGTTGCAGTTAGGACTAGATTTAACTACTTAGTGTTGATATAAGTGGATTTATGTATTGCTTGATTTGATTTTAGTCAATAAATATATTATTATTATTATTATGCCATTTATTCCAATATTTTCTCGTAATTATATTTTACATTATATATAAAAAAATATAAAATATAAAATAGGACTACGGAAACCCACCGATATTGGGTGCAGGGACTAAGCTATCGGTGGTTAGGGCTCCAGAGAAAGGAACCGCCGCACTATGCGCGCCGTGTTAAGCAACACTGCCTTCTGAATCGAGGACTTGATCCAACCATTCAACGCGAGCCTCTTAGGATGGTGGTCGAGGCTCTTGGCAATTAACCCGTTTACCGAAACCACTATCGGTACAATGATCGCCGAGCCCACATCCCACATGTCGACAACCTCGCGAGCTAAGTCAATATATTTAATTTGTTTTATATTTTTCAGCTTTCACGAGGTTCTCGTCATGAGGGATGGTGACATCGATGATCATTGCAAGGCGCTCTAATCGATCTATCACCACTATATCTGGCTTGTTAGCCACGACGGTTCTGTCATAGTGACACGACCATTCTCGAGAACTGGATCGGGCACATACCTGTAGTGCGGCATCTCTGAATCCACAAGTTTGTACTTTAAGACCAGTTGCTGATGGATGATCCTGGCCACTTGGTTGTGTCTGTGCAAATATTCGCCGTTGGCAAGACGAGAACACCCAGAGACAATATGCCTGAGAGATTCACCGGGCTGGTGACACGCCCAACATATGTCGACCGTCCCATCTTTCAGGATATCACCGAAACGTAGCTAGGCCACAGATGATATTAAATCAACATCGGGCCCGTGTAAGGCCCGATAGAAGCGTCCATGCAGCTCTTTACCCTTCCATACATCCCTGCGGTCATCAGTACTAAGTACCACAGATTTGCACCAGTTCTCCTTAGCCAGACCCAGCGGGGTAAGGCCATTGTCCACTGAGACTACAGCCCGATGTACACCCGAGCCGGTCTGGAGAAAATATTCTCTAATACTGCACACCTCACGATTGTGGAGAGTCTTGGCACTTAGAAAGCCACGATCCCCGCACTTCCGCGGGATGTACAGCCTCATTACAGACGAGCGCGGATGATGCATCCGGTATGCGGTCAACAGTGTACGGACTTTTCTATCCAGGGCCTCCAGTTCTTTTTCAGTCTGAGTCCATCTGAGTATGCCGAAGGAGTACATTAAGACCGGCATGGCCCAGCTATTACAAGCACGCACCTTATGTCCACCCGACAAATAACTTTTGAGTATCTTTGTCAGGCGGCCTAAGAAGCGGTCCCGCAATGCCTGTTTCATGCCATTCTCTGAAATGCACAACGCCTGCGACATACCCAGGTATTTGTATGTTACGTTTGCAGAGAGAGTCCTAAGTCTTGAGGAATCCGATAGTTCCATTCCATCAGATTCGACAATCTCACCTCTTTATACATATATTACCGCACACTTGTCCACACCAAACTCCATTCTGATAGAATTACTAAAGTTTTCAGTTACCTTTAGTAATTCTGTCAGCTGGAGATGGGTGGCGGCAAATAATTTAAGGTCATCCATGTAAAAAAGGTGAGATATGACCTGGCCTCTATTCTGCAACCGATAGCCTAGCTCCAAACTCTCCAGTAAAGTACTAAGAGGGTTCAGAGCGAGGCAAAACCACAGTGGACTCAGACTGTCACCCTGGAATATACCTCGCTTGATCAATATAGGCATACCATCACTCTGGATCCGCCGACATCCCGGATAGCGAAGGACAGTCCTCCATTGCCCCATACGCGTCTTCAAGAAAGTGCATAAAGTTGTATCTAATTTGTACAACTCTAGCACCCTTAAGAGCCATGTATGAGGTACAAAGTCATAGGCCTTCTTATAATCTATCCAACATGTCACCAGATCCCTTCGGTGACGACGCACCTGTTGGCAAATGGCCATGTCAATAAGGAGTAGCTCTTTGGTACCACGAGCTCCATCTCTACACCCATTTTGAGATACGGACATGATATGGTTAGTATTTATGTGATGCGATAATTTTGTTCTCAAAATGGATGTAATTTAGTGACGCCGACGCCTAGTGTCTAAACATATAAAAATTAAATATACTTAAATATGTAAATGTGCAAGTGAATAAGATATAAACATAATTACTCAATAGTGTAAAAATGTGTGGAGTAAGATACGAACATTTGAGTGTGTTTTTAAAGCAAGCGACAGTGTGTTATAGTGACGCCAGCAATTCTAGGAAAATTGTGAACAGATCTAATGCGCAGTGACATAGACCTAAGAGATGCAGATCTCAAGAAATATTATATTTTTTTGGCTTGCCTGCTTTAAGAAGACGTGCTGTGTATTATTATAATAATATAATACTCTTGTATTGCAAGATGAATGCAATATAATAATAATAAATTGTAGCAGTCTCACTCAAACAAAACAAGACAGGTTATGACACCTTAATCAAAAATAATGTGGATTCGTGTGCATCAGACATATCAAGACATATCAAGGCTTATATCAAGCTATACCTATTTAAAGAGTAGCAACCAGATCAAGGTTTATTAAGGTTATTATTATTTAATGTTGTTCTTAAAACCAAATAAATTTGCAGTTTAACAAAACAGATACAAAATAGATTTATCACACCAATAATCTTAAATAAATATTATTTTTGATTAATCCTGATCTTAATATGAATCAAATATAACATCAATTTATATCAAATATTACAATAAACCCTAATTGCTTCATTTAGAGACCATTGTTCCAATAGGAGAGAATAAGATCCGCGCCACGCTCTCCCACCATCATCACAGCGGCCTCGCCGCTAATCATAGTCGGTATAACAGATGCGTCTATAACACGCAGATTAGTGACGTTATAGACACGCAATGTAGTGTCCACCACAGAGCCCATGGAACATGTGCTAGTAAAGTGCTTCATAGTCGCAGACATAGCCAGGGCATAACACTCCCAATAGGCCGTGCCAGTGTAATTTGAGCATAAGTCCACATCGACCAAAGTCGCATTCACACTTTTGAAGTATGTCGTAGTTGTCAAGTCATGGACCGCAGCAAGGGCTTTACCCATCATTGATAAGTCCGTTCCTTCGCTATCGGAGTAAGTGCCCATATAGATGAGAGGATTATCTGTATAGTTTGCGCTTGCGAGAAGAATTTTGCCGTGAGACTCGGGGCGCAACACATCAACCACTGACAGTATAGTTGTTCTACCGGCACTTGCTGAGTAGAACTTATTGCAGATAGTATCCTCGAAACCGTAGGCACTGGTACAAAGCTGCACCTGCGCAGTCGAATCGTGTGGAAAGATCAAGTTTATAGCTTGATAGTCTGGATATGTTTGACTACTGTTAAAGGCGCCATATAGGCATGTAGTTGCCAACGGGAAAGTAAACGGATTTGTGGCAGGAGTGGTCGAGGTATCCGCGGCCATTTGAAATACGAGTATAGTTGAAGGGCGGTCTTGCAAGTTTTCTCCAACAGGAAGATCAGCTACCACATCGATGTCTAGCGATTCAAGGTGGGCTTTAGGGCCAATACCCGACAACATCAGAAGCTTGGGGCTGTTAAAGGATCCGGCGGACACTATCACCTCTTTGTTAGCATATAGTACGTAAACGTCACCACTAGAATCGACAACCTGCACGCCAATCGCAGTAGTGCCATCGAACAAGATTTTGGTAGCGGTGGTCTCTAACATCACACACAAGTTAGAACGTGATTTAGCTGCAGTAAGATATGTGTTTGCAGTGGTCTGGCGTATTTGATCGTCAATAGTAAACAAGGGCTGAGTAATTCCGAGGGTTGAGGTTGCCGACGAGCAATCTTCAACATATTTATGGCCTAGTTCTTCAGCAGCAGCTATTATACCATCGTTTTCAGCATGCAGTTCCCTTCGTATCTTAACATAACCGTCTGTTCCATGAATACTGGCATAACTCGAATTTAGTAGCTCTGGATCTGTTAATTTCTCATGTTTCTTCATATATGGTAAAATATTGGTGAAGTTCCAAGACGAGTCGTTTAGGGCAGTCGCCCAATCATTATAGTAATGGGGATCCCCTTGTACATAGACCATATGGTTGAGGGCGCTGCTGCCCCCAAGCATCTTAGCCGCGGTGAGGTCTATCACATTATTCTTCAAGTTTTGAGCTGTTGTGTTGTCGTCCACTGAAGTAAAGTTGTAGTCGTATATTGACTGAGCCAGCAATGGGAATACGCTCGGTATCTGTGTGCAAATAAAACAACACATTTCTAAGTGACTGCATTCAGGGTAATTTCAATTTCTAAATATAGACCAACTACAATTCACGCTGAGGTAGTTTTAGTTTATATAATTACTAATTATTGTTTCCTTTAGCTTGCCATGCAAACAACGCTACACATATATGTCTATATATAGTGACGCTTACCAAAGGCATGTATTTAAATAAGACAAACTTTACATGTAGTGATAGATGCCTAGAGAATCTTATGTGTGCACGGTGGCAGTATCACTTTAATGTTTAATACTAAATAGAACAATACAAAAATGCTGCAACCGGTACCACTCTGTCTACGCTGTGTGTGTATGGCGGGCTGTACTGCCTCCGTGGCACATCGGTTGGGAAGGCGACTTCGTCGGGTCGGGCCAAACAAAATTATTGGGTATTTCTGTTAAGAAATTTTAACAGCAGCCTGGAGTTAGGAAGTTGGTAGTGTTAAACACCCCCATATCTCGGAAAGCACGTAAAGACGTTGGTCCTGCACCTTATCTCTCTGCGGTCGTGTCGGATTACCGTACCATCTGACCATGAGACTTAGGGAACAGAGAGTGCGCTTGTGTTCGCGCACTCACTTACGCACTATAATATCTTCTAGACAGATGGCCACTCTCTGGTAAAATTGGCTGCCGTGACCGAATTTCGTTCTGGATGACATTATTAACGCGGGCTAAAATTGCTTACATCTGATTCAAGAGGAGCGTATCCGCCAGCTTCGATGAGCAGCACACTGTAAGAGCTGTTAGCAGATAGCCTGTTCGCCATAATCGAACCAGCGGTCCCACCGCCTATGATTATGAAGTCATAGTACGTACGATCTGTGAAAATACAAACAATTTCTTTAATTGTAATTGGGTGAAAAAGGCAGCAAGAGCTTTCGGTATAATCATAATCATATGATTATAACGAAAAGTATCAACTTTAGAGAGTTTGTTTTCTTGTGAGTGCTGCAATGACATGTTTTGTTTTCGAAATACGAAATATGTTTACGAAAGTTAAAGATTTTATCCGTACAATTATCAAAGCACTCAATTTCATAACGAACTGTTAGGTAAGGTATTATTTTACCGAGTTAAGAAAAGAGAATATTCTTAATATGGTATTTAGGTAGCGCAACAGTGAACTAAAGAAACCATATAAATTGTGAAAACAGCATTATAATTGGTAGCTATTAATAGTTAATTTTTTTGAGGCATAGTATTCGTATCTCGCTAACTTCCTCGCACGCCTACAGTTAAATAGGGGAGATGTCGCAAGATATAATCCTTCGTTACTTTTATCATGAAAAATTTGCTCATTCTACCAAATTTTAAAAGTTCGCTACCTAATTTATATTTAAATTTTGCAAACAAACGTATTTTAGATTTTGTTAAAGAGTACTTTTTTATTAAAATAATATCAAATGTTATGCCAAATAGGCTAAGGGGTATAACAATATTAGTAATACTTACTGGTTTGAAAGCAGTAAGATGGATAGCGCCAATCTGTCAGCATAAGACTAGCAATCACTGACAGTGATGTTTGAACTAGCTTAATGCCAGCTAAAACCGTTGCTGCTTCGTTAGTCATTTCTGTAATGATAATATTGTATAAGTGGACAACCAATCTCTACTCATGTTTATTATTGATGCCTGTATATCCCTGATGAATGCCTCGGTGGTGCATGAGGTCTTGGGTCTAAATCCCGTGTCCAACCAACTAAAAGTTATCGAGCTTTCTACCAAGAAATTTTAATAGTCCGATCTTAAGTCGTTGGCGATGATACACATTCCAGTGCTTCAAAAATAACGTTAAGACGTTGGTCATGCGCCTAATCTCTCTCCGGTCATGTTGGATTACCTTCCAATCGGATTATGAGAGGTATGAAACCAATAATGCACTTGTATTTGCGCACTAAAAAAGGTTTTGTTAGGTGTGCCCCTTTTCAGTAATGCAATTGGTGAGAATCAAACTTGACCGTCTGAACATGTTTTTACATACAATAAGAAACTTTAAAAAAACTTGAAAATCAGAATTCCATCTAAAAAGCCTTATAAAGTCTTGACTAAAATGGGAGACACTACCTATACATGAAACAGATTTCAATAATTTATCACCGACACATTAAATTATCACATTAAAACTTAACCAAAAACTATAAATTATCCTAGAATAAAGCGATAACAAAATTTATAATTTATATAATATATTTATATAATTTATATTATATAATAATTGGTATTTTGTACACTTACCTGTGTCCTAGACTGACAATGCTTCGATAATGTTTTGTAGTGTCTAGAATCTCCTTTATATACCATTTCAAGAAGTGTATCTTATCGAAAATATTTATTTTGCATATTACATTGGCCATATGTATAAATATTTGCGTGTACATTTTGTATTTGGATATTGGATATTATATAAAAAAAATCCTCTGTAATTTTGTTTATTATTCATCAATAATTTTTTTACATAATCATTGTATTTTTACCACAATCTTTTTCTTTTATCTTTTATAAATGATTAAACGTTGTTCTGAATACATTTCCTTCGTTTTCTAAGAATGTAAATTTAGCATAGCTTGAGATGAAAACAGGAAATTTTCAGTCGCTGACGTAGGAAAATGTATAGCGGAGGTGGTAGAGCGATGAGACAAAATTAAACAGCTCTATACAGATTTTATCGCGTTGTTTAGATTTAATTTTACACTTTCATCGACGTTTCAGTTGCTTTTCAGCAGCCATGTTTACGGGGAGACTAAGATGATAATTGTATCAATGTTCTAATCCCTACGCCCGCCCAGCAAAGGAGAATGCGTTTTTAAATCTAAGCAGAAATAAGTGAAGTTTCCTATATGATAATTGTCAAATTAAAGAAAAAGAAACACTATAGGTATGGACTTACTTAGCTGCTATTTCAGGTGATGGGAAGGGATTATTACAAATACCAAACAAGATTTTAAACGAATTTTAGTTGGTGTGTCAAATTAGTTTAGTTGCAATTTCTTTAGGGTATTGCCACTTTTTAATAGCTTCCACGCCCTTGCATTGCTGTGCCTGTTAAATTTGTAAATGTAAATTCACAGTAAGGCGTAGCTAATGTCATGTTGAATTTTTTAAATGTTGTTGCATAGCTTTTATAAATAAAATGATTGTATTTTAAATAAAAAAATCTGTCCGTGAACAAAATATAACCGTGATAAAAATAATTTCTATATTTTTATGATTTTAATGAGTACCATACACTACCAATCTGCTTTGTTACCACACTTAATAAAAATAATCGCTTAATCAGTAATAAAACCTTTGGCTTAATAAAAGGAAAGGAATACACCTTCAAATTTAAAATCGTTTATTGCGGTTATAGGTATTTTTTTATGATGTTTTAATTAGATATAGTCTTTTGGCACGTAGCATAAAAGATAAAATAAAAATAAAAATTTATAATAGCAACTAGGATTTTCCCGCGGCTTCGCTCGCGTAAATGTAGATTGGGTTAGGAGAGGTTAGGTCTGGCGCCAGGAGCCGCTAGCTCGGGGCATAGGACCAACTCTTCCCGCTCTCGAGGTGGCATGGTCTGAGCTTCGCCATCCTGGTCCTGGTGGCAGAGTAGTAGGAACGACTTGTGTAACCCACTGTTGGTTGAGGTGATCATAAGGAGTGGCTGTACATATGTATGGATGTCCCGGCCATATCGTGGATGTCTTCACTGGGGCGACTACCGCGATGTTGTTCTGGACGCAGCGCTGTACGGATCGCTCCTCCTGGGTATCGCAATGCCGTAATTTAATTCTGGCAGTTGGTATAGTGGCACTCTCGCCATGACTCAGTCTATGACCTGAATTAAAGGAAATGGAAATGGAATGTCATCGCCTCCTCCTGTGAGCAAAGTCATTTCCATCAAGGAGGTGGCGGAGCTTGAGAGGATACGCTGGCATCTTCTCTCCAACCACAGAACCGGGCGGCAATTATATAATTGTTTGGTAAAATAAATGTTTTGCGAATTCCGATTCTAATGTATTCCGAAATCTAATAAATCAGAAATAAAAATATTCAGATAAATCCAAGAAAGGTGATCATATATTACTTAGTGGTCTCATCACAGATAGGATTTATTCTCAGGAAAACATGACATGATTCTGCAATTTATTTACTACCTAATCGTAATAGAAACTTCTAGATTAAAAATTTTCGAACCAAGTCGCAAGTACATAGTAGTAATATTATACTGACCAGTTGCGCTAAATAAAGTATGTGTAATATTTCCATATTGTCTTTTAGTAAACATCTCCAATTTACTTACAAAAATAACAACATTTTGCCTGCGGCTTCACTTGCGCACATGTAGGTTATGTTAGCTTAGGTCATACCGCATGGTGTCGGCTGATGCAGCCTACGCGTTGGCTGGTATTTCCCCGTGGAATTTGGAATCGGAAGTGCTCGCCGAAGCATTTATAGTGACTTCGGGTATACGGGAACGGAGACGGGTCTTTGTCCCAACGCGGTGGTGTTAACTGACACACGGAACTGAGCCTAAAAATGGAAATCGCGTCTGGAGGTACCGGATCCAGAACCGTTGGGGTCCTCCAGCTGGTATTGGAGTGGTGGGCAGGGCAGCAGCATGGGTCCCTGTCCTTCCGACTACTGCAGGTATTGTTACGGCATGGTTGCTTTGTCAAGTACCTGCACATGGTCGCAAGGAGGGAACCGAGTCCCATCTGCTACCACTGCGAGTGTATTGAAGACACTGTACAGCATAGACTCAAAGCTTGTCCTGCCTGGGCGTTGCAGCGCACTGAACTTATCAACGTTGTGGGCGTTGACCTCTCGCTGCCGGCCGTGGTCGACAGCGAGAGGAACTAGATAGCGGTCGCATCCTTCTGCGGGGACATCATTTAGCGGAAGGAGGTGACGGAGCGGATCCGTGAGGAAAATATCCTTGCGGATCTAAGTCGCCGCTTGCGGTTATGCGCGCCTTATACCGTCATAGTAAAGGCCGTGGGCGGATAAACAGGGATCTCTCGTCCGTCAGTTAAGTCGAAGTCACGCCCTTTGTCGTGCCGAGGCGTCGCCCAGGAGTCGTCGCCAGCAGGCATTCCTTGCCTACGTTGGGCACTGCTGGGTGGGTCGGTGATTAGTTTCAGTTTCAGCGACCCACCACTCAAGGCACCGAGCTAGTACACCGTGGTAGGTTTAGTCGGTAGTATCCGGGACATCCATCTTTTTGCGGGTAAGATAACCTCTCTGCTACCCTTTACCGCGGAGAGGTTATGCGTCACAACCTCACGTTTAAAAAAAGGTTCGGTTATTAACAGTACTTTTTTTATGAAAGATACCCTATATCCTTATCTGTTCCCTGACAACGTGTATGTGAAATTTCATGATGTTTAGTCTACTAGGCGTGAAAGCGTAACAAACAAACTTACATTCGCATTTATAATACATATAATATTCCCAATAATTATACAGCTGCGGACTGCTAAATAATCAATGACATCGCAATTTCATTGAAAGTCAATACGATACTTTTGAGTGTATTAACACATCTGCTACCAATTATAATTTGGTGTAAATAGATGACATGATGTTTCTTAATTTCAAATAAGAAATACCTAAAGAGATAAAAGTTATAACATATAGTACTTTCTCTTTCCTTTGTTTGAAAATTACCATATGGAAAGATTACTTACTTATTTCTGCTTAGATTCAATTCATATTTTATAGATTTTATATTATACTCATCCGAACCTATTTTGATGATTTAAAATGATAGCCTTTTTTTTAAACATACGAAATAATTTATTCAAGCAATTTACATTTATTAAATGATAGACAATATCGTATTAATAACCTTACTAATTTGTTTCATTCGATGTATTCATAATACATAAACAGTTATGCTAGGCTTCTAACTTATGATGGCACGAGAATAAACAAGACTACACACACCAAATTTTTCGGTATAGTAGTCGATAAATATTATGACTGGATAAAGCATACTGATGAGCTATGTAATAAAAATAATAGTTTCATCTACGTGCTACACAGATTAAGGGGTACCTCAACCCAAAGTAGTCTTAGTATGCCATGGCTATGTAAGTGCCCTACTAATATATGGTTTAATATTGTGGGGAAATTCCACTAATTCCTGGGCTTTTCTGTCTCAAAAGAAATGCATTAGGGCAATACATTTAAACATTCTAAACAACATGGAAGGCCTTGACGACTTAAATATTGAGTATTTAATTCGTCAAGGCCGACAAAATAGACTTAATTTCAATGACAGCGAAATCGATGAACTAATGGATGTGTCATACTGTTACGTATTTATGTGGAGCGGAGGAAACTCACATGCAGTCAAACTGCGAGTCAGTTGCATACTCATTTATAAAATTAATTTTTCTAATGATGTCTCGTACGCGCATCACACACGCAGGTGTCCGTGTCGCACGCACATTACAATATATAACACATACCAAAGTCTACTAAACAGCAGTTACAACATACTAGATATGACCGAAATAAAGAAGCAGTTAAACCTCTTAAATATTAACCTCTTTGCAAATACAGAAGTAGAAAATTTGAAGCAAGAAAATATGGCTTTGAAAAGAGAAATACAAGAATATCAACAAAAAATAAAACTTTATAAATCAGTAGGTATTAGAGACACACAATAATTTGGCATTAAGACACCCTTAAAGTTTCATTTACCTCAAGATCGAAAATGAATATATGAAAGTAGGTTTATTTAGAACAACTTTGAGTGAAACAATAATGATGGCAACAAAAGGTGAAAGTCCTCAAAAAAGTCCTAAACCATCAACAAAAAAAGAAAATTATAACTTGGAGACATTGAAGAAAAGAGACAGTATATATATGGCTACAATTGTTCACAATTTAACCTGCATAAATTGTGACCAAAGCTCCCCATTAAATCACAATGTCACAACAAATAGTTAATTATGCGAAGAGGAGCTATCTATACACAGTATACATTAACAACATTAGTTATTTCGAAAAGCAGCCACTAAACAAGCCCAGAATCATGAGAATTGCCGATGAGAGTGGATACCGCCTGAGAAAACTACTACAAGAACAACTTGGCAATAGCTTTACAATCACATCGGTTATAAAACCCTATGCTCCTATATCAGAAATACTTGGTTCGTGCGCAAGAATGTGTCAGAATTTCACCAAGGCAGATTTTGTGTTGATATTAGGCGGATCGAATGATGACAACCCATTAAAAATGCAATAATTTTTTATTCTACATAATGAATCATCAGATCAATTATACAAAATAAATGTCTTTAATTGGCGAAGTTCTTAAAATAGATACCTAAATGTGAAGAACGTAAATAATTTGTTGAAATATCTTCAAATAAATATTACGAAATATTATGTTTAAAATATAAACACAATTATTATGAAAATTATGTTTATACAACAACTGGCATTAACGGCAAAGAAACTGGTATTTCTTAACCCGTTACCGTAATAAGTATATTCAGACTGAAAGTACTATTCAACATAAATTTGTATATAAAGATGCTATAACACAGACAGACAACGATACTATGATGTTATCTGAAACTCTTTTTTTTCATCAACAATGACAGGATAACATCTGGATTAGCATGTGAGATGAAGAATAATACACAGACAAACCAAGATTCTCATACTACCTATCTAAATATTTTTCATCAAAATGTTTATGATAAAGAAAATAAAATTGATGAATTTGGACTTTACCTGACCACACTGCCTGTACTTGATTACATTTGTCTAACCAAACAAATTCTTAATAAAATTGCAGATCCTTTGTTTAGTATTAATAACTATATAAATTGATCACATGCAATACAAGAATATACAAAAAATTGGGGTAAACATAGTGTGTTTGTAGATTGTCCCCAAATTAATAAGCTGTGTAAGGGAGAAATATTTGACACATGTTGTATAAAAGACGTCATAACTGAGCTTTGTCCGTCCTGCTGTTATCGAAGTCCTGATGAAAAAAACTTGGAACAATTTATGAAAAATTTAGAAAGAGTGTTTGAATTTTTCAATAAGAAGGCTCTCATCTATGTGGATTTTAATATATTGACAGAAAACAAAAATGTATAGATTTTATAAATTTATTGCTGTGTTGTAACTTTAGACCACTAGTGTATACAGCTACTTTTAGTTTATTCAGTTTCATGTATTGACAACTTTTTAACCAAAGCTGATGAAAATAGAGATAATATATTCAATGATCATAACGGTTTAGTAGGTGGGCATAGTGGAATGTTATGTAAAATTAAACTTCAAAGGTTGACAGGTAATAAAACAGTTGCAAATCGTTTTCTTTCAATTGGCAAAGTAATAATTAATAGCAAAAGCCATGACATTTGAAAAAATATTTTATTAAATCATGACTGAGCCTCTATGGACAAACATATTTTAAATTAATTAATAATATAATATAATAATATTCTACAACATACACACAACACCATCTAGCCCAAACTAAGCAGAGCTTGTACTATGGGTACTAGACAATGGATAAACATACATATATACTTTTTTTTTTTTTGTAAATACATACATATTATACATAGAAACACCCAGACCAAGACAAACATCCATGTTCATGCACACAAATGTTTGACTTGTGCGGGAATCGAACCCGCGACCTCAGGCGTAGCAGTCGGTTACACTAACCACTACGCCATTTCATACGTCATTTCAAACGTACATTCAGAAAGAAACTATAAAGATTAATGTAAAGAAGAAAAGTACTGGTATCAAATTGGTTAACAAAAGGTATACAAGTAACAAGCTGGATGAAACGTATTCTATGTATAAACAGTGGATGTTGTCTACATCACATATTTTAGCGTACAGGAAAAAATATGTAAGACTTTATAAGAAAGTTGTGAAAGCTGAAAAAGAAATTCTGTACGTAGATAACTCGAAAATGCCAAAAATAATACAAAATAGGCATAGAAACAAAAACACTAGTAAAATAGTAACGCAAATTAATATAACACATAATTATACTATAAGCTTTCAAATTGAAGTAATATAGACGCATCAGTTGCATTCTTACGAGACAGCTATCAAAGGGTCACGAAAGATATGGTCTTGTCTTATATTACGCCAAATGAAATTAGTAATGTAGTTAGAAACATTCCCACAAAGACTTCTAGTGGGTTTTATGAAGTATAAATAACAATAATAAAGACTCATATTTTGAATATGGCAACACCACTTTCATATTTTTTTAATAAATGCTGTGAATGTAGTCTATTTTCCGAACAATTAAAAATTGCCAGGGTGATACAAAAAAAAAATGGCTGCAACAGCCGATCCAAAAAACTACAGGCCTATATAATATTGGTCCTTCCGATATTATGCAAAATATTCGAAAAGCTCCTAAAATTTCATCTAGTCCGTCATTTGATTACCAAGTTATAAATAAAAAGCAGTTTGTATACCAGAAAGGTGTTGGAACGTCTGATGCTTGACATACCTTAGTTAGCGAAATTGTAGAGAAAATAAATGAAAAATTGAAAGTAGCCGGCGTTTTCTTAGACCTTAGCTCTGCTTTTGATACTGTGGGTCATGAACTTCATTTAATAAATCTAGAACATTACGGCGTTAGAGGTACCTAAAGTCTTACAACTCTTTAAGTCATACTTACATAATATGCAAATGTACGTAGAGGTCAAGGCAAACAACAGTATGAAGTGCCATAAAGCTTACCAATCTAAGATGCACCATGGTGCCACAGGCGTACGGTCAAAGACAAAAGTCGAGTAGCAACATAAAGTAAAGAATCGCATTCAGTTTCGCGCAAATATCTTTGTGTATGATGTTTCAACGCAAACAATGAAACATTATTCAATGTAAATGATAGTAGGTGAAATTCATCATGCGCATGTGTGCAAGGCAAAAACGAGTTCTTGTATATATAACTATAATTACTACTATCCCGTATATTAACAATAGTGTCCGTATTTCCAATTAATGCTTAAATTTATACTGTCGTCGTTAGGAAAAAATACGCACCTGACCAATCACCACACCATAAATATCCTGACGGATGCGTCTTTTTTTACAGATTCCAAATACGTAAAATACTCAATTTCGAACAAACATTTGGATACGTCTTTTGTCCTTATGACAGCAGTATATGTATCCCAAGTTCCAATAGCGGAGCGGATAACGAGTCTAATCACATTATCACTAAAATATAATAAGAGATTCAAATATTGGAGTCCACTTCTTTCATGTTTTGCTTTTTTATTACTGAAATGTAAAAAAATAAATTAAACATTATTTTCGGCTATTTATTAAACATTAAATTATTTAATTATTATAATTATAATTTATCAAAATTTGTTACTACTGAACTAAAATGGTAAAAGGCATCGTGCCTTTATAGCTGATATACATAGTCTAGCATTGGTCTAGAAATATGTAATATCATAGAAAGAGGTCTCGCTCCCAATCATAATTTAAAAAATTTAGCTGATAAAATATAGGTGTAAATTTGATAATAGTTTTGGTAAATTACTCGTCACTTAAATGTAATGTAAACCAACAAATGGATTGTATTATACTTATACGTATATGTTTTATTTTATTTTATTTTGAATTTCCAATAAGAAATACCCATCAATTACAAGGCGGATTTACATACATTAAAATAGGACATGTGTTTCCTCAATATCAGGAGACCACAGTATGCAAAAGGATTTTTGTTTCTATGTATAGACAACTCCCGCACTAGGTATGATTCCTGTGTCGCGGGGCTTTTGAAATATTCAAACAAAGGACACAAAGAGTACCCACACTCGAAACAACTAATTGTGTAAGCACAGATATAACAACAAAAGAACAATGGCAATGACAGTCATTACAAGTATACATCAATTAATAGAAAAAGCCAATGAAGTCAATGAAATTTTAGTCGACCAATAAATTATGATTGTTTCTATTAAAGATAAGGATGGTAGATAAAGAGATGTTCTATTGTATTCACAGTACTTATCGTAGAAGTTCAACGTCTGTGCTATTGCTGCAAACTTAATTTTTTTATTTTGCTCTTCGAAATGACCACACTCCGCCTGATGGTAAGCAGTCGTGTGGTCTAAGAGCAGTGGCCTCCACATCGTCCTCATAGCAGCCGAGGCGATGTTGAGGTTTCTACTTTGACGGCCTAAGAAGGTGCTTTTTCACGTCCGCTTAAAGGACCTAGGATTGAAGGAAGAAGGAAACTCGTGCTTTGGCAGAGAATTCCATGACTTGATCGTTTGGCAGAGGTATGAGGACCCAAACTTGTTGGTACGCACTCTAGTTGACTCTACCGTGTAAGGATGGCATCTGAGCCCAGCACGCGTTGTTCTGGATAGGAAAGGGGAGGGCGGGATAAGGTGGAATAACTCTTCAGAGCACTCCCCGTGGTATATTCTGTAAAAACATGCTAATGAGGCAATGTTCCTACGGAGATGCAGAGGTTTCAGTGAACTTGTGACTTTTGGATCTTCGATGATACGGACAGCCCACTGCTGTAACCTGTCGAAAGCATCTAGCAAGTATTGCGCAGAGCCATCCCAAAGATGAAAACAGTACTCTACACAAGGGCGCACTTGTACCTTATACAATAGGCACAGCTGCTCAGGCGCGATGAACCGCCTCACCCTGTTCAGGACTCGGAGTTTTGCGAAGCTTGGTTAACGACGCTCTCGATGTAGGTTTTGGGATTAAGGGAGCTGCAAAGATCCATATATCCATAAGATGGAGAGGCTGTCACGTATCACCAGTGGAGTGTTCCTCAAAGAAGGGAAGGGAAGGAATGGAGACTTTTTTGTTGAGAACGCGCATGCCTGGGTCTTCTTGGCGTTTAACTGGACCAAGTTCTTGGTATTCCATTCAGAGATGCGGTCCGGTCAAGTTCAACGACAAGGTCCTGCCTTTTCCCCTCAACCTCAGCCTGTTTGGCCTCAGGATGTCCTAAATATCGCCCGTGCACGGTACTGTCTGCCGCATAACAATGTATGATGCCGAGATTCAACATATCATTGATATGCAGAAGAAAGAGCGTAGGGAATTAGATGGACCTCTGAGGCACTCCTGCATTGACCTGCATAAATTTGGGAGCGCGATCGTCGCAAAGGACCCGAATACGACGCTTCTGTAGGAGACTTGCAATCTAGGTGTACAGTTGAGGGGGCAAGCCATAGGCCGGAAGCTTGGCATAAAGAGACCTGTGTCAGACTCTATCGAGTTCTATTTGAAAGTACTTTAAAAACAAACTCGAAAATTTTTAACTTTAGCTGAATGTAACCTCTCAACAACACTTTCTTTACTAATTATTTCCATTTGAAATACATTCTACAAATAAAAATCACTTTTTATAAATTACTAGCTGACCCGGCAAACTTTTTTTGCCATATAAATTATTTCTTCACTAGCGGTATAAATTAATATACTTTACGACCTATTTTCATAACCACTAAATTACACATTTAATACATATAAACTGTCATTAAAATCGGTCGAGCCGTTTCGGAGGAGTACGACCACAAACACCGTGACCCGAGATTTTTACACATATAGATAATTTGTAAAAAAGTTGCACGATTACTGGCAGTTTTTAGTGGCAATAAAATAAAAAAGGGAAGGTGTAAAATTAAATCTAGTTTTATAATTTAAATAGCTTAACTAGAAGTAAACAGTAACTAGTAAAAGTGTTTAACTATAGTAATTTAAAGTTTCAAAATTATATAATAATATTGATTAAAAAGAAATAAACAACGTGATAAAATCCGTAGAATTTTTTTTTTTATTTCAATGTATAACATTCGCGTAAACATAAGACAATATTATAAACAAGGGAACACTAATATTTAAAAATTCCCAGGTCCCGGATCCGAATGTCGATTAATTCATTGACACTGATTATATCTCCAAACATAATCGATATTTTTAATTTTGTGTATGTAATATTTATATTGGTCGTAGTCGTGAGATCGTATCCTTAACATTCCTGTAACACAGTTTAGAACTAGCACGGGAATGGAAGGGGTTAGCCTTGATGGTTGTTGCAGTTAGGACTAGACTTAACTACTTAGTGTTGATATAAGTGGATTTATGTATTGCTTGATTTGATTTTAGTCAATAAATATATTATGATTATGCCATTTATTCCAATATTTTCTCGTAATTATATTTTACATTATATATAAAAAAATATAAAATATAAAATAGAACCACGGAAACCCACCGATATTGGGTACAGGGACCAAGCTATCGGTGGTTAGGGCTCCAGAGAAAGAAACCGCCGCACTATGCGCGCCGTGTTAAGCAACACTGCCTTCTGAATCGAGGACTTGATCCAACCATTCAACGCGAGCCTCTTAGGATGGTGGTCGAGGCTCTTGGCAATTAACCCGTTTACCGAAACCACTATCGGTACAATGATCGCCGAGCCCACATCCCACATGTCGACAACCTCGCGAGCTAAGTCAATATATTTAATTTGTTTTATATTTTTCAGCTTTCACGAGGTTCTCGTCATGAGGGATGGTGACATCGATGATCATTTCAAGGCGCTCTAATCGATCTATCACCACTATATCTGGCTTGTTAGCCACGACGGTTCTGTCAGTGATGATAGATCGATCCCAGTACATAGTGACACGACCATTCTCGAGAACTGGATCGGGCACATACCTGTAGTACGGCATCTCTGAATCCACAAGTTTGTACTTTAAGGCCAGTTGCTGATGGATGATCCTGGCCACTTGGTTGTGTCTGTGCAAATATTCGCCATTGGCAAGACGAGAACACCCAGAGACAATATGCCTGAGAGATTCACCGGGCTGGTGACACGCCCAACATATGTCGACCGTCCCATCTTTCAGGATATCACCGAAACGTAGCTAGGCCACAGATGATATTAAATCAACATCGGGCCCGTGTAAGGCCCGATAGAAGCGTCCATGCAGCTCTTTACCCTTCCATACATCCCTGCGGTCATCAGTACTAAGTACCACAGATTTGCACCAGTTCTCCTTAGCCAGACCCAGCGGGGTAAGGCCATTGTCCACTGAGACTGCAGCCCGATGTACACCCGAGCCGGTCTGGAGAAAATATTCTCTAATACTGCACACCTCACGATTGTGGAGGGTCTTGGCACTTAGAAAGCCACGATCCCCGCACTTCCGCGGGATGTACAGCCTCATTACAGACGAGCGCGGATGATGCATCCGGTATGCGGTCAACAGTGTACGGACTTTTCTATCCAGGGCCTCCAGTTCTTTTTCAGTCTGAGTCCATCTGAGTATGCCGAAGGAGTACATTAAGACCGGCATGGCCCAGCTATTACAAGCACGCACCTTATGTCCACCCGACAAATAACTTTTGAGTATCTTTGTCAGGCGGCCTAAGAAGCGGTCCCGCAATGCCTGTTTCATGCCATTCTCTGAAATGCACAACGCCTGCGACATACCCAGGTATTTGTATGTTACGTTTGCAGAGAGAGTCCTAAGTCTTGAGGAATCCGATAGTTCCATTCCATCAGATTCGACAATCTCACCTCTTTATACATATATTACCGCACACTTGTCCACACCAAACTCCATTCTGATAGAATTACTAAAGTTTTCAGTTACCTTTAGTAATTCTGTCAGCTGGAGATGGGTGGCGGCAAATAATTTAAGGTCATCCATGTAAAAAAGGTGAGATATGACCTGGCCTCTATTCTGCAACCGATAGCCTAGCTCCAAACTTTCCAGTAAAGTACTAAGAGGGTTCAGAGCGAGGCAAAACCACAGTGGACTCAGACTGTCACCCTGGAATATACCTCGCTTGATCAATATAGGCATACCATCACTCTGGATCCGCCGACATCCCGGATAGCGAAGGACAGTCCTCCATTGCCCCATACGCGTCTTCAAGAAAGTGCATAAAGTTGTATCTAATTTGTACAACTCTAGCACCCTTAAGAGCCATGTATGAGGTACAAAGTCATAGGCCTTCTTATAATCTATCCAACATGTCGCCAGATCCCTTCGGTGACGACGCACCTGTTGGCAAATGGCCATGTCAATAAGGAGTAGCTCTTTGGTACCACGAGCTCCATTTCTACACCCATTTTGAGATACGGACATGATATGGTTAGTATTTATGTGATGCGATAATTTTGTTCTCAAAATGGATGTAATTTAGTGACGCCGACGCCTAGTGTCTAAACATATAAAAATTAAATATACTTAAATATGTAAATGTGCAAGTGAATAAGATATAAACATAATTACTCAATAGTGTAAAAATGTGTGGAGTAAGATACGAACATTTGAGTGTGTTTTTAAAGCAAGCGACAGTGTGTTATAGTGACGCCAGCAATTCTAGGAAAATTGTGAACAGATCTAATGCGCAGTGACATAGACCTAAGAGATGCAGATCTCAAGAAATATTATATTTTTTTGGCTTGCCTGCTTTAAGAAGACGTGCTGTGTATTATTATAATAATATAATACTCTTGTATTGCAAGATGAATGCAATATAATAATAATAAATTGTAGCAGTCTCACTCAAACAAAACAAGACAGGTTATGACACCTTAATCAAAAATAATGTGGATTCGTGTGCATCAGACATATCAAGACATATCAAGGCTTATATCAAGCTATACCTATCTAAAGAGTAGCAACCAGATCACAGAGTATGTCAACAATGAAAGGTTTATTAAGGTTATTATTATTTAATGTTGTTCTTAAAACCAAATAAATTTGCAGTTTAACAAAACAGATACAAAATATATTTATCACACCAATAATCTTAAATAAATATTATTTTTGAATAATCCTGATCTTAATATGAATCAAATATAACATCAATTTATATCAAATATTACAATAAACCCTAATTGCTTCATTTAGAGACCATTGTTCCAATAGGAGAGAATAAGATCCGCGCCACGCTCTCCCACCATCATCACAGCGGCCTCGCCGCTAATCATAGTCGGTATAACAGATGCGTCTATAACACGCAGATTAGTGACGTTATAGACACGCAATGTAGTGTCCACCACAGAGCCCATGGAACATGTGCTAGTAAAGTGCTTCATAGTCGCAGACATAGCCAGGGCATAACACTCCCAATAGGCCGTGCCAGTGTAATTTGAGCATAAGTCCACATCGACCAAAGTCGCATTCACACTTTTGAAGTATGTCGTAGTTGTCAAGTCATGGACCGCAGCAAGGGCTTTACCCATCATTGATAAGTCCGTTCCTTCGCTATCGGAGTAAGTGCCCATATAGATGAGAGGATTATCTGTATAGTTTGCGCTTGCGAGAAGAATTTTGCCGTGAGACTCGGGGCGCAACACATCAACCACTGACAGTATAGTTGTTCTACCGGCACTTGCTGAGTAGAACTTATTGCAGATAGTATCCTCGAAACCGTAGGCACTGGTACAAAGCTGCACCTGCGCAGTCGAATCGTGTGGAAAGATCAAGTTTATAGCTTGATAGTCTGGATATGTTTGACTATTGTTAAAGGCGCCATATAGACATGTAGTTGCCAACGGGAAAGTAAACGGATTTGTGGCAGGAGTGGTCGAGGTATCCGCGGCCATTTGAAATACGAGTATAGTTGAAGGGCGGTCTTGCAAGTTTTCTCCAACAGGAAGATCAGCTACCACATCGATGTCTAGCGATTCAAGGTGGGCTTTAGGGCCAATACCCGACAACATCAGAAGCTTGGGGCTGTTAAAGGATCCGGCGGACACTATCACCTCTTTGTTAGAATATAGTACGTAAACGTTACCACTAGAATCGACAACCTGCACGCCAATCGCAGTAGTGCCATCGAACAAGATTTTGGTAGCGGTGGTCTCTAACATCACACACAAGTTAGAACGTGATTTAGCTGCAGTAAGATATGTGTTTGCAGTGGTCTGGCGTATTTGATCGTCAATAGTAAACAAGGGCTGAGTGATTCCGAGGGTTGAGGTTGCCGACGAGCAATCTTCAACATATTTATGGCCTAGTTCTTCAGCAGCAGCTATTATATCATCGTTTTCAGCATGCAGTTCCCTTCGTATCTTAACATAACCGTCTGTTCCATGAAGACTGGCATAACTCGAATTTAATAGTTCTGGATCTGTTAATTTCTCATGTTTCTTCATATATGGTAAAATATTGGTGAAGTTCCAAGACGAGTCGTTTAGGGCAGTCGCCCAATCATTATAGTAATGGGGATCCCCTTGTACATAGACCATATGGTTAAGGGCGCTGCAGCCCCCAAGCATCTTAGCCGCGGTGAGGTCTATCACATTATTCTTCAAGTTTTGAGCTGTTGTGTTGTCGTCCACTGAAGTAAAGTTGTAGTCGTATATTGACTGAGCCAGCAATGGGAATACGCTCGGTATCTGTGTGCAAATAAAATAACACATTTCTAAGTGACTGCATTCAGAGTAATTTCAATTTCTAAATATAGACCAACTACAATTCACGCTGAGGTAGTTTTAGTATACATAATTACTAATTATTGTTTCCTTTAGCTTGCCAAGCAAACAACGCTACACATATATGTTTATATATAGTGACGCTTACCAAAGGCATGTATTTAAATAAGACAAACTTTACATGTAGTGATAGATGCCTAGAGAATCTTATGTGTGCACGGTGTGTCACTTTAATGTTTAATACTAAATAGAACAATACAAAAATGCTGCAACTGGTACCACTCTGTCTACGCTGTCTGTGTATGGCGGGCTGTACTGCCTCCGTGGCACATCGGTTGGGAAGGCGACTTCGTCGGGTCGGGTCAAACAAAATTATTGGGTATTTCTGTTAAGAAATTTTAACAGCAGCCTGGAGTTAGGAAGTTGGTAGTGTTAAACACCCCCATATCTCGGAAAGCACGTAAAGACGTTGGTCCTGCACCTTATCTCTCTGCGGTCGTGTCGGATTACCGTACCATCTGACCATGAGACTTAGGGAACAGAGAGTGCGCTTGTGTTCGCGCACTCACTTACGCACTATAATATCTTCTAGACAGATGGCCACTCTCTGGTAAAATTGGCTGCCGTGACCGAATTTCGTTCTGGATGACATTATTAACGCGGGCTAAAATTGCTTACATCTGATTCAAGAGGAGCGTATCCGCCAGCTTCGATGAGCAGCACACTGTAAGAGCTGTTAGCAGATAGCCTGTTCGCCATAATCGAACCAGCGGTCCCACCGCCTATGATTATGAAGTCATAGTACGTACGATCTGTGAAAATACAAACAATTTCTTTAATTGTAATTGGGTGAAAAAGGCAGCAAGAGCTTTCGGTATAATCATAATCATATGATTATAACGAAAAGTATCAACTTTAGAGAGTTTGTTTTCTTGTGAGTGCTGCAATGACATGTTTTGTTTTCGAAATACGAAATATGTTTATGAAAGTTAAAGATTTTATCCGTACAATTATCAAAGCACTCAATTTCATAACGAACTGTTAGGTAAGGTATTATTTTTACCGAGTTAGGAAAAGAGAATATTCTTAGCAATTAATAGTTAATTTTTTTGAGGCATAGTATTCGTATCTCGCTAACTTCCTCGCACGCCTACAGTTAAATAGGGGAGATGTTGCAAGATATAATCCTTCGTTACTTTTATCATGAAAAATTTACTCATTCTACCAAATTTTAAAAGTTCGCTACCTAATTTATATTTTAATTTTGCAAACAAACGTATTTCAGGTTTTGTTAAAGAGTACTTTTTAATTAAAATAATAACAAATGTTATGCCAAATAGGCTAAGGGGTGTAACAATATTAGTAATACTTACTGGTTGGAGTGCAGTAAGATGGATAGCGCCAATCTGTCAGCATAAGAGTAGCAATCACTGACAGTGATGTTTGAACTAGCTTAATGCCAGCTAAAACCGTTGGTGCTTCGTTAGTCATTTCTGTAATGATAATGTTGTATAGTTGAATAACCAATCTCTACTCATGTTTATTATTGATGCCTGTATATCCCTGATGAATGCCTCGGTGGTGCATGAGGTCTTGGGTCTAAATCCCGTGTCCAACCAACTAAAAGTTATCGAGCTTTCTACCAAGAAATTTTAATAGTCCGATCTTAAGTCGTTGGCGATGATACACATTCCAGTGCTTCAAAAATGACGTTAAGACGTTGGTCATGCGCCTAATCTCTCTCCGGTCATGTTGAATTACCTTCCAATCGGATTATGAGAGGTATGAAACCAATAATGCACTTGTATTTGCGCACTAAAAAAGGTTTTGTTAGGTGTGCCCCTTTTCGGTAATGCAATTGGTGAGAATCAAACTTGACCGTCTGAACATGTTTTTACATACAATAAGAAACTTTAAAAAAACTTGAAAATCAGAATTCCATCTAAAAAGCCTTATAAAGTCTTGACTAAAATGGGAGACACTAAAAGCCACATACCTATATATGAAACAGATTTCAATAATTTATCACCGAAACATTAAATTATCACATTAAAACTAAACCAAAAACTATAAATTATCCTAGAATAAAGCGATAACAAAATTTATAATTTATATAATATATTTATATAATTTATATTATATAATAATTGGTATTTTTTACACTCACCTGTGTCCTAGACTGACAATGCTTCGATAATGTTTTGTAGTGTCTAGAAGCTCCTTTTTATACCATTTCAAGAAGTGTATCTTATCGAAAATATTTATTTTGCATATTACATTGGCCATATGTATAAATATTTGCGTGTACATTTTGTATTTGGATATTGGATATTATATAAAAAAAATCCTCTGTAATTTTGTTTATTATTCATCAATAATTTTTTTACATAATCATTGTATTTTTACCACAATCTTTTTCTTTTATCTTTTATAAATGATTAAACGTTGTTCTGAATACATTTCCTTCGTTTTCTAAGAATGTAAATTTAGCATAGCTTGAGATGAAAACAGGAAATTTTCAGTCGCTGACGTAGGAAAATGTATAGCGGAGGTGGTAGAGCGATGAGACAAAATTAAACAGCTCTATACAGATTTTATCGCGTTGTTTAGATTTAATTTTACACTTTCATCGACGTTTCAGTTGCTTTTCAGCAGCCATGTTTACGGGGAGACTAAGATGATAATTGTATCAATGTTCTAATCCCTACGCCCGCCCAGCAAAGGAGAATGCGTTTTTAAATCTAAGCAGAAATAAGTGAAGTTTCCTATATGATAATTGTCAAATTAAAGAAAAAGAAACACTATAGGTATGGACTTACTTAGCTGCTATTTCAGGTGATGGGAAGGGATTATTACAAATACCAAACAAGATTTTAAACGAATTTTAGTTGGTGTGTCAAATTAGTTTAGTTGCAATTTCTTTAGGGTATTGCCACTTTTTAATAGTTTCCACGCCCTTGCATTGCTGTGCCTGTTAAATTTGTAAATGTAAATTCACAGTAAGGCGTAGCTAATGTCATGTTGAATTTTTTAAATGTTGTTGCATAGCTTTTATAAATAAAATGATTGTATTTTAAATAAAAAAATCTGTCCGTGAACAAAATATAACCGTGATAAAAATAATTTCTATATTTTTATGATTTCAATGAGTACCATACACTATCAATCTGCTTTGTTACCACACTTAATAAAAATAATCGCTTAATCAGTAATACAACCTTTGGCTTAATAAAAGGAAAGGAATACACCTTCAAATTTAAAATCGTTTATTGCGGTTATGGGTATTTTTTTATGATGTTTTAATTAGATATAGTCTTTTGGCACGTAGCATAAAAGATAAAATAAAAATAAAAATTTATAATAGCAACTAGGATTTTCCCGCGGCTTCGCTCGCGTAAATGTAGATTGGGTTAGGAGAGGTTAGGTCTGGCACCAGGAGCCACTAGCTCGGGGCATAGGACCAACTCTTCCCGCTCTCGAGGTGGCATGGTCTGAGCTTCGCCATCCTGGTCCTGGTGGCAGAGTAGTAGGAACGACTTGTGTAACCCACTGTTGGTTGAGGTGATCATAAGGAGTGGCTGTACATATGTATGGATGTCCCGGCCATTTCGTGGATGTCTTCACTGGGGCGACTACCGCGATGTTGTTCTGGACGCAGCGCTGTACGGATCGCTCCTCCTGGGTATCGCAATGCCGTAATTTAATTCTGGCAGTTGGTATAGTGGCACTCTCGCCATGACTCAGTCTATGACCTGAATTAAAGGAAATGGAAATGGAATGTCATCGCCTCCTCCTGTGAGCAAAGTCATTTCCATCAAGGAGGTGGCGGAGCTTGAGAGGATACGCTGGCATCTTCTCTCCAACCACAGAACCGGGCGGCAATTATATAATTGTTTGGTAAAATAAATGTTTTGCGAATTCCGATTCTAATGTATTCCGAAATCAAATAAATCAGAAATAAAAATATTCAGATAAATCCAAGAAAGGTGATCATATATTACTTAGTGGTCTCATCACAGATAGGATTTATTCTCAGGAAAACATGACATGATTCTGCAATTTATTTACTACCTAATCGTAATAGAAACTTCTAGATTAAAAATTTTCGAACCAAGTCGCAAGTACATAGTAGTAATATTATACTGACCAGTTGCGCTAAATAAAGTATGTGTAATATTTCCATATTGTCTTTTAGTAAACATCTCCAATTTACTTACAAAAATAACAACATTTTGCCTGCGGCTTCACTTGCGCACATGTAGGTTATGTTAGCTTAGGTCATACCGCATGGTGTCGGCTGATGCAGCCTACGCGTTGGCTGGTATTTCCCCGTGGAATTTGGAATCGGAAGTGCTCGCCGAAGCATTTATAGTGACTTCGGGTATACGGGAACGGAGACGGGTCTTTGTCCCAACGCGGTGGTGTTAACTGACACACGGAACTGAGCCTAAAAATGGAAATCGCGTCTGGAGGTACCGGATCCAGAACCGTTGGGGTCCTCCAGCTAGTATTGGAGTGGTGGGCAGGGCAGCAGCATGGGTCCCTGTCCTTCCGACTACTGCAGGTATTGTTACGGCATGGTTGCTTTGTCAAGTACCTGCACATGGTCGCAAGGAGGGAACCGAGTCCCATCTGCTACCACTGCGAGTGTATTGAAGACACTGTACAGCATAGACTCAAAGCTTGTCCTGCCTGGGCGTTGCAGCGCACTGAACTTATCAACGTTGTGGGCGTTGACCTCTCGCTGCCGGCCGTGGTCGACAGCGAGAGGAACTAGATAGCGGTCGCATCCTTCTGCGGGGACATCATTTAGCGGAAGGAGGTGACGGAGCGGATCCGTGAGGAAAATATCCTTGCGGATCTAAGTCGCCGCTTGCGGTTATGCGCGCCTTATACCGTCATAGTAAAGGCCGTGGGCGGATAAACAGGGATCTCTCGTCCGTCAGTTAAGTCGAAGTCACGCCCTTTGTCGTGCCGAGGCGTCGCCCAGGAGTCGTCGCCAGCAGGCATTCCTTGCCTACGTTGGGCACTGCTGGGTGGGTCGGTGATTAGTTTCAGTTTCAGCGACCCACCACTCAAGGCACCGAGCTAGTACACCGTGGTAGGTTTAGTCGGTAGTATCCGGGACATCCATCTTTTTGCGGGTAAGATAACCTCTCTGCTACCCTTTACCGCGGAGAGGTTATGCGTCATAACCTCACGTTTAAAAAAAGGTTCGGTTATTAACAGTACTTTTTTTATGAAAGATACCCTATATCCCTATCTGTTCCCTGACAACGTGTATGTGAAATTTCATGATGTTTAGTCTACTAGGCGTGAAAGCGTAACAAACAAACTTACATTCGCATTTATAATACATATAATATTCCCAATAATTATACAGCTGCGGACTGCTAAATAATCAATGACATCGCAATTTCATTGAAAGTCAATACGATACTTTTGAGTGTATTAACACATCTGCTACCAATTATAATTTGGTGTAAATAGATGACATGATGTTTCTTAATTTCATATAAGAAATACCTAAAGAGATAAAAGTTATAACATATAGTACTTTCTCTTTCCTTTGTTTGAAAATTACCATATGGAAAGATTACTTACTTATTTCTGCTTAGATTCAATTCATATTTTATAGATTTTATATTCTACTCATCCGAACCTATTTTGATGATTTAAAATGATAGCCTTTTTTTTAAACATACGAAATAATTTATTCAAGCAATTTACATTTATTAAATGATAGACAATATCGTATTAATAACCTTACTAATTTGTTTCATTCGATGTATTCATAATACATAAACAGTTATGCTAGGCTTCTAACTTATGATGGCACGAGAATAAACAAGACTACACACACCAAATTTTTCGGTATAGTAGTCGATAAATATTATGACTGGATAAAGCATACTGATGAACTATGTAATAAAAATAATAGTTTCATCTACGTGCTACACAGATTAAGGGGTACCTCAACCCAAAGTAGTCTTAGTATGCCATGGCTATGTAAGTGCCCTACTAATATATGGTTTAATATTGTGGGGAAATTCCACTAATTCCTGGGCTTTTCTGTCTCAAAAGAAATGCATTAGGGCAATACATTTAAACATTCTAAACAACATGGAAGGCCTTGACGACTTAAATATTGAGTATTTAAGTCGTCAAGGCCGACAAAATAGACTTAATTTCAATGACAGCGAAATCGATGAACTAATGGATGTGTCATACTGTTACGTATTTATGTGGAGCGGAGGAAACTCACATGCAGTCAAACTGCGAGTCAGTTGCATACTCATTTATAAAATTAATTTTTCTAATGATGTCTCGTACGCGCATCACACACGCAGGTGTCCGTGTCGCACGCACATTACAATATATAACACATACCAAAGTCTACTAAACAGCAGTTACAACATACTAGATATGACCGAAATAAAGAAGCAGTTAAACCTCTTAAATATTAACCTCTTTGCAAATACAGAAGTAGAAAATTTGAAGCAAGAAAATATGGCTTTGAAAAGAGAAATACAAGAATATCAACAAAAAATAAAACTTTATAAATCAGTAGGTATTAGAGACACACAATAATTTGGCATTAAGACACCCTTAAAGTTTCATTTACCTCAAGATCGAAAATGAATATATGAAAGTAGGTTTATTTAGAACAACTTTGAGTGAAACAATAATGATGGCAACAAAAGGTGAAAGTCCTCAAAAAAGTCCTAAACCATCAACAAAAAAAGAAAATTATAACTTGGAGACATTGAAGAAAAGAGACAGTATATATATGACTACAATTGTTCACAATTTAACCTGCATAAATTGTGACCAAAGCTCCCCATTAAATCACAATGTCACAACAAATAGTTAATTATGCGAAGAGGAGCTATCTATACACAGTATACATTAACAACATTAGTTATTTCGAAAAGCAGCCACTAAACAAGCCCAGAATCATGAGAATTGCCGATGAGAGTGGATACCGCCTGAGAAAACTACTACAAGAACAACTTGGCAATAGCTTTACAATCACATCGGTTATAAAACCCTATGCTCCTATATCAGAAATACTTGGTTCGTGCGCAAGAATGTGTCAGAATTTCACCAAGGCAGATTTTGTGTTGATATTAGGCGGATCGAATGATGACAACCCATTAAAAATGCAATAATTTTTTATTCTACATAATGAATCATCAGATCAATTATACAAAATAAATGTCTTTAATTGGCGAAGTTCTTAAAATAGATACCTAAATGTGAAGAACGTAAATAATTTGTTGAAATATCTTCAAATAAATATTACGAAATATTATGTTTAAAATATAAACACAATTATTATGAAAATTATGTTTATACAACAACTGGCATTAACGGCAAAGAAACTGGTATTTCTAAACCCGTTACCGTAATAAGTATATTCAGACTGAAAGTACTATTCAACATAAATTTGTATATAAAGATGCTATAACACAGACAGACAACGATACTATGATGTTATCTGAAACTCTTTTTTTTCATCAACAATGACAGGATAACATCTGGATTAGCATGTGAGATGAAGAATAATACACAGACAAACCAAGATTCTCATACTACCTATCTAAATATTTTTCATCAAAATGTTTATGATAAAGAAAATAAAATTGATGAATTTGGACTTTACCTGACCACACTGCCTGTACTTGATTACATTTGTCTAACCAAACAAATTCTTAATAAAATTGCAGATCCTTTGTTTAGTATTAATAACTATATAAATTGATCACATGCAATACAAGAATATACAAAAAATTGGGGTAAACATAGTGTGTTTGTAGATTGTCCCCAAATTAATAAGCTGTGTAAGGGAGAAATATTTGACACATGTTGTATAAAAGACGTCATAACTGAGCTTTGTCCGTCCTGTTGTTATCGAAGTCCTGATGAAAAAAACTTGGAACAATTTATGAAAAATTTAGAAAGAGTGTTTGAATTTTTCAATAAGAAGGCTCTCATCTATGTGGATTTTAATATATTGACAGAAAACAAAAATGTATAGATTTTATAAATTTATTGCTGTGTTGTAACTTTAGACCACTAGTGTATACAGCTACTTTTAGTTTATTCAGTTTCATGTATTGACAACTTTTTAACCAAAGCTGATGAAAATAGAGATAATATATTCAATGATCATAACGGTTTAGTAGGTGGGCATAGTGGAATGTTATGTAAAATTAAACTTCAAAGGTTGACAGGTAATAAAACAGTTGCAAATCGTTTTCTTTCAATTGGCAAAGTAATAATTAATAGCAAAAGCCATGACATTTGAAAAAATATTTTATTAAATCATGACTGAGCCTCTATGGACAAACATATTTTAAATTAATTAATTACATGTTTCAAACGTACATTCAGGAAGAAACTATAAAGATTAATGTAAAGAAGAAAAGTACTGGTATCAAATTGGTTAACAAAAGGTATACAAGTAACAAGCTGGATGAAACGTATTCTATGTATAAACAGTGGATGTTGTCTACATCACATATTTTAGCGTACAGGAAAAAATATGTAAGACTTTATAAGAAAGTTGTGAAAGCTGAAAAAGAAATTCTGTACGTAGATAACTCGAAAATGCCAAAAATAATACAAAATAGGCATAGAAACAAAAACACTAGTAAAATAGTAACGCAAATTAATATAACACATAATTATACTATAAGCTTTCAAATTGAAGTAATATAGACGCATCAGTTGCATTCTTACGAGACAGCTATCAAAGGGTCACGAAAGATATGGTCTTGTCTTATATTACGCCAAATGAAATTAGTAATGTAGTTAGAAACATTCCCACAAAGACTTCTAGTGGGTTTTATGAAGTATAAATAACAATAATAAAGACTCATATTTTGAATATGGCAACACCACTTTCATATTTTTTTAATAAATGCTGTGAATGTAGTCTATTTTCCGAACAATTAAAAATTGCCAGGGTGATACAAAAAAAAAATGGCTGCAACAGCCGATCCAAAAAACTACAGGCCTATATAATATTGGTCCTTCCGATATTATGCAAAATATTCGAAAAGCTCCTAAAATTTCATCTAGTCCGTCATTTGATTACCAAGTTATAAATAAAAAGCAGTTTGTATACCAGAAAGGTGTTGGAACGTCTGATGCTTGACATACCTTAGTTAGCGAAATTGTAGAGAAAATAAATGAAAAATTGAAAGTAGCCGGCGTTTTCTTAGACCTTAGCTCTGCTTTTGATACTGTGGGTCATGAACTTCATTTAATAAATCTAGAACATTACGGCGTTAGAGGTACCTAAAGTCTTACAACTCTTTAAGTCATACTTACATAATATGCAAATGTACGTAGAGGTCAAGGCAAACAACAGTATGAAGTGCCATAAAGCTTACCAATCTAAGATGCACCATGGTGCCACAGGCGTACGGTCAAAGACAAAAGTCGAGTAGCAACATAAAGTAAAGAATCGCATTCAGTTTCGCGCAAATATCTTTGTGTATGATGTTTCAACGCAAACAATGAAACATTATTCAATGTAAATGATAGTAGGTGAAGTTCATCATGCGCATGTGTGCAAGGCAAAAACGAGTTCTTGTATATATAACTATAATAACTACTATCCCGTATATTAACAATAGTGTCCGTATTTCCAATTAATGCTTAAATTTATACTGTCGTCGTTAGGAAAAAATACGCACCTGACCAATCACCACACCATAAATATCCTGACGGATGCGTCTTTTTTTACAGATTCCAAATACGTAAAATACTCAATTTCGAACAAACATTTGGATACGTCTTTTGTCCTTATGACAGCAGTATATGTATCCCAAGTTCCAATAGCGGAGCGGATAACGAGTCTAATCACATTATCACTAAAATATAATAAGAGATTCAAATATTGGAGTCCACTTCTTTCATGTTTTGCTTTTTTATTACTGAAATGTAAAAAAATAAATTAAACATTATTTTCGGCTATTTATTAAACATTAAATTATTTAATTATTATAATTATAATTTATCAAAATTTGTTACTACTGAACTAAAATGGTAAAAGGCATCGTGCCTTTATAGCTGATATACATAGTCTAGCATTGGTCTAGAAATATGTAATATCATAGAAAGAGGTCTCGCTCCCAATCATAATTTAAAAAATTTAGCTGATAAAATATAGGTGTAAATTTGATAATAGTTTTGGTAAATTACTCGTCACTTAAATGTAATGTAAACCAACAAATGGATTGTATTATACTTATACGTATATGTTTTATTTTATTTTATTTTGAATTTCCAATAAGAAATACCCATCAATTACAAGGCGGATTTACATACATTAAAATAGGACATGTGTTTCCTCAATATCAGGAGACCACAGTATGCAAAAGGATTTTTGTTTCTATGTATAGACAACTCCCGCACTAGGTATGATTCCTGTGTCGCGGGGCTTTTGAAATATTCAAGCAAAGGACACAAAGAGTACCCACACTCGAAACAACTAATTGTGTAAGCACAGATATAACAACAAAAGAACAATGGCAATGACAGTCATTACAAGTATACATCAATTAATAGAAAAAGCATATAAAGCTTACAATACTGTTGAAGTCAATGAAATTTTAGTCGACCAATAAATTATGATTGTTTCTATTAAAGATAAGGATGGTAGATAAAGAGATGTTCTATTGTATTCACAGTACTTATCGTAGCAGTTCAACGTCTGTGCTATTGCTGCAAACTTCATTTTTTTTATTTTGCTCTTCGAAATGACCACACTCCGCCTGATGGTAAGCAGTCGTGTGGTCTAAGAGCAGTGGCGTCCACATCGTCCTCATAGCAGCCGAGGCGATGTTGAGGTTTCTACTTTGACGGCCTAAGAAGGTGCTTTTTCACGTCCGCTTAAAGGACCTAGGATTGAAGGAAGAAGGAAACTCGTGCTTTGGCAGAGAATTCCATGACTTGATCGTTTGGCAGAGGTATGAGGACCCAAACTTGTTGGTACGCACTCTAGTTGACTCTACCGTGTAAGGATGGCATCTGAGCCCAGCACGCGTTGTTCTGGATAGGAAAGGGGAGAGCGGGATAAGGTGGAATAACTCTTCAGAGCACTCCCCGTGGTATATTCTGTAAAAACATGCTAATGAGGCAATGTTCCTACGGAGATGCAGAGGTTTCAGTGAACTTGTGACTTTTGGATCTTCGATGATACGGACAGCCCACTGCTGTAACCTGTCGAAAGCATCTAGCAAGTATTGCGCAGAGCCATCCCAAAGATGAAAACAGTACTCTACACAAGGGCGCACTTGTACCTTATACAATAGGCACAGCTGCTCAGGCGCGATGAACCGCCTCACCCTGTTCAGGACTCGGAGTTTTGCGAAGCTTGGTTAACGACGCTCTCGATGTAGGTTTTGGGATTAAGGGAGCTGCAAAGATCCATATATCCATAAGATGGAGAGGCTGTCACGTATCACCAGTGGAGTGTTCCTCAAAGAAGGGAAGGGAAGGAATGGAGACTTTTTTGTTGAGAACGCGCATGCCTGGGTCTTCTTGGCGTTTAACTGGACCAAGTTCTTGGTATTCCATTCAGAGATGCGGTCCGGTCAAGTTCAACGACAAGGTCCTGCCTTTTCCCCTCAACCTCAGCCTGTTTGGCCTCAGGATGTCCTAAATATCGCCCGTGCACGGTACTGTCTGCCGCATAACAATGTATGATGCCGAGATTCAACATATCATTGATATGCAGAAGAAAGAGCGTAGGGAATTAGATGGACCTCTGAGGCACTCCTGCATTGACCTGCATAAATTTGGGAGCGCGATCGTCGCAAAGGACCCGAATACGACGCTTCTGTAGGAGACTTGCAATCTAGGTGTACAGTTGAGGGGGCAAGCCATAGGCCGGAAGCTTGGCAAGAAGAGACCTGTGCCAGACTCAATCGAGTTCTATTTGAAAGTAGTTTAAAAACAAACTCGAAAATTTTTAACTTTAGCTGAATGTAACCTCTCAACAACACTTTCTTTACTAATTATTTCCATTTGAAATACATTCTACAAATAAAAATCACTTTTTATAAATTACTAGCTGACCCGGCAAACTTTTTTTGCCATATAAATTATTTCTTCACTAGCGGTATAAATTAATATACTTTACGACCTATTTTCATAACCACTAAATTACACATTTAATACATATAAACTGTCATTAAAATCGGTCGAGCCGTTTCGGAGGAGTACGACCACAAACACCGTGACCCGAGATTTTTACACTTATAGATAATTTGTAAAAAAGTTGCACGATTACTGGCAGTTTTTAGTGGCAATAAAATAAAAAAGGGAAGGTGTAAAATTAAATCTAGTTTTATAATTTAAATAGCTTAAATAGAAGTAAACAGTAACTAGTAAAAGTGTTTAACTATAGTAATTTAAAGTTTCAAAATTATATAATAATATTGATTAAAAAGAAATAAACAACGTGATAAAATCCGTAGAATTTTTTTTTTAATTTCATTGTATAACATTCGCGTAAACATAAGACAATATTATAAACAAGGGAACACTAATATTTAAAAATTCCCAGGTCCCGGATCCGAATGTCGATTAATTCATTGACACTGATTATATCTCCAAACATAATCGATATTTTTAATTTTGTGTATGTAATATTTATATTGGTCGTAGTCGTGAGATCGTATCCTTAACATTCCTGTAACACAGTTTAGAACTAGCACGGGAATGGAAGGGGTTAGCCTTGATGGTTGTTGCAGTTAGGACTAGACTTAACTACTTAGTGTTGATATAAGTGGATTTATGTATTGCTTGATTTGATTTTAGTCAATAAATATATTATGATTATGCCATTTATTCCAATATTTTCTCGTAATTATATTTTACATTATATATAAAAAAATATAAAATATAAAATAGAACCACGGAAACCCACCGATATTGGGTACAGGGACCAAGCTATCGGTGGTTAGGGCTCCAGAGAAAGGAACCGCCGCACTATGCGCGCCGTGTTAAGCAACACTGCCTTCTGAATCGAGGACTTGATCCAACCATTCAACGCGAGCCTCTTAGGATGGTGGTCGAGGCTCTTGGCAATTAACCCGTTTACCGAAACCACTATCGGTACAATGATCGCCGAGCCCACATCCCACATGTCGACAACCTCGCGAGCTAAGTCAATATATTTAATTTGTTTTATATTTTTCAGCTTTCACGAGGTTCTCGTCATGAGGGATGGTGACATCGATGATCATTTCAAGGCGCTCTAATCGATCTATCACCACTATATCTGGCTTGTTAGCCACGACGGTTCTGTCAGTGATGATAGATCGATCCCAGTACATAGTGACACGACCATTCTCGAGAACTGGATCGGGCACATACCTGTAGTACGGCATCTCTGAATCCACAAGTTTGTACTTTAAGGCCAGTTGCTGATGGATGATCCTGGCCACTTGGTTGTGTCTGTGCAAATATTCGCCGTTGGCAAGACGAGAACACCCAGAGACAATATGCCTGAGAGATTCACCGGGCTGGTGACACGCCCAACATATGTCGACCGTCCCATCTTTCAGGATATCACCGAAACGTAGCTAGGCCACAGATGATATTAAATCAACATCGGGCCCGTGTAAGGCCCGATAGAAGCGTCCATGCAGCTCTTTACCCTTCCATACATCCCTGCGGTCATCAGTACTAAGTACCACAGATTTGCACCAGTTCTCCTTAGCCAGACCCAGCGGGGTAAGGCCATTGTCCACTGAGACTACAGCCCGATGTACACCCGAGCCGGTCTGGAGAAAATATTCTCTAATACTGCACACCTCACGATTGTGGAGGGTCTTGGCACTTAGAAAGCCACGATCCCCGCACTTCCGCGGGATGTACAGCCTCATTACAGACGAGCGCGGATGATGCATCCGGTATGCGGTCAACAGTGTACGGACTTTTCTATCCAGGGCCTCCAGTTCTTTTTCAGTCTGAGTCCATCTGAGTATGCCGAAGGAGTACATTAAGACCGGCATGGCCCAGCTATTACAAGCACGCACCTTATGTCCACCCGACAAATAACTTTTGAGTATCTTTGTCAGGCGGCCTAAGAAGCGGTCCCGCAATGCCTGTTTCATGCCATTCTCTGAAATGCACAACGCCTGCGACATACCCAGGTATTTGTATGTTACGTTTGCAGAGAGAGTCCTAAGTCTTGAGGAATCCGATAGTTCCATTCCATCAGATTCGACAATCTCACCTCTTTATACATATATTACCGCACACTTGTCCACACCAAACTCCATTCTGATAGAATTACTAAAGTTTTCAGTTACCTTTAGTAATTCTGTCAGCTGGAGATGGGTGGCGGCAAATAATTTAAGGTCATCCATGTAAAAAAGGTGAGATATGACCTGGCCTCTATTCTGCAACCGATAGCCTAGCTCCAAACTTTCCAGTAAAGTACTAAGAGGGTTCAGAGCGAGGCAAAACCACAGTGGACTCAGACTGTCACCCTGGAATATACCTCGCTTGATCAATATAGGCATACCATCACTCTGGATCCGCCGACATCCCGGATAGCGAAGGACAGTCCTCCATTGCCCCATACGCGTCTTCAAGAAAGTGCATAAAGTTGTATCTAATTTGTACAACTCTAGCACCCTTAAGAGCCATGTATGAGGTACAAAGTCATAGGCCTTCTTATAATCTATCCAACATGTCGCCAGATCCCTTCGGTGACGACGCACCTGTTGGCAAATGGCCATGTCAATAAGGAGTAGCTCTTTGGTACCACGAGCTCCATCTCTACACCCATTTTGAGATACGGACATGATATGGTTAGTATTTATGTGATGCGATAATTTTGTTCTCAAAATGGATGTAATTTAGTGACGCCGACGCCTAGTGTCTAAACATATAAAAATTAAATATACTTAAATATGTAAATGTGCAAGTGAATAAGATATAAACATAATTACTCAATAGTGTAAAAATGTGTGGAGTAAGATACGAACATTTGAGTGTGTTTTTAAAGCAAGCGACAGTGTGTTATAGTGACGCCAGCAATTCTAGGAAAATTGTGAACAGATCTAATGCGCAGTGACATAGACCTAAGAGATGCAGATCTCAAGAAATATTATATTTTTTTGGCTTGCCTGCTTTAAGAAGACGTGCTGTGTATTATTATAATAATATAATACTCTTGTATTGCAAGATGAATGCAATATAATAATAATAAATTGTAGCAGTCTCACTCAAACAAAACAAGACAGGTTATGACACCTTAATCAAAAATAATGTGGATTCGTGTGCATCAGACATATCAAGACATATCAAGGCTTATATCAAGCTATACCTATTTAAAGAGTAGCAACCAGATCACAGAGTATGTCAACAATGAAAGGTTTATTAAGGTTATTATTATTTAATGTTGTTCTTAAAACCAAATAAATTTGCAGTTTAACAAAACAGATACAAAATATATTTATCACACCAATAATCTTAAATAAATATTATTTTTGAATAATCCTGATCTTAATATGAATCAAATATAACATCAATTTATATCAAATATTACAATAAACCCTAATTGCTTCATTTAGAGACCATTGTTCCAATAGGAGAGAATAAGATCCGCGCCACGCTCTCCCACCATCATCACAGCGGCCTCGCCGCTAATCATAGTCGGTATAACAGATGCGTCTATAACACGCAGATTAGTGACGTTATAGACACGCAATGTAGTGTCCACCACAGAGCCCATGGAACATGTGCTAGTAAAGTGCTTCATAGTCGCAGACATAGCCAGGGCATAACACTCCCAATAGGCCGTGCCAGTGTAATTTGAGCATAAGTCCACATCGACCAAAGTCGCATTCACACTTTTGAAGTATGTCGTAGTTGTCAAGTCATGGACCGCAGCAAGGGCTTTACTCATCATTGATAAGTCCGTTCCTTCGCTATCGGAGTAAGTGCCCATATAGATGAGAGGATTATCTGTATAGTTTGCGCTTGCGAGAAGAATTTTGCCGTGAGACTCGGGGCGCAACACATCAACCACTGACAGTATAGTTGTTCTACCGGCACTTGCTGAGTAGAACTTATTGCAGATAGTATCCTCGAAACCGTAGGCACTGGTACAAAGCTGCACCTGCGCAGTCGAATCGTGTGGAAAGATCAAGTTTATAGCTTGATAGTCTGGATATGTTTGACTATTGTTAAAGGCGCCATATAGGCATGTAGTTGCCAACGGGAAAGTAAACGGATTTGTGGCAGGAGTGGTCGAGGTATCCGCGGCCATTTGAAATACGAGTATAGTTGAAGGGCGGTCTTGCAAGTTTTCTCCAACAGGAAGATCAGCTACCACATCGATGTCTAGCGATTCGAGGTGGGCTTTAGGGCCAATACCCGACAACATCAGAAGCTTGGGGCTGTTAAAGGATCCGGCGGACACTATCACCTCTTTGTTAGAATATAGTACGTAAACGTTACCACTAGAATCGACAACCTGCACGCCAATCGCAGTAGTGCCATCGAACAAGATTTTGGTAGCGGTGGTCTCTAACATCACACACAAGTTAGAACGTGATTTAGCTGCAGTAAGATATGTATTTGCAGTGGTCTGGCGTATTTGATCGTCAATAGTAAACAAGGGCTGAGTGATTCCGAGGGTTGAGGTTGCCGACGAGCAATCTTCAACATATTTATGGCCTAGTTCTTCAGCAGCAGCTATTATATCATCGTTTTCAGCATGCAGTTCCCTTCGTATCTTAACATAACCGTCTGTTCCATGAAGACTGGCATAACTCGAATTTAATAGTTCTGGATCTGTTAATTTCTCATGTTTCTTCATATATGGTAAAATATTGGTGAAGTTCCAAGACGAGTCGTTTAGGGCAGTCGCCCAATCATTATAGTAATGGGGATCCCCTTGTACATAGACCATATGGTTAAGGGCGCTGCAGCCCCCAAGCATCTTAGCCGCGGTGAGGTCTATCACATTATTCTTCAAGTTTTGAGCTGTTGTGTTGTCGTCCACTGAAGTAAAGTTGTAGTCGTATATTGACTGAGCCAGCAATGGGAATACGCTCGGTATCTGTGTGCAAATAAAATAACACATTTCTAAGTGACTGCATTCAGAGTAATTTCAATTTCTAAATATAGACCAACTACAATTCACGCTGTGGTAGTTTTAGTATACATAATTACTAATTATTGTTTCCTTTAGCTTGCCAAGCAAACAACGCTACACATATATGTTTATATATAGTGACGCTTACCAAAGGCATGTATTTAAATAAGACAAACTTTACATGTAGTGATAGATGCCTAGAGAATCTTATGTGTGCACGGTGTGTCACTTTAATGTTTAATACTAAATAGAACAATACAAAAATGCTGCAACTGGTACCACTCTGTCTACGCTGTCTGTGTATGGCGGGCTGTACTGCCTCCGTGGCACATCGGTTGGGAAGGCGACTTCGTCGGGTCGGGTCAAACAAAATTATTGGGTATTTCTGTTAAGAAATTTTAACAGCAGCCTGGAGTTAGGAAGTTGGTAGTGTTAAACACCCCCATATCTCGGAAAGCACGTAAAGACGTTGGTCCTGCACCTTATCTCTCTGCGGTCGTGTCGGATTACCGTACCATCTGACCATGAGACTTAGGGAACAGAGAGTGCGCTTGTGTTCGCGCACTCACTTACGCACTATAATATCTTCTAGACAGATGGCCACTCTCTGGTAAAATTGGCTGCCGTGACCGAATTTCGTTCTGGATGACATTATTAACGCGGGCTAAAATTGCTTACATCTGATTCAAGAGGAGCGTATCCGCCAGCTTCGATGAGCAGCACACTGTAAGAGCTGTTAGCAGATAGCCTGTTCGCCATAATCGAACCAGCGGTCCCACCGCCTATGATTATGAAGTCATAGTACGTACGATCTGTGAAAATACAAACAATTTCTTTAATTGTAATTGGGTGAAAAAGGCAGCAAGAGCTTTCGGTATAATCATAATCATATGATTATAACGAAAAGTATCAACTTTAGAGAGTTTGTTTTCTTGTGAGTGCTGCAATGACATGTTTTGTTTTCGAAATACGAAATATGTTTATGAAAGTTAAAGATTTTATCCGTACAATTATCAAAGCACTCAATTTCATAACGAACTGTTAGGTAAGGTATTATTTTTACCGAGTTAAGAAAAGAGAATATTCTTAATATGGTATTTAGGTAGCGCAACAGTGAACTAAAGAAACCATATAAATTGTGAAAACAGCATTATAATTGGTAGCTATTAATAGTTAATTTTTTTGAGGCATAGTATTCGTATCTCGCTAACTTCCTCGCACGCCTACAGTTAAATAGGGGAGATGTTGCAAGATATAATCCTTCGTTACTTTTATCATGAAAAATTTGCTCATTCTACCAAATTTTAAAAGTTCGCTACCTAATTTATATTTAAATTTTGCAAACAAACGTATTTTAGATTTTGTTAAAGAGTACTTTTTTATTAAAATAATATCAAATGTTATGCCAAATAGGCTAAGGGGTATAACAATATTAGTAATACTTACTGGTTTGAAAGCAGTAAGATGGATAGCGCCAATCTGTCAGCATAAGACTAGCAATCACTGACAGTGATGTTTGAACTAGCTTAATGCCAGCTAAAACCGTTGCTGCTTCGTTAGTCATTTCTGTAATGATAATATTGTATAGGTGGACAACCAATCTCTACTCATGTTTATTATTGATGCCTGTATATCCCTGATGAATGGCTCGGTGGTGCATGAGGTCTTGGGTCTAAATCCCGTGTCCAACCAACTAAAAGTTATCGAGCTTTCTACCAAGAAATTTTAATAGTCCGATCTTAAGTCGTTGGCGATGATACACATTCCAGTGCTTCAAAAATAACGTTAAGACGTTGGTCATGCGCCTAATCTCTCTCCGGTCATGTTGGATTACCTTCCAATCGGATTATGAGAGGTATGAAACCAATAATGCACTTGTATTTGCGCACTAAAAAAGGTTTTGTTAGGTGTGCCCCTTTTCAGTAATGCAATTGGTGAGAATCAAACTTGACCGTCTGAACATGTTTTTACATACAATAAGAAACTTTAAAAAAACTTGAAAATCAGAATTCCATCTAAAAAGCCTTATAAAGTCTTGACTAAAATGGGAGACACTAAAAGCCACATACCTATATATGAAACAGATTTCAATAATTTATCACCGAAACATTAAATTATCACATTAAAACTAAACCAAAAACTATAAATTATCCTAGAATAAAGCGATAACAAAATTTATAATTTATATAATATATTTATATAATTTATATTATATAATAATTGGTATTTTGTACACTTACCTGTGTCCTAGACTGACAATGCTTCGATAATGTTTTGTAGTGTCTAGAATCTCCTTTATATACCATTTCAAGAAGTGTATCTTATCGAAAATATTTATTTTGCATATTACATTGGCCATATGTATAAATATTTGCGTGTACATTTTGTATTTGGATATTGGATATTATATAAAAAAAATCCTCTGTAATTTTGTTTATTATTCATCAATAATTTTTTTACATAATCATTGTATTTTTACCACAATCTTTTTCTTTTATCTTTTATAAATGATTAAACGTTGTTCTGAATACATTTCCTTCGTTTTCTAAGAATGTAAATTTAGCATAGCTTGAGATGAAAACAGGAAATTTTCAGTCGCTGACGTAGGAAAATGTATAGCGGAGGTGGTAGAGCGATGAGACAAAATTAAACAGCTCTATACAGATTTTATCGCGTTGTTTAGATTTAATTTTACACTTTCATCGACGTTTCAGTTGCTTTTCAGCAGCCATGTTTACGGGGAGACTAAGATGATAATTGTATCAATGTTCTAATCCCTACGCCCGCCCAGCAAAGGAGAATGCGTTTTTAAATCTAAGCAGAAATAAGTGAAGTTTCCTATATGATAATTGTCAAATTAAAGAAAAAGAAACACTATAGGTATGGACTTACTTAGCTGCTATTTCAGGTGATGGGAAGGGATTATTACAAATACCAAACAAGATTTTAAACGAATTTTAGTTGGTGTGTCAAATTAGTTTAGTTGCAATTTCTTTAGGGTATTGCCACTTTTTAATAGTTTCCACGCCCTTGCATTGCTGTGCCTGTTAAATTTGTAAATGTAAATTCACAGTAAGGCGTAGCTAATGTCATGTTGAATTTTTTAAATGTTGTTGCATAGCTTTTATAAATAAAATGATTGTATTTTAAATAAAAAAATCTGTCCGTGAACAAAATATAACCGTGATAAAAATAATTTCTATATTTTTATGATTTCAATGAGTACCATACACTACCAATCTGCTTTGTTACCATACTTAATAAAAATAATCGCTTAATCAGTAATAAAACCTTTGGCTTAATAAAAGGAAAGGAATACACCTTCAAATTTAAAATCGTTTATTGCGGTTATGGGTATTTTTTTATGATGTTTTAATTAGATATAGTCTTTTGGCACGTAGCATAAAAGATAAAATAAAAATAAAAATTTATAATAGCAACTAGGATTTTCCCGCGGCTTCGCTCGCGTAAATGTAGATTGGGTTAGGAGAGGTTAGGTCTGGCGCCAGGAGCCGCTAGCTCGGGGCATAGGACCAACTCTTCCCGCTCTCGAGGTGGCATGGTCTGAGCTTCGCCATCCTGGTCCTGGTGGCAGAGTAGTAGGAACGACTTGTGTAACCCACTGTTGGTTGAGGTGATCATAAGGAGTGGCTGTACATATGTATGGATGTCCCGGCCATTTCGTGGATGTCTTCACTGGGGCGACTACCGCGATGTTGTTCTGGACGCAGCGCTGTACGGATCGCTCCTCCTGGGTATCGCAATGCCGTAATTTAATTCTGGCAGTTGGTATAGTGGCACTCTCGCCATGACTCAGTCTATGACCTGAATTAAAGGAAATGGAAATGGAATGTCATCGCCTCCTCCTGTGAGCAAAGTCATTTCCATCAAGGAGGTGGCGGAGCTTGAGAGGATACGCTGGCATCTTCTCTCCAACCACAGAACCGGGCGGCAATTATATAATTGTTTGGTAAAATAAATGTTTTGCGAATTCCGATTCTAATGTATTCCGAAATCAAATAAATCAGAATTAAAAATATTCAGATAAATCCAAGAAAGGTGATCATATATTACTTAGTGGTCTTATCACAGATAGGATTTATTTTTAGGAAAACATGACATGATTCTGCAATTTATTTACTACCTAATCGTAATAGAAACTTCTAGATTAAAAATTTTCGAACCAAGTCGCAAGTACATATTAGTAATATTATACTGACCAGATGCGCTAAATAAAGTATGTGTAATATTTCCTTATTGTCTTTTAGTAAACATCTCCAAATTACTTACAAAAATAACTACATTTTGCCTGCGGCTTCACTTGCGCACATGTAGGTTATGTTAGCTTAGGTTACTACCATACCATGCTACCATGGCATATAGGTCATACCGCATGGTGTCGGCTGCTGCAGCCTACGCGTTGGCTGGTATTTCTCCGTGGAATTTGGAAGCGGAAGTGCTCGCCGAAGCATTTATAGTGACTTCGGCTGTACGGGAACGGAGACGGGTCTTTGTCCCAACGCGGTGGTGGTAACTGACACACGGAACTGAGCCTAAAAATGGAAATCGCGTTCTCCAGCTGGTATTGGAGCGGTGGGCTGGGCAGCAGCATGGGTCCCTATCCTTCCGACTACTGCAGGTATTGTTACGGCATGCTTGCTTTGTCAAGTACCGGCACATGGTCGCAAGGAGGGAACCGAGTCCCACCACTGCGAGTGTATTGAAGACACTGTACAGCATACACTCGAGGCTTGTCCTGCCTGGGCGTTGCAGCGCCGTGAACTCATCGACGTTGTGGGCGTTGACCTCTCGCTGCTGGCCGTGATCAAAGCCATGGTCGACAGCAAGAGGAACTAGATAGCGGTCGCATCCTTCTGCGGGGACATCATTTAGCGGAAGGGGGTGACGGAGCGGATCCGTGAGGAAAATATCCTTGCGGATCTAAGTCGCCGCTTGCGGTTATGCGCGCCTTATACCGTCATAGTAAAGGCCGTGGGTGGATGAACAGGGATCTCTCGTCCGTCAGTTAAGTCGAAGTGACGCCCTTTGTCGTGCCGAGGCGTCGCCCAGGAGTCGTCGCCAGCAGGCATTCCTTGCCTGCGTTGGGCACTGCTGGGTGGGTCGGTGATTAGTTTCAGTTTCAGCGACCCACCACTCAAGCCACCGAGCTAGTACACCGTGGTAGGTTTAGTCGGTAGTATCCGGGACATCCATCTTTTTGCGGGTAAGATAACCTCTCTGCTACCCTTTACCGCGGAGAGGTTATGCGTCATAACCTCACGTTTAAAAAAAGGTTCGGTTATTAACAGTACTTTTTTTATGAAAGATACCCTATATCCTTATCTGTTCCCTGACAACGTGTATGTGAAATTTCATGATGTTTAGTCTACTAGGCGTGAAAGTGTAACAAACAAACTTACATTCGCATTTATAATACATATAATATTCCCAATAATTATACAGCTGCGGACTGCTAAATAATCAATGACATCGCAATTTCATTGAAAGTCAATACGATACTTTTGAGTGTATTAACACATCTGCTACCAATTATAATTTGGTGTAAATAGTTGACATGATGTTTCTTAATTTCAAATAAGAAATACCTAAAGAGATAAAAGTTATAACATATAGTACTTTCTCTTTCCTTCGTTTGAAAATTACCATATGGAAAGCTTACTTACTTATTTCTGCTTAGATTCAATTCATATTTTATAGATTTTATATTATACTCATCGGAACCTATTTTGATGATTTAAAATGATAGCCTTTTTTTTAAACACACGAAATAATTTATTCAAGCAATTTACATTTATTAAACGATAGACAATATTGTATTAATTACCTTACTAATTTGTTTCATTCGATGTATTCATAATACATAAACAGTTATACTAGGCTTCTAACTTACGATGGCACGACAATAAACAATACTACACACACCAAATTTTTCAGTATAGTAGTCGATAAATATTATGACTGGATAAAGCATACGCGGGCTTTGTAACGAGATGGGTGTAAAAACCCAGGATTCAACCTCTTCTCTTGCTAATTTGCTAAATGAGTAGACGACAAGTTAACCGGTCAATGCTTTTATTGCTACTGTGTCGGACTCACCGGGGGCAAGATGGTGACATCCCGTTAATGCCGACTAATGATAACTTACTTATTTTTGATGAGATTTTTTTTTTATAGATTTCAAGAATATGTTTTCTAATTTTAATAAAATATACAACCTAACCAAACGTATTTTTTTAAATGATAGACAAAATTGTACCATTTAATAATATAAATTTTGTTATTGCTTAATTCTGGGATATACATATTTTTTGGTTTAGTTTTTGTGTGAAAATTCATCATTTCGGTGATAAGTTAATGAAATCCGTTTCGTATAAATGTGACTGTTAGAGGCTCCCATATTAGTTAAATAGTACTTTTATAAGGAGAACAAAATGGTGTAGTTTAAAAAAATTTAAACAAAAGATACAGAAAACACCCAGACTCAGAGCAACCGTTTGTAAATCATCACATGATTTTCTTTTGTTTTTTGAACCCACAATACTCGGCGTAGTGGCGACCACTTAAACCAAATTAAATTTTGCATGCGCATTGTCAGAGGTAGAGAAACGGACCTATAGTATCTTTCATTCAGAAGAATGTACTGTTACTAACCTTTCTTTTTAACGTGGGGGAATGCATTGACGCTTACCCCTCCGCGGAGGCGGGCGGAGGGGTTATGTCGGACTCACCGGGGTAAAAGAAAGATGGTAATGATGATAATGAACCTCCCGGTAATACCAACTAATTACTATTGGTGAGAAGGTTTAGGCGCATCCTTTCCCGCTCCACCGTCTCCTTGATGGAAATTACTTCCTCACAGAAAGAGGCGACGTTCCACGACCTCTCTCGCCGGACCATAGATTGAACCACGCCTGGGAGCGAGAGAGCAACCAATCCGACTGCCGCGAGCAACTCACGGCGCTGCGATGCCCAGGCAGGGCAATCCGCTAAAGTGTGCACCGCCGTGTCCACAACAACATCACCAGGTAAAACCTCAGGGTGGCTGGAGGTCATCTCGCGCCCTCCGGCACCCGGCTATGCGGTTGGAGAAAGGGTTTAAGTGCTCCTTCTCCTGCTCCGCCGCCTCCTTAATGGCAATCACTTCACAGAAGGAGGCGACGGCGTTCCACGACCTCTCACTCCAGACCATAGACTGAACTACGGCCGGAAATAAGAGGGCAACCAATCCAACTGCCGCGATCAATTTACGGCACTGCGATGCCCAGGCGGGGCAATCCGCCAAAGTGTGCAGCGCCGTGTCCTCAACAACGTTGCGGCAGTCGCCGCAGTGGTGACAACCGGGCGTCTCTTGCCGGCCTATACGACACAGGAACCGGCCAGAACAACCATGGCTAGTCATTACCTGTGTCAGCAGGAGAGTGAGGGCGCCATGCCACCTCTCCAGCCGCTCCCCAAAAATGGGTCTTACCGCCACGATTGTGGCGTGCCCGACGATTGTGGCGTGCCCAAACTGTTACCAACCTAACCTACATTAACCTCTAGGGTCTCTAGGTCTCTACCTCTCATCTAGAAAAAAGTACTGGTTTTCAGGGATTTATTGCCAAAATATTCATTAAAGCAAGCGAAGCCGCAAGCAATATCTATCATATAGTTCAGATCACATGGTGCTAAGATGTCTACCTATTAAATTCATTATCAGACAATAGCCAGTTGATCAAATATTTAAGCCTGCATTGTCAAAATTGGAATAAAATGCAAGAAATTTATCGCTCTTGATCATTTTTTAAGAATCGTCGGTTGTAAATCACAAGTAAGTGCACAATATTTATTATTTTCTCCTTTTTTTAGTTATGTCTTGGCTCAATGTCTCTCAATGCTCAACTGTGTATGCATCTGCTGCGCATAATGTTTTATTTGTTAAATTCGATTGCCGGGTCGGACTAAGTGTCATTGGGTTTATCTATCAAGAAATTCTTAATAGTCATAGTTCTTCGGATATACAAATGTGAGACTATGTGGTACATAGTCTTACATCTATGTATATTCCAGAAAGGGGTACATAGTATGTATGTATAGTTGGATAGCCTTAACTAATACTAGAAAGAGTAAACATCCATATTTTCGTTTGTAATTATTAAACTCAAAAACTGAAGGACCGATTTTCAAAATTCTTTTACCGTTAGATAGATAGTTTATCCAGAAGTACCTAACATGGACTATACAATATGACGGTAGGAGTTACGAATGCGAAGTATTTATTATACATGTGGGGTTTCACACTTTTCCGTGGGAGGCAGCTAGTTATTGATATTTTCGAACATATTTTTCTCAAGAATATTATGTTTTCTTAAACTATATTGTGAAGCTTGCACGTGTCTAAATTTCTTCTAGGTGTTAATGTCTTTATGGTTTATATGTGTCTAATAATATCTCGTGTGTTGTGCCAAAATAATAAAAAATCTTTCTTTCTAAATTTGCACCTGATTTATAATTCAGAATACCTACGTGATTCACCAAAGAGTGAATATTAGGCATCAAAGCAGGTCAAAGGAACTTCTTCGATGCCTAAATCGACCGAACCGACTTCAAAAAAGCAGGAGGTTCTCAAATCAACTGTTTTTTTGTATATTTGTTACGCGATCATGCTGCCAATTATGAATATTTTTTTATGAATTATAGTATACCTAGACGTTTTATTGAATGTGCGTATAAAACCCATACCAATACCATATTATAAAACAAAGTTCCTCACCGCGTCCGACTGTTTGTTCGCGATAGACTCAAAAATGTTCATGCGGTTTTCACTAATAGACAGAATGATTCATGAGGAAGGTTTAAGTGTATAATTTGTTAAGGTTTAATAATACTCGTGCGAAGCCGGGGCGGGTCGCTAGTCTAATATAAGCAGTAAATGTATCAGATCCCTAGTAAACTTCTTAAGAATAAAAACCAATAGTAATTAATAAAAATAAAGTAGGTAGAAGGGTTACATAGATAAATCGATATATAAGTGTCTTACGCCCACATTTTACCAACTATGGTTTAAATCCCACATAATAAGGCTAGTCTTCTGCCGTCTAACCAGGCATAGCTCTAGACTTCTTGCTACTACTGAGTATTTCTCGTCAGAAGAGTCTCATAGTGCTTTGCCAGACTCTGAGATCTAACCCTAGGTCTCGTGCACCTCTGTCGCATCTACCACCACTGCAGCAACGACGCATGCTTTTTTTATATTTCTTTATACTGGTGCAGAAATGGATGTGGCTGCATCGATGAACAATACTCGGATGCTACAGGCAGCGTTACAAGTGTTGCAAACGTTATCTCTTGCATCGTGGAGATATCCACCTACATGTGCCGTTACCAGTAAGTTAAACAAAATATTTATTAGTATATCTGGCATTGTCAAGCAGCGATAGCCAAGTGGAAGACCGTTGAACTAGCGTGGTAGGTCTTGAATTTGATCCCAAAGCATCTTACGCGCACCACTTTTTAAAGTTATGTGCATAGACACATAACTTCGAAAATACAAAGGTGCGTACCTATGAGTAAATAGTAAATAATTGCTCGCTGTAACTGTGAAGGAGAAGATCGTGAGTAAGCTTGCATGTGCTCTCAGACAGCTAGCCTTAATAATGTTCTCAAAAATACATATGTGATGTCTGCCAACCCGCACTTGGCCAGCGAGGTAGACTAACGCCTAATCCTTCCAATATACTAATGAAAGAATTTCAGATGTTGTATCCGAAACTGACTGCACAGATGGCGTAGTAATTTAAGAGGTGATCTGATCATTACTGCTGCGCCGAGTTTTGTGGGTTCGATCCCCCAAAACGGGACAAAATTTGTGTGATCCACAAATGGTTGTTTCTGTTCTTTGTGTCCTTTGTTTAAATGTTTGTAAGGTCCCCCGCGGCACAGGAATTATTTCGAGTGCGGGAGTAAAAATAATATCTATATCTTATTAATCACTTTGTTCTTATATTTTAGATGGGTCAACGTTCGACTTTATAATAGTGGGCGGTGGGTCTGCGGGATCTGTACTCACTAGTAGACTTACAGAAAATAGTTCTACGTCAGTGTTGCTTCTTGAGGCAGGCGGATATCCACCTATTGAAGCTGATGATGTAAGAAAAAGTCTTGTTATAGCAATCTTCTCAATCATATTGTCATTAAACTACTTTCTACGGATTTTATCGCAGTTTGTTAGAAAAGCCTACTTGTAGATAATTTTGAAACTATTAAATTACTACTACTATTAAGCTATTTAGATTAACACTTTCCCCGACGTTTCAGTTGTTTTAGGTTAGATTTGGTTAGGTAAGTCAAAAAAAAATGGTGGGAGGACTATCCACCAGGGTCCAGCATCATGGTAGGAAGCGTTTGCATCGGCATCGAGTCAACGTTGAAATACTTGGGATTGGTCCTCGATAGTCAGCGATAGCTCAGTGGGTAGACCAACATACTGCAATACAGAGGGTCTCGAGTCCGAACCCACTTCGCGCACCTCTGAATTTCGGAAGTTATATGACTTTTCGAAATTATGTGCGTATTGATTCATAATTATCGCCTGCTCCGTGCCTCAGAGAGCACATTAAGCGTCAGTCCCGGCTGCCATGAACATCTATGGCAGTCTTTATTGGGATGTCAGTGCCCTATAATATCCTGACATTGGTCTAGCTTTACGGTATCGTTAGCCTTCGGGTTGCGAAGGTCAGGTGGCAGGTGGTGGCTCCGTGTAAAAACTGATATCCAGTCAAATCCAGTTAGACCAGAAAAGTCGACCCCAAGTGATTTGGGAATAATAAAAGCTAGGGAGAAAAAGGTCCTCGATAGCCGATGGGACTTCGGACATCACTTCCGGTGGCTGGCCACCAAACTCATGGGTGTGGCCGCCGCTCTTTTGCGGCTGCTCCCCAACTTAGGGGGCCAGACGCCTCCTTTCGGAGACTCTTTATTGGGATCGTGCAGTCCATGGCGTTATACGGCACCCCTATCTGAGCGCCTGCCCTAACGGCAATATTACATCCACTGCAACGCGTGATGGCCGTCAGGATCATAAGAGGTTACCGCACGATCTCATTCGAAGCGGCGAGTCTCTTTGCCGGCACTCCGCCGTGGGATCTGGAAATGAGAGCCCTCGCGTCATTACATCAATGGCGCGGGGAGGCGTTGAGCGCTAAACAGTCTCCGGCCCGGATAAAATTCTGCCGGGCTGCAAGGTGAATGCGCGAATGATCCCTGCGCCCCGGCCACAGTTTTGCCATCTTTTCACGGGTGAGCCCGACATAACCCTTTCGCCGCCATTGCGGAGTGGTGCTTGGACAGCATTCCCCAAGTAAAAATAAAAAAAAGAGGTATTTGGTCGGACTATGGCTGCTGAAAAACAACCGAAACTGTATGATAATAGTTTGAAATTTCTCTAAAACTGTTTTCAAATAACGCGCATTAAAAACTATATAAAGTAGTTGAATTTCAATGTATAACATTCGCGTAAACGTAATACAAAGTTATTTTTAATCGTACCTTAAGAATTATATACTTGTATAAAAAGGTAATTTTGTGTTTTTTTGCAGTTTCCAGGTTTATGCACATTACTTTCTCAATCGGTGTACGATTACAACTATTACGCACAAAATGACAATTATACCGCTCAAAATTTGAAAAATGGTGGTATTGGCCTCACAGCTGGAAAGATGTTAGGTGGCACTGGGTCTCTGCAAGATATGTTGTATAACAGAGGAGCCCCGCGGGATTACGATGACTGGGCTGAGTTGTTAGGTGATGCTTCTTGGAGCTACGCTAACGTAACTCGTTATTTCAAAAAGCAAGAACATGTAGTCAACAAGGAATTGCAAGAATCATCAGACTTTAAAGATTTCGGTACAAATGGTACAGTGCATTTAAAATGGTATCCAAATTCGAAAAACCACAAATATTTAGCGGCGTTTGGGGAACTTGGACACAACATTGTAAATGTAACTACAGAAGTTGGCTATGGTGAACCGATTTTCAACATTGATGACGGCGTTCGTCATAGTAGTGCGCTCAGGTATCTAGGCTTAGCTAAGTCCCGTCCCAATCTGTGCATGTCTCTGTTTACCACAGCTACCAAGGTTCTCATAAAAAATAACACTGCAATAGGTGTGCAAGCCACGATGTCGAATGGAGACACATACATTTTCTACGCAAATAAAGAGGTAGTGGTGTCCGCCGGCGTTATTAACAGCCCAAAATTGCTAATGTTGTCTGGTATTGGACCAAAATCACACTTAGAATCATTTGGAATTGAAATACAGGCTAATTTGCCTGTAGGACAAAATTTCCAAGATCCTGCTCCTGCTGTAATTGTTTATCAAATGGAAAATTCCACAGCACCCAGTACCTCAGTAAATGCACACGAATTTACCTTGCCTACATTCATTGGTCAAGTTGCATTGAACTCGTCACAACCATATGCAGATTACCAGTCAGTTAATTTCGAGATATCCCATGACTCGTCATCACTCCTACAAATTTGTTCCAACATGTTTAAATACACGGATGAAATCTGTCAGAAACTATTCGATGCAAATAAGAATAGGACATTACTGTTCGTAGCTATTGCTTTATTGATGCCGGAATCGAAGGGAAAAATTTTGCTAGCTAGCAACAAATCGAGTGATGCGCCTCTTATCTATCCTAATACGTTTAATAACACATCTGACTTAACATTATTGGCAAAATATCTAGAAGATTACCACAAGGTGATAAATACAACATACTTCAAGAGTGTAAACGCATCGTTGGTAGACTTAAATTTGTGTCCAAACAGTGATACTGATGAAGAGTTTTGGCAATGCTACGCATTAAAAATGTCGACTACATATTGGCATTATATTGGGACGTGCGCGATGGGGCCGGTGTTAGATAGCCAGATGCGTGTGCAAAATGTAAGCTCTCTACGTGTGGTGGATGCGAGTGCTATGCCAAAATTAGTACGGGGAAAAATTTTCCCTGTCGTCAATATGATGGCTGAATATGCAGCAGACATGATTCGCTCCGCTTGGAATATCCCATTTTAGCTCCCGAAAGAAAATGAGCATTATATTTTTATGATTTCGTTTTTTGTTAAATACATATTAATAAGCCAAAGGCTGTCCCAGTACCAAATTAATTGAAATTAAAACATGCCCTTTTAAAAATACAGCAGATATATTGTTTGTTTTTATTGAAAATACCTGATAAACAAAGGAGACATACCCTTAGTTAAGCTAAATCCACATATATAGTAAACCTTACCGAAGTATTCAATTCCACTTCAACCAAATTTAAATATCAGTGCTCTGTTAATTGAGAGTAAGCAAATAAAGAGTTACTAGAAGCTGTTAACTCTAATTTAGCTTCTAACTTGGCGCACTTATGACCCGTTCCAAGATCGTTTCACCCGAACTATTTGTGTAGAAAACGGAATCTGAAACAGGTGATTTAAAATTAAAGATCATGACTTGCATACCATATAGTTCTATTATATGTATTGTATGGTTGGTTTCTAGAGAAGTTTGCCTGTTATAAACAGCGAACCACATTAAAGTAGTATATTGGACCCTTTGACTCAATTTATTTATTTTAGATTAATTAGTCAAGTCTTAGAATACCAAACATAATTAAATATCTGTTTTATGTTGCCACCGGTGTGCCATTGCGACTCAATAGGTTAACTAAAACTAATAAAGCTCAATAATAATGCAGTGACTCACACAGACTAAGCAGTTACGATAAATCTCAAGAGATGGCGCTGTACACAATTACAAAGTTCTTCATACAATGCAGAATTGCAAAAGCAAAGTTTACACAGCGGGTTACTATATATACAGTGTGAGTTTTCATAAAGTGTACATATAAAAATTAGTGAAACTAGACATCATACTATAGGGTGGAAAAAATAAAATAAAAAAAATAATAGTCTTCGATTTATACCTATTTATATTTTTTCTATAGTAGTTATGGACCTTGTACCAAGAAAACCTTGTAACTTTTGAACCAGGTGGTTAATCGTGTTGAAACAAAAACAGTAATAATACGCAATGTGTAGAAAATAATCACGGTATACTATTCACATCCAAAAAAAATCCGGTGGCATAAAAATAAGGAACATTTTAGACCAAAACTGAGTTTCGTACAATGTTTTTTTAAACATTGTTACTAAACTCAAGAAAACGTCACCATTGCCCCTAGTTTTTATTAATTGACGTTAGTCTGTATCTAACGAGCTTTAAAACGACATAAAAATCACACCTGTATCCCAAACAAAACAGTTTTCATGAAGGGCTAAACAAAGACCATGCCGCCACCACGTGCATCTTTGTTTGAAAATTGCATTAAATTATGTCTAGTTTCACTCATTTTCATATATGCACTCACACTGTATATACAAATTCCCGCTACCAAACACGATCACCCAGCCTAATCGGCGAATCTTCTGTGTTGGAGGCATGTCACACCACGTTTTCCACAATACTAAATAAACATGACTAAAGAACAACACAAAAAAGAACAGATCATACATCGGTCTCACAATACTTCAAACACGCTGAAAAATTTTTCGCCCAACCATACACAAACAGACCAACAGTTGAGTCTTGAACCCAGGATATCTTTAAGCGTTGTGAGTATGTGTGGTCACGGTGATTTGGCTCAGGCAACACCACGACATGTAGACAAAGTAAATAACTTGTGCTTTCGGCTGTGGCGGTAGTTATTGGGGATAAAAATCCGAGACAACTCACTGAGCAGACCGGGTGAATCTGAACTACTGCTGATAATTACTACTATATTACCACATGTATGATCATATTCTTTCGTAGTATACAGGTCAAGTCAAGACATCATCATCATCTCAGCCGAAAGAAGTCCATTGCTGGTCAAAGGTCTCCCACAAGGGTCAAAGCAGATCGGTCTTGGGCCACCTGCATCCAACCGCTTCCTGCGACCTTTGCCAGTTTGTTAGTACACCTTGTGGGGAACCTAACCCTACTGATTTTTGATTGATTTTGATTTTGATCCAAGTAAAAATCTTTGCTAGATAAAGGAACGGTTAATGCCCATTCACACGCTTATATTGAAACCTGGCCGCGGATTCCTGCATTTATTTAAGTAGGAATGTAGGTTATTTCTACGGTTTTCACACGGCTTCTTATACAGAATGACTTCTATATGGTCTTTAAACAAACATATATCACTAAATTCTTAAATTTAACACACCTAAAAAACACCTCTCTATAATACTATGGAGAGGTGTTTTTGACAGTATTCTCACCATAAATATATCGGTGACAACATTTACGTGTTTCTCGATAGCCAACTATCGTAAATTGACGATAACATCTGTCAAAAAAAGGTTCGTAATGCTGATTTTATACATTTGGTTACTTTACTATACGTTAACTACTCGCTTACTACACGAAAGTAAACGCTTCACGTTCGTGATTCCAAATTTTAGTTCATAATACGCCCACTGAGCGCTGTACAAATTCCTTTACAAAATTTTACTGTTACTATTCTATTACGATAACTATTCGAAGACGCAAAATGTTCGTGCTAGAGACACGGACGAGAGCGTTATATATCTTTATATATACAGGATGTCCGGTAATTAATGGATAACCTGGAAATGTCTTATAGTGGAACAGATGGGCGTTCAGAAAAATTTGAAAAAAGATCTATCCTAACTACTACCTAAGATATGTGTTTTTTTTAATTACCATGTATTACTTTCTTGTATACTACGACCATAAATGAATGAAATCCATCGGCTTTTTGTTGTTTTATTATTATACACTAACTATGCTAATAGATAGACAGTCAAATGTATGCTATGCTATTATAGCTTGCACTTTTTAATATATATATTTTATTTTTTAATTTTTTCTGAACGGCGTTCAGTTCTATTATAAGACATTTCAAGGTTATCCATTAATTACTGGACACTCTGTATAAATCTTCTGTGCGTGTGTTTGTAATTAAACTCCTCCTAAACGGCTGGACCGATTTTGATAATTTTTTTTCGTGTTTACCTAACAACTTCCGTCGGGACAGGTAGTTATTTGTATAACATTCGGCTGCACGGATTGCGTAGTGGCTTACGTGGTCGCCTCGCCGCAACCAATGCGCCGAGTATTGTGGGTTCGAATTCCACATGGGACACAACTTTATGTGATCCATAAATACTTGTTCTAAGTCTGGATGTTCTTTGTGTCGTTTGTTTGAATGTTAGTAAAATCCCCCGTGACACAGGCATTATTTCTGGTGCGGGAGTTGTCTCTTTAAAAAGAAAAGCAAAATCTATACATATAGTATTATTGTGACTGACATGAACTGAAGAACTATTGAAAACTTAAAAGAAAATAGATTTTTGTCTGTTTGTATATTTGTACGTGCATCATGCAGAAACTATTAAATGAAACTGAATGATGTTTTCCTAGCTGTATTGCTGAAGATCTAATTTAAAATCTGGTGTATGTTTCATGGTAGCCGAACTCGAAGTTGCTTTACACCATGTTCACGGGGAGACTAGTCTCCCCGTTGCGTGTTGGTAAAGCAACCGAAACGTCGGGGCAAAGTGTAAACTTAAATATAAATAGTTTTAATTAAATTAAATAGCATAGTAAAGTTCAATAATAGTAGTGTAAGAGTTTTCAAAATTATGTAGAAAAAGTGTTTAAAGTAAAATAAACAACGCGACAAAATCCGTATAAAGTGTTTAATTTCAATATATAAAGTGGATCAAATTTTTGCCGCTTGTGGGGGATCGAACCGATCACACTCGGCGCATTGGAAATGGTGAGGTGACCACTTAAAATCACTACGCCAGTCGTGTAATGAATTCTCCAATATCAATTAGCAGCGATAGTCCAGTGGGCAACCGTTGGACTTCCACGCAGAGGTCTCGAGTTTGATCTCAAGGCGCACATCTCTCTCTTTTCTAAGTTATATGCGTATAAACTAGTTAATTATCGCTTGCTTTAACGATGAAGCAAAACATCCTGAGGAAACCTTCATGTCTGGGAGTTCCCCATAATATTCTCGAAGATATGTCTTCACATATCTTATTCTGCCAACTGACACTGGGCCAGCTTAGTGGACTATGGTCTAACCCTTCTCATACTGAGATGAGGCCCACGCCTAACGGTAGGATACACGGATATCATCGCAGTTTATTTTCAAAAACGATAATATGTACTTTCAAACTATTTATACTTACACTTTTCCCGACATTTCAGTTGGTCTTTAGCAGCCATTATTACGGACAAGACGCTTAAATTATGGTCATATCAAGTAAAATTTTTAAAATAAAGTTTAATTACAATGCTACAATTTCGCGAAAACGTCGGAAGAAATTTATCGAGGGCTCTGGCTATTTTCATTCCCTTGATATTTTCAAGCACATCTGCTATATGTACATAAAATAAGACAAACTCTATGGTATTCTACTCTCAAAAATATAGGTCAGGTCAAAGCTTTTGTAAAAAGCGAATTAAACAAAAATCTGTGCAGATATGTAAAAAAGAAGTGTATGGAAAGCGCGTATGAATGGCATTTCACAATTTTTTGAGTTTTTCATGGGTTTGAAATTGGTTTTGATTTTTATAATTAGTGATAGATCTTATTATTCAATGGTACTTTTTGATAAAAAAATATTCGTCGCAATATGTTTTTGGAAAGGAGAGGAAAGCATGAAGGACAGAAAGGAAGGAAAGACCGAGACGTAAGTACCTTTATCTAACCAAAATTTAACTGCCTCTGGTGCAGCGGTAGTGAACGCGACTACTGTGCATGAGGTTTCGGGTTTGAATCCCAGGTTGGGCCATGAAAAAGTTATTGGGTTTTCTGTTAAAAATCTCCATAGCAGCCCGGAGTTAAAAAGTTGGCGGTGTTGGACACACCCATGCCTCGGAAAGCACGTAAAGTCGTTGGTCCTGCGCCCGATCTCTTAGCCGGTAATGTCGGTTTACTGTCCCATCGGATCATGTGAGTTAAGGAACAGAGAGTGCACTTATGTTTGCGCACACATTTGTGCACTATAATATCTCCTACGCAGATGGCCAGTCTCCGTTAAGACTGGCCGCCGTGATCGAAATTTGGTCTGAAGGACATTATCATTATCCAACAAGTGATGGAAAAGCGGGAGTCGAGTCGTATCAAGAGGTTAAAAGGAAATCAGAAGACAGACAAGAGCTACGCTTTTAAAGTAAAGAAGAAAGACGTTTATATGATGCATAAACTGATGAAGTACCACGAGCTAGCATTAGCTTCACTAAAGGCAGTTATTGAGAAATGGTTAGTTGCCCACAAATTACTTTTGCAAATGTTCACACTTTTAGTAGGAATAAAAACAAAGATAAAACTTCATCAAATTACCAACACCAATTTAATTTCATCAAAAGATAAAAGAAACAATACAAACATTTGACTGTGTGCTAGTGAACGAACATCAAGAAAACAGACAAAAATAATTAACAATAACAATTTTGATAAACAATGACAAAAGCTCATAAATGCTTAGTATAGATTTTTAAATGATAACATTAAACATAAATATATAATAAATTCAACACTTAATAATGAAAGTAGTTGTTTTAAATAAGAGGCACAATTTATCCTAGTAAAAATTTATGTTTAAGTTCCTCTGAATTTGATTTTCTTAGGAACCCAAGAATATTTTCCCTTTCTTTCTACTGGGCTAAAATACTACAATATAACGGTAGAATTTGTCACATTATTACATATAAATAACAATAATTTTCGATCAATATTGAAGCAATTCAAATACGATATTTCAATCCTGATATTACTATAAACAAATGTCGCTATACGTAATGATATATAAAAATGTCTGTCACATTATGTTGTTGTGGTATTCCAATAGGCGAGAATAAGATCCGCGGCACGCTCAGCTATCATATTGACAGTAGATATAATATTACCGGTTGGCTCAGTCGGCATAACAGATGCATCGGCTACACGCAAATTAGTGACGTCATAGACACGCAATGCAGTGTCCACCACAGAGCCCATGGAACACGTACCAACGTAGTGCCACATAGTTCCTGACAAAGCCAGAGCATAACATTGCCAATAAGCGGTGCCATTGTAATCTGAGCATAAGCCCGGATCAACCAAAGTCGCATTAACATTTTTAAAGTACGACGTATTCGTAAGATTATTAAATGCAGCAAGAGTTTCAACCATCATCGTGAAGTCTGAATTTGCGGTATCAGTGTAAGTGTTAGTATAAACAAGTGGATAGTCTTCGTAGCTTGCACTCGCTAGTTTTACTACACCACGAGACTTAGGTTGCATCAAATTAACCACTACAAACAGAGTTGTCCTACCAGCAGAAGCCGCGTACCACGTATTACAGATAGAATCGTTGAACCTGAAGCATTGGCTACAAAGTTGTACCATCGCGGTCGAATCGTGTGGAAAGATCAAGTTTATAGTTTGATAGTCTGGATATGATTGACTACTGTTTAAGGAACCATATAGGCATGTAGTTGGAACCGGGAATTTGGTTGGATCTGTAGCAGGAGTGGTCGATGTATCCGCTTCCAATTGGTAAAAGAGCACAGATGAAGGGTGATCTTGAAAGTTTTCACCAACAGGAAGATCAGCTATCACTTCAATGTCGAACGACTCAAGGTCTGCTTTATTTCCAATACCCGATAACATTAGAAGCTTGGGACTGTTAAGGCTGCCAGCAGTTACTACTACTTCTTTGTTTACGTACAGGACGTAAACATCACCACTGGAATCGACAACTTGCACACCAATCGCAGTAGTCCCACTGAACAAGATTTTGGTGGCGGTCGTATATAGCATCATACACAAGTTAGAACGGTCTTTGGCTTGACGAAGGTATGTTTCGGCATTGCTCTGGCGCCTCTCTTCGTCAATATTAAACAAGGGCTCTGTGATACCTTTCGTTGAAGTTGCCGACGTTGTATCTTTGACGTACTTATGGCCCAGTTCCTCAGCAGCAGCTATTATACCTTCGTTAGAAGAACTCGTTTGTCTATTGATGTGAATCGGGCCGCCTGTTCCGTGAAGACTGGCGAAGGTCGAATTGAGCAATTCCGGGTCAACTAATTTCTCCTGTTTTATTAAATATTGTTCCATATTGGCATAATTCCAAGAAGAGTCATTTATTATATACGCCCAATTATTTAAGTCATGAGGATCTGGTCTTACGTATATCATATGATTGAGTGAACTTCCACCCCCCAGCATCTTACCCGCAGTGAGCTCGATTACATTATTTTCTAAATTTTGGGCTGTTCTATTATCATTCACTGACGTTATGTTATAATCGTAATCCGATACCGGTAGAGCTGGGAATAAGCCCGCAAGCTGTAAATAAAACAAATAATCATTTAAATCGCCAAATAGTTTAGCTAAAGCATTTTTGATAATATATTTTTAATGAAATTGATATATAAAAATACGTACGGATCAATAAGGCTAAATTGTCTATCCGAAACTTGAGGTCTATAGAAACAAACTTACAATGAAGTTTGTTAGGATTTCTTTCTTTCAACTTTACATGATTCCGTTGTTCAGATTGCTTCATGAAAGGGTTTAGAAAGATCAAGAGGTAGCGGACCAAAATTCAGGACATACTTCATGGTACGAATAGTCAGATCGAAAGATTTAGGTTACATGGCAGGCCTACTGTTACCACGATGATTTGAAATATAATTTGCTATATTATGAAAAGACACAATTTTTTTTAAGGACAACCTTCGCCCTAGATATATCTCCTATGTCGCGAGGGACTTTACAATATTCAAACAACGATGCGATTGTTTTTTTTTGTTTTTTTTTTATACTACTAACGTGGGAATCAAGCATACGGCCCACCTGATAGTAAGTGGTCACCATAGCCTATCGACGCCTGCAATACCCTTTTTGAAGAACCCCATACTGTAGTCTTGTGGGAAAACCTGGGCAGGTAGTTCATTCCACAATCTGAGCGCCCGCGGGAGAAAATTCTGCTTGATTTGGTGCTTTATTGTTATATAGTCAGGCGCAAGGATGCAGAAGCGCCTCGTGGCAGTCTTCTCTTCACAATTACTGAGTTAGGTCGTAGTCCAAACGTATTTATATTACAACAGGTACCAGAGAATAAATATCTATACTTATATTTATCATCAAGTTGTTTCATTTGACGATCCATACAAGAACATATCTCATTTACCCCCACATTGGTGAACCCGGCGTGGACTGGGAACAATAATTATTTGTGAATCACACAATATCCCGTGTGAGAATCGAACTCACATTACTCAGCGCGGCGGCAATGGTGAAGCGAAAGTTAAATCACCTAACCTTAACCTAACTATTCTAAATGCGAATGTGAATTTGTTCGTTACGCTTTCAAACCTTAACTACTGGACCAATGATCATGAAATTTCGCATACACGATAACATGGATACGGAAAAGGACATAGGGTATTTATCCAGAAAAACCATCTATTCCAGAGGGATCTTATCTTATCTTGTGTAGGGGCCAGTCAGTACAGATCGGCGACACTTGGAACCAGTGGGATCTTTTGTGTCAACTTCCCCAATAACGACTGCCATAGACATTCATGGCAGCCAGGACCGACAGCTTAACGTGCTCTCCGAGGCACGGAGCAGGCGATAATTATCAATCAATACGCACATTCGAAAAGTCATATAACTTCCGAAAGTCACAGGTGCGCGACGTGGGTTCGAACCCGGGACCTTCTGCATTGCAGTCTGTTGGTCTCCCCACTGAGCTATCGCTGCTCTTATTCCAGAGGGATAACTAGTAATGAGTAAATTCACATTTTAGTGATACTTACTTCTGATTCCATCGGAGGATATCCACCTGCTTCGATGAGCAACACAGAATAAGAGCTGTTTGCGGATAGCCTGTTCGCCAATACTGAACCAGCGGAGCCAGCACCAATGATTATGAAGTCATAATACGTTCCATCTGTGGGATATGAAAATATTTTTATATCTATATAATTCTAACTAATATTAGAAATGCGAATGTGAGTTTGTTTGTTATGTTACACTTTCACGCTTTAACTCAATCAATCATCATGATATTTCGCATACATGTTGCCAGGGGTACAGAAAAGGTAGGTCTTTTTCTGTACCCCTGGTAACATGTATGCGAAATATCATGATGATTGATTGAGTAGTTATCTCATAAAGTTATATTTATTTTAACCTTATAAAGTAAATATAGACTCTATTTGTTGAAATTCAACAACATTATACGGATTTTATCGCGTTGTTTATTTTTTATTAAGCACTATTATCACATAATTTCGAAACTTTAAACTACTATTTAAACACTTTTACTAGTTACTGTTTACTTCTATTTAAGCTAAACGTCGGTCATCTCCGGACATGGCTGCTGTAAAGCAACCGCAATCGCAAACGACTTGATTGCAAGTCTTGATCTACTAGGCTACCAGACTTAAACTTTATAATTGCCAGGAGTATAGAGGATATTATTTAGCATGGAATATATAAGTACTCACTGGTTGGTACGCAGGTTTCTGGATAACGATAAGCAGTAATCGCAAGTGCATAAATCAGTTTCCACGCGAATTGTATGTTTGTGATGCTGGATAACACCGTTTCTGCTATGCCCGTCATTTCTGTAAGAAGAATTATTAATTGAAATTAAACACTTTATACGGATTTTATCGCGTTGTTTATTTTACTTTAAACACTGTTATTACATAATTTTGAAAACTCTAACACTACTATTATTGAATTTTACTACTATTTAAGCTATATATTTTTTAATTAAAACTATTTATATTTAAGTTTACACTTTGTCCCGACGCTGCTGTAAAGCAACCGAAACGTCGGGGCAAAGTGTAAACTTAAATATAAATAGTTTTAATTAGAAAATATATAGCTTAAATAGTAGTAAAATTTGTTGTATAACATTCACGTAAACATAAGACAATATTAAGAATTATTAATCATAATAATAATACGTTTTTGACGAAGCTCATAGCGTGCTAGTAACAATTTACTTAAAATACTAATGTTAGTAGGCAATACATAGGTTATACATATGATTAAATCACAGTATGTAGCACATCCATCTTTGTAGCATCGGGGTTTCCCACCGATCCGCAAGTACACTCAGGATGGTGTTGGTGCTGCCGCGAAGGCGCGCCATCAAAGTAGGCGCACTTTTCAAACATTCGTCAAACGTCAGGGATGTTTGGAATTTTGGAATGCGTGGAGATCCACAGCCGCCTCAGTAGCACCCTGAGTGCATTATACACACGTAGGTGACTGTATGCCCGTTGACTTTAACTGACCCACAGGCTGCATGTATAAAATTTATAATAATATCAGACCTTTATACCAGTCTCACTGCTGGACACAGGTCTCTTCTCATTGTGAGAACGGTTATCATCGATGAGCCATTTTTTAAAAGTGTTTATAAAGCTTGAAAGGGTTACTTCTCGTATGGATTTTGAAATCTTATTGTATATACAAATACAACTATTATTTTTTATACAGGCTGGTTGACATCACATGGACAGTTTAATACAGGGCTGATAATATTATTCTCTTGATTAATTCATTCAACAATAATATTTATATTTTAAATATATAATTATAAAAGAAACACATTTAAAATATAAAGGCTACGAAGTTCTACCGGAATCGGGAACTGGGCCCAAGCTACCGGTGGTTAGGGCTCCATAATATTATTATTATAAAATTGCAAAGACATGTTAAATAAAATAAGTGTTAATTCAAAATGTATACTTACTAATGGTGCTGGAGCGATGACAGAGCGAAGATGGTTTCCAGCAATTAGGATCACCATTTTATACCATTTTTGACAATGGCCAGCCAATATTGGACCAAGTGACAAATTTACAATGCTTTTATCAAATGTATTTTTATATGTAAATTACATATTTCACACTTTTAATATATGAATATTTATTAAACATAATCTTTTTTAATATTCCTATGCTGTTTTGATATGTACGAAACATTTTGATTTAAATCTGCTGGCTTCATATAGTTTCCCTTTCATTGTTTTCTACTTTGATTATACTGTTGTCTTGGAATTATATAGAAGAGATTATACTGAAACTGATAATAGAGAACTAATTTTAAAATGTTATTTCTCCAGCCATCATGTTAAAGACAAAAATGATTTTTGTCGACCTCGGTGGCGTAGTGGTTAGTGTAACCGACTGCCACGCCTAAGGCCGCGGGTTCGATTCCCGCACAAGTCAAACATTTGTGTGCATGAACATAGATGTTTGTCTTGGTCTGGGTGTTTCTATGTATGTATAATATGTATGTATTTACAAAAAAAAAAGTATATATGTATGTTTATCCATTGTCTATTAGGTACCCATAGTACAAGCTCTGCTTAGTTTGGGCTAGATGGTGTTGTGTGTATGTGGTAGAATATTATAATTATTCACATTTATTCACTATTTATCAATAAAAATTACATTTTTAAATATATAATTATAAAAAAACACATTTAAAATATAAAAATTATTATTATTATTTCACATTTATTTACTTTTAAACAATAAAAATTACATTTTTAAATATATAATTATAAAAAAAACACATTTAAAAATATAAAAATTATGGATGCCCACCGACATCGAGACAAGGTCCAAGCTGTCGGTGGTTAGGGGTCCAGAGAGAGGAACCTCCTCACTATGCGTGCCGTATCGAGGAGGACTGCCTTCTGCATCTGACCCTTGACCCAAGCACCTAACGCGAGCCTCTTAAGATGTTGGTCGAGGCTCTTGGCTATTAGACCGTTCACCGTAACGACTATCGGTACAATGATTGCCGAGTCCACATCCCACATATCGACGACCTCGTGTGCTAAGTCGAGGTATTTTAATTCTTTTTCCTTCTCAGCTTTCACGAGGTTGCCATCATGGGGGATGGTAATATCGACAATCATTGCACGGCGCTCTGATCAATCTATTACGACAATATCAGGCTTGTTGGCAACAACAGTCCTGTCTGTGATAATAGATCGATTCCAATACAGTGTGATATGGTTCTTTTCGAGAACTGGTTCTGCTACATACCTGTAGTAAGGCACCTCGACCTCTACAAGTTTGTACTTCAGAGCAAGTTGCTGATGGATAATTCTGGCTACTTGGTTATGTCTGTGCAAGTACTCGCCGTTAGCAAGACGAGAACAACCGGAAACTATATGCCTGCCTTATTATTATTATTATTAAAAAGAAGAAAAGTTAAGTTATTAAAATTAGAACGAAATTTGCAATTTAAGATGGCGCAGATTATATTTAAGAATTTTTGAAATCAGTTGAGTAGTTTTTGAGTTAAACCATCACAAACAAATAAAATCCATTCTCTTTTTAGTATTAGTATAGATGTAAGGTCAAATGTGTATATTTAACAACTTTTGTTCTAATACTTTTTATCAAACTCAATACTTACATATTTTAATAAAAATAAATATAATAATATCAGCCCTGTATTAAACTGTCTCACTGCTGGGCACGGGCCTCTTCTCAGTGTGAGAAGGGTTAGGCCATAGTCCACCACGCTGACCCAGTACGGGTTGCCAGACTTCACGTCATATCTTCAAGAAAATTATGGAAAATTCTCCCTTTTTTACTTCACCGTTAAAGCGAGCGATAATTAAATATTGATACGTTCCGGACATTATCCGTCGGCTAAGTTTACATACCTCATGCGTAAAAGTGAATCCCCAAATTGTGAGCTTTGTCATACAGTGGAAGATGTTTTGCGTTCCATTTCCATTTGCTTATGGATTGTGTCTAGAACGAGAGACAACGACAAAGTGTATTCCATAAGTTTAAGTGTAATAGGTTAGATGTGGGAAGCATCCAAAGTATATTTGCCGAAGCAGTGAGTGAGGCTGCAAGGTCAATATCTACCCTAGTAGATTAAATTATATTAATTTTTATTTTACTTTTGGTTGCAATGGGACTGGCATATTGCCATAGCAATAAAAGTCCCTATACTAAAAAGAAAAAAAAAGTATGTTCTTTGTGTCCATTGTTTGTGTGTTTGTAAAGTCCCCAGCGATGCAAAAATTAATCCTACATAGTTCCAAAAGATGTGATCTTTAAAAACAAAAACTATGTATGCATAGCTAAAGTCACAGGTAAAATGTCATTACTAGGTATTTTTCAATTAACCAAAAATATATTTCGTGTTTTTACTGTAACATACATATAAATATCAGTCAATAAATTGATAACAATGATCGTATTAATTCAATTTTGTTTTGTTCCAATATTGTAAGATTTAATATTGCTTAAAATTTGCACAGCTGCGATTGAATAAAAAAAAAGCCTTCAGCTGTGAATGTGTATTGAGAATAAAATCTTTCATAAATATTTAGTTGAAATCCAGATAGAAAGACACATGCGTCGTCCAATTTTTTTGCATACTATATTATATATTTGGTTTATGTAAGTTAATTTAAAGTGTTGCTTGTTATCATAATTTTAATTAAAATCTGGTAAACGATGTAAGTGAGAGATCTTTTTTTGTAATGCGGTTAGTGGGTTACGTGGGCCTACCCACTACCCGATCAGCTCCAGGTCCAAGAGGCTACGTGCGTCATCCCACGCGCGCCTCTTTGTCATGTTGTCTTCATCCCTCCACAAAGGGACAGTAGGGCAAAATTTAGACCCTTAGAGCCGAAATCTTGGCGGGATCGCGATTGCATGTGAAAATGATTTGCGCGACCCCACCGACTATTGTTATGTTGAGGAACACCGTGGTAGGTTTAGTCGGTATGACCGGAATGTCGCAATCTTTCCCTGGGTAGTCCGACTAGTCCTTCCATCCGCCCCCGCGGAGAGGCATGCGTCAATGCATTTCCCCAAGTTAAAAGAAGTGGCAGTGCTTTGGACTGCTTCGCATATATGTATATAGTCATTATTTTAGTGGTTGGGCAGAATCTACGACATTTGCCTGGATTTTTGATAACTATATTGCGTTATTAATTTTCTAAGGATGCATGTTGATATCGGATACAATTACTGACCATTCTCCAAAACATTTATTTTAGATTAACCAAATTAAACTTGTTAAAATATGTTAGCATAGCATAGTATATCGGCGATAGCCTCGGGCACGCGGCAATCGTGGCGGTAAGTCCCGTGTTTGAGGAGTGGCTGGTAAGGTGGCATGGCGCCCTCACCTTCCGTTTGACACAGGTAATGACTGGCCACGGTTGTTTTGGCCAGTTCCTGTGTCGTATAGACTGGCAAGAGACGCCCGGATGTCACCACTGCGGTGACTGCCACGACGTTGTTGAGGACACGCCGCTGCACACTTTGGCAGATTGCCCCGCCTGGGCATCGCAGCGTCGTGAATTGATCGCGGCAGTCGGATTGGTTGCCCTCTCGCTTCCGGCCGTAGCTATGGTCCGGAGTGAGAGGTAGTGGAATGCCGTCGTATCCTTCTGTGAGGAAGTGATTTCCATCAAGGAGGCGGCGGTGCGGGAGAGGGAGCACTTAAACCCTCTCCCTAACCGCAGAGCCGGGCGCCGAAACGACCTCCAGCCACCCTGAGGTTTGACGTAAGGGTGGTGGGCTTTGTGGGCCTGTCCGCTATCCGTTCAGCACCAGATCCGAGAGGTGGCGTACATATTCCCACGGGCGCCTCTGTGTCGAACCCGTCTCCCCTCTAGGGGGTGGACAGTAGGGTTTTATTGAGAAGTGACCAAAGGGTTAGGTCTCATCGTGTAGTGGCCTGCCATTTCATACGGCGGGTCGAAATCTCAGCGGGGTCGCGACCACATGTGGAAGTGATTCGTGCGGCCCGCCGATTGCGGTTCTGTCGAAGAACACCAGTATCCTATTAATCGCAAAATCGTATAAACCAGTATATTAATCGTAGATTTAGTCGGTATTCCGGGAGGTCTAATATCATCATTTCAACTTCATTATTTACCCCAGTGATTCCGACATAACACAACGGGTATGCGTCAAACAGCGATAGCCTAGTAGAACCACGCAGAGGTCTCGAGGTCAATCCGATGAAGGGAAAAAGTGTCGATAACTCTTAATTGGTCCGACCCGGTATTCGAAAGTGAGACCTCATGCATAGCGGTCGCATATGCTACCACCGCGCTACCGAGGCAGTCATATCCTATCTATACAAATATTGTAAAGAGGAATAATTTGTTTGTTTGTGATGGATAAGCTCCATAACTACTGATTTAAGTAATTATTTAACTGTTAGAAAGTTAATTGTTAATTTATTGAGATGTAACAAAGTAAGGTAAAGGTAGCCGAAACGCAGATGACAGCTAGTAGCTAGCTGGTCTAAGTGGTCGCCTCCCACTGTCACTGCGCCGAGGGATGTGGGTTTGATCCCCACTCAGGACAAAAAACTAAGGCGGCGGCCACACTGCGGGCGGTCATTGGTCAAAGTGCCAAAATCTGCGTTCCGCGTTCAATGTGATGTATGCGGTGTCTTTTGAGTCAGACCACGGTGGTCAAAGATAAACTGTATATTATCAAAGAGGAACTCGACCGCAGAACGCAGATCGCCGCGCGACTGAGCGATTTGTTCGGCGCCTAAGTGATTTAGGAAAAGTAGTTTCTAGTCTGGATGTTTTCTGTGTCCATTTTTTTTAACTTTGATATAGTCACCTCTCAATACAGGAATTATTTATACTAAGGAAATTGTCTTCCGTTGAAACAAAAAATACCTAATATTTTTATTTAACTAAATTAACAAATTAAAGTTCGAAAAGTACAACAAACATTTGGTTTAAGAGAGAATAAAAAACTCATTATAATCATCAATATTTTATAATTGTAAAATAGTTCAAAATCAACGTCAACATATATATCATAGATAATAACTAAAGACAAAACAATGCAATTACAATAATTTGATCACACAATAAAAGCATTAAACTTTTACATTAATAAAATACATTGGCTCACAAACATGTATAAACCTATATACAATTATATATTACATCTATATATTAATACGTGAAGCAAAAACTTTGTACCCCTTTTTACAAAAATTGGGCGAACGGAGGAGTATGAAATTTGGCACAGTTCAAGTGTACAAGGAAAAGGAGTGGCGAATCCTAATATTTTTATAAAATATGCATTGGAAATACATTAAATTAATGAAAAAACACTACACGCACACAACCATGTATTTGACACACGCAGTCAAATAGCGTTCAAAGTATTTCGGCGTTGTCTTTCTGAAGTCGTACAATTCTTAGTAACATTTTTTTTCTTTTTTTAACGTACACACAACTCCATCTAGCCCAAACTAAGCAGAGCTTGTACTATGGGTACTAGACAATGGATAAACATATATACATATATACTTTTTTTTGTAAATATATTCATATTATACATATAAACACTCAGACCAAAACAAACATCCATATTCATGCACACAAATGTTTGACTTGTGCGGGAATCGAACCCGCGACCATAGCCGAGCGTGTATAGCCAAGGAAACAATAATTTGTTTGAAAACGATAGGTAAATTTAACCTGTATAGCCTTGGTGAAATCTAAATGAATTGTGATTATAAGGGTAAAGTTTTAGACTATATCGAAATTAAAATTTATATCAATTATGGTCGAATTTTGACCACTAGGCGGCCGCTAATTCAGAATAACTATACTTAACACCATGTATTAGAAATATGTATAACATTTGCGAACCAAAATTCATTTAAGTATTCTTTCCTCCATACATAGATTAACAAATTATAGTACTCGACTTTTCCCGCAGCTTCGGTCGCATAAAATTAGATGCAGGTTAGATTAGTAACAGTACGTTTTTCTGGATGAAAAGTACCCTATGTCCTATTCTGTACTCTAGACAACGTTTATACGAAATTTCATGACGATCGGTCGAGTAGTTAATGCGTGAAAGCGTAACAAACAAACTAACTCACATTCACATTTATAACATTAGTTAGGATTCTATTTAAACATATGAGTTGTCTTAAAAACCTATTGCAAATAATGAATTCAATGCAATAATAAATCATTCTAAATTTGGTTCATTTAAAAAAAAAGTTTGTAATTACTAGTATTCTTGCTAATCCCTCCAGCTAAAGTAGAATGCATGTGTTAGGAGTCACGTTGGTAGTGCAATGGGTGCGACTCGTACTCGTGATATTTCGACCGCAAGTCCAATATTTCATCCATTTGGCTGCCGCCGCTTTGGCTATTTGGTGTCAATTACTGAAGTGAGGCTGATGTTCTGGAGTATCGACACGCACTGAGAGACACAGCAAGGAATACCCCTCACAAGGTGGACCGCCGATCTGGTAAAGGGTTGAATGCACGCTGCTCTATATCATTCTGTGTGGAAAACCCTGGGGTATCCAGCAGTGGACGTTTATCGGATGAGATGATGATGATAACAATTGAAGTAAACACTTAACTAATACCCTGGCTTTATTATGTAGTTACAATAACTCAACTGATGTATATGATATAATATATTAATTATTTACCAAACTCAACTTCTTAGACATGCTTCTTCTGTCACTAGCAAATAATTTTTATTATAATGCTCAATAGGAACTACAGATATACCTAGTAATATAACTATTCAACTGGCTCGATGCTTTCAAGGATGCCTTCATATTTCTTTCATAAGTGAATGGAACTAAACAGACATTCTTAAACATATAAAAAAAACCTTCTTTGGTCTAATAAATTTGTCTCACATTTTTTTATTGTTGAAGTCTGAAGTCAGTAGTTACGAAACCGAATACAAAGAATTTTTGAATTATACAATGCAAGCGTTTCAAATCTGGTTGTAGGGATAATTGTTAAATAACAAAAAAGGATGCACGATACAACTCGTGACGTAAATGCTATTTGACTACAGCTATCCGAGAGAGAGAGGGATCTCCACTAAAACCCTACTTTTTCTGATATGCAAATTTAAAATATTAATTACACTCTTATTTCGCAACCAATTTTGATAACTATTTCACAAAATGATTCATTTAGATTGCTATTTGCTTTTGTTTGTAAAATAATATACGAAATAAGACATATAAAACTACCCTATTATTTCTTACGCAAATCAGAACATGCTCTTTGACGGAGTTTCATAATTGAAATTATACTAAAGTACATTATCGTTTAGGCGTCTTATAAACGGTATTAAAAAGTTTAAGTGACTTCAGAAACATGCGACCTCTCTGCCAGTTCCAAAGAGACTGTAATTTTACGATTGTCTTATTTATGGTCTGCGAAGAAACGTTATAATAATACCATCACATAATAAAAACATAACAGGCTTTGCAGAAAAATTTACATCCAATTATAAGCAAACATTATCTATAAAGAAACTTAGAACTAAGATATGGAGAAGGCACTGTTCCGTGGAATTCAGCTTGTTACATAGTACAGGGAACAGTACCACATTATGATGTATAATGTATGATACATGTTTGGTTGCAAATAAACTTTATTATTATTATTTATTATATAACTAATACCAATCTCTTGGTAATATATTCATGTGTATATTTTTTTTCGTGTAGGTGGAACAGTGCATACCTCATTGAAATAATTTTCAAATCTTTGACTTGCTCCTAACTTGACTTAGCTGACTGACTACTAGTCAGAATACTTTAAAATCTATTGATGATATGGACATTTGAAAACGATTGGTCCTATACCATGTCATACCTTACATTATCTAAGAGCAATGTTTTTATAAGCGTTTTCAGAAATTGGCTAAATATGCTCAGACCATTTTGTTACCATGTTACTTTTAAGTAAGCTATCTTTCGTCAGAAAACCCAAAAATATTGCCCAAATAGAAAATTGAATCCGTGTTCTCATGTCAATGAATAAGACCGTGCTGATACGTTTACTAGAGCAACAATACTAGTAAAACAATCAGAACTGAATATGTTTTGATTGCTGTGCTTCTAAGACACATCATATAGAACAAATCGTTTAATCTGACAGCACTTTGCACTAGAGGGAGGATCATTTTAACGTATATTATGTGGTGCAGCGCTAACGGCAAGAGCTGATAGTAGATCAGTTATGCCCACCCGTGGGTTCGCGCTGTTGTTGCCTCCATACAGGAGAAAACCGACCGTGGTTGCAGCTCAAATATGAGATCTGTAAATAGAGAAAATCTTCGTTAAACTAAATAAAATTTTATTTTAAAGACATTTTCCGCAGATGGATCGTACATTCAAATAATTGAGACAGAGAACACCCAGACTTCGAACATCAGGAATAATAACCCACAACACTACTATAAGCATTCTGAGTAACAAGTCTGCCATGTGATGTCAAATATAAGTATCATCATCTCAGCCAGTTGGCAGGGCACATAGCACGCAGAACCAATGGCCGTTGGGGCGGAAAGGTTCTAGAGAGGCGGCCACGCACCGAAACACGCAGCAGGAGTAGGCCCAAGGTGGACCGACGACCTGGTAAGGGTCGCGGGAAGCGGTTGGATGCGGGTGGCCCAAAACAGGTCTGTGTGGAAAACCTTGGGGGACGCCTATGTCCAGCAGTATATTTTCATTGAAATTAAACTACTATATACGGATTTTATCGCGTTGTTTATTTATCACTGTATTACAAAATTTTGAAAATATTACACTACTACTACTATTGATTTTATTTTACTAATTTATAAGCTAATAAAATTATTTAAACTATTAAACGTCACGGTCACGGGGAGTCTCCCCGTGACCATGGCTGCTGAAAAGCAACCGAAACGTCAGGGAAAGTGTAAACCAAAAATAAATAGATTTAATAGTTTAAATAATTTTATTAGCTTTTAAATTAGTAAAATAAAATCAATAGTAGTAGTAGTGTAATATTTTCAAAATTTTGTAATACAGTGATAAATAAACAGCGCGATAAAATCCGTATATAGTAGTTTAATTTCAATGAATAACATTCGCGTAAACAGAAGACAATATTAAGTATATTTTCAGATAAATATTATAATAATATTTTTTTTTACATAAATATAAATCGTTGCTGTTGTTTTTGAGTCAATTCATTACAAACAAAGATACGAACATAAAAATATTTTCTGTTTATAATAAAATATAACTAGATTTTTATGTTTACTTCGCGACTTCACTTGCATAAATGTAGGTTAAGTTAGTTTAGGTAAACCCCTGACAACGTGTATACGAAATTTCATGATGATCGGTTGAATAGTTAACAAGTGATAACGTGACAATTAAACAAACAGACTCACATTCGCATTTATAATATTAGTTAGGATTAATATAGACAACATCAGTATGTAGACTGTCCCACTGCTGGGCACGGACCTCTTCTCAGTATAAGAAGGATTTCTACAAAATTACACTAAAATACTAATAATTTATTCAGAGCCAGTTTGCTGTCACCAAATCGTCGAACAGATAAGTTTTCCTATTCGTCTTTACCTTAAGGGCAAAACTTCAAGGCATTCTTAGGGGTCCCCAAGAGATATTCCAGTACGAAACGTATGGTACCTTAGTTCCTCGAGGGACTAGCAAGTTCAATAGAAACGGTCAGAATTATTTATTACAATTGACCCCGTAAGTTTGCTCTTGTGAAACATCTAATAGAACTATGTTTTTCAGAATTCTGTTTCATAGCTGACAAAATTAAATTTAAATTACTTATACTGATTTTAACCGGTTGTTTATATAGAAATATGAATATCCTGAGTATAATATAAATTTGATTGTGAGATGGTTAATTTCGTTTTCACGCCTTAACTAGATATACGACCAATCAACATGAAATTTTGCATACACGTTATCAGGCATACAGAAAAAGACATACCCTTCATCTAGAAAAAATTATTACGATACGGCAAAAAATTTTGGTTGAATTATTTAATTAGTTTAAAATAATAGTTTAATAGTTTCAAAATGATGTCAAAATAGTGTTATCAAATAAACAACGTTATAAAATCCATATAAAGTATTTTAATTTCAATGTATACCATTAGCGTAAATGTATGACAGCAGGCAAAATATTTGGTAAAACGCTTCAGAATTTCTGACTACTCAAAAATGGAACACTTACCATCGCTATTTAAAAACGACGCGAGTGGTGATCGAAAAATGATCACCGGCATTTTTTCGCTGACCATTTGCAGTTGCTTTTCTAAGCTTTTAGTGTGACCAGGATTTTGGTACCGAGATTCTGGAATCAGGGTAAACACCACTAGCCATTTAGCCGTTGTAGATGAAGATGAAACTGCCATCTGAAATGCATGTACATCTATGTTGAAATTAAAAATTTACTGAGCAACGATTGTCTCTGAGGCGGCCGTGTGCAGCGAATATGATAATAAATATTATTATTGTGAGGCGCGGCGCGAGCCAACGCTCGTTATTTCTGTTACCATGAGTGAAACACTCGTAGTAAATGAACTGCTGGCGTTCATGCAGCAGAAGCTGGACGTGATGGACGAGGTGTCCGTCATCCAGCTCTGCGCTTCGAACTATAGCCAGGAAGAGATTGTAGCTGCTAAGCAGCTGGTGTTCCGGTTGCTGAACAAGAGCGACCAGATGGTGTCTCGTCGACGTGACGGGACAGAGTCTGCAGGACGTCATAACGCTGTTACACGGACCAAAAATTTTCGTGATCGACAAATAGTTCTTTCAAGTCTTCGTATTCTTTGTGCCCATTGTTTGAATATTTGCAAAGTCGTTCGCGATACTAAAATTATTCCTGGAGCGGACGACACATAAAAAAGATCTAAAAGAAATGTTCCACTCACCGGTCGGTATAAGATGAAACTGTATTATTGTAGTGGTGGGAAAGATTTTAATTTCACTTTTCTTTTAATTTTCAATGATGTATCGAAAACAGCCATACCTAAAAAATATATATAGAGTTATTAAAAATCTAAGGTGAACTATGTGTTTCTAAGATAAGAGGATTTGCAAATATATTTAGCTGCGGTAAATGATCATGTTTAGGAAGTTGTAGGTACAAAATAACCATCGCTCGGTAGGTATAAAGAATATATAAATACAACCACATCTTATACAAAAACATCACTATAAAAAGAAAGCTATATTAAACTTGTCCACAACTAAGCTGCTGGCGCAAGATACATGCGCAAGTGATTCACTTGGGCTTAATAATGCGAGTTACATGCGTTTGAGGCGCACATCAGTCGTTAACAAAATACACCTATTATTTGACAATTTAAATAATCATGTTTAAACTGACTGGCAAATGTTTGAGCCGATATGACCTAAATTATACTGCTGGGTTAAACCAATTATTTTAAAATGAACTTGCATTTGCTAGACAAATGTATTTGCCCAACTGCCGAATGATTAATACCGAATTGCATATTATATTTATTATATAAATAAATTACCGGCGATATTTCCGTACCGTTGTAAAATTGCATATACATAAATATTCCACGTTTATTTTGATGATTTGCATTTCTGCTCTTTTGAGCATGAACATTAATAGCCTTGACTGTCTCGGAGAACACGAGTGTGTATGCGAATGCATCGGCTATCGGATTCGTCAACTTCCAAGATTTGCGAAGTCTACTAACCGGCACCGGACTAGCTTGGTGGTATATGATCTGATCCTTCTCATACTTGGAAGAGGCCTGTGCTTAGCAGTAGGACTTAGACAGCTTATAAACAGGGCTGATATTATTATTAATTAATTATTGTTATCATGGTAGAAAATAATATCGTTTAAAATAACGTTGGTTTGACGTTTGACTCACCTGCAAATCTTTTGTCAAGTAATGTTTAGGGCGAGCGCCGTTTCTTTATATACATATTATATGTAGTACATGTTGCCGCTTTAATATATGTAAGGTAAATATATGTTGCCACATTTGTTCAGTATTAAATATTTATAAATCTCATAGTATACCTCCGTGGCGTAGCGGTAGTGAATGTGACTGCTGTGCATGAGTTCTCGGGTTTGAATCCCGGGTCGGGCCAACAAAAAGTTATTGGATTTTTCTGTTAAGAAATCTCAATAGAAGCCCGGAGTTAGGAAGTTGGCGGTGTTAGACACCCCCGTGCCAAGGAAAGCACGTAAAGCCGTTGGTCCTGCGCCCGATCTCTCTCCAATCGTGTCAGATTACCGTCCCATCGGATAATGAGAGTTAGGGAACAGGATAGGTGTTTACAATGTTCACATTTTATTTACCTTGGTGATTCTCGCTTACCCATAAGTGGTGAAAAGGAGCAGAGAGGGTATATCAGGCTCACCCGAGACAAGCCCCGCGTACTAAACCTACTACGATGTGACAACTCGCTACCTTGAATGGTGGGTGGATCGCTAGAAAAGAAACTAACGCCTAACTAAACGCCTTGGTGGTGTTCCCACTTATCCTAAGTTGGAAGATGCCTACCTAAATACACATGACATAAGAAACATTAATAGTTGTTACACCACTTTAAGCAATGCGCCCGTCTAATTCATGAAAAAACCCTGCGCATAGGCATTTTCAAGACTATATTCTGTACAAATAAGTTGCTCTGTATTTAAGTCATAAATGTATTTACTTCACTCTTAAAGTCTACTACGCCTCCTGGAAATGTGACCACACGTTATAGTTACTCGTTTTAATACTTGAACAGACCAGCAAGGACTTCAATGGTCCTTGCTAAACAAATATCGATCTTCTACAGTCGGTGTGAAGATACATAATTAAACGTTATTCCAACTCAGTATGCCTTTTGGTAAATTATTCAAAGATAAACTGAGATAATAAGAGTATATCCAATAAATGCTGTGTAAATATAAAATTCAAGAATATTCGCTACCAAAATTTACATAATTAATTGGACACGTCTTAATATTTTGTATGTCGCACCTTGAGCGAATGGAAAATAGTGTTAATTTATTTCATTTTATTTAATTATTTAAATTATATTTATATAGCTGTCACTGGGGCTCCAGTTATTTGCTCTTACACATTCTTACATAATATTAAGTGTACCACGCAGAGGTCTCGAGTTTGACCCAAGGCGGCATCTCTAACTTTTCGAAGTTATGTGCTCATTAAATAGTTAATTATCGCTTGCTTTAACGGTGAAGGAAAACATCGTAAGGAAACCTGCATGTCGGAGAGTTCTCAATAATGTTCTCGAAGATATGTCAAGTCTACCAACCTGCACTGGGCCAGCGTGGTGGACTATGGCCTAACCCTTCTCATACTGAGAAGAGGCCCGTGCCCAGCAGTGAGACAGTTAAATACAGGGCTGATATTATTATTATGTTCCTGAAGCAGGCAGGTATTTATAATGTCCATATTTTGCCAGCTACGGTTCTAGGTTAGCCTATTCTCAACATCTACCGGGACAGATCCCGACTCTATACTGCTACTGACAATTCCTTGATAAAAATCTCTATAACACTCTACCCAATCCAAGCATCGACTTAAAAACTTCATGCAAAGCAGTCACAACAAAAACCAACCGCAAAAACCACAGTGCAACCAAGGCTAAATTGGAAGGAATCATAACATTGTATTACGTTTACACGAATGTTATACATTGAAATTAAACTGCATGGATTTCATTGCGGTTTTTTTTAATCCTTAGTTTCAGATAATTTTGTAACTGTTAAACTATTACTATTAAACTTTACTATAACACTATAAAGAATATTAAGATCTTGTCATTTCACCGCCAAATAGTATTTATCTATAAGATAAAAGTCTCACCATCTCTCTTCTTTAGCCTAACAAGAGGGAGACAGTATGCTATTTATCTTACGGATAATTCTTACTTGTTAGTTGTGGGACTGGCCGTTAGATTTACACTTTCCCCGCCGTTGTTTTTCAGCAGCAGTGCACAAAAATCTAACAAGTATGCGAAAGTAAAATATTTCATCATTTCTTCCCCGTTCTCGAGCCCCTTAATCACCAATAAAGGCAGAAATAAGCAAATTTCGGCATAGGTAAGGCATACAATAAATTATTCTACAGAAATCCCAGCCACGGCAAATGGGCGAGCATTTCTTTCAAACGACTCTCAATACAAAATCAATGAGTTTTTACAGGAGCCAAGACGATTCCGTTTCTTGTTACTCGTTTGGTACGATTCATGAGACAAAGGGTTCTAATTCTAATCAAATTTTTCTCGGGACTTCATTTCTTAGATATTTAATGAATAGATATTCTTTTTCTAAAATTAACCACTAGCTGTTTGTTGACTCTACGGATGGCGTTGCTGGGTTAAGTGGTCGCCTTTGAATCCCACACGGAACATAACTTTGTGTGATCCGCAAATGATTGTTCCGAGTCTGAGTGTTTTTGTGTCCGTTATTTGAATACTTGTAAAGTCCACCGCGACACAGGATTTACTCATAGTGCGAGAGTTGTATTTATAAAAAAAAAAAAACAATATCTATCACCGTGGGGTGACGCTCGGTTTTTGTGATCGCTGCTCTTGGCTTGTAGCGTGATATTATAGCTCATAACCTTCTTCTAGAATTGGATCATTAAATGAAAAACGACTAGTAGTTACAGACGAATTGAAACAAATAAACTTTTTAGCTTTATTCTATTAATATAAATTCAAGAGTTAAAAAGCAATTTGATTTTAAAAAAGCTTTCGGCTATAATCAAGGCTATACTTGGTAATTTATTGATTCTTATACCGCGATCAAACAATATGTCGTATTTATAAATTTAGTTTCCCTGTGATCAAGGCTGCCAAAAACAGACGAAACGTCGGGACAAATTTAAATATAAAAAGATATAAATTATTAAATAAAAATATTTATTTAAATGAACTGCCATAAAATCCGACAAAGTAATTTAAAGTTAATATCATAATAATCTGGTGGTGAAATAATTGCTAGCAATTATAATTAACAATATTAATAAATTAAATTAATAATATTAATAATATACCCCACTGGGACAGTCGTTATCTCATCATGAGACTAACGCGATATCGGAGGGCACAGTATACTAGCTTTAAAACTATCACCTTCGCCTTGTGATATAAACAAAAAATGTATCACCAGGTTAAATTAAAGCGCACAAACCGCAGGGCAGCTTTTGGCGAGCTGAATGTGAGTGGTGATACTGCAGTCCTGAATGCCTCAGAGAGTTGGTTAGGGCCTTGTCCCCGGCTTGCCGTTACTGGTTGGCTGGGGTGGTACTTCAAGAGCGCCCGTAGGACTCTCAACTCTGGCTTGCCGTGGTCGGCCGGTAAGAAGGGGTGCCGCTAGAGCTATGTGCTTGGGGGTTGAAGTGTCATTTTCAAGGGCATAACTACGGGGAAACACGCTCCGGCTCTCCATTGTCACGAGACCCGTGATGGTGAAACCGACGCCGCACCGCTCGACACCCCTAGCCACTCGCACTGGTGTTGGCCTCTGCTGCTTGTATGCCTATAGTGGCTATCTAGTGAGTTGGTGAGTCACCGTCTGCCCATTGCGTTGATGCTATAAGAGTATTCAGGGCAGACGCCGTTTTTCATCCATAGTTAGCAATATACCGGTCCACCAAACACCCATACCTTATAGCCCATATATTATAGAATCCACACGTAGCAATAGTCCTACGCCTGCTGCGGCTAGTGCCGCTGTAGGTGTTCCATCACACCTTTGATTAAAACTCTTAAAGGGCCTCTTCACGTTGGACCCATGTCTCCGTGTAAGCCTCCCAAAGGGCCAGGTATTTTTTCATATAATATTTTAGAAAGTACCTGTGATAAGAGAAACTTAATAATATACATATTATTAATTTATCAAGCACAAAATTGTAAAAAAATATATATAAATCGCTGTTTGTTGTGTTTTAAATTTAATTGCGTGCTAGAATAAAACGTTCTAGTCGGTAATATTATTTTACGTTCTTATCTCTCGAACCCAGCACGTAACAGTATGTAGATTTTATCATACGTCCACGTATTTCAAGAGAAAACTATTTCCCTTTAGCAGTATCTTTAAACTTGTACCATCGTTCAGCGACAGCGGCAACCAAATGAGTATCATTCAAAAGCCCTTTGGGTTCTTAAATAAATCGCTTTATCGTATTTGTAACATCAATTCCCTTAATAGGCGTACCTTGTGATTACAATTGAGTGTACAAAAATACAAGCTGAATAATTTAATATGCTATGTTTGATACCAACTTACTGATGGAGGATTGTGTGCTATTTTATTATTCTGTAAGTGTATGTTTTCCTGGAGTAGTAATAAAATTTGAACAGACGCGTTTTGTATCAGCAATTTTTGTTTGAAGATTTCTAGCTATATCTATGACTACATGCTCGCAGTTTCACCCGCGTTTATGATTACTGCGCCGCCCCCGTGGGTCGTACCGTGATGTTATATAGCCTATAGCCTTCCTCGATAAATGAGCTATCCATCACTAAAATAATTTTTCAATTCGGACCAGTAGTTCCTGAGATTAGCGCGTTAAACCAAACAAACAAACTCTTCAGCTTTATAATATTAGTGTAGATTGACTGCTTCGATCACGTAGTGGTTTATGTGGTCGCCTGGTCTTTGTCATTTCTCCGAATGTTGTGGGTTTAATCTCTAGACGGGATAAAAAAATTGTGGTCTTCAAATAGTTGTGCCAAGTCTGGCTGTTCGTTGTTTGCGATTAGTCGTCAATTTTATAAATCTTTACAAAATAATAGTTTATTGTAAAATTTCACAGTCATTTGATTGGAATAAAGAATATTCGTATAGTAAATTTGTTTTAACACTCTATTCAATTTGGCCACTTGTTGTATTAAAATATGTTGAAATTAGTTACGATCTAGATTATACGATTATAAACGTCAAATGTGAACTGAAATGCAAGTTATGTTCACTACTGACGTTATTTCTTTATAAATATATATTTTCTCTTCCTTTTCTCTTTTTTTTAAATATATTTAATTTATTGCACATTAAATAAACAAATAATTAACATAATATACACAAATTATTTACAAGAAATATTAACTATAGAGAAAAATAAAAACGTTAGTTTAATATTTTTAATTTTTATGACACTGATATCAGATAGGAACTACAATTTGAAAATTTATATTACGAAAATTGGCCTTCCGTCCTACTATTTGCCATTTGCACACATAATGTAGACATTTGGTTTAGTAATATATTTAAAATGAATAAAATAATATCTTATGTTTACGCGAATGTTATACATTGAAATTAAACACTTTATACGGATTTTATCGCGTTGTTTATTTTACTTTAAAATCCGAAACGATAAAGTCCGTATAAAGTGTTTAATTTCAATCAATAAAAATATTAATAATTTTATTGCACCAATTTGGCCATTTTATTCAATAATTTTTTTTGGCATTCTCCATAATTTCTGCTAAGATAAAAAGTATCCTTAAATGACACTTTTATATACATATATGTATATAGTATGTACCTATTGTTATGTAAATATTTTAATCTGCGTGCACAATTTCATTTAAATCTGTTCAAATATACGTACATGATTTATTCAAAAACATACATAGATATTTTAAAACTACCATATTTATTCTTATATTCTGTATATTTTATAATATTAGCACTACAAAACAACCGATAATTTCTTGTCCAAAACTTAAAACATCCATCAACAATCAAAATAACAAATCTTTGATCACTGGTTCAATATATACAGGGTGTCCGGTAATTAATGGATAACCTTGAAATGTCTTATAGTAGAACTGAAGGCCGCTCAGAAAAAAGAAAAAAAATATATATATAAAAAATCCACTATAAGACATTTCCAGGTTATCCATTAATTACCGGACACCTTGTATAGTACATTCAATATGCGCCGAATTAGATATTGTCTATAATTATAGCTTATTAGACAACTGCTTTGTGCTTGCAACAGACTTGTAATATAGATAATGAGCTACTCTTTGTTCAATTAGATAGATATTTGCGTTGATTACATATAATATATACTCGCGCTGGTATCTCTGAAGTCGTAGACAGTATTACATACCCTCGTGGAATGAATTTCGAACTGCAATCTGTTAGCAGATGAGTACGGCATAGAACTTGTACACATGCATAATATACTATAAGAACTTCAATAAACTATTCTTTTTTATTGTTTTACCTGTCATATGTACATAATTATAATATAATATAATATTCTATCACATACACACAACACCATCTAGCCCAAACTAAGCAGAGCTTGTACTATGGGCGCTAGACAATGGTTAACTATATATATATATATATACTTTTCTTTTGTAAATAAATACATATTATACATAGAAACACCCAGACCAAGACAAACAACCATGTCGATGCACACAAGTGTTTGACTTGTGCGGGAATCGAACCCGCAACCTCAGGCGTGGAAATCGGTTACAGTAACCACTACGCCATCAAAGCCACCCTTTTCTTTGTATTTAGTGTATAAAGATGATAAACAGAATCGGTTTTGAAAATCGTGTTAAAAATAAATAAAATAAAAATAAACAATTATTTTATTTTATCTCTCACAAATGACGAGACTTGGCAATTACTTTACCGCAATAAATGTAGATTATAAATACACATGTAATCTGTATTGTGAGAGCTGATCCCCATTCAAGCTTAAGTTATCTATGGATCTGTGGAGCAACCACTTGTAAAACCATATTGTTTATTATGAAGTAAGTTATTTTTACTGGAGAAGTTTTATACTGACCTAATAATTAACGATTCGAAAATTTTGCTAAGCGTAGACAACATAAATATAGGCCTATAATTAATTGTGTCTGATGTGCTGCCCGATTTAAAAAAATATAATATGATTATGTAATGTTAGCATTGCGTGCCAAATGAGAACTTAACGCCTAGAATGGTGACCGTATTTAAACATTTATAATAATAATAAAAATATCAGCTCTGTATTAAACTGTCCCGATGCTGGGCCTCTTTTCTATGTAAGAAGGGTTAGGACATAGTCCACCACGCTGGCCCAATGCGGGTTGGCAGACTTCACATATCTTCGAAAACATTATGGAGAACTCTCAGATATGCAGGTTCCCTCATGATGTTTTTCCTTCACTATTAAAGCGAGCGATAATTAAATATTTAATTCGCACATAACTTCGAAAGGTCAAAGATGCGCGCCTCGGGATCAAACTCGAGACCTCAGCGTAGCAGTCGAACGGTCTTTGACTAGGCTATCACTGCTTCGCTTCGTTATGAATACGTAGTAGAGCGCATCTATGATTCTTGACTTTAACTATTTCTTGCCTTCAATAGAAGCTTCCTCCGTAATTGTATAGTTACGTTTTCATGTACATTATCCTACTGTTTTCTGGTGCTTAGATGCTCTTAACGCAACTAAGTACAAATTACCTTCAAGTACCTTTTAGCATTATAGGTAAGCATACATTTAGGTTCATTCCACGCAATTACCTGGTAGAGCTTTTACAAGAATCTCCTAAGAAAATGCTTCAGAGGATAATTTTAAATAACACTCTTTAAAATATTCTTAAGAATGCTTTAATTAGATTTTATACGTGACTGAATTTTAAATTGAAGATAGTAATATATGGATGTACGATATGGATAGTTTTGTTGTGATAAAGTATGTACGTGTAATTAAATATATGAACGTTAACCTTATGTATAAGGTATTGGAAAGGCAGTGCGTTCGAATCCTATGATTTGTTTTAACTAAATTGTTAATATTATCGTCTAACGGGCACAATTCTAGACATGATGCTGTTACAGAAAATTTCTAGACAGAAAAACATTTTGATTCGGGATTCGAACCCGAGAAGCATAGTCGCGATAACTTGTGTAATGTTGTGAGTCTGGGTTTTTTATGTCCGTTGTTTGAATGTTTGTAAACTCATTCGCGACGCAAATTATTCCTAGTGCATGAGTTGAAATTCTAAAGAAAAGAATATTGTAAAATACATATCTATATTTTATATAATATAATATGGCTGTCCAAAGAATTATGCTTGGAATAGCCAATGCATAAAAATGTTTTTATGCTGGCCGGGCTATAGATGAAATGATTGCCACATATTGCAGTACAATATTACCAGCTTGCGCGGTAGTTGTTTTTGAAGAAGAATATTAAAGACATGTGACTTCGATCGTTTGGACAGATGTTACTACTGATTTAATATACTACATATATATCTGCTATATAATATATTAACATAATTATATTATTAATCATCTCCGGCAACATGGAGACAACTGCATGTCTAAGAATTCTCCATTATGTTTTTGAAGATATGTAAAGTCTGCTAACCCAGACTGGGCCAGCGTATTACAGCATGGCCGAAACCTTCCACACTGAGAAGAGGCCCGTGCCCAGCAGTGGGACTGTTTATATGCAGGACTGATATTATTAGTCATAAATGACGAAATGGTGTGATGCTATTCTGCCTACCCTTTCGAAGATATTAGCGTGAGACTGAGTTCGTAACAGCCAATTTTCAAAACGCGAATAATTTTGGAAACATCTGCCCCAAGCGTTCCAATGTTGTTACATTTATATAACTTTTTTATTAAAATTTTCGTTTTGTTTGTTTCAGGTATAACTTCAGAATAATTACCGACAATCATATATACAGAAAGATGTAAGTTCCGGTGAAGGCTGTTGTGGATTGCGTTGGGTGGATTCCGTGTAATTTCGAACGTACGAATGTCGTATCGGTTTAAGTGATTGCTTCGCCACTGCTAGTATACTGAGTGTTCGGTTCGATCCTCATACGGGACAACATTTTGTGTTGATAAGAGATATGTATGTACAAACAGTTCTTCCGATTCTAGGTGTGTCAGTTGTTTGAATATTTAAGTTAGATACATATTAAAATCGTGCGAATACAGGAATTATTTAAAAAGAATTGATTTGTAGAATATGAAAAATCTCACGCAGCAATAGGTTGGTGATCCTAAGTCATGCATCTCTGACTTTTCAAAGTTATGTATGTATTAAATAGTTAATTATTACTCTCTTTCCTGACGACTAACGTTCATCAAGGCCACGTAAATTATATTAAGATAAACTCAATTTTTGTTTCAAAAATGTATTGTGGCATTACCTGTTTTTGAAAATGCCATTGATTGAGAGGCTTACAGCGAAGGATAGCATCGTGAGGAAACTAACTTGTCTAAGAGTTCTCTATAATGTTCTCGAAGATATGCGATCATTGCCAACCCGCACTGGTCCAGTGTGGTGGACTATAGTTTACCCTTCTTACTAGAACACTTACTAAGAAGAGGCCGTGCTACTAGTCCATATACAGGTCTGATATATCAACATTAATAAAAATACTTTAGAGGTCCATCGCTTTATGTTTACGTAAAGGACCCTAATAAAAATGGCGCAGCCGAATTAAAATTCAATCTGTTTTTAATTTGGGCTCGGTGTTTTGATTTAATAAGCCGTTGATTTATTTGCTTTGTTTTTTATTTTGTTGATTGAGATAATGTTTGTGTATTTTGTTTTGAGATGTAAAAATGAAAGCATCCTAGGATGAATAAAAATTAACTTTTAATTTTTTTATCGTTTGGCTGAATTAAAATTAGTTGTTGACATAAGCGTTTGATCCCAGTAGCTTTCATGACAGCCAGAGTAGTGTTAATTAAATTATATGTTGAGTGCCTTGTTGATTTTCGTTGGTAGCGCAGCCGTTGAAATTGCGACTGCATAAGGTCTCTTGTTCGAATCTCGTGTTCGGTTTGTCATTACATAATTCTCAGAAGTAGCACCACCTCATGCTCTGGAATTATGCCAGGTAGATGGCAATATACTCGCCTCCTATTACTTGGATCTAATTCATCTGGATGTAATTCTTTCTTGGCTACACCGTAGAGAATAGTAGCATTCTCTTCTCTTCGCAATTATTTTATTATAAATTAACTTGTAACAAATCTGTAGTCTCTGCCTATTCCTCCAGCAATCTGAAAAGAGAGCGAAGTGATTTCAATGATTGTCGTGCTATGTTTCGTGGGTTCGAACCCCCTTCAAAATAATAATAATAGATGATGTTCTACTGTTAGCAAAATGGAGTACAGTACATACTGACACATCCACAAATAATTTATCCCTAACAGAACAACTTTACTTTGCCCGATCTGATCATCAAACTCTTACCCTCAGACTCTCGCGAAAACTTATGCCACGAAACGCAGAGTTCTTCCAATATACATATCTCCATATTACATCCATTCATTATACACACTTTTAAATCAAGAGGCAGGATGCGACCCACTTGAATTAAGCGACATTTTTCATCCTACCCACCAAGTTTCTTTTATCTTGTGACGTCATTAATATACCTCTAAGGTAGGGAGAGGCAGCATAAATTACAACAATGACATGCAAATGTGAGTTGCTTTAGATTACTGTTATATTTTAAAGATGAATGAAGATGGTGGATTTGGGAATGTGGTTTTACTTGAGTCTATTTTCTGTATACATAATATACAGGTGTCCGGTAATTAATGGAAAACCTTAAAATGTCTTATAGTAGAACTGATGGACGTTCAGGAAAAAATATGATTCACAAATAGTTGTTCCAAGCCTGGATGTTCTTTGTGTCCGATGTTTGAATTCTTGTAAAGTCCACCGCAAAACGGGAATTACTACTAATGTGGAATTTGCCTCTTTTTAAAAGGAAAAGAAAAATAGTTTTGCCGGAATTTTCAACTGCTCTTCTTGTACAGTGAGCTGCAGAAATGCATATCCATTTCAAAATTAAAATGGTATAAGCCGGTAATTGACGCCATCTAACGGTAATCGATATAAGAACTGTTAAGTAGTTTATTTATATCGTTATCGATGGCGGAGCCTTACTATAAAATAAAAAGATGTAATTTTTTTTATAATTATATTTTGATAAATTTACATAATATTGTCTTCTGTTTACGCGAATGTTATTCATTGAAATTAAACTACTATATATGGATTTTATCGCGTTGTTTATTTATCACTGTATTACATAATTTTGAAACCATTTTGTTGTGCCACGCTGCCACTCGCCGAGAGTTGTGGGTTCGAATCCCACACGTAACAAAAATTTATGTGACCCGCAAATGGTTGTTCCGAGTCTGGGTGTTCTTTGTGTCCGTTGTTTGAATGTTTGCAAAAGTCTCCCGCGAAACAGTAATAATTCCGCGGGTGTTATCTTTTTTAACAATATAAAAAAAAGATCACTTTTTATGGTATTCATATCTTTACTGTGACAGTACGACTGCCTTGGTAGCGCATTATCATACGCTTATATCTTGCAAGGGCAGGCAGTGTTAAAAAAAAAATATTTTCTAAAAAGAAAAATAGAACATGTATTTAAGGACCAATTTTTGACCGCGGCTTCGTTCGCATAAAAGTAGGTTAGGTTGTGTTAGTACCAGGACTTTGTTTTTAAAAATAGAATTTGGCCTATGTTACACAGTAAATATAACTTTCGAATAGTGATAGAATTTTTAAATCGTTTCAATAGTTTTGGGTTTAAATCGTTGCAGACAAAAAATAATGTAAATAATAAGCTAGCAATCAGAATCAGTAGTTATAAATAAAGAGACAATAATTAAATAAATTTATACAAAGGGTTCGCTAGTACGTATGATGTATTCGTGAACAATTTGTTATGCATCGAGCTACGATATGTGTAACTATAATAATTATATTTATATTTAAATATTTATAATATTGATAGTGGCTGTAGACCAGTGCAAGGTCGTTGGACTGCCACGCATAGCTCTCAAGTTCGATTTTAAGGCAAGCACCCCATACCTTTCGCGTTTATGTGCGTATTAAATAGTTAATTATCGCTCGCTTTATAGTGAAGGAAAATATCGTGAGGAAAATTGTATGTTTGAGAATTCTTCATAGTGTTCTCTAAGATACGTGAAGTCTGTCGGTTTACACTGGTCCAGCATAGAGGACAATCATTGTCCTCCAAAGCAATGGCATTAGGCCATTATGGCCCAGTCTTTTGTACACTAAGAAGAGACCCGTGCCCAGTTGTGGGGCAGTTTATTATAGACAGGGGTGACATTCATCATTATTTATCTTTTGCACGTAATTTAGCCCACAAGCATTCCATGGCAACATATTTCAGGATAAAAAGTATCGTATGTTGATCCAGGATCCATCTATCTATAAACATCTTTCATTTAAATCCATTCAACGGACAATTCATAATGCCATTGTTATATGGCTTTATGAATTGTTCGTTGTCCATGTCCGTAATTTCAGTATTAACACGAAGTTTTTTATGGACAATAAGTTTGATCTCCATTACGTGGGAACAAAAACAAAGCTGAGTTATGCCCTAGATCATCACTCCGGCCCAGCCCAAGTTGGGATCTACGAGAACATTAAGTAGAATACTTAAATATGCAGATTTCCTTTCGATTCTTCACGATTAAAGCGATCGATAAAATGTAATGCTCACTTTAACGATATGGTTAAAAAGTTATGTAGGTACTAGAGCAGCGCTAGCTCACTGGGGAGACCAACAGACTGCAATGCAGAGGGTCTCGGGTTCGAACCCACGTCGCGTACCTCTGACTTTCGGAAGTTAAATGACTTTTCGAAATTATGGGCTTATTGATTGACAATTATCGCCTGATCCGTGCCTCGGAAAGCACGTTAAGCCGTCGGTCCCGGCTGCCATGAACATCTATGGCAGTCGTTATTGGGGAAGTCGACACAAAAGATCCCACTGGGTCGAAGTGTCGCCGGTCTGTATTGACTGGCTCCCACACAAGATAAGATAAGATATGTAGGTACTAACTTTTATATACATACATAACTTATAAAACTTAGAGGTGTGTCCACCGGCCTTTCCACTTGATATTGTCTCATGTGGGTTTCGAACCTACAACACCGCTTACCGTGTACCCGTTGCGTGATGCGTGTACACAACATCATAATCCAAATTACTTTAAAGAATTACACGAACACCCTAATACACGTAATCTTAGATTGTTATACCTCAATCTAATCAACTCTGATATACTTACATTTACAATAATAACATAATACTTGGGTACGAATACAGACCAACACATCTGATAGACGTGGAATGAAACCGACCAGTTATTAGAGCCAGTGTACTGAAAGATAATAATAATAATAATACATTTATTTTATCACACAAGGTACAATGCATTACCTACTTAGAATACTTAAAACTTAAACAATAAGTTCCTTGTTGAGAGCTGGAGTCTGTATTAGGCTCGAAACCTGTATTACAAATCCAGGCCCTCCATTATCCAAATAGCACATAAAATCGTTGTATTAATTTACAATTATTATAAATTTAAATATCATGTAGTAAGTACTGTACCGCTATAAGAATTAATAGTTTATATAAGGATAAGAGGATTGCGTGTTTGTGATGGTGAAGATGCTATACAGCTGAGCGCAAATATTTGGAAGTGAAACTTTAACAAACTTACTGGTAAGATATTTATTATTTTTCTTCTTCAATTAACTAAAATTTTCACAGGTCTTCTGTATATTTCAATGACCATCTACTGAGTATATGAACATTTACAAATAATAGTAAAGGTTTCGAGCTATTGCCTATGCATTAAGTTATATATCTAATATCAGCTCAATATATAAACAACTGTTCCACTGCTAAGCACTGGTCTTTCCACAGTGTAAGAAGGATTAGTCCAAAGCGACTTAGCAAGGTTCACATTATCTTCGAGCATATTATGGAGAACTCTCAGACATGCAGGTTTTCTCACGATGTTTTTTTCACCGTTAAAGCGAGTGGTAATTAACTATTTAATACGAACATAACTTTGATAATTCAGAAGTGTGTGCCTTGAGATTGAACTTGAAACATGTAGTAACGACGTCATAAATTTCAAAAATATATTACGGGTATATTAGGGGCAGAGACAAAATTAACAAAAAAATGGGATGACAGAGAAAGAACAAACACAGAAAGAACACTAATTTAGTTTCTTTACATAATGAAATACCGACGTTGTTGAAAATGAAATACTGGCGTTTTCTGCTGAAATTGCATTTTATATTGTTGCATAAAAAAGCCATTTCAAAGGTCATTATATACAATATTCTACTTGAATGTAATTTTTACGTGTTTTTTTTTTTATTAGCCTTTCATGATATCCTACTTCTGGGCATAGACCTCTCCATTGGAGTCCCGAATTTCTTTGTTCAATCGCGAATCAGTATGAAGCTTCCACAGATTCGCTTCCAAGGTATGACTCCAGTGAAATTTGACACCACTAACAGGACGTCGCATTATCTCTGGTCCGTAGATATTTATTTATTTAAGTAATTATATAGATCAAGAAACACTCGATACATTTACATAATATGCAACATTATAGAATTAGGTCCAGTTTCCTAAGTTGAGACATCAGATACAACGATTAATAATAAATTAAATATACGAGTATAACAAGCTGAAATAAATAATTATAAATAACTAGATTTTGCCCGTGATTTTGCTCGACTTAATGTAAATTTTGCCATCAAATTTCCATCCCTCAGAAACAGTACATTTGGTCTCCATACATACGAAAAGTACCCACCCTATGTCCTTTTCTGTAGCCCTGGCAACGTTTATGCAAAATTTTATCAAGATCCGTCTAGTAAAGGCGTGAAGACGTAACAAACAAATTTACATTCGCATTTATAATAATAGTTAGGATATAGAACATAGATATACTCTCTAAAACTTAACTTGGTAAAATATGCAGCTAAAAGAATGCACGACATTCTTTTAGCTGCATATTTTACCAAGTTCATGTCTATCGGATTCTAAGTCTGTGGGCACAAATGTCCCGTGACAACGAACGGGTAAAATTTAAACATCGTAAAACTTTATATTATTGTTATTGTGTAAGCCTTTAGGAATTTTCTAGCAACACTATGGGGTTTAAATGGGGTTCGTACACGATTGGATACAACCCTTGTTGAGTTGCTATGGGTATCGTTGACTCTCATATCTACAAGATTGTTATCAGTGAAGGGGAGTGCAGAATGACAGTTAACGGCATAATTATTATTTGATCTCTTCTTGTTTGAATAAGTACGTAATGTTATGTTTGTTATAAAAGGGTGTGGCAACACGTGTTTTTACATTTGAGCAGACTACGTCAATTTGTGTTTTTTTACGGTATATAAGTAATATGTAGATAAACAACGAAACCATACTCACTTGTTTGAAAGTGATCGATCAGATCTATCTACTCGAATACAAATAGGTTTAAAATAGTAATTTAAATTTTATGTAATAATATTTTATATGGATGGCGTATGGTTTAGATGGTCGCCTTGTTAATGCCACTATGCAGAGTGTTGTGGGTCCGAATCCCACACGAAACAAAAATTTGTGTGTTCCTAAAGCTTAAACTTCAGCCAGAAAGCCACATTAAAACTTTGCTTGTCGTGAGTATAAAACCTCAGACGCCACGATTAGCATTTGAATAAGTACATTTAACTGAAGAAATAAGGCACAAGTAAGCAATGTGCCTCTAAGTGATTTGGCAATATGCTTTGATAAATAAACAAGAATAATTTTTTCATCGGCTTTAAGTGTCGAACAGCTTCCTGATACATTTGTCTTCTAGCTAATTATTCAGAAACCTTTGAAACTGCTTACCGAGCCTACTCAAGGAAAAAATATGTACATAATTATACTTACCGTCCGAACAAAGCAATACCACCGTTATTCTCTCCCAATAGAGTCTTATGGATATACATGTCAAAGTTGGCAAAGAGTTCTCATGAAGAGTTGACAAAATTAAGTTTGCAGCTATGAAGTGCAATGATAAGTCTTCTCTGTATGAAAATAAAGCAGAAATTTATTTTGAAAAGTGTAAAAGAAATTGGTCGAAATTATTTTGGAGGCAATTAAATAGAGTAGAAGGAAAAATGTTGGTATCTTTTCGTAATAATTATGTAAAATATGATGTTTGAGTTTTGGAGAAAATCAGTGATGAGGAATAGATATCTTTTTATTTTGTAATACCTTTAATTTTAAGGTACAGTTTATAATTATATGCAAAGCGTGTAACAGTTAGGTGCGGTTATGTTGAATTATTGTAAATATGTATATCCTAATTAGTGGCGAGTAAATAATGAATGGGTTAGAAAACGTCTGTCTTACCTTTCTTGTTATACAACTATGTTGGCATACGGACCACCTGATGGTACATGATCACCGTAGTCTATGGACGCCGGCAACAACAGAGGCATAACTTGCACGTTGCTGACGCTTTAGGAAAGGAAGAAAAAGGAAGTGGAAAGGACTTCTCCTTCCCACTTCCTTTTTTTCCTTCCGCTTCTTCGAGCGGATAAGGGGAAATAGGGTGTTCGGGCCTCCGGCACTTCCACTCACCCAAAGAAATACAATAGTTGGAAAACTGCTATTTCACGTCGATATTCTGTGAGAAGGTAGTCCTTCTCCGGTCAAGCCGGCCCATAAATGCTGAAATCAGCGAGGCCTTACTACCTTGGTAGTATATAGTTATGATGCTGTAAAAGTGGGGTACCAGTGAAGCTGTAGATCACTACAGCCTCACTGGTACCCCACCTTTACATTATCGGCACTTCTTTATTAGTATCAATTAGTGACGAAGTTCATTAACCTACAAGGTGAAGGAAGCAACGTTGCCATTAAATTTATAGATAAAAGTCAATTCTCAAAAGATCACCTCAAATTCACGGCGATATTGCAAAGTGTTAGTGTTATAATACAATATGATATGCATATGAAGAGTCAGTATCCTCTAATATCCTGTTATTTAGATCTAGGTCCTGGCTTTAGGTTGATATATAACATTCTGTCATAGACCATACCGTGAAAAGTAACTATTTTCCTTTTTAAAGGCGACTTTTGTACTTGGGATTGTAGTTGCGTTGAGTGAACTTTACAAACATTCTAACAACAGACATTGCGAACAAGCAGACTTAGAGAAACTCTTTGCAGATCATACAAATGCTTGTTCCTTGCTAGGATCAAACCCGCAACAAACGGAACCGTGAAATCTCGAACTATTGCAGTATTCATTGTATCTAGAGCCAGTCTAGGCCACACTGTCCGCGCTATTTTAGCTATGTCATCGCTCCATCTTTCATACTTCTTGTACTGCTACATTTAATACCGTATTTTTAAAAACAAGAAATCTGTTTAATATGTCTACGAGTATACTTGTTCAGAAAATACAATCAAAATCTTTGTAGCACCAAAGCACATAGTATATTTTATTAGCCATTTTCGTATGAGAATATGAAAGTACTATAAACAGAATTCAAAGTCACTTAAACAGCATAATTTATGTCCCCCAGTCGACTCCAACATCATAAAAGGGTTTAACACCAGCTACACCATGTTTCCTCTCCCAAACCACCTCTAAGGCATTCATAAAAATACCTATACACATCCAAAATGTATAATATCCTAAACATTCCCACAATATAAACCCCACATCAGTATAAAACACATTTTTCGAAACGTTGCCTCTCTAGGGAGCAATTCTTGACATGAAACAATGTTTTGACAACATCCATTTTACTTGGATCTGCCTCACTCCCCTCGTCAAAGCAAGCAACGTTTGACAAAGGGAACTCAAAGCGTTGCTTGCAGTCCAAGTTACATTGGTAGTATATACATGCCCATATTACAAAGAACTCAAGTTAAGAGTGAAATATTTGTAACGAAAGGTCGAGTTATAACAGACTTAGAAAGTCGGGCAACTCGTGTGTACGGTTCACAAAAGATTTGGTTTTATAGTTTAATATTGCAGTTATATTTCTTTGACAATGCGCCGTTTGCGTGGATTTTTCTGTTTTCCCTCCTTTATGGTTCAAGCGTTAATCTTTTTTAGTAATTCAGGGTTCATAAGTCTGTCCAGTTGGACAATATTGCTGTAGAGCTTCTAACATTAATTTTGAAAGATAACAAAAGTTGTACCGATTCTGGGAAGTTTAAATTTGAGATGCTTTGGGTATTAAATGAGGCTTGGAAAGTAATTGCTTGGCGTTTAGAATCATTTGATCAAATTTAAGAGTAGTAGAGCCAAGCTGGTTACAGCATAAATGGGCCGGCTCGACCGGGGAAGTACTACCCTCTCACAGAAAATCGAAAGAGTAGTAGAGCCAAGCTGGTTACAGCATAAATGGGCCGGCTCGACCGGGGAAGTACTACCCTCTCACAGAAAATCGACGTGAAATAGCAGTGTCTCACTGCTGTGTTTCGTTCGGTGAATGAGAGTGCCGGAGGCCTAAGCATGAGGTGACGATTCTCGCAGCTTACGAGGGACCTGCAGAGTATCCGTAGAGTCATTGTGTGGGTGGCGCGAGTCGACCCGGCGGCCAGGGAGAGCCGTAGAAACGGTGCTCTGCTGGCCGCCCGCGGTATAGTCCAGAGGCCCAACCGAGTCTAACCAACTTGGTTGGCTGCCTCATCATGCCGCGCATAATCTCGAGGTGGCTCGTCGTGCCGGATGGTGACCGGAGGGTGGGTCCCGGCGACCACTTTCGGGAGGGTACGGGGGTCCTTCCGTCCGTCGGATCGGCTATCGCCATACCACACAGTAATATGACGAAACTTGCTCTGCGCCTTGCCCCACTTTGTTGCGAGAATAGCCGCCTCTTTTTTTTTTTCACGCTTTCCCTTCCATTCACTCTATGGCAGTACGAACAAAGCATTGTCGTTTAACAGCAGCCAATCGCCGTAACCCCACCGCTGCTTCCTCTTCCGGTGTCGTGGAGTTCATTAACATCAGAGGACTCCACGCTAACCTTAATGCTGTCCATCACCACCTGGAGACGGCTCGGCCGGCAATGCTTTTTCTAACGGAGACACAAATACGCCGTCCTGCAGACACGACCTACCTGCAATATCCCGGCTACGTGCTAGAGGAGTGTTTCCTCGCGAAAGCCGGGGTATGCTTGTTTGTTAGGGCGGATATTTGTTGTCGCCGTCTACACTGCCTAGAGGACCCTTCCTTCTCTGTCCTTTGGGTACACGTAGATCACGGCTCTTTCAGCCAAATCTACATGTGCCTCTACCGATCCCATTCAGGAGACGCTGAGACAACTCGACTCTTTGATTACCTGAGTCAGGCGGCAGACGACGCGCAGGAGCAGTTTCCGAATGCTGAGTTGGTGTTCTTGGGAGATTTCAATGCCCACCATGAGACCTGGTTGGGTTCTCCCAAAACAGACCACGCGGGACGAATTGCCCATGCGTTCGCTCTCACGCATGACCTGTCTCAACTGGTACTCCAGCCCACCCGGATACCGGACATTGCAGGTCAGGCGCCCTCTCTGCTCGACCTGCTGCTGACAAGTAACCCGAACCGGTACAGTGTGTCGATTAGTGCTCCTCTGGGCACCTCAGACCACTGTCTGGTTTGTGCCACAGCTGTTGTTGTTACGCCCCCACGACCCGAGGAGGCAAGACGACGACTGTGGCACTACTCGTCAGCAGACTGGGATGGAATGCGGGAGTACTTCGCATCCATCCCTTGGGCTCAACGCTGCTTTGAGAACAGGGATCCTTCAGAGAGCGCTACTGCTGTCGCTGGTGAAATCATCCTGGGTATGGAATATTATATTTCATACAGTGATGTCACGAGCGGTGGCAGGAAAAGGCCCTGGTTCGGTCGTGAATGCGCTGATGCTGTTGAACGCAAACAGACAGCGTACCGCGCTTGGACCAGGGCTCGCACTCTCCACGACTCTAACGTGGATCACCTGAAGGCAGCGTTCAACCAAGCCACAAAGGTCTGCAAGAGGGCATACTTAAGAGCGGATGCCCAGCGCGTCGCACGGTTCGGCCAGGAGCTCATGGCCCATCCTACGGGCAGTCGTAGCTATTGGCGCCTGGCCAAAGCCGTGCAGTCCAACTTCTGCCAGACCTCGCTGCCCCCTCTGAGATATCCGAATGGATCACTGGCTCATCGGCCGCAAGAGAAAGCAGATCTGCTTGCAAATCTCTTTGCGGCCAACTCCCGAATCGATGACTGCGGTTCGCAGCCGCCTAACATTGCCAACTGCGGCTACACCATGCCTGATATACGTATCAGGCAACGTGACGTTCGTGCGATACTGCAGTCTCTCGATGTTCGGAAAGCCAGTGGACCTGACGGCATCCCAGCTGTGGTCCTCAAAAAATGTGCAGCGGAGTTGTCTCCCACACTTACGCGCCTATACCGGACGTCTTACGCCGCAGGCATTGTGCCTGAGGCTTGGAAGGAGGCGAACGTTCAACCGATTCCCAAAAAGGGGGACCGTTCCGAGCCAGGCAACTATCGACCCATAGCTATCACCTCAGTGCTCTCCAAGGTGTTCGAGCGGATTATTAACACCCAAATTGTCCGCTACCTGGAGGATCACTCGTTGATCAATGATCGCCAATACGGCTTTCGGGCTAAACGATCAACGGGTGATCTTTTAGCGTTCGTCACGCACCTCTGGGGTGAGGCTTTGGACAAGCACGGCGAGTCTTTGGCTGTCAGCCTAGACATAGCCAAAGCTTTCGATAGAGTCTGGCACCGGTCTCTTCTTTCCAAGCTTCCGGCCTATGGCTTGCCCCCTCAACTGTGCACCTGGATTGCAAATTTCCTGCAGAAGCGTCGTATTCGGGTCCTTTGCGACGGTCGCGCTTCCAAATTTATGCAGGTCAATGCAGGAGTGCCTCAGGGGTCCGTCTTATCCCCTACGCTCTTTCTTCTGCATATCAATGATATGTTGAATCTCGGCAACATACATTGTTATGCAGACGACAGTACCGTGCATGGGCGATATCTCGGACGTCCTGGAGCCAAACAGGCTGAGGTTGTGGGGAAAAGGCAGGATCTTGTCGTTGAACTTGACCAGACCTTGAACCGCATCTCTGAATGGGGTGCCAAGAACTTGGTCCAGTTCAACGCCAAGAAGACCCAGGCATGCGCGTTCTCAACAAAAAAGTCTCCGTTCCTTTCCCTCCCTTCTCTGAAGAACACTCCACTGGTGATACGTGGCAGCCTCTCCATCTTAGGTATGGATCTTTGCCGCTCCCTTAATCCCAAAACCTACATCGAGAGCGTCATTAGGCAAGCTTCGCGAAAACTCGGAGTTCTGAACAGGGTGAGGCGGTTCTTCGCGCCTGGGCAGCTGTGCCTATTGTATAAGGCACAAGTGCGCCCTTGCGTGGAGTACTGTTCTCATCTTTGGGATGGCTCCGCGCAGTACTTGCTAGACGCTCTTGACAGGTTACAGCGGCGGGCTGTCCGTATCATCGGAGATCCAGAGGTCACGAGTTCACTGGAACCTCTGCAACTCCGTAGGGATATTGCCTCTTTGGCATGTTTCTACAGAATATACCACGGGGAGTGCTCTGAAGAGTTATTCCACCTTATCCCGCCCTCCCCTTTCCTATCCAGAACAACGCGTGCTGGGCTCAGATGCCATCCTTACACGGTGGAGTCGACTAGAGTGCGTACCAACAAGTTTGGGTCCTCATACCTCTGCCGAACGATCAAGGCATGGAATTCTCTGCCAAGGCACGTGTTTCCTTCTTCCTTCAATCCTGGGTCCTTTAAGCGGGGCGTGAAAAAGCACCTTCTCAGGCCGTCAAAGTAGAGACCTCAACATCGCCTCGGCTGCTATGAGGACGATGTAGAGGCCACTGCTCTTAGACCACACGACTGCTTACCATCAGGCGGAGTGTGGTCATTTTGACGAGCAAAATAAAAAAAAAAAAAAAAAAAAAAAAAAAAATCCGTTTCTTTGTTTTCAAGTTTGTTTTCCAACTCAGGGTAATTTTGAAGAATGCAATTTAATTCGACATGGTTCTGTTTGTTTAATGACACAAATTTAAGATTAAAGAATATTCTTACATCATTCTCAATTATTTATATGCATGAAATTGGTGCTTCTGTTGTAATTAGTGATGTAAAAATAGCACAGTGAGGCTTTCATCAAGATTAATTGAGCCACTATATCTGTCAATCAATTAATTACTATTTTACAAAAATAATACACCAAAAACAACGTTCACAAATTTTTCTAAAATTTGTGAACGTTGTTTTTGGTGTAATCAAGATAAATATTGTATTGGGCAATATGTATGAATTATGAGAATGTATAAAAACTCTAGCGTTAATATTTATCATTTAAAAACATCATAATTTAACATAAATTTATATATATATTTACATTTAAACCAAATTTAAATATTACGTTTCCACCGAAGTTGTTTAAGTAAATAAATTATTGTTTGTATAACTTGTATAATATTATAAAAAAATGTAAATTCACTCAAGCCCAAATGTATTTTAGATAGTTTTAGTTGAAATGCCTAAAAGTAGTCCTTCTTGACCATAGCTATTTGGATAAATAATTTTGGTAAGTAGTTTGATTTTAACAGCAGTTCCATTGGGAAATAATACACTTTTATGGCGTAAACCTGATTATTATAACTCGCTCTGTTGGCGTTATCCGAATAAAGGCGAAGAAAAACATTATTCGGGATGAGTCAGCGAAAAAAAGTTCAATATAATGCATTTTATTACCGTGAAGACCTTTCTGCTACTAAAATAAACTTTGCCGATAGATAAAAGTAACCTTTTTCTATTTCCACTTCAAAGTCCATTGCTATCTATCAATAGTCTGTTGAAGAATCATATCATAAAAAGCTGCAATGGACACAAAAGGAAGAAATAGTTTGGTGTCCTTCAGGGTCGTGTGGTAGGACTAATAAAATAGTTTTATTACAGGAACACATAAAGCATTTGTGAAGAGGTTTATGAAAATTTTATGTTAGCGTGAAGGTATAAAATATTATCTGGTCGCTCTCGACTCAGTGATTTTAAGGGTTTTACAGTTATATGTTGTAATGGCTGTTAAAGATACGAAAGAGATGATAGACGGAGTAAATGTTACCATTTTGTATATTATTCACTGAGTAATAACAAAATCGGTGATTACACCAAAAGGTTTCCTCTTGTTTGGAATCTTAAGGTACCTATCTAGACATTTTATGAATTCTAAAATTTCAACTAGAAAGTGACTATAAATTTGTAGCTTTTAGATATTATTATCCCGGACATGAAAACATTTTCTCAGGTACTAGATTAAATCCCTGATTTTATAATTGACTTAGATATATATACCCGATATATACATAACAAAGACATATTTTTATCTACAGAGATAGCAAAATAATCAATTGCGGCCGTATTAAATAAATAATTGTCCACTGCTTATAAATATAAATTTAAAGACACTGCAATGTAAGCAGAGAAATGTTCGACCGGAACAAACCTAATTGTTGGACATCAAAACCAGGAGCCACACAAATTAATTTCACTCTGTAAATAATTTACCCCTCGATTATTTAATACCCAGAACGCTATGAAAGTGAATACACCAGAGAGGAAACCCTCAAACCATTAGTACATTACACAGCTACGCCAGAATATTTTTCGTCGCTACAAGATTAATGATTTGTAAAAGTTGCCTAATTTTCTTGGAGTTTTAATGAATTCCCTTTGGCGTGGGACAACGCTGACCTTTTCAACTTATTTTACTGTGAATCTTCTGCAAAATTTATTGTAATACGTCGATTAGTTGGCCGGCTGACCTACATTACAAACTTCATTATTTTGAAGCATCCTCGGTAGCTTTGTCAATTATTTCTTTGATCTTTTCTTCATTTTCTTTATTTACATTTCCTGTTTATTTTTGTGTTGATAATACCTACTTTAGCGTTATTTGATTTCTTTAAGATGGTTGTAAATCTTTGGCTTAATTACTGTAATTACCATTTGTACGTGGTTTTACTCTCACTGCAGATCTCAATTTATTTTTATCTCTTGCGGTACAGGTTTATATTATCTTTTCAACCACATAGTTAATAAGTATTATATATTGCTATTTGCTATTCCATCGGCTCAAGTTTAAAACCAGAGTCAACAAGAATCCCGCAATGGTGTATCACGTAAAAGTTCTATGATCCACAAATAATTGTTTCAGGTCTAGAAATTCCTTGATTAAATAAATAAAAAAATAAAAATGTTTATTTGACACAAAAGAGAATACATTCACTGTAGGTACATGGTTATTAAATACTAACTATAAAATATGTATTTCACTAAAAGGTACTGAGATTGTTTACCAAACTAGGCAAGAGCCTGTATTTTGGCTGACAGTGTTCAGTCGTGGTAATTGACACTAGAGTATATATTTATTGATTCCATTGTTTGAATTTTTGTCAAGTACTTCGCAATACAGGATTCAATTATACTACGAGCGCTAACTTTTTAAAAGAAAACCAATGTAAATGTAACTTATAACGAGACGAATTTTGCAAGTTTCAACAACACTGGTTCCGATATTATTTTCTATCCATGTCATATTCAATGACATCAAAAATAAATGTATGAAAACGAATTTACCATTCTAGAAAGACGGATCTCTAAGCGGCGAGATTAAATATTTAAATGTTACATATCGCTGAACCAATATCACGATGTAAATATTCAAGTAGCTGGTAAGACAGGCAATACTCGGCAATTTTACAGAAGCCACGTTCTACTTCGTGTGTGGTAAATTTCCATGTGATATGGTTAGAATAAGTTCATATTATATTAAGCTGCAGCCATTCGTTATTCGAGTTTTCTGGTAAGCAACTCTGAATAGCACCATAGAATTTGCATGATACACAGCAATAGGCTCGCCTTATATTAAGTTGGACTTAGTCAAAGTCGAAGTCAAACATGATTAATTAGTTCAGGGCTCAAAGGAACACGTATGGTATTACTTTGAGCCCTGCCTAGTCACGTTACTGCACTTAGGTGTTAGTTGCCACGATTGGGTCTATAAGACAATACCTGCAAGGCACTCTTTTAAATCGCCAAATGAATATAATTTTAGCACTGTACAACTCGTATCAACAAGGTGTTGCAGCCAATATGCCTACGCCTAACAAGATATGAGTAAAATAAATCTCCGCCTTTCTCTTTAAGTATAAGTGTAAGAAAGAGGACAGATAGGTGTATTTCATTAAATACTACTCAGAAGTTTAATTTACAAAATCATTTTGACATTTCAACAGTCCTTTAAGCTATCACGTTGCTTATTACCAAGACAAATCTCTATGACACACCCGAGTAGAACGAAATTGCTCAATTCCCAAAACTATAGGCATACCGGCCAACACTAATTAAGTCTCCAAAACAGCGTAGAACAAGGCTCTATACCTACTGAAATAGGAGTACTAACATAACTCCAGGGTCACGAAATAAAGCCTGACATTACACGTACAGTGTAGGCCCTAAAATTGGCGCACCAAGTAGTAAATTTCACAAATTTTACACGCCGAGTTTATAAAACTTAAATAAAACCGCGCTCTACGTAGAATTACAACAACATGATTTTAGTTATATATTAGACGTACTGTTTTTGGCAGATTGTTTGCATTGTGTAGTGCGTGAAAAAGCTTTGACCACATGGTCACGAATATATACGTACATACATAGTCCAACGCCTATGCGTCTGAAGAGATAGGGAACCATGTATTGCATTCACATATACAGCCAGCCGAACATAATAGAAGGCAAGTTTATTGCCATCTATTAGCATAATTCAAGACTTCATCCTGCCTGCAGTTACACCTTGTCATTTGTTTTTTTTGGCATGCGAAAATGCATTTACTCATATCTATCGCAAGAAAAGGGGAACGGAGAGGTTATGTCGGGCTCACCCGTGAGAAGATGGACGGTATACCCGGGTACTACCGATATGCATGACCCAGTAATCTAACCCTAAGGTTCTTTATGCATAGCAGTCGCAATTTACTTCCACCGCGATAGCGAGACAGAAACGTAACTGCGTAATAAACGCGTTATAGTACTTAGCTTATTTACGCTATTGACAGATATATGCGCACGAAAGACGCGTAAAGGATGTATCTTTTACGTGTCCGTTAATTTCTTTTCTTCTTTATGTTTTTAACCAAAAATAATTTTTGGTTCTGGAGGGAAAATCTTTTTGTATATATGTGTTTTATACTACTACCGGTTAAAGTAAAAGCCTTCGGTTAATTATGAACATACTCTATAATAAAACAGAGTGTGAATACATACCTATTGTTATTTGTAATCAGAGGTTTTTATGTCGTATATTATATGGTACTACACTCTACACATATAGCAAACCATTTAATAATAGGAATAGGCTTCTTTTTCGACGTAAAATATAGCCTATTTGAAATTACTGGTTTGTTAATGATGTAGGTGTCGAATAGTAGTTTATTGTATTATTTTAATACTAGGCCACTTGTTTTTTTATCTACTAGGTTATTTGTAGGTACATATACAGGCTGTAGCATGTACTGAAGGGGGTCAGCAGAGGCTACTGATTTCTATATAATTTTTCTTTTTATTCTAGTATACTAAGAATTTTTTATGCATTTTACATGCTATGGCAGTTATTATTGGGAAGTCAGTGCCCTATAATATCCTGACACTCGTCTAGCCTTAAAGTATCGTTAGCCTTCGGATTGCGGAGGTCAGGTGGCAGCCGCTCCGTGTAATAACTGATATTCAGTCAAATCCGGTTAGACTGGAAAAGCCGACCCCAAGTGACTTGGGAATAATAAAGGCTAGGGAGAAGAAGAAGACGTGCTATGGTAGAATCTTAATTGAAGTTAAAGAAAATACAATCCATGAAGTAGGACGTAAACTCATGACCACCATATAGTAATTTTGAACTATGTTGGCCGGTGGCTTATAAACAATGCTAATCTTACTAAACATAAAAATCTATATATAAATCTCAAATAAAACTAAAAATATCAAAATTACTTTTTGTTTAATTACAGTATATTTGATTATTGTAATTAATACTTCCTTAAATATAGCTTTTATTTATGTTGTGATTTATTTTTAAATAAACACATTTAGTTTTAATGTTAAACTATTTAATTATGTATATTTTCATGAAAAATACTTACATTTAATTTTATAACCTTAAATTATATTTTATCGGTTTTGTATTTATCTCGTATAATTAGATACAACAAATTGACATTTATTAAATAAATGATTTAAAATTGCTAAAATAAACACATACAAATCTTTTAAAATCAAATCAGCCTTAAGCAAACAGTATCCACAAACAATACGCCAAGTACAAATACTTACATTAATATCTAATAACAGAAGACAAAAAATATAACGAACAAACAAACTGCCGGTGAAACATGAAATATAATAAAACTAAGAAAAACTTATGATCGAACCTGTGACCCAGTAACCGTCAAGAAGGTTTTATTGCCAGCCATTTTACGATCTAACTGGGAGTTACGACTTACGGCAAAGAATGAGGCTGCTGAGTTAGGCAGTTAAAACGTCTCTTGAATTCACTAAAAATAGATGAAGGAATGCCTTCGTGAAATTAATGTTGGGAAATACGGTGGGAAATTGGTTTGTTGTGGTTAATAAATCAGGTTTTCAAGGTGATATATGCATTGAGAAAGGTAGTTGAACAGCTATGTAATATATGTATATATTAAGTACCTGCACAGATAAGAAGGATTGGTTTGTTCCACATTCGTCCCTCATGTTTCGCCCCAAACGTAAAAATACGCATTCAATATATATGTGTCTTTTTAAAAGCGTTATCGCTATTTGGATTCCACAAGGTCTAGGCCCCTCGAACACATTTTCAGACTCTTCTACTTCCTAGCGATTATTAATCCCAGCTTATGCCAGGATCCACTTATTTCTGGTCTAAGTAGATTTAGCTGAATATCAGTTTATACACGGAGCGACTGCCATCTGACCTCCGTAACCCAGAAGGATAACATCATTCTATGATAAGACCAGTCGTCAGGATATTTGAGGGCGCTGACTTTCCAATAACGACTGCCATAGATGTTCATGACAGTCGTGACCCACTGTTAACGTGCTTTCCGACGCACGGGGGTGGAACACCGCCAACTGCCTAACATCGGGCTAATTATTAAGAACCCGAGACTTCATGATCCGCAGTCGTATACACTACCACTGGACCAACGAGGCAGTCGAACACATTTTCAGACTATACCAGACTAAACCAATTTGCCCCACACGGGAATTGAACCTTCAATATTGGACGTAAACATAATCTTTTCCACCACGGGACCATTGAAGCATATCAAACAGTAAAAATTCAAACATTTCATAAAACCATGTTGTCGTTAAACTTTGAGAACCATTGAGCTAAACAAAAAACGTCGTGGCAAACTTTTTTCAAAGTTAACATCGTCTGAAAACTTTGAGTAACAAGTACAGTACAAGTAACAGAGGCACACGATACGTTAAAAATTTACTACGAAATTTATTTTCAGCACGCATTTTTAGATTATGGCGAATGTAAAGTTTTAGTACAGAAAGCAAACGGCCCATGCGATAATTTCAACGAAAAATATAACTGTATATCTTGAGAAGATTCTTTTATAGTATTTTACTAGCTGCCCCGGCAAACGTTGTTTTGCCATAAAAAAATGTTTTGACCAAAAGTTTAAAAAAAAAAAAAAAAAATGATGTTGGCCGATTCTCAGACCTACTCAATATGCTCACAAAATTTCATGAGAATCGGTCATGCCATTTCGGAGGAGTACGGGAACGAACATTGTGACACGAGAATTTTATATATAAGATTTCTTTATAATGGTTAGCTGCATCGTGGCGTAGCAATAATGAAAGTGATTGACGTGCATGTCTCGAGAGTCGGGTACGATTCCTAATTCAGACAAGATGGTTTTGGATTAATCTGTCAAAAAATCTTTAATACCAACATTCTAGGGATGTAAAGCTATTTCGGCGTAATGTGTGTGTTGTCACACGTCTATCTATCCGTTCTAGGATATAGATGTGGGCTTATCAATGTATGTGTGGCTATTGAATAGGTATTAAAGGAGTAATACTTTCTTACTTATTCAATAGCCTCGTTGTATCCGTGACCATGAGTTTACGCTTATGATTGTAGTAGATTTATCGCGGTACATGTCACGAGCATTGGTTGCTTAAGTGTGAACTGTGTTTTTGTATTGTCACGTAAGACAATGCTTTGTGTATTCTACAGCAACTATATATAGCTATATAGTTGCTGCAGCGATAGCGTTAGAGACCAACAGACTGCAATGCAGAGGATCTCGGGTTCGAACCTACGTCGCATACCTCTGACTTTTGGAAGTTATTTGACTTTTCAAAATTATGTGCGTATTGATTGACAATAATTATCGCCTGCTCCGTGCCTCGGAGAGCATGTTAAGCCGTCGGTCACAGCTGCCATAAACATCTATGGCAGTCGTTATTGGGAAGGCAGTGCTCTATAATATCCTGATACTGGTTTAGCCTTAGGGTATCGTTAGCCTTCGGGTTGTGGAGGTCAGGTGGCAGCCGCTCCGTGTAAAAACTGATATCCCGTCAAATCCGGTTAGACTAGAAAAGCCGACCCCAAGTGACTTGGGAATAATAAAGGCTAGGGAGAAGAAGAAGTTGCTATGGATTTCATAAAGTGTCTGAGTCCAAGTCTATTTCCGAGTCCAAATATTGGTATTTATTATTTAAGTCTTAAAACTATTCACGACGTTCTAACTAATTAAAAATGAGTTTAATTGATTTATAATATTCGTAAGGATTGTGTTGTCTGTACATATTACAGACAACATATTCCTAACTAATATTATAATTTACGCATACACGTTGTCAGGGGTGACAATGATAAGAACATAGGATACCTTTGATTCACTAAATAGTACCTACTGTTCGCGAGGGATTGTTAGTCAAAATATATAGGTACTGATAGAGAGAACAACTTTTGCATTTATAATAATTAATTGATATGTGTTGTCTGTGACTGTTTCATTGATGATAATGGTTCGATGTATTATTATCTAGGAAAAACTACTGTTTCAAAGGGATCGGAATTTAATGACAAAGTCTACATTATCGCGAACGTAGCCGCGGGCGAAATCGAGCAAAAATATATATTAAAACACCAATTACGGTTAACAATACATAGGCAGACACAAAATTATATGTATATGAGGACGGGCTAAAGATAATTCTTGCACAATCAACAAACACAATCTTTATGCACGCTCGCCAATTCAGTATAACTCTTGTACTAGCATTTCCCTCTATTTAGTTTATTATATGCCTGACATAAATTAAACAAGAGAATTATAATGCTGGCCAGGGTTTGAGAGGCTTTACAAACATGAAAACAACGGAGACTCAGAATACGTTGACTCGAAACATTTACCTATTTGTAGCCATAACATTCGGGGATCGAACCCAAAAGACTTATCGCAATGGTAGTATGGAAAAAACGAAAAAAGCTACTCAGAAAATGAAAATTGAGATATTAAATAGTGCACCATCATAATTGCATACAAAATCTGACACATCTATTCTCGAAGGGGTAGGCAGATGTCTATTACAAACATATTTTGCCAACTATGATTTTAAGTCTTACCTAAAAGGTGACGAGCCTCGATGGCGTAGTGGTTAATGTAACCGACTGCCACGCCTGAGGTCGCGGGTTCAATTCCCGCACAAGTCAAACATTTGTGTGCATGAACATGGGTGTTTGTCTTGGTCTGGGTATGTCTAATGTACAAAATATAAATATATATATACATGTGTATAATGTTTATAATTATTTATCTAGTACCCATAGTATAAACTCTGCTTAGTTTGGGCTAGATGGTGTTGTGTATATGTGATAGAATATTTATTTAATTTATTAAGACACCGTGCCAGACTCCATACTGCTACTGAGAAGAACTTGTTTAAAAGCTTAATAACACTTTGTTTAAAGTTATACACTGCAATTTCATCCACTGCCGCTAACACAACCAAATTTAAGAATAGTATTACTATTGAAATGATTCTATAAGTGTAAACGTCAATGAATAACAATCACGTCAACAGAAGACAGCGTTAGTATTCGGTACTATAATTATTAATTATCTTTATTCCGATTTTGTATGTATATTTCAAAAACAAACATAATGAATTGCTTATTTTCTTTGATTTATACCTCTCTGTTCTCTCTTATCGGTAATACAAAGACTATCATATTTATACTACCGTAGCAAAGTTTCCAGTAAACTTCACAGCAAACAAATCGCAATTCATACAATACTCTCGAAATTCGGCCACACTTTTCTTCGTAGCTATATCGACTCTACGCTGTTCTGACCTCGTGCCCTCTGTAAATTTAAATTAAGACATTCTCTTTGTAAATTTTAACTAATGTTTGCGTGGGAATATTTTGTTCTTGCCCGTCCACGGTTTAAGACACCAACGCCAGATAATAAAAGAGGAATACATTTTAAGAATTGCATTTTAGCTTATTGTGGAATTATAAATGTTAAGGCTGTAATGTTACCATGTAATTTATCGAAATGATGATGACATGGATCGATATTGGATAGTATCTACAGCAATATAGGTGTAACCCACACCTGATGTGACACTTTAAAATATTGTGCATATGTTTTTAAGTGAAAACCTCTGTAGGCGTTTTTAAGCACTTTTTGGGTGAACAAAAATCATGGAACTCGCGTCATCGTCACCGAACGCTTTCCATGAGCTATATGTATACTGTGTATATATGTTTACTTTTTGGGTGAACAATAAGCGTGAAACTACTTAGTTTTCACTACTATCGGCAGTCCCCAAAGACTGCCCCGCGTGTTTTTTTTATTAAAACAAGGCAGCTCTCTTCTGACTTTACAAACATTCAAATAACGAACACAAAAAATACCCATACTCAGAATAACTATTTGCAGTACACGCTAAATTTGACCCGTATAGGATTCGAACCTACAACAATCGGCCCGGCGACTGTTATGAGGCGATCTACTATCTAGCGAAACTATCCATGCGGTTAGTTACGTGAGGATTATTATTAATATAATAATAATATTCTACCACATACATACAACACCATCTAGCCCAAACTAAGCAGATCTTGTACTATGGGTACTAGACAATGGATAAACATATACATACACATTTCTTTTTTGTGAATACGTACGTATTATACATAGAAACACCCAGACCAAGACAAACATCCATGTTCCATATCCACACAAATGTTTGACTTGTGCGGGAATCGAACCCACGAGCTCAGGCGTGGCAGTCGGTTACACTAACCACTACGCCATCGAGGCCGACAAATATAATATAGTTATATTTTTGATTCATGTGATAATGTAATAACCACTGGTTGCGAAAATATAAATATACTTACCAATAATTATAATATACTTCTAAAAAGACGAAGTGTGACACCGCAGTTGCCAGCTTAAATTAGAAACATGCAATTACTAAGAAATTAAAATATTCGAAACATGCATAAAACATCCAAATGTTGATCAATTCATTGTAACTGATTCCGAGTCCATTATTCGGATACGCGGTGATGTGATCGTGTTCCGCACACGTTACACTTTACTATCTTCCGATATATTGTAATAACATCAGACGATAGATACGATTACGATTCAAATAATTGGATTGTTTCGTCGATAGTCGTCTATCACTAATTCAGAGAATCAGCTGGTTTAGAAAAACACCCTTTAATAAGTAATCTAGGCAAGAGCAAACACTATTACTGCGTTCCCGGTAAAGGTTCTCTTTAATCATCTTTTCTGGGGTAAACAACGTGCGAGTGACATTCCTAGTAAAGGTAGATCTTAGACTGCGATGTTTAAATACAGTATTTTAATTAAGGAACAGCAGTCCTTTTTAATGAAAATACGATAGCATCGTGAATAAAAATATTATAAAGAGGAAAGGTTTGATATTTTGTTTGTTTCTTTGTAACGATTCAACTAAAAAACTACTCAACCGATTTATACATTCTTTCACCATTAGAAAGCTACGTAATCACCGAGTGGCATAGGCTATATTATCAAGGCATGGAATTCTCTGCCAATGCACGTGTTTTCTTCTTCCTTCAATTCTGGGTCCTTTAAGCGGGGCGTGAAAAAGCACCTTCTCAGGCCGTCAAAGTAGAGACCTCAACATCGCCTCGGCTACTATGATGACGATGTGGAAGCCTGCTCTTAGACCACACGACTGCTTACCATCAGGCGGAGGGTGGACTTGTTGACGAGCAAAAAATAAAAAACACAGATTTCTCGAGTTCGAACCCACGGCTTGCTCTCGTACTTTTCGAGATTATGCGCGTATTAAATATTTAATTATCGCTCCTTTTAATGGTGAAAGAACACTTCGTTAGGAATCTTGCATATCAGAGGGTTCTCTACAATTTTCTCTAAGATATGTATGTGAAGTCTGCCAATCTACACTGGACCAGCAAGATAAAATAATACTTCTCACATTGTGACAAGGCCCGTGCCCAGCATTGAGACAATAAGTCTAAAGGAACACCTTTCGTTAATTAACATTCTGAATAAAATATAATTATATGGTTCTATTTAATTTGTTAACAAAGTATCAATAGCGAAATTACTGTGAAAGTATTAACTATATAAAAGCAAGCGGTGACTTTGACACCTAACGATTATCTTGAGTAATAAACTGAAAGCGATCGAGTAGCAAATTAAAAAGACTTTATGATTTTTTTCCTCTTTGCGCTACTCTATAGACGCTTTAGAGAGAATTTGAGCTATGCGGAGATTAAGGGAAGAAAGAACAAAGAAAATTCTAACTTACTTACTAATATTGTTAATGCGAGTGAGAGTTTATTTGTTTGTTACGCTTTCATGCCTTAACTACTCGACCGATCAACATGCAATTTCGCATACACGTTGTCAAGGGTACAAAAAAGAATGCCTTTTACCCAGAATGTAAGCGAAGCCGCAAATATAGTTCTATTATAAAATGCCAAAAACGCCTTTGTACAACAAAGATGTTCTAAAACTCTTCGTATTCGTATTCCTATTCTAGTATTTAAGGTTTTTAAAAACTGGATCCATGTATTTATTCGTCTCTGTTTGTTTGTTTAAAATTAATGCAAAAACCGCTGAACGTATTTAGAACTGATTTTCACAAATTAGTAGAGTAGCAGCAAAGAAATTGCCCAACGTATCGTCATCTCTTGGAAAAGTAACTGGTCGATAAATGATCTCAAAAAATGAGCCTTATGTCTCAAACGTAAGCTCATGGATATATACATTCTTCACATTCTCACGTACGGTGCACAAACATGGTCTTTGACTGGTCAGGTCCGCGCTAGAGGTTTGCCAGCGAGCCATGGAGCGTAATATCCTAAGGGAACGGTTAACGCACCGAATTAAAAACTAGCGTACCCAAAAGTTTCACAATATACCGTGTACGTATCATGTTGATTATGTATAGTTTACAACCTACAAATATATATGAAGGGGACATAATTATGTCTTCGCCTCATCGTTGCCACACCTCTGGCACTTGCTATATTTGTATATAAGTCACAGCTCAAACGACAAAATTATGAATTTGCTTGACCGATACTTTTGACAGTATCTCTTCCCAGTTAATTTGCTATATATCGCCGCCACGCTGTCTTAATCAATTCGTTATATTATGCAACTCGATGCCAAAAATTCAGTCAATTAGCAAAAGGTTAACCGTGGCAAATTAGTTCTGGTAACTAGCTGTTTGTTAGTGCCAGTACAAGTATCAAAGTTATTATTATTAATATTCTGATCCAGTGTGTATTTATTCGAAATTGCTGACATATATAGGTAACATATCTAAACTGTCTCACTGATGGGCACGCGCCTCTTCTCAGTGTGAGAATGGTTAGTCCACCACGCTGGCCTAGTGCGGGTTGGCAGACTCTGCTGATATCCTTCTAATATTAAAAGCGTAAAAGTTTGAGAATTGTTAAACGGTTTTTAGGATTATTATCTGATTGTTTGTTATTCAATCATGCGTGAACTGTTGAATGTATTTGAATAAAACTTGGAGCACACATAGACCATATCTGGGACAGAATATAGGATAGTTTTATCTCGACATACTTTGTTGTGAAACTCAAACGGTAAAACATGTGTAGGAAGAAACTAGTTATATAATAATTAAATTTGGAATGAATTACATACAGACTAGGCTCCGTACATGTAGAGAAAACGCAGTGGTAGTGAATGTGATTGCTATGTATAAGGTCTTCGGTTCAATGAAATTAAACTACTATATACGGATTTTATCGCGTTGTTTATTTATCACTGTATTACAAAATTTTGAAAATATTACTCTACTACTACTATTGATTTTATTTGACTAATTTATAAGCTAATAAAATTATTTAAACTATTAAATCTATTTATTTTCGGTTTACACTTTCCAGCCACAGTCGAGCGCCAGCCTGCTATACTGCCTTATGTAAGGGGTGTCACTGACAAGATTGGCTACATCTTGAAGCGATACTTCAAGCCGCCAACGAAGATAAGTCAATTTTTACCATCCGTCAAGTGCCAATTACCTTTACAAGATGCAGGGGTCTATAAAATAGATTGTGACTGCGGACTCTCATACATTGGTCAAACCAAGAGAAGCATAGGCACCCGCATAAAAGAACACATAGCTGACGTAAAACACAAACGCTCGATGAAGTCTGCTGTGTGTGAACACGTACAACAGGGGACCAACCACTACCTGAGATTTGACAAACCACAGATTCTCGCTAAAGAACACCGATTCCTGCCAAGGATGCTTCGCGAGGCTATTGAAATTAAAAAACATCCCAATTTCAATAGAGAAGATGGTTGGAATGTACCACCAGCTTGGGATCCAGTACTTCAAATAGTCAAACCCAAGAAGAAACAAACCACAGCTAGACTTCATGATACTTTGAGCTCATTCTGCGTAAATAGAAACACCAATAATTAAATTATGTTCAGGTACTTTGAAATAACTACACTGGAACATTGAGACAACTACCATCTTAGTCTCCCCGTGACCATGGCTGCTGCAAAGCACCCGAAACGTCGGGGAAAGTGTAAACCAAAAATAAATAGATTTAATAGTTTAAATAATTTTATTAGCTTATAAATTAGTCAAATAAAATCAATAGTAGTAGTAGAGTAATATTTTCAAAATTTTGTAATACAGTGATAAATAAACAACGCGATAAAATCCGTATATAGTAGTTTAATTTCAATGAATAACATTCGCGTAAACAGAAGACAATATTATGTCTTCGGTTCAAGTCACGGATCGAGCAAAGTGTTATTATATTTTGTTGTTTATAAAGTACGGAGTCGGGAACTGGTCATAGTACACGACACGGTTCGCTCCTATGTAAGTGGGACCTAAAACCATGGGTGGTAAAATGCGATTGTAATACACTTTCTGCTAACGCTTTTGGGGATACAGGTGCATTCTGAACTACAGACTGAGATCTGCTATTTATGTCATAATATAAGACCATTATGAGTTGCAACAACACTAACAAAATAATCCAATTACTTCGATATGAACACACAGTTTTATTAAAAATAGATTTTATTAATAAGCTAACCCAGTCTCTGTATAATACTGAACGAGGTATTCAATTCAAAAGAAATATGCTTAACGCAGCTGTTACGATAAAACGATACCAAGGTTTAAATTAGCATTAACATTAACTCTATAGAGAGTGACAGTAATGTTTGGTCTTATTTTATGGTAGTATTATGGAGCAGTGTATTCTAGGATCCATGATGTCTAACGAAAATCTACAAAAATGTTATAAAAACATATGTAGATAATGTGTAAATACAGAAAGTGAATACAGAATAATATTTAAAACCAGATATGGATTTGATAATAAGCCGATGCAGCGAATTTCTTATTAGAAAGATGAGCTGATTTGAAATATTTGTAGTAGGTACCCTCGCAAGTACTGGTGGTATGTCCAAAATTGTCCGAAAATGGCCAAATAATAAAAGCGCTTTTCTTAGAATTTTTCCATCATATTTGTTATCTATATTTTTGCATATCAGTATTAGTAACTATTGCTACTGATATGCAAACATAATAGACTGAACTTTAAACTATGTATATTCAAAGGTAAAATCAATTTAGAAAAAGAATATTATCCGAAAAATAATAGATAACTTTTTTTTCATTTTCATATTTTTTTTTTCTTAATTATTGTAGTGATTTTGAGTTAATCTGACGTTTTGAAGGTTCAAAGTTTCCGTTACATACATACTAACATACATATGAAGCTAATAAAAGCGTGTTAAAAATCAATGCCTCTGTAGGTCACAATTCTATGTATTGTCAATTCTTACCCTAATGTGTGTGATCTCAAGTTACTGTTACTCCTTTTACCCTCGGTATTGCTTGTTGAGATCTTGTAATACTTCAAAACTAACAAAAGCTTTTTTAAATTAAACTACTTTATACAGAATTTGTCGCGTTGTTCATGTTAATACACTTTTATTACATAAAAGTGAACTCTTAAGAATTATGTAATAAAAGTGTTTAGTATATGGTAGGCTAGGGCCTTAGGGTATTTAGGCTGAAAGGGCTGTAGGTACTTCAGGCTCCCGTAGGTTTTTGTCATATAATTGAGCGTATACAGTCCTTTACTACTAAGATGACAACTGTACAGCAACAAAATCCGTATAAAATTGTTTAATATCAATGTATAACATTCGCGTAAACGTTAAAAAATATCAAATAGTTTTCATCTATCCAAGCTTATGCAACTTGTAGCTGTGCCCTTCTAACTTGGACCCCTGATAGATCCTTGAGGTATGCTTCGCTTAGCACACAGTTTACTGGAGCCTCGCATCAGCTCTTTTACCTTTGATCTTACCTTTTGGTGTCATTGAATTGATGCAGCTTTTAACTCTTGACTAGTCACGCTACTTATTTCCTGCCATCCGTTTTAGTAGCACAATTATCTCTAACGATTAAAATCTAAGGATTATTGAAGATGGAAAACACTCCAAATTTGTCAGTCTTCTAAAGATTGTGTTGGAAGTTGATTATAAATTTAGAAGGTATGATTGAGACTGTATCAATTCATAGATCATATTTTACTAATTTAGGTTAGAAGTAGCACTTATGAACGTCTAAGTTGATTAGTTAGTTTATTGTAAATTGTCCAGCCTATACTTGGATTAGAATGTGATGTTCTTAATATATAAATAATTGTTCTAAGTCTGATAGTTCTTTGTGTCCGTTAATTGTATGTTTTTAAAGTTCTACATGACCATGACATGAGGGAGTGATCGCCAATGCTAGAGAAATTCTTTGTATGCTAACTTATATTATAAATGTGAACGTGAGTTTGTTTTTTACGCTTTCACGCCTTAACTAGTCGATCATCGTTCGTTCTCGTTACTGCGCTCCCCTTGGGGGTCATAGCGTGATGTTATATAGCCTATAGCATTCCTCGATAAATAGGCTATCCAACACTAAAATATTATTTCAATTCGAACTGAGATTAGCGCGTTTAACCAAACAAACAAACAAACTCTGCAGCTTTATAATATTAGTATAGATACGAATGTGAGGAAAAAGGTACTACTCCCGGGTGAAACCGTGAACAAAATAATAATAATAACAATAAACCCCTATGGGACAGTCGTTATCTCATCATGAGACTAACGCGATATCGGAGGGCACAGTGTACTAGCTTTAAAACTATCACCTTCGCCTTGTGATATAAACAAAAAATGTATCACCAGGTTAAATTAAAGCGCACAAACCACAGGGCAGCTTGTGGCGGGCTGAATGTGAGTGGCGACACTGCGGTCCTGAATGCCTCAGAGAGTTGGTTAGGGCCTCGTCCCCGGCTTGCCGTTACTGGTTAGCCGTGGTGAAACTTCAAGAGCGCCCGTAGGACTCTTAACTCTGGCTTGCCTTGGTCGGCCGGCCAGAGGGGGGCCACTAGAGCTATATGCTTGGGGTTGGAAGTGTCATTTTCAAGGGCATAACTACGGGGAAACCCGCTCCGGGTCTCCGTTGTCACGAGACCCGTGATGGTGAAACCGGCGCCGCACCGCTCGACACCTCTAGCCACTTGCACCGGTGTTGCCCTCTGCTGCTGGCTTGTATGCCTATAGTGGCTTATCACGGGGCCCATCTAGTGAGTTGGCGAGTCACCGTCTGCCCATTGCATTGATGCTATTAGAGTATTCAGGGCAGACGCCGTTTTCCATCCATAGTTAGCAATATACCGGTCCACTAAACACCCATACCTATAGCCCATATATTAGAATCCATACGTAGCAATAGTCCTACGCCTGCTGCGGCTAGTGCCGCTGTAGGTGTTCCATCACACCTTTGATTAAAACTCTCGAAGGGCCTCTTCACGTTGGACTCATGTCTCCGTGTAAGCCTCCCAAAGAGCCAGGTATTTTCTAATATAATATGTTAGAAATTATCTGTGATAAGAGAAACATAATAATAATATTTATTGCCATTAAAAATTACAAATAATACAGAACAGGTTTTAAAATTCAAGAATTGTTTACATTGTTAAAATTTTCTGAATCAATTAAATTCCCCGCACTAGGCTAAGCCTGTCCTGCGGGAAATTGCTGGATTCATCCAAATGCAATTTTTACATAGAGCGGTTTTGAACCGAGTACAAAATTATAGTGTAGATAAAATTAAATGGTAATAGAAAATTATATAAAATAAAAAAACGTATTGTGATAGACATAAACAAAACAAAAGTACAATTATAATTCAACGGTAATATTAATTAATAACATCATAAAAGACTAATATGGAAAATAAGGTAAATAGGGCAATCATTCTTAACTATATAATATTTTTAAAGAGATCTTCTGTTTGGAGGTAAGTCAACGTTAATAACGTCTTGGTTAGTTTTAACTTGGCTTCACGATGAGACAGTAAATCAATTTTACAAATATTATTAATTTTGTTATATAAATAAGGCTTAAGATATGCACTAAACTTTTTGCAAACGTTGTTTTGATTGGTGAAATTGGGAGGCTAAATACGCGTTTTTTGATCATGTCTTGATAGTTTTCTGCATTTAATACCTCTTTATGGAATAGGAGAATAATTTTGCTTAGAAACAGTCGTCTGACACTAAGGACCTGAGCGTCATTGAAGAGTTCAACGGTTGGGTATCGGAAGGTCTTTCTCAACATCGTTTTAAGCACTGCACGTTGGGCCCTTTCTAGAGTAATTATGTAGGAGGTGGTAATACCACCCCAAGCCAAGATGCAGTACTGTAAAATCGATTGGCCTAGTAAAGCTAGCCAACCTTATAGAAAATTTATTTATCAGACATATAAACAGTATTCTCATGTGTAAAGTAAACAAAAGGTACAATTAATAATATGAGAAATTGCACAAACAGCAGTCGAATACAATATAGAATCATAACTCTTTGGGTTATTAGGTGCGTGTATACGCATTGCAGCAGTAATGCATGTTTTCATACATTACGTAGGTTTCGCCGCATTATCGTACTGTCTATTAATCTACCATAGGTTCAGCTGTTGTCACGAAAGTCTTATACAATAAGTTATACTTTATTTCTAGCAAAGCAAATGAAAACGAGATGTTTAAAAAACTGGCAAGTAAATATTACTAGCGGTCGCCAAATAGTCAAATTTCGACCACACTTGATTTAAAATTTAATTTTGATCGTTTTAAGGTTTTATTTTCTTTATTTATACCCTTATAATCACATTTCATTTAGTCACCTACTCCACATACATATATAACCATAGTTACGAAGAATTCTACGACATCATCCGACCAATGCCGAAATACTACGAACACGATGCGACTGCTTGTGTCAAAAGCATGGTAGTGAGCGTGTAGTGATTTTTCATTATTTTAATGTATTTATATTTTAAAAACATTAAGATTCGCCACTCCTTCTCCATATAAACGTTAACTGCACCAAATTTCATACTCCTCCATCCGCGCAATTTTCGTAAAAAGGGATACAAAGTTTTTGCTTCACGTATTGATATATAGATAACCATGACTTCAAGAAATGTATTCTTATAAAAGTCTTATTTATTCGTTAACAATTTATAGTATCTAAGTAACAGATCCATTAACTAAACAAAAACTAAAGCTACCTTTAATTATAACGTCGCTTCAGTTGATCAAAGCTTCGCAAGCATAAAGACAAATCGAGTCTATAATACAAATCCAATAAAGACTGTGCTGTAAAAATAATTTGAATCCTAACTAATATTATAAATGCGGATGTGAGTTTGTTTGGACATTTGTTTGTTAAGCTTTAATATATAATAATGTTACTATACAGCCAGACGCAGTTACTAGACCCGATAATAAATAAAGAGCACATCCAGTACAATATTCATATATAAAGCGACTGTAGTTTTGTTCGGCATTTATATGAAGGCTAGGCATAAAAATTGTAAAATTAGCACTAATTAATATGGCGAAGTAAACATACGATAAAACTCCTGCCGACGAATAAAACATAAATAAACCGACGAATGAATGCAAAAGAAAACTCAGATGATAATATATTTAGATTTAATAAAGGAGAAATAGCAACAAGTTTATTTAATACCAAGTAACTAGATCATGAAAATAGATTCAATTTCAATTGCCTGTTTCAACTAACTGTTCTACAAAAAACAACAATGAGATAAAACTTGTGGATTCAATAAACAGAAAGCAAGTGGTACACTTTATTGAGTTTATTTCATTTGTCCAATCTGATTTGAGTGTTCAAGACGTAGATGCGAAGGAAGAAGAACGTTTCAGAAGTTGATTGAATTTTCAGGAAAATAGTTGCTTGAGAGGTCAGTTGAAGCTATGCCCTTGTTGTTGTAACAAAAAAAATATTCTAAAGAGTACAGTCTAAACATGTATTGGACTAAAAAGTCGAATCAATTCCGACAGATAGAGGCCAAAACTAGGCCAAGAAATGCGGTCTCGAATCCAGCTGAAATGCACCAATTCTCGAGCTTTTACTAAGGCTTTACTAAGGATTATGTCCATTATACTCTACTTGTATCTATTTTAGTAATATAATATTATCGCTTACATAAAATATATCCATGGTAACGTTGTATCGTTGTATACGACTTCTGACCTGGCATATATATCCCAACTTCTAGAAATTGCCAAACAAATAAACCACACAATGCTTTATTCCACTTATACCACAACTGATAAAATTTAATGTAGATTCTAAGACAGTTTAACTTTGTTCGAGACCTTGTGAGCTATTAAACTTGGTGGTCACCCAGATGTAGTTCTAGTTCTGCAAAACTACCACTGCAGAAATTCTAATACTATACTACGGGACTAGTTCTACCCAGATTTAGTAAGAACTAAATAGAAGGGTAGAATTAGTCCCGCCCAGAGTAATAAAACAGGTTTACTCACTAACATATCCGCCATGTAACCGTGGTTTCGTCAATATACCAATCACGTTAAGCGTGAAATACAATATATTCAAGCAATGCATAATCCCATTTACGGTCTAATTGTAAATCGCATGCAATTTAAACGATCCTAACGAAATCAAAAACCATTGCTTTATGAATCTAAGAAATTCAATCTATTCATTTAAATTCAAGAGTATTGTGAGCCGGGATGTGAGGAGCATCGAGATCTGCTAAATCCTTGTGAGCTCGCCTTAGACTTAACACGTCATATCCTTTGCATTTGGCACGTTTTGAAAGGAAAAACTTAGGGAGATGGGCTGTGGGTTACACCGAAGTAGCGGATTAAGTTTTTAAATTACATTGCTGTAGGTTGGCTTAACATCTGGTATCGGTTTTAAAACGTATGTACATAAATAACTACACTTCAAGACAGATCATCTTAATCTCCCCTCAGCAGGGTATATACTGTAATATTTGTAATAGCCTATTGTCTTCTACTGGACAGATATTCAAAAGATGCGATTAAAAAGATCCAAACAAAAAATATTACTGACCTACCGCAACCCAAACCAAAAATTAAACGAGACCTCACTACAAACATAAATAAAAGCAAATTTATGCTCCAGAACCAACGAGACAAACTTTATATAAAAGCATGATAGGAAATGACATTTGAATAAAATGAAGTTTTCATGCGAACTGTCTTCACTATTTCTTCATAAAGACATTTTTCTCTTTGTTCATTTACTTTCATGTCGTGTACTACAAAATAATAAAATAAACGTAGAAGTATAGTATAAGGTTGTTTTATATCAACTAGAGAGACCTGAGCGTACTACCACAAAAATATTTTCTTTAATTTAATGAAATTACGGTACGGTGTGAAGGGCGGTTCGTATCCCCTCCACTTAAAATAATACCTTCATTTGCGACATTGCATACGTGAAGCTTACGCGTGGAGTAGCGTTCTCGGAATACTCTGTATAGTATTGCAATTTTTATAAGTAGGAGAGCTGTTTATTTATTTGAAAAGGTCGGGCATGGTGTCGCTCGTCCAGGAATTCAAGTGTTAACTCTCACCAAATGTAAGGGCTTAATTCTCGTTGGGTTTAACGTTTTATTCTCGGATTCGGTTAAGTGTTATTAAATTTTTCTGTCACAAAATTCTGGATAGCAGCACAGTCTGTCAAGTAGAGCATCAAATCTTTTAAAGCTGATTATCCCAACTATAAGTACATTTGACAGTGGATGTCATTACTATTGTACTATTGACGTCTATGGTGCATATTGAGGTTTTCCATGCCTGAAAACTAAAGTCTTATTAGACTTCTACTTCTTCTTTAGAGTCTTATTCGTCCTACTTATTATGAGGCTTTCATGGTAAAGCTGGACCATAAATTAAAAGTCACGCAAAGAGCAATGTTCAAGGTTGGCTTGAGAGACATACTCATAAATGAGGTTATTCGTGAAATAATAAAAAATAAACAAAGCAATATCAATAGGCAATGGGCTGGCTAAATCTGCCATACGATTGATGGCACTTAAAGCAATCGAGTCTTAGTGAAGACCGTGAATTAGTAAAAGGTAGGACTAGTTTTGGTTTTCACCTGGCCAGGAGAATCACTATCCAGCCTTTTGAAGGTATTCTGATTATCTCTTTAGATTAATCTATAAAAGGTTGCTGGGTTGTTTAGGATGAGGAAAGCGAAGTATCGTTAATTGTGGCTTTAAATGGAAAAATATTTGTGGGCAGTAGGTTGAAAAATTAAGCACAGTTAGACTCAGTGCTGGTACTGAGAAATTTCTAACAGAAAACACAAAAACTCTATCCGCGGTGTACCTACATCTAAATTTACCGAAAACAAACTTATAAGCGAATGCCGAACATGCGAAAAAATATGATATTGAATGGGTAGTAAATTATATATCAACCATCGAATTCCTCTTAATCTATCAATGAATCATTTATATCTACACTATGATCAGATTTTGTATGATGGTGTAGCTAGCTCATAGGATTGCCCTCTTTCACTTTCTCGTTTTTTGTGTTATAATAGCCTATTTATCCTTTAAATGCATACCCACCTCTAAACAGTTATAAATCTATGTAAATAATTCGAAACATCAACCTTAGAACAGTCAATCATAACGCCAGTATGGACAATATTAAAAAAAACGAAAGTATTTCCCCATACATCTTGCCCTGCGAGGAAACACTTTCATAAAGTTAAATTCTTCGGGGAAATACCTTTGCAATATAACATTTCAATAAATAATAAAAGAACAAGACCACAATCAAGTAACACTCGTGGAACACCTGGCGTCGCTCTACCGTTTCCCATGGGAGTACATTTATAACAAAAGTACGCAAAATTATCGCCAGCACACATCCGTCGACTCCGCTATTTATTATGTACTCGTAAATAAAGAGTGAGGTTCTTAAAATGGCGCTTTTTGACGACCAAAAATTAACAATAATAATTATGATAGCTCTATGAGTATCTATTATACGCTTAAGGTCTAGTACGATAATATCTACGATTAAACATTAATACCAATATAAAAAACACCATAATATTGTCTTCTGTTTACGCGAATGTTATTCATTGAAATTAAACTACTATATACGGATTTTATCGCGTTGTTTATTTATCACTGTATTACAAAATTTTGAAAATATTACTCTACTACTACTATTGATTTTATTTGACTAATTTATAAGCTAATAAAATTATTTAAACTATTAAATCTATTTATTTTTGGTTTACACTTTCCCCGACGTTTCGGGTGCTTTTCAGCAGCCATGGTCACGGGGAGACTAAGATGGTAGTTGTCTCAATGTTCCAGTGTAGTTATTTCAAAGTACCTGAACATAATTTAATTATTGGTGTTTCTATTTACGCAGAATGAGCTCAAAGTATCATGAAGTCTAGCTGTGGTTTGTTTCTTCTTGGGTTTGACTATTTGAAGTACTGGATCCCAAGCTGGTGGTACATTCCAACCATCTTCTCTATTGAAATTGGGATGTTTTTTAATTTCAATAGCCTCGCGAAGCATCCTTGGCAGGAATCGGTGTTCTTTAGCGAGAATCTGTGGTTTGTCAAATCTCAGGTAGTGGTTGATCCCCTGTTGTACGTGTTCACACACAGCAGACTTCAACGAGCGTTTGTGTTTTACGTCAGCTATGTGTTCTTTTATGCGGGTGCCTATGCTTCTCTTGGTTTGACCAATGTATGAGAGTCCGCAGTCACAATCTATTTTATAGACCCCTGCATCTTGTAAAGGTAATTGGCACTTGACGGATGGTAAAAATTGACTTATCTTCGTTGGCGGCTTGAAGTATGTGTTGATTGAAGCTCGCTTCAAGATGTAGCCAATCTTGTCAGTGACACTCCTTACATAAGGCAGTATAGCAGGCTGGCGCTCGACTGTGGCTGGCTTTTCTCGGGATCTGTGACAGCGGCGCGGCTGTTGGAGCTTGTTGTCTTGCAGTACTTGCTTGACATGTTGAAGCTCGGCGTCCAGGTGTTTCTTGTCACAGATCCCGTGGGCTCTCTGAAACAAAGACATTCCCACGGTAGCTAACTGTTTAGGATGGTGGTGAGATTCACCGTTCAAGTACCTATTTGTATGGGTCTTTTTCCTATACACGGTGTGGCTCAAAGTATGATCAGGATTCCTGATGACAAGTACGTCTAAGAATGCTAATGAATTATTTGCCTCTAATTCCATAGTAAATTGGATGTTGTTATTAATGGAATTAAGATGTTCTAGGAATACACTAACACTATCTGTTGGTAATATTGTAAAAGTATCATCTACAAACCTCTTATAAATCCTGGGTGTGATGGGGGCAGTCTGTAAAGCTCGAGCCTCGAAGTCCTCCATATATATATCGGCAACAACAGGCGATACTGGGGAGCCCATTGCCACACCATCGACTTGTATGTAGAATTTATTGTCCCACAACAGATAGCCAGTTGTTAAGCAATGCTTAAGTAGTTCTGCATATTCCTCAGGCATATTGTACTCTATTAGCTTCCTTTTAGTTATTTCAATACAGTCATGTACAGGTATGCATGTAAATAATGACTGTACATCAAAACTAACCATTGTTTCATTGTTAGTGAGACATAGGTGTTTAATCTCACTCACAAAATGGTATGAATCCTTTACATGTGCTCTCGAGTTGCCTCTGAGTGGTGAGAGTATCTTCGCTACGTGCTGAGCCAATCTGTAAGTTGGTGTGTCGATCTGACTCACAATAGGACGTAGAGGAGCGTTTTCCTTGTGTATTTTTGGTAACCCATACAGCTTTGGAGGTTTTACGCAAGCTGGTATTAATTGTTTAACGTCTAGATCTAGTCTTTCGGAGTATTTATATATGATGTCTTTGGTTTTGTTTAATATTTTGTTTGTAGGGTCTGTTTTAACCTGTTTATATGTTGTTTCATCCGAAAGTAAATTTTCAATTTTATGTTTATAATCTGACGTATCCATTATAACCGTAGCGTTTCCTTTATCTGCACGGAGTACTGTAATATCTGGCCTAGCCCGCAAGTTCTTCAATGCGACGAATTCAACATGTCAAGCAAGTACTGCAAGACAACAAGCTCCAACAGCCGCGCCGCTGTCACAGATCCCGAGAAAAGCCAGCCACAGTCGAGCGCCAGCCTGCTATACTGCCTTATGTAAGGGGTGTCACTGACAAGATTGGCTACATCTTGAAGCGAGCTTCAATCAACACATACTTCAAGCCGCCAACGAAGATAAGTCAATTTTTACCATCCGTCAAGTGCCAATTACCTTTACAAGATGCAGGGGTCTATAAAATAGATTGTGACTGCGGACTCTCATACATTGGTCAAACCAAGAGAAGCATAGGCACCCGCATAAAAGAACACATAGCTGACGTAAAACACAAACGCTCGTTGAAGTCTGCTGTGTGTGAACACGTACAACAGGGGACCAACCACTACCTGAGATTTGACAAACCACAGATTCTCGCTAAAGAACACCGATTCCTGCCAAGGATGCTTCGCGAGGCTATTGAAATTAAAAAACATCCCAATTTCAATAGAGAAGATGGTTGGAATGTACCACCAGCTTGGGATCCAGTACTTCAAATAGTCAAACCCAAGAAGAAACAAACCACAGCTAGACTTCATGATACTTTGAGCTCATTCTGCGTAAATAGAAACACCAATAATTAAATTATGTTCAGGTACTTTGAAATAACTACACTGGAACATTGAGACAACTACCATCTTAGTCTCCCCGTGACCATGGCTGCTGAAAAGCACCCGAAACGTCGGGGAAAGTGTAAACCAAAAATAAATAGATTTAATAGTTTAAATAATTTTATTAGCTTATAAATTAGTCAAATAAAATCAATAGTAGTAGTAGAGTAATATTTTCAAAATTTTGTAATACAGTGATAAATAAACAACGCGATAAAATCCGTATATAGTAGTTTAATTTCAATAAAAAACACCAATTCGTTTTATTGACTCATTTGAACAAAGTTATCATGGCTCTAAGGCTTAATTAGAGCCATGATAACTTCGTTCAAATTAGTCACTTCAAATGCCTTAGCATTTAATCAAAATTGTTCTACTTCAGCAGCGTGATAATGTCTTGAAGATTTTTCCTTGCCTAGTCACGCTTGCAAAACATCCATTTGCCGATCACTTTTATAATATTTGGTGACAAGCAGTTTTACAACAGCTATGTCTCCTCGCTGCAGTAAATAGAACATATCTAGATGGCCTCACCTCGGCCATGATATTCAGCTTCTGTTGCAGAAATGCCAGCAGCTCATACGCCACAGGTGTGGTACAATTTCAATATCACTTTGAGCAAAACGTAGTAGCTTATAATGTCAAAAAATTATCAGTGGCAGCACCAATTCTGAAACTTTGTCAAGCTCCTAGGGTTGACCCCTTTTATGTAAGACCTTAAAATATAGCTGGCAAATTCTTTTTTTTTATATTTTTTTATATTGATCTTCAATATGACTACACTCCGCCTGATGGTAAGCACTCGTGTGGTCTAAGAGCAGTGGCCTCCACATCGTCCTCATAGTAGCCCCGCTTAAAGGACCCAGGATTGAAGGAAGAAGGAAACACGTGCCTTGGCAGAGAATTCCATGCCTTGATCGTTCGGCAGAGGTAACGTATTTAGCAGTAGCTATGGTCGGCTTTCTTGACTATTGCCGTTGCTACACCAATCGAAATATCAAGAAAAATGGATATATAAACACTAAGAAACAATTAATAACTATTTCAAAATAAGTTATTATTAATTATAATAAATTGAAGTTTGTTTAGTAATAGTAGTTTAATTTTAAATTGTAAGACAGCAACATTTTAACGTCCCGCCATTCTTACAAACGTAGCTAGACGATACACACACAAAGACGGATAAGAGCTTCTCTGATATGTAAATGCGTTACGTTGAGTTTTCCTTCCGTCTCATATTATTTACTTTGTCTTTGTGAATTAGGGTGCAGGCCTGTTTCTGGGTTGTTTGTGGCCGATTATTTAGATGCCAATGTATATTAAGAAGCTTATCAAAAGCTAATACGTGGGTGTTTAGATTAGGTCTGACTGCTTTGGGGGTGAAGCGGTTGTAATATTGACAGCTGTGCGTGAGTATCAGATTTGATTTTTCTGATCAGAGCAGCGATAGCTCAGTGGAGAGACCAACAGACTGCAATGCAGAGGGTCTCGGGTTCGAACCCACGTCGCGCACCTCAGACTTTCGGAAGTTATATGACTTTTCGAAATTATGTGCGTATTGATAGACAATTATCGCCTGCTCCGTGCCTCGGAGAGCACGTTAAGCCGTCGGTCCCGGCTGCCATGAACATCTATGGCAGTCGTTATTGGGGAAGTCGACACAAAAGATCCCACTAGGTCGAAATGTCGCCGGTCTGTACTGACTGGCCCCCACACAAGATAAGATAAGATAAGATCAGATTTGATGCTTAGATCAGTGGGTTTCTCTGACAATAATATGTTTTAATAGCATGAACATACGCGGGGAACTGTGCTCGGCGTGGACATACGCTCGTACTTATTACGTGGGATCTAAAATCATAGCTAAGGTGATGTAGGTGTTGTAACGTAGTTCTTAGTCGGCCACGTTTTTAGAACGTGGTCGACCAGGGAACTCTAAGTAGCGGAGATAAATTAAAATATATAATTCGCAATTAAACGATCCTTAATACAAGTCTTACACAATTAAGTAAGTATCTCAGGCGTGATTCTAACAGAAAAGGCTTCGATGCGAGGTCTGGCTGGAGCACAGTGGAACACTTAACTTGCGGAGCGTCGTCAGGCGAAAGACGGTCGATCCATTTCTTTTATGCGTGTTTTAATTTTTGGCTTCAGATGGCCTTAACAACTTTACGCGTACTGTGCGTGAGCACAGAAGGCTCCCAACCCGTGAAAGTCGATCCAGGGCGTGGCCGTGTTTTTATTTGCAAGGGTTTCCTACCCCGTCGCGAGCGCAGCCGTTGAGGCACGCCCGATCCGCGTGATTATGTAATACAATTCTGTCCATACTTAAAAGAATATGGGCGTGAGACTATGTATGTCTGGACGATTTAAAGCCTACTTTATTGGTAGTTAGTTACCTAAGTTTGACTTTTTGCTATCTTTGGTTCAGATTTCGAATCTCAGGTAAGATTTAATGAGACAAGCACAGCTGTATGTCCATTTAAATCTGAGATTTCGCCCAAACGGCGATATCACGGTCGAGAAACTATCTGAGGAAGCTAGTTCCCTTCTTGTTAGTAGAGAAAAGGTAATCTGATCTTTAATAATATCAGCCCTGTATTAAACTGTCCTACTGCTGGGCACGGGCCTCTTCTCAGTGTAAGAAGGGTTAGGCCATAGTTCAGCTGGCCCAGTGCGGGTTGGCAGACTTCACATATCTTCGAGAACATTATGGAGATCTCTTTAACATGCAGGTTTTCTCGTGATGTTTTCCTTCACCGTTAAACAAGCGATAGTTAACTATTCAATACGCATATAACTTCAAAAAGTCAGGGAGCACATAAGTGTAATATCTGCCTTATCCGTCGAACATATACACGTACTATTATGACCTAAAGGCACCTATTATTTTTCAAATAATAATATATTATATTTTTAAACGTAAATACCAAAATAATGTCGAGAATAAAACAATTAGACAAAGTAATTAACAATCACTCATATTTATAGCCTTCGGAATGGCACAAAAACCGTTCCAGCGTATGAAACAAAAAAGTAGGTTCGCAATGATGAATCACTGGCTATTTAATTTAATCATTTACTCATTTGGTCACCGGCCTGTCATTCATTTGCGGCAAGGGACGTCTAATTTCATTTCAGTTTTTGTGACGACTCAAATCATTTTATCCGTGAATGATTGTTAAAATTTTGATTTACGATATATACCATTTAATTTGAATCTTAGATCAGATCTCTTAGATCAGAGTACTTTGGTATAGGGTACTTTTATAATTCTAATCCTTTTTAAGTGTTCGAAGATCGAATCATTTACATTTCATCTTTGAATTTATTGTTACTTTTAAGCGTTTCAATTTAAACGCCGTGGTTTGATATTGTAAACTAAAAAGTTAAAGCTTTTGCAGTAAAATAGGAAAGTAGCATACCTACATCTATACTGAAATATAAATTTGAAAGCAGTTTTGTCTGTGTTTTACGGCTACTGTAATGATTTTAACTAATATTGGTGAAAATAAAAGATATTCGTACGGAGATTTCAAAGCTCAAAGTTTATAGACTACTTTACGATGATAATACGTCTTTATAAGTTTCCCCTTAAATTGATTTCTTGAACACTTTATTTTAGTAGCTAAATGTAAATAGCTATAATACATTTAATTTTATTTAAAAGTTTATAATTAATCTTTTAAATAAAATTAACTGGCATAGTTTTACAATAAATCATTAGACCGATATCAAAGATGTCTACAAAATAGCTGAGTTCTATTTAAGGGTCTTAAATATTCTTTATAAATTAGTCTCCATTAGTCATTAATTAGATCAAGAAGTCTCAGCAATAATTAGTCCCAATATATCTGATAAAAAAATTGTCAAACCTGATCAAACTTTTGATGTTTTCTTTAGCTATTATTTAGTCATTTCAGTAACGTTAAAAATTGCCATTATCATTTAATAAATGTATTTCTATCTTCAAATACTTCGTTTAGATTTCACTATCTCAAAAGACACATTTCTTATATAAAAGAAGACTGCATATTTCTGTCTTACTTTTATTTACTAAGCCTTTGAAAATAGTTAGATAAATAAATGTATGGAAATACTTACATTTCGCTGATTACATATATTCCAGTTCACTTCCATAGCGCGGTGTCATAACAAACGACAGCTCACCAGAACAAAATCATTTTTCCAATGTTTGCTTGAATACAGGATGCAACCGCATGTTATCAAAATACCCTTTGAATTTTCTATATACCTTGTTTCTACAGACAATTTCCTTACAGTAAGTCCTAAAAACAAAACCCGGCTATCATCGTAACAATTGACAATAAACATATTTTATAAGTGTAAATTAATCCCATTAGCCAAACTGTCAGCCTTATTTATATCCATTCAACACTATTAATCCATTTTCTAATGCAATTAGTTCTCTTGTTACCATCAGAAAAGCCACGTCACTATTACAAACGTAACTGCTAAACGGTACATTTAAAAATCATATAATCATCCACGAACAAACCCGTTGCTTGCCACTATGAATCAATTTCTAACCATGCAATCGGTTCGTACAATGACACGTGGCTAGGGTGTAACCACCCCTTAATTTTATATTCACCCCTAATAACTGTGCTTAATTGATATTGACGGATCAACTAGACTGGAGTGACGATTTTAAATTGTGCTTTTGGTGATAGTTGAATGCATTTTCGGAAAATATTGTTAGGGGTTAAAATAATATAAGTGTTTTTATATAAAATACTCCTGATATTCTAGCCCAATTCCTGCTTGTCTTGTTCTAATCGGTGCAGTTGTAGATTTATCTCTCGGAAACTACTACCATTACCACCACTACCAGAACTAAGAATTTCTAATGATGGCTAGAGAATTTTAATTGTATAAGAAATACATATACACTTGAGAGCAATAAAATCGCACACCCCTTGTAATTTGGTTTATTACTGATTGTTTTCTAAAATTGAAAGATATTGAGTAAAAATCATTAGACAAAATTAAAGCATACAAGCTTAGCTTTACAAAAACATAAAATTAAAATCATTGACCTTCACGTAACTTACAAAAACCGACCGTACACCGAATTCCCCAAATTCACGCGTTTGCGTTGTCACTACTTGCACCCTTAGCCGCAGGTATAAAAAGGTCAGTTTATTGGAATTTTTATTCAGTTGCATACCGAAGGTCAACGTGATAACATCTCTACTGGAAGCATACGGATTTACTGGAAAAATATGGATACCACGCCCGCAGAAGCCGCTCAAGTTATTGCCTTGCTCGAAGCAGGCCATAACCAAAGTGAAGTTGCTCGACGGCTAAATTTGAGCCGCTACTCTGTTCGTCGTGTATACCAGAGGTTCCAAGAGACCGGTGGCTACATTCGGCGACCAGGATCTGGCCGGCGACGCACAACATCAGAGCGTGATGACCGCTTTCTTGTGACAAGGTCTTTGAGAAATCGGCAACTGAACGCGGTTCAACTGGGACAACAGCTTCGAGAAGTTCGCAATGTCAGTATAAGTCGGTGGACAGTTCGAAGAAGACTAGGTGAAGCAGGAATGACTTCACATCGCCCAGCAAATGGTCCCAAATTGACCACAGCTCACCGACAAGCCCGGCTACAATTTGCTAGGGAACATTTAAATTGGACGTATGACCAATGGCGGGCTGTTATGTTCTCTGATGAGTGCAGAATGACTTTACATGGTCATGATGGACGCTCTAGGGTCTACAGAAGGTCATCAGAGCGATTTTCACAATGCTGCATAAGCGAACGTGTGGCTTTTGGAGATGGATCGTGTATGTTTTGGGGTGGCATAATGTTGGACACTAAAACTGACATTGTATTCATCACTACGGCGAATACCGGCCCGAGATCGAGAAGTTTGACGGCTGCACGATACGTCGAAGAAGTGCTCGAAGAACATGTGAGGCCGCTTGCGTGGCTTATGGGAGAAGATTTTCTCTTAATGCACGACAACGCCAGACCGCATGTCGCTAGAACAGTTTGCGACTACATGGAAGATGTTGGAATCACCGCGATGGAGTGGCCAGCTCGTAGTCCTGATCTCAATCCGATTGAGCATGTCTGGGATGAGCTAAAAAGAAGAGTTCGAGCAAGAAGCCCTGCTCCTACGCGCCTCCAAGAGCTTCAACTTGCCATTGAAGAGGAGTGGAACGCCATACCACAAGATTTCATGGTGAAATTAATACGGTCCATGAAAAACCGATTAAGAGCTGTAATCAAGGCTAGGGGAGGGAATACACCTTATTAAAAAACAATTTGATCAAGCATTTTGAGTTTTATTTTTATTCTTTGTTAAGCTAAATTGGGTAATTTTATCCGTATGTTGGGTTTTGTGCCCTAAAACTCCCTATGGGTACTTTTTTTACACTGTATTTGATATCATTAGAAAGGTACTGAAGTAAACATTCAAATAGTGTAAGTTTTATTTTAATATGTATTCACATTTATGAAAAAAACTGCTTTAACAACAAAAAGTCAACGTGTGCGATTTTATTGCTCTCAAGTGTATATTATTAAGTAGAGAAAAAGCGGTACTACTGGATCATTTAATTTTCTTGTAATAAGACACGGATCACACTTTTTATTTTCATGTAGTGCTAATATTTCTTACTGTAGTAACATTGCTTGTTATGATTTGTTATAGGGCCCACACGTGGGCCCACATACAAAAATAATTTAAACAAGATTATATCTTTTGTTTACATTGTTATATAACTAAGCTAGAATTTAATGTCTAAATGTCGACGTTTAATTACTGGTGTATACAAAGTGTAAAAGTGTTTTCATCTAAGTAAAATGAAAATATTTTTATGAGTCAAGTCTTTAACTAAAATTAGAGGTCTCTTACTTAAACATACAAAATATGTATACACAAAGTTTTTAAACAAGAACCAAATCTTCGTTTCGGTGGCACGAGTACTATCTTCACTGGCGCGGTAACTCGGAAGAAACAAGAAATACATTCATTGGTTAACTTCTAATTTAAAGTTGAACTTAAATTACTACTTCCTTTCACGTCTCTAAGTTTCACGGCAGGTAATAGAAATAAAAGTAATAGCTTTACTTGGAAAGCTAACTTGGTGTACAATCTATCTTGATAAAGTTAAATACTGCACGAGTAAGGTGGGTTTATGCAGTATTTAACTATTTTAATACATGCACCTATTGATAATTACTTAAGTCCCGTGGCTTACTTCATACTTCTCTAAAATGTGAACTTTATTTATAGGGAAAGTCTTCATAAAATACGCAATTAAAATCTACATATCTTAACCAACCGAAAATTAACAATTTCATATGAATTTATAATGGAGCAAAAATTATTGATTTTATAATATGTGAATTCTTCCAATTATGTCTACGTGTAAGGGGACATTATATAGGATATAGTATGAGCTATTCAAAGCTAAAAATTAATCAAAGAAGAAAATTGTTAACTCGGCAAGAAAATAAAATAAGGAGTACTTCATAAATCTGCGGTTTACGACGCCGTTGAACCATAAAGAGTACCTAATCAATCTTAATGCTATAAATGTATCCACAGAACCTTCATACGTAGACTAATACAGCAGTAAACTTTAGGAGCATAATTATACCATTTCACGCAGATACTACCCAGATTACGAAATACCTGGTCCAACACGGTGTATTACTAAATTATACGGGGCTACATTTAACCTTATTGTAAACCATGCTAAATTGCGTGACCGTACTTTGGTGGATTTAAACTTAGTTCACATCACTTACACCATCTATTTGACTTAACATCCACAACTTTTCACATTTGGCAAACATTTTTGAACAATTAACCTTTTAAAATTGTACTGTTTCAAACGGAATATAGGTTACTATGAAACGTTCCAAAGGATCTTATAAGTGGATTCCATCAAGTTGATATATACCTTATGTAGTTGTGTTAAAGATTGTAGCGTGTGAAAAATTATGATTGTTCTGACAATCGTCGTTTCCTTGCCTAAAGCAATTTGATGCTTAATTTCTTGTTATTCCAACTTTGTGGTAACTGTTTCATTCTGTCAGTTATGGGATGGCAGAATTTTAGATGACGTTTTTACTTTTTCCGGCGCTGACTAAGGACAGTCCCTAGTGTAATGAAACATTTGAGGACAAACACTGTGTAAGCGGTGCCAAATTTTAGCCTCTATTTTTGTATAAAAGTTCCTTAATTGTGTATTTTCTGTAGCGATATAAAAATGGGTCATTTAGCAATAAATGCTGCAATAATTTTCTTAGAATATATGGCAATATAATAAAATGTTTAACTATTATAACAATAGCCATGAACAAGATTGTAATGGAATTGATTCACGAATGGTTGGAGTAAGATGCTTCAATTCAACTTGAGGTAAGATTGGTTGTCAGAATTGTCATAGACGTTAGCATAATTGTTAGGATCGATTTCGACGACTGGCAATTACCGATGCAGGAACTACGATGTCTTTTAATTGGTCTTAGTTGTGGCAATTTAACTACTGTTGCAGCGAATGCATTAAGTCAACGCAGTAGGTAGTTTACCTTTTACAGCATTTTTGTAGCATTTTTGTAGCAATGAAATCATCAAAGTTAATTAATTATTAATTAATATTAGTAATATCTTATAGTTTTTATTGAAAGAAACTAAACTAACACTGAACGGATTAATTGCTAATAATTCGTTTGGTGTTAGCTAATGTAATAAATTTGAAATAAATACTGTATATTATATCAGTATTTATAAAATAATCTGTAATTTACATATCAAAAAATTAAACATTTATTTTTTATTTATTTTATTTTACATTTATCATTATGAGACACCGAAATACAGTCTACCAACAAGCTTGTACATCAAAGTTAAATATTTTAAATATTCAGAAGGGTATACAGAGGGGAGTTCCACAATAGGACCATTTTGTTAGACTTAAATACACCACTTTTATATCTCTCAAACATCGGCTGCCTTTCACTCAGACTTACAATGAATCTTGTTTGAATGAGTCTAATCAGAGTCGCCATTAACAACCTGAACCATTTCAGGTTGTAAATGGGTACTCTGATTCTTCGACAATTACATTATTAAAGTCGAAGGACATTTATTGATTATAAAATATTTTAAATTAAACTACATTAAACGGATTTTATCGCGTTGTTTATTTGAAAAAACACCACATTGTCATAATATTTTTAAACGAAAAACGCTATAAAATCAGTATATCGTAGTTTAATTTAGATAATAATAATAATAATATTCTATCACATACACACAACACCATCTAGCCCAAACTAAGCAGAGCTTGTACTATGGGTACTAGACAATGGATAAATATACATATATACTTCTTTTTTTTGTAAATACATACGTATTATACATAGAAACACCCAGACCAAGACAAACATCCATGTTCATGCACACAAATATTTGTCTTGTGCGGGAATCGAACCCGCGACCTCAGGCGTGGCAGTCGGTTACACTAACCACTACGCCATCGAGGCCGACAAGCATAATATTTATACAATACAATGTATAACATAAAGAATATCATATGAAATATTTGTGAAACACCTTTTTCTGGCGAAAACATACAATACAAGCTTTGAAAACAATTCTTGTATCATACGTAACGTTAAATGCGATGCTAAATACATTCAGGCCTGAAATAACTAAGCCCATATTGATCAATTCACCTGAAATATAACTGCCATTCAATCAGATAGATACTAAACATGACGTCCCATAGGAAATAGAATATTCCAAACGTTTGTACAATATCGTTATTAATAACTCTGTAACGCATAAAAGCGACCACAAACGTATTCCCGTCAGAATGTGATGTATTCACCGCATTGCAATCAGTATTGTCAATAAAGCAGTGTTACATTGACATGTGCTAGGGCTATTAATTATTAATACGTTATAAAGGTATTTTAAGCGTATTATAAAGTAGCGATAGCGTTTTGGAAGACCGTTGGACTGCTACGCAGAGGTCTCGACTTCGATCCAAAAGTGCGCATCTCTGACTTTTCGAAGTTATGTGCGTATTAAATAGTTGATTATCATTCACTTTAACGGTGGAGGAATTCATTGTGAGGAAACCTGCATGCCTCAGAGTTCTTCATAATTAAAGAATGAACTGAGCTTATTAGTACTTTTTTTAAACCGTCTTTAGCAAGGCCAGATTTAGAAGTAATTGTTTCCTATAAAACTATATTTTAATGAAATATTTTTGTATTTTAGATGTAATGTAATGTACGTTTACAGGTTCCTTGTCCGAAGAAATACATATTTTCGTGAAAAAGATGACTCCCAAAATAGAAACAATTTTTATGTCATGGAACAAATATTTGTGGATCACACAATTTTTTGTCCCGTGTAGAAAGATTGTGTAGGATCTAAAGCACGTGGCGGGGCAGTAGTGGCGAGTTAACCACTGCAACTCTAAGCCATCCGTGCAGTCTATATAACAACAGATTTTCAACTGTGTCTATCACGGGAAAGCAAAAGTAAATTATGTAAGCGATCGTTAGACTGGAGACTTTCTGGAGATAGACGAGCGAGTACGAGAAAATAAAGGATCGTAGTAAAAAGAAATTAACATATAGATTAGATTAGAATTAAAAACTACAGTTATTACTTTCATAGTGATGATGTTGAGCAGAAATAATAATATTACTATATCTTACAGACAGCACCTTCTTGGCAATATTTAGCTTCATCATCTAACTAAGTGATCGAGTTTAACATAAGCCTGTTTCATTAATTTAATTTAATTATTTATGTTATGTAAGATACACGTCATAGCAGGCTCATTAGTAGATTCTAATACTAAAGACGACATTCAAAAAATTCTAACAGAAATCCCATTAAAACTTTGCCTAACTCAAAAATCAAACATACGTCCTTTGAATTCGCTCAACGTTAACTTATACCCACAGAACCAAAGAGAAAGCCTTAGAAAAATATGTATCTTAATTACTCGAGAAAACTTGAAACAGTTTAATATTTCATTCTGCTGGCGACTTACACATACTTTACCGTAAAAAAATCTATGAGAGTCGTTACTGGCAGTTGCAAGCCTGATAAATGAACCTATTGGAGGCTGGCAGAGGTTAAATGGCATTCATTTCATCTAAATTCTTCCTATTTGAAAGCTAGGATCCAAATACGTTAGAATAGAATTTCTAGCTAAATGAACATTATAATGTATCAACACTTTCGTTATTATGTTTGTAAGAACGATAATGGAGAAAATATTAATTTGTGTAGTGCTATTACCGATAGATTTTTAGCTGTCGTCAAATTAAAAATCCATGATGGCCATGACCAACTACGTCATGTATCCTTTACATAAGATTTTAAACACGTCCACACCAAGCCCTTTCGATAGTTAAGTCTTCTCCTGGATTATAAACGAATGTTTTGTTTAATAAAGAATAGCTTACTAACGTCACAAGACTGCCTTATTGGTAAAATGTTATTGGATTTTATTATTAACAGTGATGAGTCTGATTATTTGCGTTTCAAGCACAAAATCGCTCGGTATTAATCAATTGAGCTTTGAAATGTGGATGTCCTTTCGGTCAAATAGTAGCTTTATATATAGTAGTAGCAAAGAAGCATTGGTGAAATACAATACTAGTAGTCAACCAACGGTTTTTTACATAAATACATGTATTTTAATTGTCCATGTGACGTGGGCCTTAACTCGTCGCGCAATTGCCTATTATGGCGATCGTGGTAACGGTCGGATTTAATTTAATTTATTGGTGTTATTCTGCCGTAATTTCTCTTCGTAATTAATGCGTTGTATGTTACATATTTACCGATAATGAGTTTTAATCTATGAACAATTGCGTTTATTTGATTGCTGATTGCCTAATGGCTAGAACACATTTGAACATAATTATTTAATCATTTTAGTATCACTAGTATTTAAATTCGTGGCAAATGAAAGCGAGTTTGATTGAATCAGAACAGTATTGATCGCACTGGAAAGTAAACAGCTGATATGATGATGAAATTAAATCAAATTAAAACACAAAATAGTATTACTCAGATATGCAACAAAAATAAAACAAATCAGGTCAGGTAGCGTCCTTCTACCAAACGCGAGTATATTATACAAGTGTAGATATGTAGTTAATTCATAATTTCTACTTCAAATCAAGAATATTTGTCTATTTCACATTGGTGACTTCAAATATATTTTTTAGTACATGAGATTGCTTATGACTGTCTCGGGAGCACAGCCGTAGTAAATATAATTGCTGTGAATTGGACCTCGGTTATAATTCTCTCGTCGTAGAAAGTTGTTGTCTATAAATTCCCAGTACTAGCTCGATGTCTGGTACCCGATAAACGGCTATAGGGTTGATCTTATCAAGTGGACCCTAAGCCATACCTGACGAAATATAGAAGTGTAATCTTTTTTTTTTTTTTTTTTTTTATCTTTATGCACAAAATAGTACAATGGCAGACGTAATGCCAAGGGCATTATCTACCAGTTAATCTTAGGTTGATGCAGAGATAGAAAGAAGTAGGTGCATGAAGTAGCGTAAAACATACATGTACATATTTAATTGTACTAAAGAAAATCACAATAGTAATTATATATTACACTAGCTGTCCCGACAGACGGTTGTCCTGAATAGACAAAAACAAAAAAAAAGAAACCAAATCTAAACCGTCCTCGAATCCACTTGAACACACCCAAAAAAATTCATTCACATCGGTCCAGCCGTTTAGGAGGAGTTCACTGTCAACACACGTACAGAAGAATTATATATATAAAGATAATATATACATACCAATTAACATATTATACAACATGTAACATATTAAACGCACTTCCTGATAGAACTTTGTTCATCATCGGCTACTGAATCCATTTCTGACATTTATGAAGGTATTTTTTGTCCTAAAATAATGAAAACAGCGTAAATTATAGTCATCCTTCTCTTTGAACAGTCGAAATAAACGAAAATGTATCATAATTCAAGGCATTAAGGTTTTTGATGTAATAAAGGCAATAATGGAATTTTTTTTGTAATATACCCATACTATCCGCGCACAATACTATAACTCCCCGTGACCATGGCTGCTGAAAAGCAACCGAAACGTCGGAGAAAATGTAAACCAAAAATAAATATATTTAATAGTTTAAATAATTTTATTAGCTTATAAATTAGTAAAATAAAATCAGTAGTCTAAATAAACAACGCGATAAAATCCGTATATAGTAGTTTAATTTCAGAGAACTAATTCGTTAAATTAAGATATATTATTATTACTATTTAATATTCTAATTGTGGCGTTTGAAGCTGTGCGTTATATATGTGCCACGTTGTATAATCTAAATTAAATATATAAAAATATATATATATGTATCTATATATATAAAGGAAAAAGCATACATACGTCTCATATTACTGTTGAGATGAATCCGATAATCCTCTGTGCTTCGAAGAAATGAGTCTACATATGTATGTTATGAAAGAATATACATTTAAATATCCTTAAATAATGGTTTAATACAAATTACCAGCACATGTTAATACATGCCAAATAAAGGTTGTCACAACTGTTTATAGCTATATAAACACTTGTTTCAATTAATACAATGCATCATATTAATAGTTTTGTAATTCGCTACGGTTTTATTACTCTCACTTTAATTATTTATCTTTTTGTATAATTTGAGTGAACGGCTAAGGAAAACATCATGAGGAAATCTGCATGTCTCATGGTTCTCCATTATGTTTTCGAAGATATGTGAAGTCTGCCAACCCGCACTGGGTCAGAGTGGTGGACTGTGATCTAAACCTTCTCACACAGAAAAGAGACCCGTGTCCAGCAGCAAGACAGTTTAACACAGGGATGATATTATTAATCTAATTAATTAAAATTAGAGTGGGTGCGTCTTTCCGCGAAACGTCAGTGGGTGCGTGGTGCGCACTTTGCCGCCTCTTTTCGTTGATCATTTGTAGTAGGAATACTGCATTCGATTTAATTTATTTTCTCAGCATTTAAGTAAAACACAAAGAAGTAATGACAAATCAATATATATATATTAAATTCTGTTTTAGAAGCTTTGGTTTATAAAAAAATTCAAAAGATGTAATATTTTATTTGACTTTTTTAACGTATTCTACATTATCATATATAATACTAATTTAAATGAAAACAAATTAACAAAATTATATATTGCCTAATCCTACAGTATATGGTCTAGCAAAACAATCTTCACATAAATATGTGCAATGTTCATTGCACAGTAAATTTGAGCATCTGCAACATCCTTTTTTCGTGCACCTATTTTACTTTGTTGAACATACATTGCATTTGCCCGTCTCCTTTGAAGATGATGCTTGTTGTATAGGCCAAACCGAGCAGTTTGGTTTCTCAAAGGCATATTTAATGTCACAATAGAAGACTTTGTGGTCATATGTGGTTTAACTAGGACCATCGCAATCTTTTTTTAAATATTGTATCTACGGCGAACTTGCTGTGCTAACGGTTCACCATCATCACTGCGTAAGTGTTGAAGATTTATCATCTGGATGTAGTACGTTTGCAATGACGAGGTCGACGCTGATGACATATTGTGGTAGCTGGTGAACGGCTATGGCTTCTCTCTGAACTAGATGTCAATTGGCCTAAAGTAGATGGGATTTCGAAAGGCACATAAATTGAAGAAGGTTCTTCCTTGTTAGTATCGTCATTGTCTGCTGACTGTTCTGTGTTCGTGTATTGTTTACTATGCTGACTAGACCGATCACTTTCAAAATACACTCTCATTTGAACTGAAAACTGAACTAGCATCTTCAAAATCTGATATTATTTCCTCTAACCAAGACACAATATTATTATGATCTTCCATCTTGTTATTCATTTTAATCACGTGATACTGTTAAATCCTAAAATTAATAAGGTTTCCTTAGATTTTGCAATAAATGCACCATAAAAAATAGTCTACATTTTAATATTACAAAAAATATATGACAGAATTTTCTTAGGTGAGTAGGCGCGCGGTGAGCAAATTGATGCCTGGTGGCGACAGATGGTAAAAACCTCCTCCTCTAGCGGCTCTCTGCGCACTGATGGCGTCCAGCTTTTCGGCACGAGTTGTGAACGAATGTGGAGGTAGACTACTAGTACTAAAGCGCATACTTAACAGGCAATTGTTTTACGAATTATTAACGTTTTTTTGGTGAGGGTGGCAAAATGCTCATAGCACTCTAGGATTGATTATACATAATTTGGGATGTGATTTATCTATTTTATTTTTTGCTTAGATCCACGCTATACAGGATGTATTTACAGTACGGATATATCCTAAAATAAGATACATTATACACATGTATATTTCCAAAAAAAGTAGACAGATATATATTGCCAAACATTTAACTAGTCATAGGTCCATTTATTGTATAAAAAGGTATTTGGGCACGTTTATTTTCATTTCTAGATTTCGTATTACTATAATAATTTCAAAAGAGGAAAACCACACCTTACTTGACCTGAAACTCAAAGTTGAGATACCAAAATCACCCATGAAACGACTACCAACGAGGATAAATATTGAAACAGAACACTTAAACATCTAAACATCCAGACTTGACACAACTTTGAGATCAAAACCACGATGCTCGGTGTGTTAACAGTCTCGAGATTACCATTCTAACCGCTAAGATATGCCTAGACAAAAAAAACCACTTCATTACTTTAATGAAGTACCATTAAAAAGTATTTTATCTTTTTTGCTGACGACAGACCTCAGAAAATACCTAAAAAGGTTCTAGTAGTTCTTTTTTAGTATCAAAATAAATGGATTCACAAATTAAAGGCTCAATTTCAGAATTTTATGTAATCTTACCTTAAAATCTTCCGTTGCTAATGTTGCTGAAGAAATGTCATTAAAATAATAAAGTAATATCAATGATCATAACCATTACATCTCTTCGTTTGAAAGAAAATTCTTCGATCAAAAGCAATGAAGCTCTTGAAATATTTTAATAAACTTAATCCAATTATCCTATAAAACCTTCGGCTTTACAGGCTTAATAGAAAATGGCCCAGAAAGGTACGAGTATCCCCATCTGAATTTCACCCGATTCTTATATCTAACGAAGAGAAAAAAGGCGATGTACCCTCTAATATAAATTATCTGGTGTCAACTGCGCTCTATTTTATCCCACTAAATGTCTTCTCAAGCTAAAATAAACCTTACTGTGTTATATAGAAGCTTCTTATTCGCTCATTATGGTATCTAAAACTTAGTGTTATTTAAAATTGAAATTTACGTGTAAAGACATAGATACGAAATTGGAGTACTGTACAGATAGAAAGCCTTTCAAACGATTGACAATTCTATTATAAAGACAAAAGGCTGAATTCGGTTTGATAGTGTATTTCAAGGAGTCATTTATCAAGTAGGATAGAAGATGTCAGTGGCTGATATGGCGTTGTATTAAAAAAAGTGATGCTTTTACATGATGCGTTATTATGTAATAAATTAACATAAATAGCTGCGTATGGCCATTTACTGGGAGATTAAGTCGGCAAAAGCAATTTAAGGTTACAAGAAGATTTATTTCTGCACGATATTCTTCATCATCGTTGCCAATTTTTATGTACGCAGCGTTTTGTAGTGTGAGTTATGTAAGCTTGGTTTATCTTTTAGGGCCTTCGTTGGCTTGAGTTCGGACTCTCGTACACCAGGTCACGATATTTGGCACGCTCAAGAATATCACATGTGCGTTAATAATATTAAATGTGGAATTAATTTCATAGAACATTGTTTTGTAACTGTTTTATGTGACATCTAATACAGTTTTAAAAGGTTATCTTGTCTACGTGATTACCTTTCAGATCTTATAACAACAAACCGTCTTGCCGAAACAAAAATAATATGGTGTGAATACGACCTCAATTGCCCTAATGATTGATTTATATTATAAAGGACTTTTCTTATTGTCCTATTCATAAGCAGCGGTAGCTCATTGGATAATGCATTGGTGTTGCGATCGAGAGTTCGCGCGTTCGAATCCCACCCATTACACTACTGACGTGAACCCACTCCTAACACAAGCATTCTAGTTTAGTTGGAGAGGTTAACAAGAATACTAGTAATAATTTTAAACACAAATAGCGAGTAATCTTAAAAAGAAAGTGATCTTAAGTATACTAGTGTTGCTGGAGCTACATACGTTCATAGTCTGATGTCTATCGCCAAGCATGATTTTGCGTCCCACGAAATAGAGCGCGTACCTATGGCCGTCTCACAATAACACTACCCGATCCGGGAATCAATTCCAGGACCTCATATAGTCGCTCTATTTACCGTTGTGACACCGAGGCTATTCGGTAAATTAAATTTACCTTATCAAATAAATTATCTACCTTTATATCGTAAACTAAATATACATTTCCACGTGAGGTAAAATAATTCATGTTACATTTCTAGTAGGCATCGATTATTCAAATTATTTCCTTACAGAAAAAGAGCTTTTAATTGTGTGTTATTATGTTGGTCATTGGATACTTTAATAACCGGTTCTTGGTAAGTAATAGCGTAATTACCGCCTCTACCACCTACTTTTTAATAATTCAAGGTCTAACACCAAACTTGTCAAACATTATACATTTTTTATTCTGAAAATCATAGCAAAATCGCGTTGTTTCTGAAACAAACCCGATTATTAGGATTAATAGTTGCTTTACTAAACTTATTTGAGGGTACATTGAGATTTATACCTTACGTACAATACATAAGGTTCTCAATTAAATGGCGATTAATATACGAATAGGCATAAAAGGTTTTAATTGAATATTAGCGTGTCAAGAACCATTAGTAACAGTTAATTGGTCTACCCAGATAATGATTTACTGTGTATACTGCATGCCTTTGGATTATAAACTATATTTGTTTTAAAATAGAACACATTTTCAAATTGATAATAATTGTGTATATGTTTGAGTTTGCTACTTCAACCTATTTTGTGAATGTCAATTTAGAAGCTGGTATTCATTTTTAGTAAATGTAGCTCTTATTCTGTACAGCATTGAGTTCAATATAAATTTTTATTTTGTTCATTGGTTTCAGGTAATCCATTGTTTTGTTGAACTGAACAGCGATCAAGTTTTGATAATGGCGAGGTGAGTTGAAGTATTTCGTTTTATGAACAGCTGTAGGAAGTTTTTAAAATGAAAAATACTAAACTTCCTAGCTTTTGTTTGGGTTTTGAATGAGCTCTTATAAATTGTTGTTGTATCTCTTATAGTTCTAGATAGCAGATTACATTTTCCAATAGAAAGTTGAAAATTTAAACTCTTTCCTTTTATGTTGCCTCATAGATTTATAATAAGGTTTACTACTTAAATTACGATCTCATTTTTCTTATCAGCAAAACTGTCTTGAGTTGAATCTGTAACAAATAATATAGTGTCTGATTATCTCAAGCCGTTTATATCAATAATATAATCTATATTATACCTTCTGTCATAAACAATCCTGTCTGCAATGAAAATATTTGAAGCATTTAGTAAAGCTTCGAACTTTTATATTAAGTCACGCCAAATTAGATATCGTTAGGCATTGTTAGACACATCTCGTTTACTATTGTAGCCATTTATTTTTGTAAAGATAAGATACGAAGGTAAAATGTGCCTATTATCTAACGTTTTCTACGCTTACTTCAATGGAACGAGATAATTGGAGTGATCCTGATTTTCTTCTGCGTCTTCGGTGCCATGGTCTGAATTTACAGCCAATAAATTGAGAACCTGGTTAAATTCCCGGGCTCAACTAAATGTAGTTAGGCTTTTCTTTCGGAAAATTCACACAAACTACATGGTTTTTGGAAATGTGAAATTATACAAAACGTCTTCTTTCTAAGAGCGAAATGAAACTTATTGGATACCACAATATCGTCAAATTTGTGTACCCATTTATTATTTCGTTGACGTTGACAGCAATCCAAAGAATAACAACTTGCACAACACACAACCTTCAAAATAATTCCTAAGTCCCTCTAAATCATTATTTTCCAATACAACAGAAAAAAGAAAACAAAGTTTTGACAGAAGTTCTGTACAACTTGGTGAATAATTCTTATGCTTAGCATTCATTGTTCAGTATACAAAGGGTAGCCACTGGGGAGACATAAATCATATAAAAATCGACAATATATTCTCGACGAAATAAGGCTTTGTCAGTTGTTATTGATATTAGTTGGTCTGCTGATGACTTGTTGGATGACCTTCATGTCAGCTTAGATTTTTTGAAGACCTCATGAATAGAAATATAAAGTACAATTATTTTGTCAAGGTCTTCAATTTATCAATGTTCATTTTAGCAAAATTTTTGCATACTTATGAAATTCAGATGACATTACTTTATTACTGTTTTGGCTACTATACTTAAGTATTTCAAGACTCTTATTACAATTTTTTGAATGGATTAAGGATAATTTGATTGTTTCTTAGGAACTCTTAGCAGAAGATTACAGTGAGGAAAATATCTAGTAGCAGTGAATAGCCTAAATATTATGAAGATACTAAATAGTGAAAGCTTGTCATCTAGTGCAACTCTACTTTTTTATCTTTTTTTTATCGTGACACGGCAAAGTTATCGTAAGGGACCTGATGGAAAGTTCAATTACAGTCCAGAGGCAGTGACGACGAGGAAAAGATAGATGTCTTCTAGTCGTCGTCAGTGTCAAGCCGGTCTGACCAGATGCTTCTTCACACTACTTCACACTTCTACTTATTGCTTTAGGATGTTACTATGTTATATTAATACTAAATTTTATCCGCGGTTCCGTTTGCGTAAATGTAGGTTATGTCAATTTTCTATTCCTCGGGGAGACTACTTTTTACCGGATGACAGGTTCAAAGGTACACAAAATGTCATAGGGTAACCTCGCTGATTTCAGCATTAATGAGATCTCTGGATCTTCTCACAGAATATTGACATGAAATGGCAGTATTCCTACTGTTGTGTTTCGTTCGGTGAGTGAGAGTGCCGAAGGCCCAATCACCCTCTTTCCCCCTTGCCGCTCCTTCTCCTTCCCATTTCCCTTCCTAAAGGGTTGGCAACGCGCAAGTGATGCCTCTGGTGTTGCAAGTGTCCATAGGCTACGGTGACCACTTACCATCAGGTGGGCAGTATGCTTGCTTGCTATATTAGGTGTACAAAAAAAACCCTGACAACGTATAATTATGCGAAATTTTATAATGATTTTTCGGGTAGTTAAAGCGTGAACTGAACAAACAAACTCACATTCGCATATTTAATATTAGTTAGAATGACATAACATTATCATTACTGATCGCTTTCTCGATATAGTATCGAAATTGGAGTAAGTCAACTTCAAACTTCAATCTAGTTCTTACGCTACGGATTATGTCATCAAGATACACACAACTTATGTCCTTTCTTTGATACAGTCCAACCGAACTTTCTGCGACCTACTTTTCCTCTTTCAGTGACTTTTCTCATCGACACAATATCTATGATACTTAACGACATATCCCATATACTTTATTTCCATTTTTGATAGATAGCATTAGTTTTATCTTTGTGAAGCTCATCATTTCTTTCTCATGGCTGTCCTATATCAGTATGCAACACTGCATCCATACGAAATAATATTATAAATGTGAATGCGAGTTTGTTTGTTTATTACGCTTTCACGCCTTAACTACTCAACCGATCATTATGAAATTTCGCATACACGTTGTAAAGAGTATATTAAAGGATATAGAGTACCTATTATCAACAAAAAATACTGCTTCTAAGCAAAGCCGCGGGCAAAAGCTAGTAGATAATATTTTTATTAATAACACTTGGTACACGTAGGAATGTTAATCTACAGATATATCAAATATACAAAAAGGTTTTGATGTACTTTTATTCATATTTATAAAAGTAATAGGAATAATTTATTTTAAACCCATCGCAGGACCAATATGGCTGTCATCGGCTTATGAGATCTACATGCCGTGCTTTCCATTCTTCAATTAATAAAGTATTGATCGAAACCAATTTGTCTCGTTGTATTGGACTTACAAGTACATATTTATTGATGACATTTCAATTATTCACCTTATCATTAACAAGTGTATTGAAACAACAACATTGCGTCGCAGCGTCGGTACATTTCACAACAAAAGTCACCAATTACACTTCAGCTTACATAAAGGTATACACTAAAAAGTATTCAAAATTAAACGATGTATAATTCAATTGTTAATTAAAAACGAGAAAGCGTTGCACCAGAAATGCTTAATTGGTCACCATTGTATTTAATGCGTACGGCACGATGTGTAATTCGTAAATAATTGAAGAGAATCGTGCGCTATTATTTTGGTAGAATTTGTACAGGATTTAATTTGATTGAGCCTCTGTTGTCAGATGAATGTGATGCGTCGCCTATAATGTAATGTAATTTAAGGGTATCTTAATGGGGCACAGAGTCAATAGGACACCCTATTCCTTTGTGTCCGTGATAAAAGAAATCTGAGATAATAAGGCTCTACCCAATAGAATTATCTGTTCAATCAGGCTTGTATTAAAGATAGGTAGTTATCTTGTATAACCGTCCTTTTATAACGGCAGAGAGCTAGTGTACATTACATAACAACTCAAGATGCAAGCTTTTGCACGATATTTTGCTTCTTCTTTTGCTTGACTCTGTCAAGGTTGTATTATAGTTCAGTAGTTATACTTGTATGGGCGTCCTTTTATAACGGCAGAGGGCTTGTGCACATTACATAACAGCTTAAGATGCAAGCTATCGCACGATATTTTGCTTTTTCTTTTGCTATTCCTTATAGCTGTTGTAGTAAAGGTTCGCCTTTTTAAATTATTCTCCAACTAATGAAGATTGATTTTGATCTTTGATTGAAGAGGTTTTTGGTCTTTTTAGGTGTCAAACAAAATAACGGTTGGATGGTTAATATTTGCTGTTTTATGCAAACGTTTCTTCTAGTCCTGATTTTCATTCTCAGACGTCATGCCCTTTAACGTAATTTGTAGTAGGCGTATCCTGTCTATCGAGTCTGACATCATGCGGCAAGTACCAGATACTTCTTTAAATATGCTATTTTTAAAATTTGAGTACCTCTGATTTTAAATCGGCGATTTTATTTATATATTTTCTATCTATAGAATCTGCTCAAAAGGGTTAATAAAAATGAATCCCGTTAGAAAAGCTAAAGCTAGTTCTGAGGAGATAGTTGAGAAATTTAGCAGTTCTCTCTCTATTCTTCTTACAGTTGTGATAGAGACACTTTCTACCTTGTAACCTACACTGCCTTCTTGGTCCCAGTGCTTAGTTTACCACCGACCGTAAAGTCTTGCTTCTAGCAAAGTTATATTAGGTTTACTATAAGGAAATTATCATTAGCAACACGTAGATTGTTAATGTGACTCTAGTACAAACACCTAAAGTATATGTATACAATAATGAGGGTCTATCCACCTCTACTTACCACGTTGGGCATATTCAGGCAGGCTTTTATGCTCTATGTATTTAATCGTATAGGATGATTTCCAAGACTGTTACAAAATTTTCTCTTAGTATAATAATTGAGCAAAAGTCTAGTTCTCGCAGAAGATTGATGTTCCAAATGTCTGGCGCTAGATAAATTACGAGCGCTGTGCCTGGCAGATACATACCTTTTAAATTATAGTACATTATCGTTATTGTCTTAGATTTCTGCTGCAGGGCAATTTTGTTTTTGGATTGAGCACTTTTCTTTACTTTTGGCATACTTAATTAAATAATATCCATCAGACCAAATTTCAGCCCCAAGAGTCAATCTTGATATAGACTAGTCATCTGCGCTGGAAATAATTATAGTGTACCAGTGTGTATGCAAGTAAAAATGCACTCTCAATTCCTTCTTATATTTTAGTAAAGATTAGACGCAGATCTAACCAAAAAGGGCGAGACATACTTTATGAAGCATTTCGATAAAACACCACCAACTTTCTAAGTCTAAAATACCAGAATGGTTTGTCAGCTCGATTGAAAATTGATACGGGTATCCCGTGATCCATAGACATACATACACTACTAGAGTACTAGACTAGCGAAGCAATTAAGTCAAATTTAATAATCTAGCTACTTAAAGATTTACGGAGACCATTTCTTTTACTTAAAGAGATAATAAGTGGTCTTTCTATTTATAGGCACGGCACCTCTTAAAATAATTATAGAAATCTTATTCCTCAATAACTTTTAAATCTATTTTTTAATTATTATTTTATTATTTCCATAAACAAAGCAATAATCATAATTTACAACGTAACTAATATTAACAAACCTAACCACTTATAAATAAATAAAATGAAAAGTAACAAAATATAAGACTTAAAAAGAAATGGCTGGTTTAGGCAGCGTCGTAAAACTCCTCAGTATCGCTGTCGACCGGGAATGTGCCCAGAAGACTGGCAGTATTGCCATGTTAGATTTATCTCTAAAAAGCGCGCGAGCGCCCGGACCCCGTGAAACTAGCGTCTCAATTATTTTAGAACTGTAGAACTTAGAACCATATTACTTCTATCTGTCCTCTCTATGGGATATCCAAGAAAGAATAGGCAGATCTTCATATTACATACATGCATACATACCAATACATTAATACGAAATCATAGCGTATTAGTAAGTGACAATAATTTGTACGTTAGTAACAATATTTTATAAATAAAAATAAAATAAAATTGGTTTATTTCGGGCCGGAATCCATAGTGTTAGTAACAATAATCTTAAAAACTATGTTAGTAAATAACAATTTATACATATTTGTTCATACTATGTACATAACAGGATACCACTATTACACATACTGGTTATATGTAACTGCGGCGTCTTTGGTTATGTGAACGCGTGTCCAGTGCAGCATAATAGCACTGTCAACATCAAGCCTTTTGGCTACCGTCTTCAGGAGGCTGTTGGAACTGCCACGGACCCGCTGTAACAAGGAGGCTATTTGTTTTCTGATGATAGCCGAAAAGCTATCAACCCCAGCTGTGGCTAACATCCCCGAGGCACTACAATGGCGTCGCAACCCCAACAGCGCCCTGAAGGCATTATTATATTGGGTACGCAGGGTCCTATATGCTCTTTGAGTGTAATTCATCCACAGGCCGCACGTGTACAAAGAGTGACAATATGCTTTGAAAATCGTGATTTTACATTGTTTAGAACAACGTGCAAACCTGCGGGAAAGCATATTAGCTCGAATGCACAGGGCCCTGCGCTCCCGTCCCAAGTCCATATCATCCGTCAGATATTCCGTGACCCAGTGCCCCAGGTACTTAAAGCTGTAGCTGTATAATTTGGTTATATAATATACTAAATTTTATCTGCGGCTTTCCTTACGTTTATATAGATCTCCCCGTGGCCCTGGCTGCTGAAAAGCAACCGAAACGTCGGGGAAAGTGTAAACCTAAATATAAATAGATTTAATAGTTTAAATAATTTTATTAGCTTATAAATTAGTAAAATTCAATAGTAGTACTAGTGTAATAGTTTCAAAATTATGTAATACAGGGATTAATAAACAACGCGATAAAATCCGTATATAGTAGTTTAATTTCAATTATATAGATATTGTCAATAAATTTCTATACCGCGGAATAAGTGCCTTATTTGGATGCAATGTACTTTATGTCCTTTTCAGAAACCCAACAATGTGGTTATGAAATTTCATGATGATCGGTCGAGTAACAAGAAACTCACAGTCGCATTTATATTATTACATACATACATAGATTCAGGCCTGTTTCCTAGAGGGGTAGGCAGAGACTACGGATTTCTATTTGCTACGATCCTGACACACTTCTTTGGCTTAATTCATTATATTATTTGTAAGGATAGAACTAAATAATCAAGCTATATCAAATTATATATCTTCAAAGTCATCCAAACTTATCTATTCTAGCAGTTTGTTAACGTAAAAATCTAATTACCGGGCCCGCGAGGCATTGCCTCTGCATAGAAGGCTAACGGTACGTAGGTCATCTACCTTTTAAGCCAATGCCGCGTTGGCTGACTTCACAGGGCTTAGAAAATGATAGAGATAATTCGTAGGCATACAGCTTTGCTTGTGATATTTTCTTGTTGTAATAAAGTCTGTGATAATTAGTTTTTCAATAGATATAAGTCGATGTATTCATGTAACATGCATGGAATTAAAAAAAAATGGACATTAATACAATTATTTGTATAGACATCTGTCACTTTAGACATCAATTCTGTATCGTGGGTGACTACACAAATATATGAACAATACACAAAGTACACCCAGATTCGAAAAATTCCAGATCCATTCTTAAATTACACTTTTTTTTTATTTGGTATTCGTACACACACCTCTAAGCATCTTATCTTATCTTGTGTGGGGGCCAGTCAGTATCATTCATCAATCAATCAATCAGTATATTATACAATATTTTTCTACAGAATATACCACGGGGAGTGCTCTGAAGAGTTATTCCACTTTATCCCGCCCTCCCCTTTCCTATCCAGAACAACGCGTGCTGGGCTCAGATGCCATCTTTACACGGTGGAGTCGACTAGAGAGCGTACCAACAAGTTTGGGTCCTCATACCTCTGCCGAACGATCAAGGCATGGAATTCTCTGCCAAGGCACGTGTTTCCTTCTTCCATCAATCCTGGGTGCTTTAAGCGGGGCGTGAAAAAGCACCTTCTCAGGCCGTCAAGGTAGAGACCTCAACATCGCCTCGGCTGCTATGAGGACGATGTGGAGGCCACTGCTCTTAGACCACACGACTGCTTACCATCAGGCGGAGTGTGGTCATTTTGTGGAGAAAAAAAAAAAAAAAAGAAAAATGTGATGAGACTGTTACTGCGTTTCGTCGTGTGAGTAAAAATTTCGGACGCTCACCTTGCCTATTTTTCCCTCCTACCTTTCATCTATTTTTTAGAAAAAATTCTACAATTCATCTATTTTCTAGAAAAATAGATGAATAGTATTCCCCCCTATAATAATTTTTCACCTTTGTGCTATAAAATGAGATCCCAATACTAACTAGAATATCAGAGCTGGCAATCGACCTAAATCAAAACATCCCTTTCTTCGTCTCAATGAATACAAATGATCAAAGGAAGCAAGCAGAAAATACAGTGTATTTTTCTAACACACACGTCACGCCTACTAACATGTACTGACACCTACGTCTAATGAATCAGTTCCAGTACACACGATCGTCAACAAGACGTACGCCTCACTTCGTTCTAATGATTGAGATAATTTGGTTCACGCACGACCACTATTGGGATCCCTATCCATTTGCATTAAATTTTAAGACATAATATAACAGGGCAAGCTTTTGTTTGTCCCAATTATATTTACGGATAGCAGGTCACGCAACTTATTTTTAGGCATAATCATCAAGTTGAATTGTATTTCACCACAACTGGCCGCTTGGGATGGCCGACCCGCGGCAAATTGAACCTATTTTTCGGGTTGTCACTAAGATAATTATGTCAACATAAATTGTATGCCAAAGTATTATTATACCAAAAAAGCTATGCCAAAGTATATTAGGGTAAAACATTATGCCAAAAGAAGGGATTCCATACTATTAACTGTTATAACTGGAGATAACCTTAAAGGAGTCGAATAACTTATGTCCGACGAAACTGGTTGAGATTCACTATTTATAACTGCAGCTGCTGCTGTAGTGCAAAAGAAGTGAATCTCTTCTTCTTCTTCTTTCTTTTCGTGTGGTTAGTGGCCAACCTGTTGTCAAGAGTTGTTCAAGCCACCCGTAGGCCTCTAACATGGCTTAACGACTGCTGTCAATTTGACAACAACCGGGACCGACATTTTACGTGCCCTCCGAAGCACGGAGATGCTCAGATGAAATACCACTAAGCGGTCACCCATCTATAGACTGACCGCAACTAAAATTGCTTAACCTCCCTAATCGTTTACGGATCAGTGAGTACAACTGGCTATGAGCGAGAAATAAGTGAATGCAACTGTTGTTCATAAGGTCTCTGGGTCGATTCAAAGACAGGGAAATGTGATTTTGAGTTTTATGTTAACAAATTCTGTGTATCATCACAACGTAGAAGACGGCAATAGCATTACTTGGGACCTATATAATAATAATATAATATTCTATTACATACACACAACACCATCTGGCTATCACAATAGATTAACATACAATATACCATTTTTTTGTAAATACATTCATATTATACATAGAAATACCTAGTCCAAGACAAACATCCATGTCCATGCACACAAATGTTTAACTTGTGCGGGAATCGAACCCGCGACCTCAGGTGTGGCAGTCAGTCCGTCGGTTACACTAACCTCTACATCGAGGCAGCCAAAATATGGATTTAGGTCTCAAGTAATGCATGTAGTAGTAAAACGATGCATGTATGGACATTTAGTGAGAATATCAGCTCTCGTGATTGGTATTTATAATCAAAATGAAATATTTTTTGGTTGAACTGACATCCTATTTTTGGGGTAGTCTGATCAGTTATAGAAATTGTAATGCAATAAAGATTTTACTACTTGGTACTATTTACAGGTATTTAATTTGTCCAATGGGCTTGGCACGCGATGCAAAATCACAGTAAGTACGGACGAATATCGACGTGAAATAGCAGTATTTCTACTGTTGTGTTTCGTTCGGTGAGTAAGAGTGCCGGAGGCCCAATCAACCATCTCTCCCTCGTTCCACTCCTTTTCTTTCCCACTTTCTTTTTTCTCTTCTTCCTTTTCTAAAGGGTCGGCAACCTGCAAGTGATGCCTCTGGTGTTGCAGGCGTCCATAGGCTACGGTGACTACTTACCGTCAGGTGGGCCGTATGCAAGCTTGCCACAAGGGACGTATTTAAAAATAATCTAAAACCAATAGCAAAAAGGATTTGAAAGCACTGTTTATAATAGAAATAAGGACTAACGAAAGACTCAAAATTAAAAATACGAATGCAAGAAATGCTAATATAAATACCATCCAACTACTACTAGCGAGTTAATTGTATTTCTAGGCAGTTGCCTAATAATACAACTAGCCAGTGAGTTATGTTAGTAGATACTAACTCTGTTACTTGCAATATTTTGCGCACACATAGAGTTACAATCTAACTTTCTACTCTATATAATAAATTCTCTACGATTATAACTTGTTTGGCGAGCCACATAAATAAATAATACTTTTTCGATAAACCTTTTAACTATAGTGAGTATTCAATATAAATTCAAATTCAAATTCATTTATTAATGCGAACATGGGTTTACAATTTAGTTGTCACAGTTTATATGAAAGTTCTGCCACATTCCACCCACAGGCGTGCATATGTCATTAGTAATTGTAATAATAAACGAATTAAATATTTCAAATTATAAAAAATAACAATAATAATTGGAATCATAAACGAATTAAATATTTCAAATTATAAAAAATACATAGTAACAAATATTATAATACATAATATACTACAACAGAAAATAAAAGAAATACAGAAAATATAGTCCAGTTTACATTATTTTATCAATAAGAAATTCAGTTACATTGTAGTATGCTTTATGCTCTAAAAAGCCTTTCAACTGTCTTTTGAATGCATTATTGTTCATATCTTTCCACTGTTTTGGCAAATTGTTATAAATGATTGGAGCCATACAGTATACACTTCTACGCATAAGTGCAGTTTTAGCAATGTGTAACCGCAACCTGCTGTTATCACGTCTATTACGCGAAACTGCGTCCTCCAGTCGTGGAAATAGGCTAAGATTTGCTCTAACGAACATCGCAGTATCCAGAATATATAATATAATACAAGTAAAAAGAACTATGTAGCTGTCGTGCTAAACCTGGCCCTAGAGTATTCCATACGAAGCGGCTTTTCCAAACGTTTAACCAGAGAGAGAGTCGCTGCAGTCAAATATTAAACCCAGTCAAAATATATGTATTTACATGGCCAAGAAACGCCATATTAAATCTCGCAACAAACCAAAGCTTGCCTCGAGCTACACTCCTGAAGAGCATTACGTCAACATTTTACCAGATATCCTTATATTAGATCGGATCTACTACTCCGGGAAACAAGTCCGACCATTACAAGTATTACTTTACTCGTGACTATTTTGCCTTATATGCACCACATTTCCAGACAATATATCAGAAACTTTTTAACAGAAAATCTTAAAATAATATAAAAGTTTAACTTAACTGCATGTTTGCAAGTTCTCCATAATGTTCTCAAAGATATGTGAAGTCTGCTAACCCGCACTGGGACAGCGTGGTGGACTCTTGCCTAACCTTCCTCACACTGGAAAGAGGACCATGCCCATCAGTAGGACAGTTTAATACAGGGCTGATATCATTTATATTAACTGCATGGATGATGCAACAGTAAATTGCCTCTGCTAACGCGTTGAGTATTATGAGTTTGGTGCCCATACGGATTAAAAATTGTGTGATTAAATTTGATTGTCCCTAGTTTGGACGAGCGCTGTTTAAAATCTTGTTAATTGACTTTACGTAGAAAGAGCTTAAAGTACTATAAAATCTTTCTATATGTAGCTCAATCTTGGGTTTGAATAAATGCGCAATCCGACAATATTCTCCATTAACGTTTTACGATCACGCTTACTTCACCAACATATCAAGTTTTGGTTAATAATTATAATTAAAATCCTAATGTGTCTAGCCGCCGGTGTACCGGTGGTGCGACTCAATGAGTTAAACCAATGTAGTTGTATTTTAAAAATCTTTGTATATATAGATCTTCTGTACGTGTGTATCACGGAACTCCTCATAAACAGCTGGACTAATTTTGATGCAATGTTTTTGTGTATTTGAGTGTGTCCCTTCTTATGATTCAGTTCGTTCATGCAGGACAAAAACTGCCGGGCCCGTTAGTATATTATACATTTCCAAGTTGCAGTAAACTTACAACTGTCCTTATATTTAACTGAAACCTTTTTACGATTCAGAGAGCACGTTGCCTTGTCAGCTCACGTTAAGGATACACCTTCGCAGTTCCAACCCTCTTGTTAAACTTATAGAAAGTTCTTAAGGGCTTTGAGACTCAACGTTAAAGTCGCGACATGTGTTTTCTTTAGAATATTGTTATGATAAATATCTATGCTACTATTGGATATGTGAATGTTGTTTTTGCTCACTAAAGATTACGCATTTAGATGGACTTACACACAGACAATAGTCTGGATTAACACATAGGATCCTTCTGTAGTTTCAAGCAGGCAAATCAGTGGACAGAAACAAGTATAAATATTTAAAAGGTACTAATAAATTAGAAGTCAATATTAAGTGAATAAGGTGATAAATCACATGTCAATCATCACACATTATGAGAGGTAACTTTATTTATTGCAGACCAAATAAAAAATAATTAAAATAAAATACAAACAAATTATATAAAAAAAAAAATAATTAAATATGGAAATTTATGATTTTTGAAGGAAATCTGAAGACAATGTCTACATGTTGTACAGATCTCTTTATCAACACGGAGTCTGGAATTCAGACTGGAAAAGTCTAATCAGCTCGACCTCTATTAAAAAGGATGTTTCATTTCAGGAATAAAAACGTGGGACTATATTATGTTTAAGTTTGACTACTCAAAATGTGTATTTGGAATGCGGCAGAGTTTACAAGATACAATTATTGTAAGGAAAAATAGAGGCAAAGAGAAAGAAAGAAAGACCAAGAAGAAAGTATACAGATCAACAGAAAGAAAAACCAAATGTAGAGACATATCGAGAACTAAAGGATTTGGCATTGGACCGAGATTGATGGAAAATGCTACACCGACAAATGTATAACACTTAAATATTGGATGGATGGATGAAACGAATAAATCTGGTCGCCCAGAAAAGTAAACGTATTAATAACTTTTTTACTGTCAACAGACAGGCCATATGGTTCTTTCTCACCCTGCTAGTATAAAAAAGCATTCTACTACCCTAAGTATAACCCCACTTTTCTACTTCACTGCGCATATGAAATCGAATACAATAACTTTTAAATTAGCGTGATTCAGCCTCGAGTTCGAGAATCATTAGTTACACCATCTGTTAAGGAAAAAGGGAGACTAAAATTAGTCGCCGAATTAAATAATGCAATTAGGAAGGAGAGGTGGACCTTTTTTATTTCTGTTCCGAAATGGAGTCGACGGGGCAACTTCAACCTGCGACCAATGGCCGGTGACAGGTGTAATGGGTAATAACGGCTCCGTATTTCAAGGGGAAAGGTTGGATTAAAATGTGGGGCAACAGGATAAAGGAATAAGTAGATTATTGATGTTATGTTGAGATAATATGTTCGAAATAATGTTGGTGTTTAAGTTTCAGCAGCACGATATCTCACAATATGGTTAATGTGCAGTAGTAGGTTCATTTCTATTACGTCCAAGTAGTCCATAAAATTACATACAAATTTTGTCAATATACATAAATAATAATAATATCAGCCCTGTATTAAACTATCCCACTGCTGGACATGGGCCTCTTCTCACTGTGAGAAGGGTTAGGCCATGGTCCACCACGCTGGCCCAGTGCGGGTTGGCAGTCTTCATATATCTTCGAGAACATTATGGAGAACTCTCAGACATGCAGGTTTCCTCACGATGTTTTCCTTCACCGTTAAAGCAAGCGATAATTAACTATTTAATACGCATATTACTTCGAAAAGCCAGAGATGCGCGCCTTGGGTTCGAACTCGAGACCTCTGCATGGCAGTCCAACGATTTCCTACTAGGCTATCGCTGCTATATGCAATATACATATTACATTATAGTGGCGAAATTTGGATATAATTTTCTTTTGGCTTCATAGTATTCCTCATGTTCTTCTTTAGAATATTACATTGTTTACATTTGTATGTAGTAGACTAAACTTTATTATCATCTAATTAGTCTGCACGTGGACTTCTTCTCCCTAGCCTTTATTATTCCCAAGTCACTTGGGGTCGGCTTTTCTGGTCTAACCGGATTTGACTGGATATCAGTTTTTACACGGAGCAGCTGCCACCTGACCTCCGCAACCCGAAGGCTAACGATACCCTAATACTAGACCAGTGTCAGGATATTATAGGGCACTGACTTCCCAACAACGGCTGTCATAGATGTTCATGGCAGCCGGGACCGACGGCTTAACGTGCTCTCCGAGGCACGGAGCAGGCGATAATTGTCCATCAATACGCACATAATTGCGAAAAGTCATATAACTTCTGAAAGCGAAACGCGACGTGGGTTCGAACCCGAGACCCTCTGCATTGCAGTCTGTTGGTCTCCCCACTGAGCTATCGCGGACATGCTACAGAAATATTACTTTCAGCTTAGATTTCTGAGTTGGTTTTTCTGTAAGAAAATTCTTAGTAGTAACACGTAGTCTTGTCTTGATAGCTCGCCACGAATTACGTGGGAATTAAGCGTAGCTAGGAAAATGTGGATGTGATACATCACTGCTGTCCCCTTTGGCGATAGACACGTGACACTATGTATTAATCATTATGCCTATACATTATAGTTATATATATGCCTACATATGTTAAAGATAGCTTAAAAATCCCTTCGGACACAGAATCCGCCACGGAGCTTCATCTATGGCAAATTTATTAAAAGAAAAACCCAAATAACAATTTGTCTGACGCGAGAGTCAAACCAATTAGCCGTTAGCATGAACGCAAACTAACTGGGCCAATAAAAAACTGACATATTGCGAACACGACAGAAAAATATGTGTAGCTACAAACATCTATATAACCCGACCGCGTAGAATGACGCGAGTTAAGTACCGTCTTCAAATGGATGGTGAGCTACTAAATTCTGCCGGGTTATTGCCAAAGTTTAAGTATTATGGAAGTTAGTTCTTGTTCGAAAAACTATGGCGAGTTTAAATGATCGTTTTTCACTGTGAAACGGAAATAAATGTACTTACGTTCTGTGTGGCGTTTCATGAACTGAAAATGAAAAGTTCACGAGGCATACATACATAAAATTAATCCTGTATTTTCTCAAAGGAGGAATTGTATCACACCCGTACGCCATGTAAGTCTTAAGCCACATTTAATACAGGGTAAGATCCTTACTAGCAAATCTCAATAATATTTTGATGGATTACAGAAATGAACCCAAGACTCTACAGTGGACTGCGTACATCCTAATCCTTACTAATATTATAAATGTGAATGAGAGATTTTTTGCTTGTTTGTTACGCCTTAACTACTCGACTGATCACCATGAAATTTTGTATACACGTTTTCAGAGAAACAGAAATAGAACGTAAAGTAGCACGGAGTATCAGTACTTTGTTCTTTATGACTTCAAGAAAAGAGTACTGTTTCTAATCTAACCTAGATTTACGCAAGTGAAGCCGTGGGCAACATCTAGTCACTTATATATTCTGTTTTTATCCCACATATATACTTATAATAAAATTAACTGTCCCGATAGACGTTGTCCTGTACACACGAAAAAAAAACAAATCTAAACTATTCTCGAATCCACTTGAATACACACAAAAAATTTCATCAAGATCGGTCGAGCCGTTTATGAGGAGTTTAATTACAAAAACACGCACAGAAGGTTTATATACTTATACTAGCTGTCCCGACATACGGTTGTCCTATATAGACAAAAAAAGAAAAAGAAAAACGATATCTAAACTATCCTCGAATCCACTTGAACACACACAAAAAATTTCATTCAAATCGGTCCAGCCGTTTAGGAGGAGTTCACTGTCAACACACGTACAGAAGAATTATATATATTACTTATATATAAATATTGTAACTGCTTGATTCTATATACAGCATAGGAAGTATTTAAAAAATATTTATGACAGTTCAAGAAGCCAAAAACATTATTTTAGAATGTTTGTCTGTCTGTCTGTTTGTATATTTATATACACACGTATTACAGTTGTATTGCTGAAGATCCAACATAAAATCTGATGCCTGTTTCTTCTTGAAACACCACCTAAACTTCGAGTATTATACATATGTTAATCAGCATTTTCTTACATGCAAATAAATAAAAATATGGATAGGTTGTGACCTACTATCTAATTTCATGTGAACGAAGTGCAGGCAAAAGTTGTGTAATATATAAAACAAATAATAACTTCTTCATCGGTTCTGTGAAATAAGTTTTCACTTAGGCATATGTTCAAACGCAATTACCAGATTCGAATCATGTTTTAGCACAATTGTTAGTAGGTGCTTTTGTTAGGAAATTTTCTGTAGCACCACGGAGCTTGGCATTATGCCCACTTAATATAAATAAGCTCACCTTTTGTCATGCGCGACCTAATTATTTTTGGTAAAATGTAGGTGTAATACGCCTTTACCTTACAATTCAAAGATTCACAGGTCTTTCATATAAAAAGCTATTTTAAACTGCCAATAAATAAACTGATGTAAGGACATAAATTAAATACCATTTTCTTTCTGTACATTTATACATAGTTTCATGCCTACAGTAGTTCATCACACCCACCAACTGCCAGATATGGTTTTAAGTTTCAAGTATAGGAGGCGAGTCAATCGTTGTTTCCAGCCAATTTCCAGACACCGTGCTTCAACCAAAAATTTCTTGCGAAAAAGAAATTCCAAAAAACAGTATCCTTTCTTTATATTTAATCTCTTTAATCAGGCTTATACAGGGTGTCCGGTAATTAATGGATAACCTTGAAATGTACTATAGTAAAACTGTTTAATAATAAAACAACAAAAAACCGATGGATTTCATTCATTTATGGTCGTAGTATACAAGAAAGTTATACATGGTAATTTAAAAAAAAACACATATCTCAGGTAGTAGTTAGGATAGATATTTTTTCATATTTTTTTCTGAACGGCCATCCGTTCCACTATAAGACATTTCCAGGTTATCCATTAATTACCGGACATCCTGTATATAAACTGTCCTACTGCTGGACACAGGTCTTTTCTAAGTTTGAGAAGAGTTAGTTTAATACGCGCATAACTTAAAAGTTGAAGAAATCTGTTGCGTGCCTTGGTATTGAACTCAAGACCTCTGGCAGTTCAACAAACACGTAAATTAAATACCTTTCCTAGCTATATCTAATACCTAGGTCCAATTTAACCTAACACAATATAACCCGACTAAAACTAATTTGCTATCGGTACAAGGTGATTTATGTGGTGCCGGGCGCTCTCCGAAACTACTGTCATTATTCACCGGGGATCGCTTTTTATGCTAACCGTACTTGACTGATTGTCCGGGGTACGGTGCGGAGTGGAATATGTATCGTGGTCATTATTTTGGATGGGGTAATTTAATTTTGTTGGGTTTAAGGTAAATTAAGAAATTGCTAACTCGTCGTTGTCAATTATATTTCTGTGATATGAATAAGCCAGCTTGTATGACTATTACTCTCTTACAGGTAACCGGTGTTAGAGTAGTAACAAATTACTGCGTTTTGCCTAGAAAAAGGTTGTGGAGGCTTACATATCTAAGGTATCATTTCATTATAATATTTTCTTTCTAAAATGATAACTCTCGCTTTTTGAATTTAGTCCTGTGTTGCGGGGAACCTTACAAACGTTCAACTACATGTTTCAAATTACCTACACGCACTTAGTACATGCATTGGTGAATCACAGAAATAATTATCCTGTGTGCAATTTGAACCCACAACACTCGACGCACTGGCATGGCCGAGGCGACTGCATAAAGATAACGCCATTGGTAAAGTATGACGTGTTTTTTATACAACATTGTAGTTGTTTGTTTCAAAAATAAAGTAAAATAAAATAACTCTCCAGTGTTACAAGCGATCCACGCGACCAACTCTTTTAAATGATTGTAACCGGTGTCGCATCATTTGAATTAACCCCCCGACGTCATGTAACGCGGCCGTGCGTGGACGCGTTACTCACAAGTAGGGTGGGTACTTTGTACCCGTTGTTCAGGATATTTCTCATATAAAAAGTCTTACAATCAATGCTAAACACTGCTTGTTCATTTGTTTTTTATTTAAAAATATGACGTGTCGCTTAGATAGTAGAGTATTAGTCTGTTTTTGCGACACGAGCTATTTTTTTATTGGCACCGCGAGATTGCGAGAGTTTTGTGTGTAGAAAATAATACTTACCTCTATTTATTAAATTAGGAAATATACGAGTACATGTTGTGATTCGTAATTAAATAGACACTAAAGGAAGATATCGAAACCTCGTTACACGAATGTATCTCATGGTAATAATAAAGTTTTATTTAAAAAAGGTTTTAAACGAAGAGGCATTTTGGGTTCAGAAACTGTTTATAAAGATTGGCCCAATAGATGACCAAAACAAAACGATGTGAGGTTTTTTATCTACCTTCACAGCAGAAAACAAAAATAAAATATTTCAAAACAACTTATACTAACTAAATAATTTTAATACTCTGTCTTAAAACAATAAATACCCATAGAAATGCATACATTTTACAAAAACAATATAGTTACCTACACAATCTTACATAGTATTATGGAGATCCTTTTTTATCTAAAATCTTAAATAAAAACAATCTTACAACCATCCCAAATCAGTGTCACCCTAAAGCCCGCCTATAAAGGGTGTCGTGATTTGTAGCGGCGCAGCGCTGTATATCAAAGTTCCGGAACACCTGGATTTGCGATACCCCCGGGACACAGACCTGGAACTACGGAACACAGTTTTGTTCCACGATTTTTCCTGTTACCGCGCTTGAAGGTGATCGATGGTAGAAATTTTGGATGTTTTCTTGACAGGCAGTTTACCTTGAACAGTTGTTAGCGTAAGTTGCTTTTAATAATAATAATAATATTCTATCACATACACACAACACCATCTAGCCCAAACTAAGCAGAGCTTGTACTATGGGTACTAAACAATGAATAAAAATACATATTCTTTTTTTGTAGATACATACATATTACATATATATACATTTTTTTCTAAATACGTACATATTATAAATAGAAACACCCAGACCAAGACAAACACCCAAGTCCATGTACACAAATGTTCGACTTGTGCGGGAATCGAATCCGCCACCTCAGGCGTGGCAGTCGGTTACATCAACTACTACGCCATCGAGGGCGCATACTAAGTTAATTTTGGTTTTCCAAAATTTTTAGGGATAGTTAAGTGTGAGGATAATAGCAGCGTCGGACTGCCAGAGTTGTCAAGTTCGACCTCAAGGCTCCAAGGGTCTGACTTGTCGAAGTTATGTGCAGATTTAATAGTTAGTTATTGCTTGGTTAAGCAATGAAGAAAACTTAGTGAGAATACTTACATGTCTGAAAGTTCTCAAAAATATTCTCGAAGGTATGTAAAATTTGCCGACGTGCACTGGGACAGCGTGGTGGCTTGGTTTGTTCCATGTTCATCTTATGACGTCTCATCCTATTTCTTTACTCATGCTAAACTACCTAACTGGTCCGATTACAATATTTTAATAAAGTTTCTTTATTAAACTGAAATATGTTTCTGACTCTACCTGTGACCAATATTACCGAAAATAGTATGGATAGCAAAACAATCTTGAATATTTTATTAGAATATTGTATAACGAATAGATATTTTCCTATTTGTATAAATAAAGTATTTGCTTCACATGCACACTCTATATTAGGTTATGTTAGGTTCCTTCTTAAACCAAATCCAAAAATAGGTCCTCCGTCGACTTAGTTTGATCTCTTTAAATATATTTTGCTGTGCAGACACTTCAATTTTATTTATTTTTATGTATAAATTACGAAACCAGAATTAGATTATTTTTTGGTTCAGACCGTCAAAACAAAACTTAGAGCTTTCAGGTGATTTCGTAATTGGTTGAGCTAGGAATACTTATAGGATGGATCAAGAATTAAAAATTGTAAAAATTGCTGTCGGTTGAGTAAGAAAAGTAAATAGGTTGAGTTAAGAAAAAAAACAGCGTAGGAGGAAACGTCATCGGATGAATCTGGAACAACCCGGTGGCTTACGTTAGCGTATGACTGGCAAGGTTCGTTGATCGTGTATCATCTGAATTGATTGCGTATTAGAAAAATTATAAAAGATTTTGAGTGCATGGATGACGTTGTATCTTAAGTGATCGCCTCATCATTGCCGCCTCGCCGAATGTTGTGGGTGTGATCCCCTACGAGCAGAAAAAATGGTGTATTCCAAAACTTGTTGTTCCACGTTTAATTATTCTTTGTGTTCATTGTTCTAATGTCTATAAAGTCCTGAGAGAGGAATACAGGTACGAGCGCTGTCTTAAAAAAAAATTTTGCTTTCAGTAAGATATTGGTAGTAAATCATGGTCTGTTTCATCTCTTTCAATACTTCAGGTGATTAAAGCACCACTAAGTGTATGACGTAAATATGGAATATTAATACAAGCCAAACCTTCCGTTATCCAATTAAGGAATGCTCTAGTTTAGTTTTCGAAACAAAAATGAAAACTGGAATACATAAAAAAATTCCTTGTTTTCATTTTCAGGCCAGGGATTTTCGTTGGTATAGTTTTAGTTTTATTTGATTTCCATTTCCGGTTCTGTTTTTCCATAAAATATTTTTCATTGGCAGTGTATGAAAAAATCTCTACTTTGCTCAAAAAGGGTTATCTTTATAAAAGTGTGAACTTACAGAAAATTTCTGTAAAATGTGACAACAAAAAAAGAGTGTTCAAGAGGTTTCGTACTTACAGATTTTACATATATTACCTATCATAAATTCGAATAGCAGACTTACAAACATTCAAACAACTGATATATGTATAAAGGAACTTTCAGGCACGAAGTAACAATTTGTGAATCACACAAATTTTTGTCTCGTGTAGGCCTTCACAACACTTGGTGCAGAAGCAATGGCGGAAAGACCACTTAAATCATACACCAACCACTCTGTCAACATAAGACTTCAAAAAACTTCAATGCTTGATGGAAACCATTTTCACTCACCCATGTATATGCACCTATATTGCAAATGAACTGATTGAATCATAGACAATACCAGGGACATCATTTGTGCGTTTCTAATACGCAGAAAAATAATTTCTAAATAATGTTAAATATGTAACCTTTATATTCATATGTCTGATTATGTATTTTATTACTTATTCGTGCAGACCTCTAATTGGCCTTTTATGTCTCATTGTATTTGTTTAGAAAGTTGTATGTGCTGATGGTCTTCCAAAGATAAATAAATAAATAAATAGAATGATAAGCAAGGAATTGGAGGAGTACGTATACGTGACTTTAAAAAGCTTACTTATCCGGTTTAACGCAGTAATACTTCAGTTTTACGCCAGTCTCTTAACAGAGGGTTGTACTTTTGCGGGCAAGCCGGCTCATTCGTGTTATCACTAAAGGTAAAACTGATTTTTATTTGATGAAACTTCAAGGTAAATATTTAAAGTTTTTCACGTGGAGATTTAGAGATTAATTCTGGGCTTATTGGACATATGGCCATACTGATTCCGTAGTGGTTTATGTGGTCGCCTCTATACTCCCGCCTTGCCGAGTGTTGTGGGTTCGATCCCCACTCGCGACAAAAATTTGTGTGATTGACAAATTGTTGTTCCGCGTCTGGATGTTCCTTATGTCCGTTATTTGGATGTTTGTAAAGTCTCCCGCGATACAGGATTTATTCTCAGTGCAGGGGTTGTCTTTTTTAATGAAAGAAAGTTATATCTCCGAATATGTAATAGTGTTGTATTGATTACACGTGTTTTACATAGGCGAACTTATTGCCTACCAGAAACATTTCCAATTTCGTGGTGTTACTGAGATTTTTACAGAAAACTCAGACAAAGTATGTCCTTTACAGGAATCGAATATAAGCAAACTTATGCCACAGCACAAGGCAGTCTATTTAATAGTTCAATAATACATTTCTGTGCATATTCAATAGTTTTAGAAGTTAGAGTATCATAGTTCACAAAACTTTCATTTCTGTTGCGAACATTCCAAAAAGTTTATATTTAAGAGGAAAAATGTGTTTGAAAACACAAAAATACAAATTCTGTATTCTGAAACGTCTTTAAACTTTTGTAGTTCAAGATTTGTTTGCTAACATAGAACTTTCTAAAGTGGAAAATTATATATTATTATCAAAGATTTGATGATATGACGTTTAAATTATAAATAATATAAATATTATAAATAGCATTACCATGTTCAGTTATATTGAAAGTTGGATACTTCTTTTTTACGGCAAACCATATTCGCCAACAATAGGAGAGATATAACTTTGGAATTTTATTCATGGGTATGTGTTACCAGATTTTTCTGTAAAGAAGTTCTTAGCTGTTGCTAAGAACTTCTTTACAGAAAACGTATCTTTTAATTGTTGCCGGTCAAAGCGACTACTCCACACCATGTCCGCGCGTGAAGTGGTGCCAAGGTCTCTACGGTCTAAGGAGGAGCTTTTCCACGCCCTGCTTGAAGGACTTAGGATCGAACGAAGAAGAAATCACGTGTTTCGGCATACGTGTTAAGCAGACGGCAATAGGCTTCCTGCCTTATTACGTATGACGTAAAATCAAGTCTGGTGAAATGTAGGCGTCTGTATTAGACGCCTACATTTCACCAGACTTGGTTTTTTTTACGTAGGTAATGCTCTTGATGCATACCGCCTTGACACAAGCACACAGCCTATCCCATTCGTCTGTATTAGACGCCTACATTTCACCAGACTTGTTTTTTTTACGTAGGTAATGCTCTTGATGCATACCGCCTTGACACAAGCACACAGCCTATCCCATTCGTCTGTATTAGACGCCTACATTTCACCAGACTTGTTTTTTTTACGTAGGTAATGCTCTTGATGCATACCGCCTTGACACAAGCACACAGCCTATCCCATTCGTCTGTATTAGACGCCTACATTTCACCAGACTTGTTTTTTTTACGTAGGTAATGCTCTTGATGCATACCGCCTTGACACAAGCACACAGCCTATCCCATTCGTCTGTATTAGACGCCTACATTTCACCAGACTTGTTTTTTTTACGTAGGTAATGCTCTTGATGCATACCGCCTTGACACAAGCACACAGCCTATCCCATTCGTCTGTATTAGACGCCTACATTTCACCAGACTTGTTTTTTTTACGTAGGTAATGCTCTTGATGCATACCGCCTTGACACAAGCACACAGCCTATCCCATTCGTCTGTATTAGACGCCTACATTTCACCAGACTTGGTTTTTTTTACGTAGGTAATGCTCTTGATGCATACCGCCTTGACACAAGGGAAGGGGGATGGAGGGAGAAGGTTAAGTTGGCTCTTCCGAGACTTTGGGCCTATCGACTAAAATCACCACGGTGCTACGAGGAGGCATCCTCGCAGCTTTACATAGTGGGTGGGTCGCCGGAACTGAAACTACATCAGTGACATCCAAAATACCCTGCCTATGCTTTTGCACACATAGGTATATGCCCATGTTTTGTTATAATACAGGTACAAATAACGTAACAAACAAGTGCGATTGGTGAACTCGATCAAATAAACAACTACCTAAACTGCTCGACTGGGTCCTAAAAACATCTGGGTATAACATCCAAAAAACCAATCAGCCGTAACATATAAATAACAAATGTGGACGTAACAAAAACGAAAATTGATGTGCTTTGTGAAACGTACAATTTAACAAACGGTAACAGTTTTGTGAGTGACTGTACAGTCAACGGCATAAGTTGGTTAAAAGAATAATAATTGCGTGCATACATAATCTTTTACTTATGTCTTCGAAGGGGTAAATAGATATAGGTATCAACCTAGCTGGCAAAATGTGAGTGTATTACACATACAACCAGATTTTGCCAGCTTTTAGAGCCTATTGCTTTACTGTGAACATTGACAGAGAACAATAGCGACACGGAGTTTAGACTCCGCGCTGTTACTAAAGTCAAACTCAAAAATATTTATTTCCATAAAATGTGAGACTATACAGTTATATGACAGAACAATGGAGAAACGGCAATGAATTGCCGTAAATCTTAGAGTTAAAAAATGGTATCACGTGACCTTGAGGTCAGATGTCAAAGGTCATATTCATTTCAGGGTATATCGACTATGCTGAGTCTAATGGCATTGAGCGCGAGTCTAGCTCTTACGGTTCTTGAGTTGAAAGTTGTATAACAGACAGACGGACAAAGCTGTTGTATAAAAGTTTTTTCGAACTCTAGAAAACCATTAACAGGTTAATATTATGCATGATCGCGTTAATACCCATTATGTATTATACATATAACTACTAGAATTTATCCGATGCTTCGCTCGTATAAATGTAGGTAAGGTTAGTAAAAGTACCTTTTTTCTAGATAAAAGGTACCCTATGTCCTATTCTATAGGTACACTTAACGTGTATGCGAAATTTCACAACAAAACAATTACTAAACAAACAAACACACTTTCACATTTATAAAATTAGTTAGGATATATCACGGAACGCGAAAGTTTAGGTTATTAGAAAAAGCCTATTTGCTCCTGGAGTCAATCGCAGAATTTTATGTACAGTAGTCTATAACACTATTAAAATTGAGAGAGGGTTATTTATTGATAAGACAATTTGATTCCTTTTACAAATTCGTATCTCCAATTTGCTTTGGCTCATCCAGGGTTCATGCGAACATATGTACATAGTCTGACGTATAGTCCCGAATGTGTATTACATCCATCTTTTCCAGCTATGCTAAGTTCCACGTATAACGGGTGAACCTATTGCCGTCTATCGGGAGAGATCCAGAATGCGCGCAGCTGAAAATATCATGACAGAAAATCGTAATATTACTTTGCTCGACCCAGGAATCGAGAGACAACACTCACGCAAAAAAGTCACATACTCTAACGCTGCATAACCTGCAGAAGGGATTCACTTCAATGTCTGTCACTGAACTTTCACCGCGCTTTCCTCATTCTGAAATCTTAGGTACGCCACTGTGATGCAACTTGATGATGGGAGATTTTCTAGAGAAAAGCCTGGTTAAGAACTAGGTTTTTGTATAGAAATCTGCCATTTGGTTAAGGTATTTCCACCTGTTTATCTTGAATAATACAATCGGAAACGTCACATATATAAGGCTATCTATTACTTAAAAAACAGACAAGAAACTGAATTTAAAATATGACATTTTTACAACAGAAGCCTTAAAAATGGAACACTTCACCACAATTTACCATAAACATATATTTACCTACACATTTTTATATAAATATAAACCTAAAAGCTGTCGTCCACTATCGCCTGAAGCGATATAATAATATATTTATGTTAATGTTGAATATTTTCGCTACCGTCGGCAAACTAGTTAAAACTGGTTTCAACCGCGTTAGGGCTGTCGCTCGGGGTTTAATAAATGTAGTTTAGATGTTTTACGTAAAATTTTGGGTTGATATATTTCCATTGTCTAGTACCCATAATACAAGCTCTGCTTAGTTTGGGCTAGATGGTGTTGTGTGTATGTGACAGAATATATTATATTATTATTATTATATTATTATTATTATTTTAGGATCAACAGTAACTGCATAAACGGCTTAACATAACATTTGTGTGATCGACAGATAGTTGTTCCGAGTATGATTTCTTGTGAGACTATTAAAACGTCTCCGAATTTAATTTTAATATTGCCACTATGATCTATTATATAATGCCTACAGTAGGCACTACATTTACAATTTGGCGTACTGTATACTCGTGTGTTACTTTAATTAAGACGTGTTTCCTTCTTCCTTCAATCCTGGGTCCTTTAAGCGGGGCGTGAAAAAGCACCTTCTCAGGCCGTCAAAGTAGAGACCTCAACATCACCTCGGCTGCTATGAGGACGATGTGGAGGCCACTGCTCTTAGACCACACGACTGCTTACCATCAGGCGGAGTGTGGTCATTTTGACGAGCAAATTTAAAAAAAAAAAAAAAATATTTAAAAGGAAAAGTCATTACTAACTCACCCAGCTCATAACCTTGATTCTAGAAAGCTGAAGTTTCGCACAGGTGTCTTTAACGATGTCTTCTTCTCCCTAGCCTTTGTTATTCCCAAATCACTTGGGATCGGCTTTTCTAGTCTAACCGGATTTGACTGGATATCAGTTTTTACACGTAGCGGCTGCCACCTGACCTCCGCAACCCGAAGGCTAACAATACCCTAAGGCTAGACCAGTGTCAGGATATTATAGGGCACTGACTTCCCAATAACAACTGCCATAAATGTTCATGGCAGCCGGGACCGACGGCTAAACGTGCTCTCCGAGGCACGGAGCAGGTGATAATTGTCCATCAATACGCACATAATTTTGAAAAGTCATATAACTTCCGAAAGTCAGAGGTGCGCGACGTGGGTTCGAACCCGACACCCCCTGCATTGCAATCTGTTGGTTTTCCCACTGAGACGATATAGCAAGAAAAATTTTAAGATTTTTTTTATATTGCCACGGGATCGATTAAGTTCACGCTTCGCGGTATGAAATATCAGGGATAGCTATTTGTTCCATGTAAGCCACTGAGCGTGGCGTGAAGCTGTTCACACTCAATATATTACTACACACTGAAAATAATTCACAGCATGTGTTATTAGGTCTTTGCTTTAAAGTTACTATTCCTACAGGCTTCAAATTCTTTTGGTATTTAGTAGAGAGGATTAAGGCTCAAAACAATGCCCTTAGACATTTTGACTGATCGTCTGAATTATTGTTCGTCTGTCAGTTTTATTTTAGAATCACGCAAAACGGCTATATAGATTTGATTGCAACTTTTATGGTTTCATAGTGTTGATTTAAACCTTATATCTTAGCCATACTTTGTCTGATTAACAGAACCGCATAAATATACATTTTCACGGATTATTATGCATATATATATATATATATATATATATCTTATCTTATCTTGTGTGGGAGCCAGTCAGTACAGACCGGCGACACTTCGACCCAGTGGGATCTTTTGTGTCGACTTCCCCAATAACGACTGCCATAGATGTTCATGGCAGTCGGGACCGACGTCTTAACGTGCTCTCCGAGGCACGGAGCAGGCGATAATTGTCATTCAATACGCACATAATTTCGAAAAGTCATATAACTTCCGAAAGTCAGAGGTGCGTGACGTGGGTTCGAACCCGGGACTCTTTGCATTGCAGTCTGTTGGTCTCCCCACTGAGCTATCGCTGCTCTCTATTTATATCTTAATCGGAGTTAATTTTTAATGATACGTATCGATCAATCAATCATTCGATCGCAATCCACTGTTTCACATAAGCCTAGTATCTATATGTATAAACAACAATATGCCGCTTTAATTAATGTACACGAAAACCAAATAAAATCTCAGTCTAAAACTGGCGGGCCGCCCCTATATTACAGCATGGTAACAAATTCAGTTATATCGATCAAAACTTTTAGTAATAACTCGCTGTAAAATATAATTTAATTCCTGAAATTAATGTTACGCTGTAAAAATTGTGGCACCACACAGAATTAGGTACATATCGCTTCTGGGTCAATGGCCATCTCTTCGGTTAATTGGATGGAAAAAATATGCTCGAGAAAGTTATTTTACTTGTATCTTTTTTTTCAGGGTACATGTTGGATCGGGGTATTATGGGGAAATAATGGGGTGGTATGGGATAGACTGCATTTTGCGAAAAACAAGGGTAGGTATTTTGAAGTAAGTAGGTGGCAAGATTGCTTGTAATACAAGAGGCATCACTTGCGCTTTGCTGAAAGAATAGGAATAAAAGAGGGGATAAATAGGAAACAGCAATTGCCTAGTAGCAGAGCCTTGCGCTGCTACGCAAATGGCTCGAGTTCGATTCCATAGCACGCACCTCCGATTTTACGGAGTTATGTGCCTATTAAATGTTCAAATATTACCCTATCAACTATTTAACAGTAAAGGAAAACATCGTTAGCGAACCTGCATGTCTGAGAGTTTTCCATAGTATACTAAAATATTTATGGAGTCTATCAACCCGATCTAGGCAAACGTAATGGCCTACGCCCTAGCTCTTCTAGAAAAGAGGCACCTGCCAGCATTGGGATGGTTCATAATTAGAAAAGAACTGGCTAAGATAGATAATTGTGAGCCGGTCTTCTTCAATTCCAACTCTTTATATTATTATAGAGTTTTTAAATCAACAATCTTAGTATACACCTTTCTCAATTTTGGGTTCAACCAAGATTTCTCGAAACTTTATTTCTAAAAAAGGCACTTTACAAATTTAATCACATTTTGCTATTACACGTAGTGGAATACTATTGTAGCCAACGAAGCGTAAGCGTCAGCGTCCAACCAGAGGTGTTTAGCATTGGTAATTAGCTGAATAAATTTGGTTAGGCGAACTGCAGGAGTAGGCGAAAACTAGAACAGTGGGCTTTGTTTATCTTTTAAGGTTTTAATGGTGTTACATTCGGATAAAATTTTAGTGCTGGATGTGAGATGTCTGTAAGATGGGCAGATAATAATGCCATTAGTAGGGTAGATGTTTATATTATATTTTGTATATTATTTTACACACAAAAGCTAATAGTAATTAAGGAAATATGTTTCAAAATTGGTTGCAAAATAAAGAAGGAATTAATATCTTAAATTAAGATTTTAGAAAAAGTGTGGCGTCGTATACAATTATTATATCTCGCTATCCACCTCGGACAGTTCCATTTAGGTAGTGGTTACGTCACAACTTGTATCGTGTATCTACTTTCTGTCATTTGACAACATCTACTACCAGATTTGAAACGTTCCACTTATTTATTTTTGAGTTGATTTAAAAATTCATTTATATTTTATAGTTTACTTATTGTAACTATTCCAATTAATACGAAAACTAACCTGCCAGTTTAACCATATCGAGACAATGAAAATATAATTGTATGTGGATGCCGACGTCAATACGTCGATCTGACTGTGTATTTGTTTTTAAACCTTCGCTTTTCGATTTGTATACATTGGGAAATAAAAACGTATATTACCTTTAGATTCTTACAAACGCGATTGAGACACATTGTCTTATATTGTATTATAACCAAATAATTATAAATTATTTATATTTTCGGTGACATCAAATCATAGAAATACCAATCATGCAAACTGCGTCGGCAGTTTGGCGAAACAAATTTACTGCAATATGTTCTTTAATGTTGATGGAAAAAGTAGTTGATTTTACCAATTGAGGCTAACTGTGCAATACTGTAAAATCTCATTATCAAATTCACTTCTAAATCCTCTATAAAACTTAATGGTTTTCTATCATAATTATAGTAATAATCGATGATTGCGGTCTAAGGACCTAATCTCGTAATAAAATTAGTTCTTAATCGAATTCTGATCTAGTCTACTAAAGGTCAAATGTGAACTGAAATGCGATTCAGACTTAACTTAAACTTCAAACGTGATATTACTTACACAAAAATTAAAAATATAAAAAAATTGTAAGGACTTAAATGTTAAATCCTCTAATAGGCATCATAGAATTCCGCCGCATCACTGTCAACTGGTAGTGTGCCCAGAAGTCTGGCAACTGTTCATATTTATCATTTTGTGATATTTCTGTCACTGAGACTCGATCAAAGCTCTATTTTAAACCGTTGTTATGCTGAAGATTGGCCTTCTTACCATATAGACCAATGACCTGAAAAGTAGTGGGTGTGCTTGAAATGAATGCAGAATCTAGAATATTGGATGTTGTACCAAAAATGGGGAGAACCTATTTCCAACAGTGGACTGTATCAAACTGATTGACTACAATAATTACAGACGAAGTGATACTTGAGTTCGAGATAAAAACTTAGACATACTACTTTATTTTATATTATCAGTCATACCAATACATCAATCACAAATAATTAAGAGTAAGCTAAATAGTAACTAGCAACCAACTGCTAAGTAATAAATCATCTATAAGTATTATTCAAAGTTAACACATGGTCAATGTGTTAACATGCAGGTGGTAAATGGTTGATAAAAGCTCAAACATTGATCAAGGACATGAGAGCTATTCAGTTGAGAGGTAGCAAAGTATTATTTAGCAGTTTATAAGTATGGCTTTTAAGTATCTTAGTAATTAGGTTTACGTACAAAAAATAATATCGCTTTCTTTACAGCCATGCCTTAAATTCTCTCTTGTGTTAGGAGTAACTTGGTTTAAGGAGCAAAACAAACTAAACACCGGAAGCTAGCTTTCTAAAATTTCTCCAATGTATTTTCTACACAAAATCCCAAGTTTTTTCATAAGAAAACACCTTAAAGCTCCTTCAAAACTAGCTCCAAACGAAATCTGTGAGAAAACACAATATAACGACATTACCCACTGCAGCAGGCGAATTACGGATCATATCATCTCAAGCATCCAATTTCAACCTTATTCCTTTATATCATAAGAACGAAAATAACGAAACAGACTATAGAGAAAAAGGAAATAGAAATTTCCACTCTAGAGTTGTAGTTTTAAAATTCAATTTTCAATAAAAGGTATTCCGCTTCTGTTATGAAAAGCTAATGATTTTTCGATTGTGAGTTCTATCGTTTTCGCATTATGATGCAAAATTGTTTGCTTGTATTAAATGTTTGTATATTCACAAACAAAATGCTCAGTTTCATTGTGTTTCGGCAGATTTTGGAGCAAAGCTTGCATTGTATTATTTTGTTATGTTAAACCACTAATTTTATTAGCATACTCTGATTAAGGTGTTAAAATATTTTTACATTACTATGGTTGATTCTGACTTTGAAAACTTGTTGGATGATTAGTTGTATTAAGTTTGTTTTATGTGTTTGAATTAATTTATTCGTCCTTCTATCAAAGATTTAAATAAAACATGCGTCCTACTACATTCAAATATAGTCATTTTGTTTTGTAGAGGTTTAACCTCTACAAAACAAAATTACTATATTTGTCATATTTGTCATCTGATTATTTTAGGATCTGATTTGATTATATTTGTCATCTAAAACCCAATGCCAACATGAAATTTGAATTATAAATAAAGTTTTATCACGCTCACTCATATTGAAGATTGTACAGTATCATTCTCTATCATATAAATGTAATATGTGAGTTTATCTTATCTTAACTTGTGTGGGGGCCAGTCAGTACAGACCGGCGACACTTCGACCCAAGGGGATCTTTTGTGTCGACTTCCCCAATAACGACTGCCATAGATGTTCATGGCAGCCGGGACCAACGGTTTAACGTGCACTCCGAGACACGGAGCAGGCGATAATTGTCAATCAATACGCACTTAATTTCGAAAAGTCATATAATTTCCGAAAGTCAGAAGAGCGCGACGTGGGTTCGAACCCGAGATCCTCTGCATTGCAGTATGTTGGTCTCCCCACTGAGTTATCGCTGCTAATATGTGAGTTTACTCGTAAGTATCTTAAAAGCACATATAGTGATAATAGTAGATTTGAGTGCTCTCACATGCCACGGGTAGCTGATGCGAGAGTTAATACGGATAACTTGTGCGGGAGGTTGTCCGACGTTTACGATGCATACATTTCACGTAAGTGCTTCAACTTGCACATGTAACTTGCGTAGTGTGCATACATTGAGAAGGTCATGCTTCTATCCATTAAAGGTAAGTTAGAGATGTTACATCGACATTTCGCCGACTGCGATTATAAGTCTCACGTAGAACGGCGAGCCAATTGCCATACCACGCATATTTTCAGGCTCCGCACTGTATATGAGGATTTTAATAGAAAATCCAATAATAACGTTAGTAGAAACGTTGGATTGCCACGCAGAAGCCTTGAGCCCAAATCCAGAGACACGCTCTACTAATTTTACAAAGTATTATGCATTTTAAATTGTTAATCACCGCTCGCTTTAAAGGTGAAAAAAAACATCGTGAGGAAATCAGCATATCTGAGAGTTCTTCATAGCCTTCTCAGAGATATACGAAGTCTGCTAAGTTGCACTGATTCAGCTTGGTAGATCATAGCCTTCTTAGTGTGAGAAGGCTTACCTTCTCACACTGAGAAGAGGTCGAGTCCAGCAGTGTGATAGTTATATACAGGGCTTACTATAATCTTAAGTGCCTGCACTCTTATCAATCAGTATAGGCGTTTGACAAACCACAATATGACATTAAAACAGTTATAAGTACGCAGACATCTTCTTTCCCACGAGCGGTGTTAATATTAATATCGGTGTTACGCTCCGCTTGCGACCTCCGCTCTGAACCCGACTTACCTCCTGGGAAAACTTTTTGTAGCATGCGATGAGAATTAAAGGTTATGTGATAATAATATATGGATATGATTAGATGTATGGTGTAAGGCAATTATTTCTTGAGAAATGCTACTTGTCTGATGTGGTACGTATATGGTTTAGTGTGGGATCTTAGAGAATATAAATTATAAAAAGCCTATTAAAATACAAAGGTATTTTATACAGCTTAGGTCACATGCATACCAGTCTAATGGGTTACAGTTACCGGAGCCTAAAAAAACTTGCAACCCCTAAAAATAATAAAATCATGTGCTTTTGGCTTAATGGACAAATATACCGGTCCCTTGCTGACAACACACTCCATACGTAAAAAAAACTCTAATAAAGGTACTGTAATAAATGTTGCTGATCTTCTAAATTATGGACAACAGCCTGCAATGCAGAAGGTCTCGGGTTCGAACCCACGTCACGCACCTCTGACTTTCAAAAGTTATATGACTTTTCGAAATTATGTGCGTATTGATTGACAATTATCGCTTGCTCCGTGCCTCGGAGAGCACGTTAAGCCATCGGTATCGGCTGCCATAAACATCTATGGCAGTCGTTATTGGATAGTTAGTGACCTATAATATCCTGACACTGGTCTAGCCTTAGGGTATCGTTAGCCTTGGGCTTGCGGAGGTCAGGTGGCAACCGCTCCGTGTAAAAACTGAAATCTATTCAAATCCGGTTAGACCAGAAACGCCGACCAGTCAAGTGACTTGGGAATAGTAAAGGCTAGGGAGAAGAAGTCCTCAGTTGGGCTTATAAAAAAAATCCAGCGTAAAACAAGAATCTTGCTGTGCTACTAAAAATGGTTAGGAAAAGGTTTTTATTTTATATTTCTACAGAATGTTGCCGGTCTGGTCAAAGAAATTTAGCCCAGGACACAAATTATATGTTTTAATAATAATACATATACTTTTGGGTTTCATTTTTGTAGAAATACTAAAGGTAGTTCTAACTATTAGTACTACTTATGTCTTCATTTATTTCTTTATTTGTTTTTCATTAAATAGAACGACCTGCGCCAATTACAATATGTAATCATTATTTATTTAAAAATATAATATAAATTTAAAATTAGTATTCACGCATTCTGCTCACAGTACCTCATACATTCTAATAATAATGCTTTTTATTTAACCGCAGAAATATCAACTTCTTTTTTTTTTTTTTTTTTTTTTTACATGGGGGAATGCTATGACGCATATCCCTCCGCGGGGGCGGGCGGAGGGATTATGTCGGACTCGCCGGGGTAAAATAAGATGTTAAAAAGATAATGTACCTCCCGGAATACCGACTAAACCTACCACGGTGTTCCTCGACAAAACCACTATCGACGGGGCCGCGCGAATCACTTTCGCATACGGTCGCGACCCCGCCGAGGTTCCGGCCCGCCGTATGAAACGGCAGGCCCCTACACAGTAAGATCTACCCAATATAGAACTCATTTAAAAGCCCTACTGTCTCCTTCCTAAAGGGGAGACGGACACGAAACAGAGGCGCGCGTGGGAACACGCACGCCGCCTCTCGGACCTGGTGCTGAACGGATGGCGGGCAGGCCCACAAAGCCCGCCACCCCCAGGTCAAACCTCAGGGTGGCTGGAGGTCATCTCGCGCCCTCCGGCGCCCGGCTCTGCGGTTGGGGAGAGGGTTTAAACGCTCCCTCTCCCGCTCCGCCGCCTCCTTGATGGAAATCACTTCCTCGCAAAAGGAGGCGACGGCGTTCCACGACCTCTCCGGACCATAGACTGAACTACGGCCGGGAGCGAGAGGGCAACCGATCCGACTGCCGCGATCAAATCACGGCGCTGCGATGCCCAGGCGGGGCAAACCGCCAAAGTGTGCAGCGCCGTGTCCTCAATAACGTCGCGGCAGTCGCCGCAGTGGTGACAACCGGGCATCTCTTGCCGGCGTATACGACACAGGAACCGGCCAAAACATCCGTGGCCAGTCAGAACCTGTGTCAGCCGGAAGGTGAGGGCGCCATGCCGCCTCTCCAGCCACTCCTCAAACACGGGACTTACCGCCACGATCGTGGCGTGCCCGGCACTGGGGTGCACAAGTCGCTCCTTCCAATTCGCCACTAGGACCTGGCGGAGCTCGGACCTCGCCGCCTTGATAGCGGGAGGATCCGGTCCTTCGCCCCGAGCTAGTGCCTCCTGGCGCCAACGATAGAGCGACGCCAGGAGCGCCGCTTCCAGGTCCCATGGCATCGATCCGGCGAGGAGGCTCGCAGCCTCGAACGAGATCGTGCGGTATCCCCTAATCAACCTGACGGCCATGGCGCGCTGTGGTGCACGAAGCGCCGAGATATTGCGGGCCGTCAGGTTGTCTGCCCAAACTGGGGCCCCATATAGGGCCATGGACCGCACGACCCCCTCGTAGAGCCTCCGGCAGGAGGTGTTTGGCCCCCCAAGGTTTGGCAGCAGGCGCGAGAGCGCGCCTGCAGCGCCCCGAAGAATGGGGGCCAAACGACGAAAATGGGCTATAAAGTCCCAAGAAATATCAACTTCTGGGTTAAGGTCCAAGAGAGCGTTAAGCTGCTTTAGTGACCGAGATATGGGTGAGTTAAAACGTGCCACAGTACGGCACGCTGGAACTGCCAGCAATCGGTTCTTTCTACCACGACAATAGTTGTTAGGCACAAACAATCTGTAACATTTGTCGTGAAGAGCCGGTGCTTCGATCATACTCTTTAAAATTTTGCAGCTGCCAAAGTATAGTATATAATAAAGTATTAAGTACTTGTGTGGTACTTTATGACCTAAATTGACAGAAAATAGGTTGTATACGGTTCGTAAGTACGAAAGGCATATCTGGAGAATAGATCCTGTGATGCTGTAATCCGTGATATGAGATTTTCCCCCCAAAAACAACTCACGCATTAAGCATCAAGCCAATATTACAGTAGACATTACAAACATACAAATAACTAACTAAAAATACACCAAGACCAAGGCAGTACAATGTGTAAATCCTGGATTCGGTCTATCAGTGTGCAAAATTTTATCCAAATCTATTAATTGGTTCACGCGTAATTAAGTGACAAACATCAAAAAATCTTTACATACTTTTACCTTCACTATATTAGTACAACAAGATTACAAAACTCAGTCAATTAAGTGGTAATGACCATTGAAGTAACTAAACGCCATATGATGCACCTTATGTCAATGAAAAAATCAGGTACCAATCACATCCCACCCAAGTGGATCCCAACTAATTCCAAAGGCTTCAGCTATCAGATTACTTGACCAATTTAATAAGACCCTTGGGTATGTTAACTTTTGTCTTTATTTCTTTGGTAATTAGGTTTACTCGGTGGGAATGACAGGTCAAATTATCTGGACGTTAATGTAGATGCTACCGCATGGCAACTGACATAGGATACGATATGTGCAAGTTTCTGAGAGTAAGATGCTTGAGAAAAATGCAAAAGTGTTGGCAATATAATGTGTTCTAGATGAATGATTAACTAATATCCTAACTAATATAATAAATGCAAATGCGAGTTTGTTTGTTTGTTACGCTTTCACGCCTTAACAACTCGGTCATGATATTTCGCATACATGTTGCCATAGAAACAGAACTAAAATTACTAAAACTACTTTGAGTTGTATTCTCTCGTATTCGTCTCTCTGTCTCTCTCTCCCTTTCAAGAAATACTCTCCTGCGACACAATGCTTCCAAAAACAGCCCACGTTGAAATCTTTACCACATCCACAATCGCGCATTCTAAGATAATTAAAGCCAAAATTGCCTCCGCAACAAATATATCGTGTCGCCCCCGTTGTGTATAAACACAAACACATCAACGAGTGCTCGCTGAGCTGTGAATCCTTCGAGTCCAAGGTCACCACACCCTTTGTACACTCGGGGTATTTTTGTACCCCACACGTAACGCTTTAACCATAATTTCGTACAAGTTTATTAACATTTTGTGGTGGGAATGACTTTATTCATGTAGAATAAAATTGCAGAAGGGTTAAATTCTTAAACATATCTTGTTAGTTTTATATTTATTTATTAACTTGAACATCCAGTAGTCATTACATTAATGCTTATTCTAACAAAATAAATACTAATAGTAACACTTTATGTATAACTTTTATATTGGTACTAATCAGTTCCAATATCAATAAACAAGTCGTTTCAGCTACCGACAGTAACATTGAATTTTTTGTTAAAGAATCCTCTCTTTCCGCCCCCTCTTCGTATGGGTGTATCACACGTGTACGAGTGTTCGTATATCAGTGTACCACATAATATGTGACCAGTATTAGTAGTTAGAATTGTTATATTAAGCTATTATATATATAAGTCTTTGGGTTCTTTTCTGTATACCTACAAAACAAAACAATGTCACCATACATTGTTACGTTATATCTCAAAGGGATTAGGCAGCATTCGTGATGAAAGCTCCCAGTCGGTTTAACAATCGCAATTTACACAAAACTTTAACGAATTATACACATAAACCTTTCTTATGAATCACTTTGTCTATTGGTAAAAACTGTATGATATGAATATGAATCCGTTTAATAGTTTTTGAGTTTACCGTGTACAGACTGACAGACAGACGCGGCTGTAGACTTTCAAAATTAGCTGTCCATACATAGATAAAACGAGTCGTTTCTTGAATAAAGGGACCGGGCCTTAGTGGCGCAGTGGTTTTGAATGCGACTACTGTATACTTATATATTAGATCACTGGTTAGATTCTCGGACTGTGCAGTGTAATTAGATTTTTCTATTAGGCACATCCCAGTAACAACATGGAAGCTGGTCCTTTGTATACCTACTGCTTTGTATCCAGGATATTAATTATAATATGTGCACGCATAGTTGTGAATTTAAATCCTACCTAATATTATAAATGCGAATGTGAGTTTGTTTCTTTCTTTGTTTGTTACGCTCACACGCCTTAAATACTAGACCAATGTTCATGAAATTTTCACATTGTCTAGTGCACAGAAAAGGACATAAAGTACCTTTCATCCAGAAGAAAAACATACGGGGCGGTCTACGAAGACTGCCGATAGAAGTGAAAACTAAATAACTAGCGTGCGGTGACGATGATGCGAGTTCCATGATTTTTGTTCACCCAAAAACGTGCTCAACGTGCCTAAAGAAGTTTTCACTTTAAAAAGTACTGTTCCCGAGGGAAGGTGCCTAATTTAAAAAACCACGAGCACAATTTAGTAACATGTATATTTTATAATAAACTATGTTTGCTTATTAAACAAAACTATTACATGGAATATCTCTCTCGTTTGTGTTATCGTCAGAAACACAAAAATATACCGAATCCAAAAGGTTTTACTTAAATTGCGTAAAAACAAAATTTCACACCTATTCTCAATCATTATTTTGCAATGGTGCCCGGTAAGGGACAACTGGCCCGCCCCCTATTACGTTATAACTAAAAATAGATGGCGAAATACGAAACCTTTTAGGAATATAACTGAGCGAGCTATGTTGTTATATAAACTACGACTTGGGTGCACGGGTAGCGTAAAGATTTGAGTGGTCACTTCGCTACTGCCACTGCGCTAAATATTGAGGGTTCGAACCCCAGACGAAACAAAAAATTCTGTAATTCAACGGGTGTTCTTTATAACCATTGTGGGATGTTTGTAAAGCTTATTAAGTTCATCGGCGTCCGGACGCTGGTGACCATACAAAATACATTTATTATTTTTTCTGTATATGGTTTGTTTCATAGGTTAAATCCTTATTTAATATTATATAAATGCAAATGTGAGTTTGTCTGTCCATTTGTTACGCTTTCACGTCTTACTTACTTGACCGATTATCATGAACAAAGGTATATAACTTAGTGTTTTTGTTCCCTCGGCAGCAGTGCTTTTGTGCGAAAGTTCATGATGATCGGTCAATAGATGTTTGATTAATAATACCTGTTATTTATAACATTATAGTCTTTACACAAAATATAAATATTTAAAAATAATAACAATTTTATTACTTTTTACACAGAAACATAAGACATAAACGCCAATTTCATAGTTAAAGTCCTAACACATCCATCATAATATCCAACATGTGACTTACTTATAACATCATTAGTCCATTGATCTTTCTAGAACGACATTAAAAATATACAACGCAATGATCTTCCTTGTGGCAAAAAATGAGGTAAAGGATATCTCGTTGGCCATTTTTTACCAGTTTGACGTCACACTTGAGTGAGTACGTCCGTTGCTTCCCGCTATCCTGTTACCCCTTGAGGAACCACGCATCGGTACATTAGACCCCTGTTCATATACCTTGAGCATTGTTATTGGTTTAAGAGAGTAAGCAGACTTATAATACTTACATAAAGTAGACTTTAGGCACAAAAGACGTATAGTATTTTTTTCTTATTGGTCTTCTTTAGTAAACAAATGTAGTGTTGAGTAGTAGGGCCTCACTGAGTTCAGCATGAATGGGCCGGCTCGACCGGGGAAGGAGGTTGAATACTGCTATTTCACGTTGTTTCGTTCGGTGAGTGAGAGTGCCAGATACCCAATCACCCTCTTTCCCCCTTCCCGCTTCTTCTCCTTCACACTTCCTTTCCTAAAGGGTCGACAACGCGCAAGTGATGGCTCTGATGTTGCAGGCGTCCATAGGCTACGGTAACCACTTACCATCAGAAGGGCCGTATGCTTGTTTGCCCTTAAAACTTCGTAACTAAAAACATACAGGCCTATAATATATAGTTTAAAAGAAGTAACTGAAAGATTTTTAAAGGCATATCAAGCGAAATTTGAATGTAAAGCAACCGAAATAATTCTGTTTATGGCTTTAATGACACACAAGATTAAGCTTATATATACATAGCTTTCAAGATCTCACTCTTAATATATGTGATGCCCTATTGCTTACGAGGTCAGCGCCTTAACCTATTAGTCTAATTCAACGTAAGAACAGCCTTAACGCGTGCAGGGAGAGGTGGCCTTGTACGGGACGGATTTACGGACGAATAAATGTACGTGGGATGTATTTATAAGGAACGTGGACGGTACGATATTTTTAGTTCGTTAAGTCAAAGTCAAATCAAAATGCATTTATTGATTTCGGTTACAAAATAACGAACGTAAAGTAAAGTGAACGACTAAGAGGTTAATGAGTTTACTAAATTTATTGAATTTACATTTATGTTAGTTGCTAGGTTCAGACAATTAGTTGAGCCTATGAGAAGATACTTGCAAGAAACTCACTGTCACTCTTTTAAATCGCCATCAAATTATAATTTCAGTATTTTACTATTCATTTATATACCAGGTGTTGCAGTCATTAGGACATATATTACTGTCCATATAAAACCAAATCATTTAAAAATAAAGAAACATTTTATAATATTATGAATGAAGCAATTCAGGTTGGAACTAATATTTATTAGTTAGTAATTTATAATAGATATGAGGGCGCATAAACTTACTCTTTGTGGCTGATGAAAAGGTAGTTCGTTTTGTATTATAATTTTTAGAATAGTAGAGCCTCGCTGATTTCAGCATGAATGGGTCGGCTTGACCGAGGAGGACTACCCTCTCACAAAATTTGAACGTGAGATAGCAGTATTCCTACTGCTATGTTTCGTTCGGTGAGTGAGAATGCTGGAGGCCCAATCACCCCCTTTCCCCCTTCCCGCTCCTTCTCCTTCCCACTTCGTTTACTAAAGGGTCGGCAATGCGCAAGTGATGTCTCTGGTGTTGCAGGCATCCATAGGCTACGGTGACCACTTACCATCTGGTGGGCTGTATGCTTGTTTGCCACCTTAGTTAAAAAAAATATTATTTACTTATACTCTCTTGCCTACATACGCAACAGGATCGGTAGAGGTCAAATCACCCATACTTGGCCCATTTTTATTATTTGTTAATATTACGCTCATATCAACACAGGGGTAGACAGACGCCAAAAATATATAATAAAATTCCTAATTATATAAAAATATCACCACTAAATAAATTTACTAAAAAATTACGTTAGTGGCTCATGCAGAGCTATTTCTATAGCATTATTTCTTTTTTAAATGCCCTGCTATAATTGATTTGTAACTGACCTTATATACTTTGATTTAAAATTGATATTGTAAATTTAAAATTTAATATACTTATTCGTGTAAAGATATGATATGATGATATATAACATTTGCATGCCATTTAAATGCCTAAATGGGCTTGTACTCTTGTAAATAATTTATAACATCTATTAATGTACCCTGTTTATAGCAAATAAAGACTTCTTATTCTTATTCAGAGGTGTATTATGGCAACATTTAGCTAGTTATGGTATTAGGACCCACGCATTAAGGTCCAGCCTATTACCGTTTCAGTTCCACTACCCATGCTGCTGTACTGAGAATTTATTTACAGAAAACCCCAATCACACTTTGCCTGAAGCAGAAATTAAACCCGAGACTCAATCACACTCCCCACTGAACTATCGCTGCTCATTATACAGTCATATAATGAGCAGCGATAGCTCAGTGGGAAGAACAATAGACTGCAATGCAGAGGATCTCGGGTTCGAACCCATGCCGCGCACCTCTGACTTTCGGAAGTTATATGACTTTTCGAAATTATATGCGTATTGATAGACGATTATCGCCTGCTCCGTGCTCGGAAAGCACGTTATGCCATTGGTACCGGCTGCAATGAACATCTATGGCTGTCGTTAATGGGAAGTCAGTGCCCTATAATATCCTGACACTGGTCTAGCCGTAGGGTATCGTTCGCCTTCGGGTTGCGGAGGTCAGGTGGCAGCCAATCCGTGTAAAAACTGATATCCGGTCAAATCCGGTTAGACTAGAAAAGCCGACCCTGAGTGACTTAGGAATAATAAAGGCTAGGGAGAATAACTCAACCACAACAGTCGCATGCATTACCGCTGCGTCAGTTTCATGTGCTACAACAAATGTGGCAAGCGATTGTATAGCGCCTGATAGCAAACGGTTACTGCTATGATCGCTTGCTATACCAGAACTATAGCATCGCCTTCGTGAGGAAGAGGTATAGAGGAAGGAAAGAAATGGTACAATATAATATTCAACCACATTTTTTTATTTTTTTTACGTGGGGTAATGCAATGACGCATATCCCTCCGCGGGGGCGGGCGGAGGGATTATGTCGGACTCGCCAGGGTAAAATAAAGATGTTGAAAAGATAATGTACCTCCCGGAATACCGACTAAACCTACCACGGTGTTCCTCGACAAAAACACTATCGACGGGGCCGCGCGAATCACTTTCGCATACGGTCGCGACCCCGCCGAGGTTTCGGCCCGCCGTATGAAACGGCAGGCCACTACACGAAAGACCCACCCAAAATAGGCACTGCTTCACCTACTGTCTCCCCCCTAGAGGGGAGACGGACTCGACACAGAGGCGCGCGTGGGAACACGCACGCCGCCTCTCGGACCTGGTGCTGAATGGATGGCGGGCAGGCCCACAAAGCCCGCCACCCCCAGGTCAAACCTCAGGGTGGCTGGAGGTCATCTCGCACCCTCCGGCGCCCGGTTCTGCGGTTGGGGAGAGGGTTTAAACGCTCCCTCTCCCGCTCCGCCACCTCCTTGATGGAAAACACAACACCATCTAACCCAAACTAAGCAGAGCTTGTACTATGGGTACTATACAATGGATAAACATACATATATACTTTTTTATTGGCACACACAATTTTATTATACTAAAAACACCCAGACCAAGACAAACATCCATGTTCATGCATACAAATGTTTGAATTGTGCGGTAATCGAACCAGCGACCTCAGACGTGGCAGTCGGTTACACTAACCACTCCGCCATCGAGGCCGCCAAAGGTATCGCGTTGCCGTACGACGAATAGGTATGGATACGATCGGACGAAAGGAAGAAAAGTTATGTGAGCCTTCAAAAGTCTTACTGCATGAAACTCAGTTGTAGTATGACTATTCTTAAAACGGTATGAGAAGGTAATATTTTACTACTATAATACTTGGCAAATTCGGACTCTATCACTGTAAATTTATTTATTTTTGTTCCACCAGTAATTACACAACAATACTTATATTCCATACATGGTTTAAAATTTTTGCTTGGTTGTATAATCTTTTAAGGTAGCCACTGCATGCACAAATAGAGTAGCTTAAATTTTAATTAAATATATAAATTAGATTTTAATATAATTTTGACATTTACAAGATGATGCAACCAATTAAAATAAAACAAATTAAATTATTTAAAACAATTAAAAAACCAAGAAGTAAATTAGAACTAAATTTATAAAATAATATGATTTGGTGTTTAAAAGTAATTAGATTATAGATGAAATAAATAAAAGTTGTCATAAAATTAAATTAGATGTTTTAAATGATATGCTCATTCTAACACAATTCTTCATTAAGCAAGCGTATGTGACCCTTAAGATGTCTGCCATAATTAATTAAACTGTTCATCTACAGCGACGCATCTTATATATTATTGACCCATATAAAAAAGGTATTACGTTCCCTTTTTATTCGCATAAAATTATGTCAATTTGGCATAACTGTTTAGGCACAATTTTTTAAGTACACTATGATACCCAAGTTATATATGTATGCCTTATAATTTTATGCCAATCAAAATTAGGGCAAAAGCATTAGCCTAAATTATATTTATGCCTAATGAAATAGTATGCGAAAAAACAATTATGTCAAAGTATGACAAAAAAATATGCCTAACTCGTTATGCCAAATCAAAGCAGGACAAAAAGAAATTGTCGGAATAAAGGATTCTCTAATTATTAATAACTGTTGTAAGCTATTGGCAATTGAAAAGAGTGGTCATGAGTTTCTTGACGACTTTTTCACATGTAACCTCTACACCTCAAACGCTTATTTTTTAAATATTTTTTTTATTACCCGTTTATCTTTAAATCCTTATTAATATTATAAAAGCGAAAGTTTGTATGGATGTATGGATGTTTGTTACATTTTCACGCAAAAGCTACTGGACCGATTGCGATGAAACTTGGTATGTAGATAGCTTGAGACCTGGATTCACACATAGTTTAATTTAATCATTTTTATCCCGATATTCCCACGAGAACAGGACATACGCGGGTGAAACCGTGGGAAAAACTAGTAGTTTAATAATTAAAATATATTATCTAAGTAACCACGATAAGTACATAGTTAAATTTAAGTACATAACATTCGCGTACACGTTAGTCAATATTATGTTTTATCTTATTATATTATACATATATACATACATAAATTCACGCCTGTTCCCCAGAGGGGTAGGCAGAGACTACGGATTTCCATTTGCTACGATCCTGACACACTTCTCTGGCTTCAATCACTTTCATATATTATTATATTATACTATACATATATAACTAATTTCATTTTCAGGCGCAAGGAATTATTGAATAATAGTATAATTTTAAAGACACATGTCATTACTATATAAAATAAAAATAAAAGTTTATATAGTAATGACATGTGTCTTCAAAATTGTCTCAACAACCCAAACCGACCATTCTTTTTGTATATATCTGACAAACGAAGTTTCTTTAAACCGCTGTTCGGTTGCTTCGCACACAACGGATTCACGCATGGATGCGCACTCCTTGGTGTTGCGTTTATACGCCACGATACGACTACGATACGATTACCTTTGACTTTAAAGCTCAATCACCAGATAAACTTTAAGTTACGTATCAATTGGGTATTTTTACAGTACATGTATCTAAAGGAAATCTGTAAATTTGCATGTAAACTCTCTGGGAAAAAAAAAGGGAAAACTTAGTCTAACGAGCTTTTAGTATTTATTACAACTTAGTATTATAGTATCGGTGTTACCCGAGAGCTGTGATATGTTCTTCTTCAAACGAGCTTTAAATAGACTTCTTCTTTCATTGTAGGCAGCGGCTTTGCTGTGTCCTGACATTGCTGAAGTCCATGAGCAGTGGTTACCTTTTTCCATCAGGTGGGCCACACGATCGTCTGCCACCAAAGGCAATAAAAATAAATTGTTTTATTTATGTCGCATATCCCTTTGAATGTCTGGCAAAAAAGTGAAAGGAAGGCCTTGGCACTTATGCACCGCATAGGTGCAAAAGACATTCAACGAGATAAGGAACATGTTAAAAAATGGAACATGTTTACTGACTACCCTTAGCGGTGTTCTGTAAAAATACACTTTATTATTTATTTATTTATTTCAGATGCCAACATTGGTATACACCGTTACCTACATGTATTTTAGACACATAAGTAAGATATTATAAGTGTAACAAATAATAAAAGGCATACACAACATGCAAATAATGAACACAGTTTAACTAAATGTATGTACTAACTGAATAAATTTAATCTAAATTGACTCTTAAACTAAATAATAATATTCTATCACATGCACACAACACCGTCTAGCCGCCCAAACTAAGCAGAGCTTGTACTATGGGTACTAGACAATGGATAAACACACATAAAATACTTTTGTTTTTTGTAAATACGTACATATTTTACACAGAAACACCCAGACCAAGACAAACATCCATGTTCATGCACACAAATACTAAAACTATAACACAAATAGTAAATCTAAAACTAAAAATATGTATCTATTATATCGTTTTTAACACAAGTGTCAAAATACGATATAATAGATACATATTTATATTATATTTATATTTATATTATACGTTAATCGGAATCAGGTTGATAAAAATGTGTTCAAAAATCGTGCCATATAAAATTTCTTAAGTAAAACGTACCCACGACTCGGACAACCGCGGGCGCTACGGACGAGTGGACTTTCTTTGTGCTATCATTACACGCACACATAGACACGTATTACTGCATACAAGTGACGTAAAAGTTGATGATTAAACACACACAAATAAAAACTGGACACATTAACTTTTATTTTCTCTAAGTATTGTGTTTGTGACCTTGACCTTGGGTTATATTGTCCTTATATTGTCGTGTTTTTTGTTGTGATAATAAGCATACACAGAGAATACTCGAAGAAAATGAGTCCAAAGACTTCTTTAATGATGAGCTTTAGTTAAAGGTCACGGGTTTTACGAAACCTTATTACATTCAAAATAATGATAAAGTTAAGTAACTATAATAGAACAATAGAAAATGCTGCTGTGTAGTTGTCGTTTAAAATTCAATTGAATGGAAATAATCCTTGATATAGAAAAACAGACTACAATAACATATATTAAGTAATTAATTATTGTAAGTGTAATATTGTCTTCTGTTTACGCGAATGTTATTCATTGAAATTAAACTCATTTATACGGATTTTATCGCGTTGTTTATTTAACACTGTATTACATCATTTTGAAACTGTTACACTACTACTATGAACTTTACTAATTTTTAAGCTACTTTACTAAATAGTTTTAAATGGTTTTAATCATTTTATTAGCTTAAAAATTAGTAAAGTTAAAGCGCGACTCCGCCGACTCTGGTTATGTCGCGGAATACCGTGGTAGGTTTAGTCGGTATTACCGGGGTATCTTTCCCCCGATGAACCCAATATAACCTCTCCGTCGCCCTGTGGAGAAGTATGTGTCAAAGCATTCCATTACGTAAAAAAATAAATAAAGGAGGCCTCGCCTTAGCGTTCGCGGTATTTTTTTTTTATAACCATCCCGTTATTTAAGCATGTATTGAAGTATTTAAAAAAATTTAAAGTTGCATTTGTGATATTAATTTGAAGGTGATTTTAGGATACTACAATAATAATTTTGTATCCTCTGAAGCTCGATCGAACAGAAAGACGACTAGCTCACGTTATTTTTTCAAAAATTAATACTTTTATCTGTACTGAGGTTAAATTATTAATAATCACTGATAAATGTGATAAATGTCTTACCTCGCCTTTCGGTAATTATTGATAATGGTAGACAATTATTAATAATTTTCAATTAATCACACATACCGTAACATATATAATGATGTCAGCCATATATACATATAAACTGTCCCATTGCTGGTCTATTCATAAGCTCCCTACGCTGGCCTAGTGCGGATTAGCAGACTTCACATATGTATCTTCGAGAACATTATGTAGAACTCTCAGATATGCAGGTTTCTTTCCAATGTTTCCTTTGCCGCTAAAGCGAGCTATAATTAACTATTTAATACGCACGTGACTTCGGAAAGTCAAGCAGCCTTAGGATCGAACTCGTGGCAGACTAACGACATATATTTTATTTTTACACAACTAAAGTTAACTCTTTAATATGCATATCATCTGTAGTCATCAAGCATTTAATGTGACACAATTATGTATGTGGCATGAGTAATTATGTTCTATAGTATATAAGTTAATTACATATTTAAGTTACGTAATATTACTCGCCAATTCGTTAACAATATAAATTAAGCGGTTAAACACATAGTAAATTAATGGTAACGTGTTTGTAATTTTGCTCAAACAACATCGAAATTTCACAGAATATGAGAATACACAATCTAACTCGCCGTCCGTATTTCGGAATAGGGATTAGAGTTCATACATATATTATATGTATAAAATACATGCATACAACTATGATAATAGGGTTTAAATATAATTATGTGAAGTTGCCGCTTTGTATGAAGTAAATACATAGGTAATGTTGTGGGTTTCATACAATTTCGTCAATATTTTTTTATGAGCATATCAAATTCTTTCTAGACTGCTTATAGTGCACTGCAATGGCTGAAGTGGTCGCCTCGCCTCTGCCACTGCGCCGAGTGTTGTGGGTTCGAATCCCACTCGGGACAAAAATTTGTGTGATCCACAAATGGTTTATCCGAGTCTGGATGTTCTCTATGTCTGTTGCTTAAATGTTTGTAACCCGCGACACAGGAATTATACCTCAAGCGAGAGATGTCCTACTTACACAAAAAAATCGGTAACGTTATGGTTTTCATACTAACTATAGCATCAATATTTTTTGAAAAGCCATTTCAAATTGTATGGCTTTTCTTAATGTATTGTTGCTTGTATTCAGGCCACTATGGTTTGCCTTAAATTAACAAAAACATCAACCATCATTTAATTATGACGAATTCCAACAACGAATACTGGCAAACACTAAGCGATATAACCTTAAATACAAATTGTGTAAATGGTTCTTGATATGTATTATTAATCATGTACATATAAAATATCCTCGAAATATAAATACATTTGAAAAATAGCCTTTGCATTTTATATATATTTTACAGAAACCACGCAATTAAAATGTAGAAAATAAACGGTAATTTCCTAGTTAAAGACCTAATATTATACATGCAAATATAAGTTTGATTGTTACGCTTTCATGCCTTAAATACTTGACCGATTATCATGCAATTTTGCATACACGTTGTCAGAGGTACAAAAAGGCTATATATTTGATAAAGGTACCCTTTTATTAAAAAAATAAGTTACCAAGCGAAGCTGTGGCAAAATATAGTACTACAACTAATTACAGTAAAGTGAGTGAATTTAAGTATGAAGCTGTCTCTTTGGTAGAAAGCACAAGATGGCCAAAGACTCAATTCTCTCCTGACGCAAGCATTCTACCTTAGCTTGAGAGCTCAATAAGAATACTAAATAGTACTTTGCAACTCAAATTGCAAGTTGGCTATAAAAATAAGTGTTACTCAGCTTTTATTTTGGTGCATTTCTATTTATGAATACATTGCCAATAGTTTAAAGTAAACATAAAACGTACAACTACTGTCTGTCCTGTCTTATAGAGAAGAAGCTGAAGAACACTGCACGGTTGCCATATTGGTTTTGGGTTGCCTCGTCAACAATAGTGTTATAGGTTAGATCCACACGAATAACAAATAGTCGTTTCGAGATCGAGTGTTCTTAAAGTCAAATATTTGTAAAATCTGAATTATTCCTAAAGCCAGACTTTTTCTTCTTTCTCGTTCCCTCAATTCTGAGGATCGCGACCACAAATGATGTCCCTCCAATGAGAGTGGTTGAGAGCTGCGTGGACTGCTTACTGCAAGGTGCCGCCTACTGCGTTTTTTATAACGTCCGACCATCTTTTTGGTGTTTTTTACCTTTACCTTTGCGCGTTTTCCGTTAACTTGACCCAATATTAAGAGTTTCTCTAGACAATGCTTAGGTGACCGCATGATATGTCCAAAGAAACTGAGGGCCCGTTCTTCGCAGATGGTTGTAAGCCGCTTTGTGATGTTGAGCTCTTGTAAAATAGATTCATTTGTCCTCATGGTGGTCCATGGTATCTGGAGTAGTCTCCACCAACACCACATCTCAAAAGCATCGATCTTATTGCTGTCGTGACTTTTGAAGCACCATGTTTCAGTACCATACAAAAAAATATAAAACACGAGAGCTCAAACCAGACGAATTTTAGTTTTGCGACATTAAAATATAGTAATTTTTATTAATGATTATCTTCCTATCTTCGTCGTTAATAAGTTATACAGATCCATTATTTTACCCCGTCACATTGTTGCTCACATACATTCATATCTTTTTAAATTTCTCTCTTCCGCCAGTTATCCTTTTTAAATTTCTACATTTCTAGTCATTACTTCTTCTTTTGTACACAAAAATAAAGTTTAATAATCAACATAAGTTGCTGTAATTACATCCTACATAGCAGTTCTATTTCCCACAAGAATAAAGCGTACAAATATTGCATTCATTTTATTTACCCTTTTGTTGGAACTTGAATGTCAAGGTCAAGGTCAAAAGGAAAAACAGCAACCTGTATATCTTACTTACATTAAGTAGAGGAAAATTCTAACACAGATTTTTTGATTGCGTTTCCTTCTGTTATAAGAACTTTCTTAATATTTATTGCTAGCAGTGATTTAAGGCAGCGATAACTTAGTAGGAGACCGTTGGACTGCCACGCTGAAGTTTCGAGTTCAAACCCTAGGCACACCTCCGACTTTTCAAAGTTACGTTTGGATTTAATTATTAATTGTCGCTCGCTTTAACACTGAAGCAAAATATTGTGAGGAAACCTGCATATCTCATAATGTTCTCTATGATGTGTGAAGTATGCCAACCCACACTAGGCTAGCGTGATGGACTATGGCCTAACCCTTCTAACACCGAGAACAGGTCCTTATCAAGCCACCAGTGGGACAGTTTCTACACAGGTTTGATATTATTATTATTAATAGTTTAAGGGTAAACCCTTAAACTATTAATTATTTAGCAATATTTTTTAAACTCACTTACTGACAAATATAGAATGTAGCAAAAAAATGAGAGCATAAAGCAAATCTAAATCTGTTTGGTCTTTTATCTTTGTACGTATAGCATTTTAGGCCTACAAGTGATCTAAAATGCTGCTCCCATTTTGTTCATAATTATTGCTTGAAGTCGTCCCTAAAATGAGTAGATACTAGAATCCTTTTAAAAGTTTTATTGAGCACAATAATACATTACAAAAGATTTCAAATGCAAAAGATCTGTAGCTATCAAAAACTAAAAGAGAAGTGAAAAGTTCCGAACAACTCGTTTTAAACTTCATCATTGATTCATCCACTCATCGCTCGTTCTTATTAAACTCCGACAATTAATCCCGATGAATGAACGAAAGATTTTTGATGTCAACTAATGAAATCTTTAAAAGTTAGACTGCGAGTTGTTTGTTGGGTGATTCGATGGGGTATTGTTAGAGAGGGAGGAAAATCAGAGTTCTATCTTTTTGCCTTATTTTAAAGTTTAAATGGATTCCTTGTAACGTTTTACATTCGCAACATTTTTAGATTCCGTGGCGTTAATTTGCGTTTATGTTTACTATCCATTATAAAATTTCAATGTACGATTCCAACAGACACCGTGTAGTACCGCCAGATTTTTATATAGCAAGATTTAGTTTTGTTGGTAAAATATAGCTTTAAACTTAAACTTATCTTTCTGGTCATGCACAAGCACGCCGTGATACTTAAGATAGGCTACTATAAATCTAATTATCGCTAGGATAATGGTGAAGGAAAATATCGTGAGGAAACCTGCATGTCTGTGAGTTCTCCATAATGTTCTCGAAGATATGTAAAGTCTGCTAACCTGCACTGGGTCAGCGTGGTGACTATGGCCTAACCCTTTTCACACTGAGAAGAGGCCGGTGCCTAGCAGTGGAACAGTTTAATATAGAGCACACTCACTGGAACTATGCTCGCCGGCATTATGTGGGACCATGGGACCATAACAGTAGCTGGCGATAGTTATGATGGTGGAGTACTTACCCCTCTGCCTACCATTGCGAAGATAGAGGCGTGAGACTATTTATCCTCAATATTACTTCCTTTGATTATCACTAGGCTATCAACCTAAGTGACCACACCCAATATTGCTCCGTCCCACCAAACCAATTTCTCATCCCTAAAATCAAACAGAAACGTAATTCAAACTGTATTCAATTTTCCAGCAATTCTCTAAAGACACGTGTTCAAGTTTGTCGCAAAGTTGAAAGTGTTTGATTAAAGATATTCGAGTCTTTGATACTGTATCGAGTTTTGAGTTTGAAATGTTCGAGTTCAAGTTTCTATTTGACTTAGGTTTGTTTTACATTCCGATGTGATATGTTTTGTTGGTTGTTTCGATGGCCCAGAGGCATACATTTCTACTTACGCATACAGTCTAGAGATAAACAAGCAAAAATAGAAATTCGAATATTCGGAATTTGTACGATTCTGCATCCGAATGTTCGTGAATTCGTTTTCATTCATTAGGATTTGAAACATAATAGAATATTTAAAACTTAATTTAATAGATCTTAGTCGATCCGACGATATGGGTTTATATTTGGTCATTCTTTACTAACGCCTTCATACGGTATGGACACCAAATAGCTGCATCTAGATTCGTACTTAACCAACCAATATCAAAGATAAATTCATTCGAACTGTTAAAAGTTTTAAATATTTCTATTTGCTTGAACATTCGAATAATTTAAATTTTTGTTCGATAATCAGTATATGAGTGCACAAATAATTCCCGAATCAGGTAAATCGTTCTTGGGTATTGGTTGGGTTCATTGCAGCAGAGTCAGAATATTACATATTATATTTTTAATTGTCAACTAATTCAAGCAAAATACAGTACAAAAGGTTATCTTAATACCACAGCCAAATTGGTTTAGCCAATGTTGAGAGTAAATGCAACGCACAGGAAACAATAAAAAAGGCTGTTTAAGATTTTATACATTACATTATTGATATAATAAGGAATAAAAGACTAGCTTGCTTACCTGGTTCTGAAGCGCTGAACTTAGATTAGTTTAAAAGGGTAAGAATCCCATTAGAAATAAATTAGGCCCGAAAGTAAATATAATTTGGGATTTTTTGCCAGATATTCCACTTAGCAAATTTTTTGAGTAAAATCTCTTCTTTATGCTATTCCTGATCTGCCTCACATAACATTTTTGATGCTGAAATGGGTGGAATTGTAGTGGATTTCTTCTTCTTATTGCCTGTCAACATGACTGTACTCCACCTTATGGTAAGCAGTCGTCCACGAGTCCTACCCCACACACTCACGGAAAGTGATACCTACCGCATGGAACCTTGTTTTGTGTTGTATGCCAGCGGTAAATAGGATTTCCAGACTCCTTAAGGGGACATTGTGCTGTTAGCAGAGATACCTACATAAAATAATTAAATAATCTCTTATTCTTAGAATTTACTTTTATATGGACAGTAATATAAAGCATAATGGCTGAAAATGCAATTTTTCGCTCATCAAAATGACCACACTCCGCCTGATGGTAAGCAGTCGTGTGGTCTAAGAGCAGTGGCCTCCACATCGTTCTGGTAGAATAAGTAGAATACTAAAATTATAATTTGATGGTAAATCAAAAGAGTGGCTTTGAGTTTCTTGCAGTTATCCTCTGATAAGCTCAACCTTTTTCCCTAAACCTAGCAACTAATATAAATGTCAATTCAGTAAATTTAGTAAACTCACTAACTCCTTTGACTTTCATACGTGTTACCTTGTGACCTAAATGAATACATGATTTTTGACTTTCACTTTGACCAAGTTGAACTTTGCCTTTTGAGCTGGCAGCACAAAAACTTCTTTACTAAAGTCTTGTCATCGCGAACACTTTAACCAAGCTGAACTTTGCTGGCAGCACAAGAACTTCTTTAGTATAGGCTTGCTGTCGTGGAACTCTCCTGGTATTGTAAAAGCTCAAGGACAACAGTAACTCGTTACTATTGGTCCGTACGTTTACTTCCCCCCCTAGGTAGTAAACAAAAAGAAAACGTTCCCCTCCATTCAATCCTAAATGCAATTCAAAGCTTTCAAATACAACAATGCCAGCTCGACAATAGCTTAGAACAATTCAACCAGTAAAATACTCTGAAGTAATGTAAACATCCCTTACTCGGTCAAAAGACGGTTAAAGTTTAAATCTTAGTACAAAGCAAGCAATCGTTACCTTACAAACTTTTATTTTAGCAAATTGAAAACAACTTGTTCAGTGGCTCGAATCTTATTTAGGTGTTACTTAAAGCGATGTAAAGAAATCTTTGAATGAATAATTCATTAACTTAAGGTGTTCTGTAGAATTTGTATAATATACATAGTCATACACCTTTATCTCAATGGGAGAGTAATGTACTCACATTTAGTCAGTTTTGGTTTTTTGCTCTTCGTATTAATGGGCAAGACTTTTATATTGGTACTTGCGCAGCAAATAATAATTTCTTGACAAAAAAAACCTGATAACACTTTGCCTGACCCGAGAATTCACAGTAGTCGCATTTACTAACACTGCGCTATATATATTGTATATAAAGTAATTATCAGACTTAGAAAACCTTAATAATTCATTCAATGTTTAAACACAGCTTCACAATTATATAATGATAAGATAAAACACCTAGTTTTAATTAATAATTATTACGCCTATACAAAATCACCCGTTCCATTTAAATTTACAAGGGTCGTCACCTACCAATTAAATAAAAAAAAAAAAACACCAGCAAATGTCTGGCCGGTATACAAGAGCACTTCGCATTCAGTGGCGGTCTCAACACGAGCACCACTTGTGCTTACCCCCTATTATTTAGTAAGAGGCTTTTACAATTTGAAGCCTTAAGAAAAATAGGAAAATGCAAGCGCATTTTTCGCGTCGATTTTACCTGTATTCTTGTTAATTAACATTAGAATGTTGGTGGAATATAACCCAGGTAGAAAGAAGAACTGGTTTATATAAACTCCTATATGTATGAATGGGCTCAAAGCCTGTAATATTACGGAACTACGCAGATTGTTCGATCCACGTTAATCAACATTGCCATGTTTACGTGGAATATTAGGCATAGTTTAGTTTTGGTAACTATATTTATGTAGAATGGATCCCAAGCCCGTACTGGAATGACGATTACGCAGATCCTTCAATCTGCAAGGATAACAAACATTGCCAAGTTTATGTGGGGCGCTTAGGTTACTATTAAATTAGGTGAATATGCATGAATGGACTCCATGTCCGTAATAGTGTGACGACCCTGCAAATCGTTCAATCTGCGGGGCTAACCAACATTGTCAAGTTTATGAGAAGTACTTATGTTACAATTAACTAAGGAAACTATATGCATGAATGAATCCCAAGCCCGTACTAGTATGGCGATCACGCAGATCCTTCATTCTGCGAGGCTAACTAACATTGCCAAGTTTATGTGGAGCACTAACATATGTTACGATTTACTCAGGTGAATATTCATGAATGGACCCCAAGCCCATGATGGTATGGCAATCACGCAGATCGTTTAATCTACGTAGTTAACCAACATTGCCAAGTTTATGTGGGGCTCTAAGGATGCAATTAACTTACGTAACTTCATGCCTGAATGGCGAACCACGGGCGTAAATTTGTGGTAATAGTGCAGCGGCCACGTAGATCGTTCAATCTTCGATGCGATCTTCAGAAGAGGGAGACAAAAGTGTATTACACATCTTCATAGCTCTAGCTACGGTTTAAAGTTCCATGGAATACAAGGCATGATTTTGGACTCCATGTTAAAAGTACAGAGTCCAAAATTGTGAATGACTGAGAATTTCGAAACGATAAAACCACTTAGCTCTACCAGGAATGGAACGTGAGGCCTCATGTGCAGCAGACACGTTCCCTGCCGCTGCGCTATCGAGGCAGTTTGTAGTGGCAGTGTGATATATAGAGTGAATAGATATTATAGTATTTTTATTAAAACACAGGCATCGAGAATAATTTATCGTTTATTTTGGAATTTATTTTTTTCATGTAACATAATCTACCATTGATTCTAAACGATATACAGCTATACAGCTTTATGAACAAAATAAAAGAGTTGTTCACTAATTTAAAACCCAAAATGTGCTTACACAAAAAAACATATTTGCCTTGCAATTCTTTTTGTAGAATTTTTATTTGCATATTTACACGAATATATGAAAACCACTGATTTAAACAAAATATGTACGAAATAATTTGGACTTGAAAAGGTTCAAACACAATGCAAATGTGGCTTTACTTAGAAAATAGATTTTTACACTGTGTTAGATCAAATTATTTCATTTATAATGAAAACTAAGAATAGGTAAATGATAGCCTATTGGGTGACTGTTGTGCTGCTACGTAGATATTTCAAGCTCGATTCCAAGGCCAAACACTTTTCATAGTTATGTCCGAATAAAATAATTAAAAAATTGTCACACGCTTAAAAATAAAGTAAAAAAAAAACAGCAAAGTATAGCAGCGGTAGGCACTCATAGTCAGTTGCACTATCTGATCGGTAAGCGATTAGCGAGGTTAAGCAACGTTGAGTGCAGTCAGTCTATAGATGGGTGACCAGTTGACCTGTAGGTTTAGTCGGTATCCCGGGAGGTACATTATATTTTCAACATCTTTCTATACCCGGCGAGTCCGACATAATCCCTCCGCCCGCCCCCGCGGAGGGATATGCGTCATAGCATTCCCCCACGTAAAAAAAAAAAAAAAAAAAAATAGATGGGTGACCACTTAGTGGTATTTCATCTGAGCGTCTCCGTGCTTCGGAGAGCACGTAAAAAGTCGGTCCCGGTTGTTGCCAAATTGACAGCAACTCTTGACAACAGGTTGTAAATATAAATAGTTTTAATAATTGAATTAGCTTAAAATTAGTAAAGTTTAATAGTAGTGTCCTTCTCCCTAGCCTTTATTATTCCTAAGTCACTTGGGGTCGGCTTTTCTAGTCTAACCGGATTTGACTGGATATCAGTTTTTACACGGAGCGGCTGCTACCTGACCTCCGCAACTCGAAGACTAATGGTACCCTAAGGCTAGACCAGTGTCAAGATATTATAGTATATATTATTATATAATAGTAATACAGTACTGTAACAGTTTTTAAATTATGTAATAAAGTGTTAAATAAACAACGCAATAAAATCCGTATATAGTAGTTTAATTTAAAAAAAGCGACTACTACTTCTAAAATCTAATATAAAATCTTTATTATAGATAGCAATATCTTTTACTCAATAATCTTTGATGTCAGACATTTTTATGATAGTTATTCACCCCTATTCACCTTCAAGATGAATAGCTTAGGCAATAAACGTTAACAATAAAATATATTACATCTTTTATTTTAGATCGAGTGTCTTCAGTAATAGTTATTAAATACCAATCATTTTCTTTTGAAATATAGAAGAGTATTAAATTCTGAATCGTAAATTAATAAACATATGTATATGACTCATTTATATTCTTGAATGGGTAGGTAGAAATATATTGCACCCATATTGAAACCGTTATGGTTTCTGCTCTACCACATTTTTGGACTCTATGCTGATATTGAACGTTTATTCACGCAACTCAATAACCATTACACGACTCAGGAATTGAACCTGAGATCTCATGCATAGTAATCGCATATGTACTACCACTGCGCCGCTGTAGCAATATTCTTTTATTTATTTAAAAAGCATACTCATGCACTTGTTATCAAAACTTACGTCGTGTACTTCATAAACATACATTTAACGGACGTAAAGTACCCAGACGTAGAAAAATAAATTAAGGATCACTAATAATTGTCTCGTAGAGGATTCGCTTTTACAACACACAACACGGTGGCTTTGGCAATTTTCCGTGACCGCTTGTTCGCAATGGCATTTGTGCAAACAGTAAATTTAATTAACCTTTGAATTTTAAAATATCAAAATAAATTATCGTGTCATGTTCTCTAGAAACATCGTAGCTACAAAATGGCTCAAAATGAACTGATACTCCCGTACCGCTAATTTAAAAATAAAAATGTATTCACAATAAAATGAGCCATGAAACCTGAAAACACGATAATTAAAAAATTATCCGACAAAAGCCATCATTTTAAATGGGAGGTTTAAAAATGAGCTCATTTCACCCCCTTACACTCCCATTCACCCCATTCACCCCATCACTTGAGCCTGTAAGGGTTTCACAGAATGGGGTTGCTACGATCACTCATTACAAATCTCAACCATCCCCCGATTTTGTTTTTTTTTCACAAACCTGAATACTATTGTTCCGGCTGTATTCAGCGTAGTTTTTGAAGAGCTGTTGCTGTTTTGATTGGAAAAATAATAGTTCAACGTGAACGGGCAGTTTTTGCATTCATTTGTATCGGTAAGCTTCAATTTCATATTTTATTTTATTTATTTTGTAGTTCTATATAAAAGGAACTGGGAAAATAATTTCTCCTTCCTAGGAAAACGCGAGTCAAATTGAAGAATATTATAAATACCAGAAAATATAAGTTCGTCGGACTTGAACGTTGAGGGTCCTACAGTACTCTGAGCTATACTTGATTCCAGTAATATGTTAGGAACACTTAAACACTCGAAAATTCGTACTTCTCGACACATAATCCCCATAGTAAACAACATCAGAAGTATATATAATCCGTAACGGGTATTAACGGCTTAGTAGTCGTTTCGCACGAATTTGTTCGCACAAATCGTGCGAAAATACACTTTTTTTAAATAATATTGCTTTTGTTGTCGTTTCGCACACATGGAATATATTTTCGTGCGAATCGTTCCCGTCTGAAAACGCAGGTGTCGTTTCGCACGTTTTGTATTTTTAATAAGAAAAATATCAAAATACAGTCGTGCACACACTACTTTCAAGTGCATATAATTTATATTTACATATATGTTTATTTAAAACTATCACCTTCGTGCGCGAATGTACAATACTTCTACTTTTATTAGCATACAAAACGACTACTAAGCCTTATTAACGCGATCATGCATATTGTTTACCTTTTAATACTTGACGTTTCGAACAGGTTCCATATAAGTCAGCTTGTGACCATGGCCTGGTCAAAGTTTTACCTGTTTACAGTATGCATGATGGCGTATATATAATACGTACTTAATTATACTAATTTTAAAAGTAAAAGGACGACAGGTAATATTAGCAACAGTATTTAAAAAAAAAATGTGGCTCATGTTACTCGGTAATAAAATAGCTTTTAACTGGTGAAATTTTGAAGTGAAAACATCTTTAGGCGCGTTGAGCACTTATTGGGTGAACGAAAATCATGGAACTCGTGTCATCGTCACCGAACGCTTTCCATGAGCTAATGTATACTGTGTAATATATGTGTACTTTTTGGGTGAACAAAAAGCGCTCGCGTCATCGTCACCGCACGCTAGTTATTTAGTTTTCACTTCTATCGGCAGTCCCCAAAGACTGCAGCGCATTGTTTCTTTTACGTCGGGTATGTAGTTCTTGGGAAACATTACAAACAAGTTATCAAATATTTCCTCTTTATAATATGTACCTATTAGTACAGATTATACAACACCGCCGCCGACACAAAGATCCCAATGGGTCCAAGTGTCGCCGGTCTGTACTGACTGGCCCCCACACATAAGATAAGATAAGATAAGTAAACTATGGTACCCAAGTTATATATGTTTGCCTTATAAGTTTATGCCAATCAAAATTAGGGCAAAAGCATTAGCTTAAATGATATTTATGCCTACTGAAATAGTATGCGAAAAAACAACACGCATTGTATAATCTATCTTAGATTATACAATGCGTAAGTTTAAAAGTTATTAACAGTGATTTGTAAATTATTAAAGGAAATAAAGAATTCTTACGTTAATTTTACCAAAGATCCACTCCTGCTGTAGTTAGTAGCGCTGTAGGTTATTATTCCTAAAAAGACTCACGCATTAAGTATCAATGGATGTTCTTTATGTCAGTTGATTGAATGATTTTGACGGCCTCGATGGCGTAGTGGTTGATGTAATCAAATGCCACGTCTGAGGTCGCGGGTTCGATTCCCGAACAAGTCAAACATTTGTGTGCATTAACATGGATGTTTGTCTTCGTCTGGTTGTTTCTATGTATAATATGTATGTATTTACAAAAAAGTATATAATGTATGTTTATCCATTGTCTAGTACCATAGCACAAGCTCTGCTTAGTTTAGGCTAGAGGATGTTTGTATGTGATAGAATATTTTATTATTATTATTTAAAGTACTCCGCATTACAGGAATGATCGCTAGTGCGGGAGATGTCTTTTTTAATTTAAAATGCACTAAAAAGACAACAGTGTTACAGGGGACACACCTTAGAACCACACAACTAATCTCCTCTTTAGCCTTTATTATTCCCAAATCGCTTGGGGTCGACTTTTTCTAATCTAACTGGATTTGACTGGATATCAGTTTTTACACGGAGCGGCTGCCACCTGACCTCCGCAACCCGAAGGCTAACGATACTCTAAGGCTAGACCAGTGTCAGGATATTAGGGAGTACTGACTTTCCCAATAATGACTGCCATAGATTTTCATGACAGCCGGGACCGACGGCTTAACGTGCTTTCCGAGGCACGGAGCAGGCGATAATTGTCAATCAATACGCACATAATTTCTAAAAGTCATATAACTTCCGAAAGTCAGAGGTGCGCGACGTGGGTTCGAAACCGAGACCCTCTGCATTGCAGTCTGTTGGTCTCCCCACTGAGCTATCGCTACTCATAGAAACACACAACTAGTGAACACAAATATTACACCAAGACTCTGAACATACACAGGATTATACTATGGGTTAGTAGATAGATAGCGTGTCCTAAAACGCTCTATCTGTTTGGCAAGTTCCATCCAGATCCGTTCAACAGTTTAGGCGTAATTGAGTAACAAAGATTCATATCTCGAAAACCTATACAAAATTTCACACTTATGATAATTATTATCGAGTAGTAGGTAGTTTATTATTTGCCTATCTTTACTACATCCTTGTTTATATAAGGCTGTTTGTTTAAAATATAGAAAGTGTATCGAATTTCTATCATTCATAGCAGCTGCTGTGAGACACACGTGGAACACATTTATTTAGACAGCTGGCAGATGTTAGTTTATCCAATTATATAACTTTGTATAATCAATTATATACTTCAATATTATCATAGTAAATAATTGGAGGATTGTTGTTTTGTTAAAGTGCTGTTTCATTTGTTACATAGTTTTTTTTTTTATTACCTTAAATCAGCGGTTTTGTGTTCATTTACAATGTCGGGTGCTTTTCAGCAGCCATGGTCACGGGGAGACTAAAAGGCTGCTGAAAAGCACCCGAAACGTCGGGGAAAGTGTAAACCAAAAATAAATAGATTTAATAGTTTAAATAATTTTATTAGCTTATAAATTAGTCAAATAAAATCAATAGTAGTAGTAGAGTAATATTTTCAAAATTTTGTAATACAGTGATAAATAAACAACGCGATAAAATCCGTATATAGTAGTTTAATTTCAATGAATAACATTCGCGTAAACAGAAGACAATATTATCCATGTAGTTGTTTCGAGTCTGGGTGTTCTTTATGTCCGTTGTTGAATCTTTGTAAAATAATACAGGAAATATTATTAGTGCGGAGTTGTCTTTTATAAAACACGAAGCAAGATTTGTTTTTATTTGATCTAAAAGGAACTGAGCTTATTACCATATGCCGGGCACAGCCCCTGACTGATCATTTCCTTAACAATACTTTTCTAGACACAGCAATCGAACTTAAAATCTTATGTTCTAACTATCGCAGAACCATCAAAGCAGTGAATACACACATTATATAATAGAGTATCTCCACGTATTAGGCTTCGGTCTCGAAGTCTGCGTTTGCGGAGCGGCGGCGGCGCGGCAACGCAGACCCGGTCTCAAAGCCAACGGGCAGATCGCGCGGCGCCAAAACGGCGTATGAGAAATTTGTGTCTGCTCGCGAACGAAAATTCTTAACAGCGACGAGAACATATTTTTGATATAAACGTCGGTCGTAAAAAATGCACAATACTATATCAATACAGACGCGTGGGTACCGCTAGACTAGCGCGCACCGCTCGTATGCCACTCCCCGCTACCTTCGAGGCCAGTTCCATATAAATTTATACATTTAAAAGCGCCGCTGCCGCGCTGCCGCCGCTGCCGCCTCGCGCCCGCTGTCCTCGTGTCCGTAGCCTTACAAGCACCATTGTCCCGAGTCGATACACGGCTAATTAATTGTCATTGTATAATAGCTTAGACGTGCACGTGTGATAAATTAATATCGCCTGGATTAATCTATTTGAGATGTTCAATATTATAAGGTCTATTTATGTGATATGATTACACCTTCGATTCTGTAAGGCCATTCTGTATCTCCATACTACATCCACATTTCGCTAACGCTTTTAAATCCAACGCAAGAGGAAGGCTTTTGCAGTCTAACACATATCCAGACACCTAGCGAGAATTTCTCACCAGAAAAACAAATAACTTGACAACAAACAAACAGCATTGAATTCGTGACTTCACAATGCCATAAACTTAGGCCGCAACAATAAAGTAGTTATCTTTTTATAATATTATAATAATAATATCAGCCGTGTTAATTAACTGTCCCCATGTTGTGCACGGGCCTCTTCCCAGTGTGAGAAGGGTTAGGTCATAGCCCATCACGCTGCGCTGGCCAAGTACTGGTTGGCAGACTTCACATATGTATCTACGAGAACATTACAAATAACTCTTAGACATACAGATTTCTTTACGATGTTTTCCTTCGCCGTTCACATTATATAATGGGGTATTTCCAAGTATTATAGACGCCATTGCCCCGAGCTGATATATGGCTCATTAATTGTCATTGTATAATAGCTAAGACGTGCACGTCTGATAAATTAATATCGCCTGGATTAATCTATATAAGATGTTCAATGTTATAAGATGAGGTTGTGGCATAAACTCCCTGCCGAGGTTTTCCCACAAGACTACAGTATGAGGTTCTTCAAAAAGGGTGTTAGAAGATTTTTACAGGGTCAGTAACGCGCAACTGATGCCTCTGGTGTTGCAGGAACCCATAGGCAACAGTGACCACTTACTATCAGGTGGGCCGCTTGCCACTATAGTAGTGAAAAAAAATAACTATGTGATATAGGTTTACCCATGGTGCCATACTCTAAGGAAAAATCTCTATCCCGCAAGCACTGTTGATTCCGCTTGTGAAAAGTGATGTTTTTATTAGCTTATTGGCAAATTTAATGTCAAAAGAACACTTATGAACATTAAAACGTATTGGTCAGTGAGTTACTAAGTTACTGAAGGTACATTGACGCAGTTTATTCTTCGCTTGGGCGCCCGAGTATTAAATTAGTTGTGATTACAAAGTAAAAGAAAATATTGTACGCTTATTGTAATTCATGAAAAGCATTGTAAATTGTAAATTTTGGTAATAAATAACTATTATTATTATTATTAAGGTTAGTTTCTAGGTTCATGCAAAGGGTTGAAAACATGTGCAAAAAATGCACGGCCTCTATTTTAATATTATGTAACTAAGCTTAAAACCTCTTGCATGGATTTCCAACTCTATCTATTCTTAGCTATCTCCTATCAGTCCCTTTCGAAGGCGTCTAAGTCATCCCTTTATCTCCGTTTAGGTCTGTACCATTTCCGTTGACTGACTTGTGGTTCCCAATTGGTCACGATATGTGCCCACCACTCTCGATGCATTTGGCAGATATGTCCGGCTTAATCAGATTTCAACAATCTTAATTTTAATAACATTATTTATCAAAATAAAATTCGAGGACATTCCACACATACATTACTAACACAAATAACAGCTTAATCCAGTAACCAAACCTAAAATATCTCACTTAAAATATAAGCACTTCACATAAATATTAACCTAAAAAATGGCATACGTTAACAAAAGTGCTATGAATACAAAAAAGGACACACACACACATACATACATACAAAACGTCAGAATCATAACCCTTCATTTGCCATCGTCCGTTGAAAACATCCCGCCATAGAATTTTCAATTAAACCCATGAATCTTGGGCACAAAACACATGGGGCTCGCTATTAAATATTCCATGTGGACTGTCCGAACGATTTCTCACTAGGCAGACAGTTTGTGGCGAATTGTTAGCCTTCCTTAATTAAAGTTACTAGATTTTGCCAGCGACTTTGCTTACGTAAATCAAGATTTAATCGATAAATTTTTATTTACTTATCAGTACTTTTTTTCTGGATGATAGGTCATTTTTGTACCATTGGGAACGTGTCTGCGAAAGTTCTTGATGATCGGTTAAGCAGGTTAGGCGTGAAACTGTAACAAACACACAAACAAACTTACATTCGCATTTATGATATTAAAGAAATTAGGATTTTTTTTCACGTGATTTTATCCCATTTGTATGCATAGCAGGATAAAAAAGTATCCTATGTGTATTAATAACATGGTTCATCTGTAAATATGCCTAGATGCATCGAAATCCGTTACGCTTACGCGTAATTGAGTAATAGTTAGTCAAATATTATAACAAGCTTACGCATTTATAAGTAGAATTGTAAAGTGAACGAATAAAAAATAAAAAAAAAATAAAAAGTATTGTGTAATATAATAATATTCTACCACATACACACAACATCATCCAGCCCAAACTAAGCAGAGCTTGTACTATGGGTACTAGACAATGGATAAACATACATATATACTTTTTTTTGTAAATACATACACATTATACATAGAAACACCCAAACCAAGACAAACATCCATGTTCATGCACACAAATATTTGTCTTGTGCGGGAATCGAACCCGCGACCTCAGGCATGGCAGTTGGTTACACTAACCACTACGCCATCGAGGCTCTCTTCTACCACTAACAGTAATAAAAATAAACAGTCATATAATCTCCATAATGGTAACAAATAAGGAGTCATTGTATTGTTAGTGGAGCATATACGAAATGAACTTAGCCAGTACCTTGCGAGGCATATTGCGTATGCATAAGAGGATGAATGCCTCGGTGGCACAGCGATAGTTATTGTGACTGTGGGTTCGAATCCATCGCCGTACCAACGAAAAGTTATTGAGCTTTTCTACACAGAAATTCTCAATAACAGCCCGCTTAGGCTCAACTTTTTGCCTGAACCTTGCAACTAACATTAATGTAAATTTAGTAAATGTAATAAACTCACTAACCCCTTTAACGTTTATAAGTGTTACTTTGTGACTTAAGTGAATAAATGGTTTTTGACTTCGACTTTGACTTTGACTTACACTCTTAACGTTACGTCACAAGCAATAAAATCATTCAGCAGATAATCTGCCGCAAACTATACGCTCAAGTAAAACATCCCTAAATGGTGGTCATTTCGAGCGATGCTTTTTGCTTTATTTTTAAGGAAAGGGTTAATGAGAAGCTATTATGTGGAGGTTCTATTTACAGGCTCTGTAACGACACTGTGTTTGACGATATGAATATAATTTATTCGAAAGAAAAGAACGGAGAGAAAAATATAAAAGAAAAAGTAAATATTGAAGACCTGAATATTACTGTTGGTCAACTAGTAGACTTTGTTAATCTTTATATATAAAAATTATGCTTCCGTATGTTTGTGTCCGCAAAACTCGAAAAGTAGATAATGGGCTGACTTGAAATTTGGCACAATATTGTATTTCTATATAAGAGTGTTTTTATAACTTTTCTATACCGAAATTCCCAGAGGAATGAGCAATATTAGGATATCGGAATGGCCTAGAGCGAAGCGAGGCCAAGTTTAGCTCGTAATTGTAATTAATTACCTACTATTTAGTAAATTCCATAATAAAAATATATTTAATCTACCACTTTCTTTCGGATCTTGAAGACTAACAACTACATAGACGATGCTAGCTACTATAGTCACCTCACTGGTCATTTTTACACAAAACTAGCGGATCTTAAAGACGTGGTTTTGCCTGAAGGGTGGCTTAAAATTTAAAACATATCCTAGTTTCTGATTGCAGCAACATCAATTTAATTCCAATTTTGAATGTAAGCCACGTACAGAAAAACGTGTGTTAACTACACAGGCAATACAAAAAAATGAAACTTATATTACCAAACTGACAGTGCAGCCTGAGTTTGACGCAATCCGCACTCGCTACGAATATTATCATCACTTTCGTCTGGCCGAAGCTCGGCGCACAATATTCCGTGCTTTGTAATCTTAACAAAACGTTGACAATACCGAATTCTGCTTCTGATGGACAACGTCGTCACAAATTGGATTGTTACAGATGAACAACGCAATACAATGCGTCAATACAGGAACAATTAAACAATAACGCGTAGAGCAATTTTGGTCAAGTCAACCAAATGTAATTAGCATTCGGTTGACTTGTATTATAGCGTTGTGTTGACTCGCTCATTGGCTGTAGAGAGTATTTTGTTGCGGTTAGAGCTTTCTTATAGAATGATACGTTGTTAAACTGTTCCTAGTGCGAGTTTGTTTTACGTTACACGTTTATGATGTTCAGTGCAACGACTGGCCCGCACTAAACTCTTAATCTATCAGAGAGCCAAATGCGGTTAACGTTTCTATCGCGTTAACGTAGGCACCCAGAACTAGTAATGCTAATATACGGGATTTTATAAAAACTAGTGGTCGCTTAGTGATCGAAATTCGATCATGATTGATTTAAATTATAAGTTTGATCTTTATTAAGGTTGTATTGATTTCGTCAAGGCTATACAGGTTAATATACCTATCTTATTCAAACAAATTTTTATTTACTTAACTATACTCTTTCATTGACGATATTCCTAAGCTCGCTACTTTGTTTTCTTTATTACATATAAATAAGGCATGTAACCATAGTTACGAAGAATTGTACGACATCAGCACGAACAATGCCGAAATAAAACAAACGTGATTCGACTGCGTGTGTCAGATGAATGATTGTATGCGTGTAGTGCTTAATTTAGTGTTTTTCATTAATTTAATGTATTTCTAATGCATATTTTATAAAAATATTAGAATTCGCCCCTCCTTCTTCATGTAAACTTTAACTGTGCCAAATTTCATACTCCTCCGTCCGCGCAATTTTCGTAAAAAGGGGTACAAATTTTTGCTTTACGTATTAATATACAAATATATGCACATAGTATGATATGCAATTCAATGCAATAACAATTTTGTTATAAATCGGGTTAGTTTAAATTAAGAACGGTAAAGTTGGTGTTTTAATGTATAACTTTAAACATATATTTCTTAAATGCTGATTTTACAATGATATTTGGCGCTTAGCCTGTTGCATCCAAAATCCATCAAGAGAAATGTCATGCAATAGATTCTGGATATGTGATACTTCTAAATTTTGTCGTAGGTTCAAGTTCTGTTTTGTAGACATATGCCTACAGTTATTTTCTTTGAGTGTAGGTTGTAGCTTAATTTCAAGTTGCAGCCATTCAAAAATACTTACCTACCTATGTTACTTAGACACTCGTCATTGAGCGTACTAATTACCTGTATATTTATTATATAGAGCCGAATTTTAAAAGGTTGCTTCTTTGCTAAGAATAATTCTTACTGTTAGTTGTAATATTAGTTAAAGAACGCGACAGACACTAAACAAACAGAAATAAAAAAACACCCTGATTCCGAAAAATTATTTATTGGATCATACAATTTTTGTCTCTTGTGGAAATCGAATCTTCGACAATCATCGCCCTGGCAATGGCAAAGCGACCACTTTTAAACTACTGTTCGATCCTTGCAGTCTTTTAATTTCGGTCAATGTTCGAGAATTTAATATTTTTTCAGACACAATAAAAAGTCATCGACTCGGATCCGAACGTTGACCAACAGATTACCTCAAATGCCAAACAAATCACGCTACCCTCCAAATACTTTAAAAGGCAGTTTAAGTGGCATTACTCTACATTTGACATTTTACCCCACCTCTTGAAATAAAACTTGGGGTAAAATGATGATTTTAAATACCCTTACATTTCTTTCCTCTATCTCAGAGCTCTACCTGCCATAAATAAGAGGTATTTTATGAGATAACTGAAGTGTTTTTATAAACATTTAATTCAAACATTCTGGAGTGTCGTAGAAGCTTGTAGAGCCTCTTCTGACGTCGTGTTAGCTCTACGTAGAGTCGCGTGCGTGAGTCGTGAATTATGTTTTGTAAATATTATTATTAAAGAAGTATGTGTGGGAATAATTTTATTTGTGTTTGGGGTAATGTAGTGGGCTTTGTGATAAATTTTAGAGATATAATAATAGAGAAGAGTGTCTTGAATAATGTTTTCCTTGTTTGTTTAGTTAGTTCTTTCACGTTGTCTGTTCAGACTCTCCTAAGTTTTAGAAGGCATAGACTTTAACAAATCATACTACCGATGCGGGTTAGCAGACTACACATGTTCGAGAACATTATGTAAAATTCTCAAACGTGCAAGTTTCCTCACTGTGTTTTTCTTCACTACTAAATCGAGCGTAAATATGTAATTTCAAATACTTAGAAATGCGTAACTTGGAATCGAACTGGAAATCTTCTACTAGGTGCAGATTGCTGTTGCTGGGAAATATTATTTCAAAAGGAATGTAACGCCGCCTAATATTAAAATAATCGCCCATCTACGCATGACCTCGAAAACGCTCTTGAACCTTTCAAACTGATCAATCAATATCGTTTATAAAAAGGCGTTGTAACAAAAAATGCTTATGATCGAGAGCTTTTATTGAACTAATACAAAACGTGGAACATGACTGTTAGGTCTTCGTCCGAGATTGATCGTTTAGAACTTTGAGGCTTTAGCTCGTAGTTTATTATACAATGCTTGTGGCTATGAAAATTATGGTGTATGAGTATATAGTTTAATTGAGGGTAATGTGTGGGGCTTGACCACCTTTGTGGTAAAGAGGCACAGGTGTAGGACATCTTTTTTTAACAGCTTTGATTTAAGGTCTGATGTTATAAGCGAGCCTATAGTAGTTTTCCGGTCACAAAGCAAGGCACCCTATGGTAGAAAATTGAAAAGTTCTTAACATTAAAATACAATAACACTTTCTCGACACAGAAAGAGAAGCTAATTCCTCATTCACAGCAGTTGTATTCACCACTTCGCCACCAAAGCAAGGTCTTATTTAGTTTATAAGTTAGCGTGGACATCTTGATACCGCGGCATAAGCAAGGCAGTGGTATAACATAAAGCTTTAAACTAAGGGTGTAGTATATGACACTCACATTCTGCGGTTATATTTTTGAGTCCCATGTCATAGGGTGCGAGCCTACAGCCGTCTACCGGCCACATTAGCAGACTCTATGCTGAGAGATTTCTAACAGTAATTATTTTACCTACCTAGGCATACCCGGAATATTATAATCGTTCGCGAATATACGAAAACTTATGCCACGGAACCATTAGCCGTAATAATAGTGATCAAAATCTAATTATTCGAATGCTCAGGTAAATTGAAGTACTCAAAAAATTTATAAAATTCCAACACACAACGCACAACATAATGATTGATTTGACGTTTCGAATATTCGAATTGCTTTTTTCCTAGTTATTGCACTTCACTAAATTGCTATCAAAACTATACAACCATATGGACGACGATGGATGGCTATTGCCACTTAATTTGGTTTTAACTCCTATTTTTTAACTATTACTTAATTGTGTGTTGACCTTGTATATGGATCCCCGAGTCTGGAATAAAGTATTATTATTATTATATATAAGACATCTTCTTCCCACCCTTTCGGAAATATCGATACGCGAGTTTATTTAAGTGTATAGTAATACCCATGGGATACATAAAGGTTATTCAACCTCGCACAGGCGGCATTTCCCATACTAAATCAAGCCAAAATTACCCAATAAGGTTTTCCCCATAGATCTCTATAACGCTGTCAAGAGGTAGTATTAAGCTGAAGCGTTATTCTAAGGATTTTGATCAGGTGCTATGAAGTTTACTTGTCCGAATTAACCTGATTGTACTGATTAAAGGAAACAAAGATACAAGTAATGGATGGAGATAAACATACTAAGTGATTGTGTAGTGTATTTAAAAGGAACCGTCTTGTCATTGAGGGACAAGCGAGATTCGATATTTTTACCAATTTTCATAATATTTTTTTACGTTTACACGAATGTTATTGAATACATTGTAATTAAACTGCTTGGTACGAATTTTATCGCGTTGTTTATTTAACACCTTTATTACATTATTTTGAAACTATTGTAATACTATAATTAAACAACTTTTAAGCTATATAAATTATCAAAACTATTTAGATTTATGTTTACACCTTCGCCTTTATGTTTACGGGGAGGCGATTCGATGTTCTACTGGCAATTTTGCCTTACCACAGGCGTGGCAGGTAGTTAGACTAACCTCTACGCCTCAATGGCGTAGTGGTTAGTGTAACTAACTGCCACGCCTGAGATCGCGGGTTCGATTCCCGCACAAGTCAAACATTTGTGTGCATGAACATGGATGTTTGTCTTGGTCTGGGTGTTTCTATGTATAATATATATGTATTTACAAAAATAAAAGTATATATGTATGTTTATCCATTGTCTAGTACCCATAGTACAAGCTTTGCTTAGTTTGGGCTAGATGGTGTTGTGTGTATGTGGTAGAATAAAATATTATTCTTTTCGCTCTTTTTAAAAGACAACTCCTGTATTAGGAATAATTACTGAATCGCGAGGGACCGTGCAAACTTTCAATCATTTATGGATCACACAAATTTTTGTCCCGTGTGGGATTCAAACCCACAACACTCGGCGAAGAAGCAGTGGCCAGGCAAGCACTTAATCCACTACACAATCCGTGCAGTCAAACAAGCACACATTTTAATGGGGCTAAACACACTTACATAACATTAAATGCAATGTTTAACTGTAGGCTATTGCGTCCTTATTCTCAAAAGCAAGGGCGATAGCCTAGTGATAGACTGACCACGCAGAGATCTAAGATTAGAAGTAATGCATATTAAATAGGTAATTATCGCTTGCTTAACGGTGAAGGAAAATATCGTGAGGAAACCTGCATGTCTGAGTGTTCTCCATAATGTTTTCGAAGATATGTGAAGTCTGCCAACCCGCACTGGACCAGCGTAGTGGGCTATGGCCTTACTTTTCTCATACTGAAAAAAGACCCATGCCAAGCGGTGAGACAGTTCATATACAGCAATTATATTTTATTTAAGGGCAGTTGACACCTCCATTTATCGTGATTGATCTTTGACATTCTTTTAGAAACTGTAGGACTGAAGGACAAGTAACGCTATGTACGTAGCAAGTGAAATAAATGCCTTTACATTTAGTTCACTTCCTGGGACGTAATTTAAGAATGAATGAATGAAAGGAAAGAAATTGGTCTTACTTTTAATTCAAATGTAAATGGTGAATTTAAATTCAGATGAGATGTCTCCGAGTTATCACTGACGACTTACGAATGAACAGTCCTAGTAATATTGTAAATGTGGAGGTTTCTATAGATGTTTGTATGTTTGTTACTCAATTACGCGTGAACTGTTGGACCAATTTGGATGACATTTAGCGCACAGATAGATCTTGTCTTTGATTATCAGTAAGAAAAGAGTTTTTATCCCGGTAAGAAGATTTAAAGTAATTTAAATACGCGAAGCTGTGACTAGGAGCTAGTTAAAAATAATATTGACTTTTTTAAGGGTAGGCAGCGCTGTTTCTTTTTGACCTTTGGTCAACTTAAAAGTTTTGATCTTGTCTGGTCTTTTCTTGTAGTTATAACAGAAAATCATCTTAAATCAGAATATTTGAGGTTATAAAGAATAGAAGAAGAGTTTTCTGGATATTTAGAAAACCATGATTACACCCATTATATCACTTTATAAAGTTGCGTTCAATTGTGAAATATCATTTTGATACCCGAGTTGGGCAATTTTATTAGCTTCTACTGTTAGAATGTTCTTCGATGCAGCATAATATCTAGCCATATGCGCTGTAGAAGGCAAGATACTCGACTCCTTATACTGTGTTCCAAGAACATAACCCGCAAAAAATATACACAACACCATCTAGCCCAAACTAAGCAGAGCTTGTACTATGGGTACTAGACAATGGATAAACATATATATATACTTTTTTTTTGTAAATACTGAATGAATCATATGCATAGACTTGATTGCTAATTTGTGCGTCCTATAAACTTAGCTGGTAAAATTTTATGTGAAAAAAAATGCTTATATTAGACCTCTGCTTACCCCTTTCAGGTTATGATATACCAAAGCTTGTTACAAAGAAACTACGTTTAACTCGTTGCGTAATCCACTAACATGGTTCATCGTTATTTTCTAGTTACTAGTATTTGTTCTTGTCAGCTAAATAAAATGTATTTCTCCTTTACAGGTAAGCATCTTCCCGAGTCTTGGAGTAACGAGAGTTTTGTACATTACGTAAGTGAGACTAATTTAACTTTGTAAAACTTCTTTTTAAAAATAAATGTATATTTTCTTGTACATTATAACTATGGAAAACGCAGCGGTAGTGTGTGCGACTGCTGTGTATGAGGTCTCGGGTTTGAATCCCGGATCAGGCCAACAAACTCTTATGGGGTTTTTCTGGCAAGACATTCTCAGTAGCATCCTGCAGTTAGGAATTTGGTACGCAAAGGCGAAAAGGAAAGATCAGGAACAAGCCTGCACCTGATCTCTCTCCAGTCGTGTCGGATAGCCGTCCCATCGGATTATGAGACTTAGGAAACCGAGAATGCACTTATGAATGCTTACACACTTTTGTATTATAATATATCCTGTGCAGACGGTCAATGACCTTTAAGATTGGATGAATTAACAGAAATTTGGTTTAGATGTCCTTATACATAATTAAATTCTAAGGTCCTCCAGATCGAATTTCGATCACCGCGCCGTGTCTAATCTTGACGTAGATGGACAATCTTTACACAAACATAAGAGCACTTTCTGTTTTTTAACTCTCATAATCCGATTAGACGGCAATCCGAAACGACTGGAGAGAGATTAGGCTCAATGTCTTTACGTGATTGCCAAGGCACCGGCGCTGTGCAATACCACCAAATTCCTTTTTCTTTTAATAGAAGCATTTGTTAGCCCAGCACAGGATTCAAACTCAAGACCTCGTGAATCACGCTCAACAGTCCCATTCACAACCGCTGCGCCACGAAACACTATCAATTATATAATACAGCAACACAGTAATTCTTTCTTAGAAAAGCACTGAGTAAAAGAGGAAATGACGTGTTCTTTCGTACATGTATGTGAGCACTTCCGGTCTAAGCTAGTCGTTAAATAACAAAGTCTCACGCAACTAAGTTACATTTTATGCTTAGTTTTACGACAGCTAACAATGATAATGTTGGGTAATGTGTTTTAAATTCAAAGTTTTCAAATTTGATGTCATGAAAATTATACAAATTAAAAGCCATAACATACAATTTATTTAGCATGCTTTTGCACGTGGTATCGCTGAAACAGTACTTATTTTCTGAATGAAAGGGAATCTATATCTTTTTTGTACCCGTAACAATGTGTATACGAAATTTAATGAAAATCGGTCTAGTAGTTTAGGCGTGAAACAGTAACAAATAAACTTACAACTCACTCGTGAAGCAGAACATCGTGAGGTAACTATATGTGCGAGTTCTCCATAATGTTCTCGAAGATATTTGAAGTCTGACAACCCACATTGGGCCAGCGTGTTTAACTAAGACCTAGTGTGTTGCCGTCTACCGAAGATGATTACCGACTCCATGGTGGTACAGAAAAACCTAACAATAGTTTGCCTGACTTGGGAATAAAATTGGAGACCTTATGCCTAACAGTCCTATTCACTCTACCACTCATCCAGTCAGTAGATAATACAAGTGTAATTAAACTCTAAAATAGCAAAGACTCGCTGATTTCAGCATGAATGGGCCAGCTTGACCGGGGAAGGACTACCCTCTCACAGAATATCGACGTGAAATAGTAGTATTCCTACTGTTGTGTTTCGTTTGGTGAGTGAGAGTGCCGGAGACCCCATCACCCTCTTTTCCCCTTCCCGCTCCTTCTTCTTCCCACTTTCTTTCCTAAAGGATCGGCAACGCGCACGTAATGCCTCTGGTGTTGCAGGCGTCCATAGGCTACGGTGACCACTTACAATCAGGTGGGCGTATGCTCGCTTGCCAACATAGTTGTATAAAAAAAAATGAAAAACAATCTTAACTAATATTATAAATGCGAATGTACATACATACATACATAAATTCACGCCTGTTTCCCAGAGGGGTAGGCAGGGACTATGGATTTCCATTTGCTACGATCCTGACACACTTCTCTGGCTTCATTCACTTTCATAACATTCCTCATACACGCTCGCCGGTTTAAGGTGCTCTTAACCTGGCCTTTATCTAGAACGTCTCCGATCTGATCAAGAAACGTTCACCTAGGTCTTCCCCTGCGACTGTTCCATTCACACTAGCCTTATAAACTTTCTTAGTCAATCTGTTCTCGTCCATTCTTTCTACATGCCCAAACCAACTTAACATACCCTTTTCTATTCTCGTCACTATATCCACTTTTATGCCGTATCTCTCTCTAATCACACTATTCCTTATTCTATCTTTCAGAATCACATCACATATATTTCTCAGCGCTCTCATTTCTACAGCATTTATTCTGCTCTCATGCTTCTTTTGCCATACCCAACTTTCACTTCCATGCATAAGTGTAGGCACTAATAGTCCTCTATGAACAGCCAAACGTGCCTTTTCGGATACATTTCGACTGTTCATAAAAGCGCGTAAAGCGCCATTCACTTTATTGCCAGCAATCGTTCTTCTTTCAATATCTCCCTCATGTGTACCATCCCTCGTAAACAAAGTACCAAAATATACAAACTCTTTCACTTGCTCCACTTGTTCTCCATCAATCATAATATTGCACATCTTCATGCTCTCCTCCCTTTCAAATACCATTACTTTCATCTTGCTTACATTCATTTTCATTCCTTTACTCAAAAGCACCATGCATAATAGTTACCATCGCCTGCAACTCTTCCGCCGATGACGCAAGTATTACTTGGTTGTCGGCATAAAGTAGACATTTGACAAGTAACTCATTCATTCTTAATCCCCATTCACAATCTTTTAAATCTTTCAAACAATTGTCCATGTATAGGTTAAACAGCCAGGGTGACGCTACACATCCTTGTCTAACACCTTTTTTGATATTAAACCATTATGTGTAAAATGCGAATGTGAGTTTATTTATTACGCTAGATGGCAACAGACTAGGAGTTAGTTAAACACGCTGGCCCAATAACCTCAAGATGATTTACTTCACGAATGAGTTGTGAGTTTATTTGTTACGATTTCACGCCTTAACTACTCGACCGATCATTTTAAAATTTAGCATATACGTTGTCAGAGTTCCAGAAAATGACATAGGAGCATTCATCCAAAAGAAGTACTGTTCCCGGTGGATAAAAATATTACATAACCATACCAATTATTATGTAGAGAATATTTTTTGGTCTAGTTAATAAAGAAACAGGCCAATTATAAGTTAGGTTTACGCCAATGCTTAATGCGTACATGAATATCACTTATACTTGTTTTTTAGCAAATACATACATAAGTTTCATAGTATAAAACATTTATTTAAATAGGTAGAAAGTTTTACTCGAAGTTCGCGCTACCCCAAGAGTATTGTATAAACATGAAGCCAGGCTAGGCACAAACAAATTATTTTGCATCTTGTTTCAGGAATTAATAATCAAAATCGAGAGTTTCGTGGTGTCGTTTAAATTGTAGATGAACTAAAATTTATAACATATTTATTTGAGACTAGATTTTGCCCGAGGCTCCATTCACTTAAATGTAAGTTTTTTCAATTTTCTATTCCTAGAGTACAGCAGCTTTTTCTGGATAAAAGGTACCCAATGTGGTTTTCTGTACCCCTGACAACGTGTATGCGAAATTTATGGATCATCGGTCGTGCAGTTAAGGCATGAAAGCGTAACAGACGAACAAACTCACATTCTCATTTATAATATTAGTTCAGAAATGACTTTTATACAGACATATATCGCAATACTAAATTATGTTTCAAACAGACAAAGTCCTTCCTTTTTTTTAAGAAACGTTTCCTAATTATTTGTTTTGAAAATTACTAAAGTGGTCTTAGAAGTGGGTGCATGTCGTTAGTGCGATGGGTGGCATTCGAACCCAGAACATCTCGATCGCAAGCCCAATGCTGTGTCAATTATCCATTGTTTTATTTGTTAATCCATGATTTAATTTATAATTTAATATATATAATAGCTTTAAATATTAACATTTTAATACATTGTCGGCCTCGATGGCGTAGTGGTCAGTGTAACCGACTGCTACGCCTCAGGTCGCGGGTTCATGAACACGGATGTTTGTCTTGTTCTGGGTGTTTCTATGTATAATATGTAAGTATTTACAAAAAAAAAGGTATATAATAATATGTATGTTTATCCATTGTCTAGTACCCATAGTACAAGCTCTGCTTAGTTTGGGCTAGACGGTGTTGTATGTGATAGAATATTATAGAATATTATTATTATTATTATTAATACATTTATTAATCACGATAGTAATGCGTTATCGATTATACATTCGAACGCTATCAATCATTTTTGAAATTAAAACTAAAAATAAACCGAGCCAGAAATCAAACGCAAGGCCTCACTCAGCAGCCTTATACACTATCACTCCTACTGATGCAGGCAAAATGAAACCGTAGTACGATCGATTCAATCAATATTTATTAATTACAAACAGCGTCAACTTTAGTACCCCTAACTTATCCTTTACGACTAGCTGATAGATTTTTCAAAGTGAAACCTAGAACTTATATAACCATCTGAAACTGATTTCAAAACAGTATGGCGGAACGTTGAAAACTTTTACCTCTTTGACAGAAGCGAGGAGCAATTTATACCTGAATTAGATTTTATGTTGCCGAGTTCTGACGGGTTTGCTCTGTTTTTAACCGAATGGAAGAGGTGGGTTTTGTGTTTGATGCGTTTGTTTCTCCCGTCTTATGTATGTTCATTGATTTCTAATCTGAGTAGAATTTTAATCATTATCATTGCAATGACGAGTGTTTAAAATATCTCATGATCTCTCAAGTGTGCCTGATTTCTTACCAGTCATGATAAATATTTTCGAAGTTATGTGCATATTAAATAATTAATTATCGCTTGCTTTAATGGTGAAAGAAAATATCCTGAGGAAGCCTGCATGTTTGAGTGTTCTCCATAATTTCTCGAAGATATGTGAAGTCTGCCAACCCACAGTAGGCCAGCGTGGTGGACTATAGCCTAACCTTTCTCACAATGAGAAGAGCCCCGTGCCCAGCAGTGGGACAGTTTAATACAGGGCTGATATTATTTAAGTTAAATAGCTACCATTTAATAGATCCCATTTGAATATGAGAGCGAGTTAAATGTTTATGGTATGAATATGACGTCATCCAGTATTTAAATTCGTTAAAAGCAAGCTGTGTATCTTCGCCCCGCATTTTTGTCTATGGATATAAATCAAGAAGCGGCGAACCTTCAGCTTTTGTTTAAATGTATGTCGGAGAGTAGGACGGCAACTCACTTTTGATACGATGAAGCAACAAAATATAGGCGTGGTATTATACTTCGTACGTATACAAATGATAGGCAAATACAAGAGAAATAAAATAATAAAGGTCGACTGTGATTATCTCTGATTTGATCCGTAACGCAGCGAGTTCGTCACCCGAATGTGTCCGTGTATGAGTGGGCGCGCTTATATAACGTCAATATGACACTGACAGTTATAACTGTCACTCCAACTAACACATTAGCTCTATGGTGACCTCACTCAAGTTTACGCTTGACGTTCCGAAACAATCCAATAGATGGCGCTTTATTCAACTTCAATTACAGAAATAAATTGCAATCCAATGATTATTTTCTTGACGCTCCGACATGTATATATTAGAGAGCTCTTGTATTTGCAATCATACTTGTATACTATAAAATGTGCAGATGGCTGGTCTTCGTTAAGATGGACCCTCATAAGTGAAATCGGTCTAGAGGATATTGTAGTTACAAGTACTTCTTTCCCTTCCTTCAGTTCCTTGTTTGTTTGTCAATGAATACGTGGTTAACAGTACGCAGTAGGATAATTGTTTTCTTTAGAATTGTTCCTGTGATATCAAGAAAATTAAACCTTGTCCATAAGGGGTAACTGCTTACCATCTCGTTGATTGAATGATTTTGGCGGCCTTGATGGCGTGGTGGTTAGTGTAACCGACTGCCTGAGGTCGCGGGTTCGATTCCCGCACAAGTCAAACATTTATGTGTATGAACATGGATGTTTGTCTTGGTCTGGGTATTTCTATGTATAGTACATATGTATGTATTTACAAAAAAAGTATACATACGTATGTTTATCCATTTTCTAGTACCCATAGTATAAGCTCTGCTTTGTTTGGGCTAGATGGTGTTGTGTGTATGTGATAGAATATATTATTATTATTATATATTTGTGTGCATGAACATGGATGTTTGTCTTGGTCTGGGTGTTTCTACATATGTATAATATGTATGAAATTACAAAAAAAAAGTATGTATGTTTATCCATTGTCCAGCTTAACCATGGTGTTGTGTGTATGTGGTAGAATATTATTATTATTATTATTTTTAATTATATCTGGCATACCAAGAATTGACAGGGTAAAAACCAAATATATCTTATTACTATATATCTACTCTTGTATACAAATTGATGTAGTCAGTCATAAGTAAGATATAAAGGATATGACATACTCTCCCAACTGGCCAGTTTCGGCAAACCTTTCGCTCAATTTAATATAAGTAACACATAAAACATATCGTTCAGTGTATTCGGCTTATCGTACTGTTGTACCCCAAGCTAGTGATGTACCCAAACTGACATGTGTTTTTCGGATATTTATCCATGCTCGGATATTTTCGGTAAAAGAGAAAGAATAAAATCGTAAGTGTAATTGATCCAGAACGCGGAATTTTGACTGTTTTCTGTCTGTCTGTCAGAAAGTATCTATTTATAATACGCAAGCAGTGTGATTCTGCAGATGACATTTATAACTATTGCTTAAACTATAACTCTAATAAACGTACTCCTATCTCTTTACGAAGCACAGAAATTTTGATCTCATGTAAGGTATGTGCAATTGCAGTATTTTTTACACTTCTAAGATGGCAAACAAGCATACGGCCCATCTAATGGTAAGTGGTCACCGTAGCCTATGAACACCTGCAACACTAGTGGCATCACTTGCGCGTTACTGACCCTTTAGGAAAGGAATTGGAAAGGAGAAGGAGCGGGAAGGGGGGAAAAGGGTGATTGGGCCTCCGGCACTCTCTCTCATCGAACGAAACACAACAGTAGGAATACTGCTATTTGACGTCGATATTCTGTGAGAGGGTAGTCCTTCTCTGGTCGAGCCGGCCCATTTATGCTGAAATCAGTTAGGCTTTACTACGTAAAAAACATAACTAACCACAAAAATTAAAGAGACTAAAATGCTCATATTTTGCGTTTTACCTATTTCAGGATATAGACGCAATATCTAACTTTCGATTAGATGCAAGAGCGTTTACTTATAGCAGGCGACCAACAAGATATTTAAGCGACTATTACACGGGGCATGGTGATTTAACCTCTCAAATGCCGTTGACGCCTCACGCATAAATGAAATAAAAAAAAAAAGCGAAAAGGGAGTCCAATTACAATTACCGTTGACGCCGATCGACGTCTTCAGATTTGTACTCGTCAAACCCCGGTGACGCGATAGGGCGTCGAGCACACTCGATTGTGTATGGTTTATGTTTTCAACGGCGGAGTTTGAGAGGTTAAGAGGTCACCTTGTCAATGCAGTAGCTCAAAAAATTAAGAGTTCCACAAAAAATGTATCGAGTCTAGGTGTTCTGTGTTTTGTTTGAATTTTAGTAAAGTCCCTGGCGATGCAGTTCTAGTAGTAACTACTTTTAACGTGGAAGCAAAACTCGTGGAATACTTTAATAAATTATAAATACACTCGTATGTTCATTCTTATAAAGTAAAATAATATCTTCTGTTTACGCGAATGTTATTCATTGAAATTAAACTACTATATACGGATTTTATCGCGTTGTTTATTTAACACTGTATCTATTACATAATTTTGAAAACTGTTACACTACTACTACTATTGAATTTTACAAATTTTTATGCTAATAAAATTATTAAAACTATTAAAGCTATTTATATTTAGGTTTACACTTTCCCCGACGTGACCATGGCTGCTGAAAAGCAACCGAAACGTCGGGGAAAGTGTAAACCTATGTCATAGGTACAGTGTTAAATAAACAACGCGATAAAATCCATATATAGTAGTTTCATTTCAATAAATAATATCTGCTTAAATAAACCTGCTTGAATATTTAACACACTCAATTATGGTTAATATTTAATGGAAGTATTTAACGGCAATTGTTTGACTTTTTGAGTTAATTATGAAACTCAATTCTCTCAATATTGTAACGCAACAGACAATACAATGCTTTAATATTTTACGTGGGTGTGAAAGTTTGTAAAATATTTCTTAATATTGGCAAATTATACAATGTTTTATTCAGTGACGACTCCATATTGTTAATATTTTTAATATTCATTGCGAATTTACTTAAACAACAAATAAATACTATAAAACGATACCGTTTGTAAAATTACCGGGACTGATTTAATTTAAATTTCGAACGTTCTAAATACCTCAGATACTTCGGCCTTCCTTCAGCGTATCCGAAATATTCAAATTCCTAACATACAATTCGAATATCCGAGAGTGCCCAGCTCTATTTTGGACGCCGATACAATCAAATATGACCTCAATTGCCATAACAATACGGGTACAGTTGGCATAAAGATATAATTTACGGCAGTCAACGTAACTTTACGCGTCATTACGCAGGCCATAACTTGCAGAAAAGTAATAAAGCAACAACCTTATATTAAGAGGTCCATTGACGATGCGTAACAGTGTGGTACTGCCCTAACAAAAGTTTTCTATGAATTTTTTTTGTTCGTGCTTTTAACAACTTGCGAAGACCCTTCACACGTTTTCGGGTTTTATTTTCATGGGGGTTTGTGGCTGTTTATGGGATTTGTAACAAGGCTTTGTGGGAAATGTCTTTGGATGACATCAAACGAAAGTTATTGTATTTGTGATATGAATGGTATGGGTAGCGTATGAGTAGCTTGTGAATATATGCTACTTTAAGTTAAGTAATACTTCGGTAGCGAGCAGTAGTGAATGAGACTGCTGTGCATTAGGTCCTGGGTTCCGATCCCAGGTCGTAATATTTTGAGATTTTCTGTTAAGAAATTCGAATTTCGAAATTTCGAATTAAAAGTAGGCCGAGGTTGATCCTAGGTCACATTTTACTCTAATCGGCCGAACCCCACTAAGCTCCTATCCTACATATATTATTTAAATCTTCACGTAACTGGTTATCTGGAGGAGAGATATTTGGGCGTTAGTATATGGGTAAACCACAAGGGCACTCTCTGATTCTCTATTCCCTAATTGTCATAACCCAATGGGACGACAATCCGACATGACTGAAAATAGATCAGATGGAAGACTAAGGAACTTTCGTGCTCCCCGAAGCACGAAGCCAACTTCCTAATAATGGCTGCTACGAAGACAATCTCACCAAATTTTTTTTGATAATGTGTTTCTGTCAATAATTTCTTTATACGAGTTACTTGTTCTATATCTAGTGGTTTCCTCGCATGAATTCCATGAGATCACATACTGTAATATCATGTATTCTAGGACATGCACTCCATGCATAGTTTGTATTAAATCTGCTAAACGGTTTACACGTAATTGGATAAAATATACTTTGCTCTGCAAATCCCACAACATTCTTACTAGTAATCAGAATATCGTTTATAAAATTGTTAGAATTGGAGGCAAAGAAAGCTAAACTTTGTATAGATTTATGATTTTTCATTCAGTTTAAATATCGTTTGAGTAAACTGTGAAGTCGCTTAGTAAAATAGGAATAAGCGGGCTATCGATTCTCCAAAGCAGAAACAGTAAAAGCTATTGTATCATAAAAATACTAGGAGAACACGATTCGTAAAGAGATGTTTTATATGTTTGCATAAAAATTCAAAATGGCGACTTTATTTGCGCTACTTTTATTTGCCGTTCCATATATTAACTTTGTCAGAAATTCAACCTTATTTCTATAAAGATAAGGTTGCATTCTTGGCCTGTAGGTGGTATACATAGCATTGTGTTGCTTCAAGATTTTTATTACTTTTAATGTGCGTTTTTATTTCGCTGCGTTTCTGTTTGATGTTTTCAAATCTTGGACGCAGGTCGAGACGTCGATGTGTAATGAAGTCGAACATTATAAAATCATTTCTTAAGCTCATAAGTTGTTTATTTTTGTGTGTATATTTTATTTATAATATTTATGAAATACCTTTACATAATATTGTCTTCTGTTTACGCGAATGTTATTCATTGAAATTAAACTACTATATACGGATTTTATCGCGTTGTTTATTTAACACTCTATTACATAATTTAGAAACTGTTACACTACTATACTATACTATTAAACTTTACTAATTTTAAGCTAACTAAATTATTAAAACTATCAAATCTATTTGTTTTTAAGTTTACACTTTCCCCGACGTTTCGGTTGCTTTTCAGCAGCCATGGTCACGGGGAGACTAAGATGGTAGTTGTCTCAATGTTCCAGTGTAGTTATTTCAAAGTACCCGAACATAATTTAGTCATTGGTGTTTCTATTTACGCAGAATGAGCTCAAAGTATCATGAAGTCTAGCTGTGGTTTGTTTCTTCTTGGGTTTGACTATTTGAAGTACTGGATCCCAAGCTGGTGGTACATTCCAACCATCTTCTCTATTGAAATTTGGATGTTTTTTGATCTCAGTAGCCTCGCGAAGCATCCTTGGTAGGAATCGGTGTTCTTTAGCGAGAATCTGTGGTTTGTCAAATCTCAGGTAGTGGTTGGTCCCCTGTTGTACATGTTCACACACAGCAGACTTCAACGAGCGTTTGTGTTTAACGTCAGCTATGTGTTCTTTTATGCGGGTGCCTATGCTTCTCTTGGTTTGACCAATGTATGAGAGTCCGCAGTCACAATCTATTTTATAGACCCCTGCATCTTGTAAAGGTAATTGGCACTTGACGGATGGTAAAAATTGACTTATCTTCGTTGGCGGCTTGAAGTATGTGTTGATTGAAGCTCGCTTCAAGATGTAGCCAATCTTGTCAGTGACACCCCTTACATAAGGCAGTATAGCAGGCTGGCGCTCGACTGTGGCTGGCTTTTCTCGGGATCTGTGACAGCGGCGCGGCTGTTGGAGCTTGTTGTCTTGCAGTACTTGCTTGACATGTTGAAGCTCGGCGTCCAGGTGTTTCTTGTCACAGATCCCGTGGGCTCTCTGAAACAAAGACATTCCCACGGTAGCTAACTGTTTAGGATGATGGTGAGATTCACCGTTTAGGTACCTGTTTGTATGGGTCTTTTTTCTATACACAGTATGGCTCAAAGTATGATCAGGATTCCTGATGACAAGTACATCTAAGAAAGCTAATGAATTATTTGCCTCTAATTCCATAGTAAATTGGATGTTATTATTAATGGAATTAAGATGTTTTAGGAATGCATTTACACTATCTGTTGGTAATATTGTGAAAGTATCTACATACCTCTTATAAATCCTGGGTGTGATGGTGGTAGTCTGCAAAGCTCGAGCCTCGAAGTCCTCCATATATATGTCGGCAACAACAGGCGATACTGGGGAGCCCATTGCCACACCATCTACTTGTATGTAGAATTTATTGTCCCACAACAGATAGCCAGTTGTTAAGCAATGGTTTAGTATTCCTGCATATTCCTCAGGCATATTGTTCTCTATTAGCTTTCTTTTAGTTATATCAATACAGTCACGAACAGGTATGCATGTAAATAATGACTGCACATCAAAACTAACCATTATTTCATTGTTAGTGAGACATAGGTGTTTAATCTCACTCACAAAATGGTATGAATCCTTTACATATGCTCTCGAGTTGCCTCTGAGTGGTGAGTGTATCTTCGCTACGTACTGAGCCAGTCTGTAAGTTGGTGTGTCGATCTGACTCACAATAGGACGTAGGGGAGCGTTTTCTTTGTGTATTTTTGGTAACCCATACAGCTTTGGAGGTTTTACGCAAGCTGGTATTAATTGTTTAACGTCTAGATCTAGTCTTTCGGAGTATTTATGTATGATGTCTTTGGTTTTGTTAAGGGTTGTCAAAGCAAGAAAATCAATTTAACCACAAATCGAAAAAAGACTTTATTTTATTCGTTTGTATATCAAGACAACATGATATATAAACATGAAACGCGTTTTGTGATTTTAGTAAAACTGGTTTCCACTGCGTACCTGGTATCTATCACAATCTCAACCGATGGCATTCAAAGAAGTGTAGTACCTCCTAAATACAAAATATATATTTTTTTAATTTGATCGTCATGTGACGAAAGCGATTGGGCTTATGTGTAAGACACGCACACTATTGCACTGTAATATAAGACTTTGAACTTGTTCGCTAGGCAAAACATCAGCTTTTTCTGATCGGCAATTCTCAGAAGCAACACACAGTGTAGTAAATGTGCATGTTAGACGGCAATAAATTCGCCTACACACTAACGTACGTGTATTATACACCCACCTACCCCTTCGGGCGACAAACGGTTGTAAATGTTGATATCACTTACACTTCTTACCTTGAACGATGCAAAAACTTTCGTTCTCACCGATCTTGAATACCAATCAATTCAAAGAACGTTCAATTATTGTATTTTAGAGAAAACTTATTACACTTACTTACTTATAAAAAAGTTTCCTTCTCGGTCTATTTCATAATTGCCAGTAAGTATAGAACTTAATAAAAATTATTTTCATCAAATTCAGACGAAGTTGTGACTGCATGGAAGTATGTAGGTATGCGTAGGACGGTACTAAACAGTAAAAGTAGACATTCTTCTTTATTATTTTCTTTTCTTTTTTAAAACTATGCCAGTATACCAAGAGCTGGCATAGTTTAAAAAAAGAAAAGACTGTTCACTCCTGTATCGCGTACACTTTACAAACATTCAAACAATGGACACAAAGAATACCCAGTTCGTTTTGTTTTTAAAAAGACGACTGCGGCTCTTGAAATAAATTCTGTAACTCAATAAACTACAGAAACATTCAAACAACGGTCACATAGAACATCTAGACTCGAATTAAATATTATATGGGTCATACAATTGTTTTGTCATTTGTGGGGATCGAATCCACAATGCATGCTGAGCGCAGTGGCAGTAGCGATGCGACCGCTTAACCCACTATTATACCACGATATTCTGCAGTCAACTATGGCATGGCACTTATGAATTAAGTGCGCTTGTCAGTTGCAATGGCAAACCGTTTCACAAAAGAAATATCTAATACTTTACTTTATCTAAATGACGGATAGTGTCCAAAAAATTTTACACTCAAAACAAAAGCCACTCTACGCAGCACCGTGCCAAAAAAGTAAAAATCTGCCAGAGTGTGCATATTTCCATAGCATTTTCAGCACGTTCGTCATTGACCGTTAACAGACTGGCGCCATGTTAGTAAAGCATTTTTGTATTTAGAACACTAGCCGTTCTAAATTCAAAATACTCTCGTGTCCAACCGCTATTCGGTGCCGAATATATTTTTGAAATTGGAATAAAATATAATGCGACCGTTAGAAATAATCGTTTCTGCGTACTAGCTCTGTGTAATGGGAAACCTCTGTAATTTTATTGCGTTATAAAATGCCATTTTGTTTGGGTACTATAGTAAAGTATTGGCGGGGAATTTTTGTTCATAATATGCTTGCGTTGTGAGAAATTTTCTACATTATTTTCAGATGACTTCGTCTATTTAACTTTATTATGTAAACAAGTAATATTAACTGGAATGTTATACATCTTTGGCAGTTCTTTATATTAAATGGGTACCTGCTGATATTATTAAATCTAAATTATTTGTTACGAGTTAGTTGATTTGCTTAATTACCTTAATGCCATCAGCCAAGTTAAAGTATTGGAATAATCGTTGGAAGGCTTTGCCCAAAAAAACGTTGCCGTGAAACTTCCATTGCAGAACTTACATATACAGATTTAAATTTTATATGTTTTTAATATGCGTCTGTAAATTGGATGACACCAGATTTGTTCATTTGAAATTGCGAGAGTGTTAACCTCTTGTATGCCAGAGTAACCGACACAATCCTAACTCCTAATTAACATTATACATTATTGCCTCCGTGTCGCAGCGGTAGTGAATACGACTGCTGTTCATGAGGTCTCGGGTTTGAATCCCAGGTCGGTCCATAAAAAGGCATTGGGTTTTCTGTAAAGAAATCTCAATAACAGTCCAGAGTTAGGAAGTTGGCGGTATTGGACACCCCCGTGCCTTGAAAAGCACGTAAAGCTGTTGGTCCTGCGCCTGATCTCTCTACGGTCGTGTCGGATTACCGTCCCATCGCATCACTAGACTTAGGGAAAAGAGTGTGCACTTGTGCTAGCGCACACGCATGTGCACTATAATATCTCCTGTGCAGATGGCCAGTCTCCGTTGAGATTGGCTGCCGTGACCGAAATTGGTCTGAAGGACATTATCATTATTATACATACATTATTTAAATAGGAGTTTGTTTCTCTGTTTGTTACGCTTTCACTCCTTAACTACTAGACCAATCATCATGAAATTTCGCATACACGTTATTAGGGATACATAAAAGGACATAGGATACCTATCGCCATCCAGAGTAGAGGTACTATTACCAAGGGATAGAAAATTATTGACAAAATCTAAAGCAGCCAACAGTAGGCAACATCTAGTTAAAAATAAAAGTTTAGTATCTGGCGTAGTTTGCATACTGTGGTTTAAAAAACCGTAATTACTTTTCTATTACACAACTATATTCAACGTCACTCTTAATTTTCAACACGTAACGTAACACGACTCGATGGCGTATTAGTTGGTGTAACCGACTGCTACGCCTGAGGTCGCGGGTTCGATTGCCGAACAAGTCAAACAATTGTGTGCATGAAACATGTTGAGAATGTGAACATGTTTGTCTTGCTCTAGGTGTTCCTATGTATAATATGTATGTATTTACAAAAAAAAGTATATATATACCTATGTTTATCAATTGTCTAGTACCCATAGTACAAGGTCTGCTTAGCTTGGGCTAGATGGTGTTGTGTATATGTGATAGAATTTTATTATTATTATTTATTACATTATATTTAAAAACGGTCTCGTTCAAGAATAAAATCTGTCTCTCGCTGCCTCAGTGGTGCACTGGTAGTGGATGCGACTGCTTTGGATAAGCTGGTTCAAAGCCTGGGTCGATGCAACAAAAAATTATTGCATTTCTTATGAGAAACTCTCAATAGGAGTCTGAAGTTTGAAAGTTTGGCGTCGTTAAACACTCCCGAAATTAGGAGAATCTCTTAATAGAAGTCTAGAATAAAGAAAAGGTAGACCTATTTATATTTCTTCTATATATAAGTTTTTGTCTTGTCGTAAGTTTGAAATTGATTTATATCCTTTTGCCTTGATGACTCCTTCTTCAAATGAGGCTTAAAAACAGCTATAATTATGATAATAGAACTTTGATTTCCAAATTTTGCATTGTCAACGTCTATAAACGGTACTTACAAATTCAAATTAAAATTATAATATTTATTGCATGTGTATTGTGTATATAGTTATTACAAGAATAAAGGTTTTATGAACATAAAATCCGATTAGAGTGCAGCAAAAAAATACTAATTTACATCAGGAAGCTGATGGCATAAAATAATTTTACCGAGTGAAAAAGCAAACTTGACAGTACAAACACTTCTGCCTACCCCAGCTAGAGATGAACAGACAAAATTATGTTAAGCTCTTATAAATAACATCAAAATAACAACACTTAACAAAAGTAAATTAAAACGATAACAATTTCAAAACAGATAATAAAACATAATATATTCGAATGTTGCCATCAAAATTCAAATAGGGTTGCCAGCATCTAAAATGTTCTCGTTAATTCCGTGTTATGACGTAATGTATAAAAATTAACAAGGCGTACGAATAAATTATAATGGCGTATTTTGTTTTGTGCGTTGATTTTATTATGTAGATTGATTCCGAATCGCTTGTGTGAAGTAATTACGCCAGTCTGTGTATCGTTATTGCTAAATTTTGATTGTATTCGGTAATTTTACGACATATTTTATTACGTTATTAAAGTCAATTGTTTTGGTCCCATGGTGTTTACGTGGCCAGATTTTCCTGTCGAAAAGTCGTGCCCAGTTTGAGTATAGTGTGATTGTTTTTAATACCACCTTGGTGTAGTGATTGTAGTGTTGTGCATGAGGGCAGATTCAATTCTAGCGGTGGAAACCTATTGGATAAGGTATTGCGATCGAGAGGACGCAAGTTGGCATCCTACTCATTGCACTACCAACCTGAACCGAGTCCTAATACAAGCGTTCTAGCTTAGATGGAGGGATTAACAAGAATTCTTAATAATAATTTGTAACATAAATTATTAGTAATCATTAAAAAGGAAACTAATTTTTCGGTCAAAAAGGTCTCAGTTGCAGCCCGAAATCTAGAACTGTGTTCGGTAAACGGCAATAGGCTCGACCCCGGGACCATCATAGCTGGCGTAATGTGGGTGCAAAGCACCTCTGCCTCTTTCAGGATATAGACATGAAATTATACAGGGTGTCCGGTATTTACTGGATAACCTTGAAATGTCTTAGAGTAGGACTGATGGCCGTTCAGAAAAAGTGCAATAGCTAGTCATACTTTTGACTGTCTATCTTTTAGCATAATTAGTGTTTAATAATAAAACAACAAAAAACCGATGGAATTCACTCATTTATGGTGGTAGTGTACAAGAAAGTTAAATAGTAGTAGTCTTCTCTCTCTTTAAATAAGGTAATTAAAGAAACATCATATCTTAGGTAGTAGTTAGGATAGACATTTTTTTAATTTTTCCATCGGTTCTACTATAAGACATTTCAAGGTTATCCATTAATTACCGGACACCCTGTATATGTACAAGTCAATAATAGCGTAAATAAGAAAACGAGTAACTTAGTTGCTCGCAGTGCAGAGTACAACATTTTTCCTTACACTCGAAACACACCGTTACCTTTTCTACACGGCTTGCAATCTCCGAATAGGGTACGGTAACTATTTCAGGGTAAACATAACGTGGGGTAGACAGAGGTGTATTAGATTCACATTTTGCCAGTTACAGTTAAGGTTTCTTGTAATCGGGAGCGGACCGATTGTCGTTTACCAGATACAGTTCGCGTTAAGAGTAATATAGACTCCGTGCTGCTATCAAAAATTTAATAATCGTAAAATCCAATATCACTGCCTGACCCAGAAAACGAACCCCAGATCTAATGCACACCAGTCGCATTCATTACTGTAGAATCACCGAGGCGTCTTCCTTAGAGTGGCTAATTATATCCCAATATGGCCGTATTGAACTTACTTTATATCTCAGGATATTTTGAAAATAAGTGTAAAAATAAAAATTCTATAACACGTGTTTTGCCTAACCAAGAACTGAACCCCTCCATTTACCTTACGATAGCAGGCAAACGCAAATTTACATCATGGGACAACCAAAGCAGGTAAAGAAACAATACAAAAGTTGACCACGAAATATCCCTATATAGTAGTCTAATTTCAATATAATGTTATCTTCATACCACATTGTCCCAGTGCCGGAATGTGACAGACCGTGTAAAGGATTATTCACTTAACCCAGGCTCCTAGTGTATAATAATGTCCTCCAGACCGAATTGCGGTCAGGGCGGCCGTTCTAAACAGATACTTAGTCTTCTGCATGGCTTATATAGTATATTAACTAATATTGAAAATGTGGATGTGAGATTTTTTACTTATAACACTGACACGCCTTAACTACTCGACATATCATCATGTGATTTCGCATACACGCGTTTAGGGGTACAGAAAATGACATAAAAAACTTTCATCTAGAAAAAAGTACTGTTTCTGAACGAAGCCGCGGCAATAAGCTAGTATATTATATAAAAATGTATTGCTAGTATAATGAATAAGTCCAAGAAAATACACAGGACGAACTTACTATATCCAGAGCTTGCGAATGAAAGAACCTTAAAATCCCTGTTACTATGTGTCTTTTTTGTTTTAACAAGACAACTCCTTTACTAGATACCTTTCATTGACATTTGAAAAATCCTCTTTGATAAATTTGTCATAATATGTGATTCGATCTATGCATTTTTTTCATCGCTATATATATCCTCTATCATGGCGAATGCTGCGAAGAGTTATTTGACCTCATCCCACCTTCCCCCTTCCTTTTGAGAACCACAAGTGGCGGTCTTCGTAATCACCGATGGACGGTTAGCACAATACCGTCTCGCACCAAAAGGTTCAGCAATTCATTTTTATGCCGTATCATACAACTTTGGAACAGTCTTCCGGCTCATGTGTTCCCTCCCTTCTATGACATTGGGTCCTTCAAACGTAGTGTGAAAAAGCATCTGGTCAGACTGGCTTGACACTGACGACGACTAGAAGACATCTATCTTCTCCTCATCATCACTGTCTCTGGACTGTAATCGGGCTTTCTATCAGGTCCGTTACAATCACTTTGCCGGGTCAGGATAAAAAAAAACCTTCTAATTAAATTCGTTGCGAGTTCCAAGACAGTCTACATTTCCCTGGGACTTAACGAGTGTCGGTGTTTTATACTGCTGAACCTGGCTCACACTTGGGAGCCAGGTTCAGCAGTATAAAACCTGAAAAATGAACCTTCACGTGTCACAAAGGTGGAAGTGGGGTGAACAAGCCCCAAAAAATAAACATTGGATAACAGAGGACACAAAAAACATCCAGACCAGGAACAGTTATTTGTTAATCACAAAGTGTCAAATGGCGAGGCTACGACATAAACCATCGTGCAGTCAAAACTTCTGACGATTCTCTCTGAACCCAATTTACCAATAATTTGTTGGCCCGAGCTAGGCTTTAATAATCCACAGCCTACACACTAACAACTAGTCTAACGAAGTAGTCCTAAAATATACACCTGTACAAAAATACTGTATAAAATTTAACCAACACCGTTCTAACAATTACAAAACAACAAAGTTCGGTTCAAAAACTCGACTTGCTGTTCTGCGCCTAACTTATTCACGAACGCGATATTGTAAAAGCTTTATTTTTTCCAGTATTCGTCTGTTACAGAATTCAGTTCGCGGCCGATTCATTGTCAACGTATTCAAATCTCGTTAAGTCCGACAATAGGTGGTTTTAAAAAATGGACGGGCGTGAATGGCTTTTAAAGTGCGGATTCTGTTGATAAAATATATGACTCATATTTTTTAAAATTAAATATATGTAGCTATGCTTCATTTGTAGACGCAGCAGGAGAAGGTTTACAAGATGGACCAAATACATAGCAAGGGTCACAGAAAAGAGTTGGGTATCGATATGATGCCGACTTAAGATCAGTCATGTTGGATAAATTTGGGGGACGCTTATGTCCAGCGGTAAGGTACATTCAGCTCCAATGATGAGTCTGTAGAAGAACTGGTTATTATACATCTCCAATCTAAGGGAAGGATGTTCCAACCAGGCTGGATGACCGTTACTAAAAGTTGGTCTAACTATTGGTGCCAGGCACATGTACCTATATAGCGGATCGAAATACAAACTTCGCTTGCGAAATTCAAGCTCTAGTATGAGTTGTATGAAGTAATAGTAATTGTTTAAAGTGCCATCTCTTGTCGCTATTCATCATTGCTTGATGTGAAGTCCTGTAAATTACATTTGAGGGAGATGGAAATGTAGGACACAATCTTCATTTCATCTAGAGCAGTCAGACTGGATAAGTATGAAATACATAGAATCAAAGTCCTACATAAAGTTGGATTTCTGTCTGTCAGCAAACATACAGTCCCATTTTCCGACTACGAAATTTCACACCTGGCATATTTATCATGCTACGTTCTCTGTCTTTTAAGTCTTTAACTACGCTTGTCAGTTTACGATTAGACTGCTCTTAACCTGGATTATATCCAGAATGTTCCGATTGGTTCCCAAAACATTCACCTAGTCTTCATCTTCTCATTTATCCCAGTTTACATTATATGTCCTATGTATTTCTACATACTTTACCTGCCCCTTCGGAGGTACAGGTATTAGCCTTACAGCAACAATGTTACTTTTACTGTTAAGCTATCTTAACCTAAAACATCCCAATATGAAGCTTTTAACCAAAATAAGGTGATACTGCAAAGAAAATATCAAAACATAATATTTTTCGCTCATAATATAACAAGTCTATTAGGTAACAAATAACAAGGGTAAAGTGCTTTACCCTCCCATTTTACCCAAACACGAATTATACATGTAACGTTTTACCCTATTGCGGGACCCTGACGACATAAAAATTACAAATTCTTGCCTCGTCGCGAGTAACTGTGACAATGAACGCTCGGCGAATATTCCCTGAATCAATGCATTGTTTTTTCGTTAGCAACACTGCTTTGAAAGGTATTGTATAGTTTCAATAGAACTTTTTGTGTAGTAGCTTTTTAGTGGATTAATTCAAGTTTATGCTGTGTGATATCTGGGTCTATCCCCAGCTTGATTAAAGGTGGTATTAGGTTGTTTTGTTGGGCAATTCCTGGGCTGGGCTGAACTTAAAAATATCTATTACTTATCTTTAGTACAACTGTATCTTGAATATATCGAATTATAAAGCTTCATGTGTAAATTGTTTTATACGTAAAGGAAAAATAATAGAGCCTCGCTGATTTCAGCATGAATGGGCCGGCTCGACCGGAGAAGGACTACTCTCTCACATAATATCGACGTGAAAAAGCAGTATTCCTACTGTTATGTTTCGTTCGGTGAGTGAGAGTGCCGGAGGCCCAATCACCCTCTTACCCGTTCCCGCTTCTTCTCCTTCCTACTTCCTTTCCTAAAGAGTCGGTAACGTGCAGGTGATGCCTCTGGTTCTGCAGGCGTTCATAGGCTACGGACCACTTACCATCAGGTGGGCCTTATGCTTGTTTGCCACCTAAGTTGTATAAATAAAAAGAATAATTAGGTTTTATATTTTCACCCAGACCGAATTTTGAGTATTGTGGACAAGCATGCAAACACAAGTCTATTGTGGTCTCTCGTAGTGTAATGGAATGGTTCTCGTAATAAAAAAATTTCCAGCAAGAGTGCCATAGTGCTTTAAACGGCGGCCTCGCTTCTAACAATTACGCAGAGAATTTAAGGATCGAATCTCATAAAACAAAAATTTGTGTTATCAATAAATGGTTCTGCAAAATCTGGGTTTGTGTCTGTTGTTACAATTTTTGTGAAGACCGACGCGTTATAAGAATTATGCCTAGCGCGGTTGATGATTTAAAAAGTCCTTCTAAAAAAGGAAAATAATTAAATCGCCTTTTCATTACAATGTTAGTAAGTGTTTTTGTTGGTAGCAGATCCCCGCTGGTTTCAGCATGAATGGACCGGATCGGCCGGGATAGTACTACCCTCTCACCGAATACCGGCCTGAAGTAACGGTACTCGTACTGTTGCGTTTCGTATTGGTGAGTGAGAGAGCCGGAGGCCCAGTTACCCCGATACTTTTCCTATCCTTTCCTTTGTCCTTTCCCTTCTTCATTCCTTTTTAAAGGGCTGGCAACGCACTTGTAACTCCTTTGGGGTTGCGGGTGTCCATGGGCGGTGGTAATTGCTTACCATCAGGCGATCCGTCTGCTCATTTGCCGAACCCATGCAATAAAAAGATTTAAAAAAAATACAAGCAATTGAATGAAATTCAAGTAATGCTTTAAGGAAAGCAAGTCAACAAGAAAAATAGGAGTTTGCAAGTAATGCAATCTCTCATTTGTGATATCTGCACCACACGATCAAGATATCTGCTTCATCACTTCAAAACTTGTTGAAATTTCAAACTATAGTATCCAACCACTATATTTATTTCCATTACTCGTGTCTACACCCCGTAAAGCACTCGTAAAACTAGTTTACTTTCCGTGAGCCTTCGCTATTTGATAAACAGATAGCACGGATGAAACAATTAAAACAATGTGTAGTTACTTCAGGAAACACTCCACATTAATACGTACAACGAATTGACACGCTTACCTTAGTAATAAAGTCCTCCTGACCGAATATCGGTGGAAACTCTGGACGGAGACTGGCCATCATCGTAGGAGACATTATAACGTATAAACAAGTGCACTATCTATTTCCTTACTCATGGTTCGAAGAGATCGAGCGTAGGACCTGTGGCTTTACGTGCTATCAGTGACACCTTCGCTGGCTTCTAGCACCGCTTACCTGGACTGCAGCGATGACATAACGATTTTAGTGGTCACCTCGCCACTGCTAGTGCGCTGTGTGTTGCGGGTTTGATTCCCACACGAGACAAAAATTTGTGCGTCCACAATAAGTTACACTAGTATATTTGTTTATTTTAAAGTCTGATGAATTATCGTTCTAATTCGACGCAACCGGACAGGGATCTGGCGTGCTTTCCTAGTTCCACGGCGACGTTCACTACCGCTGTCCCAACAAGATATTACAATTTACTGGACAAAATAAGTTTAGACGGCGTGCTGTTTTCAAGAATTAGAAACAGGAAAATTCAATAATACTTTTCACATGTCAGAAATTGGACTGCACGGGTCGAATATCGGTTTAAGTGCTCGCCTCGGCACTGCGGATACGCCGAGTGTTGTGGTTTCAAATCCCACACGGGACAAAAAATTGGGTGATTAACAAATGGCTGTCTCGATTCTGGGTATTTTTTGGGGCCATTAGTTTGTTGTTTGTACCTCGCAACACATGAAGTATTCGTAGAGCAGAGATTCGCTTTAAAAATTTATCAATCTTTAAATCAAAGCCAGTAAGCACAGTCTTGCCAACAACCTATGATTTGTGTCTTATGTAGCAAGCTTATGACTTAAAACGAACGAGGCAATTTCACAGATATTTACAGTTGAAAGCACAACAAACAAAAAAAACAAAACATGCGGGGCAGTCTTTGGGGACTGCCGATAGAAGTGAAAACTAAGTAACCAGCGTGCGGTGACGATGACGCGAGTTTCACGTTTTTTGTTCACCCAAAAAGTACACATATATACACAGTATACATATAGCTCATGGAAAGAGTTCGGTGACGATGACGCGAGTTCCATGATTTTTGTTCATCCAAAAAGTGCTCAACGCGCCTAAAGAAGTTTGCACTTCAAAAACAAACTCGCAATCGCATTTGAATTATAAGTTAGGATTAAGATTTTCTCAAAATATTAATGGTATTATAATCACGAAAGTATATTTAATTACAACAATCACATAGGAAAAAAGGAAAAATTTTGGATTCAGCAAGTCAGAAATAGTTTCTTTTTGTACAATACAGCTTCTATCGCTATGGCGTTTTTTATAGTACAGATAAAGTTAGCAAATAGGCGTCCAACCTCTCTAATAGTAGGCTGTTATAACACTTTTTTCAGTCTTATCTTTACAGCTGTAAGCTTAGGATAGTCTAAAAATTCGTCTAAAGGAGTCTGCCCACTACCCCGACTCATACCATGACCGTGCTAGGAACGTTAGGCAGAAAAATATTCTTTGTAAGGAAATGTATAAGACTGTGCCCACTAGACCTTTCCGTCACCGACCAGCAGTTTCTATAGCAGGGCGTATCGTATTGCTTTTCGTGTCTGATACATTCCTAGCACGGTCATGGTATGAAACGGTGTAGTGGGCAGACTCCTTTAATGCTATCTTTTATATGTAAAAGCAAAAGCTCACTATTTTTTATAAAGCTGTTAAGCTTTGTTATCATATGGTAAAATGCAATTAGATATTGATTTTTCTTCGGGTTAATTCTTCATTTTACTTTTTTTTTTACTAAACAGAACTGACCAAATATAATTCTTACTAATGTTGGCCACTAACCACACGAAAAAAAGAAGAAGACTAATTTTATAGTTGCCAATGTGTAATTGTTTGTAACGCTTTCACGCCTTAATTACTTGACCGATCATCATGCAATTTGCTTACACGTTGTCAGGAGTGCAGAAAAAGACATAGGGTACCGTTCATCCAAAAAAAGTACTGGGCCCGAGGCATATAAATTTTTTGACAAAATCTACATTAAGTGGAGCGAAGCAGCGGTCATAATGTAGTATAAAATTATCTTTGTTTGTCTACCCTTCCGAAAATGTTTGCAATGCTATGTAGAAAGCGTAGTCACGGCTTTATGTTAACGCTCAAAACATTTAATTTCATGTTCAAAATAAGATATTAAACGTACTATTACATAAGTATCTGCATGTACATTACTGCTACTGAAACTCAGGGTAATTTGCTTGAACGAGCATCTCCCTTCGAAACGACCGGCAATCTCCATTTACGCATGTAATACAATAAAATTACTGATGCTACAATTGTAAAAATTTAAACCGATATAAACAAAAAGATAAAAAAAAAAACTTAAAACACATTCTCTGAACGCACTTTGGCTCAGTACCACGTAAGCCGCCATTTTAAAAACGCCAGCGGCACAATACGGAACTAAATTTCAGCGTACAATCTCGTAACTACTAGCGCCACTGCAGACTGCAAAAATAAATTTGCAGAACTGTAGGTTATGACGTACCCGCGCAGGATTATAAATTGTTGCTTTTAGCCAAATTAAATTCGGTACACTTAAGCGTGAATAAGAAGGGAGATATTTGAAGTTCATACGAGTGAAAAGGATGAATGTATATGTGTATGTTCCGGCTGTAAATCTCGTAAATGTGTTGTTTATTGTAGGCATTTCCAAATGATGTCTTTTAATAATGTCGTATCGTGCGATAAAATTGTCCTTACGGCGATAATGTTGGCAGTATGGGTGATACGGTTTACTCCTTTGGGAGGGTGTTCCGGGGTTTAGCGATAACAATATGTGTGAGAAAGTTATAGGGCTATATTCTAGTGATAATAAATTTCCGAGTAAGATATAACAAGCTGCGGTGTTTGGGCAACATAAGCTTATAACTTAAGATGTAAGATTGTATTCGATATATTCGGAACTATACTAGGTAGGATAAATTGCACTTTTGAGGAGACTACAGATCAAAGAGCGCAAAGTACAATGTGTGCCGCTTCAACTAGAGAAAAACTTAATAAATAATATGTAAAAATCTCGTTAGGTAATGGACGGCGGTCAGTAAGACATAGAGCAAAATATTTTTGATATTTTTGGAAGTATACTGGTATAAGTACTAGGACGGTGTCGAGCGCAGGCAGTGCCGTCAGTTCTTCAATATAAGTGTGATATTTGTACCGCCTGTATGGTTATCACGGACACACTTAGTTCATATAGAATATTTCTAATAGAGCGTCTCTAGTAGAAAGCTAGCGAATTAGTTCATATTTATTTTCTTTTTTTAAAGCCTGCTCCCGCACTGTTTATAGTTACTGTATCACGGGAAACTTTACAAACATTCAAACAATGGACGTAGAAAACGTCCAGACTCGGTACAACCATTTGTGGATTACACATATTTTTGTCTCGTGTGGGATTTGAACCCAAGACGGTCGGTGCAGTGGCGAGGCGACCAGTTAAACTACTACGCTATTCGTGCAGTCAACATTTCTGTGCACTATAGTCCGTAATTGCGTGCGTCGATAGCTTAGCAAGACAACCATTAGTCTGCCAAGTTATAGCCCCCAACTTCCCACGCCATGAATGTACATTCACTTTTTACGCCGGCAATACATGTTTGCCCAACGTTGCCGAGTGACAGACCCTTCCCTCTACAGACCACTCATGCTTATGATATAGCGTTCCCACTTTCCCACCTGTTAGGTATATAAATGAGAGCCGCTGTACCTTTCAGTGCCTGAAAGCACCTGCAGCGTCCAGTTATAAACAGGTCTTGTCCCCAAATCATAAGACCCAGTTCTCGTATGCGAGCTACCTGTTACCCAAGTGGCACTACTAGATAGGTCTTACTAGACTTGTCTAGATAGGTGCTGGAGCAATAAAGTCGCTCACTACTCGCAAACTCTGAGAGTTGATAATGATGTCCTCGCTGAGGCCGACGGAGAAGCCGCCTCCCATATTTCCAGTATGGTGCCGGAGTTGTAAGGCACGCTCACTTCTCGACGTACATCCATACGTCTGCCCTTTCTGGCTTACAAGCCGGGTATTGCCCAAGTCATCTAGCTATGACTCTTACTTGCTGAGCAGGCAAGCGCCCGAGATGCGTTGTATCAGTGAAACCACACTGCCACTTGGCTAAAGACAACTCAGTGCCTTGCGTGACTAACTGGTTCGCACTAGCCGCGCATGATTCCGACGCTCGAACGCCACGTGCTTGCCGAGTAACAAACATGCCGTCCTCTGCGGGCTATCCACATAGGGACTACGAGTCCAACCTCAATGTCAGGCACCGCGCACTCTAATCAGCGGCCGATAGAACACGCCTTTCGAGGCTAGCCTGACCCAGAGTGCCCTGATCCTAAGGGGGAGGAGACCCGTAGTTCTTCCCCCGAAACCCTATCTACTCGGGTCCTGTAGATAGGGAGTTTATTGCTGAGTAACAGCCAATACAAACGTATAGACGGTGTATTTGCTTTACCTTGCATGGCATCACTCGCTTAGTTGGCCGAGTGAGGGCAAGCGCCAACGTATATAGAGCTTAATTTGCGTAGCTTGTAACAACTTGCAGTCGCTCGCGACCACTTGTCTCACTTCGGAGCGGTGACGGTTTTTCTTCACAAAACAAAGGCGTTGGTCTGTGCTCGGCCAATAGCGTCTACATGTTGGACCGGCTGCCATTTCGCGCTAGGCGAACATCGCCGTTATACATACAAAATGTATTAATTTACAAGTCTACTACGGTATACACTGATATAATAATTATATGCGCTCACTAATCGCGAATAAGGCGTTAGAGTGCCATAATCAAATAAATACCAGCAGCTGTAATAACTTTTATAACGTCCATATTGTTTCAATGCTCAATAAAGACTGACGTGTGGACAGCTCCACAAAGCTCGTCTACATTGGCCGTTTGCAATGGTTTTCTTCAAACTTGCCGAACATCTATATGGTAGTACTTGCCTTGTATCAGTTTTCCTTCGCTCGCGTTGGCCTGCGCTTGGCCAACATGAATTGCAGACTTTACATGATTGACTCATAAGTCATATGACATAGAGCTACATTTGTTATTGAGTGAAATCTTGGACGATACGCAAGTCGCTAACGCGGTATACATGTTCAAATTAAGTTTACATGCGCAAGTACTCGCGTCGATCGTTTACAAGATACACGATGCATACAAGTCGCTTAACTTGCGCTATTACGCTCATGATATACAAATGCCATTACATTTACAGCAGCATCAAATGATAAATAACTAATAGCTTCAATATAACGTAAAAGCAAACTATATTTTATCTCCGCAACCATATTTTTCATAACATTACTAAGCTGTAATATTTATACTATATTTTACCGGCTTTGTCATTAATCAAACACCATTCATATAACTATATCCCAAAGATACACTCCAAATAAATAGAGCACTCTTCGTCTTGTCAAAATAATAAATTTCTGTCGCTTAACCAGAGTAGAAGCTTCAAACGTATACTGATCTCACTCGAACTTAGTTGTTATGTATATAACTATCCCTTTTTGATGTTAATAATGTTAAGAGAAATGATTTACTAGAATCATGTATGTATGTGTGTATCAATCGTGCGTGTGATCATTTATTTTGACAGATTTGAGAGTTGTGTATGTGTGTGTGAAAGTGATTTTTATGAGCTGATATATTATACAAATGGGATGTTAGCTAATATTGTAAGACGTTGTTGTATTTGGTGACTAGAGACAAGAGAAAATAAATACATGAATATAAATATAAACCGATTTTTCTATGAGCAGATAAACCATAACTTATTGGTTAGTATTTTGTCATTTTAAATTATATTTTGCAGATATTTATGATTTAACTTACGAATATTATAATGCAGTATTATTTATGTAGCTAATTTAAACACATTTATCTTTTAATATTATCTTCAATTTACGCGAATGTTATTTATTGAAATTATAATAATATTCTACCACATACACACAACACCATCTAGCCCAAACTAAGCAGAGCTTGTACTATGGGTACTAGACCATGGATACACATACATATATACTTTTTTTTGTAAATACTTACATATTATACATAGAAACACCCAGACCAAGACAAACATCCATGTTCATGTACACAAATGTTTGACTTGTGCGGGAAACAAACCCGCGACCTCAGGCGTGGCAGTTGGTTACACAAACCACTACGCCATCGAGGCCGACTTTAACTAAATAACTTGTAACGATAAAGTAGGTTAGTAGTAGCATTAAAGAAATACATGCCTTCACACAAGTGAATCTGCATTCGTTATTTACCTAGTTTCTATAGTTCACATTCACTGTAAAAATCTTAGCTCTGAGATTTTATATAATAAATTTTAAAGTTTTGGTAGAGTACTACACAAATATGGAAACAACAATCACAAAGAATAATCCGACTCGGTACAATTATTAGTGGATCACAAATTTACGTGGGGGCATCGAACTTGTAAGTGGCGTTGCGCTTATTTAAACGAACGCGTCACTGCACTACAAGTAGCAAATGATAAAGTTCTACTAGTCAGATTATTTTTATCAGCATCAGCTTTAAGGGTCGGGAAGGATTGGAAAAAGGTTACTTCTTGAACTAAGAAGAGATCCGTGCCCAGCAGTGAGACAGTTTATAAACAAATATATAATTATTATCACATACTCTACACACTGTCATCTATATCCGCAAAAGTATTCGCGAAGATGTACGTGTCCCGCACATTTCACATAAATGTTTTAGGTGACGAACCATATTTCCTTTTACTGAACACAGTTCCAGACTCTATACTCCTACGAAAAATTTCGTGACAGAAAATCCAAACACCCTTTGCTCGACCTGATTATCGAACCTTAAACCTCATGCACAACAGTCGCATCACTACCGCTTCACCACAATACATTACAGTAACTATATATTCTTTTAACGACTACAACTTCCTCAAAATGTTTAAGCACTAAAGTTTTTAATAAAACTAATTACAACGGTGAGAAAGAGGACGCTATATTTCAGTCCGACACTAAAGGTCCCGGCGAAGTGTCACGATGCCTAAAGAAAGTCACCAGTCATGGAAACGGAAGCTACGTGAAAGTAGGTCGGGCAGAGATGTAGAATCTGCAAATAATGTAACTGGAAGTGCTTGCTTTTGTGTCTAAGTTCAAGGTGACTAGAAAAATAGAATACGCTTTAGTTTTATTCTTTCGTCATTTTCAGACAGACATAATATACATATATACTTAGCAATAGACAATTGGACTGGCACGCAGATGTCTCGAGTTCGATCTAAAGGCGCGTATCTCTGACTTTTCGAAGCTCCGTGCGTATTAAATAGTTATTTATCGCTCGTTTTAACGATTAAGGAAAACATCGTGAGGAAATCTGCATGTCTGAGAGTTCACCATAATGTTCTCGAAGATTTAAAGTATCCGAACCCGCAACGGACCAGCGTGGTGGACTATGGCCTATTCCTTCTATCACTTAGAAGAGGCCCGTGCTCAGCTGTGGGATAGTTTAATACAGAGCTGATATTATTATATATATATACTTACACCTTCTTCTTCTCTTCTTATTTTCTTCTTTTCTTTTCGTGTGGTTAGTGGCCAACCTGTTATCAAGATTTGTTCAAGCCGTTCGTAGGCCTCTGACATGGCTTAACGACTGCTGTCAATTTGGCAACGAACGGCTCGCGCGTACCAACACTAAATCAACAAAAATCAATATTTTATGGATTCCACAAATTTTGACTAGCGTAGGGTATCGAACACGCAATCCTTGATGAACCTGCAGTGGCGAGACGACCACTTTAACCAACGCACCACCGGTATAGTGAATACATATTCTTATAAATTTAACTAACTAAACTCACTAATATCATTAATGCTTATGTAAGTGTGTTTGTTTGTTTGTTAAGCTTTCACGACCTAACTGCTCAACCAATCATTATGAAATCTCAGATACACGTTGTCAGAGGTGTAGAAAAAGACATATCGGCGACATATAGACGGTCGTAAATTTCAATCCTTCGGAACAGTACTTTTTGCTGGGTGGAAGGCATCTTGTTTCCTTTTCTTTACCCCTGATAACGTGTATGCAAATTTTCATGATGATCAGTCAAGTAGTTATGGCGTAAAAAACAAAGAAAGCCTAAATTTCGATCATGTTAAAATCATATTCTCTTTGTAACAATTCATACATTAATGATTATTCAAATAAGATATAGTTAAATACTAACAATGACCAAACACAATGGCCAATAGCATCGGGGCGTTATCTCCCAGACAACCTTCGGGAGGATTTAAAAGTAAATACGTTAACGTGAATTTAATTCGATACGTAATACCTTTGTACAAACATAGTCTCACGCCTGCTTCTTATATAGGTAAGCAGACTAATTGCTACTATCCTGGTACCTATATCTCTCTTGTTTTATTAATTCTTATTTCAATGTTTGTCAGCCTCGATGGCGTAGTAGTTAGTGTAACCGACTGCCACGCCTAAGGTCGCGGATTAGATTCGCGCACAAGTCAAACATTTGTGTGCATGAACATGGATGTTTGTCTTGGTTTGGGTGTTTCTATGTATAATATGTATGTATGTAATGTTCAAGTACATCCGGCAATTTAAAGTTTCATTGCCATTTCTTTAAAATATCTGGGATGTGATGAGAAAACATATTTTACGCGATAAAATCCGTATATAGTAGTTTAATTTCAATGAATAACATTCGCGTAAACAGAAGACAATATTATACCTTACATGTTATGTTTTCCATCCATCTATTTTTATTCTTATCTATGTATGTATATGATTTTGTACGCGTTAGCTATGTTTGCAATAATATTTTGCATTGGTTTAGGAAGATATTGGATTCATTAAACGGAGTACCTACCTAACCTAGTGGGGGTTCTGAGTCTTGTTGTAAAAATGTAAAATATGTAAGAGCGTTTAGGCAGGTAAACGCTTTTATTTATATTACATTAAATAGAACGATCAGCGCCAATAACACTATTTAATCTAATTTCTTAATCTATCGCAACTATTTAAACTCTTATGTGAAGTTTTGTATAAATAATGATATATAAAATCATATTATTATTACCAGATTTTGAACGCAGCTTCTCTTGCGTAAATATAGGATAGGTAAGGTAAAATTAGTAACGGTAAAAAAAGTAACAGTACTTTTGTCTGAATGAAATAACTTTCATCCAGAAAAAAAATACCGTTACTAATGTCCTTTTCTTTTTTCCCTGATAAAGAAAGAAAGAAAAGTTATTTACTTGACACTACAAACACATAACAACAAGTATAAAATAAAAAGTAATAGGTAAGTACAAAAAAGGAGTTAAGCGAAATGAAACCAAAACAACAAAAAAATAAACAAAATTCATATATGTATGTGTCTAACAGCAGTTTCAAATAGGATCCAGTTCAGCATGTATCAGACGAAAGCCTGACACTGGCTGTATGCGAAATATCATGATGATCGATCGAGCAGTTAAGGTGTAAAGCGTACAAGCAAACAAACTCATATTCGCATTTATAATATTAGTTAGGATTTCTCAAGCTCACTTATCACAGAATTGACCTGAAGATTCTGGTACCTTCCTAATATTTTAAATATACCTGTATATCCCCAAATAGATAAAGGCAATATATTGCATCTACTATTCCATTTCTATGACAACAGGTTCCATATAATTGGGATCAAACCTATAATCATCAGTCCTGTATTAAACTGTCTCACTGCTGGTCACGGGCCTCTTTCCTCTGTGGGAAGGGTTAGGCCATAGTCCACTACGCTGGCCTAGTGTGGGTTGGCAGACTTTACATATCTTCGAAAACATCATGGAGAACTCTCAGACATGCAAGTTTCCTGACGATAATTAACTATTTATTGCGCATATAACTTCGAAAAGTCAGAGATGCGCTCTTTGGGTTCGAACTCGAGACCTCTGCGTGGCAGACTAACGGTTTCCCACTAGGCTATCGCTATGTAACAAAATTGTTTCGAAGTAAAATAAACAATGCGATAAAATCCGTATAAGCTGTTTAATTTCAATGTATAACATTCGCGTAAACATAAGACAATATTAAGTCTATTGTATCCCCTAATGAGCTTATAATCCGAGCTGCTACTAAGAATAACATATAAACTAATTTGCACGATCATTAAATCGAACTTGACATCGGACGCGACCTCTTACTTGTACAACTTAATAACACTATCTAATCCGGGAAAGGAATTCGATATCTAACGATTGTACTCAAATGTAAGGGCAAAGCCTACTAACTTACTTCTAAAAATATTAGGAAAAGCAACATTGAATGGAAATTAAAAACCAAGGTCTCGAGGTCTATCCCAAGGCGCGTATCTCTGACTTTTCGAAGTTATGTGCGTATTAAACAGTTAATTATCGCTTGCTTTAACGGTGAAAGAAAACATTGTAAGGAAACTTGTATATCTGGGCATTCTTCACGATGTTCTCGAAGCCATGTGAAGTCTGCCAACCCCCACTGGCCACACTGAGAAGAGTTCCGTGCCCAGCAGTGGAACTGTTTAATACAGGGCTGATTTTATTTATGTATATATATTGGTTAAAAATACAAGCACCTTCCAGCAACTCCGATTTCGGGATTGAATATACAGCACATCGTATATTTCAGTCAAGTTTACGATTCCAACGCCGTTGTAGGTAAACAGTCGCTTGAGTAGTGTTTACAATACTGCATGCAACTTCCACGAGTTCAAGATTACTTTGAAGGCTTTAGAACTACTTGAGGACCAAAGCGCCTCTTGGTAATTATCTCTCAAATAAGATTTTAGTACGAAGCTTTGTAATTATTATATTCATGTTTTGTTATTATGTTCGTGTTTCTACCTTACATTATTTTAGAATTGGGATGTAATAAGCTGTTAAGCAGAAGGTCGCCAGAGAGGTAAAGTGTCAAATGTCAAAGTCAAATGTATGACGCAACGCATCGCGCTTTCCTTAGAAAGTCTGTTTAGGCCCTTGGATTAGATAGTCAATGTAAGGACTGCCATGCAATTTTTGTAAAGTTTTTAATTGGAGTAGTATTTTGGTCATGTTTTCAATGTTGTATAATACTGACATCTGGATGAAAAATTCTATACACGTAGAGTTCTTTCGTTGAGACTCTGTTATTTTTGATGAGTCTTAGATGCATGAGCATAGATAGAGCGTAGCGTCAGATTTTGACCTAGACTGACTAATAGTCAGTCTAGGTTAAAATGTGATGCTAGTGGTGACTACCGTATCAGGCTTTTTGTAGCTCCTGGCAGTAAACTAGTTAGCAGTCTACTGGACGGTAAGTGGTAACCATCGCTAAAGCGCTCAATTCAAGCATAGCGTTATTGGAGTCAGGAAATGAGCCTGGTAATCCTATTGTGGGACTTAAAAACATAATTGTTGAACTGTGAGCTCAATATATATTTCGTGATGTGGATCTAAATTTGTATGGCTTTTATATTTATAGCTATGTAAGTACGCTACCAGTACTCTACCAGCCAAAACCAGTATTTTGCCTTCAGTTAAACAATTTCTAAAAAGTTATCCCATCTAACTAGTAAATTGTTGGATGGCTCACTTATCGTATTCTACGCTATTCGCCTCAAGAATTTGGTAAGTTACGTTCACACCCATGGCACTGCATCATAAAAAATGCCACATAACGTTACACCGAAAATTATGACAGCAATAAATCACATGAGCCAAGCAGGGGTGATTATTGGGGTGCAGTCCAATCGTATTAACTGAATGATAGATGTACTAACAAAGAGTTGATTTATGACGTCATCAGACTCGTTTTGATTGTCATGCTGCTACAAAAAGGGTTTTGAAGGATGAGCATGACGGAAGCTGCTTTCGTATGAACAAGTTAGAAGCAAATGTAATTTAAATTGAATACGTCTAATTATTCTCTACAAAATCATTCGTAACATAATTATTGAAGAAAGAGCATATGCATTCCGAAGGTGCGCGTAGTTTGCCACCCATCGAAATGTTCAATCCAATAAAAGAAAAATATCGATAATACTAGACACTATATTTTAAGGTGAAATCGAAAGTGAAGTGGTTTTGGTTTAGGTACTCCATCTTAAAGTAAACTGCTTCGAACACAAACTATTCGCACCTTAGATAATTACTAAATTCGTATCAATACAATTGTAGTAATTCTAGATATATACACTCACTCTTTAATAGTCCACTAATAGACGTACGCTTCCCTCAATTTATACCTTCTATCTACTAGATCCATCCATTATTTTTCATCATCTTGCAGGTAATTGATGTTCTATTTGATAAACGCATCATATCAATTAGCGAGTTGCATTTTTTTAACGTTGAATTTGACTGCGTGGATTTCCTCACCGAAGAAAGATTTGTGTGATCCACAAATATTTGTTTCGAATTTGGGTTTTATTCGTTTCCTTTGTTTGAAAGTTTGTAAAGTTTCCTGCAACATAGGAATTATTCCTAGTGTGGTAGCTGTCATTTCAGAAAGAAGAATAACAAAGAATTAACCGTTGGATAACCTACCTCGAACTGCAAAAATGATGACAATACAGAACTCCTCTGATGATAGACAACAGTGTTTTCGTTCTAAGAAATCCTATAAAATAATTAATAGAAAAGGTAATATATATTTTAGTACATCTACTCTAGAAAGGAAGCTACAAAATCTTTGAGTGTTCTCGTACAAAGTTGTTTAGTGCGGCAAACATTTGGTCGTAAAGAGCCGCTCGACTTTTATTCGTTCAACAATGTTGCATTTGATCATTGTAACCTTTAATATAGGATGTGGTACTGTCGATTCAATCTTATATGTACAAGTTTCTTTTGAATCAATGTATTGAATGTTAAGGCATAATGCTTTTATCAACACCAGTGGACAATATTTATTTTGATTTCTATACCAGGTACCAATTTCGATGGCGTGCCGCAAGGAAGTAACTTAGGTCCAAACTCGTTAAAGAATTTTGAAGTTTTATATGCCCAAAAATATTTTGGGTTTACTAACTTATTTGTGAGTCTGCTGCCTTGGTAGAATACCGATAGTAATAATGATGATGACTCATAATACTGCATGAGGTTTTGGCATCTGTGTTAAGAAAATTGTTATTGGGTTGTCTATCAATAAATAGTCAGTAGCAGCACGGATTCTGGAACAGTCCTCGTCATGTGAGACCTAGAGATAGCTAGCGAAATGTGGTTGTAATATATACTTACTTCTTTGGAAATACGAGGCATGACTACGTAAACTTGTAAATAGACTTATGTATGTCTGGCTGTGCGTTCTTTCACTGAAATTTTCACAGTGGATAAACCAATTAGAATATTATTTTCAGTCATACATTGTAAAGCTTTGACTAACATATTATAGCATATATATAGATTGTTAGGTAAAAATATGTGCGTTAGAAGACGGAATCATGCAAACGAGATCACAAAACATTATTAAGCAAGACTATTAAATTTGTATGCCTGAAGGTAGAACGTGGCAGGACCACTATAATGTTAACATCCTAAATGTAAACCCATGTTCGCAATTGAATAAATGATTCAATTTGATTTGATTTGAGGAAAATCTAGTAAAAGAATAAAAGTGTGAACTACAAAACGTCACAATTGCTAGACTTACCAGCCTCAATAAGGCTCTGAAGCTATTCGGACGTCCTATAAAACTAAGTCAACTCGTAAAAGTTGTAACGAAACATTTTACTGGCTAGTTTTCATGATCTTTTACTTGTCAGGCCATGTAGGTTTTACGTTAGGTGCCTTTAGGGCTCATGGATGGAAATGTTTCACTTTACTCGTTGGAAGATAATCTTTTGGCGTAAATGTTACTTTGTGAGTGCTTGTGGAACGACCGCATGGTTTCATAGGTAGACGTCAAAATGTTTGATGTTTCATACACCATATATAATATTTTTAGGTTTATGTGGTAGCCTCGTCGTAGCCACTGTCTCGAGTATTGTAGGTTCAATCCTCACACAGGAGAAAATTTTTTGGGAACAATAGTAATTCCGAGTCTACGTATTCTTTCTAAACATTGTTTGTAAAGATCTCGGCGATATAGAATTTATTCCAAGAATGGGAAGTATCTATAGAAAGTAGTGATACCCTTCCCTTAATGATAAGCGTGGCAAAGGATTTGCTTGGGATGTAGTAAATAGTAATTAAAACTTAAATGTCTTTCATTGCTTTTATTATTTTCCCAAAATTATAAGCAATGAAATACATTTAATGCGTGCAGTGTAATATTTTTCTTTCTTTCGTAATGGGTAGCTCTATTTGAAAAATAAGAATGATGGAGTTCCCTGTTACCTGTTATTTGGTGAAAATATGAAATAGCTAGTTTGCTAAGAGAAGTACCTCTAACAGAAATCTGGCGCACGAGTGGTAGCACTGTTATTGCGTTTCATCTGTTTCCTTTCCTTTTATTCTATCTTTAATTTCAGAGTATTGCAAGTGATCATAAATTAAGGTATAGCTGCTTACTGTTTGCCAACATGGTAGAGTTAAAATTAAAGAATTCTCTGTTACATATTTCATTTTGCCGAAAGTACAAGTTACCTCTAAATACTTTCCTTCAAACTCAACGTAAAACAAATTTGCCATAATGAAGTGGTAATTTTCACAAAAACCACATACAAATTATATATGAAAATTGAAAATCCAAGTTTTAGCATAAGAATGAGGCTCGTAATTCTGCAACTTTTTCGCAAGCGCCACTTTCCAAGCCGAACTTAGAAGTGTCACTTAAAACTGGTTTCAACTGGTTACAACTTGCATCTAGGGCTGTCGCGAACTTTGTTATTTTTAGTTTTTCTTGCTTTATACACTGTTAAAGTTGTAATGTACAAGTCTGGGTTTGAGATATAATGCTTAGTAAAGTTTGTTGAATTATAATGTTACATGTTTGCAACAGTTACCTACGGGGTTAATTAAAATAAGCTGGAAATTTTTATTTTATGTACAAAACAGAAATTCTTTTATACTTAAATAGAAGTTTTGCAAGCATTAACACACATAGCAAAAAGAACATAAATTCATATTCTGTTTGACCTCAAGATGTAAAAGAAAATAAATATGAATAGTTTTTAAGTGATGCCGAAAAACAACAAATTTTAAACCTATTGACTTGGATAAAGATTCATAAGGTATTATTTAAGATTTGGTATATCTAATTCACAGACGCTGCATCGATACAGCTATCTAGCATCTATCTAAAAGTTAAAAATTATGCATATATTAAATGCGACTAACGTGCAATGAGCTCTCGGACTCGTTTCATGGGTCGAGCAAAGCGTTACTGAACTTTTTGTCTAAATACTTCAGTAGTAGCACAGTGTCCTGAACTGTGTTCAGTAGACAGCATTAGTCTCTCAATTCATTACGTGGCACCTAAAATCATAGTTGGAGAAATGCGGGTGTACCATACATCTATCTACCCTCTTTTTCCCTCTCTCTGTCACGTTTTCTTTTCAGACAGAATGGTACACACTTTTTACAAATATGACGATTTAGCTAAATAGCGAACGATGTTTCAATTGCCTTTGAATAAAGTGCAAACGGTCAGTGGCCAGTCCAAAGTAATATCAAAGAGTTAGACACATATACAATAAAAGGTCAGCCATGACAGAATAATGGGTGATCACAAATTAAATTAATCACAAATTTAACGTTAGTATATTTTATAGCCGTAGGCGTATAATAATGGTCAAGAGTACTTGAGCGTTAGCTAAATTCACTTTATAGTTGAGTTAAATTATAATTTTAATAGAAGGCTTATTTTTGTAAATGATTTAATAGACTGTAGAGTAAGGTTCTGACAGGCTTGTAGTTTCAATGTAGATGTTTAATCCAGCTCGTGTCATTGTATATCAGATTAATGAATAGCGTTGCAGTAAAAGAAATGATTATCGATAAGAACTTGAACCATTCGAATCTTCAAACTAATTAAAATATTCTTTTGCATAAAAATTTTATATTAATTAATTGATTTTTGATCATCAATACAAGTATCTGATATTCGATTTTGATTCGAATTTTGAACAGCTATTCTTTGGTGTTATTTGAAAAGCTCATTTTACAGTTTATCAAGATTTAACCATCGGTGTAAAATATATTTTATGTAATTATAATAAAATACAATTCAAGACGCGAATCAACTACAAGAAGATCTCAATAGATTTCAGGCCTACTGCGTAACAAATAAACTAGATTTGAATGTTAATAAGTGCTATGTGTGCTCCTTTACACGTAAACCCAGCCCAATAAATCAGGTTTATCAATTATTAGATACCCCATTGACGAGAGTTAGTAACATCAAAGACCTTGGAGTAACTTTTGACTCGAAATTATTATTTGACACACATATTGACAATATTGTAAGTAAAGCCTCCAAAGCGCTTGGGTTCATATTTCGAATCTCGAACGACTTTAAAAATATTAAAACAATTAAAATACTTTACTGTTCTTTCGTTCGCAGTCACCTAGAATACTGTTCACAAGTGTGGAATCCTAAATATAATATTTACATTGATCGAATAGAGCGCATTCAAAAAAGGTTTCTTAGATATATACAATATCGTTGCGGTTGCTACCTACCTAATTACATCAGCCGATGCAAAAAAATTCATATTCTTCCACTAATTGAGAGAAGAAAAATAGCGGACTTGTCGTTTTTATTTAATATCATGAAAGGAGCGGTCGATTCGTCAGAACTGGTGAGCAAAATGGCTTTAAGTGTCCCGTCAGCACATCTACGACGATTCAACCTGCTACATGTTCCTGCAGTAGACTCTAATTACAGACAAAACTCATACTTAATCAGAGCAAGTCGCATGTACAATGCGGCATGCCGGAGTGTTGATATTGACATTTTTTTTACTAGTGTCACTAAATTAAAAAAGCAATTGTGTACCGAGTTCTTTGATTAGAACTAAAGAGTGATATCACAATATGTCTACTTACGTATACCTATATGCATGGTTATATATTTTATCAGTGAAAACTTTTAATTGGCCTTCACCTTATTAGTATTATGTTATTAGTGTATTTTAGCTGTAAGTTTTCCTAAAATGTTAAAATAAAATAAAATAAAATAATTGACTGATGATATTTCGTGGCTTAAGTACCTCGTCATTGCCACTGCGCCGAATGCTGTAAGTTCAATACACAGGACGAAAAATGGTGTGGACCACAGATAGGTGTTCAGAGTCTGGGTATTCCTTGTTGTGTTTGTATGAATGTTTGTGAAGTCCCCTGCGATACAAGAACTTCTTCATAGTAAGTTGTTCTTAGTGCGGGATTGTCTTTTAAACGATAATTAAATACCTAGTCTTCTATCATTTCTTTTAGGAGAAAAACTTACTATCGTTGTATAGCAATGAAGTCGAAGTCAATGAAGAGGGAAAATTGTACCGCTAGCTGAAATTTAATACAATTGCATACTTACATTGTTTTTCGTTAGTACAGCGGTTTAAGTAGCCATCACAGCAAGTACGCCAAACGTTACAGGAGACCGACAAAAAATAAAAATTACATTATACTACAAAATATAATCATTCATCCATAATAATAGCTTAAGTAGAATTATAAGGAAATTAAAAAAAACATGCGTGGCAGTCTTTGGGGACTGCCGATAGAAGTGAAAACTAAATAACTAGCGTGCGGTGACGACGACGCGAGTTTCACTCTTTTTGTTCACCCAAAAAGTACACATGTATACACAGTATACAAATAGCTGATGGAAAGCGTTCGGTGACGATGACGCGAGTTCCATGATTTTTGTTCACCCAAAAAGTGCTCAAAGAGACTAAAGAAGTTTTCACTTCAAAAAATTTTCAGTTATTTTATTATTCTAAGTCTGGTTTGTTAATTTTAACGTAATATTTTATTAGGTTCTTATAACGATCTATCAAGCCTGCGTGTTAATTAAGCTGGTATAATATTTAGAATTTGCTTACTTTTTATAGAAAATATTATTATTAAAATGTTTTGTTAAATGTCTTACCTCATTATCAATCATGTCAAATAAATTATTTCTAGCGTGAGACTTGCCTTATTCCACAGCAAGTACCACTAGACGCAAAAATATATATAACTAACTTTAGCCCGCGGATTTACTTGTGTAAAAGTAGGTAAGGTTATGTTAGTAACAGGACCATTTTTTAAATATACCATAGCCTATGTCACTCGGTGATAATGAAGCTTTCTAATGGTAAAAGAATTTTTAAAATTGGATGGGGAGTTATTGAGCTAAATCCTCACAAACATACAAAAAATCAAATCTTTCCTCTTTATAATATTAGTATAGATATATGACAACCCTACCCCCGACCCCTTAATAGTACCACTCGTTGCGCCTGTTACAAAGTTTCCCGTGAACCAATCTTATATAATAAAATACTTTGTACTCCTTTTGTATAATTTAAGGTGTAAATTACTGTTCATAGAAATGAAAATTAAATTTGTTATGAGATTTATAAATACTACTTTGTTAATATAAAGATTATGGGAGCTTGCTGTTACTATGTTTTCCAGTTATGTTTTATTCAAGGAAACTTTTTGAATGAAAGCACGTTGTTGCTAATTTCCTGAATATGTTGTTACCATGTAACGTTGGTAGAATAATAAATACATACATAATATGTGTATTACACCCAGACATTAAATTATGACTTACTAGGTATTGCCCGCGGCTTCGCTCGCATAAATATAGGCTAGATAAGTAACAATACTTGTCTAGATAAAAGTTACCCTATGTCCTTTTCTGTACCCCTGACAACGTGAATGCGAAATTTCATGATGATTGGTCGCGTAGTTAAGCCGTGAAGACGGAACAAACAAACTCACATTCGCATTTATAATATTAGTAAGGATTCCATTAGCTCACATTTTATTACGTAATCTTATGTAATAGAACTCAAGCTACTGTTTACTTGATGCAGTTCCAGTCTCTACTAAGACTATGTTATCAGCAAAACCAATTACACTTGCCCAGAAATCGTACTCGGGACCTTATGAACAGCGACTCTCGCGTTCATCGACTGCACGAATGGCGTATTGCCTTGCAAGCTGTCGCCTCGGCACTGCTACTGCGAGGAGAAAATTTGTGTGAACCACAAATAGCTGTTCCAAGTCTCGATGTTTTTTGTGTCATTTGTTTGTGTTGTCCTACACGACACACACATGGCAAAACGAAGATTTACTTAGCTCAGCAGTTGAATATTTAACAAAACAAATAAAGTACCTTCTCAAGTCGTCAAAGTAGGGACCTTAACATCGCCTCAGCTGCTATGAGGATGGTGTGGAGGCCACTGCTCTTACCATCAAGCGCTGTGAGAACATTATGAAGTGCAAAAAAAAACAGCAGTCACTTCTGTCACTGAGGATCCTATATACGATAGTAAATATTAAATTGTAAACGAAATAAACTACAATAGAAATGTAGAGCTAGTTTACTTTCAAAGTGTAACATTCAGAGTAACTTTTACTATTTGAAATCTTATCTGGTAGCGAGTTTCGAAGTTTATTTCTTTAAAGTTTGTCTTTCTTTCCATAGTTAGCTTTGAGTTTCGTCTATTTCATTTTTCCTTACGTTTTGTTTGCTTGGCTGCATCGTTCGTTCTTTGGCACAAGTTTATACTTGCGACGATTTAGGTTTGGATTCTCGTGTCGCTCAATGTGTTTTTGAATTGTTCAAAAGTCAAAAATAATTTATTCATTTAGATCACAAAGTAACACTTATGAACGTCAAAACGGTTAGCGAGCTTAGTAAATTTATATTTATGTTAGTTAATAGGTTCAGGAGGTTTAAGGTTGAGCCTATAAGAAGATACCTGCAGGAAACTCACGGCTACTCTTCTAAATCGTCATCAAATTATAATTTCAGTATTTCAGTTCTGTTGGATAATATTCAGTAGTCGCACGAGGTCTATAGATATGCCTGGTAGCAGTAAGCTCGTCGTCTATTACGAAGCACTTATACAGTTGGGGAAATGTGTATTCATTTTTTTTTTACAACGTAGGTGGCATAGAAGCATGCGGCCTACCTGATGGTAAGTGGTCACCGTAGCCTATGGACGCCTGCTACACCTGAGACATTATTTGAGCGTTGCCAACCCTTTAGGAAAGAAAGAAGAGAAAAAGAAGTGGGAAGGGGGAAAGAGGGTAATTGGGCCACTGGCACTCTCACTAACCGTACGAAATACAACAGTAGGAATACTGCTATTTCACGTCGATATTCTGTGAGAGGGTAGTCCTTCCCCAGTCGAGCTAGTCCATTCATGCTGAAATAAGCGAGACTCTACTACTCTCTTCTCTTCTTCTTTTCATTTAAGCTTTTTGAGGATTAGCAGATGTAATTTGTTTAACTGTGCCTAGCTAGCGCAGAAGTAACTTTGGATTCTTTACCCGGATCAGGTCAATTGTTAGTGGATTTTTTATAAGAGGATTATCAGTAACAGTAAAGCCTCTGGAACTATGTCCAGTATATGGCAATAGGTTCGTCCCTAAAACGTAACTGAAGAATTTTAAATGCAATATATCTCTGCTTACCCCTTATGAGATAGAGTCGTGAGACTGCTTGTTAATATATATAATTTGTATAAAATTCTAGTCAAATTAATTCGTATGGTGTTCCACATTTTAATCCTTATCACCTTAATTAAAATACTTAAGTAGTGTTTACACATCACCCCATATAGAGTGTCGACACTTAAGCAAACGCTTCAAGCCTGATATACTGCCTACCCCTTGACGAGTAGCAAATGTAATAGTTCCCTAACACAACTACATACACTTATTTCCATAACCTTTTAGCTGACTGTATTAAGTGTAGTGTAAACGTAATTGGAACTTTATTGCTTCAGTAATAGAGCAGAAATTGTATTGTTTGATGAATGTAATAGAATTTGCGAGTAATGTTAGTGGGTAGCAATAATTCTTCAATTAACCGGTCTCTGGGGTGCTAAGGGGTGTGGTGCAAAACATTAGCTGTGAACTCAATGCGGTAGAAGTCACTACTAAATGCTTAGCAGGAGAGGACGACTGCAGTTTCAGGTTTAAGTGGTCATTCCGCCATTGCTGCTGCGATGAGTGTTGTAGGTTCAGTTCCTAAACGGGGGAAAAATTGTGTGCTTTATAAATAGTTGTTCCGAGTCTGGGTTTCCTTTATGCCCGCATCTTAGTGCAGGACTTGTGATTGATTTGAAAGTAGCCGGACTAGGAAAGTTTATTCAGAGAAATGAGCAGAATTCTTCTTTAAGGAAACACTCCGCGACGAGTAATGGTCTTTGTTTGTATAGTGACTACATAAGCCTGTACTAATAATTGGCAAAACCAAAATTAATCAAATTGAGCAGGTACACGCAGTTTGTGATACGTCAAATCACATTTTGCTACGACACCGATATGCTACGATGCTACGTATTATGTGCTACGTATTCGTAGATACTGGCTCCGACTGCCACTGACTACACGGCGTGAGACTACTCTCACTCCTATATTCCTAACATGGTAAAGTTACATGTTTATAAGTAACATGGTTGAGTAGTAGAGCCTCGCCGATTTCAGCATAAATGGGCCGGCTCGACCGGGGTAGGACTACCCTCTCACAGAATATCGACGTGAAATAGCAGTATTCCTACTGTTGTGTTTCGTTCGGTGAGTGAGAGTGCCGGAGGCCCAATCACCCTCTTTCCCCCTTCCCGTTCCTTCTCCTTCCCACTTCCTTTCCTAAAGGGTCGGCAACGCGCAAGTGATGCCTCTGGTGTTGCAGGCGTCCATAGGCTACGGTGACCACTTACCATCAGGTAAGCCGTATGCTTGTTTGGAACCTCAGTTGTATAAAAAAAATTGAAAATATAACAGTCCTATTTTTCGTTTCTTTTCATTTTGTTTAGTTTATAAGTAGTTAGGTTTATTAATATTAGTTAAGTTGTAAATTATGATTGTTGCTTTTGTTTGAATAGAATGAATGGAAATAGAGATGTAATACACATAGGTATATCTAAATCTGGCTAACCAGCTATGGTATTAGGACTCACTTTACAGGAGGCAAGCCTATTGCATTCCATCAGATACAATTCCAGACTACGAGCTGTTATTAAGAAATTCACGATATCGTCACTTCCTATCGATAATTCGGTCGAATCGATATTACTTTGCAGTCACTTTTCATCATACAATTACAATTATTACACTATTACAAATTACTTGTCTTCTTGTTAAAACGTCCACCTAAACTATGATGCTTCTGTGAAGTGTTGGTTCTCAACAAAATTGCGATCGATAACCTCATGCCATATCTACGACTTCTGCTTTATTTTGTATTCATTGACCCACTGTGCTGTAGAGGTAGTTTGGTTATTTAATATCAACCTTTACCTAAACCTAAAATTGTTTGGAACAAATTAAACTTATTTAAGATGACATATAAATATGATATTTCTAAACGAAATTCTGTATAACCAGTGGCGATAGCCCAACGAATAAGGTATTGGACTTGCGATCGAGAGGTCGCGGGTTCCAATCCCACCCATTGCACTAGTCACGTGAACTCACTCCTAACACAGGTAAACACGTGAACCCACTTCTAGCTTAGCTGGCGAGGTTAACAAGAATACTAGTAATTTGAATCCCAAATTGCTGGTAAACCTAAAAAAACTGGACAAGTGCGAGTCGGACTCGCCCACCGAGGGTTCCGTACAAATTTGTAGGTACATATTATAAAAAATATTGTTCTTGCATAAAGATCCTGTTTTTTATGATTCAAATACAAATGTACAGTTTTCAGATGTTTTCCTATACTTGTAGTATAACACGGTATTATTTGCCAAATTTCATAGTTCTAGGTCAACGGAAAATACCTTATAAATTTTGATTCCCTCGAGAGTGTCGAAATATTCTTATTTTGCGGCATAAACGGCCGTATCTTTTTTTACGTTCACTTAGAAGTTTGTTTTTTTCGCAGCTTCAAGTGACTGTAGACTTGAGTATATCGTTTTAATTTCAATTCGATACCTCCACGCGTTCCTGAGTTAAAGGGTCTTGACAGACAGACAGACGGATAACAAAGTGATCCAAAACGCTCTTGTCTACGTTTTTTGTCTCCACCTACACGTAGTGTTCCACGCTTTCTTGCGCTAATTAAAGGTATTTCAAGAGTACTTTTATCGTAAGAATTATTATTCTTTACACTGTTTTAAATGAGTACCTATTTTATAAAGATTTTTAATTCGTCTTTAACGAATCTTGTACAAAATGCCTCATAATAAGTCTGGAAGTACACAATAAGGGTTTCGTTTTTCCTTTTGAGGTACGGAACCCTAAAAACTAACACACGCTACTGCCAGCTCTCACGCTCCGCTCATATCCTGAACCACACGCCAATACATCAACGGTAACACACAAATCAGTCGTGAGGAGCGATTCGCGAGGCACCCTCAATCCACCCAAAGACGATTACTTGTAAACAAGCACAAATTGCTTCACAAAGACCAAGCACGGTTTAGTTTAAAGGCTTTTATTAAACTAATCAAGTATGCGAAACTATGTAACAATAGTTTTGTTTGCGAGTATAAATGACTGCACGGATGTTGGAGAGTTTAAAGTGGACGCATCAGCACTGCCACTGTGGGTTCGATCCCCTCGCAAAATAACAATTCGTGTGATTTACAAATGGTTGTTCCAAATCTGGGGACTTTTAATGTCCGTTGTCTGAATGTTTGTAAAGTCCCCTGCGGAACAGGCATTATATTAATTCGTATGGTGTGCCTATCCTAGTATGCGAGTTCTCTTTTCCCAATAAAGAAAAAGAATTTCGAAGGATTATAAGAGCTTTCGCCAATTATTTGACGACAGAACAAATGATCTAGCTTACCCGAGCAGGTATCTGGGGTAAGATTAGTAACAATTACTGCGTTTCGTCTGAAAAGTAGGCTTCTTAAGCTTGTTTCCTTTTATTCAAAATTGCATTATGTTTGCTTTGAGTCGCATTAGCTACAGATTCATAGAAATATGGCATTGCAAGCGATTTTAGGCTACGGCCTATTAGGCTCGTAAGCCCTAGTATAATCCTAACTATCCTAACTATCATTACTGATATTGAAAATGTGAATGTTAGTTTATCTGTTAAGCTTTCACGCCTTAACTACTCAAGCGATCATCATGAAATTTTGAATACATGTTGTCAGGGTTACAGAACAGGACGTAGGGTATATTTCATAGAGCAAAAAGGCACTGTTGCCAAGGTGTAGGATTTTATTGAAAAATCTACATATCGCGAGCGAAGCCGCGGGAAAAATCTAGTAATTTATAAAAAGAACCATAACCAAACCATCATTCAAACAAAACAAAACATGATAAACAAGAACTAAGAACATTTCACACAAAGTGTCAGAATTATTCAATACAACAAATTTTATTACGACTGCGATAAGATTCGCCGCCATAACACTCCACTTAGCATTTTTGTAAGAAACATCTACATCAAGATAGTACCCGAAGGGTTAAAAAGAAAAGAAAGGGGATGACAATCAAAAATGTTATTTCACGAGAAAGTACCGCCAGCGGCAGCAGTGTTACTGTTGAGATAACATTGGACACACAGACGAACAACATATCGAGCCTGAAAAAAATTGGTTATTTCAAAGTTTATCTATGACATAGGACTTCAAAAAGCTGCTGAAAAGCTACCGAAATGTTGAGAAAAGTGACAACCAAATTTTAAATACTTTAATAATTTAAATAGTAATAAAGTTTAACTGCAGTAGTTTAAGTAAAAAGTAGTTAAAAGTTAAATTTTATTTTAACAAATAGACAACTCCTGCTCTAGGAATAATTTTATGTCCCTAAGTCGCGGGCTTTTAGGATTTAGGGTCAACCGTTTTAGGATCACACAAAGTTTTGTCCCGTGTGGGATTCGAACTTACAACACTGGGTGCAATGATAGTGGTGGAACGACCACTAATACCACCACGCCATCCATGCCAAATTATATTAATATTTATATTAATATTAAGGTTTTCAAAATAAAAAATGGTTTAAAAGCCGTTCATGATAGTTTGATTTCAATGTACAACATTCGCGTAAACGTAAAACAATATTGTATAGAAATGTCCTATACAATATTGTTTTATGTTTACTACAGACAATAGCTTTTTACATAAACTATACTGTGATATAAAATCAGTTTTTGAATTCATTCTAATTTAAAAAATTATATGTCCTCGTTTCTCTATTGGTTGTTTAGTGTGACCTCTTTAAGAAAACAAAAATAAATAAAAGTCGTCAAAAATCTTATGTTCATCATGGTCACAAAGGAACACTTATGGACGTAAAAGTTTTGTGGTTAGAGAGTTTACCTAACCTGCTTTTAGGTTAGTTGCTGGGTTCAGGTATTTATTTAGTTTTACTGTCAAAAGTTCTCAGTAGCAGCATGAACTCAACTGTGTTTGAAAGACGTCGTAGTCATAGGCTATAATACCAATCCCTTTCGACACTTTTGTCTACAATTCCTATCCCTTCGATTAAATATTCTATCATAGTATTATCGCTTATGGGCATAAACGCGAGACTATGTTTGAATTTTTTTTAGGCAAACTATTAAGCGGATTTATACGAAACTTAACTCACAAATAGACCATGATTTGATGTAATTACTTATATAGGATACTTTTTATACCCGGTGGTTTAAAAAGTAGTAGATAGAATCTAGAACTCTACACTTTGGACCCATGCCATAAGCGAGCACAGCCGTGGACCGAATCGAGTCCTCTATACCAATAAGCAATATATGTCTCTTGAAGACCGGGTATGTTCCTAACGAATAAGTAAAAATACCAGTGATAGAGAAACAAATAATAATAAACCTTTATTAACACAAAAACAAAAATGTAAGCCTTACAAAAGAAATCATTGTCCTTTCAAACATAAACGATACATAAAACAAATAGACCTGACAATAATGAAGTACATCACTCATTGCTATAATATTCTTATCGTTTTGTTTATAACTCTATGTTGCCAAAAAAAGGGTTCTTAATGGAAGCACCGACTGTAATGTACAATAAACCTATTTGGACGATATCCAAGTGCAATGTAATTACTGTGAATGCTGTTGATATTACGTATAATTTGGGTAGTATAACAAAAACAATTGTTATACGGAATTCAGTCGATTCGCAGTACGCCACCTAGTGGGCGTGGCGGTAAGCTGAGATTTATATAAGCCGCACTAGTTATCATCAAAACGTGGAACAGGTAAGTCGTGCGCGCTACATATATTAAAATTAAATAGTCGCAGAATATCGATTTTGATTTGTAGTTTGGAACAATGTTGGTAAGAAAAATCTGGCATGAAATAAAAATCAATAGGTCTTCTGAAAAAAACAATTACCTATACAAGCATGAATATATCATAGATTTGCGCCAGTTTGATTTTCGGATGACGCAAAATATAACAAAAAAGTTCTGTTGCGAATATCTCTATAACAGACTCTATTAAAGTGTGCGGGAAATGTCAATAGGCTTGCCATCTATTGCTTGGGACCTAATAACCTAGCAAGAAATTATGTAAGTGTAAAAATGTATAAATATTTCAATTATAACAAACACAAGTTGTCCAACATGCTAGCATTATTTTTCACCAATATGTATTGCAAGATAAGACATTCTTACGCGGCGCTGGTTCTCAAGTCTTTTGTGTATTTTTCACAGTATAATTTATACCATGTTGTACAATTTAACCCTTTTTATATTATTGTGACGGAATTGCACATTTATATGGCATTCATCTTTTATTGAGGTTTTTCTGTTTATACTTTTATCTCGGTAAAACTCTTGTGTCTTTTCCACGTATCTTGGTGTTAAAGTTTTGTATGGGAATTGGTGTGCAATTTCCTCAGAGGAAAATGTGTAGTTCTAAGATAAAAACGGTCCTTGCTGTAAATCTTTTCTTTTTGTTATTTTTTTGTATAAAGTAAAGTTATTTTTCCTTTTAAGATAAACAAAACGTCGAATGGTTTGTTTTTATTTTTTTATACTATAATGTTTATAATACATACAAAAATTCGCTCACAGCAGCTTACCTTAGCGGAGAGTAGCACTTTCATATCTTTTAACGTAGAGACATCAGAAAATAATTATTATAGTGCACAAGTGTGAGCACAAACACAAACGCTCTCACTATTACTTTTCTCTCATAGTCCGATATTGGTAGTTAATCCGACACCACCGAAACGCCATTAAGCGCAGAACAAAATCTGATAACAGATTCTCAGTATTAGCACGGCATTCTGACTGCAAGGAAGGCGTAGCGATTTAAGTGGTCACCTCGCCACAGCCACCGCTCCAAGTGTTATGAGTTCGATCCCCACACAGGACAAAAATTTGTGTGACCCACAAATAGTTGTTCCGAGTCTGGATGTTCTTTGTGTCCATTGTCTAAATGTTCATAAAGTCCCCCGCGATACGGAAATTACCTACACCTAGTGCAAAAATAGCCTTAAAATAAACAAAGTAATCCATCACGATAGGAGTGCAATCAAGCGTAAAACCAAATCTGTCAAGAGATAGGCTCGTCCTTTATTACGTGGGTCATTAAACCATATCTGGCGATATCTAGATGTTACATACGTCTGATTACCCATCGGAAACATAGGCGTAAGACTTATGTTTATAAGTCAAGGTAATAAATTTACCGTCGTAAGACACACAAGTTATACATTCTATACATAAATCGTCTTTCAAACACAAGTCAATAACAATTTATTTCCTAGAAGGCAATGGACTCGGTCATTCGAAATTATTTCTTTATAAATACTACTGAGATATTTCTGTCTTGATTTTCAAGACGACAGCTTTTCCTCTTGGTTTAAGTTTCAGCAGAACCTTCTTATTTACTAGAATTTCCCTGTAAGAAAATACAGTCTCAATAATGCCTTCATTTCTTGTAAATGAATTCCAGGAACAATAGTAGTGCCTTTCTAGGAACTGGTAAGGGAACTGCTAGGAATAAATAAATAGTCTGACTTGATATTACAAGGGATATAAAACGTAACTGGTCTAAAGTAGGTTGCCTTCGACTTTATGAAAATACATCTAAAATTTTCAGGATCCATTTTGAAAAGATGACTTTTAAGTTCGATGGTAAATAAAGGTTTTACTAAAAAGAAAAGTAATAATTCAAGACGTCTTCATTAATAAAAATTACCAACTTTTTATCAGCCTTTAAAACAAAAAAGTTTAAATTAAGTGTGAACTAGAATCGCTACATTTTTTTCACGCTAGGCTGAAAAGTAGGACGTAGTTCAGTTTAATTTTATGAATTCCAGACTAATCTTTCTTTGTCGACCGTCAGCCGAGGAGCGTAAATTTCTAAGCAGAATTAAATCTAGGTCTTAATCAACGTCTTGAGAAATAAACAGGCTTAAGAAATTACTGAAAAATCCAATTGTGCTACCTAATTAGAAAAAAGCTTGAGGTTTTCCCTTATACAGCGTGTAACAGAAAGGTGTGGTCATATTTCAGCATTACATAATATAGCCTCAATACAAAGGAAAACCGCGATAAATAAATGCGTAAACATTATTTTTACTAACATTTATCTTAGTAGTATAATATATAATTTTTTATCGACTTATCAATATCAGCACATTCTAGTAAATATTTAAGCAACACTAACAGCTGACTCGGTAACGTATTACTTTATCTATTGGTGTAAACCGCATGAAAATCTATTCAGTCGGTTTTAAGTTTATCGCGATCAGACGGATTGTGTTTTATAACATGTAATTTGAGATAATTACAGGGGAAATATTTAGTTATTGCTCGCTTTAACGGTCAAAGAAAACGTCGTGTCGTGTCATGTCTGAGAGTTGTCCAGAATGTTCTCAAAGATATGTAAAGTCTGCCAACTCGCATTCGGCTAACGTGGTTGACTATGGCCTATTCATTCTTATGCGGAGAATAGGCCCGTGCCCAGGCAGTGGAACAGTTTTAGGGCTGATATAATTATATTATTATTTTCAAGAAGTCCATTTTATTGCTAACCATTTTTAATTTAGCAGTGTTTAATATATTTCATTTATATTTTTTTGTTTCAGGTAATTAATAAATTTGAGCTGAAGTGCTAGTCATTAAAGGTAAGATGTATCGGCGTATCATCTGGACTCAGATCTAAAAATAAATTTCTCAGTATTCAACGAAAATAAATTAATTGTTTCGTCAAATTAATTAATTTAAGGAATTCTTTCAAAAGAAATTAGTTTTCATAGTTTGTAATTACACATTTTCATGACTACTTAATTAAATTAAGGTCAATTCTCGTAATATTAACTATTCAAAATAGAATACCAATCTAGACTCAATTATATAAATTTAAAAAAGTCTTATATATTCCCTCACTGTACGAAAATCCTGTATTCCAATATGTTCTATAATTTAGTTCTACTAATAGTACAAACTCTATTACAATGTTCTACTAAAAATTTTAATAGAACAACATGGAATTTAAATTCCTTACTGTTCTACTATCGATTGTAAAAATAGAAGAAACTGGAATTTTCATTCCGTAATGTTCTACTGTCTCTATCAGTAGAACAAACTGGAGTTAAATTTTATAATGTTCTACTTTTAACTACATGTACATCATTAATCTTTATTAGGAAATTTTAGCAAGTTAATTTTACAAATAAATACCAACATATATCTATGTATGTATACAAAAGCGAAAACTATGGAAAAGGCATGCATGCAATTTTTGACGTTATCAACATTGCATAATTTTCTTATTTGTCTTATATTTGTGTTCAGTTTCATGTACATCACACGAAAACAGGGTTTTTAAAGCTTCGATAATAAGGTCAAAACTTGCTTGTACCTGTTTTTCTCACTGGTCATCACACAGCCGCACTATTTGTATGTATAAATGAGTAAGTCATTCTGTCTGTCTGACTGTTAGCTTTTTACGCCTAAACCACTAAACCGATTTTGATGAAATTTGGCATAGAATACGTTTTACCGCTATACCCGACATTAACAACCGACATACCTAAGTAAAATAAGTTCCAGTTTGTTCTACTGATATAGACAGTAAAACATTATGAAATGTAAACTCCAGTTCTTTCTATTAATACAATCGATAACAGAACAATTAATTCCTAATTGTTCTGCTATCGATTTTATTTATCTTTGATCTATTTTATCTGCTATAAATTCCATTTTGTTCTATTAAAATTTTCAGTATAACATTGTAGAAAAAGAATCGAATTTGTTCTCTTAGTACAACAACAAAAATCATAAAACATATTGGAATACTCCTTCGAAAATGAGTCTTACACTATGATGAGTGAGCTCACGCATTCGATAAAATGCGCGTAATAAGAGATACGAAACGCTGCAGAGTTCGCAAAGTTGACGTGCTCGGCTGCAACAAAACAGCTTGCCCTTATTACAAGAAGAATGTAATATCGAATGATACCAGCCGTTAGAAGACGGTACGGTAGAAGGTATGGTTCATTAATTCGACAGTGTTCATAACTATAAGAATTGTTTTATAATTGTGTTAGTAGTATACAAGTATATTTTGTTGAAATTAAACTACTATATACGGATTTTATTTAGCACTGTAGCACAGCACAGCGGTCCCCGTGACCATGGCTGCTGAAAAGCAACCGACACGTCGGGGAAAGTGTAAACCAAAAATAAATAGATTTAATAGTTTAAATAATTTTATTAGCTTATAAATTAGTAAAATAAAATCAATAGTAGTAGTAGTGTAATATTTTCAAAATTATGTAATACAGTGATAAATAAATAACGCGATAAAATCCGTAAAAAGTAGTTTAATTTCAATGAATAACATTCGCGTAAACAGAAGACAATATTAAGTATATTTTGGCATAATTAGTTTCTTGTGTTCCCTCCTGTAATCCTGTAAGAATACCCCAACCCGATTATCAAGCTGGAGACTTATATCATATTATTTGGAAAAAAAATATACACCATATTTTTCAGTACGGAGGTTGTCTACAAAATAAAAAGGTGGAATGGAATTTTGTTGAACAGCATACTTTTTTTTTGTTAATTACAACTCTTTAAATAATTTCTGTGTCGATACGACTTTACAAACATTCAAAGAACAAACATCAATAACACGTCATTGTAAGGTGTTTACGTCGGAGAGATCAAAGAAACGCTCAAGTTGAAAGTACGATATTTAATGAAAGAACAAAATACATATTACACCTTATATACTAAATCTTATTCTACACTACACCATACTTGGAACAATTATTGTGGACCACACAAATTTTTGCCCCGTGTGTGGTTCGAATCTACAACACTTGGCGTAGAGGCAGTGACGAGGCAACACGTAAACCACTCTGCTATCCGAGCAGTCAAATAGTTGAAATTAAACACTTTATACGGATTTCGTCGCGTTGTTTATTTCACTTTTAAAGACTGTTATTACATAATTTTGATCTTAGTCTCCCCGTGAACATGGCTGCTGTAAAGCAACCGAAACGTCAGAGCAAAGTGTAAACTTAAATATAAATAGTTTTAATTAGAATTTAAATAGCTTAAATAGTAGTAAAGTTCAATAATAGTAGTGTTAGAGTTTTCAAAATTATGTAATAACAGTGTTTAAAGTAAAATAAACAACGCGACAAAATCCGTATAAAGTGTTTAATTTCAATGTATAACATTCGCGTAAACATAAGACAATATTAGTCAAATAGTTCATACACGCTTAATTTTACTTTACATTATCCTATAAGCGGACTCAGAAAGCACTTAAAAATTAACCTAGTTGTAAGACTAGTGTAATGTGTATACATTACAGTAGAGCAAAAAAGAAGTGCACTATTAAATAGAGCTCACCTTAAAAGCCTTCCGTAAAAGCCTACATTTGTTTATCTGGATGGTTTTAAAATGAATCCTTCATAATGCACCTTTCATATTTGCATTCCTGAAAGAGGTCGCTTCAGTTACAAAGTAGGTTTAAAGCAGGCCTGCACTCAACTTCTACAGTCAACGGCTGTTTTCTTTTTTTTAAATTTGGTAAGATGTTTTTCTTGATGTCTTGGAATTTAAGAAAGGCGATGTTTTTGTGTGTTCTTGGCGACGCAGACATACATTAATTGAATCGCGGCAAAAAGCAGTAAATTTTGTAAAATCTATTGTATCACTGTTAAAATTAATAATACACTAGCTAAACCCGGCCAAGTGATATTATTTTAGGGACGGAAATAAAAGTCTTACTAGTGGGAGACCGTTGGACTGTCATGCAGAGGTCTTGAGTTCGAATACCTCTGACTTTCCAAAGTTATGTACGTACTAATTTTTGTCTTAAGGCTTCGCCTGCGTAAACACTACGAGATATCATACCGGAGTAAAAGGTAGACTACAGTCTATCTCTTTGTCAAATTTCATCAAAATGGTTTCTGTCATTTAGCCGTTAAAGTGTAACAGACAGACAAAAAGACAGGGCTTTCGCATTTATAATATCAATGAATTAGCGACCAACCTTAACCTTAACAAATTATACACCTGAACCTCCTTCATGAATCACTCTGTCTGTTGGTGAAAACCGCACTAAAAACATTTTTTGTAGTTTTTAAGTTTATCGCAGACAGATAACAGACAGTCGACCGCGGTGGGAGACATTGTTTTATAAATTTAAGGATAATAACACCGTGAAGAAATCGGCATGTATAAGAGTTCCTTATATTCTCGCGGATGCGTGAAGTCTACCAACTCGCACTGAGCCAGCGTGGTAGACTATGGCCTAACCCTTCTCCAACTGAGAAGAGGCCCTTACCCAGCAGTATGACAGTTTATATTATACATATACTAAGAGCCAGAACACTTGACTGTTCTGGAAGCCAGAACAATTGATGTCAAGAGCTACGAACTGGTGACAAGCAATTATCGCGGAACAATATTACGTAAATAATTGTTAATTAAGAGGAATTATACTGAGTTGACAACTAGTGATGAGATTCGTTCGGTGGTTTTAAAATAAGTAAATTTAAATTCTAAACTTACGCTCATACATGTATATTATCTCCGAAAGAGTAGGCAGAGGTTTAGGTATGCCGTAAGCTTGTTACTGCCTTTGTAGCAAAGATTTATATTAATGCCAGACCGAATTTCGGCCACAGCGGCCAATCTTAACGGAGACTGGCCATCTGCGCAGGAGATATTATAGTGCACAAGCGTGTACGTAAACACATGTAGAGTGCACATGTGTTTACGTACACGCTGTTCTATAACTCTCATGATCCGTTGGGACGGCAATCCGACACAACCGGAGAGAGATCAGGCGCAGGACGTGTTGGTCCTGTTGGCTTTACGTGCTTTCCGAGGCACGTGGGTGTCTAACACCGCCAACTTCCTAACTCCGGGCAGCTATTGAGATTTCTTAACAGAAAAACCCAATAACTTTTTGTTGGCCCGACCCGGAATTCGAACCTGAGACCTCATGCACAGCAGTCGCATTCACTACCGCTGCGCCACGGAGGCAGTTAATATTTATATTATTGACATGACGTACTTACTTCACTAAGATGAGTGAGCTCGCATATTTTATTTATATAGTAGATAATGATAGTGTTCAATTTTCGATATAAGTGAGCGTCATAATAATAGAATATATATTTATAATTAGCTGTTGCCCACGCCTTGACATCGCGTTAATGCAAATTATGTATTTTTTTTATCCCTCGAGAATAATACTTTTTCTGGATTGACAAGTTAACCTGTGACCTTTTCTGCACCACTGACAACGTGTAGGCAAAATTTCATGATGATCAGTCGATATTTAAGCCACGATAGTGTATCTAACAAACAATCTTAAACTCACATTCACATTATTATATTATATTAGTTACGATTCAGATATTATGTTGACATTGTAAATCAGACGACTACTTAACGCTCCATAAAGACGGCCGTTTAATGGTCAAAATTCGACCATAATTGATTTAAATTTTAAGTTTGATTGTTATTAAGGTTTTATTGTCTATACTACACCCTTATAATCACATTTCATTTAGATTTCGCCAAGGCTATACAGGTTAAATTTACCTATCTTTTTCAAACAAATTATTATTTACTTGACTATACTCTTTCATCCACGATATTCCTAAGCTTGCTACTTTATTTTCTTTTTCTTTATTACATATAAATAAGGTATAGGTAACCATAGTTACAAAGAATTGTACGACGTCAGACGAACAACGGCGAAATACTGCGAACGCGATTCGACTGCGTGTGTTAAATGCATGGTTGTGTGCGTGTAGTGTTTTTTCATTGATTTAATGTATTTCTAAAGCATGTTACCTTTAGAGTGGTTTCTACAGGAGATCTGTTGATCTAGAAGGAACAGGCTACGCCGTAGGGGCGTGGTGTCCCAAGGTGAATTTAATGAGAGAGAATAATAATAGATGGTATGACAATTACACTTTTAATATATTTAGAATACAGTATAGGAAATAATAATCTTTACTATATAACAATAGTCAGGGCGTGGTTCGTTAAAGACTTGCTTCGTGGTCCTTGTAGAATCAGGACACTTAGCTGAAGATGTGGAGCCGGGCCGCAAGGAGGACGTCCAGGACGCGATCGGGACTTATATACCGCTACCGCCGGGCAGGAGGGGAAGGGGGGGCGACAGCCACCACTCCGACTCGCGCGCAGCCGTCAAGGTCGCGCGGTCCGCGTCACAAGCATATTTTATAAAGATATTAGGATTTGCCACTCCTTCTCCATATAAACTTTAGCTGTGCCAAATTTCATACTCCTCCGTCCGCGCAATTTTATAATCATATTTAAACGTAGTAGGACACATCTTTGATTTAAATCCTTGCTTTGTATAAAAAAGTTCTTTTTGTTTAGAATCACGAGAGTGCCCCGCGCTAAAAGGTTTGTTACAAAAGGGTTCTTTTGAAGTAATGGATTAGTATCCATTGTAAAATAAAAACTAGAAATAAAAAATATATGGAGTCCAATCAGCGCGCGGCGTATATGCACGGATGGCGTAGTGGTTCATGTGGTCGCCTCGTCGTTGCCACTGCGCCGAGTGTTGTGGGTTCGAATCTCACACGGGACAAAAATTCGTTTGATCCACAAATTGTTTTTCCGGGTCTGAATGTTCTTTGTGCCTGTTGTTTGAAAGTTCGTAAAAGTCCCCCGCGATACATGAACAAGAGAAATTTACTTCTATAAATGAGGTCTCAGGTACAATGCCTCGGTCGAGCCAAGTATTATTGAAGTTTTCTGCTAAGGAATTCTGCTTAGTTGAAAGCGTTTGAATGGCGTTTCATACTATGTCCTAAAAATGGCAATAGGCTAGCATCTTATAGGGAAATTCAAAACCATGACTGGTGAGCGAGCGATGTTATATGCATCTCTGACGTCCTGAAGTTATTACTTGATGACCTAAATTAATAAATTATTTTTGAGTTTGACTTAGACTCTGCCTACTAATGTAAATCCTGAAGGGGTAGACAGGGTCTACTTACATAGGCTGCCTATTATCGAGCTTATATAAATAAATAAAATGAAATCGTGGATTTAACACAAGAATTACATGCATTAGTCTTAAAGGCATGCATAATCGTTAATATGTTTTTTAAGGATAGGTACTGAAACTGAACCTCCAGACTAGGAAAATAACCTGTATTTTGGGCAGCAGGCTATGGTAGCCGTTTGCTAATAGTCGAGCCTTAAGGCTGTCTACCATCATAGTAGACTAAAAAATACATCCACCCAAAGCCTACCAAGAGCCACCCAATTAGATTATTCATCCATCTTACAAAAACTTAGACAAGCGTGAAATAAATCACCTCCCTCAGGAATGCTCATGTTTCGGATTGAGACAGATAGTTAATGAATCGAAAAATACACAAACACTAGCATTGCGCTGCGATTTTACTCGTGATATATGCTATTTGTTACTGTTTTGCTCCTTTGCTTCCATTTTTTTTCTTATACAACTAAGGTGGCAAACAAACATACGGCCCACCTGATGGTAACTGGTCACCGTAGCCTGCAATATCAGAGGCATCACTTGCGCATTACGGACCCCTAAGGAAAGGAAAAACAGAAAAAGGAAGTGGGATAGAGAAGGAGTGTTTAGGGGGTAAGAGGGTGATTGGACCTCTGGCACTCTCACCGAACGAAACACAACAGTAGGAATACTGCTATTTCACGTCGATATTCTGTGAGAGGGTAGTCCTTCCCCGGTCGAGCCGCCCCTTTCATACTGAAATCAGTTACTACTCTTAAAAAGATTAGTGCTTTGTAGTGTGATGTTACACAATCTATTATTTTTTTTATAATCTGACTTTATTTGACTGCTTGGATAGCGTAGTGGTGGACTCGCTGCTGGTGATGCGCCTAGAGTTGTAGGTTCGATCTCACACGATACAAAAATGTGTGTTATCCGCAAATATTTGTTCCGAGCCTAGGTTTTATTCGTGTCCATTGTTTGAATGTTTGTAAAGTTCCAAAGCAAAGCAGCACGGGAATTATTTCGAGAACTGTAATTTTTTTAAAACAGACAATTAATAAGGGGTTTCTGTACTAATAAAATGACGCTGATCTTTGAAACTACTAAGACGATTTGATTATGCTTTCTGCATTAGGTAGTCAGTTTATTTTGGAAGGTTATAGAACATGAGGTTAGCGGCTAAGCGGGCGCATCGCCATTGTCGTCACGCTAAATTGTAACCTTTAGAGTGGTTTCTGTAGGAGATCAGTAGATCTAAAAGGATCAGGCCACGCCGTAGGGGCGTGGTATCCCTAGGTGAATTTAATTAGAGAGAGAATAATAAGAGAAGGTATGACAATTACACTTTTAATGTAATAATAATAATAATAATAATAATAATATTCTATCACATACACACAACACCATCTAGCCCAAACTAAGCAGAGCTTGTACTATGGGTACTAAACAATTGATAAACATACATACATACTTTTTTTTTTTTGTAAATACATACTTATTATACATAGAAACACCCAGACCAAGACAAACATCCATGTTCATGTGCACAAATGTTTGACTTGTGCGGGAATCGAACCCGCGACCTCAGGCGTGGCAGTCGGTTACACTAACCACTACGCCATCGAGGCTGTATTCAGATTACAAGTATAAGAGTAACAATCTTTTCTATATAACTATAGTCAGGGCGTGGTTCGCTAAAGACTTGCTTCGTGGTCCTTGTACAATCAGGACACTTAACTGAAGGTGTGGAGCCGGGCCGGAAGAAGCGAAGTCCAGGACGCGATCGGGCTTATATATCGCTACCGCCGGGCAGGAGGGGAAGGGGGGCGCCAGCCACCAATCCAACTCGCGCGCAGCCGCGCGGTCCGCGTGACAAAATGTTGTGGGTTTGAATCCCACATTAGACAATTATTTGCGTCATCTACCAGACAATTGTTCTGAGTATGGACGTATCGTCTGTCCGTAAGTCATACGTACGTAGAGCACCCCGCGACACAACGATTGATTCCTAATACGAAAAGAGCCTATTAAATAAAAATAATTTATGCTATTTTACACTTAAAACTCCTTCGTGGATACATGTAAAAGTCTTTGTATTAAAACCGATAGCACCTAGTTTCATAAAATACTTTATTTTAAAATAAAAAATGCTCAATAGTAATTTAATCTAAGCTTTTTATTATATTATACTATCTCTGTACGTCGAGAGAAATTTATTACAATATTACATTTTTATCATTCATTAAATTTAAGCGTATTACATTTTGATGTAAAGCTGAAGTCTGATTAGCATCTTATTAGAAATCAACTTATTTTTTAAAGGACCTCCGAAATGACATTTGGCTTAGAGCATATAAAATTAAAGACCTTATTGTCCTCATTGGGTTCATATGTACTACGATTTTAGTATGCATTAGGGTACATGCACTAGAACTTAATTGTGTTTTTTTTTCTATGAATTTCTGGTCTATGGATAATTCGTGTGTAACGGGAGACTTTACAAATCTTGCACGACGGACACAAAAACATCCCAGATTTAAAACAACTGTTTATGGAATACAATTTTTTTTTCCGTATGCGGATCGGATCTACAGCACTCGGCATGATGGCAGTGGCAAAGTGTCAAGCGGCAAGGCTAATAATTATATATATTATATAAATAATACCTCCATATTAAGTTGCGCCTGCTCGCCCATATATTTAATTGTGATCTAAGTGGGCGATATTTTGGCTACAATATGTAGCAGCAGTGTTTTCAGCTAGGTATAGGCGTCCAGCTTAAAACATTTAAGTGGACCGGCCATTTTAAATATAATTCGTGTTGTTATGGCTGGCCAATATATTACATTCACGTATTGCAGTAAAAATATCGCTTGTTCAGTAGCTTCTTTACTTCACTCTATATAATTAAAAAAGCCGTTTAGGTCACACTGAATTTAACGTAATGTTTAGTAGCCTCTTTAATAAAACGTTTGTCCTTAAAACATCGACTGTCGAGTATCCCAACTCTACAGATTCATAAGTGTACTCCCAACAGGTACAAAATGAAGCCACGTCCCGCTGTCACCGACAGAACACTTGGAAAAACGAGAGGAATATCATCATGATTGTCGTTCGACTTTACAACGAGCGAGTTTTAACTTTCAGGGCCTTTGCTGATGAAGAGTGATAGACAGCGTACACTGTAGATGTTTTAGACTGAAATCTGGGAGCCTCCAAACCTACGTTTATTTATTTGGACAACCAATAGTTGTTACATTAGTGCTTATACATTAAAAAATTACACAGTAATAAGAATAAATGCACAACATTTTAAGGTATCACACCATGCACTATATTATAGCGTTAATAAGATAATTAGTAAAATACCAAAAAAAAAAAAAAAACGCACAATATACCAAACATTAAAACATCAATGCAAAACAAAAGAAGTATAAATAATCAAGTAAACAAAAATATACGCAAGAAAAAAAAAACAAAAACACTAGGCATTATAAACATTTTAAATATTTTAAACATGAGCACCTTCCGCCGCTCAACAAACTACGTTAATTTAACTACGTTATTTTAGCTAAGCTGATTATTTTATCGTATACTAGATTTTGTTCGTAAATGTAGGTCAGTATATATAATAATTATTAGTTAAGATTTGTCGATAGCCATCGTATGCATACGCGCTTGTTTAAAAATAAGGACGATTCAATAGCTGTTTTAAAATTTTTACAGACTTTCGAATCGGCCAAGATAAACATTTGCAAAGTTTTTAAAAACAATATCTAAGCTTTTTTTGGTGTAATTCATCCTATGTTATAGCACAAATCCCAAGTTTTATATGTTATGTTTGCAAGCATTTTTTATTTTAGTGATTTTCATAGTCAATATGTCTTCATTTAGGTCACAAAGTAACACTTCTTATGAATGTCAAAGTTACATGCACTAAACCAGAATATAAACTCCCATTTATATTTACCTATTGCCACATAAGCGTATATACATATATTATATCGATCATCACACATTTATGTAAGCAGACATATCGAGGAAAGCTACACATTACACATTTACTGTAAATAAAACATCACATTCAGCCTGGTCTGATGGCTCTTCTTCTTACTAGCGATTATTAATCCCAGCTTACGCCAGGATCCGCTTATTTCTGGTCTAACGAGATTTAGCTAAATATCAGTTTTTTCACGCAGTGACTGCTATCTGACCTCCGTAACCCAGAAGGATAACATTATTCTATGGTTAGACCAGTCATCAGGATATTTGAGGGCGCTGACTTCCCAATAACGACTGCCATAGATGTTCATGACAGCCAGGACCCACTGTTTAACGTGCTTTTCGACGCACGGGGTTGAAACACCGCCAACTTCCTAACTCCGGGCTAATTATTAAGAACTTCTTGACAGAAATTCTTAAAAAATTACTACTAAGAAATTTTTAACGAAAAATCTTAGTAATGTTTTCCAAGCCCGACCCGGGAATCGAACCCGAGACCTCATACCCTACCATTGGATCAACGAGGCAGCCTGATAGCTCTTGTATCTACTATTTTGTTACTAATTGACTTGTGGTTAGTACAGACCACAGACGGTTGAACACTCTAGCTGCTAAAGACATCCTGCTTGTAATATTACATATAATCAACGCGTGTTACTGACATCTGCACAGGTGATACATATGAACCAATTATAATTTAATATGTACTAGCGTTGTTCAAAGTTTGTCACTTGGCAATTATGTTATTACTTGCTTAACTAATAATTATATAGATACCTACTTAAGTACGTAATTATTAGTAAAGCAGGGTTATTTGGCCTAAACCTTCTCACAGTATCTTATCTTATCTTGTGTTCAGTCAGTACAGACCGGCGACACTTGGACCCCGTGGGATCTTTTGTGTCGACTTCCCCAATAACGACTACCATAGATGTTGATGGCAGCCGCGACCGACGGCTTAACGTGCTCTCCGAGGCACGGAACAGGCGATAATTGTCAATCAATACGCACATGATTTCGAAAAGTCATATAACTTCCGAAATTAAGAGGTGCGCGACGTGGGTTCGAACCCGAGACCCTCTGCATTGCAGTCTGTTGGTCTCCCCACTGAGCTATCGCTGCTTTCTTCTCACAGTAAGAAGAGGTGATGCCCAGCAATGGATAGTGGATAACGAAGCATTTAGAAACGCTGACCTATATAGAGAACTTGTTTATAGTTTTAAAGTAAAAACCGTCAGTGACTACACGGATGACATAGTGCTTTTAGTGGTAGTCTCGCCACCGTTACTGCGCCGAGTGTTGGGCGTTTGATCCCCACGCGGGACAATCATTTTTGGGAGGTTGAATCTAGGTATTACTTTTATCCGTTATTTGAATTTTTGTAAACTCTCTATCGACAGGAATTATTCGTAGTGCGGCAAATATTTTTCTAAAGTAAAAAGACTTACCCACACCCATACAGAGAACAAAGACTTACGACTTACTTGGTAGGGCCACGCTGGTTACAGTATGGATGGGCCGGCTCGACCGGGGAAGTACCACCCTCTGACAGAAGATCGACGTAAAATAACAGTATCTGTAATGTTTCGTTTGGTGAGTGAGAGCGCCGGAGGGCCAATCACCCTACCCTTTCCAAACTCCATCCTACTCCATTCCTCTTTTCCTGCCGGTAGGCAGCGACTTCGTTGTGTTTTTTTGACATTTCTTCTGTAATGCTAAGAAAACACAGCCATTTGTATGAGCCACGGTTCTCACTAACAGGTGGGCCGCTGGCTCATCTATTACCTAAGAAAGCAATAAATATTTAAAAAAAAAACACTTCCATACATATAACTTGCATATAGTTGTAAAGTACAATCAATCAAGTCAAATAAAACAATATGTTAAAACAATTTAATAAACACATAATTAATAAAAAAAAATTATCATATTGGGAAGTTTATTGTAGTGAAATAATTAAATAATTAACATAATATATACACAAATTATTTATAAGATAAATAAACTAAAGAGAAAAATAAAACTTCAAAATTAAAACGCGTCATAATATTCCTCCGCATCGTCGTCAATTGGCAACGTGCCCAGAAGACTGGCAGCATTGCCACGTTAAATGGTAATACTTATTCTTTGTGCAAAGAAAATACCAGCCCTCTGGTCACGCGAAGCTTCGATGAGCCGCTTAGCTAGGTCTCTATAAACAGACCTAGCACTTGGACCCCATAGCCGCAGCGTTTCGACACCAAACGGCTCAAATATGTACTCACCAATAAGGTTTTGATATTTACACCGTTTGAGCGTCTCCGCTGATGCAGCAGCAGCAGCACCAGCACAATTATTAAAATGAATGCTACAAAAATATTCAATATAGATATAGTGCCCGAAATACAAATCTAACCAAGTTCAGACAGATAGCTTATCATCTAGTGCGCGGTAGGCATGTTTGCCACTTCAATTATATAAAAACAGCCTTTCAAAGATTTCTATTACAATACACGATCAATCTTAGCTGCAGCCACTTAAACTATGTCTTGTGTTTCAATATAATTAGTGTACATCTTCCCACGTCTTACATTCATATCCGCCATCGCATCTCGAGAACCTTTCTTTCTCATCAGTTTCTGGTTCACTGGCTTACATATTGGTACTTGAACCAGCTCACAATAAGTGCTATATAATCTTGTTCTACTAGAAACTTCTTCGACAAAAATATAACTGGAAACATTTTTTTATTTTAATACTAGTTAACCCACGCATCTTTGTCTGCTTCACATAGGAGAATTTTCCCCGGTTTTGCAACATTTTTCATTTATGCTGCGCTCCTATTGGTCATAGCCTATAACTTGCCTCGATAAATGGGCTATCCAACACTAAAAGATTTTTCAATTCAAACCTGTAGTTCCTGAGATTAGCGCGTTCAAGCAAACAAACAAGCAAACTCTTCAGCTTTATAATATTAGTATAGATGTGATATCAGTCTAGTTGGGTGACTGTTAGACATGGATACATAGATCTCAATTTCAATGCTACAGCCCGCAAGTTTGACGGTTCGATATTACGTAAATACATGTTTATATCCGCGGGTTCGTTTCTATAATTCTGAAGGTCACAATGATTTTTCCTGTATAGAATGAACCTATGAACTGTCTTAATGGAATAAATCACGTTGAATAATTCCTCGGTCGGCACTTGAAATGAAGGCAAATTAACATAAACACTTTCGTATTTATATATAAGTGTAACCGACTGCCACGCCTGAGATCGCGGGTTCGATTCCCGCACAAGTCAAGTGTATGTGATAGAATATTATATTATATTATACTATGAATAAAGGAGTTCCATAGGTGTCGGTAGTTTCTCCCACAAAGAGAAAAATTTAGTTCCATTCATTGTTGTCCACAGCTACCTGTACGTACAACTGCCATAGTGGGCAATCAAGGTTTGCTGTGGATATTCTTTACTGGAGTCGGCCAGGCACCACCTTTCTCACTGTGCTTGTCCTAAGTATTCGATTTTGCATATGATTCTATATGGCCTATAATGTCGGTCAAATTGTCCGGACCGCTGCCGTCAGTAGAAGGGTAAAATAGTTTATTGCCACTCGTTTTAAATCGAACTATAATAGAAAACATCGTACAAATCCATTCAGTGAGTTATACATAATATTTTGTTAGATGTTTAAAGTCTGCTAACTGCATTTTAATAACGTGGTAGACTAATGCCTAACCCTTCTCAACATAACTCAGCAATGCGGCAGTTTATAAACGGGTCTAATATTTATTTATTTTTAATACAAATATGTACGATACAACATGCCCGCTCATTTCAAAGCCGCGCTTTGTAATGTCAACTGGTAATTTGAGCAAATAAATCAAAGGTTTCCACGTTTTCCTTTCAAGAAATACAGTGTATTACAAATATGTTTGCGTTATTTCTATATCGAATGTATCGGAAGGCGTATTTTGATATACGTGAATGGATGTGTAATAAAAACGTTATTATAAAAGGTGTCGTGATTCCTCTAATGTGATGGTAAAATTTGATTGGATATTTTTTATACGCAGTCACCGTAAAATAAGATTTAAGAGAAGTTTAAAGTTATTTCTGACATATATTGACTTACGATTATGTATCTGCTAAAAGTTATGAGGTCTCATAATATAGAAGGTGTATTAGCAGCATAGCATAGCCAAGGAGACAAAATCAAAGTCAAAAATCATTTATTCATTTAGGTCACAAAGTAACACTTATAAATGTCAAAAAGACCATTGGACTGCCACGCCTATAACAACCTTTGACTTTTCGAAGTTATTTGCTTATGTAAATACTTATGAAGATCATGTTCAAATAAGTAGTTTTCAATGGCTGTAATAAGCAGTGATAGTAGTGTGTGACCTAGTGAGAAACCGTTCGACTGCCAAGCAGAAATCTCGGGTTCAATCCAATGTTGCGCATTTATGACTATTCGAGGTTATGTGCATATTAAATAGTTAATTATCTCTCGCTTCAACGGTGAAGGCAAACATCGTCAGAAAACCTGCATATCTCAGAGTTCCTCATAATGTTCTCGAAGAAGATGTGAAATCGGCCAACCCGACTAAATGTGATACTTCATGATGATTGGTCGAGTAGTCAGGCATGAAAGCGAAATAAACAAACAAACTGACATTTCTAATATTGCTTAGGATTTCTTTCAAGTAATTCTAATGAACAACACGGAGTCTGGCAATGTCCAGTTGACAGCAATAACGTCGCCTATTACGAAAGATCTAAACCAAAACTGGCGAAATGTAAATGTATTATAACTCTGCTTACCCCTTCAGGGATATAAGCGTGAGCCTATGTATATATATTATACATGTATGTACTAATTTGGTTTTCTTAAGAGTACATATGTAAGATCACGCATTACTTGCTAGACGCTCTCGACAGGTTACAGCGGGGGGCTGTCCGCATCATCGAAGATCCAGAGGTTACGAGTTCACTGGAACCTCTGCTACTCCGTAGGGACATTGCTTCATCGGCATGTTTCTATAGAATACACCTTATCCCGCCCTCCTTTCCTACCCAGAAGAGAACGCGTTCAGATACCATCCTTACGCGGTGGAGTCGATTAGAGCGAGCACCAACGTTTTGGTCCTCATACCTCTGCCGAACGATCAAGGCATGGAATTCTCTGCCAAGGCATGTGTTTCCTTCTTCCTTCAATCCTGGGTCCTGTTAGCTGGGCGTGGAAAACACCTTCTTAGGCCGTCAAAAGACCTCAGCATCGTCTCAGCTGCTATAAGGACGATGTGGTGGCCACTGCTCTTAGACCATATGACTGCTTACCATCTAGCAGAATGTGGTCATTTTGACGAGCAAAATAAAAAAGAACCTAAAATCAAAACTGGCGAAATAGGGGTTTAATACAGCTCTTCCTGCTCCTTCAGGAATATAAGCGTGAGACCATATACGTTCATGAATATTATGTACTTGTCTAGTTTTCTTAAATGGCTACATTTATTTCTATGAGCCTTAGCGATGACGTCCACATAAAATCCAGAGCTATCCCAAAGGCCCTATTTACTTTGTCTAGGCTATATCTAATGGTCTAAAACAAAGCAGTCTTAAATTTCTCCTCCTAAATTATTTTATATTAACCCAATAAACTTGAAACTCCATTTTGCTTGGATAAATTCCCCGTTATTTGTGTTTGTCGCCTTAACTCGTGAATCATAGTAAGTTAACTAACAAATATTATGGATAACTTTGTCTTACGTTTATGCGAATATTTATTTAAGGATTTCCAACAAATGATTATAACATACATTATAAAGCAATAATAAATTCTTGGCGTGTATAGTCCCTCAATTATAGGAAACCACAGCTTGCAAATTATAATTACAACTAAACCTATCTTATCTTATCTTGTGTGGGAGCCAGTCAGTACAGACCGGCGACACTTCGACCCAGTGGGATCTTTAGTGTCGACTTCCCGAATAACGACTGCCATAGATGTTCATGGCAGTCGGGACCGACGGCTTAACGTGCTCTCCGAGGCGCGGAGCAGGCGATAATTGTCATTCAATACGCACATAATTTCGAAAAGTCATATAACTTCCGAAAGTCAGAGGTGCGCGACGTGGGTTTGAACCCGGGACCCTCTGCATTGCAGTCTGTTGGTCTCCCCACTGAGCTATCGCTGCTCTTTTAAGCTAAACCTAACAAACTTAATTAAGGAAATAAACATGAAAAACATAAAATACTAGCTGTCCCGAGAGATGTTGTCCTGAACAGGCGAAAAAGAAATTTAAAAAAAGAAATACATCTAAAACCATCCTGGAATCCACTTGAACACACACAAAAAAATTCATTCAAATCGGTCCAGCCGTTTAGGAGGAGTTTAATTACAACGAAAAGTGGCATTGATTTTTATATATCTAGATAGAGATGATACTTTGAATAAAAACAAGAACAATATTTGAATACGTTGAAATAAGTCCACATTTCGGAATTGAGATGTATACCACCTTAGTCTTCCCATGATAATGCTAAAAAGCAGTCAAAATTGTGGAGAAAATGCAATTTAGTAAAATAAAATCAATAGTAGTAGTAGTGTAATATTTTCAAAATTTTGTAATACAGTGATAAATAAACAACGCGATAAAATCCGTATATAGTAGTTTAATTTCAATGAATAACATTCGCGTAAACAGAAGACAATATTATGCAAATATAACAAATTTTATTAATTTTATATCACAGAAAATCCATCATCTATAGTTTTGGCTGCACAGATGGCGTAGTGCTTTAAGAGGTCTCCTCGCCACTGCTACTCCGATTGTTGTGGGTTCGAATCCCACACGGGACAAAAATTTGTGTGATCCATAAATGGTTGTCCCGCGTCTGGATGTTCTTTGTGTCCATTGGTTGAATTCTTGTAAAGTCTCCCACGATACAGGAATTATTCCTAGTGCAGGAGTTGTCTTTTTAAAAAACAAAATTAAATAAAAAATAAAAAGTAAATAATAAAAAAACATGCGGGGCAGTCTTTGGGGACTGCCGATAGAAGTGAAAACTAAGTAACTAGGGTGCGGTCACGATGACGCAAGTCTCACACTCTTTGTTCACCCAAAAAGTACACATAATATATACACAGTATACATATAGCTCATGGAAAGCGTTCGGTGACGATGACGCGAGTTCCATGATTTTTGTTCACCCAAAAAGTACACATAATATATACACAGTATACATATAGCTCATGGAAAGCGTTCGGTGACGATGACGCGAGTTCCATGATTTTTGTTCACCCAAAAAGTACACATAATATATACACAGTATACATATAGCTCATGGAATGCGTTCGGTGACGATGACGCGAGTTCCATGATTTTTGTTCACCCAAAAAGTACACATATATACACAGTATACATAAAGCTCATGGAAAGCGTTCGGTGACGATGATGCGAGTTCCATGATTTTTGTTCACCCAAAAGTACACATATATACACAGTATACATATAGCTCATGGAACGCGTTCAGTGACGATGACACGAGTTACATGATTTTTGTTCATCCAAAAAGTGCTCAACGCGACTAAAGAAGTTTTCACTTCAATAATTTATTATACAGTATGGTGGATGTTACATAATTCTATCGAATACTACCACTTATGATGTGCAAATGCTCAATAATAAAACCTACATTTGCAATTACCAAGTTATTTTAAAACTTTCCTAAATTGAATTCCTGTGCGTTTCGTAGAATAATCAAAATGATTATTCCAACAAGATATATTTCATACTAAACTTGGCGGATGTGCTATAGCTCCAGCCCAAAAAAAAGTTCTGCCTAAATTACAATGAAGGTAAAGTTGTAAGCTTCAAGAGTGTTATTTATTAAACTGAGCCTTTATTGGTTGGCTAGCGGATCAAAACTATAAGCTCTCGCTCCACTGGATTAATGAAGCGTGGATGTCTGGATGTGGAGTTAATGGATATGGCATTATATGCTTATGAATTATTTCTTTTTCTTTTCGTGTGGTTAGTGGCCAAGAATTGTTCAAGCCCATTGTAGGCCTCTGACATGGCTTAACGACTGCTGTCAATTTGGCAACAACCGGGACAGACTTTTTACGTGCCCTCCGAAGCACGGAGACGCTCAGATGAAGTACCACTAAGCGGTCACCCATACATAAACTGACCGCACCCAACGTTGCTTAACCTCGCTAATCGTTTACCGATTAGTGAGTGCAACTGGCTATGATATTATTATTGCTTTGGATAACTCTATTTATAACAAATTAAAGTCTATCTTGAGAGTTGACAGACTCCTAGTGATGTCATATTCTTTTTTCGGTTTTTAAAGACACAACTCCCGCACTAGGAATGTGTCCTGTTTTGCGGGGGACTTTACAAACATGCAAATAACGGACACAAAGAATACCCAGACTCGGAACAACCATTTGTGGATCACAAAAAGTTTTGTCCCGTGTGGGATTCGAACCCACAACACTCGGCGCAGTACCAGTGACGAGGCAACCACCTAACCCAGTATCCGTGCGGTCATATATTGATGATAGACTTAAGCTTACAATTTACAATTAAACTATAAATTAATGGTAGCTTTAAAAAACAATTATGGAAGTATTTGCAAATTCAGCATTTGAATATAAAATCATTCGTTGCCAATGGTAATTATTGGAAACGTTTACTAACACGTTCTCAAGAGCACGGTATTTAGCTTCTTTGCATTAACAGATAACTTTATTTTTTACTTTCGTTTATATATAGCTATTATGTAATACAGAAATAACAAAAATCATAAATGTACCTACTCGAATAATTTATCATCATCTCAAAACATTCGAATAACTTGATAAAGTATTTTATTCGAATATTAAACCGATAATTTCACATTACTAAAATATCAAATCCAGATGATGGTACATTTCAATCCAATCTGATATAGTATTTTATAGATGTCGCTGGAAGCAAGTTACTAACAAAGAACGACTTCCAAAATCATATAACTCACTTGAATCAGCTAATATAATATTATAGCAGTCTGCCAGATAAAACTGGCAGCTCAGAGCGTAACATCTCGGCAAATCTTCGTCGATGAAGATCTTTCTCCTCAATGATGAAGGGAGGGTGGGGCTGAACAACTAAGATAGGCTATTTATAGGCGAGGAGGCTTTAGGACTGAATTCGTTGCTCCGTTTACGAGATTACGTTTTGTATACAAGCGACGAAAGGCATGGATGTAGATACTATGGAGACTCCTCGGATAAAATGCTACTAAGTTTCTTTTAAGATAAAATTTTACTGCCCGTGTGGCAGTGGTTAAGGTAGTCGTCTTCACACCCTGTGCGATCAATTTGCATAGAGGACAAAAGATTATGAGATTCACACATAGTTGGTTTACATATTATAGGTGTTCTTTGTGGCTGTTCTTTGTGGCTGTTTTTGTGGTTGTTTTTGTGGCTGTTTTTTGTGGCTGTTTTTTTAATGTTTGTTATGTTATTTGTGACACAAGCATCATCCTAATAGCAAGGTGGTCTTTTTAGGTTAAGTCTAGATGGAGAAATATGTCTCTCTGCAAACGCCTGGAGATTTTATCTCGGAACATTTATGCAGATATGTAAGTCGCGTTTTGCCATCTATATTTAGATTCAACGTCAAATTTTTTTGCTATCTGCTACATAGCAGACATACACATGCAACAAGCATAAATTAGACAAAATATCTTTAGAAGACTTGTTTTT